>CM072863.1:22962500-24210015 GCA_036937835.1 Pampus argenteus | reverse complement strand
ATAGAAATATAAATCATTAGGATTAGTGTTATTAGATTAAATTATTACTGGTTTGGTGTGAACATTAACATATGCGTGGTACCCCTGATAGTCGCTGCCAGCATGACTATAGACTCTCTTAGATAGTTTTATTTGCAGTCTACACACCCAGAAATAAAATTCATTGCAATTTAAGTTTAGCTGTTGTTTGCTCAGTTTTATTATTGCGATTATATATTCTTCTTCTGATGTCTTCCATTCTTGCATTACCTTATCCTTGAGAACATGCCATTTGTGCTGCTGGCAGTGTTATTTCCAAATATTAATGAGCATCTGGCTCTAAATATATTCAAAGATAAACAATCATTTTATTTAGTTCATAACAATAAGTGAATGGTGAAAAGATAGTGAATAATAACAAAACAACTGAGTCAGCCTGACACTGACACAATATGCTTAAAAAATAAGCATATGTTGTAATTTGAGTTGTTATAATGTCCAACTGCAAACCATAACATCTGTACTGGGTTTCATGCTAATCATGCTAACTAATGCCAACTGTCTCACGTTTGGTGAGCTGGAAAGGGACCCCAGTGCAGTGGTGGACAGTGACTGAGGTCAACCCCGTATGCTGATTAAAAAACTATACTATACCAGACCCGAATCTTGATTTTTATCTTCTTTACTAAATATTTTATCAGTTTTAGGTCTAAGCTCCAAGAATCTAAAGAAACCATACATCCAGCTGTGTATCCATATGGCCCATGGCTTTTAATGAGCCCAATAATTGGTGCCTTAAGGCTTCATTGTGGGTATCAGACGGAGTTGGGAAGTCCTGCACCACAATTAGAGACAGTGCTTGACGATTATTATTTAATTTTGGCTCCATATATAAATTTTTGTAGCACAATTTGAAGTCTTGCTGATGTCATCAAGATCATATTTTATTACCTACTTTACGGGTCTCTTATTTTGTAAATAGTTTTCTCAGCTTGTTGCTGTTTTGATCTATAAGCCAATAATTTGGCAGCTTTGCTCCCCACCTCATATTCCTTCTATTTCACAAACAGATAATTTTAAGTATGTCTTATAATTGGAAATTGGATCATTTATCTGTGGAATTTCTTTGGCATGATTGGGATTCAATGTTCTTTTTAAATCAAAAATCAAATCAAATTTTTTTTGTATAGCCCAAAGTCACAAAATACTTTTGTCTCATAGAGCTTTACAATCTGTAAAGGGAGTGACAACCTTAGATCCTCGATTCAAGTGAGAAAAAACTTGCCCACCAAAAAACCTTTTAACAATGAAATATGAAAAGAAACCTCAGGAAGAGCCACAGAGGAGGGATCTCTCTCCCAGGACGGACAGACGTGCAATGTATGTTACGTGTACAGAACAAATCAACACACACATATTGTACAATTACAGTGGATGATAAAATGAGAATGGGTTACAATGAATGATGAATTATTACAGTAGCAGTGGAACCTGTGATAGAGAGACACAGATGCATAGCAGCAGCAAATCATTAACTAACTATTAACTGTAATGGAGATATGGTAACAATGACAGTGGCAACACATACAGTGGATGGTGTGCAGGACCACAGCAGCGGCGACAATCCACAAGGACCTGCTGGACAAGAGAGCACAGAAACTCCGTGGAAGAAGTTTAGTTAGTAGCAAGCATTAGTGGGAGGGTAGCATAACTATGGGATGGTAGCAAAACTACGGAATGACCTGAGCCAGCTCTAACTATAGGCTTTATCAAAAAGGAAAGTCTTACATCTACTCTTAAAAGTGTTGCACACTTGAGCACAAAGGATCACTCTCAGGCGTGCATGAGTTTTGATTCTTTACTGTTAACACAAGCACATCAGCACGACAACATCGTGACATGCAGGCTGGCTGGGGGTCCATTAATTAATTGGTGCTAACTAGCCCTGTTTGTCATATCCACATTAAACAACATATGCACTTGTGCTTAAACATGTAGCTAACACAATGCTAATATATGGCACGCTCACACAATTCATATTTTAGCAGGAAGGGATATCGTTATTCACCATTTACTCCTGTTAGGTGAAGCACGTCTTCATCAGACTTTCATTCCCATGGAAACCAAACATAGACACACATTTGCGGCACAATCTTGTTATTTCACACTCTGTACGCTAATGTCATAACTTCATATTCAACACATGGTATACTCTTAGCTCACCTGAAACACAAGCACATCAGCACGACAACATTGTGACATGCAGGCTGGCTGGGGGTCCATTAATTAGTTGCCGCTCTCTTGCACTACGCTAAAAGGACCCTTAAGATGCCTCATAGTGCCTGTGCCTAAACTATACATTGGATAAACTTTTTAACCTACTGCACATATTAGCTGATTTTCTGCACAAATATCACATTGCAAATAAATAAAAATAATGACAACAAAATGAGAACCTAGCACACAATGAATACAAACTGAGAATGGGGGGTGTCCATGAATGTCGCCACCATTAATATGAGTCCCACAAAGGTGTTGACCGTGTCTGCCTCCCGAACACAGAGTGGTGGTTTGTTCCACAGAAGAGGAGCTTGATAGCTGAAAACTCTGGCTCCCAATCTACTTTTAGAAACTATAGGAACCACAAGGAACCCAGCATCCTGAGAGTGCAGTGTTCTAGTGGGGTAGTAAGGTACTATGAGCTCTTTTTGATATAATGGTGCCTGACCATGAAGAGCTTTGTATGCTAAGAGAAGTGTCACATCCACTCCTCTGCTGCCAGTTATTTCCCACCTCATCAGCCAACTCTGTTCACCTGTGCACTCTTCAGTTGCAGCCTGTATTTTAGCCTCTCTGGGCCAGATTGTTCTTTGTGCTCATGCAAGACTTTCCAGCGTTCACCCTTTGTCTGATCTCCTGGTTCCGACCCTGCCTACTCCTGACCTACCCGCCTGGTCCCTGCCCTTGTAAAGACTTATGCCTTTCTGTTTTTGACTGTCGTCTGGATTTTCCCCTTGTCCCTCATAGCCTGCCCTTCCCCCCTTTGAACTGTATTGAGCTTATTTACCTGTCTCAGCTGACAATAAACGTCATTACCAATTCATCTGGTCTAGTTGGTGCTGCTTTTAGGTCCAAACCTCACTCGTTACAGTACAATCTGGCCAGTCATGGACCCAGCACACCCCAGCTCACCACAGAATCCCTACGAGGCCGGATTGAGGCCGCCCTCCAGCAACATGAGGCTCTAATGACTTTTGCTGCCACTGAAGCCAGACAGTCGGCAGCAAACCACGAGTAGGCGTTAGCTGTACAAGTACATCAGCTAACGCTGCGCTAACTCCAGCCACCACTCCAGGACCTCCTCCAGTTCAGCCACCTCAGGGCGCAGCCATCTCTGCTCCTGATCCTGTCCATGAGGTCCAGATAGGAACCCCAGATTGCTACGCTGGGGACCAGGAGAGCTGTAATCCTTTTCTGACAAACTGTTCTATTTTGTTTGCCCTGCAACCCCACACGTTTTCCTCTGAAGAATAATAATAATAATACATTTTATTTGAAAGCGCTTTTAAGGGTACTCAAAGACACTTTACAGAGAAGAACACTTAAAAAAAATACAGTGCACTAAAAACATATTAGACATTAAACGTTAAAAGCAATTTTAAAAAAGGTGAGTTTTTGTCAGAGATTTGAAGGTGGGCAAGTCAGTACAGTCACGGATGTGTTTGGGGAGAGAGTTCCAGAGGGAGGGGGCAGCTGCAGAGAAGGCTATGTCGCCCCAAGTTCGGTGCTTGGTCCTAGATAGAGGAGTCAGGAGGTTTGCATCCGATGAACGGAGGCTGCGGGATGGATTATGGCGATGGAGCAAGTCAGTGAGGTAGGAAGGGGCCTGGTTATGGAAGAAGGAATTAATTATCTGATAGGGAGAGCTCGCCTTTGGGGAACTGCTGACTGGGACAGACACACTCCTGCCTACGGTTCTTTCCAGGCATTCGCTGAGGAACTCCGGAAGGTGTTTGGCATGGGGAGTTCTGGGGCGAACACCGCCCAGGAACTCATGAACATGAACCAGGGGAACCAGACAGTGGCAGATTATTCCATTGATTTCCATGTTCTGGCTCGCTGGAGTGACTGGAACGACCAAGGCTACTTCCCTGCCTCCTCACCGTCCCTATGATTGTGCCATCGACCTGCAACCTGGCACGTCACCTCCCAAGGGACGGCTTTATTCCTTGTCTGCCCCTGAGAGGGAGGCTATGGAGGCCTACATCAATGACTCATTGGCTGCTGGCTTCATTCATCTCTCTTCATCACCTGCAGGGGCAGGCTTCTTCTTCGTGGACAAAAAAGACAAGCCTCTGAGACCTTGTATTGACTAGCGGAATTTAAATGAAATCACGATTAAGAACCGCTACCCTCTTCCCCATATCTCTTCTGCCTTTGAACTTCTTCAGGGGGGCACCATCTACACCAAGATGGACCTTCTGTCACACCGGTGTGTCAAGTTTGAGTTTTTTGTCCTATCTCCATGTTTGTATTGTGACTTCCTGTTTTATTTTGGGAATTAACTCTCCTCTCGTTTCAGGTCACTTGCCCTTCCTCATGTGTCATCAGTCTGATTGTCTTCCCTGATTCCTGATTGTGTCCACCTGTTCCCCATTACCCCTATGTGTTCATATAGTCTGCGTTTCCCTTTGTCCTGTTCCAGTGTGTCATGTCATGTCGTGTGTGGTCTCGCTTAGATCTATCTATAGCAAAGTCTCAGTCGTAGTTTTTTCAGTGTTCGCCTCGTTATAGAGAGTTTGTTGTTGACCTTTTGTCATTTAAGTTTTCATAGCCTTAGTTTAGTTTAGACCTTTTTCCCTCTTTGGAGGCGTTTTTTGTTCCCTTTGATTTGTAATTTATCATATGCTAGAAGATAGGTTTTTGTTAATAACTTTCCTAGGTATCCCTCCTGTGTGAGGCGTTTTCTGTTTACGTTTTTCATCATAAATAAAAAGTCATCGTTCACTCTGCATCCGAGTCCCATCTCTGTGTCCTGAGCCTTGTCACCTTCGTAATGCCTATCACCTGGTGCGGATTCGAGAGGGTGATGAGTGGAAGACTGCCTTTAACACCCCCTCAGGACATTATGAATATCTTGTTATGACCTTCGGGCTTACCAATGCCTCGGCAGTGTTCCAGGCCTTGGTGAATGACGTGCTCAGAGACATGCTGAACCACTATGTGTTTGTCTACCTGGATGACATCCTGATCTTCCCCAAATCACGTGAGTAACATGTTCACCATGTGCAGTCCGTCCTGCAGCGATTTCTGAAGAATGACATGGCTGCAGAATAGTATCCAGATGGATCCAGCCAAGGTTTCAGCAGTCTTGTCCTGGCCAATCACTGACAACCGCAAGCAGCTACAGAGGTTTCTGGGTTTCGCCAACTTCTATTGTCGCTTCATCCGCAACTACAGCTTCATTGCAGCCCCTCTTACCGGACTCACAACCTCTAAGGTGCTCTTCATGTGGACACCGGCTGCAGATAAGGCCTTCTGCACCCTGAAGACCCAGTTCACATCAGCTCCCATCGTCTAGTTGCCTGATCCTGACCAGCAATTTGTCGTTGAGGTCGATGCATCAGACGAAGTGGTAGGGGCTGTTCTGTCTCAACACTCGACCGCGGATCAGAAGCTTCACCCCTGTGCATTCTTCTCACATCGACTCTCAGCGGCCGAACAAAATTACGTCATTGGGAATCGAGAGCTACTCGCTGTCAAATTGGCCCTGGAAGAGTGGCGTCACTGGCTGGAGGGCACCAAGATTCCATTCTTGGTATGGACAGACCACAGGAACCTGGAGTATATCCGCACAGCAAAGAGACTCAACTCCCGACTTCTCCCTCTCCTACAGACCAGGATCTCGCAACATCAAACCTGACGCTTTGTCTCGCCAGTTCCAAGAGAGGGAGGATGCTATCCCAGGGCATGTTCCCATCCTTCCTGCCCCTTGCATGGTTGCCACTCTCACCTGGGAGATTGGAGAGAGAGTGAGGGCCGCTGTGAAGGATCAGCCCGGTCTCAGAAACGTTCCCTGTGATCGCCTGTTTGTTCCCCCAGCTCTGCGGTCTGACGTCCTCCAGTGGGCAGTACAAGCCTTCATCCACGGCTGTTACCACACCTGGAGCCAAGCACGGGCCTCCCTCCTCCGCTCTGCAGATCGTTACTCTGTTTCAGCAAATCGACAGCGCACCCAGGCTCCTGTCTACCAAGTGGGTCAAAAGGTGTGGCTTTCCAATCGGGACATTCCACTCAGGGTGGAGTCCAAGAAACTGGCTCCTAAATTCATTGGCCCATTTGCCATCCAGAAAATCATCAATCCCAGTGCAGTAAGACTGAGACTCCCAAAATCAATACAAATCCATTCAACATTCCATGTGTCCAGAGTGAAACCAGTCAAGGATAGTCCCCATGTGCCTGCAGCTCCACCTCCCCAACTCATTGATGGAGGCCCTGCCTACTCTGTTCGGTGCCTGCTGCGCTCTCGTCGTCGGGGTCGTGGTCTCCAATATTTGGTTGACTGGGAGGGTAATGGTCCAGAAGAGAGGTCCCGGGTTCCGGCTCGCCACATCCTCGACCCCCAGCTAATTGCTGATTTCCACCAACAACATCCCGATCAACCTGCCATGCCTTGTCATCGTCAGAGACTCGTTTCTTCACCCATGCACAACATGTCCGATGAAGAGGAGCCGGTGTTGGATAGGACTGGATCCCTCCTCCAAACCCCCGCCACCCACCCGGCTGAGGAGAAGGACATGCAACTCCCTGAGAAGGTTTATATGACTTAAAGTTATTATGTTTTTATGTTATTTTATTTTTACTTAAATTTTAGTTTTAATGTTTTTCTATGTGTATATTTCCATATTGTATCTTGTGCAGACAGTGCTTCTTATTTTATCTATTTATTTTATTTGGTCTTATTGTTTTATGGTTTTACCTATTTATTGTGCTTTATTGTTCTGTGCAGCACATTGGAAACCCTGTGTATGTAAAAAGTGTGCTATACAAATAAAGTGGATTAGATTGGTTTAAACCAGCCTAGGGCAGTTCCTTTGATGCCAATTTGATATTCCAATCTCTGTAGAACAGGGGTCTCAAACTCAATTGACCTGGGGGCCGCTGGAGGCAGAGTCTGGGTAAGGCTGGGCCGCATCAGGATTTCCACAAGAAAAGCGCTGATAAAACATTCCAATGTTCTTAAATGCCTTTATTTTTAACACAAAATAATGAATTAAATAAACAAATACAATTAAAAATGATCATACAGCAGATACAGACGACTGAAGAATCCACATATTAACTGACTGACTGGCTGATTAGAGAAATTAATTATATTTTTATTCAGTTTCAAATGTCTGTATTAATAGTTATTTAACCTTAAACTTTCTGAACATGAATATAACATTAAACCTGAACTGTTCTGAACAAGGCTTCTCTTGCCTACTTCTTGCTGCTAGAGACCTGGCAGCGCTTCTTTTCACATAGGCGAGCCACATTTGGCTGTGTTTGTTGTTTGTTGCCATGGACGCATCGAGACGGCGACCGATATGGACACTGCTTCATAGTACACATGAAGCAGCGAGACGCTGTGGATGCGTGTCTGTAAATACGGTGTCAAAACGTTCACTTTTGCTGAGACATGTCTTCTTTTAATGAAGTTTATATTCATTTAAAAGTCCGTTTTTCATCCTGCGCTTTGCACAGGCTGTGTGTGTGGCCCCTGCGACTCGCACACACGCAGAAAGAGAGAGACGACACTCTTCTTCGTGTCCTCCGGGGCAGACTTGTAGCGAGGTGGAGCTTTACAGAGCTGGCGTAACTACTATGCTGCAATCCTCCGATGCGGAACGCGGTGTACTACGGCGATTGCACAGAAGTATACCGGGGCCTTGAGAGGGGCTTCACGGCTTCTCCTGCGCGCAGCTGAGCCACCGGACAGCTTGCCGATGTCCCGCCCACCAGAGCCATATACCTAACCCTGATTGGTTCATTTAGCTCTGCACACAACAAGTGTCATTCATATCAATTTTGCGGGCCGCACTAAAATTAATCTTTCATATTAAGATATTATTATCGTCCCGGGGGCCGCAGTTGGCCTGGGGGCTGCGAGTCTGAGACCCCTGCTGTAGAAGAATCTGATGGTCAATGGTGTCAAATGCGCCACTAAGATCTAATAGGACAAGTACAGAGATGAGTCCTTTGTCTGATGCCATTAGGAGGTCATGTGTAACTTTGACTAGTGCGGTCTTTGTGATATGATTCACTCTAAAGCCTGACTAAAACTCCTCAAATAAACTGTTTGTATGGAGAAAATCACACAGCTGATTAGCTACGGCTAGCAAGTACTTTAGAGAGGAATGAAAGGTTTGATATCGGCCTGTAATTGGCTAAGACCTCTTGATCTAGAGTCGTTTTTTTAACAAGAGGTTTAATTACAGCTATTTTAATAGATAAATAATAATAAATAAAGACAGATTAATCATATCGAATAAAGAAGAGCTAACTAGAGGTAATACATCCTTAGGCAGCCTGGTTGGGATGGGGACTAAAATAGCTTTTGAAGACAAGGACCTAATTTTTAAAAGTCCACATTTAATTTTCTTGTTTTGGACTCCTGGAGATGTTGATTTAATTTTTATTAAGTTTTTTATGATGAACTCCTCTTCTGTTTGTTTTATCTTTAAATAATGCAGGCGGACCGGGGACAGACACAGTCTCTATACTAGATGGTTGGGTGGGCAGCTGCTCTAGTGGAGGTGCAGAGAAGCGTGTAAGACTGCAGCTCTGCTTCCTGGTCTCAACTCTGGATTGTGACGGGTTAGATTGACTAATAAACCTGGCCGTGTTTCTCGATATGAGAGCTGCTCCATCCAAAGTGGGAAGGTTGCCGTCTCTCCTAATCAGACCGGGTTATCCCCAGAAAGGTGTCCAATTATCTATGAGGCTCACATCCTTTGCTGGACACCACCTCGACAGCCAGCCGTAAAATGACGACATGCGGCAATACAAGTAATCACTGGTCACATTGGGTAGGGGTCCAGATAAAATTACGGAGTCCATAATCGTTTTAGCATATTCACACACTGATGATACATTGATTTTAGTGACCTCTGATTGGTGTAACCGGGTGTCAGATTGTGACTGACAATCTTCAATCCTTAGTTTTAAATTGCACTCAATGACGCCCGCTCTGGCCCCCGGGATTGGTCCCCAGAGTCGCTAACTTCACGTTTAGTTCAACTGAGCTGCTAATGACCAGAGTTGGCCTCTCAGCGGGTGTGTCGCTGAGTGGGGACAATCTGTTTGAAACGTGGAGTGGTTGGTGGTGTACCGTGGGCTTCTGTTTGGGACTATGCCCCGGCTGCTCGGAAACTACTGGTAGACAGCTAGCTAAGACCTTCGGTGGTACCGCTACAGGGGACTTACTAACTATAGCAGCTACTGACTGTTTGGTGGTGGGATACCGTGCCTCTAAGTCACTAAGCCTCACCTCCAGAACTACATATGAACTACATTTATTACAATTCCCATTATCACTAAAGGAGGATGAGGAGTAACTAAACATGTGGCACGTAGGACAGAAGAGAGGAGAAGACAGAGTGGGAGAGGAGAGAGAAGCCATTGTTTAGCTAGGGTAGTTAGTGAGACAAACAGAAACTGGTGAAAACTATCGAAATGTGGTTACTAAGTTTAAGAGACCTGTCCGTGCAGAAACAGAACAAGTCTAAGTGATGGCGTAAAGTTATGGAGATAATTGTTAATGTGCTGAATATACAAAAATAATTTTAGGTGAGAAGAACACCGTGGCAGTAACACCGGAAATCAGAATTGACAGAATACGCTTACCGTAAAGCACGTTGTAACGTCGTCAAGTTATCTGACCGAATGACTATGCTCATTGTGTTCACTTTGAAGCTTTTGTAACTTAACTTTTTGATTTCAGAATCAGAACCAGAATCAGAAGATTTTTTTTATTGCCAAGAAGGAAGGAATTTGTTTCGGTGACTACTGCCACTCAACAAACAACAACAAACAGCACAACACAAACAAACAGGATGATACACAAACATATAGAACACAAGATAAAAAATATATGTATAGACAAGTTGTAAATATATATAATCTACAGATATAAATTTAAACAATATGTGAATATACAAAAAGAAGAAAATATGTACAGATAGAAAAATATATGTAACTACTACAGTCACTGTGTAACAGTAAAGAATTCATTAGTTCCTGTTATATACAGGCGTCTTAGCTAACTATCATTATGGCGGCGCACACAGTTGCAGCAGCTCAGTGTCTCACCAGTCAGCGCAGTGTTTGGTTGTTTTTGTTCGTTTTGTGTTTTGTTTTGTGTGCAGTCAGTCGAGCGAATAACATCTACAGCCGACATGACCTTCTTATGATCGGATTACGCTATCATAACAACGTAAATAGCGAATTTATCCGACTGCATGAGATTCCGGCAGAGATAGCGAGAGCACCGGGCTCTCCATGGACTACCATCCCGGCGGGGAGGAGGCGGAGGCGGCGTCGAGAGAGAAGGAGAAAGCGAGGCTGCAGGGCTGGCGCGCTAGCCAGGCTACGGAGGCAGCTAGTCTCTTCGTCTCAAATGCCAGATCCCTGGGGAACAAGATGGATGAACTGAGGCTACAAATAGCAGCCAATAAACACGTCAAAGATTCATGCATCCTGCTCTTCACCGAAACCTGGCTTCATCAAGGCATTCCGGACTCTGCTATCGAGCTAGCAGGCCGCACCGTACAGCGCCACGATCGGACAGCAGACTCCGGTAAGAGGAAAGGAGGAGGACTCTGCATGTACGTGAACATCAGCTGGTGTACAAATACAGTGATAACTGACCGTCACTGCTCCCCGGACATTGAGTATCTGACTATCAAGTGCAGACCCATATATCTCCCAAGAGAGTTCACCGTGGTCACTATAACTGCTGTTTACATACCACCGGATGCTAATGCTAACTCAGCTATTGCCCTGTTGCATGCTAATGTTAGCAACCAGCAGAGCAGATACCCTGGCGCTGTACACATCATAGCTGGGGATTTTAACCATGCGGACCTAAGGACAGCACTCCCTAAACTCCATCAGCATGTCAAACTACCACTAGGGGTGACAACACTTTGGACAAAGTTTATTCTAACATCAAAGGGGGCTACAGGGCTAGCCCCCTACCACACCTGGGCCAGTCTGACCACATATCACTGTTCCTAATCCCGGCATATGCAGCCGTTAAGAAAAGCGCTCACACCACTACAAGGACTGTTACCATATGGCCAGAGGAGGCCTCCATGCAGCTACAGGACTGCTTTGAAAGGACCAACTGGGACATTTTTGAACATCAAAACCTGGATGTGTTCACAGACAGTGTCCTCTGTTACATCAAGAACTGCATAGACACTGTCACAGTGCAAAAACGCATCCGGGTCTACCCAAACCAAAAGCCCTGGATGACCAGGGGGGTCCAGCAGCTGCTGAAACAGAGAAACATCGCCTTCAGGACCGGCGACAGAGACCACTATAGTGCAGCTCGAGCCGACCTGAGGAGAGGCATCAAACTGGCCAAAGCGGAATACAGGAGAAGAATCGAGGTCCACCTGGAAAGTAACAACAGCAGGCAGGTGTGGCAGGGCATCCAGCATCTGACAAACTACAAAACCAACCCCGGAGCCGCCGAAGGTGACCCTGCACTGGCAGAGGAGCTGAACATCTTCTTTGCCCGCTTTGAGGTCACAGCACCAGAGGCCCAACAACACCACGCAGCCCACAGCAGCACAGTCCTCACTCTGGAGGAACACGGGGTGAGGCGCTCGCTGCGGGCTGTCAACCCGAGGAAGGCGACGGGTCCTGATGGCGTCCCGGGCCGGGTGCTGAGGGACTGTGCCGACCAGCTGGCTGGGATCTTCACCAGGATCTTCAACAGATCACTAGCACAGTCAAATGTCCCACCCTGTCTCAAGTCCTCCATCATAGTTCCTGTGCCCAAGAAGCCCCACATCTCTGGTCTAAATGACTACAGACCAGTGGCACTCACCCCAGTGGTGATGAAGTGCTTTGAAAAACTGGTCCGTAATCACATCACATCAGCCCTGCCACGCAGCCTTGACCCCCACCAGTTTGCGTACAGAGCAAACCGATCCACGGAGGACGCCGTGGCCACAGCACTCCATGCCGCCCTGTCACACCTGGAGGGACAAGGGAACTATGTGCGGATGCTCTTCGTGGATTACAGCTCAGCATTTAATACCATCCTCCCACACAGACTGGTGACCAAGCTGAGAGACCTGGGGCTTCCTCACACAACCTGCATGTGGATTAACAGTTTCCTTTCCGACCGCAAACAGAGAGTGAGAATCGGCCACCACACATCCCCAGCCCTGAGCCTCAGCACTGGCTCTCCCCAGGGCTGTGTGCTCAGCCCACTGCTCTACTCCCTGTACACACATGACTGCTCCCCTGTCCATCAGAGCAACACCATCATTAAATTTGCAGACGACACCACGGTGGTGGGGCCCATATCTGGGGGTGACGAGTCTGCCTACAGAGACGAGGTAACGCAGCTGGTGTCATGGTGTGTGGCCAACAACCTTCTCCTGAACACCTCAAAGACAAAAGAACTCATAATTGACTATAGGAAAAAAAGGACAGAGATCTCTCCACTTAACATCAGCGGGCAAAGCGTGGAGAGAGTAACAAACTTTCGCTTCCTGGGAGTCAGCATTGAGGACAACCTGACCTGGAGCGCAAACACCTCTGAGCTGCTGAAGAAGTCCCAACACAGACTGTACTTTCTAAGGACACTCAGAAAGAGTAACATCACACAAAGGCTGCTTATCTGTTTCTACAGAGCCACCATAGAAAGTATAATGACATACTGCATATGTATATGGTACGCTAGCAGCACAGCAGCTCAGAGGAATGCGCTCCAGGGGGTCATCAAGACCGCCCAAAAGATTGTTGGCTGCCCCCTCCCCACACTGGAAGATCTTCACCGCTTGCGGTGTGTGAAGAAAGCCCACAATATAATAAAAGACACCTCACACCCTGGCCACCCCCTGTTTGAACTGTTGCCATCAGGAAAGCGGTACAGATCAATCAGGGCAAGGACAAACAGATTCATGCACAGTTTCTACCCCACGGCAATCACCTGTTTAAATGCTGCTAAAACTAAGGCACGCTGACAATCATTCACACAGTAATCTGTTCCACTTGTTGTTGTTGTTGTTGTTGTTATGTAATTTTTTGCACTTTATAAATTTTGCACTTGGTGGAATCTTTTGCACTGACTGGTTGGCACTTTTAATTTCGTTGTACATGTGACAATGACAAATAAAGATATTCTATTCTATATGTTCATTTTTTCTCATAACACTGCTTCATCGGTATCCTCAGAAAAGAGGAGGAAACATCGACATTATCATTTTCTTCCAAATATATATAATTTTATATTTTCTTATTTATTTTAGCCTCTATGATATAATATTCATTTTAAAATTTAATTATATTATTATCTGAACTGTGCTATTGTAAGACACTAACTAAGTACACCAACTCACCGGATAAGATTTGCCCCAAAAGCAGGCACCTTATAGCACCTTTGGCATGGATGTGGGACAAATAAACAGCAAAGATGTGACCCACATTTGGAAGTGAATGATGGGTCAAATCTGGCCCAAGGGTACAGCTATAACAAAATTCATACCAACTCATACTTCTACCAAACTACTACAAATAGCCGATACTAGCTGGGCCTGATAAAAAACCTGAACTACACCACAGCTGTGATTTGGTCGACATTTGAGAGTAAATAATGGGCCAAATCTGGCCCAAGCATATAATAGCCTTAACTTAATTATAATGCCGCCATAACTGTACCAGAAGTAAGCTAAATACAAATAATAATTCATGTGAAACATCTGTATACCAAAGGCCTTATGACTGTCATGGGGCCCACATATGGCTGACAGACCAAAATTTGTACTTTGTCCAGAATTTAACCTAAACTACACCACACCCATGGTCTGACCCACATTAGGAAGTAAATGACTGGTCAAAACTGGCACATAGCTATGATACCCTTAACTGTACCATAACATTATCACAAAATTTCACCAAATGGCATGGCAAATGGCAATAATGATTTTGTGACCCCTTTTATAGGCTTTACAAAAAAAAAACAAAAAAAAACACAGGCTTGTCAGTTTAACAGCAGAATGTGCTTGCACCTCACCATCAATTATCTTTTTTTCTGTGACCTTCAATAACCTTAGCCTGTCAGGAAGAAAATAAAAAATAAATCGATTGATCCTATTACACGGGTCAGCGTGGATCGGTAGAGGATAGAATAATTGTACTTCAATATGAGTTGTGGTTATATGAAAACTACTCAGGTAAGAGTGAGAATATTCACAAAAACTACTTTGAGTAGTGAGTACTAGATTTTCGTTCATGCCAAAAAAATAATGATTGAACTGTGATTCAAAAAGTAGCAATTTAACAGCACTTTTATTTGGTGTACATACTTACAAATAAAAAAAAACAAAAAAACAATACCCAACCAATAACATGTACCCAATTCATTGATTGACAACATAATATTAACCAGCCACATTTCTTAAATAAACTGACCTATTTTCACAATAGGCTATATATTGATAGTCATATATAATAGGCTATTAGTATTTTTATTATAAAACTTAGATATTGACAACAAAATGCCTACTGGTAGTGCATCATTATTGGTATTAGACACTGAAAATGTTTATTACCTGACAAAACAGGCTTTTTATATATTACTGAAGTCTTCTGCTAAATTTAGCAATGTGTTTCACTCAGTAGAACTTTGATTCAGTAAATCAGCAGTTATAAAATGTGTAAACCGTGTCGTTAAGGCAGATGTGTGACGGACTCACGAGGGGGACCCAAGAGCGAGTAGTGGAAAATTGGATTTTATTGGGGGTAAAAGGAATAAGGGGTCCTGGCTCGGGGAGAGGGACACGGGACTGGTCGGCGTGGGAGGCAGAGTGGAAGGCAGGGGTGGCTTGGAGCTGGAGGGTGGCTGAGAGAGTGGAAGGCAGGGGTGGCTGGAAAACTGGAAGGCAGACGAGGATGATCCTGAGAGACAAGAAAGGTTGACAGGTTAACAGGTCAAAAAACAAGGTAGCCTTTTTATATAGGTACCGCTGAGGAGCTGAAGTTCGCACCACGGGGGGTCGACAACAATCTGGCGAGGAGTGGTGGAAAAGCCAGTGCTGATATACTGCAGAGGGGATGAGCTGATGGATGGCAGGTGTGGAGGCTGAGAGAGTTGAGCTGATGGCATGCAGGTATGGAGGAATCCAACAGCTCAGAGTGAGTGACAAGGTGGCCACGCCCACGCCAGCACACAGACAAACAAACACAGGGAGAGACAGGGAAACACAAGGGAGAAGGGGGAAGACAAAAGAGGGAGGTACAGCCACAGCTGTGACAAGATGGGCATTATCTGAAACATCACAGTTATTTACTTTACATGGAGCTAAAACCAAATTGCAATAAATTTTCACCATTATTCATTAGTTTGCATCTGTTCCAGCCAGGCTTTGTTAAATTTAACAATAACAGTGGTTTTCCTCTGACAGTAAAAAACCACTGAAGACTTTATGATGATATTAAACTAGATTAAAAATTAAATGTTTACAGTTACATATGTTACATACATACATGTTTAATGTATTACGTTTACTTTAATAAACTTATTTCATATGACACTATCAACATTACACACAAAAAAAAAAATCCAAAAATTCAAATACTTTTCCAATCAATCATTAGTACCCAGTGATGATGAGATGATGAAGAAAAAATCTCTGCAGACACTGTCTTTGCTTGTATAAAGAAGGTTTATTACAAATGATTTCAGTATAAAGTCTAGCATCAGACAGGCCCCTGGTGACCAGGAGAAGTTTCTGCCAAAATGAAACACTCTGCCTCACATCAGTTGTTTCTTAGTATTTAGGCTTTCAAACACATTACCGTAATCATACAGTCCTGTGCAGTACCCTAACGAATTACTTGTCGAATATCAGAAAGGAAGTGAAGGTTCTCTTGTTTTTCAACTACATGGCCCCTTCACAACCCCACCAACCAACTCCTTATTAGGACATTGTATAGATACATGTTCTACAGTAATATATCAGAAAGGGGGTGTCAAATTTTTCTTGTTTTCTTCTCAACCCCATGGCCCCAAACATTTCCTTACCTTTGCTAAAAAAAACACACAACTCATATACACTGAAAAACACATAGCTCATAGATACTACATTAGATTAGGCCAAAATAGCAGTTAAAAACTTCCATTTATCTTGCCATTTAAAAGTTGACTTGTCAAACAGTCTTTTTACAGTTCACTCAGTTCTTTTGTGAAATTTGTCCTGTTTCACAAGAACTCTGATTTAATGGAGTCAGAGGACATGTGGACATGTTCAATGGTGTTGTTTTGTAGGCTACTCAGGTGGTCACAAACCCAAACCCATGTCTGGGGAATCAAACATCACCCAAATGCATGTTAGTTCACATGATTAACATTACCACACCACATGTTCTTATTAGTTCTTACCTGGGCCAGGCCTAAATTTCAGAGGTGACCTTGAAGAGAAAAGTTCATCCAATTTTGAAAGTATGGTGAAATGTATGTGGTTATGATTTGTTAATCATGCGGTGTGCAATGAAATAGCTCATTCACATGTGTCAGTTAAATACCACATATGGCCTAAAAGTCAATGCTATAAGGGGTAAATCAACATCAAAACAGTCCTCAGGTCTCAACTGTGTATATTACAGTGTTATTCATTTAGAACTTATTCTATGCATGCTTTGATAAATGAGGCTCAGATTTCTGGCTTGCCTCCCCTTTGCAGTAGGAATCACTAGCACTACAGTGTCAGAGCACCCTCTAGCAACCATTTTATGAGGGTTAAATCTACAATTTAATGTTGGTTACATTAATAAATATTATATATAAGTGAGACAGTGTGCAGAGTTTTTCTAATATTTTTATTCAAATTGTGATTTCATCTGATGCACCTGTCACATACTACAGACACTTATAGGTGTGCAGAAAATGTCTTCAATGTTTTGAGGTGTATACAAATATAGACATTATGAATGCAATACATTTGCAATTACCTGGTTTAAGAAGCAAATCATCATTATTGTTACCATATCTCCATTACAGTTTATAGTTAGTTAATGATTTGCTGCTGCTGTGCATCTGTGTCTCTTTATCACAGGTTCCACTGCTACTGTAACAATTCATCATTCATTGTAACCAATTCTCATTTTAATATCCACTGTAATTCATTGTGATTGTACAATATGTGTGTGTTGATTTGTTCTGTATACGTAACATCCATTGCACGTCTCTCCGTCCTGGGAGAGGAATCCCTCCTCTGTGGTCTTTCACCTTTTTTCCCTGTTAAAAGGTGGGCAAGTTTTTTCTCACTCAAACCAAGGGTCTAAGGTCTGTCCTTAGACCCTCGGGTGTCACTCCCTGTACAGATTATAAAACCCTCTGAGACAAATGCATTTTTTGACTTCGGGCTATACAAATAAAATCTGATTTCATTTGAAATTAAATTGGTAGAGCTAATACTGTCATTCACAACAATGTTCCTCATATACTGATAACCATATTGACACAGAATCAATGCAAGTCTGCAGAACACAACAGAACATTAAACTAATACATTTGTTAAGCTGTTCCACTACAACCAGTTGAAGAAGTGCCAAAATAAGATGTGGTTTTCCATATGACAGTACGTTCATCACTTATGACTTGTACTTATTTTATTTTTATGCAGGAAAGGTAAAGAAACCACCAGGGAAATGCCCTGGTGTGATGTTTTTTTTCTATTGTGCACTACTATGTTTTAATAGAAATAATAATGTCCCACAATCTTTCACATTTTCTAAAAAAAAATTTTGTGTAGCATGCTCTATTGTTAAAAATATTGAAGATGAATCCAGATAAAAAACACAGGCATCTATGCCTGACTGTCTAACTGCCACTGGATGACAGGTTGAGAGGACAATGACTTGAACAGTGCAAAAGAACAGTTTGAAGTTGCTTTGTGTGCACCAAGTCACCACATCTTCTGTCAATCACCAACTTGTTGTTGGTCTCATCCCCCGCTGAGGAAATGTCTGGACTGTCCTTTTGTCTTTTGTCTCAACAGTAGAACTCATTCAGTTTGTTGTTAATGGAGGGGGGGGGGGGGGGGGGGGGGGGGTTGACATTGTCATTGTCATTATTTGTAAAAATCATTATTTGGTTAATTAAATTCTTGTTTGAGTTGTTCAAATGATTTGAAAACGTGTCCTGTAAAAATTTGTGCTATATATAACCCCTTATTAGTCCATTTCTCAATCCTGCATCCATAGTACATAAGATAAGATAAGATAATACTTTATTGATCCCACAACGGGGAAATTTACTTGTTACAGCAGCGGAAGGAGGGGAAAAAAAACACAGTGTACATATTTATAGATTTACAGAAAGAAAACAGATTTACAGAAAGTTTACAGATTTACAGAAAGTAGAAACAGACATGTACAAGAGACTACAACATGATCAAGTGCAGGTGTTGTAAAGTCTCACAGCAGCAGGGATGAAGGACCTGCGGAACCTCTCCTTCTTACACCGTGGGTATAACAGGCTGCTGAAGGAGCTGCTCAGAGACCCCACAGTGTCGTGTAGGGGGTGAGAGGTGTTGTCCATGATGGATGTCAGCTTAGCTAACATCCTCCTCTCACCCACCTCCTCTGTGGAGTCCAGAGGACAGTCCAGGACAGAGCTCGCTCTTCTAATAAGTCTGTTGAGTCTGCTCCTGTCCCTCTCCGTGCTGCCCCCTCAACAGCAGACCACAGCATAAAAGATGGCTGAGGCCACCACAGAGTCATAGAAAGTCCTAAGGAGAGCTCTGCATACTCCGAAGGACCTCAGCCTCCTCAGCAGGTGGAGACGGCTCTGGCCCTTTTTGTAGAGAGCATGGGTGTTATCAGTCCAGTCCAGTTTATTGTTTAGGTGGACACCCAGGAATTTGTAGCTCTGCACCACCTCTATGTCCAATCCCTGGATGTTCACCGGTGTGAAGTGTGATGCTTTCCTCTGGAAGTTAACAATAATCTCCTTCGTCTTGCCCGTGTTGAGCTGAAGCTGGTTTAGCTCACACCAGCTGACAAAGTCCCTGAATGGTACAAAATGTGGATTTTTGGCTATTTTTGTAGCTATATTTACAGAGCTTGGTATACTTCGTTTCTTTTGTATTGTCACCCATATCTTCATTGTTTCTATGATCAAATTATTCTTAATTTTAAGCTTCTTTTGTACTGACCAGGTTACAAATGGTAGGTACTCTAAAGACATGGTAAGGCAGGCCCTTTGTTCCATCTCCACCCATATTACATCTTTGTCTTTAGTTATCCATAGTCTAAGAGCTCTAACTTGAGCGGCCCAGTAATAGTTCCTTAGCTTTGTTAAATTAAGCCCTGCTTTATTGTGGGGGGCTAAGAGTGTCTTATATTTAATTCTTGCTTTTTTGTTTTGCCATAAAAATCGTGATATACTTTTGTTTAGCATTTTAAAGGTGGAGCTTGAAATTGAAACAAAAACAATAGTCTCAGCAAAATGTTCATTCTAATTGTTTCTACCCTTCTAATGAGAGTCAGGGGTAAAATTGTCCATCTATCTAAGTCTTTTTTTAATGTCCTTAATTTGCATCAAATAACTGTTAAACATTAGAAGTAATAATAACGCCCAGATATATAAACTGTTTGTTGGTCTATCTAAACCCAACCTTTTCTATTAACTCTGTTGGACATTTACCTGAGATCACTATAGCAATTGATTTTCTTTCATTAGTCAGATACCCTGAAATTTTTCCGTATTCATCAAGGTTCTCCAAGAAGGCTAGTATCGATAGGGCTGGGTCATTCAAAAGCATTAGCAAATAATCTGTAAATAGTGATATTTTATACCCCTCCCCCCTCCCTCTTCATCCCTTATTCCCAATATTTTATTATTTTCCCAATAGTTTTATTATTTTGTCTTATTGATTCGGCCAATGGTTCAGTGAACAACAGTGAACTCAATCAATCACCTAGTCTGACTCCTCCAGAAGAAATCTGAGCAACATTTGTTATTTCTGATCCATGATTTGGGTCTTTGTATATTGTTTTTATCCATTTTATATATATTTGGGGGAATCCAAAGGCTGATAATGTCTGGTACAAGAAGCTCCATTTCACCCTGTCAAAAGTCTTCTGGGCATCAAGACTAAGCATCATAGAAGCCTGTGATTTGTATTTTGCGCTTGAAATAATATTGAATATTCTCCTGATGTTGTGTGCCCCCTGCCTACCTGGAATGAATTGGGTTTGATTTATGTTGTTAATTTAGTTATGTATTTTTGCATTTGTTTGGCCAGTATGCTTGTAAGAATCTTTAAATCATTTAGAGTAGACTCACAGGTCTATATCCTTCACATAAAGTTGAATCTTTTCCTTCTTTATGCAAGACTGATATGATGGCTTCTGACTATGATTTGGGTGGGTCCCTGGATGTCAGATCATGATTGAATACTTTGTATATCACAGGTGTTATCTCCTCTCTAAAACTTTTGTTGAACTCTCCCGGGAACCCACTGATCCCAGGTGATTTAATATTTTTGAGAGTTTTGATAGTATCCAGTATTTCCTGCATAGAGACTGGCTGGATCATTTCGGATGCCTCTTCTTCTGATGGGGTTGGTAAGTTTATTTTTTTAAGAAAGGCTTGTGTGTCACTATCATTGTATTCTGTCAGAGTTGTCATATAAGCCATTATAATACTCCACAAAGGCCTCTGCAATTTCTTTGTGTTTTAACATAATTTGTTTAGATGTGGGATGTTTTATTTTTTATATTATTCTATTTGTTCGGGCCTTTCTAAGTGGGAATGCTAATAAGCGACTAGCTCTATTACCCATTTCGTAGTATCTCATTCATAGTATCTTTGACTTAGGAGTTCATCTAATTTTCCTCTGACTGTTTTTTAACCCTAACCCTGACTGAGAAAAAAAAACCATCTGATTCCTTTAGATTTAGATAGTAATATTTTCTAATCCACGGTTAAATACTTTGCGTATATGTTGTTGTGATACAATAAAAAAAAAATCTATCCTCGAATAGCTACCATGCAGGTTTGAATAAAATGTATAGTCTCTCCTCTTTGGGTTGTTTTCCCTCCATGGATCAGTAAGACCAAGCTCTTTAGACACATTATTTAATACTATAGATTTTTTTGTGCTTGATCCCTGCTCTGGAGGATCTAATCTAATCTGCCATTCTGTTTTGTATTAAAATGCCCCATCAGTACCATCCCCTTTGCTTCACTGGATATTACTTTACTCTTTAGAGAATGTTTCTTTCTCCTCATTTTAGGCATGAAATTTAGTACTGAAACAATCATGTCTCCTATAGACTCCACAATCATTAAATATCATCCAGTATTATCTTTAACTTATCTTTCAACCTTAATTGGTTTACCTTTACCAATTAAAATGGCCTCTCGTTTTGCCATATGAGGCATAGAATGCCTGGTCCACCCATTCCCTTTTCAATTTTCTATGTTCAATGTCCATCAAATGTGTCTCTCGTAGTAAAGCTATCGAACCCTGTAATTCTTTTAGTTGGCTCAGTATCTTCTTCCTCTTAATGGGATGATTCAGACCATTCATATTATTTTCAAATGAGATCCACAAATTCTATACCTCACACAAAAGTAAAAAATTGCACAAAATGTTGCATAATAAAGAAAACAAAAAATGTACATCTCCATCAGAACCATAACCCCTGTAGAACAAGAACATGAACATGTGTCTTCCAAATGTCCCATCATCAGAGAGTCATGGGGTTTTCTCTCTGTGGAAAAAGCACTATGTGCATCCACAACCTATTATCTAAGGTTGTTAAGAACTTGTATGTAGTCCCCCAGCAGTCTAGATCTATTGCAGCATAACTAAGGGATGACCTGAGCCAGCCCTAACTATAAGCTTAATTAAAAAGGAAAGTCTAAAGTCTACTGTTAAAGGTGTGGACCGTGTCTGCCTCCCAAACACAGAGTGGTAGTTTATTCCACAGAAGAGGAGCTTGATAGCTGAAACCTCTGGCTGCGGATCTATTTTTAGACATATAGAAACCACAAGGAATCCAGCGTCATAAGAGCGCAGTGTTCTAGTAAGGTAGTAAGGTACTATGAGCTCTTTTAGATATGATGGTGCCTGACCATGAAGAGCTTTGTATGTTAGGAGAAGAATTTTAAATTATATTTTAGATTTAACGGGTAGCCAGTGCAAGGAAGCCAAAATGGGAGAGATGTGATCTCTGATCTTGGTTCCTGTCAGAACACGTGCAGCAGCATTCTGAATCAGCTACAAACTCTTAAGAGACTTATCGGAGCAGCCTGATAACAAAGAGTTACAATAATCCGGCCTAGAAGTAACAAATGCATGGACTAGTTTTCCTGCATCTGCTTGAGATATGATGCTTCTGATTTTGGCAATGTTACGTAGGTGGACGAATGCAGTCCTCGAAATTTGTTTTATATGGTCATTAAAGGACAAATCCTGATCAAAGACAACTCCAAGATTCAAGTGGAGCTGGAGGACAGGGTGATCCCATCTAAGGCAACTAAATCTCTGGAAAGACATTTTCGGAGGTGTTTTGGTCCAATTATGAGAACTACGAGAAGTTTTATCTGAATTTAGCATCAGAAAATTGTGGGTCATCAAATTTTTTATATCCTTGCATGGTTGGAGTTTAGTTAAGTGATTGGTTTCATCAGGCTTGATCGCTGAATATTGTCAGGTTTAAACAACCTAAAATATCAAACTCACAGACACAAAGAGGAGAGAAGACAACAGAGTTAAGTTTTACTTGCAAGGAGAGCAACAGGAGACGTGCACAGTCTGCAGAATCTCCTATCTACTCTGACTCCGTCTCCTGCCCTCTTGCTTTTTATTTAGGATGTACCTAATACATGTTGCTTCTAAAGGGGAGGGGCATAGGTCAGGCACAGGTCAGCAACAACATAATGGTTTTATTGCTTTGCTACAGGCAGGCACAATTTCCTTGACCAATAAACAACGTCTGTTTTCTTCTACACTTAACTCTTTTGTTTTACTTTCCAATATGGTATGGTGATTAACTCTACAACTCATTAACTCTACAAAAGGAGCCAGTCCCATCAGTCAGATGGTGATAGGAAGTTCACACCATCCAACCAGCAGCTGCAAACTCCAATGTCCATCTGGAAGAGAACTTAGTGTAGAACGAAACACAAACTTACAGATCATAGTATGGAGTACAAAGAATAAAAGAGCGGTGATATATAAAGAATGCAAAAGAGTAAATATGGGATAACTTATATACATTATTCTAACAAATATAATTGTGTGTCGTCGGCATAACAGTGAAAGTTAATTGAGTGATTCCTAATAATAGAGGAAGTATACATAAACTGAATAGAAGTGGTCCTAATACAGAACCTTGTGGGACAAGTACAGAGAAGAGTCCTTTGTCCGATGCCATTAGGAGGTTGTTTGTAACTTTGACTAGTGCGGTCTCTATGCTATGATTTACTCTAAATCCTGACTGAAACTCCTTAAATAAACTGTTTGTATGGAGAAAATCACATAACTGATTGGCTACGGCTTTCTCAAGTACCTTAGAGAAGAATAAAAGGTTTGATATCAGCCTGTACTTGATCTAGAGTCGGCTTTTTAAGAAGAGGCTTAATTACAGCTATTTTAAAGGACTGTGGCACATATCCTGATTATCATATCCAATCATATCCATATCATATCTAACCATATCCAATAAAGAAGGGCTAACTAGAGGTAATTCATCCTTACGCAGCCTGGTTGTGATGTGGTCTAAGAGCCAGGTTGATGGCTTAAATGAAGAAATTATTGAAGTTATTTGTTGAAGGTTAATGGGAGAAAAGCAGTCTAAATATATATCAGGTTTTATAGCTATTTCCAAACTTGCTGTATCAGAAATCAGAGTGCCTGTTGAGGGCAAAAGGTGACCTTAAAGGGGGTGATGAGATGTGTCAGAACAGGTTTATCTTAAGAAACCTACACAGATGAATGTTTTGAATTCTGAATTTGGAAGTGTCTGATTTTGCTCATCAGCAAGTGTTTTCACATAAGTCTCAGTCACATGAGTCATAAATCACATAAGAGCAACTTACAAAAGTAGATTATGTGACTTTAAGTGGCCATGCTATAGTCAAGATAAAGACATACAGGTTATTTCAGTGGAATTGAAATTAATATAGACAGACAACCAGGAGTCTCATGTTGACCTCTGATTCTGACTGTTTCTCACACCCAAATTGCATTGACCAATATAGTCATTTTCCTCATTGTGTCTCACGTTCTCAGTTTCTCTCTCCATCTGCTAATAATCAAAAAGACCTTAATGGCCACAACCCTGGAAGCCTTTGAACTGTACTCATTTCTCTAAAGCCATAAAAGGCAGAGATCCTGCTTCACAGATGAAAAGCCTGGTGGAATGATTTGCCTTCCATTGTTTTTGCAGCAACTATCATGATGTACCTTAGACAGTGTGTAATGTGGGGTGACAGGGCTGTAATGAATAATGATTAAAATGATTGTGGTGATGGGAAGAAAAAAGAGGGTATTATTCTAGAACATTATCATATGAAAAAAAGCTTTGCTATTATCTGTCACTAATACATACACTGTAAATTTTGTTTTTGCATGTTTGTTATTTCAACATATTATCCTAAGTCAGTATAACAAATGATTTATGAGGTGGTTATAATAACACGAAATTACTAGTTGGAAAGGTTCCAACTACAAAATGAACGCTAAATTAAAAATTCAAGTCCAGCTAAATGAAAGGTTTGGAGGCAGTGCCGGGATAAAATGCGATGTGTGTTTTGACAGGCATGTGTTTTGGAAGTGGGTATCCGCCTCCAACTTGGGCTTCGAAAGGTAAGTTTAAAATTTAAATGGCGAGTGTTTTTTAATATCATGCTAAAGGTATGCTATAAGGGGTATATGCTAGGGGTGTGACGAGATCTCCACATGCATTTACACATGAATGCATGTGTAAATTTGCGAGATTTCTCGTCGGGTTGGAAATCGGTCTCGCGAGATTTGTTGTCCAACAAGCAGCCGGAAAATACATGCATAACTATTTGCGACGTCCCCGCCACTTTTAAATTGTGATCCAACAAGCAGCCGAATGACGTCGGAAAACAATGACGTCGGAAAACAAAAATACAAAGTTAAATAAAAGTATGTTGTCCAGGCATTCATATTTGTAATTTAGTTTTCTTAAAATCTCGTCTCGATCTCGTGAACCCAATCTCGTGTCTCGTCACACCCCTAGTATATGCTATATAATATAATTAGATTAACGTTAGCCGTTCAATGACCGCATATCACTGCAATTAAATTAGCTTGCTTCTACTGAAACTGTAGGCAATGTTAGCAAGTTGGCAAGTTGCATGTGATAATTTCTGTGTCGTGTTACTCACTGAGTTTGTTTGAAATAAACTTTTCTTAAAAAAAAATCTACCGGCGCGTTATAAAATAAATAGCCTCCAGCAGCATATTAAGCTCATACAAGCTAACGTTACACAGGATCGTTAGCTGTTGGCACATGAAAAAAATGCTGTTACTTTGGATGCACTGATGGGAAAAGGGGAAAAGAAAAAAGTAGTGAGGGATATTTCATAGGTATGAAGTTGATAATTTACTGTCATTAACATGTTGAATTTTATCTATATTTATTTTATGTTTTTTTTATTTAAATAAAACTTATTTTTTTTAGATTTTAAATAAATTTTGTTGTACACTGTCCACAGCGGTACATTGTGGCGCTTCCTGTACCAGTTGTCCTGCTGATTCTCCATAATGAGCGCTGCTGCACACCATCTATGTAATGTAATACACTGATACAACCACATTTCAGATCTGAATTCTCTTTGAGTAGTAATAACTGGAAATTTTGGGGCAGGTGGCCTGAGGATTTTAATAGCATTCATAACTGACTTTTTTTATTGACTCTCAGACATGAACTTATGTTGGCATACTACTTGGACATGCCCAAGTAGTATGCCAACATAAGCTCATGTCAAGGAACCTCAAAAGTTCCCTTTAACATTTTGGCTGCCTCTATTAAGCAAGTGATTGTGGAGAGATGTAGAACTCTGAGCAGTGTATCTCTGGCCACAACTGCATACATACACGAAACAAGATACACCAAAGGAATGTTCGTGTCAGTGGGCAGCACAAGCGAACTTCCTGATTTTTGTAAAATTGTCTATGTGGTGTTGATGATTTCTGTTCAATCCTGAAGATGAAACTGGGACTGGAGGGGGACCTTGTGATTCATAATTTGATAATGAACTGTCCAATTTAAATAGCATGTCAGAGCTTCCTAAAGATAAAGCAACTTTGAAAGTGTACACCAAGTCTTCTGTATCATACCACACAGATTAAACGCAGGACATAGCAAGCCTGTCATCTTCCCTTGAAGACTCCCCCAGTGGTACTCAAACTCATCAGCTGCCTCAACCATTTGTCATTCCTCCCTTTTCATTTGATGTTGAGTTGAAACTAAAGCAAGGAAATGAAGCCTTCCACAGAGATGGAACCCATCTTGACATTTCAAAAGACATGAAATCAGACATCTTGGACAAGCTAGCAGAAGCCATCTATACTCACAATCCCTACCCATCACCTGATGATTATGATCATGTGGCTCAATCTCTCATCCAAAAACATCCTTGTTTGAAGGAACCAGGGTCTGTCAGTGGGTGGTATTGCTGGAAATTCAGTTTAAAGTTCAAAATGGGCAACTTCCGGGAGAAGATGCGAGTGACGGGATCCTCCGAGCTCAGAGTCAATGCACGTGACTTAGGAAGCGCAAAAAGACTGAAGAGGGCCAGAAAGTCGGAAGTGAACTTCCTGCCAGATTTTCCAGAAGGGAAAGCCCAAAGTGAGCTTGACAAAGACAGATTGGCCATGGTCAGTGAGAGTTAGTTAGTTAGTCAGTTAGATTATTTGAAGTGTGGTTGTATGAAATATTTACCGTGTTGCATACAGTACTATGCTGGTATCAGAAGCCACTTTACCTTTGTGTGACCTGTGCGTCTACTGACAAGGTAAAGTGGTGAAGGTGAAGTTTTTTTTTTTTTTTTTAATGGTGTTACTTTTAAACTCTTTCGCGACCTCATATATTCAGACAAAAGAAGGTACTTGATAGTGTCTAATATTGTAAAGTGGAAGAAAAAAAACAGTTTTGACAAGGTAATTCATGAACGGACCTAAACGTTGGGCACTCTGACGAGATAACTTGTCAAAGGTCCTGAAAGATCTTGTAAAGAGTTAGAGAAAGAGTAGAGAGTGTAAAGAGAACTAATTAAAAGCATAATTTTTGACTGTTTTTTGTTTGTTTTTATCCACATCCACAGATTGAAGCAGAATTTGCTCGCCTTACATCAGTTGACCTGAAGGGCTCCCTCTTTGCTGGGCTGGACCAGTATGTGACAAGGTTCCTGGAGCTATACAAAGGAAAGAGTGGCATAGTGGACCTAGCCAGGCTTATGGGATGTCTTGATGATAAAGTAAGTGTTAAGGAATTCTTTTTTTCATCAATGCCTCTCACACTTGTTAGCATCTTCCACACCGTATTTGTCAAACTTTCTAACTGAAAGACTGCTGTGTTGAACCTGCTTTATAGTGCAGGCCCCAGATGTCAAAGAGTGAAGCAAATACTAATAAGCACAGTGGATCATTAAAGTCCTACAGTATTAAATTAGATTTAAAAACGTGAGTCTATAAAATGTCGTGTTTTTTACTTATGAGAGGTCTTGAATAACAGTTTACAGGCAGATACAAATACCAGTTATTGAGTACAATTTTTTCGTTTTTGAACAGAGCTACACCACAAGAGGACAGTTCTTCTGCTGGGCCTTCCTCACTTTCTCAAGGAGGATCCCTCATGTTTTTTCAAGACTGTCGAGGTAAGCATGTTTAATTTCTTAATTGCATCCCCCCTTATTGATTACTACGGAGCCCCTAAAGGGACATGAGGAAAAAAAAAATAGTGAAACGTTTCTCGTGCGCACCAGAAAGTATCTTGTGCTCACCAGAAAGTATCTCGTGCTCACAAGAAAGTATCTCGTGCGCACCAGAAAGTATCTCGAGCTCACGAGAAACCTTGGGTTAAGTACCGGCAGTTGTGCGTCCTGTGCATATGCCCCTAGGCTCAGATCTTTAGAAGAATGGCAGCAGAAACTGACTTATTCTCTTTCCTGAAAACGCGAAATATAACTTTGATAACGGCACTTATCACCAGATCAAAACAAGAAATGGAGGTGGAACACGGCACCTGTCACCTGTCTGGCGATTGCTTTACAATGGATATTGTGTAATGTAATATTGTGAGTGTAAGGCATCTTACACATGTTCCACTCCTACTCACATTGTTATGACATTTGTCTGAAACAAACTTTTTATTTGTTCATTCAAGTATTACAATTAAGAAAAAAATGTTACACAAGGAGAGGAGATAAAATCAGATGCATAATCTGATGACTGATTGCTTTATTACACTTTACACTGAAAAAAAGTCATTATTTTGCTTTGTTATTATATTATTGTTAATTTTTGCTGTAATATTTGTTAGCACACTGAGTTTTACATTTTGTTTATGTCCAGAAGACATTTAAGAGAAGTTTAAGTTTATTCATTTTGATATGTCAGAAAAGTCTGCTCTCATAGGTGAACATCCCTTTTCTTTTTGATATTATCATGTGCATGTCTTATGCAATTGTTATTAAGAAAGAAGTTCAGCATTCAACAAAATAAAAAGTTTGATTAGTACCATTTCAAATGGCTACTCAATCAGCAGCCTCATATGGTAAACATACAGACAGTAACTGTCAAGAGCACATAGTTAAATAAAAATGTCATTCCTCTTTCATGTCTTTCCATGTTGTTTTTATTTGTTGGGGTTTTGTTTGCTTCCTGTTTATGACTGATGTGAAGGCAAAGTAAAACATCTATGACAATACTCTTATATGCTGTACAACAAATTTAAGTCTGTAATTCCAGCAAAAATTACTGAGAAAAGCTAATATTGTCATTTGAAAAATCCCAGGTAATCCCAGACTGATTCAATAAAGCCTGTGCTTCATTACCTGAAGAGACAGAAGCAACTGAGACAACCTAAATCCACACAAGAACGAAGAAAGAAGTTATCTATAAAAGTCAAAACCTGCCACATACCTTAAAAAACTGTGCATAATATCACTGCACATGTTCTTAATGTATTTAACAGTCAGTGTGTACATAGTGACAGATCAAACCAAGGAGAAATAATACAAAATAAAGCTTCTACGTAGTTCCTGGGAAAACATGCCAACTGCCAACTGATATGAATGAAATCAACTATGCGATCCAAAGTGACGTATCCCTTGCGCCGAAACAGACTACACGACTTCAAAATTCGTTTTAAATGTCTTTCAGACAACATGACTGTGACGACTTGCAAGTAAAGCAGCAATATCCTTATAATGAAGTCCCAGGTTAAAATATAGCCGAACTAACTCCTCTACTGTCATTTTCACACAGAAACACAACCCGAAATGCTGTGGATGGTCTCCCTGACATCACACATGCATGCAATACTTTCTGGTGCGCACAAGATACTTTCTTGTGAGCACGAGATACTTTCTGGTGCGCACGAGATACTATCTGGTGCGCACAAGAAACGTTTCACTTTTTTTTTTTCTCCATGTCCCTTTAGGGGCTCCGTAGATTCCCCCTTTTTTAAAAAAAAGAAAAATAAATTCTCAAGGCACTGTCGTTCTCTTCATTCATATCCGCATAGTGGCCTTTCTCGGTTATTTCTTAGCTTAACTATGACTTAGATTTGAGAGAGAGAAACTGACTTAGGTTTGAGAGAGAGAAAGACTGAATCGGCTTTGTGAGAGAGAGAGAGAGAGAGAGAGACAGAGAGAGAGAGAGAGAGAGAGAATCGGTGCCTGGACTCCAGTACTCGCCAATACCAGCATTTTTTTGCAATATCAGAGCAATTTTTGATACTGGTATCGGAATCAGAACACCTCTAGTTTAAGTCCATCTGACAGTTCCTTTGCTGCATGCCAAACCCCCGCTCACTTTCTCTCTGCATCCTTGTCTCTCTCCAGCTGTCCCTTCAAAATAAATGCAAAGCCTAAGGGGGAAAAACAAACAGAAAAACACCTGAGCTGGTGGCAATGAGAAATTTAAATGAATTTTCCTAAAAAATATATGACAAACACCACACTCCATTACTTAACAAACATGGCTAAAAACATCTGTCTTAGATCATCAAAGTCAAGTTTATTCACCAAGTTTGGCCTAAGTCAGCAAATGGAACATTTTGTTCAGTGGCCCTTTATTCGGGTGATGATTGTTATTAACGTGTCTCAAATGGTAACCTTGTTTTTTGTTGATGTCAACATATGTACATTGCTAACAGAACAAGTAAAGATGGTAATTTTCTGCCTTCTTTGAAATCTTGTGTAGGCCACAGATGATGAGGAGACGTTCACACAGGGGATGAAAGTTGGTGTGGTCATGATGAAGGATGGAGAAGACATCATTGACACAGCAGTGGTCCTTGAGGAAGCAGTGATCATGCCCAATCTGCATGACTTCCCACATGCCGTTGCCTTGCTGATGGGTCTTCTTTTTTCTCTGAACATAAACTATCCAAAAGAACTAAGGTACACATTCGAAGTGTACTTTAGTTCAGAACTCATCTCATGCCTGAGAGTTAAAACTTTATTTTCCATGTGAAATTCTTATTTTGTCTATCATAGGTTTTGTTAATGTTAATTTTTTAGTTTTTCACTTTATTAAATTTACATTTAGTAATTGTAATTATTTAGCGCTCAACAGACAAAGGAGACACTTCTTTTGTTCACCTGTGCTCCGTTCACACACTTCCATTTTGCAGATGTTCTATTTAGACATGTTTACTATTTAGACCTTGTCAGGCCATTCCATTTACCAGTGTGGAATATGAGGTTACAAAGGGGACCTCATTCCATCCTCATTTACTGCCCCTTTGAGTAAATGCCCAGTTCTCCAGCTGCGTATTGTCACTTCATACTTTGTTGTCTTAAAATGTTCAACTGCTGATGTCGAGGCAGAGGGGGCGGGGGTAGGACGAACACACTTGATTAAGAGTTCACTTTTTGTTCATCCATAATGCCTGTTCTTGGGTTGGCAATGTCATGCAATGTGCCAATAAATGTTGAACTTGTTGCATGTTAATTGTTTGTCATATTTCGCTTACAGTCAGTTACATCTATTGTACTAAAAAAAGTTTTTACAACATTAATTATGTTAAAATGGATATTTAAGTTCCAACAAATCTTGGATATGTAAAATAGATTAATTAATTTTATTCAAATGACCTGACACTTATGATTAAGATAAAATGGATTTGCAAATTAAAATAACCCTAAACAGTTCAGTCAATTAAGTCAAAGTCAGCTTAACTGAAAAAAAAAGTTTACTCAACTTAATACTTTAATTAAGCTGAAATACATTTACAAGTTCAGACAACTACCTTAAGTAGTTGAACCAACTATCTAATCCAATTCAACTTAACTGAAACAAAGGGTTTACACAACTGACCATTTCAAGTGAAGTGAAGATACATTTGCAGGTTTAAACAACTACCTGAAGGAGTTAAGTCAACTCTGAAATCTAAATCAACAAAACTAACGCAGATGTTTACGCAACAAGGAGTATTTAATGAAGATAAAAAATAATTCTAAGGCAGCCCTTTCACTCATATTTTTAAGTTGAAACAACATGTTACAATTTACAGTGTATAGGATTTTTTTTCAATTGGAAAATCTATTGAATACCAAATTCATATGTACATAAAAAATAAAAAAAAATCTCCACCCATTCCAAAAATATTTTCTTGCAGTAAGCACAACCATGAGAGTCTTTAATAATACACATTTGTAAATAATAAATTACTGTAATAAATGTTTTGCACGTCTGTCCTCTGTGGCTCATCCTGAGGTTTCTTTCAACTTTTTTTTCCTGTTAAAAGGTTTTTTTGGTGGGCAAGTTTTTCATACCCGAATCAAGGGTCTAAGGACAGAGGGTGTCACTCCCTGTACACATTGTAAAGCTCTCTGAGACAAATGTATTTTGTGATTTTGGCTATACAAATAAAATTTGATTTGATTTGAATTTTTTTTTTAAATAATTTTTATTATCAGTTAATATGCAAGTTTTCTTTTCAAGTCTTGTTGGATGCTTTGTTCTGTATTTTGTGTGGCTTGGTTTTGTTCTGCCTGTAATTCTGTGTCCTATTTCTCAGGTCTTCCTGAATAAATACATTTACAAATTCTTATTGCCTGCATTCGTCTGCATTTGGGTCTACCTGCTCCACACTCTGCGTCACTTCACAGAATAATCCAACCATGTCATGTTCCCCCACTGGGATATAATCTGTGACAAACTCAACCAGACTGCAGGGTTTGTATTTGTTTTATATCCTGTTTTTGTAAGTTACCCATCTTTACTATAATCCCTTGAGAGTCTTGTTTGTCTCGGTTTTACCATCCAACAATTCTAATGGATTGCTGTTAGAAATCACCATGCCTCTTACAAGCTGCTGGTCGTATGTAGTTCCCAGCTGAAAGCTTTCATAAATTTGCCTTTTTATCCAGTTATAAGCCACATTTTGATGGACGGTCTTATTTGTTTGTCCCTCTACATGACCCCTTAGTTACTTAATTAGTTAATTTAAGTGAATGTATTATCATTGCTATGTGCTTGTTACACAGCTATACTTTTCTTTCAATTCCAATGACCTTGGTAAACACTCCACCTTGCATAACTGCTTAACAACAATGGAAGACTGGATAGCAGCTGATTTTGGATAAAACAGGTCTGCATCATAGACCCTGAGAGCATTTCTGAGAAAATACAGCAGGGTATTGTTCCTTTAACAGCAAATGTGAGCCTCAAAAAAGTTTTCTTTGACCAACACATGGACTTTGAGTAGCACATAAAGTAGGAAGTCCAGTCCTGTTTCTCCAACTAAAAAAGACTGCAAAAGACTATCACTAGGACTATCACCGTGTGGCCCAGTGATGCCGCCCTGACACTGCAGGACTGTTTCCAGCGCACAGACTGGCAAATTTTCAGGGAGGCAGCTGCCCTTGAGGGACAGGTGGACCTGGAGGAATATACGTCGGCTGTCCTCGGTTACATCAGTAAGTGTGCAGAGGATGTCACCACCACCAGGACATTAACAGTCTACCCGAACCAGAAACCCTGGCTGAATGTGGAGGTCAAGTCTCTGCTGAAAGCCAGGGATGCTGCGTTCAGGTCAGGTGACAGTCTGGCACTCAGAGCGGCTAGGAGAAGGCTGATAGCAGGAGTAAAGAGGGCCAAGGCCACATATGCCCGGAGGATCGAGGGGCATTTTACATCTAACGATCCACGGAGTATGTGGAAGGGCATAAAGTGCATCACAGACTACAACGCCAGAGATGCACAGTGCCCCGGGGACCCCTCTCTGCCCGACGCTCACAACACCTCCTATGCCCGCTTTGATGACCCAAACGCATCCCCCAGCACCAGACTCACTCCACCACCAGGTGAAGAGCCTCTCAGCGTGACCCCAGCAGAGGTGAGGAGAACCCTCCAGAGGATTAACCGTCGCAAAGCTACGGGTCCTGATAACATCTCTGGGAGGCTGCTGAGGAGCTGTGCACACCAGCTGACGGATGTCCTAACAGACATCTTTAACACCTCCCTCCAACAAGCAGCGGTCCCTACCTGCCTGAAGACGGCTACAATCATCCCCATCCCCAAAACCTCCACAGTGACAGGCCTAAATGACTATCGGCCGGTTGCCCTCACCCCGATAGTCATGAAGTGCTTTAAGAGACTGGTGATGGCCCACATCAAAGTCTGCATCGACGTCACTGTGGACCCACACCAGTACGCATATAGGAAAAATCGATCCACAGAGGATGCCATTTCCTTTGTGGTCCACACAGCCCTCACCCACTTAGAGAAGAAGGACTCTTATGTTCGCCTGCTCTTTGTGGACTTCACGTCTGCGTTCAACACCATCAGACCGCAGACCCTGGTTTCAAAACTGACCACACTCGGGCTGAGCTCCACACTCTGCAACTGGGTGCTGGACTTCCTTTCGGAAAGACCGCAGTATGTGAAGATCCACGACATCTCCTCCTCCACCATCACCCTCAGCACAGGCTCCCCCCAGGGCTGTGTGCTGAGCCCCCTTCTGTTCACTCTGCTTACACACGACTGCTCAGCGAGACATCCGAGCTGTCTGATCGTGAAGTTCGCAGATGACACAGCTGTGGTTGGACGAATCGCTAACAGCGATGAGTCGGGCTACAGGCAGGAGGTGGAACACCTGGAGGGTTGATGCAGAGAAAACAACCTCTGCATCAACGTGAAGAAGACCAAGGAGATGATCATGGACTTCAGAAGGGGCAGACATCTCCCCCCTCCCCTGCACATCGGAGGGACAGCGGTGGAAGTGGTCTCCAGCTTCAGGTACCTGGGCGTGCACATCTCCAACGACCTCACCTGGAGCACCAACACTTCCTATCTGGTCAGGAAGGCACACCAGCGCCTCTACTTCCTCAGGAAGCTGCGGCGTGCTGGACTGGGGAGCTCAGTCCTGACCTCCTTTTACAGATGTGTGGTGGAAAGCGTCATGTGCACCTGCATCACTGTGTGGCACGGCAGCTGCTCTGCAGCAGAGAAGAAGGCTCTGCAGAGGGTGGTCAAAGCTGCACAGAGGACTGTGGGATGCAGCCTACCCACCACCACGGACACTTACACCTCCAGGTGCAGGAAAAGGGCCTCCTTTTCCTGCACATATATATACATACACACTTTTTAAGCACCAGCATGATTATTTTTCAACAAACAAACAAATGTATAGCATTCATGATGAATAAAGAGTGACAGGATCACATTTGCATCTGGTTTCACATTATAATGCTTTACACATAAGATATACTTTATTATTAATCCCACAACGGGGAAATTTACTTGCTACAGCAGCGAAAGGAGGGAAGAAAACACAGTGTACATATTTACAGAAAAAAATTACAGATTTACAGAAAGTATAAAAACAGGTATGTACAAGAGACTACAACATGATCAAGTGCAGGTGTTGTAAAGTCTCACAGCAGCAGGGATGAAAGACCTGCGGAACCTCTCCTTCTTACACCGTGGATGTAACAGTCTGCTGCTGAAGGAGCTGCTCAGAGACCCCACAGTGTCGTGTAGGGGGTGAGAGGTGTTGTCCATGATGGATGTCAGCTTAGCTAACATCCTCCTCTCACCCACCTCCTCTGTGGAGTCCAGAGGACAGTCCAGGACAGAGCTCGCTCTTCTAATAAGTCTGTTGAGTCTGCTCCTGTCCCTGTCCGTGCTGCCCCCTCTCCAGCAGACCACAGCATAAAAGATGGCTGAGGCCACCACAGAGTCATAGAAAGTCCTAAGGAGAGCTCTGCATACTCCGAAGGACCTCAGCCTCCTCAGCAGGTGGAGACGGCTCTGGCCCTTCTTGTAGAGAGCATGGGTGTTATCAGTCCAGTCCAGTTTATTGTTCAGGTGAACACCCAGAAATTTGTAACTCTGCACCACCTCTATGTCCAATCCCTGGATGTTCACTGGTGTAAAGTGTGGTGAATTCCTCCTGAAGTTTACCATCATCTCCTTCGTCTTGCCCGTGTTGAGCTGAAGCTGGTTTAGCTCACACCAGCTGACAAAGTCCCTGATGACGGTCCTATATTCCAGATCGTCACCCTCTGAAACACGTCCAACGACGGCTGTATCATCTGAGAACTTCTGGATGTGGCAGTGGGCGGTGTTGTGGGTGAAGTCCGATGTGTAGAGGGTGAAGAGGAAGGGGGAGAGCACCGTACCCTGAGGGGCACCTGTGCTGCAGAGCACCACGTCAGACACACAATGCTGGAGCTTCACAAACTGTGGTCTGTTGGTGAGGTAGTCTGTTGTCCATGCAGCCAGGTGTTGGTCTACTGTTGTCCATGCAGCCAGGTGTTGGTCATATGTGTCTTTTTCACCTTTGTCTAAGTCATCTTCAGGATAGGGTGGTATCTACACAGGTAGATTATTTGTTCCGTCTTTTCGCTCTGGAATTAACATATACTGGCTAATTGTGGTTCTGAACACAGCCTGTATCATCACTTCAATACAAAGGAGCACACAGCACATCAGTATTTAAAATATAGAGGACTCCCACTACTGGGGCCACTAGTCTGTTTGCACTTGCCACTGGTCAGCAAGTCCACAAGTCAAACCCTGTTGTCTCCAACATGTCTTTTCCACATTCTTTCTGAAGCAGATTGTTGAGGCATGAGACAATATGTGTCTGGAATGTAGGTGCAGCACTCTGTCCCATTTATTGGCAATGTAGATCACACATCAACATCACAACAACATCACATCAACCCTTTCTTTGGTAAGATTGTCTACCCTTTGACTGTTTGGAAAGAACTTCTCATGAATTCAGAGGATGGGGATTACTATCATCAGGGTCAGGAGGAGTAAGCAGCACATTCCTTCCGTCAGGCTGCACCTTGTGTATCTGAATGGATGCCATGGTCTACTCTCATCTGCCATTCTCACGACAGCTAAGTCACCTACACATCACCCTACTTTACGAGTGATTATCTTGAGCGTTGGGAAGATTGAGCACTGAGTGGTATCTCTCTCCCTTCCCTTCAGCACCAACTCAGAGCTCAACTGTCATCTTTAGAGGTGTTGCTGCTGGGCTCCCTGATCCTTTTGCAGTGGCTGGTGTGCACCCATGTGGCCCTCTCAGCAAGTTCCACAGCTTTGTCAGTGTTCATACAATCATAAGCATGTATTTTAAAATAATACATGAGAACACTGGTTTCATTACACTTTTTTAGCACCAGCATGAGTATTTTTAAACAAACAAACTATAGCATTCATGATGAATAAAGAGTGACAGGATCACATTTGCATCTGGTCACTTTGAATGGTCCTGTCCATCTCAATGCCAGACAATTTTTCATGGTCTGCTTTAACATGGCTTTTTTTTATATTTTGGCCTTGTGATTCAGGGTATTCTCTTGTGAGGAAGTCATATATGTTGCACATGGCGTGATCCAACTTTTGTCACATTTGCATCTTCTTCAGCCAGGTGTGTGGTGGGCTCTTACATCTAATGCTTCATTCCTTGCTGTCTCTTGCAAGCCTTGTTGTTGGATACCAGGTATATCTCTCCCCATATCAGTCTCTCTTTGCAGTTGACCTTTTGTCATTGTCTCTGGAGTATGCACAGTCCTCCTGGATGTTCCAGCGTTGTTGATCTTGTTTGCTGCCTGTGGATGCTGGGAGTCTGTGGGTTTTTGTCTCTTCCACAGGCTCTTTCTCCTCCTCCAGCAGCTCCACCTGGGTTGGTTATGTCACCTTGGTGATATCACAAATACTTTTCTGTTACTTCAAGTGCATCCCCTGTGGCTCCACCTCCAGACTCTACAGCATCCCTTGTGTCCCTCTTCTTGTATCCCAGTGGCCTTGCCTCCTGAGATTGCAGCACCCCTCAACACATGATTTTCTCAATGAAATGCTGCTCGATCATACTGTGGCTATTATCCAAATTCCCGTGTGTCTTTTTTCATTTAATTTTTTTTTCTCCCCATCTAAAATCATCAACATGTCCCTCCATCACAATTAGCTCATCATCTCACCCCCACCATCTCAGTCATTTACAATGTACCAGACACTTTCACACTTCATTTATGAGAATGAAACATTGAGACATTCTTGTGTGTGGTCATTAAATTAATGTTAATATGTTTTGACACCTAAATCAAACATCGCTGCTGCGACTGGACCACATTTTGCACACAACGTCCACATGGAGACATAATGTAATGCTTATCAAACAGCCTGTGTGTTTATGTGCTGTGACGAGTTGCTTTTTTACAAGGTGAGGGGCAGCAGTAACTCAGTCCATGGAAACTTGTCTTGGGAACGGAAGGGTGGTCCATTCAAGTTCCACATGGACCACAAATATGGAAAAGGTGGACTGGTAGCTGGAGGTATGTTAATTCACCTCCTGGGCACTGCCTCTCTTGACGTCTTGAGCAAGGCACCCTAGACCCCAACTACTTGAATATACTTGGCACGTTTGAAAGCAAGTGAATAAATGCACAGTTGCATAAAGCTATCGCTAGTCTTATCTTTTATCTTTGATGTTAAGGGTTATGCATTTTTAAATGTAAAACTGAGATGATACATTACAATTTACAGTATATGTCTGTGATTTGTAGTTGCTTTTATTAATACAAATGATGAAAATGTTTCAGTTGTTTACTGTAACATTACATTAAGAAACTGTTAATGTAGATTACAATAGCAACACTGTAAAAATATAGTATATTACTGCAGGCCTAGCTACAGTATCAAATTGTAAATCTCACATTCTGCCTCAGAATAGTGTAATTAGCTTTACAGCAATTGAGTGTTAAAGTAAATTACAGAAGTAACACTTAGGGGGTTGCCTAGTCAGAGGCTGAACTGAACACGAACATAGACATGTATGTGTAAAAAGCTAGTCTTGTTGTGTGATCAAATGCACTGTAATAAATTGCTATAAAAATACAGCCAAACAGTAAAATGCTGTTCTTTCTACAGTTCTACAGTTCATTCTGTGACAAAAATATGGATTTAAGTGTCATGAATAGCACACTCACACTCTTACCTTCACTATTTAATCGTTCTGCTGGATGTTTCTTTGATGATGATATAGATTTATTTTGGTGATTAACTTGACATGGTGCTACATCACAGTTTAGGTTGATGTTAATTCTGTGATAATGAAATAAAACTAGCTTCATATTTTCCTATGTCTCTACTCATGTGTTCTGAAAGAACGTCCCTCCAAAAGCCTTAGCCAGAGTTGGCAGATCGTTTTAAATTCATACGTAAGTGGGGATCTGAGTTTGAATGAAAAGCTCAGAGCAAAACATAAAGCAGGGATCCCAGCTAACGTCACACAGATAATAAAAGTGCTGATGTGACTCCCCTCTGTGCGTTTTCTGGTGACAGCTCATCACCAGGACTGCAAGGCAGACACCAGCCAAGGAATGAGCTGTGGACATTCAAACCAAATCTCTTTTTCCTTTTCTTCCTCAAACTCCGAGGGATCGGAGCAATGTAAACTAAGGTTAACTAGGCTTAAGGGCAGAGACAGTTTGTATAGCATGTAGTTATACTTGTATGTGAAACTTGACTTATACATGCTGTCTTTTATTGTTGGCCATGCACTGTACTCAATTAATAAGCCAATTATCAGTAAGTTAAGGACCAATACCCGACAGGTAAACTTTGGTTTACTGGCTCTTCTATTGTTTAGTGACATTGTGATTATAGAAATAAAGAAATGAAAGAGGAGAAGAGACTGAGGTGGAGGATAAAGAAAAACAAAACACAACAAGCACATTCCAAGTCATGCTAAAGCCCTAAATGAGTTATGCATTGTTGATAGTGCATGTTGATTGCAAGGCAGTTTAAGATACTTTCTTGACTTGACATAAGCAGTAGCTTATGTGTGTAGTTTATGATCACAGAGCTATTATTCTGTGTGAATCTGAGGCTTTGCAGGATTAGTGACATCAAAATGTATATTTTATTAATTTGAAAACACTTTTTTTCTAACATGAAATAGATTCAAGAAAACACTGCTAAAGTCCAAAAAATAGTTAATAAGACACTGCGAATGAGAGTAAAAACAAAACCAAAAACCACAGGCATTTGCAAATAAGTGAAACATATACTGTGGTGATGTGCCACACACACACACTTCAGATGTCTTCCAGCTGCTCAGAAATCCAATTCTTCGGTGTAACACTGCAATATCTGCACAAGACCAGAACACTATCATGCATTCCAATGCTGTTATCAAGGGAGGCTGATTGCTGTGGAAAACATACAGTGCTATCTACAACACTACAAAAAACACAAATAAAAACACTGCTGATATGCACCTTCTGAAATTTCCTGTACAGTCAGATCTCCATGAATATGGACATTGTATATGCAGAGCTTTTTATGGACTCTACTTGCCACTACATCCATACTGTATACAGCTTTTATAGAGTGGTCATGAGCACAAGGGGACAAGATGTGTGAAAACAGTGTGTTTAGATGTCCTGTGTATGTGAACATGCATGTGTGATTCAGAAAAAGACAGGAAATTCAGGAAAAAAAAGGTTGCTCTGTATCTTATTTTTACCAATAGAGAATTGATTATGGAAATTAATTGAAGGATGTGCTTATCTAAATGCACACACACACACACACACACTCACACACACACATATATATAAGCTAACTGATGACTGTTTTACTGCCACCTCAAAGGGGAGAGAAAACATTTCTTCAGCAGAAGAAGTGAAATTAGCATTTAAATAGCACATGTTCTATAATCTAACCTGATTTGATGCAACGGTAGTTGGCACACAGCAAAAAAACAAAAAACAAAAAAGACAAGAAGAAGGGACAAGGATGAGAGGGAAGAATATCAAAAATATAAAAGGCTTTCATCTCCTGTTAATAAAGTTAAATCTACAAAGCACAGCTGTGTGTGAAATGTGTGTGACAAAATGTTTATATAAATTGGAACATTTATGGAAACATGATTCCATAAATGATTGATTGTTCTGTACATGTGACATCCATTGCATGTCTGTCCGTCCTGGGAGAGGGATCCCTCCTCTGTGGCTCTTCCTGAGGTTTCTTCCACCTTTTTCCCTGTTAAAAGGTTTTTTGGTGGGCAAGTTTTTCCTCACTCGAATCGAGGGTGTCACTCCCTGTACAGATTGTAAAGCCCTCTGAGACAAATGCATTTTGTGATTTTGGGCTATCTAAATAAAATTTGATTTGATTTGATTTGATGATGTTACATAATGCAGGGCTGTTTCTGGATGTTTTTGATCCCTAAACCAATATTTATTATTAATTAATTAATAATTATGATGATTTTTACAATTTCAAAATTAACTTAATCTCTACTCAACACCATTCAACTTGTGTGTCATCTCATCAATATAATCTGTCAAAAAGTACCTTGATATACCTTGTAAATATACCTTACCCCTTGGATTCTTTTATTGTCCCATTGTCCAGATTATGTATTACCTGTTCAGAAGTGACAACCCCAAGAGCATCTGTCTTTTCTATTCTGGAGTGCAGATATTCTCAGTATGAGACCTTCACTTATGTATGTCATTTTAAGATGTTTGGTTTTAATGTTTTTTTTTTCATCTCTTATCTTAAGTGCACATTTTAGGCTTGCATTAAAATACATGATGGACCATTTAATCTCTCTCACTTGAGAGGACTGACCAGTGTTGAGACTCAGCACATCAGTCTTCAGCATTTCGTCACCTGCACTGGGGCAGTTGAAGAGCAAGGAACGCAACAGCCCCATTTTCTGACTTCTTGAAGTTGTGCGTGTAACCCAAAACAATCACATACAACATTCTTGTCGAAGTCAGAAATCTTTGGTTAAATTCTTACCAGACACCCTGCATGTAACGGGTGTGTGAGGACCCAATTGCAGTCTTATCCAACACTGTCTACCCACTTGGTAGACAGCAGCCTGGGTGCACTGCTGATTTGCTGAAACGGAGTAACGATCTGCAGAGCAGAAGAGGGAGGCCCGTACTTGTCTCCAGGTGCGGTGACAGTGGTGGATGAAGGATGGTACTGATGGACAGGAAGCCTCCTTCTCTAGTGCAGGAAAAAGGGGAGGCTGGAACCCATAGTTGCATTGGAATGGAGACAGACCCGTAGCAGAGCTGGTCAGGGTGTTGTGAGCATATTCAACCCACAGGAGGTGCTTGGCCCAGGACGTGGAATTCTGAGAAACCATGCAACGGAGGGCTGTCTCCATTTCCTGATTCATGCGCTCAGTCTGACCATTAGACTGAGGATGAAACCCGGAGGACAAACTGACGATGGTTCCAAGCAGAGCACAGAATTCCTTCCAAAAAACTAAAGTGAACTGAGGGACCCGATCCGACACCACATCTACTGGGAGACCATGGAGCAGGACCAGTTGAGCTGTCTCCTTGGCCGAAGGGAGCTTGGGTAAGGGCACAAAATGAGCCATCTTACTAAATCTGTCCACCACAGTCAGGATGACTGTATTACCCTCAGAAGGAGGAAGACCAGTAATGAAGTCTGGATTCCTGGGTGACAAGTAAGCTTGGAGGAGTGAGCCCACTGGAGGACGTCTTTCCTCAATCTCCCAAGTGAGAGTGACCACTGTGCAAGGGGCAGAAAGGATGGGAACATGCCCTGGGATGGCATCCTCCCTCTCTTGGAACTGGTGAGACAAAGTGTCAGGTTTGATGTTGTGAGATCCTGGTCTGTAGGAGAGGGAGAAGGTGAATCGGGTGGAAAAGAGCGACCACCAGGCTTGTCGGGAGTTGAGTCTCTTTGTAGTGTGGATATACTCCAGGTTCCTGCGGTCAAGAAGGGAATCGTGGTGCCCTCCAGCCAGTGACACCACTCTTCCAGGGCCAACTTGACAGCAAGTAACTCTCGATTCCCAATGTCGTAGTTTTGTTCGGCCGCTGAGAGTCGGCGTGAAAAGAATGCTCTCACTCTGAGCACTGGCGTTCCACAGGGCTGTGTGCTGAGCCCCCTCCTCTACTCCCTCTTCACCTTCGACTGCACACCTGTACATGGCTCTAACTCCATCATCAAGTTTGCAGACGACACAACGGTGATAGGCCTCATCCGCAACAACGACGAGGCGGACTACAGGGAGGAGGTCCAGCACCTAGCGGCGTGGTGTGCAGACAACAACCTGACTCTTAACACCAAGAAGACCAAAGAGATCATAATGGACTACAGGAAGTCAAAACCTGACACGCACACTCCAGTCTGCATCAACGGGACGGAGGTGGAGCGTGTCTCCAGTTTTAAATTCCTGGGTGTCCACATCTCCGAGGATCTTACTTGGACCCTCAACACTTCCACTCTGGTCAAGAAGGCTCACCAGCGTCTGTTCTTCCTGAGGAGACTGAAGAAGATCAACCTGTCTCCCCAGATCCTGGTGAACTTCTACCGCTGCACCATCGAGAGCATCCTCACCAACTGCATCACAGTGTGGTATGGTAACTGCTCTGTCGCGGACCAGAAATCCCTGCAGAGGGTGGTGAAAACTGCCCAACGCATCACCGGTTCCTCACTCCCCACCATAGACACTATACAGTGCAAGCGACGCCTGCGGAAGGCTCACTGCATCACCAAAGACACTTCCCACCCCAACCACAGACTGTTTACCCCCCTCCCCTCCGGCAGACGCTTCAGGTCTCTCCGTTCCCGGACCAGCAGGTTCAGGAACAGCTTCTTCCCTGCTGCTATCACAATGTTGAACTCTAAACCACGGTGATAGCAGGACTCACCCCACCCCTATTTATACAACTATTTATTCTGTCTATAATGTACATTCATTTCCATATCCTACCTCTCTATAGTACACTCTTAAAGTGTTTTCTATTTATTAGGGTATTCATTCTGCTTTAACTTACCCAATGTATATATAGTGTAAAATACTGACATAGTATATTCATTTGTAAATAGTGTAATCATACTCACCTAGTGTACTTAGCGCTATAGTGTATTTTTCTTACTGTTTCACTGACTTATTGCACTCGTATCACCCATCTCATACTCCTATTTATATTGTACATTTGCACATACATACATACTTTGCACTTTCTGCTGTTTTTGCAGTTCTGGATGGATGCTAACTGCATTTCGTTGTCTCTGTACTCGTACTCTGCACAATGACAATAAAGTTGAATCTCATCTCATCTCATCTCAATGCACTGGGGTGAAGCTTCTGATCTAAGGTCGAGCATTAAGACAGAACAGCCCCTAACCAATTGCTGGTCAGGATCAGGCAACTGGAGGATGGGAGCTGATGTGAACCGGGTCTTCAGGGTGCGGAAGGCCTCATCTGCAGCCGGTGTCCACTTGAAGGGAACCTTAGAGGATGTGAGGCCGGTAAGAGGGGCTGCGATGGAGCTGTAGTTGCGAATAAAACGACAATAGAAGTTGGCGAAACTCAGAAACCTCTGTAGCTGCTTGCGGTTGTCAGGGATTGGCCAGGACAACACTGCTAAAACCTTGGCTGGATCCATCTGGATACTATTCTGCGCCAGGATGTACCCCAGGAAAGAGACAGAGGCATGAAACTCGCATTTCTCAGCCTTGACAAAGAGAGAGTCCTTCAGAAGTTGTTGCAGGACAGACTGCACATGGTGAACATGTTCCTCACGAGATTTGGAGAAGATCAGGATATCATCCAGGTAAACAAACACATAGCGGTTCAGCATGTCTTTGAGCACATCATTCACCAAGGCCTGGAACACTGCTGGGGCATTGGTAAGCCCGAAGGTCATAACAAGATATTCATAATGTCCTGAGGGGGTGTTAAAGGCAGTCTTCCACTCATCACCCTCTGGAATCCGGACCAGGTGATAGGCATTGCGAAGGTCGAGCTTGGTGTAGATGGTGGCCCCCTGAAGAAGTTCAAAGGCAGAAGAAATAAGGGGAAGAGGGTAGCGATTCTTAATCGTGATCTCATTACAAGGTCTCAGAGTCTGGCAGGAACAGGACCAGGCAACCGGACATGCCCTATCCCCAATTGGTGAGCAAGTTCTTCATCCATTATGCTGGCATCCGCCCGAGAGTTAATGAAAATGGCAAGAGTGTGAGATTCTCCAGGCAGTAGGAGCTTGGCTTGTATCAGAGGTCGGTGACCCTGGGAGGTTGGAGTAGAAGAATGGCTCACCAGTAACTCCCCATCTACTGGTGAGCCCTGTCTTTTAATGCAGTGATTCTTAACCATAGGGCCGCGGCCCAAACTTGGGCCCCGAGCGCCACCTAGTGGGGTGCAAAAAAAATCAGTTTTGTACGTGTGGGCCGCGAGGGCCGCAATAACAACTCCCGACCATGTAGTGGCGCTAATGCATCAGTCAGTTGTTACCTTAACCAGCTCCATAAATAAGGAGAAGAAGACACTCAGCTAGCTGTAAACAAACAAGATGGAGAAATATTTAAAACGAAAAAATGAAGATGACCCCCCGCCAAAAAGTAAATTTTTGCGCAAGTACAATCCCGACTTCATTAACGGAGGTAGCGAGGCAGTGCCGAGAGCCCAGTGTGTGGTGTAGGTTAACGCTGTCTAACGAAGCACTTAAGTCGTCAAAACTACAGCGACACCTAGAGACCAAGCATCCGACACTTGTGGGAAAGCCGGTGGAATTTTTCAAGAGAAAAGAAGATGGGCTGCAGATGCAGAAAAGAACGATCGTGTCACTGACTGGCAACTCTAAAAGTGCACTAAAAGCTAGCTACCTCGTAGCCAGACGTGTATAGATAGATGTAGATTTATATGTATATATATTATTTATTTTTTATTCTGAGTCCTTCCTTTTTTATTTAAGTAAAATCTAATTATTAATGCCTGTAACAAATTTTATGGCAATCCATCCCAAACTTGTTGAGATATTTCATTCTGAACCAAAATAAAAGTTAATGGATCATACATGTCAGTTGTAAATGTTATACCAGTCCCTCCACTGGATGTTAAAATATTTCATTGGATAAACTTAAAACTTTGACCTGTTTGGTAAGTCAGGACAAATGTCTATTTTTTTGGGTGCCTAATGCAAAATATATTTTCCTCTTAGTTATGTTATGTAACCCCTGCAGTACATAATGACCATAGGGTAGATAAATGGATGGTCCAATGTCAGTTTTGTGGGTGGAGGGCTGGGGGTGAATTCAAGTAAATGACTCAATCAGTAGCTGGAGCCAGGGTTGGGAGCAGAATTATTCATGAGCTATTGAATTGAGAGCCATTAATCAGATTGTAGTAACTGTCATGGATTAAAATGCATGTCCTTTTAATTTGGCCATGTGGCACTAGCAAAATGCAACATACATGCCTCAGCCTCACGTTAATACTCATTTACATTCACAGGGATGGGCCAAGGTCAGTGATGCAGCTCCAGTATTGCTTTATGTTTACAGAACATGAGCCACAATTTGGGCACATGAGGTGATAATTGATCCTTTCAAATGGACATCAATACTGCATTCTGTGATGCACCTCATCTGTATTGATCACTGCCTTGGGTTGTCCACGCACAGAATTATTTTCCAATTACCAATTTCTAAATACTTTGCCACCCATTATTTTGAAAATCAAAATAAGTAATTGTTTGTGTTTCAACATGTTTATTCACATTTTTATATGTATAAGACTACCTAAAAAATATCATAAATAGCACATCAAATATCTTTAACTGTAGTTTCTTTCATATCTTCCTAAGACTCAAATAGGAGTCCAGTAACTGACACAAAGGGAAAACCTACGTACTTGCATCTGTGAACTCAGGAGTAATATGGCTAGTCGTACTCATGATTACAGTATACAGCCCTGCTAAAATATGGGCAAGTTTTCTCTCTGAGTTTTCATAACTTATGTCTTTCATTATAACTATGACAGAATAATTGTGCATTTTGATACTCATATCCATGTAAATAATTGGTCTAATCCTAAAGGCACAAAATTCCTCAACATATTGGGCTGTGGCTAGATTTGTCTTTTCAATGTGACTTTTGTCCTCTGATCATGCCAGGATGCAGTTGTCAGTTAATGTTAGAAACAGTTAAAGTGCAACGATTTATAAAACAAAAAACTAAAACTAATCCATGGCATTATTTCAAGCAGACTTGATTATTGTAATACACTTTTTACTGGTCTCCCAAAAAGAACTTCAGATCATTCAAAACTCTGTATCTCGGCTGAACCAAGAGGAGGGGGGACATTAGTCCAGTTTTAGCTGCTCTGCACTTCTGTAACATATATAAACATAGATTCTCACTCATCCAGGTGATTGTAGTCGAAGGAATTAAGTTTTAAGCAATTGGACTTTTTTTTTGTTTGAGCTTGAAAACGTTTCACCTTTCATCCAAAGGGTTTCTTCAGTTCTAGCCTGAGCTATATCTCTGGATCACAGAGGGTGGGGCTGTAGACCACACCTATCATTCCATAACAAAGGGTCACATGAGTTTCAAGGTGTCACGGATCTGGACAGACGAGGACCACACAAGCAATATGTTTCAATAGTTTATTGAAGGGTTTGGGGGATGGGAGTGAGTCTTTGTGTGTGTGTGTGTCCCAGCGGCTGAGAGTCGTAGAGTGTAGACGGGGGTGGAGGGTCCAGGCTCTCTCGCCGAAAGGGGCTGGAAGTCCTGGGGGAACACACACACACAGCAGAAGAGGAGTGGCAGGGCAAAACTTCCAGGGCAGTAGTACTGTCAAGGGCAAGGCAGAAATCGTGGTCAAAAAGGTAGAAGGCAGGTCAAGTTACCGGGTTTGTAGAGCAGAGGGTGGTCGGGCAGGTTCGGGATCACAGGTAGGAGTCAGAGTAGTAGCAGGTAGCAGGCAGGAAAGGTGCTGGCATAGCAGACGATCTGACAATGTGTGCTAGGAAACAGGGCTCTTTATACAAGGCATGGTTAGCAGGAAATGAGGAGCAGCTGGCTGTAATGAGGGAGTGGCAGCAGAGACAGGTGAGAGTAATCAGCAGAGTGGCAGATAATTAGTGCTCCTACCAGGCAGAGGGAGAGGGAGCTCACGACAGAACCCCCCCTCAAGGGACGGCCCCAGAAGTCCCAAAAAACACCGCCAAGACTGGGAGGGTGGAGGGGGAGCCTCAGAGCAATCAGAGTGCGGGTCCCGGGACAGGGGCCAGGCCAGGTGCAGGGTCAGAAACTGGGTGGGTGGAACGACGGGGTCCTCTAGGATGACCCCGACGAATGGCTGGCTGGTCAGGATGCTGCCGGTGGAAGTCAGTAATGAGGGTCTGATCCAAAATCCGGCTGGTAGGCACCCAGGTTCTCTCCTCAGGACCATACCCTTCCCAGTCGACAAGGTATTGGATTCCTCTACCTCTACGTCTGGATCGGAGCAGACGCCGGACAGTGTAGACTGGACCACCATCAATGAGCCGTGGAGGAGGCGGGGGGGGGGGAACCAGCGGGCTCTCATGAACTGGTTTGATCTTCGAGACATGGAACATGGGATGGACCCTCATGGACCTGGGCAGAAGGAGCTGAACAGCAGTTGGGCTGATTACCCTTTGAATGGGGAATGGACCGAGGAAGCGAGGTGCCAACTTTCGTGATTCCACCCGCAGTGGTAGATCCTTTGCTGACAGCCACACCTTTTGTCCAACACGGTAAGCGGGTGCAGGGGTCCTGTGACGATTGGCGCCAGTGGTGTAGCTGGAGATGGATTTGAGGAGTGTGGCACGGGCCTGGGCCCAGGTGCGGCGGCATCGGTGGGAGTAGGCAAGGGCAGATGGACAAGTGACTTCTCCTTCCTGGCTGTTGAATAGGGGTGGTTGGTAGCCGTAGACACACTGGAAGGGTGACATACCAGTGGCAGAGCAGGTCAAGGAATTGTGGGCATATTCCACCCATAACAGTTACTGGGACCAGGTGGGAGGATTGCGAGATCATGCATCGGAGTGCCTTCTCCAGCTCCTAATTTGCTCGCTCTGACTGGCCGTTGGACTGGGGGTGGAAACCAGAACTTAGACTGACCGTGGCCCCCAGCAGATGGCAGAATTCCTTCCAGAAAGTGGAGGTGAACTGCGGGCCCCAGTCCAAGACAACATCTCTGGGTAGTCCATGTATTCTGAAAACATGCTCCAAGACCACCTGGGCAGTTTCCTTGGCAGATGGCAGCTTTGGAGGGGGAACAAAGTGTACCATCTTGCTAAAATGGTCCACAATGGTGAGGATTACCGTCATGCCATTAGACCGGGGCAGACCTGTGACAAAATCCTTGGAAATGTGGGACCAGGGCCGTGTTGGTACGGGCAGAGGTTGGAGTAATCCGGCGGGTGGCTGGTTAGATGACTTGTGTTGACTACAAGTCGGACAGGCACGGACAAAGTCTCGCACATCCCTCCTCAGTGATGGCCACCAGAATCGCTGGGAAAGCAGATGGCAGGTGCGAGTGGATCCAGGGTGGCAAGCCAGACGGGAGTCGTGTCCCCATTGTATGACCTTAGATCTCAGGTGTTCAGGGACGAAGAGACGGTCAGCAGGACAAGCACTGGGGCCAGGTTGGTCATGGAGAGCATCCCGCACTTGTCTCTCAATCTCCCAAGTCAGGACACCTATGACGCAGAGACTGGGCAGAATGGGTGCAGGATTCTGGGAAGGGGCGTCCTCCTTCTGGAACTGGCGGGAGAGTGAGTCTGGCTTGATGTTACGTGATCCTGGTCGGTATGACGGTGAAATTGAATCTAGTGAAGAATTGGGCCCAGCGGGACTGTCTCGGGTTCAGACGTTTGGCAGAGCGTATATACTCCAGGTTCTTGTGATCCGTCCAAACCAAGAACGGGACGGTGGACCCCTCCAGCCAGTGACGCCATTCCTCCAAGGCCAGCTTGACAGCGAGCAGCTCACGGTTCCCTACGTCGTAGTTGCATTCTGATGGGGATAAGCGACGGGAGAAGAATGCACAAGGGTGGAGTTTGTTGTCCTCTGCAGCTTGTTGTGCGAGCACGGCCCCCACTCCCACATCAGAAGCGTCCACTTCTACAATGAATTGTCAGTCTGCATCTGGCTTTTGGAGGATGGGAGCCCTGGTGAACCGAGCCTTGAGGATAATGAATGCCTTGTCAGCTGCTGGGGTCCAGGTGAAGGGCTGTTTATTGCTGGTCAGGGCGGTGAGAGGGGCAGCTACTGAGCTGTAATTCCGGATTAACCGCCGATAGAAGTTCGCAAAGCCCAAGAACTGCTGTAGCTTCTTGTGGTTTTCAGGAACAGGCCAAGAGGTGACTGCTGAGACCTTGGCTGGGTCCATCTGGATCTTTCCCTCTGCCGCGATGTATCCAAGGAAAGCCACAGTCTTGGCATGAAATTCGCACTTCTCTGCCTTGACGTAGAGCGAGTTCTGCAGGAGGCGGTGAAGGATTTGCTGGACATGATGTGTGTGTTCAGACTGGGTCTTGGAGAAGATCAAGATATCGTCTAGGTAAACGAAGACGAACTTGTTTAGGATGTCCCGCAGTACATCATTCACTAGGGCCTGGAAAACCGCAGGAGAGTTGGTGAGGCCGAACGGCATCACAAGGTACTCATAGTGGCCGGTTGGGGTATTGAATGCCGTCTTCCATTCGTCGCCCTCCCGGATCCGCACTAGGTGGTAGGCGTTCCTAAGGTCCAACTTTGTAAAGATGGTGGCCCCCTGGAGTAGCTCGAAGGCAGAGTTGAGCAGAGGCAGAGGATACCGGTTTTTTACTGTGATGCTGTTAAGGCCACGGTAATCGATGCAGGGGCGAAGGGTTCCATCTTTCTTCCCCACGAAGAAGAATCCGGCGCTAGCATGGGAGGAGGATGGACGGATAATTCCAGCAGCAAGAGAGTCGCTGATGTATGTGGACCTTCGTTCAGGAGCAGACAGGGAATAAAGACTGCCTTTGGGGGGAACAGAACCGGGAAGGAGGTCAATGGCGCAGTCGTAGGGTCGATGTGGGGGCAGAGACGTGGCTTTGACTTTGTTGAAGACCTCCTGGAGACCGTGGTAGCATTCCGGGACATTGGAGATGTCTGGAGCTGAGTTGGGGGGTACAGGGTGAGAGGGTGGCATGGCCGCAAGCAAACAGGTCTGGTGGTAGTTCTCTCCCCACTCTCGGATCTTTCCAGTTGCCCAATCTATGTGGGGGTTGTGGTGCCGGAGCCAGGGATATCCCAGAATGAGTGGGATACGCGGAGAGTGGAACAGGTAGAACTGAATGGTTTCACTGTGGTTGCCAGACAGCATCATTTTAACAGGGGTGGTGACATGCATGACTGTGCCAAGAGGGTGCCCATCTAGTGCCAGAGCAGGGACAGGGGGTGTTAGACGGAGCGTCTCCAGTCCCAGCTGGTGAGCGAGTTCAGTGTCCATTATGTTGGCTGCGGCACCTGAGTCCACCAGGGCAGCCGGTGTGTGGGTGGAGTCGGAAAGATGAAGACGGACCTGCACCAACGGAATGTGGTTGGAGGACTGGATGGTCATTGAGCTCAGCCGGACTCCTCCTATGTCTGGTGAGCTTGGGCTTTTAAAGGGCAGTTGGCAACACGGTGTCCTTCTCCTCCGCAATACAGACATAGGTTGGAGGAGATACGGCGCCGACACTCAGCAGGAGAAAGAGAAGCCCGGCCAATCTCCATGGGTTCAGACAGGTCTGGTTGGTTTGGAGGAGTAGTTGGGGAAGACGGCTGGACAGTCGGGACGTGACGAGAGCTGGTGGCTGGGGGATTTTGGCGCTGCCTATCTCGGCGGTGGGTCTGGATCCGTCGATCTATGTGCACAGCCAGGGCGATGGCGTCATCGAGGGTGGAGGGCCGTTCATGAGAGACCAACTTATCCTTGATGTAGTCGGCCAAGCTGGCGAAGAACACGTCCACCAGCGCTGCCATGTTCCAGGGGCTGCGCCTTGCCAAAGTCCGGAAATCGATAGAGTAGTCTGCCACCGTCCGTCGACCCTGCCGAATATTCAGAAGATCCTGGGATGCCTCTTCAGATGATGAGCCCAGATCAAAAACCTTGAGCATCTCCTCAGCAAACAGTTCAAAAGATGTGCACGCAGGGGTCTGACGCTCAAACTCCGCTGTTCCCCAGAGTCGAGCTCAGCCTGAGTGATTGTGTACCCGACTTTAGCCCCTTCTGTGGCAAAGGTTCCTGGTTGCAGAGAGAACTGAAGACTGCAGCTGGTCAGGAACGGGCACACTTGCTTTGGGTCACCGTTGAACCGTTCTGGGTTGCCGATTATGGGCTCCGGAGCTCCAGCAGCAGTAGCCTGGGCAGGTGACTCTGGAGCGGTGCTGGCGGGCGGGCTGGCTGTGGCTGGAGTGGCGGGCACTCCAGCCACAGCCCAGGCGCTGCATGGCGATGGGTGGTTCTAAGTCCATGTCTTGTTAAACGTTCGCTGGGTCCATATGTTGGTCAGATCGTACTGTCACGGATCTGGACAGACGAGGACCACACGAGCAATACGTTTCAATAGTTTATTGAAGGGTTTGGGGGATGGGAGTGAGTCTTTGTGTGTGTGTGTGTGTCCCAGCGGCTGAGAGGCGTAGAGTGTAGACGGGGGTGGAGGGTCCAGGCTCTCTCGCCGAAAGGGGCTGGAAGTCCTGGGGGAACACACACACACAGCAGGAGAGGAGTGGCAGGGCAAAACTTCCAGGGCAGTAGTACTGTCAAGGGCAAGGCAGAAATCGTGGTCAAAAAGGCAGAAGGCAGGTCAAGTTACCGGGTTTGTAGAGCAGAGGGTGGTCGGGCAGGTTCGGGATCACAGGTAGGAGTCAGAGTAGTAGCAGGTAGCAGGCAGGAAAGGTGCTGGCATAGCAGACGATCTGACAATGTGTGCTGGGAAACAGGGCTCTTTATACAAGGCATGGTTAGCAGGAAATGAGGAGCAGCTGGCTGGTTAATGAGGGAGTGGCAGCAGAGACAGGTGAGAGTAATCAGCAGAGTGGCAGATAATTAGTGCTCCTACCAGGCAGAGGGAGAGGGAGCTCACGACATATTGGAATGAAAGTCGTTGTGGTCACATGATCCAGAGAATGAAACCTGTTCTGATGGTGCTCTGAGCAGTTAAACTTCCTGGGATAAGATCTCAAGGCAGGATGGTATGTAGCAGATAGATTGGAACTTCGCCATTTCACCTCATCAGCTAACCACGGTGGAACTCATCACAACCACAGAGTCAACCATCAGGAACAGCAGGATACTGTCACGATGGCAGTCGTGTCTGTTGTTGTTTCCCTGTGTTCTCACCCTCCTTGTGTTGTCTCTGTCTGTGTTGTGGGCGCGTCACACTTCCCTGGGCCTCCTGGATAATCAACAGATGAAGCACACCTGCCATTCCTCAGCTCACCTGCCTTCCATCAACTCATCACTCCAACTACATATAAACCCTGGCCTTCCTCCCACTCCTTGTCAGATTGTTTGTTCAGCCTCCGTGGTAGTTCACGTTCGGACCATCTCAAACTATTTGTTGCTTGTGCTCCTTGTTGATTTCCTGACTTCTAACCACCGATATCTTGTGCTCAGGTCCACCACCATCTTCACCTGCTTGCCTGCTCTCCATCCACCATCTTCAGACTGTCCAGACTCTGTGCCTCCTCCATCCATTCCCACCACTGCTTCACCTCAGCCATTACCTCCACCTCTTATCGGACCCTCTCCTTCCCCTCTTCTCCCACATCACAATAATTCCATTTTTCTCACTAACCGTTGTCCGAGCCTGCATTCTGGGTCAACCTGTGCAACCATGACAGAACAATCTGACCAGAACTTTGACCCAGCGGTCTCTGTTGTTCTTCATGAAGTAGTAGAGACTTTGAGAGGTTTGACTGCAACTGTGTCCAGTATCCAGAGCCTGTTTAGTGCTGCCCAATCCACATCAGTTCCAGCTAGTCCCAGTCCCTTCATTCCTGGCCCACCTCCCGCGATGCCTTCTTATCTGCCCAGAGAGCCTTATGTCCCGGCACCTAAGCGCTATGATGGTGCTCTGGGGACTTGTCAGTCTTTTTTACTTCAATGCTCCCTTGTTTTTGATGTACAGCCACAGACATATGCTATGGACAAGTCCAAAATTGCCTTCATTGTTGGGTTACTAACTGGGAGGGCTAGAGCTTGGGGTGCTGCTGTTTGGAGTGGCTCTCCACTGATTAACTCCTCCTATGCCAGCTTTGTGGCAGAGATGAGAAAGGTTTTTGACCACCCTGTTAAGGGTAAAGGTGCCAGTCAGCGTCTATTGTCCCTTCGCAAAGGTGCCCGCAGTGTAGCTGAATATTCAGAGTTCATGAACATTGGCAGCAGAGTCAGGCTGGAACGATGAGTCACTTCAGGGGTTTTTTCTCAAGGGGTTAAGCGAAGCAGTGAAGGATGAGTTGGCTGTCAAGGATGACTCAGACAGCTTGAATAGCTTAATTGCCTTAGCCATCAGGCTAGATAATCGCCTGCGGGAGCGTTGTAGGGAGAGAGCTGCCCGTCCGGTATCGTCAGCTTTTTCCAAGATGGGTTCCGAACCCTCACCCATATCTAGTTGGTCGCCAGTAACCCTCCCTCCAGCTCTGAGGAGGAATCCATGCAGTTGGGCCGAAACCGTCTCTCCCCAGCAGTTCTGCATTGCCTGGTTTCTTGTCCCCTGCGGTTAAAAGAGAAGACTCATCAGTAGCAGTCGGGGTTCTGGTGAGTCGACCCTCTGTCTCTTTGTTTCCCCGGACCCGTATTCAATTCGATGCCATTATTGTGACTAACTCTCAAACTCTCTCCCTCCTCGCCCTAGTGGATTCTGGGGCTGATGAGAACTTGCTTGATTCCAATCTGGTAGCCCAATTTCGCTCAGGTCACTTCATCTCCTTCTCACTGGTAACCATCGTGAAACCATCAAGTTCCATGTGATACCTTCTTCTCGTGTCCCAATAGTCCTTGGTCTGCCCTGGCTTCAAGAGCACAATCCACACATTGACTGGTCAGCAGGAAAGGTGGTGCCATGCTTCATGTCTGCAGTATGCTCTCACACCAGTCTCCCCCCTCTGCTCCTGAGTCTCCTGATTTGACATCTATTCCTTCTGTCTACCATGACTTAGGAGAAGTGTTTAGTAAACAACGAGCTCTTTCTCTGCCTCCTCATCGTCCCTATGACTGTGCCGTTGATATCCTTCCAGGTGCTCCCCTGCCCTCTAGTCGACTGTATAATCTATGTCGCCCTTAGAGAGAGGCAATGGAGAGATACATTCATGACTCTTTGGCTGCAGGAATCATCCGTCCATCCTCTTCTCCTCTGGGTGCTGGTTTCTTCTTTGTATCCAAAAAGGATACGACTCTGCGACCACACATTGACTACCGTGGACTCGACAACATCCTCATAAGAAACAAATACCCTTTGCCTTTGATCAGTTCTGCTTTTGAGTCCTTACAGGGAGCCACCATCTTCTCCAAACTGGACCTGCGGAATGCCTACACACCTTGTCAGGATCAGAGAGGGAGACGAGTGGAAGACAGGTTTCAATACCCCCCTTGGCCACTTTGAATATCTGGTAATGCCTTTTGGACTGACCAATGCACCTGCTGTTTTCCAGGCCCTAGTGAATGATATCCTCCGTGATTTTATCAATCGCTCAGTATTTGTCTATTTGGATGACATTCTCATCTTCTCCAGGAGTACAGAGGAACATGTTCAGCATGTCCTCTAGAGGCTCTTGGACAACAAACTGTTTGTAAAGGCTGAGAAGAGTGAGTTCCATGTGTCGTCAGTGGCTTTCCTGGGATACATTATTGAGAGTGGGCAAGTGAAGACAGACCCAACCAAGACACAAGCTGTTGTGGAGTGGCCCAGACCAACTTCCCGTAAGCAGCTTCAACTGTTTCTTGGCTTTGCAAATTTCTATCGCAGGTTTATCAGAGACTACAGCCGTGTTGCTGCCCCCCTTTCCAAGCTCACATTCTCAACTCTCCCCTTTTCCTGGACTCCAGAAGCTGAAGCGGCCTTCACTGATCTCAAGAGACATTTCACCTCTACACCAGTCCTCATTCACCCAGACCCTTCTCGCCAGTTTATTGTGGAAGTGGACGCTTCTGATACAGGGGTTGGACATTGTCTCTGACCGTGTCCTCAATTCACCTCTCAGGTTTGGAAGGCATTCTGTCAGGCCCTGGGAGCTTCTGTGAGTTTGTCTTCTGGTTTTCATCCTCAGACCAATGGCCAAACAGAACCAACCAACCAAGACTTAGAGGCAGCTCTCCGTTGTGTGTCTGCCAGGAACCCCACCTCTTGGAGTGTCCATCTTCCCTGGATTGAATACGCCCACAACTCCCTAAAAAGTGCAGCAACAGGTATGAATGCTCTCTGGGTTACTTACCACCACTGGTTCCTGTCCAGGAGGGTGAGGTTGCCGTTCCTTCGGTCCAGGCCCATCTTCGCAGATGTCGTAGGCTCTGGAAGGATGCTCGCTTTGCGTTACTCCGTTCTGTTGACCGTAATCGTCATTACGCCGACCGCCTGCGGACACCAGCCCCCAGGTCAGAAGGTTTGGCTCTGTGCTAAGGATATTCCTTTGAAGACCGATTCTAGGAAGCTCTCCCCTCTTTACATTGGCCCTTATGAGGTTGCCAGCATCATTAATCCCTCTGTTGTGAAGCTCAAGCTGCTACGGTCTTTAAGAATTCACCCCACTTGCCATGTGTCTTTACTGAAACCTGTCTCTGTCAGTCCCTTATGCCCTCCAGCCATTCCCCCTCCACCCGCCCAGATTGTGAATGACCATCCTGCCTTTACTGTCCGGCAGCTACTGGATATGCGTCGCAGGGGCCGGGGCTTCCAAAAGATGCTGGCTGCAGACCTGCACTGTCAGGTCCCTACCTCCACTGTCAGGCCCGGAAGTGATGACGTTTTTTGGGGTGTGGGGAGGTGGGGCGGACATTTTGAGAGGGTCATTTTCACCTGCCCTTTAAATTCGAGAGAGACCAGCGCGAGCGCATAAATATAAAAAAAGAAGAAGAGTGAGCTTGTTCTCCGAGTAGCGGTAAGTTTCTGATTTTTTTTATTATCCACAGAAGGTAAATGCATGATTTCTAGTCTTTATCGTCAATATAGGTGCTGTTGTAGTAGTCGTTATAGGTCATTAATTACCGAATGTTACATGTCGGTTTGGGTTGTCGTTTTGAAACTAGATAACTTCAAAGTTTACTTTCACCAGTGGTGGTTACATCAACACCTAAGGATTCTGAACTTTTTAGTGCGTAACGTAAAGTAACTCTTCGCATTTGTTTGTATGTAACATTGTGAAACATTTTTGTAAACTCTCCATGCATTAGTTGAGCATAGTCACAAAGTTGAAAACATCTTTCTGAGCTCACGGACATGATCAACACGAAGCAACACACCAGGATGTTTTGACGAGCTAATTAGTAATATTACCTGTTTAAGTGCACAAGTGTCAAAATCAAAACGTGGCAGAACTACATGGCACATTTTTACTTTATTTTTCCACCTATGTTGTATACTACAGTACAGAAACAAAACGAATAGTAACTGAAATGCTTCTGCATCATCAGCATCTCAAGTCCAGTTGAGAGGTCTGCTGTGATTGTGTGTTTATTAAGAAGCATGTTGTGTTACTCTGGTAGCACATACTAAGAAGCATGTCGGCACACACTGGTGAACTGACGGCCCCAGAGGGTGTCTGAGCCAGTGAGTTGACCAGGAGCAAATGAAGAGGAACACTTTTATACAGAAAATAGCCATGGTTATAAATTATGTAAATCGGGATGGAGGTGGGAAAAGTAAGGGAATTACAAGGGTTACATGTTGGGCCCAGACGGACATTACTTGGCTTCAAGTTTTCTATATGTCAGGATGTATTTTCTTCAGCAGTACTAACAAAAACTAGATAAAGAAGACACTTAAGTAATTTCATATATTATGTTTAATATATTATGTTATGATGAAGAAAATACATCCTGACGTATAGAAAACCTGAAGCCTGTCTGGGCCCAACATGTAACCCCTGCTGGGCTGGTCCCTTGATCAAGGTAATACACATTGGGGCAGTATAGACTTGCTAATTGAGTAGGAAATGTCTAGGAATCATCCCAACCCCATTGTTTTGTTCTTGCCCTTTGTCTGTCTGGCTCCAACTTTCACACCCCATGTAAATGTCTACCCTTTGTTACCTATCCCCCTCCTTTCCCTCTACCATTGTTGCCCAATCATTTTCCTTACTTTCCTACCTTTTGCTCAGTCCCTATTTACATAATTTACAACCATGGCTATTTTCTGTATAAAAATGTTCCTCTTCATTTGCTCCCAGTCAGATCAGTGGCTCAGACACCCTCTGGGACCGTCAGTTCACCAGTGTGCCGACCTGCTTCTTAATAAACACACCACCACAGCAGACCTCAAAACTGGACTCGATGATTTCTGTGACAGTACTTTCGTAGTCATTATTATTTCTTCTACATAAGTATGGCCTCATTTACATTACCTGGTGCAAGTGGCCATTTTACCTGCAAGCAAAGACAATCTAAGTTTGCAGGCTGTATACAATAATTTGATTTGAAGTCCATGCACTATAATTCAAATACATAACATGTTTTATGTGCCTTTTTTAGATGCACATCTAAGTTATCTCATCTGATGGAATACCTGCATTCGAACGCTGCACAACATGCTGCAGTCAGTTCCACTGCCCCCTGTGTCCCAAACACCTCTTTAAACCAAACAAACCATTCAGAGTTCGGCAGCATTTGGAGATCCACATCAAAATGCCATTGCATTTGAAGGTAATGCCATTGCATTTTAGATTAAAGATACATATGTGCATGTGTTCATGTGACTTGTTTGTCATTGTCTAACAAACAATTTCTTTTCTTGACTTGCTCTTAGATAAGAAGATCTGCCACTGCAATTTAACTTGCAGGAATGGGGGACATTATCATTGTCCTATCTGTGACAAAACTATTATTAGAAGGACAGACATGGAAACTCATACAACAAGAATCCACCTCTGCTGCTGCCCAGTCCAATCCGAGTCAGGAGTCATCCTTCTCCCTGCAACCAAGTCCATCTGCATCCCCATCTCCAGATCTTCCCGTGCAACAATCAATTCAAACATCTATCATCCACTCCTCAGCAAACACACAATTGTCATCGTCATCTCCTTTAATTTCCTCTTCTGTTGAAACTGAGAAATTGAAAAAGGTTAAATGTCCCCTCTGTTCACTAACTTGTCATCTGAAAAATTTGGCCAAACATATGCAGATGAAGAACCCAAAAGATCAAAGGATGTAACCCAAACCGACCATTTAAAGAGTGTTTGTGTGGATGCCAAAAATGGCAATTCCGCAGTCCAAAAAGGACGGCATGGCTTTTCAGTCCTTATACATGTGCAGGACAAAACCTGGGGCTGAGTACACAAGGTGCAGTGTGAGTTGGAGGATTGCAAACAGTCCTCCAAAATGGCATCTAGAAGTGGATTAACTTTCACACACTGCGAACACATCCACTCTTTACAATACTGCACAGATATAGCCACAGAAGAATTCCTCAGAGAAGATATGTTAACAGAAATGGTGCACTTGAAGTTTTTTGGGGATTCAAAAAAGTCAACCTGCCTTAAAAGGCAAAAATATGCACAGGCAGCACATGTCCCTCTCTGTGTTGAGGTATCATTTGTGGAAAGCTCAAAGTACTTTTGTTTTTCCATCTATGAGCCAACTTTGCACTATTACAGTCGCCTCGGGAGGTTATTTGTAACCTACAATTCCTCAGAAAACACATGGCATTGCCCTTGTGCCAAACCAAGGATGTCATGTGTCCACAAAAACATCAGCAAATGGCATTTATTTCAAACGAACAAGGATGTGTTCAGAACAGAAGAAACCAAAAAACCAAAAAGCACCAAGATAGGATCCAATAGGATAGGAAGCAATCCTGGAGCCATTTAAATTCACATTTTACATCCCTGAGGACATGTGGAAGTTCTGTGAAGAAATAATGGACCAAAGACATTATTTGGCATATTGTGAATGTCACACAGAGTAAAGGGCTACAGAACATTTGATCATGTTGTGACTTGGTGTGTGTATTTGTCTGTGTATCTGTGTGTGTGTGTGTGTGTGTGTGTGTGTGTGTGTGTGTGTGTGTATTTTCTCATTGATCACCTAATAATTTGACTAGGTAGTATTGGGTAGTATTTAGTGTTCCTTAAGTGTTCTACCAGCACAAGAATATAATTAGCATAGACATAGAACCAAACATGAAATTTATGGTGGTTAAGAATAAAAATACAGAATAATATATATATATATATATACATATATATATACACACATAGCTTAAGAGAAAATGCGCACTGATCATTGTTTACTAATTAATTCATTTGTGAGGAATACGATTCAAGCGGAAGTGCATTCACGATTTTATTTTGAAATGTATCCCTTACATTTCCGGGCCTGACAGTGGTTAGGATGATCTTAGAATGAAAGTTTTAGTTTAGAATGAAAATTCAACAGTGCAACAATTATGCTGAATTTGCCAGAAAATTTAATAGCGATTCTAACTGTAATTATCTGTAATTGGTGAGTAATGTGTTTTCAGAACTGAAAAATAACAGCTATATAAATAACCCTTCCTGGTTGCCACAAAGGAGAGAGAACACAAAATCACTATCAGAATGAAGACTTGAGTGGATGCTATCTATGCATGGTCCTCAAAAAGACAAGGATGCAAACATGTCTGCATATAGAGTACATGAGCATGTGTGTGTGTGTGTGTGTGAATCAGTCTGCCAATGCCTTGATGAGTTACCATTAGTGGAATTTGTTCACCCATGTCTACGCACACAAATAAGTGTCATTTGTTTTCCACCAGGCATTGCAAACACTCCATTACCACAGAGAGAAATCTCTCAGTGGACCCATCCCACATGCTCTGCAACACAGGCAATCTGTTTAGCAAGACAAGGTATGGCGGTGTGTGTGTGCACGCATATCGCTCTGTGTGACTTCTGTATTTTTCAGATGTAAAAGACAAATATTATATGCTTTTCTCCTTCAAACAACACAATGGAATGTCATATAGTGCTGAACATTAGTTACTATAAATTAATAAAATTAAATTGCATTTTAATTTTGATTCTGACTTAAAATGTGTTTTTTTTATAAATGGAAAATCTGATTTATATTGGATTATAATTAACATTAACATTTGAATAGTTCCTATTGCGCAGCGCGACTAGACTTTGAAAATTAAATGTCTTTGCTTTAATTTTGGTTGTGGTTTATATGGATGTCCATACAAGTATGGGGTTAGATGGGGTTAGTGAATTTTCATTTTCATTTTTACTCAAATCACAAAAAAAATCGACTTTGCAAATATGAATAAACAAGTTTTACTATCGCTGTTCAGCTGACTAAAGTACACTTATAGCTTGTAATCTGTTTTATCCTGTAATATTGCTCAATATCATTAATTTGTCTTTCATCCACATTCTTAAATAAATGCATACAAATCTGCAATATACTAAAAGTATTGTGCAGAACAGAGCAAGAACCTACTGTTAAATAACAGAGCACAGCTGCTGCATTAGGCCACACCTTTATTAAGTTGATTGCTCTTAAAGCACTTCAGCTGTGACATATCAGTTTCTGCCTGTCTGACGTGGCCTCTCAGTGTCGTTACCATCAATCTGTATGAACCAAACACCTCTCTAATTCTTGTGAACACTTCGAAAGTAATTTACATAATATATGAGTGTTGTTACGTAATGACAACAGCCATATTATGAGGATAACAAAGCAGGACCTTCATTAGAGTAAGAAGATAATTATTTTGGGGGCATTAGATCAGGAGCTAAGAATTGGATATTATTATCATCACTATTATTGATTTATTCCCATTTAACAAATTCACTAATCTGTGATCTATAATCTGGAGAGCTGTCTATCTTTTAGTGCTACATCTGTTCGGATTGCCAAATCTGAACAGATGTAGCCAGGGTTAAAAGAAAAAACGTGGCCAGTTTATGGTTGATTGTTTTCTCTTCTTAAGTGATTTACTGTTTAACCCAATCAAACAGTAAATCACTTAAGTAAATCACTGAATAAATGAAGTCACCATGAAGAAAACAAACATCTGAGATCCAACCCCACATTCAAACATGGATGAGAATGATAAATAAAACATAGAAAAACTCTATTAATAAAAAATATAATCTAATTAACCCGACGCCCACACTAATTGAGATTAAATGGGATTATTTAAATAATGTTCCAGATGCATATTACTCATAACTGATACATATTGATTTGAAAAGTATGCACTACATTTGCATGCAGCTAGGGCTGCAACTAATGATTATTTATTCCACTATAGATGAATCTGCTGATTATTTTCTCAATTTACTGATATATTGTTGGAGCTATCAAATGCCATTGTTGAAGCTGGAGCAGTTATTCTTTGACATTTTTCTTTCTGAGATTTGAGGAAAAAAAAACAAACAACCGGTTATTAATTGTAATTGATAAATTGAGTTGAATTTCCCAAAGATTGACTTTTCAATTAATCAAATATTTAATGCTGCTCTATATGCAACAATCAAAGCTAGCCTCCTCCAATGCCATAGTTAGATATGAAGGGATTGGACACTATATTTGTGATCAAATATTAGGCATCCTGTTCACTTTTAATATAGTGAAAACTGTCATTCCTGATAAAAGACATTTTGCCTGCTTCAGAACTGCGCATGAAATAATGAAAACTTAATTTCAGCATCAGGAGCTGTCCACACTATCTTCTTAAGAATTGAAATGCAAGGAACTGTATTTAATTTGTCTTTTTTCCATATTTATGATACTGAACATTTATAATTATTTACAAAGCATGTGTATTATGTTTTGTTTATATGTACATACATAGTTTCGAAAATACACAGATTCTTGTAGCAGGAAAAAAAAGTTTTTTGATTAGATTTAAATTAGAGGACCAAATCATTTTATGGGATTACTTCCTTGCATCTATTCACTGACCATGATGTAAACACTACAGTAAATGTGGTTTGTGGGAAAAAATGGATAAAAGCACTCCAGTCTTTGAGTGAAAGATTAAGTAGGAAACAACAGCTCTTATAGCTCGGGGGGTAAACCCCTTAGAAAGGTGCGAAAAGAGATGGGCGGCAGTCGGAGACGGGGACCCTGGCGGTCCGAACCCCGGTTGCAGAAGCTGGCTCTGGCAGAAGTGGCTAGGGAGAGGGAAGTCTGGGCTTGAAGCTGCTGCCCCCGCGACCCGACCACGGAAAAAGCGGAAGAAAACGAACGAACGAACAACAGCTCTTATAACATGACAAGGTTCATCCAGACAGCAGCTACAGCAAAATGACAAGTTCACACATGAAGCCTTTTAGACACTCTAAGCTCCATTTAGATCAAATCAAATCAAATCAAATCAAATTTTATTTATATAGCCCAAAATCACAAAATACATTTGTCTCAGAGGGCTTTACAATCTGTATAGGGAGTGACACCCTCTGTCCTTAGACCCTCGATTCGAGTGAGGAGAATCATCTGCTGTCTTCTCTTCTCTCTATCTACCAAGTGGATGACAGCTCTCTGTGGACCCATTCTAACAAAGAGGGCCCCAGTTTCCAAAGGGAAAAAATTAGGGATTCCAGCACATTGCAAGTGGACCCCATGGGAAACACCAGCATTCACCAGCCTTAGTCTGTAACTCTATCTGGACCATGACATTCCAGCAAAGTGACAAGTCAAGATAAGTATGAGGTCCAATGGGATAGGAGGTTTGGGGGATCTATGATGAAGTTTGTGCTTCTTTGTCACCTTGGGAAAGTTTGAGTAAGAGAAAGAAGAAAGCACACACACACACGCACAAGGAAGAAAAATCCCCTGTTTTCCCAAGAGTAATCAATTAAGTGTGGGAAAGTTTCCAGCAATTACTGATCAAAGGATGAGCTGAATTACAGTCCTTAAGCTTTGAAGAAGTTTAATAAGTCACCTACATGGCTTAGAGTCGAGCCTGCTTATCGTTTTAATTTGAGCCTTAATGACTCACTAAGATTATCGCCTCCCTCAGTCAGGTCCCTTGAGAGAAAGTAAATATGGAGGACAGGCACGGAGGGAAAAAAAACGCTGTGTGGAGTGGTCACAATTAGTTACTCAACTGCAGTGGTGAAACACTTCATTGCTGAGTAGTTTAAGAGATAATTCCTTTTTTTTAGGTTGAAGGAAACACCATGGTTTGGGTTAAAATTAGCATTTTGTTAAAGAAAGAGAAACATGTTGTGTTAGGCCACATTCATCATCATGTGACACTTATGGTTCCAAAAAAGGAAATGAATAGCAGTCTTCTGTGGCAAAGTCCACTGTTATGTCAATACCTCCCTACACCCAACCGTTATATGGCATCTGTCCCTCAAACTAACAATATGTCATTTGTGGGAGACCAACATTATGACCTGTTCTGTTGTTTTAACCTAACCCTTTGGTAGATTAAACTTGAAAATACTGACTATATTTCACCAAACACAAATGATAGAATGAAAGTAACGAATACTTCATCATCTGAGGTATAATAACATATATAATAGATAAGAACCTAAATTACTCAAAACAATTCACAGTGTGGTTCACGGTTCATATCTTCCTAACAGTTTATGGCTCCCATAAAAAATCTCATGTAATCTAAAAAGTATTTAGATATAGATAGATAAGTATTTAAATATTTAGACAGAAACAGAAAAAAGTGGAACCAGAGAATGATATCTTCTTAATCTTAATTAATTGCTTAATCTATGTCAGAGGCTCTGTAATTTCCTGAAACAGCTGGTCATCATAGTTTTTGTACATTTGGTGTTCTAGTTGTGGCTGCAGGACAGTGTGTGTGTATTCATGGCAATAAAGGAACATGTAACCCAGTGCAACAGTGTGGGTCATTGACATGTTTTGACTATGTTTTTGGACAACAATGGTGCTCTGTGGCACAAAGGAATAACATATATCAGGCTTTGGATCCACACACAATACTTGTAAGTAGTTAAGTTGTAAGTAAGTAGCTAATTGTTGATTCGGGTCCTTTCATGGGATTTGATGACAGTAAGAGAATATAGAATGAGATAAGTCCTTTGAGGATTATAAACTAAAGGAAAGAGGAATACAAATACGTGAATTTGCAGAGTCACCTCTAAAAGATGTGGTAGCTGTGGAAACCGTGCAACCAACCCCCTAACTGCTGGGGTTGGTTGGGTGCATACAGCATGTGTGTATGTAGGTCACTGTACTGCGAAAAAAATAAATAAAAAAAAAGTTTCCTACAGTCTCATTTGTGCTACCACAAGACGTTTCCAGATGTCAAAACATTTTAATATAAACACTAGCAGGAGCACTCAAACAACCTCACTCTCAATGCAAACATGACCTGCTGCATAGCTCTGAAAGTTACTTGTAGTGATTTTCATTAATCTAATATACCACAGATTATATTCTGGTGAGCAACTTCTTAAGAAGTATGAAAAACAGTGGCCTGAGCTCTGTGTGCGGTAATTGACAAATGTGCATATCTTAGTAGGAGGGACTCCCCAAGTGTTGAGGAATAGTTATCCATGTGTTTCTTTTCCTAGAGGCACAGGTTACTGCCTGTGTGCCTGAAACCTCATTAAGCATCCGCTGTCATCGCAGGCGAGAGGGAAGCAAGCTGTCTGCTTACTTCCTCTCCTCTCATTCACTTTATCTTTCCTTCTATCACTGTAGTACTTTAAAAATATATGATGTCCTCTTTTTGTTTTTCTGACATTTTTCTTTTTTTCTTTATTGCCTCTGTACTTTCCAGTTCATCCCCAATGAATAATTTTTCTATTCTACTGCTTTGTTGTTTTGCTTCTAAAATGGCTCTTTTGAGGGCAGCAGGACTGAGTACGGGCAGTTTCCTTGCCAAAATAAAGATAGAAGTAATGCAAAGAGAGATTCACATCACGATTATGGCTTGTTTATGACTGTGCTCACAACATTTCCAGTGCCTTTCCCCGGTACATAATGAAAAGCAGATTCCTCTGCAAAAATAGGTGTTTTAGAATTCGCTTCGCCTTACTGTTTTGTATTGTTCTCAATGTTTTCTCTTTATTTTATCTCTACCTTGTGACCACCTCTGTATCTCCCTGTGACAGGTTACCAGGAGCAGGTAAGAACTCTATTTGAAGAAAGTGAAATGAAGTAAAAATTCACACCTTTAAATTATTATTATTATTATTATTATTGTTATTTTACTTAATTTACATGGACAGAGAAAAATCTGAGGCAGTTAATCTATTCCCTTTTTTGCATTCAGTATAATTTTTTATTTTGTTGTATTTGAATATGTCTGCATACTGGGGTCCTTAAACAGTCTTGGAATTGCATACATTAGTTATGGCTGGAAAGGTGAGCATGGGAATGGCCATTATAAACTTCCTAAAATGTTCTAACGCAAAAAAAATTCAAAATTTGAATATGTACACTGGGTACGGAAAGAATTCAGACCCCTTTAAATGTTTTACTCTTTGTTTCATTGCAACCATTTTCCAAAATTAAAAAAAATAATTTTATTTCTCATTAATGTACACTCTTGACAGAAAAAAACTGATTTTTTTGCAAATGTATTAAACAAGGAAAAACTGAAATATTACATAAGTATTCAGACCCTTTACTCAGTATTGAGTAGAAGCACTGTTTGAACTAGTACAGCCATGAGTCATCTTGGGAATGATGCATCAAGTTTTTCACACCTGGATTTGGGGATCCTCTGCCATTCTTCCTTGCAGATCCTCTCCAGTTCCATCATTGGATGGTGAGTGTTGGTGGACAGACATTTTCAGGTCTCTCCAGAGATGCTCAATTCGGTTTAGGTCAGGGCTCTGGCTGGGCCAGCCAAGAATGGCTTAGGGTCATTGTCTTGTTGGAAGGTGGACCTTCGGCCCAGTCTGAGGTCCTGAGCACTCTAGAAGAGGTTTTATTTCAGGATATATCTGTACTTGGCCGAAATCATCTTTCCTTCATGTGTTTTTTGGCTCTACTATTACTCTGTGCAGGCTTTGATATGTCTTGCACTGAGGAGAGGCTTCCGTCGGGCCACTCTGCCATAAAGCCCTGACTGGTGGAGGGCTGCAGTGATAGTTGACTTTGTGGAACTTTCTCCCAGCTCCCTACTGCATCTCTGGAGCTCTGGTTCTGAATACTTATGACCATGTGATATTTCTACATTTCTGTTTTTTTCTGGCAAGATTGGGTGATTTTGGCAAATGGTTGCAATGAAACAAAGAGTGAAAAATTTAAATGGGTCTGAATACTTTCCCTAACCACTGTATAAATTCACTACCCCCCAACCCTAAAAAGGACAAAACTATTATGTGCCAGTTTCACCATGCACTGGATGGTCACTGTGGTTAACATCAACATCTTCCTCACAGCTCATTATCTCTTCTGTCCTGTCTCATTCTCCTCACAGCCAGCCAGGTCAGTCACCAGACAGAGGAGAGATAGACAGATGCACATGTGGGGAGGTGGAGATGGAGAGACAGATGGAGACACAGTAACCACAGTGTTCCTCATTTCGCCTGTCTGAACAGGGTGTTAATAGACAGGGTCAGCAGCTGGAGTCAGAGTTTTTGATAAAAGTTGATCTCCGGTGGCTACTGCATCAGGGACTCCGAACTTTGTCAACCTCAGGCCCCTTCTGGGCTTCACCAACTGCCCCCCGTGCCCCTCCAAACTTTTTAATGAGACAGTTAGCCATGCAGCGGTGGCCTTTCCTTGCCGTTTGCTGACCGGGAGCTCTGATGGGAGGGAATATTGATAGAGCTGTCTGGAACGAAAGCTCTACCATACTGCAGCTGTGTATGTTCGTGTGTGCGTGTTCACACTGTTAATAATTCCCTTCCTGTAACCAGTGATCTGTCTGTATTGCCACCCAAACAATCAGCGCTTCCAGTGTTAATAAAGGTTTGGCAGATTTTCAAGGCCACCGACCCTGCATTGGCTGACTGAGGGAGAGTGCTTGTATTTTTTATCAAGGTATCTTAAAAAACTCGTTTGAAGAATTCAAATTTGGTGGAAAGTTAGTTAATGCTCAAAGAATGGATGTTTTTTTCTATGTGTGGATCAGATTATTTTAAAGTTATTTTAAAGGCATTTTTTAGGCAGTGCGTTTATTTTGTTGCAGGCCTCTTGGTCACCATGACATTCAGTTTAGACATGTTTTATTACATTTTAGACTATTGTGCACAAATAGTTGGCAATAGTGTTGCTCTCTGGAAGCTTTTCAGTCTTTGTTCAACCACTATTAGCAATTTAGCGCTTTTCTATTCATAGTGATCTACACGACATGCCATCATTCACACACACAAATATTTATGCTTTGCTATCTTTTTGTGGCCTTCCCCTACACTGTGAGCATCAATAATTTTCATTTTCAGTCTTATACAGCTTCATAGAGGAACCCATGGTTGCTGAGTGTTTACACAAGGTTTAAGTATTTGTAAACTTTTGAAATTGGAACCAGCTGATACTTATGACAATTGTTTACATGTCTCATGCCTAACATGCTGATTAAGGTCTGACAAAAATAATCTGAGCCTTCTGAACTCTTAAGGTGCCCAAACTTTTGTAGGGTGCCACAATGTTTTTAGTCTTTTTTTTCAAGTTTTTTATAAAAAATTTTATCCACACTATACATTAATGTCTGCTTATAATATTGTATTATTAATTTATTTATTTGTATTTCCTTGAGATTGTGTTTAAAAAAATAAAATAAAAATAGGTCAACCAACTCTCAGGAATCATCTTTATTCTCATTGTACTGAGAGGTACAACAAATGTTGGGGGTGCTCCCACAGCACCACTGTACACAGGAGAATGCAGGAGGCATGAGAAGGTAGATTTGTTGGTTGTTGTAGGGAGGGATGGGGTTATGAGAGTCCTACTGTGTGTGTGTGTATGCTTGTGTGTGTCCGTGGTTGTTGACAATCCTGATGGCCCAGGGAAAGAAGCTGTTTCTCAGCCTGCTGGCGTGAGACTTTATTGACATGAAGCATCTCCCAGAGGGTAACAGGTCAACAGATGGTGGACAGGGTCTGAGGGATCTACTATGATGGCCTGGTTCTCCTGAGACAGAAGGATGAGGAAATGTGTTTCAGGGTGGGCAGAGGGTGGTGGGTGTGGTCCTGTCTGTTCTTCTTGAAGTCCATAATGAGTTCTTTTGTCTTATGGATGTTTAGGGTAATGTTGTTCTCTGATCACCAGAGTGCCAGTTGCTCTACCTCAGCTGCCTCGTCCTCACCACAGATGAGTCCAACAACGGTGGTGTCGTTCGCATATTTTAGAATGTGTTTGGTTGAGCAGTCATAGTTGTACACGGCGTACAGTAAAGGGTCAGAACACAGCCCTGAGGAGACCCGGTGCTGAGTGTAAGTTTGGAGGAGTGGTGGTGGCCGAGTCTCACAGATTGAGGACTGAGGAAGTTTTTAATCCAGCTGCAAATGGGGAGGAGGTTCTGTAGCTGTAGGAGTTTGTTGTGGATAATGTCCAGGATGATGGTGTTGAACGCCAAGCTGTAGTCAATAAAGATCTTCCTCATGTCGCTCTTTTTTGTTCTCCAGGTGACTCAATGTAAAGTTAGTGGGGTGGTGGGGATCGAGGGGGTTGGGGTGGGCAGTCTCTGATGTTCCGGAAGACTGACCATTCTCAGCACTTCATTATTACAGACGTTAAGGCTATTAGTCTGTAATCACTGAGGCTGTCTATGGCAGGTTTTTTGGGGATGGGGATGATGGTGGAGGCCTTCATACATGTGGGGACGGTGGCATGTGTCAGGGAGAGGTTGAAGAGCCTGGTGAGGATTCCTGCTGTTGGTCTACACATGTGTTAATCCCGCCCCCAGGATACCATCTGGACCAGCACCCTTCCTGGGGTTCACTGTTCCTAGGTTTTTCCTCACCTCATGCTCCTGGAGAGAGAGAGCTGGGGTGCTGAAGTCAGGGGGGGTGACTGCAGGTGTGTGTGTGTGTGTGTGTGTGTGTGTGTGTGTGGTCGTCTCAAGTCAATTACTTTATTTATCCCACAACTGGGAAATTCACTTATTACAAGCAACGAAAGAAAAAATAGAAAACAAAGAGGGAGTGTTTTTTACAAAAGTACTACATTAAAAATGTGCAGTAATAAGAAGAACAAACAAGACAAAAAAGAACAAAAAATAGCAATGGGACTGACTACAACATTCAGGTGCAGGTGTTGTAAAGTCTCACAGCAGCTGGGATGAAGGACCTGCGGAATCTCTCCTTCTTACACTGTGGGTGTAACAGTCTGCTGCTAAAGAAGCTGCTCAGAGACCCCACAGTGTCAAGTAGGGGGTGAGAGGAGTTGTCCATGATGGATGTCAGCTTAGCTAGCATCCTCCTCTCACCCACTTCCTCTATGGAGTCCAGAGGACAGTTCAGGACAGAGCTCGCTCTTCTAATAAGTATATTCAGTCTGCTTCTGTCTCTGTCCGTTTTGCCCCCTCTCCAGCAGACCACAGCATAAAGGATGGCTGAGGCCACCACAGAGTCATAAAAAGTTCTGAGGAGAGCCCTGCATACTTCGAAGGACATCAGCCTCCTCAGCACGTCCTCCTCTGAAACACATCCAACGACGGCTGTGCAATCGGAGAACTTCTGGATGTGGCAGTGGGCCGTGTTGTAGGTGAAGTCTAAAGTGTAAAGGGAGAAGGACGTCTGTCCCTCCTGGGAGAGGGATCCCTCCTCTGTGGCTCTTCCTGAGGTTTCTTCCACCTTTTTCCCTGTTAAAAGGTTTTTTGGTGGGCAAGTTTTTCCTTACCCGAATCAAGGGTCTAAGGACAGAGGGTGTCACTCCTTGTACAGATTGTAAAGCCCTCTGAGACAAATGTATTTTGTGATTGTAGGAGCCATATATAGTTTTGTTTTTCAGTATTCTTGGTTTGATTCTGACTGAATGAAAGAGGGTTAAAATGAGTCAAACAAATGACGCTGCCTCATGCTCTGACATGGAGTCTGGGAAAAGGGAGAGGAAACTCACTGAAAAGGCTCTGGTGAATAAAATTGAAAAACTGCAAAATGAACGCAAACACGCTGTTGATAAAATTAAAGGCTTGACACCAAGAATGAAAGGGTTCATGAAACAAAGGGGAACTGTGTCTAAGGTGAAACAATGTTTGGGGAATTTAAACATACTGTGTGAAAATGCCACAACCGCACACAATGAACTGTTGCCTCTATTTCCTGAGGATGAACTCATTAAACAAAAGGAATGGTTTTCAAGCGTTATGAGTTACAGCAATACATTTCAAAAGGACACTCAAAAATGGATTGAAACTGGACAAAACTCTCAAGAGCAACAGAATTCACCAGAAATACCACTGCACTCTGTGTAAATTAATGAAGCAAATCAAATTGAGGATGAAATTAACCCATGCGACAGTGTTTCAAATGTTGAAAGCCACAAAACAGCTCAGTCTCAATGCTCTTCAACATCTTCTGCACGTTTAAAGGCAGAAGCTGAGCTTGCAGCTTTAACTATGAGGCACAAACTATTAAAGGATAAGCATGCTTTGGAAGAAGAGGAGCAACGTCTGCGCAAAACGAGAGAAGAGCTTGAACTGAACACTGAAATTGCAGAAAAAATGGCAAAACTTGAAATTCTTAAGATAAAAAGCACAACAAGTGGAAAAAGGACGTCAAAGGTCTCGGATGGAATGAAATCATATTTGGAAATCTAAAGGGTTACTCAACATGAATGCAGAAGAATTCATTCCTAAACAAACTGAAATGAACACGAAAACAAATACAACTTCATATGAACAAAATCAAATGCAATTTCATATGGACCCATTCAACACACAAGATTTACATGGACAACCAGGATTTAACACAGTGGATCTGGAAACCAGAAATGACGTTCTTGGCATCATGAGGAAACAAAACGAAATAACATCATTGTTAATGCAACAGCAATGCCTATCAGTTCTACCTAAGAGAGAGATCCCAATTTATGACGGTGATCCATTGAAATATCACACGTTCATTAAAGCCTTTGAGAATGGAGTTGAGAGGAACACAACTAATAGCTGTGATCATTTATACTTTTTGGAACAACACACAAAAGGTCAGGCCAAAGAGCTTGTGAGAAGCTGTCAACACATAAATCCAGAACGAGGATATGCAAAAGCAAAAGCTTTATTAAAGGATCAGTTCGGGAATGAACAAAAGGTTGCCTCTGCTTACATGGACAAAGCCCTCTCATGGCCTCCAATTAAAGCAGATGAGGTGAAGATTCTGCAGGACTACAGCCTCTTCCTCAGGGCCTGCTGCAATGCCATGGAGGATGTGCAGTATCTCTGGGATCTGGATATGCCTTCCAATATGTTGAGCATCATTAAAAAACTTCCCTACAAACTGAGAGACAAATGGAGAAACTGTGCCTGTGAGCTGCAGGAACGACACAACCGGAGAGCTAAGTTCACGGATATTGCTGACTTTGTTGAAAGGCAAGTGAAAATTATGACAGATCCTGTGTTTGGCAACATCCAAGACTCCAAACCAATAATCATAAATAGAGGAACAAACAAACCCAAGTCACAGTTTCGTCCTGGAAACAAAGGGAGCAGTTTTGCTACCACTGTAGGCTCTGTGGAGAACAACATCAGTCTGCAAGGAAAAGAGAAGGAAATCAAACAAACGGGAAGGAACGCATGCATCTGCTGTGGAGGAGAACACACATTAGATGTATGTGTACGGATGGGAAGTATGCCTCATGAGAGGAAAATAGGCTTCTTGAAGGAGAATGGCATCTGTTTTGGCTGTTTGTGTACAGGACACATCAGTAAAGATTGTCGAAAAAGGATTTCCTGCTCAAGGTGTAGCCTTAGACATCCTACTATACGTCACAAGGAAACTGTTAATGATTTGGAGCAGACTGACAGGAGGCCAGAGCTGCGTGTTGACAACACACTGGTGTCAAGTGGTCTTACAGGGGCTGGAGACCAGAACTGCAAACTGCCTATTGTTCCGGTTCAGGTTAAATCTAACAAAGGAACCAAAATTGTCATCACTTAGGCTTTCTTGGACCAGGGGAGTACCGCAGTGGTTTGCACTGAGAGCTTGATGCAAAAGCTCCACCTCACAGGGAGGAAGGGGCGCATCCTTCTTCGAACCATGGGCCAGGAGAAAGTTGTAAGCAGTAACATCGTATCAGGACTGGAGGTTGCAGCACTGGAGGGGGACAATTTTCTCGAGCTACCAAAAGCTTACACACAAGAGTCCATGCCTGTGCACAGAGGAAATATCCCTACCGAAAAGGATATTAAACAATAACAATATCTGAACTATATTCACTTACCTCAAATTGATGCAGGAATAGAGCTACTCATAGGAACTAATGTTCCTAAAGCACTGGAACCGTTGGAAGTGGTGTGTAGTGTGAATGATGGACCATATGCTATCCGACTGTTAATGTTCCACTGACAGAAAACAGTGGAGAGACTGTTAACTGGGAGCATCCACACATAACTGTCAACAGAGTTTCAGTTGTGAACCTGGATGATCTCTGGCAGCAACAGTTCATCAAAGGTTCCTGGAGTTTGTCAACAACTCAGTGAAACAGGTAGAAAGGCATTATCAAATTGCTTTACCTTTAAGGAACATTGACATTACCATGCCAAATAATAAGAGAATTGTTGAGCAGCGCTTGTGTTGTCTAAAAAGAAGGTTTCAGAAGGACTTAACATTTCATACTGAGTACAACATGTTTATAAATGACCTTCTGGCTAAAGGCTATGCTGAGAAGGTGCCAGAAGAGGAGCTGGTTCGTGGCGATGGAAAAGTATGGTACGTACCACACCACGGAGTTTACCATCCCACCAAACGAAAGATCAGACTTGTGTTTGACTGTGGTGCAAGATATCAAGGAACATCACTAAATGCTCAACTTCTGCAGGGCCCTGATCTTACCAGCTCTCTGATTGGAGTAGTGACCCGATTTAGGAGGGAACCAATTGTGATCATGGCTGATATCGAATCCATGTTCAAGATTGTGCTTAAGGATAGACCACTTACCAGAAGAGGAATCCTCTCGACTGTCAGCTCAATCTACGATCCCCTTGGAATGCTGTAGGAGAGGGATAGGCTGGGATGACACTGTGCCTGAGTCAGTCTCTAAAGAATGGTTGGAATGGCTGCAGCAGCTGCACCTATTGGACAGATTTGAGGTCAGCAGATGTTTGAAGCCACCAGGCTTTGGATAAGTTACTTCAGCCCAGTTACATCACTACTGTGATGCCAGCGAACACAGATATGGAACAGTGATTTACCTGCTGTTGAAAAGCAAGAACTTTAAAGTACACAGTGCTTTTGTGATGGGAAAAGCTCGAGTAGCTCCATTGAAATGTGTTACAATCCCCAGGATGGAGTTTATCGCTGCAACTATGGCCAGCCGCATGGACACGCTTTGGAGGAAGGAGTTACAGGTGGATCTTTTAGTCTCTGTTCTGGACAGACAGCACATCTGTTCTGAAATATATCAGGAACGAGACTTCACGGTTCAAAGTTTTCGTTGCAAACCGAGTCTCTCAAATCCACAAGGTTTCCTGTCCTGTTCAATGGAGGTATGTGGATACCAGCAGCAATCCAGCAGATATAGCCTCTAGAGGTGTGAAAGTTGACATGTTTATTGCAAATGCTACATGGGTGTCAGGGCCTCACTTTCTTTTGAAGCCCGAGAGTGAATGGCCTGTTGACCAGGAAGACTTCAATCAAATTTTACTTGGCGACCCTGAGGTCAAAAGAGTTGCAGTGAATGTGGTCCAGGCCAGGGAAGAACCTGTAACTCTCTTGATTGAGTACTTTTCTTCCTGGACAAGTCTTAAAAAATACGTGGCATGGCTCTTGAGGATTTAGAGCTGGCTCATGTCATGTGTAAAGAAGAGAAGACAGTTACATCTGACCTTTGCACAGTCTGACGTCATCAAGGAACAACAGGCATCCTCTGTAAAAAAGCAGATGAAGGATTATAAGAGGACAGTGGTGCACAGGAGTCTCACAGTGACAGACCTGGACCAGGCTGAGCTAGCCATCATCAAGTTCTGCCAGGGAAAGAGATTTCCAGAAGAGCTAATCAGTCTTGGGAAAGGGCAGCCTGTTAAGAAGTCCAGTCACCTCCATAAACCTTGCCCACAGTCATATGATTCAAGAAGAAAGAAGATTTCAGAGTGGATTATTGATGGACATTAATTGTTGATCTTTATTGTTGAAAGTCTTTTTTTTCATGTGTTTGTCTCCTACTTGTATGTGAGTAATTATTTGTATTAACTTAATAATTAGGGGCTGGTGTTGTAGGAGCCATATATTGTTTTGTTTTTCAGTAATATTGGTTTGATTTATTTGGTCTGGTTGCCACGGTGATGTGTGTGGTTTGGGTCACATGGGTGCCAGCAGATGATCAACATAGGTTATATTAGGGGCTGGATCACCTGCACTAGGGGAGGAGAGAGGCAGGTTATGTAGCCGTAATTTTTTGTTGACCGCTTTTCGTTTAGCTTGAATGCATTATAATACATACCAACAGTGTACGGCAAACTACATTATGTCATCTTATTAAATACCTTTGAAACGTACCTGGACTCATCGTGCTTCACTGAACTTCAGCGCGTTATACCAAACATACAGGACCTAACCTCAGCCTCTCTAGCAACTTTAAAGGATTTGGAAAGCCGCAATAGTGATTTTGGGCTATATAAATAAGATTTGATTTGATTTGATTTGACTTGATTTGATTTGAAGAGGAAGGGGGAGAGCACGTACCCTGAGGGGCACCTGTGCTACAGAGCACCACGTCAGACACACAGTGCTGGAGCTTCACGAACTGTAGTCTGTTGGTGAGGTAGTCTGTTGTCCACGCAGCCAGGTGTTGGTCAACTCCCACACTTTCCATCTTCACTCTGAGCAGTGAAGGCTGGATGGTATTAAACGCACTTCAAAAAGTCAAAAAACCCTCACAGCGCACCTGCTGTTCTCTAGGTGGAGCAGCGATCTGTGCAGCAAGTAAAGTACTGTGTCATTCCACCCCGATCCCAGGCAGGTAAGTAAACTGCAGGGGATATAGGTGTCTCAGGAGATCCTCCTCCTCGAACTGGGCAAAGAAGCTGTTCAGCTACTCTGCCAGGTTGCTGCTGATGCTGGGGGATGTGGTTTTTTTTCAACACAAATAAACTTCCTTTGTGGTAAAAGGAATATTTCCTGCTAAGTATAACCTGCTGGCATGAACTGTAAATTGCAGTACAGGGTTAGAGTTCCTCCCTTCTAATCTCCATTGCTTATATTAAATATAATCAGGTCTCCAAATTAATGCAGAATTAATGCAAATTAAACTGATTGGCATAAAAACTAAATGTAGCAGAATGAGACATTTTAATATAGTAGCAATATGCTTGTTACAATGAATTTACATTACAAAATTATTTAATATTCAAATGATGTTCATAATAAACACAGGTTGTTTGTGCAGTCCAATGTAACTGCTAATATATGGGTCAGCATAAAATAATTATGTTAATACAAATGTAACTTCTACTTCAACCTTCAATCCTAATTGTACTTTTGAAATGTCTGTATAATACATCTATCAGACAAAGCCTTATATGATTCCAAAAAAAATACCAGTGGTAGTCATTTAATCAATTCTATATGGTATGGCACAATCTATGAGAAAGTTAATTTGTCTATCAAAGTTCTTTAAATAAATAAAACATAAAAAAACACAATAATACAGTTTGTTTCACCAAACTGAAGAATTTGCCTAGCATGCACCAGATGAGATTTGGGTTTAGAGAGCACAGCTCACTAGTCTGTCCTTGTTGAAGAATAAACTGACTTCATCGCAGACAAAATGACTTGTGCATTGTTAACATGTAGCATTAGAGCTCTGTAAAATGAAGTTATGGAAAAATGCACAGCTTCTGTTTGATGCTAGCATGCAATTGTGTTTGCTTATGGATGATAAATGTAGCAGCCAACCAGCCAGCAACAAATGGAAGCTAGATATTAAGCCATAGTTTGCCTTATTATAGTGAAGATAAAAGTTTGACCCTCTGTAATGAATATAGTAGACAGTGGAAAAAGTAGATTATGCTGCATGTGTATTCACAATGCTGTTATTCACAAGCCCTCTGAGACAAATGTATTTTGTGATTTTGGGCTATACAAAAAATTTGATTTGATTTGATTTGTTTTGTTACAGCCTTATTCCAAAATGGATCCAATTCATTCTTTTTTCTGCAAAATTAAACACACAATACCCTGCAATGACAACATGATGAGTTTTTTTTAATGTTTGCACATTTATTAGAAATAAAAAACAAAATATATATCATGCACAAGTATTTGCTCAATACTTGTGGGAATCAACAGGCACTCATCTGATTTCGGATACAGCAAGTTTGGAAATAGCTATAAAACCTGATATATATTTAGACTGCTTTTCTCCCGTCGACGTTCAACAAATAACTTCAATAATTTCTTTATCTAAGCCGTCAACCTGTCTCTTAGACCCCATCCCAACCAGGCTGCTTAAAGATGTATTACCTTTAGTTAGCCCTTCCTTGTTGGATATGATTAATCTGTCTTTATTATCAGGATATGTACCACAGTACTTTAAAATAGCTGTAATTAAGCCTCTTCTTAAAAAGCCAACTCTAGATCAAGAGGTCTTAGCCAATTACAGGCCGTTATCAAACCTTTCATTCCTCTCTAAGGTACTTGAGAAAGCCGTAGCCAATCAGCTATGTGATTTTCTCCATACAAACAGCTTATTCGAGGAGTTTCAGTCAGGATTTAGAGTAAATCATAGCACAGAGACCGCACTAGTCAAAGTTACAAACGACCTCCTATTGGCATGAGACAAAGGACTCACCTCTGTACTTGTCCTATTAGATCTTAGTGCCACATTTGACACCATTGACCATCAGATTCTCTTACAGAGACTGGAATATCAAATTGGCATTAAAGGAACCGCCCTAGGCTGGTTTAAGTCATATTTCCTAGACCGATCTCAGTCATGTTAATGATGAATCCTCCATGCAAACCAAAGTTTCTCATGGAGTCCCACAAGGTTCTGTATTAGGGCCACTTCTTTTCAGTTTATATATGTTTCCTTTAGGGAACATTATTAGGAATCATTCAATTAACTTTCACTGGTATGCCGACGACACCCAATTATATTTATTGATCAAGTCTGATAAAACCATTCACTTAACTAAACTTCAAGCATGTGTAACCCCTACCTGCCCCCCACCACTTTAAACAGTGATACATATCCAACAGGAAGCTAGGGTTGACCTCGACACTAGGTTTGATGAGGAGACTGCTAAGCCTTACCTGCCTAATTCCTTTAGATTAGACCTGTAATGTCCACCCCAAACAACACACAAGGGATGACCTGAGCCAGCCCGATTTATAAGCATTATCAAAAAGGAACGTCTTAAGTCTACTCTTAAAGGTAGAACCCAGCATCCTGGGAGCGCAGTGTTCTAGTGGGGTGGTAAGGTACTATGAGCTCTTCTAGATATGATGGTGCCTGACCATGAAGAGCTTTGTATATTAGTAGAAGAATTTTAAATTATATTCTAGATTTAACGGGTAGCCAGTGCAAGGAAGCCAAAATGGGAGAGATGTGATCTCTGATCTTGGTTCCTGTCAGAACACGTGCAGCAGCATTCTGAATCAGCTGCAAACTCTTAAGACTTATTAGAGCAGCCTGATAACAAAGAGTTACAATAGTCCAGCCTAGAAGTAACAAATGCATGGACTAGTTTTTCTGCATCCGCTTGAGAAATGATGCGTCTGATTTTGGCAATGTTACGTAAGTAGAAGAATGCAGCCCTCGAAAGTTGTTTTATATAGTCATTAAAGAACAAATCCTGATCAAAGTTATTATTGTTATTGGTCACCTGCCTAACTAAAGCCCTTCTCCCCAGATCACTCAGTTTAGAGAGACGACAGCTCTAGGAAGAGTCCCGGTGGTTCATTTTAAATTTACAGATAATGGAGGCTGTGCTCAATGAAACCCTTAAAGCATCAGAAATCTTTATCTAAACTTCCCTATATCTTTGCCTTGATACAATCTTATCTCGGATGTCTACACACAGTTCCTTCAACTGCATGCTGGTTTTGTGGTCTGACATGCACTGTTAACTGTGGGACCTTATACAGACAGGTGTGTGCCTTTCCAAATCATGTCCAATCAACTGAATTTACCACCGGTGGATTCAAATAAAGCTGTACAAACATGTCAAGGATTCTCAGTGTAAACAGAATGCACCTAAGTTCAATTTTGAGCTTGATCATGGAGGCTGTGAATACATATGTACAATATATTTCTTCCTTTTTTATTTCTAATAAATTTGCAAAAATCTTAAATTGGCTTTTTAATGATTTTTAAGGTCATTATGGAGTATTATGTGTAAAAAATAATTAAATTAATTTTGAAATAAGGCTGTAAGATAACAAAATGTGGAAACTGTAAATACTTTCTGTATGCACTGTATGTACAATTTACATACAGTGCCAGTGCATAGTAAGTACTATGTGTCCACATGATGTGGATTGGGATATATATATATATATATATATATAAAAAATCAATGCAAAATGTTCATATTTAGGGTAATGTTGGAGATTATAAAGCAGGAGAATCACACATTTTTGGAGTGTAAAAAGGTGTAGACAATGTAAAACAATGTAAAAAGAGTCCTAACATTATACAATTTAAAATGGATACAAAGTAAACTAGCCCCAGTTTTTAGTAAACAGCCTGCTGTTTTTCCATTAAATCCCCTTCATACCCTCAGAGGCCTGACACTGCTGAGACTGAGCTGAAACCTGATGACAGCTCACATCACTGTTGTTAGTGCCAAATTAATGTAACATCTCCCTTTTGCTGGCTGTCACATGCTATTTTATCAGCCATGCTTATATATTAGTGGTGCTGAGCATCACTGCACAGTTGAGGAGGGAAGGAGTCATTGATAATTCAATGATGAATCATCTGTCAATCCAATAGGAACTATCTGTGAGAGCAGATGCAGATGCCCATCAGATATTAAAGATGGTATCAGGACCATAAGAACCTAGCATGTTAGCTAAGGCATATGTCAGTACATACATGTGTATGTGGTACAAATGAGCACACATGCAATTTTTGAGAGCAGAAGCAAGCTGAATGCCTCTCCACACACACACACACACACACACACACACAAACAGTTCCATGTGGAGCAGGATTACAGATGAAGCAGATTAGAGGTAGGGGAGATCACAGATAGGAGGTGAGTTTATCTGCTGTATTAACGACAATGATAGGAGATAGAGGCTTTTATGCTTGGTGGGTAAGGACATGAGGTGCTGTGTTCAGATGCTGTTTAGATACTTTTCACAGCAAATACAAGATAAAAGAATGAAGGAAACTTTATTCAAAACCTACACTTGAACAGAAATGACAAAGACCCAAACTTGGAACAGAACTTTGCTCAACAGCATATTATATGGTTCACTTCATATTTCAGATTTTTCATTGCTATTTTAAAATGTATTTTTAGTGCTTTTTTAATGATTACCATTACTGTTAAGTACAAGATCATTGCAGGTTAATTTTATGCATACATTTTAAGCTCTGTTCCTTGTGACCTGCACATTTCTCAGTGACTTTCTGTTTCAAGTGGAATGATAACATAATTTACTGAAAGGATTTCCAGAATCAACAATTATATAACACTATGCCAGCATACACCAAACAGTGGTTCAGGATTTATCTGATGGGAGCTTGGCTATAAAATATAGCTGCACAAATTGCATGAAATGAAGAGGTGGCAAGGTGACCAAAATTAAACACAACCATTATGAACACTTGGGCCTGGAAGTATTCACCTAAAACACGTTATTCCACACACCATACATCATTTGATTCTTCAGACAGAGAAGGTCATCACAGCTGAGCTCAACCTACAAAAAATATTTTTTCCCATACTATATTTCTTTCCAATATATTCCCTCGACATCTTTTGTCTTTTCCATCATGGCCCAACTGTGAAAAGGTGTCATGCATGTCTAGTGGCAAATGTACAACTGGTATCAAAATGTGCGGCTAAGCCGGGTGATGCGGGCTATGACTTTTCAAAAAAATGACCAAAAACCACACCCAAAAAATGCATTGGTGTGTATTGCTAGAATGTTCCAAAGCTAGAGTAGATGATGTCATCGCTAGAGTGGAGAGGCAGACAAATATTTGTCTGAAAAAAAATGTCTAAATTGCGTTTCAGTGCAGAAAATTAAGTCAAGCTACAGACATGATTTACAACTCAAAACGTAGGAAAAATTGTTGGCTATGATAACACTGCTGAAGCTGTCAGTATCATAGTTTTGGCGTAAGACACAGAGATTCGGCATTAACACCCTTCTCCTGCTCCATTCGCTCCCATGTTAATTTGAGAGGAGAAATTCCCAAAAGGAGCAGGGGCCACATGCTCTTTCCCTCATCACCCAGGCCAGAGTTTTTGAGATATAGCTCTTAAACAAAGACACAGACCTGGTGGACAAGTAGCCCTGTGTGTGGGACAGTCACTGACTGCAGCTGAGGCTAATTACTCTGCCCTGCAACTGACCCTTGGTTGCTTGGAAACCAGGTTCACAACATTTCTAAGCAAACACTTTTTTACACATTTTTAACAGCCTGTTTCTTCTCTCATATTGTAAACTACTCAGCAGTGTCAATAATGTATGGGCCAGCGTCACGGGCCAGGTTCCGGCACACTTAAAATTTCTTTAGAAATTTTAAATTTTCTAGTTTATATCATTATATTATCTATATAAATTAGTATTTAGCCTAGTTTTCATTTATTTCTGCAGTTCCACTTTAAGTTGCTATCTCCTGAAAGTACCAGTCAGGTATCTAAGGAGCAGGAGTGACACTTGCACAGTGCTGTGGAAAATATTAAGCAACCAATAAGAAAGCAGCCTCATGTCACTTGTTTGCCAATTGTTTAAGGCACTACATGCACGGTCATTTGGATGGATTCCCCTACCCAGAAGTATGTATTCACACAGAAATCAACCAAATGCAATTTGATGAGGAGCGGTAGTGCAGGTAAAGTTTCATGAAAACTGCAGGTTCCTGTATGCTAGCAAATTATTTTCTTCTTTAGCCTGGGGTGTTGGTGAGGTGAAATGTGGAGAGAGCTGAACAATATTCTAAATATTGTGCAATGTAGGAAGCAACTACAGTCATCAGATGAAAAGTATTAAATCTTGCAACTGGGAAATATTATAATATTATACCAAAATCTTCAAGCATGACGTAATCACTGTATCAGAAATGTATTTCAGTTTCTGAGCTAATGCACTTCTTCCATTCACACCTCTGCTTTGTCAACACTATGTTTAAAAAAAATGTTATTCTGACAATCCTTTATTCACAGAAATTATATTAAAATATTAGAATGAAAGTGTGATATTATTGCAGTGCCAAGAGCTGACATGTCAAAAAATTCAATACATTTTCAATAGTAAAAGGATGACTTGAGAACAGTTGTTCCTGCAGCAGACCAATCTGAGTTGTAGGCCTTTCTCTGTGTTCTTACACATTTCCCCGTTCCAAAAAGTCATTTTCACTTCCAGTGCAGGATGCATAATGTGCGACAGGGTTAATCAACTTGAGACAAGGATGTGATGGAACAATTCGGCTTGAGAAGCCTGCCCTCTATAGTCCAGCTCGGTCTTTCATCTCTATTCAACACAGCTCTCTCTCCATTTTCATGTCATCTTTGCACAAACTCTCTGTTTTGAACCCTGCCACCTCCTCGTCTCACAAATTCTCCTCACCTCCAGAGGTACCTCCTTACATGCAGAGCTGTGGTATTTCTGTGTGTGTGTGTGTGTGTGTGTGTGTGTACAAATATATGATTCCACAATGCACATATGTAACGGTGATCAATATCGCTCAGTACCAGCTCCACACCCCAACACACCCCAACCCCTCTACACACACCCCAAACTTACACACACAGACAGGCACAGCACACATACACATCATTTTTTAATAAACAATTGAAGCATTGGAATTTTACTTGATGCTGGAGCTGGAGTGAAGAAGAAAGTAGAAACAGAAATCAACTTTACTGTTTATGACCAAACATCATCATGCTTAGACTGCTACAGAAGAGCAGAAACAGGGAGACACACGTTGATGCACACATACACACAAACGGAGAAAAAGTAAAAAAAGTAAAATATCTAGAAAGAGAACTGGAATTGATCTAATGTGGGGCCCCGAGGCCACATTATGACAAGGTTTGATGGGGAAAACGGGAGATGTTCACAGCAGAAGTAGAGCCATCATCTTCCCGTAAGGAGGAGTGTTACATTACTGCTTGCCTACACTGTTAGTAAATAAAGCTGTTCCCTCACTAATAAGCCCAAGAATATTTGTACTCCATGGGCAAAACTTTAATATTCTGCTATGCACAGCAAAGTACACAAAACGATTGATAGTGGAAATTGTTGAAAACCGCACAGCTTTCAGAGATCTGAAGATATCAAAGCTGCTGTCAGTGAGAGCTGTGGAATTTCCTTTTAGATGTGAGATTATAATCCCACCATTTCATCAACATGAAGCTCTTGAGATGCAGATGAAATCACACATTTATTTTTTTTTAACATCTTTTCAATACATTGTATTACTACTATACTAACAAAACTTAAATATTTCTATATTTTCAGTAGCTCTGACATTTTTTCCTCCACAATATTAAAGTGTTACCAAAATACCTACATAATACTTACCATCTAACAAAACAATATTATGATACCACTAAGAATTCACTGTTAATTTACCGTATTTTCCGGACTACAGAGCGCACCTAAATATAAGGCGCACCCACTAAAATTTGAATGAAATATATATTTTGTCCACATATAAACCGCACCGGACTATAAGCCGCCGATATATACATACCCCGATACATAAGTGTTTATTCATATACTGAACTGATTGTTTACGAACAGTGCCGCAATAAAAGTGCTGATAAACAAAACAGAAAAGTCATTGACGGTTTTATTTATCTTCCTCCTGCGTATTGAAACCATTATTGTGCAGTGTGCGGGAGGAAATTTGGCGATTTGGTGTGCAGTGTACGGGAGGAAATTTGGCGATTTGGTGACAGCGGCTGTCACCTTTTCCTCCTGCACACTGTTAAAGCTATTAAAGTCGCTTCATTCTCTCATGAACTGAAGCCACACGTCACTATTTATCTTCCTCCTGACCATTTAAAACTAATGAACACCATACCACTGTCACCTCATTTCTTCTGCGCACTGAAGACACTGAAGTCGTCGTCCTTCAGTGTCAGAGTTGAACAGCGTCAGATAATCTTCATCACATACCGTCTCACCGCGGCTGCACGTAAGCTTGCCGTTAATAAATTTATGGCATAGATTCATTAACAGCAAGCTTACGTGTCCTTACTGTTTACGGATAGCCAGATCGATGGCATTCAACTTAAAAGCTGCATCATAGGAATTGCTTCAGTTTTCCATTTTGAGGGGGTGAGGGTGTAATAATATTATATACCTGTGAAGGAACAGCTCCGTCAATGACTGCGGCCTGCGCACGCACACACACACACACACTGTGGGCTGAAGAAAAATTTATAGAAAAGCTGCACCTCTGTATAAACCGCATGGTTCAAAGTATGGGAAAAAAGTAGCGGCTTATAGTCCGGAAAATACGGTACTGCTATTCGAGTAGGTGACAGTTAAAGTGTTCATTTCATTGGACTCTTTTAAACATTTTGGCCTAAAATTGGTGCTACAGGAAAGTTAATACACAGTATGCTATCCACAGTGAAAAGAGATCATCATGGTCACCAAAGACATGAGAAATCATTCTCAGGGACCATGAATATTCACAGTCTAACATGAAATAAATTGTCATGGATCAAACTGCTGGTGGTTGAGTGGTAATTAGGGCCTGATGATGGTACTAGAAATAGAGGCAAGAGGTCAGTAAAAGGAATTATTTTCTATAAGATCTGGTGCCCCCCCCCCCCCCCCCCCCCCCTAAAGTATGATTCCACTTTGTCTCAATATTACAAGAAAGAAGTCTAACACAGCCAGAAACAAGAACAGTCAAATGATCAGATTTAACCAACCAGCAGTTTTTAAATCAATTAAGTAAATTCAGTGTGAATGTGTTTACTTTTACTACACTTACCTCCATGTGCCTTAAACCCAAAATGCTGGTATATCTTGCCAGCCTGTGGAAGGTGAATAAGGTGACAGGGAGCCAATGTAGTGATAGATACGAGTGAGTAGACATGGAGAACAGTAAGCCTGAAAAAGTCCCAACATATTGTCTACTCCAGTAGAGCTACATGCCAAATCGTGCACCAGCAAAGATTTATTAAGGGGTAAGTAATATGAGCCCCAAACTGTTCAAAAATTAAGTTAATCTTTCCTCTTCACTTTGATGATGTTTAGATCCACATATGGACAGTGTGGGGATTGTAGCTTTAGTTTTCATTCATTTCATTTTCACGTATCTTTCACTTGATCAAAGATCATTTGACCAATTAAATCAAACTAATATTTGATATCAATTAGTTTTCATTCAGGGGAATGACTATCTATGCTAGTCAAGAACATATGAGGGAAATTATCATGTTTATACATGTACTTTTCTTCTCACATGAAACCAATCACATTCCATACACATACACATACACAACTGAAGCAATCTCACACAAACAACTGAGGAATGATCAAATCAAATCAAATCAAATTTTTTTTATACAGCCCAAAATCACAAAATACATTTGTCTCAGAGGGCTTTACAATCTGTACAGGGAGTGACACCCTCTGTCCTTAGACCCTCGATTCGAGTGAGGAAAAACTTGCCCACCAAAAAACCTTTTAACAGGGAAAAAGGTGAAAGAAACCTCAGGAAGAGCCACAGAGGAGGGATCCCTCTCCTAGGACGGACAGACGTGCAATGATGTCACATGTACAGAACAAATCAACACACACATATTGTACACTCACAATGAATAATAATGAATTACAATGGATGATAAGAATAGGTTACAATGAATGATGAATTATTACAGTAGCAGCAAATCATTACATAACTATAAACTGTAATGGGGATATGGCAACAATGATGACGACACATGCAGTAGACGCCACGCAGGACCACAGCAGCAGACACAGTCCACAAGAACCTGCTGGACGAGAGAGCACAGAAACTCCGGGGAAGAAGTTTAATTAGTAACATGATAGATAGATGGGTTAGATAGATGGATTAGATAGATGGATTAGATAGATGGATTAGATAAGGAGAGAGAGCGAGAGAGTATGTGAGTCCCCCAGCAGTCTAGTTCTATGGCAGCATAACTAAGGGATGACCTGAGCCAGCCCTAATTATAAGCTTTATCAAACAGGAAAGTCTTAAGTCTACTCTTAAAGGTGTTGATCGTGTCTGCCTCCCGAACACAGAGTGGTAGTTTATTCCACAGAAGAGGAGCTTGATAGCTGAAAGCTCTGGCTCCCAATCTACTTTTAGACACTATAGGAACCACAAGGAACCCACCATCCTGGGAGCGCAATGTTCTAGTGGGGTGGTAAGGTACTATGAGCTCTTTTAAATATGATGGTGCCTGACCATGAAGAGCTTTGTAAGTTAGTAGAAGAATTTTAAATTCTATTCAAGATTTAACGGGTAGCCAGTGCAAGGAAGCCAAAATGGGAGAGATGTGATCTATGATCTTGGTTCCTGTCAGAACACGTGCAGCAACGTTCTGAATCAGCTGCAAACTCTTAAGAGACTTATTAGAGCAGCGTGATAGCAAAGAGTTACAATAGTCCAGCCTAGAAGTAACAAATGCATGGACTAGTTTTTCTGCATCCGCTTGAGAAATGATGCGTCTGATTTTGGCAACGTTACGCAAGTGGAAGAATGCAGTCCTCGAAAGTTGTTTTATATAGTCATTAAAGGACAAGTCTTGATCAAAAACAACGCCAAGATTTTTTACGGTGGAGCTGGAGGCCAGGGTGATCCCATCTAAGGCTAAATCTCTGGAATGATAGTTTCTAAGGTGTTTGGGTCCTATTACGAGAACTTCAGTTTTATCTGAATTTAGCATCAGAAAATTGTGGGTCATCCAATTTTTTATGTCCTTAATGCATGCTTGAAGTTTAGTCAAGTGATTGGTTTCATCAGGCTTGATCGATAAATATAATTGGGTGTCGTCGGCATACCAGTGAAAGTTAATTGAATGATTCCTAATAATGTTCCCTAAAGGAAGCATATATAAACTGAAAAGAAGTGGCCCTAATACAGAACCTTGTGGGACTCCACGAGAAACTTTGGTTTGCATGGAGGATTCATCATGAACATGAACAAACTGAGAACGGTCTAGGAAATATGACTTAAGCCAGTCTAGGGCGGTTCCTTTAATGCCAATCTGGTATTCCAGTCTCTGTAAGAGAATCTGATGGTCAATGGTGTCAAATGCGGCACTAAGATCTAATAGGACAAGTACAGAGATGAGTCCTTTGTCTGATGCCATTAGAAGGTCGTTTGTAACTTTAACTAGTGCGGTCTCTGTGCTATGATTTACTCTAAATCCTGACTGAAACTCCTCGAATAAGCTGTTTGTGTGGAGAAAATCACATAGTTGATTGGCTACGGCTTTCTCAAGTACCTTCGAGATGAATGAAAGGTTTGATATCGGTCTGTAATTGGCTAAGACCTCTTGATCTAGAGTTGGTTTTTTAAGAAGAGGCTTAATCACAGCTATTTTAAAGGACTGTGGTACATATCCTGATAATAAAGACAGATTAATCATATTCAATAAGGACAGGCTAACTAAAGGTAATACATCTTAAAGCAGCCTGGTTGGGATGGGGTCTAAGAGACAGGTTGACGACTTAGATGAAGAAATTATTGTAGTTATTTGTTTAATGTCGACGGGAGAAAAGCAGTCTAAATATATGTCAGGTTTTATAGCTATTTCCAAACTTGCTGTATCTGAAATCAGATGAGTGCCTGTTGAGGGCAAAAGGTGATGAATTTTGTCTCTAATATTTAGAATTTTATCATTAAAGAAGCTCATGAAGTCATTACTAGTTAGGCTTAAAGGAATAGATGACTCGATAGAGCTGTGGTTCTCTGTTAGCCTGGCTACAGTGCTGAAGAGAAACCTGGGGTTGTTCTTATTTTCCTCAATTAATGAGGAATAATAGGCTGTTCTGGCATTACGCAGAGCCTTCCTATAAATTGCAAGATTATCTTGCCAGGCTAGGCGAGATTCTTCCACTTTAGAGGCACGCCATTTACGTTCAGATTTACGTGCCTCTTGCTTTAATTTGTGAGTGTGCTGGCTATACCATGGTGCTAACCTTCTCTGTTTTATTGTCTTCTTTTTCAGAGGTGCAATAGAGTCAAGAGTTGTCTGTAATGACTCTGTAGTATTACTAACGAGCTGATCTATGTGTGAGGGGCTACAGAAAGCTGCTAAGTCCTCTGTAACATTAAGACATGGCATTGAATTTAATACTATAGTAATTGTTTCCTTAAATTTGGCTACAGCACTGTCAGATAAACATCTGCTGTAGGAGTTTCTGAAAAAAGGCTTATAGTCCAGTAGTATGAACTCAAAGGTTATTAAAAAATGGTCAGATAGGATAGGATTATGTGGAAAGACTATTAGATGATCAATTTCAATGCCATATGAGAGTATAAGGTCAAGAGTGTGATTCAGACAATGAGTCGGTTTGTTTACACTCTGACAGAAGCCAATTGAGTCTAACAAAGAGATAAATGCAGTACTAAGACTATCACTATGGTTGTCGACATGAATATTAAAATCACCTACAATAATTACTTTATCTGTTTTAACGACCAAGCCTGATGCAAATTCTGCAAATTCAGATAGAAATTCAAAATAAGGACCTGGAGCTTGATATAATATAACAAATAATATTGGCTGTAATGTTTTCCAGGTTGGGTGAGTCAGGCTAAGAACGAGACTTTCAAATGAATTATAATTTAGTTTAGGTTTAGGATTAATGAGTAAACTAGAGTCAAATATGGCTCCAACTCCACCACCTCGACCAGTACTTCGAGGAATATGAGTATTACAATGACTGGGGGGAGTGGATTCATTTAAACTAACATATTCATCCTCCTGCAACCAGGTTTCAGTGAGGCAGAATAAATCAATATCATAATCAGATATTAATTCATTTACTAAAACAGCTTTAGAGGACAAGGACCTAATATTCAAGAGTCCACATTTAATTATCTTGTTTTGGACTCTTGGAGATGTTTATTTAATTTTTATCAGGTTATTATGATTTACTCCTCTTCTGTTTATTTTATCTTTAAATAATGCAGTTGGACGGGGGACAGACACAGTCTCTATACTAGATGATTGGGTGGGCAACTGCTCTAGTGGAGGCGCAGAGAAGCGTGTAAGACTGCAGCTCTGCTTCCTGGTCTCAACTTTGGATTGTCATGGGTTAGATCCACTAATAAACTTGGCCATGTGTCTAGATATAAGAGCTGCTCCATACAAAGTGGGATGGATGCCGTCTCTCCTAATCAGACCAGGTTTTCCCCATAAAGGTGTCCAATTATTTATAAAGCCCACATCATTATCTGGACACCACCTCGACAACCAGCGGTGAAATGACGACATGCGGCTATACATGTCATCACTGGTTACATTGGGTAGGGGACCAGAGAAAATTACTGAGTCCGACATTGTTTTTGCATATTCACACACCGATGACACATTAATTTTAGTAACCTCCGATTGACGTAACCGGGTGTCATTACCGCCGACGTGAATAATAATTTTATTATATCTCCTCTTATCTTTAGCCAGCAGTTATAAATTAGACTCAATGTCGCCCGCTCTGGCCCCCGGGATGCATTTAACTATGGTCCCCGGTGTCGCTAACTTCACGTTTCTTAAAATTGAGCTGCCAATGACCAGAGTTGGCCTCTCAGCGGGTGTGTCGCTGAGTGGGGAAAATCGGTTTGATACGTGAAGTGGTTGGTGGTGTACCGTAGGCTTCTGTTTGGGGCTATGCCTCCTTCGAACAGTCACCCAGCCTCCCGGCTGCTCGGGAACTACCAGGGGACGGCTAGCTAGAGTCCCAAACAATCCATGACCCGGATGGGAGGGGTCAGCCGTGATTCTCCTTGCCCGTCTTTAAGTTCTGGAGGTGTAGAGGGATGGGAGGTTGCACCTGATCACAGCTCACAGATCTGTGAGGTAGATCTCAGCTGAGCGGATGACTCGCTGGAGTCTGTGTTTGTCCTTGGCAGCGGCTGCAGCATACCAGATGGAGAGGGAGGTGGTGAGGATGGACTCAATGAAGGCAGTGTAGAACTGGACCATCATTGCCTTAAGCAGACTGAATTTCTTCAGCTGCCACAGGAAGTACATCCTCTGCTGGGCTTTCTTGATGAGGGAGCTAATGTTCAGACAATGTTTTTTTTCCTGCATAGAGGAATTTTTGATGCCCTCCTAAAGACGTTTTACTTTGGCACTTAGGCCATCAAATCAGACACACAACATTGTTCCAAGCAGGTTGTGTCAGCTGGGAGAAATGCAGGTGAATCTGTGGAGCGAGAGAAACAGGAGTGTGCAGAACCACAGCCACTGGAGGTTGCTGCAGCACAGGAACAAAAATAACACTGTGGCTTAGGAACAGGAGACTGTTGCAGAGTTCTGGTACAGGGGACTCTTGCAGCTCAGAAACAGTAATAACTGACAGCAGTGGACAAATTTCAGAAAATAGATGACATGATAAAGCTGACAAGCTCAATTTGGTTGGAGTATAAGACAATTGTGCAGTTATATTTTGCTACATGTTGGCAGTATATGTCAGTGTGTTGAAGCTTTTTGTTGTTAATATCATAAAGCAAATTTATAAACTTTATCAAAGCGATGCGCACCAGCACCGCTAAACCCTGGCAATAGAGTTTTATTTTCCATTTTCACATGTACAGCGTGATGTTGTGGCTTGACTACAGTGTAAGCCCATGAGTCATGAGCTTTGGCTGTACATCACAGACAACTTACTTGTACTTGACTTACTAGGATTTGGTTTAAATGGCATCATCCTGTGATAGAGGCATTAGATCAGAACACACTTCTATGCCATTTTGGAGTGCATGGACCATCAATATAGTGATATTGGAGGACTTATTGTAAGAAATACAAATTAGAATAAAATCATTGCATACCTTCTTTCAGAATATAAATGAATAAAGTGCAACTGATTTTAAAAGGTTTTTTTTTTGTTTTTATTGTTTTGTTTTATTAAATATTTTTAGAAGATCAATTAACACAATGTGGCGTATGCACGCAGCAGTTTTATAGTCTTATATGCATTAGACTATATAACAAATTACAAACATGTTAAGCAGGTTTGGAAAACAATTAATGTGTTTCCATGTGTTTGACTTAAAACTGAGAAAAAACTTAGTTCAGTCCATCACAGTGAACATCATCTGATTTCATTTGTGACTTGATTATATAAACATTACTAATTAGTCAGCACTTGAAATTGCAAAAAAATAAAAATAAATAATAATAATACAATAAAATAAAATAAAAATAAATAAATAAAAAATAGAGGAAACTCTTTCTTCCATCTTTTTTTTTTTTTTTTTTACAAAGTTTCAAATAAAATGCATATAAAATGAATTCCTCTAGAAATACCTCACAATGTGTTGCCAACTTAAAAATAAATCAGCAATAATAATATCATATCTGTCTGGAAGTTAGAAAAAGTCTTATGATGTTGAAACAGTACGACGTGCTTCGATAAAAATCAGGAAGTAAAAAAATACAATGCATTAATGCAATTAAAGAGCAACAACATACAAACATATTTGCATACTACTTGGGAATAATATTTGAATTAGTTTCATACTTAAAGTATTAATGTGCTTTATATATTTATAAAATATCAAGTTCCAGTGGAGAGTTTTACTTCCCTGTTTATACAGGTCAACTTAACATCCTCTCTCCATCTCTTGTTTAATTCCTGTGTAATTGGAGACAAATTGGAGGTGTGACCTGTAGTGTAGTGTAGCTCTATGCATCCATGCATGGCATTGTCTGACAGTAAATAGCCAGTCCCATGATGATGATGACATATCTGATGACCTGTACTGCTGCTCACAGGAAACAAGCTTTTTAGCATGAAAGTCATTAAAGCGTCTGACCTCCTTCATGATGACAGTGACACTGTAACCTCACACCGCTGTGTCGCCTGGCTCATCTACATGCGTCCAGGGTGAGTAGGTGACATAGGGTCAGAGAGAACACGAGGAGCTGCCAGCACGCTCACACTGTACCAGCTGTTGACCCTGGTTAATAGCTGCACAGCCCAAGCCCAAACCACCAGGATATAGGCAGGAGCAGATGGGTAGAGCTATCCTGACACAAGCCCTGCAGTTTCATCTGAACATTCTGACCAACATCTGGCTCTGTTATGAAGGCATAGTTAGGAATTATCTGTATACAAATAATAATTGCTGCCCTAAACATAGACATACATGTCTATAAACAACTCATGTAGTGAGAGAGATAATGTTATAATTTTGTAGATACTCTCTTGGTTCAGTAATCAGTACAAACAGTGAAATACTGGGAAGAAGCAAAAATCTGCTTTATTTGTTAAAACTCAAAAAGGTACAAGACTGTCTGTAACAAAGAAAGAGGAACTGTACAATAATATTACAGAAAGAAAGAGTAGGATACAAGCTCAACACATGTGAAGTAATTTTGTGCATGACACAAACACAACAGTGTCACTTAGAATCAGACTAAAGATCAAACAGTCACAGCCTGGTTGTTGACTTATTAGGAAGGTTTTGATTGACACCTCTTGCAACAGTCCCAATTAATCAAACTAAACAATCACCACAATTTGTTTAAATAGGCACCACAATTTATTTGAACTGAACCAAACAGGTGAAATATAAGAGGGACAAAAAAGAAAACAAACAAAGTTTTTCTTCTTTTCTAAGAAAAACTTAGCTGTTGAATCATGAAATGCATTTTAACATATTTAAACATTGTAAGTATGTCACTGAAACAATCATGACAGGTGATATCAATTATTCCTCCATGAAAATACTTATATAATGTTAAATAACCATGTACACTGGTTATTAAAAAATATATGTCTCTTTTAAGTGGCCGTGAATCTCTCACAATTAGACCTAACAAACCATATACAATATGCACATAACAATACACAGCCTTTGCTCAATACTTTGTTGCGGCACCTTTGACAACAATTACAGCCTCAAATCTTTTGGAATTTGAAGCCACAAGCTTGGCACACCTACAGTCTTGTACGTGTGCCAAGATATTGGCCAGATTTACATCCATCCATTTTTACAGAACCTCTCAAACTCCATCAGATTGGCTGAGGAGTGTCGGTGTCATTTTCAGATCCCTCCAGAGATGTTCAATGGGATTCAAATCTTGGCTCTGGCTAGGCCACTGTAGGACATTATCAAAGTTATCCTGAAGCCACTCTTTTGATATCTTGGCTATATGTTTAGTTTTGTTGTACTGTTGAAAGATGAACCATCACCCCCCTCTGAGGTCAAGAGCACTCTGGAGCAGGATGTCTCTGTAGATTGCTGCATTCATCCTTCCCTCAAGCCTGACTAGTCTCCCAGTCCTAGAATCTGATAGGTCAACAATGTTTGTAACCTTGAAGCAATGGCAGATATTAAATTGAGCCAGGCTAAAAGCTGTTCTAATTTTGGTGTTAATATATCAGTTTATTAAATTTTAACATTTTTCAAGCAAGAAAGAAACTGTAGTAAACTATGGGCATTTATATTCCCAATATGTGGCCAGTTAAATCCAAATATACCTTTGACATGTTATCTGCTGTCCCAGAACTGTAATAGAGACCAGAGACTGTGTGTCCGGGGTATTATTGAGTTTAAGCACTGGCTGCTGTAGGGTCTTGGTCATGTTAAATAAAAATGTACTTTTTTAATGTAAACATTGCCATGTTTAATAATGCACCAGGTTATAGGGTTCCTTGCACAAGTTACAGCGTTAGGATCACAGTAACAGGTGACACACAAGGGAAGAACAAGTGACCTGAAATGAGAGGCAACGTGAATTTTAAAATAAAACAGGAAGACAAGACACATAAAATACAAGAAACCAACATCTCACTATTTTGTGACAAATAAATGTATCAAAGCTTTGAATAAAAGCTTGAAGTAATTTTCCTTCTTTGTCTTGTCAAACCCTCCCACTTGCTGCTATAGCTTTGAAAAGACTTTCTCTCTTCTCCGTTGCCTTATTATATGTGAAATAATAGTTAAATGAACAAATGTTGTTCTTTAATTTAGTATCATAAATCATTTGGTTTATGATTTACTTGTCATAGGAATGCATGCAGCAACGGCTTGCCACTAGCATCATTTATTTTTCCAAATAGCAGTGTTATGCTATTGGGTTTGCCCTCCAAACAAACAACATAGCCCATATACATATCACAGGTTGACAAGCATACAAACACATGCATAGATGCAAACACACACAGGATGTAAATGTTTGTAGAGCCAAAAGCACAGTGACTTTGATCTCCTAACAACAAAGTTTGGAGATGTAGCTCAAGTCACACTGGCTGATATGTAGAAAGTGCTCATGAATGAAGCTTCAGAAGCAAATAATTGCGTTTTGTTTCTTATCATCTAGCAGATGCTCTGGTTTTTCTGGGTGGATATCAAAAACTCTTTTTTATTCTACCACTTGAAAGGGAATGACAAAATTGAGAAGACAGACGAAACAAATCGATAAAAAAGTTACCTCATTATAGATGACAAAAAATGCAATGTTCTAACTTTGAAAAAGTATCTGATTAATTGGCAACTAGCAGTTTGCGTACAAAGAACCAGATTATTGACAGTGCTTGTACAAATAAATTGTATATCAGTGATAATCCCAGACTACATTTACCATTTTTAAATTCTGTGAAGGGGCAAGTGTCAAAAACTGCCATTGCATTGCCCTAATAATGAAGATTATATTGAATTTTAAAGCACTGACACAGGGAAAATAGCAGTGTCTAATAGAGAAGCCATATGTTAGGGCAGTGGTCCCCAAACTACGGCCCGCGGGCCGGATACAGCCCGCCTCCACATTTTGCCCGGCCCCCTGACCAACACCAGAGATGCATTATGATTTTTTTCAGTCTGGCCACATGATCGAGACTTGTACATGCATAGAACGTAACGTAACGAGCTGCTACCTGAAATAAACGCATTTCTTCATTCAAAAAACAAAACGGTCCCTGAGCTGATCGACCCAGAATGGAAATGGCACCTGGCATTTTTAACAGACGTGACAGAAATGGGGAACAGCCTTAACTTGCAGCTACAAGGCCAAGGGACACTAATTTGCGACATGTATTCCCACATAAAGGCATTTGAGGTGGAACGAGCGCTGCTTTTGGAACAAGTGAAACAGAACAGCTTGATCCATCTTCCTGCTACCCAAAGCCTCTCTGCTGAGAACCCAGCGGTCCCAGCTGAAACGTGTGTGGAAGCAGTGGAAATGCTGAAGGCAGAGTTCAGTGTGTGTTTCAGTGAACTACATGTTAATGCAAAAGATATCCGCCTTTTCCAGAACCCCTTTGTTTCCGACATCGATGAATCCCAGCCTTCTTATCAGTTTGAGTTGGCCGAGTTACAGAACTGTGATGTCCTGAAAGACGCATTCAAGCCCAGCAGTCTCATTGACTTCTATGCCGCCCTCCTAAACGACACGTACAAACAAATATAATCATAATGAAATCTACTGGGATGAAATCCGTTCTACAACCATACTGGTAGTGAAATGTATTGAGTTGGTAGGTGTTGTATGTGTGACAGTTTCACTGCCTCAGTGGGTTCTCTCAGCACAGAGTACACCGTGACCACAGCTTGTTCACACTGATTCTTTATTTAACACATAAATCAGACGCTCTGCAGCCGATCACAGGCTTCTCGCTGTCGTCTGCTCTGCGTCTTCTTTCTTGTCCGTGCTTGTCCGTGCTTCCCCTCTCTCTGGTCCAGCATGCTCCTATATCGGGCAAAGGCGAGAGTGATTAACCACCTGGGAACCGGTGTGTCAATCACTCTCACCTGGCGCTGCTCTCCTGAGCCCTCCCCACACCTCTCTCCTGCAGCTGATGCACCACGCCCCCGCCCACACCAAACAATCAGGAACAGACTTCATGAAGGTGGCCTGGGGGCCCAACGTCCTGTAGTGGGCCCTGTGCTTACTGCCCAGCACCGTGGAGCTCGACTGGCATTTGCTCAAGAACACCAGAATTGGCAAGTCCGCCACTGGCGCCCTGTACTTTTCACAGACGAGAGCAGGTTCACCCTGAGCACCTGTGATAGACGTGAAAGAGTCTGGAGAAGACAAGGAGAACGTTATGCTGCCTGCAACGTCGTTCAACATGACAGGTTTGGTGGTGGGTCAGTGATGGTCTGGGGAGGCATATCCATGGAGGGACGCACAGACCTCTACTGCCAAGGAAATGGTGCTCTGACTGCCATAAGGTATCGAGATGAAATCCTTGAACCCATTGTCAGACCCTACATTGGTGCAGTAGGTCCTGGTTTCCTCCTAATGCACGACAATGCCCGGCCTCACGTGGCAAGAGTATGCAGGCAATACCTGGAGGATGAAGCAATTGAAACAATTGAATGGTCTTCACGATCCCCTGACCTAAACCCAATAGAACATCTTTGGGACATTGTGTTTTGGTAAATTAGGCGCCGCCAGGTTGCTCCTCAGACTGTACAACAGCTCAGGGATGCCCTCACACAGATCTGGGAGGAAATGCCACAAGACACCATCCGTCATCTCATTAGGAGCATGCCGCGACATTGTCAAGCATGCATACAAGCTCGTGGGGGCCACACAAGATACTGAAAAGCATTTTGAGTTGCAGAAATTAAGTTTTGGAAAAAGTGGACTAGCCTGCCACATCTTCATTTCACTCTGATTTTATGGTGTCTACACAATTGAGCCCTCTGTAAGCTGAAAACTTTTATTTCCATTAAAAGACTTGTCATCCTTTTGTTTCTAAGACACTGCCCTGTCGTTATTTGTACAGAAAACTAACTTTATATTGAGATCTGATGTATCTAATGTGTTTCTTTAAAGTGTTCCTTTAATTTTTGTGAGCAGTGTATAAACAGTGTCCCAATTCAGGCTCCACCTCCACTCTCCAAAAATCCATCAACTTTTACAACTTTTGATATGCTAATATGTTTGGTTGTAGTTATTAAGTTACAATTATTAATCAGAGTTACAAAATAATAATTTCATATATTTTATGAGACTTCAGGATTTTCTTTTATTGTTTAATTTGACAAAACATGTCAAACGACTGACATGGGTTGAATGGGTACCTAACATACCTTTTTTTTTCACAAGTTGTTGATATACTGTGGTGTCTAGGCTGGGGGTTGGGCTCCAGGTGCTCTCTTTACAGGGATGGGTGTGGTGCTGTGGAGCTGTCTGCACACACCTGAAGCTGATCATCATCTCAAGCAGTATTTAGAGGCTGGCCTCCTGCATGCTGCTGCCAGATTGTCACCGCATCGTGGTAGATCAACTAGGCTCCTCATTAGACTTTGTAACCTGTGATTTAGCTGAGTATTAACTTTTATTTCTGTCTCCAGACTCCAGCTCTTCGCCCTCCTCACCACCAGGCTTCTGCACCAGTCCGCCCCAGCCTAAACCCCTCGACGGCCTCTCCCTACCTCGTCCCCGGCTCAAGCTCCCCCCGTGAACTCCCCTGCCCCTGCTGCCTTCCTGAGGCCCGTGACACCCCCTGCCCCTTTTTCCCGTGGTCTAATAAACGGCTGCTTATTTGACAAAACTCTGCTCCTCTGCATTTATGGGTCCACTACCAGCGAGTCATCACAGTACAATCTGGCCATACCATGGACCCAGCAGATCGAGATGCTCTTCGTGAAGCCCTCACCACCCAAGGGATATTACTTGGAAGGCATGACCGATTACTTTCCGGTGTCATGAGCTTGTTGCAGGACTTAAGTGCCAGTGTGGCCCAAGTTGCCTCTCAACTGTCCACCCAGACTCCCCCAGCTGAAATCCCAGCAGCAGTGAGTAGCCATGATTTCCCTTAAAACACCCCTCCCCCCCGCAGCCAAGGAACCTTTTGTTCCACCTCCGGAGCATTATTCGGGCGATTTGGGTTCCTGTGGCCGTTTTCTTTTACAGTGCTCTCTAGTCTTTGATCAGCAACCATCTAGCTACCCGTCAGATCGCTCACGTATTGCATATATAGTTAATTTACTTAGAGGAAGAGCAGGTCAGTGGGCTACTGCATTATGTGAGGGAGGTTCTAGTGTCCTGGGGTCATATGATTCCTTTATAGCTGAGCTTCGCAGAGTTTTCGATCATCCAATTCAGGGTCGGGAGGCTGAGAAACGTTTATTGTCCCTACGTCAGGGTTCTGCTTCAGTTGCTAATTTCTCTATTGACTTCCGTATCCTAGCTGCAGAGAGTTACGAGCTGTTTTTGTTAAGGGGCTATTGGCCAATATTAAGGATGAACTAGCTACTCGCGACGAACCCAATTCTTTAGACGAGTTAATATCACTGGCCGTCAAGATTGATAATCGACAGAGGGAGAGGAATAGAAAAAGGACCGGCAACATTGACCAAGAACTTGCTAATCAATTGCAAATCCCTCTCGAGCCACTTGCCAAACCCCAAAATGCTAACGCTCTAGATGGCAGACTCATAGCCACTGTGACCCACTGTACAGAGCCCGTTTTATTAGTAATTTCTGGCAACCGCCACGAGAAGATCCAGTTGCATGTTCTGCCCTCTCCCATCTCTCCAGTGGTTTTAGGCCTCCCATGGTTAAAACGCCATAATCCCCACATTGACTGGCAGACTTCGTCTATCACCAGTTGGAGTGTTCACTGTCACTCCTACTGCCTCCACTCAGCTTTTCCTGCCTCCAGTTCCCTACGTCCCCCCCCTCCAGCCCCTCCTGATGTATCCAATGTTCCCTCAGATTATCATGACCTGGCAGCGGTCTTCAGTAAAGACCTGGCATTGTCCCTTCCCCCTCATCGACCCTATGATAGCGCAATAGACCTCCTCCCAGGTGCCAAACTCCCCGTCAGCCGCCTCTATAACCTGTCCCACCCTGAGAAAGAGGCCATGGAGCAATACATAAACACCTCCCTGGCAGCAGGCCTCATCCGTCCCTCTTCTTCCCCATTAGGAGCTGGTTTTTTCTTTGTTGAGAAAAAGGACAAGACACTTCGTCCCTGCATTGATTTTCGAGGATTAAATGACATCACCATTAAAAACAAGTATCCTCTTCCCCTGATTGATCCCTCTTTTGAACCCTTGTGTCATGCTCAAATCTTCTCCAAGCTCGACCTCCGCAATGCATACCATCTGGTCCGGATTCGGGAGGGAGATGAATGGAAGACAGCCTTTAACACCCCTTTAGGCCACTTTGAATATTTGGTGATGCCCTTTGGGCTCACCAATGCCCCTGCTGTCTTCCAAGCCCTCATCAACGACATTCTCCGTGACATGTTAAACCATTTTGTCTTTGTGTATCTGTACGACATTCTGATCTTCTCCCGCACACCAGAGGAGCACGTCCAGCATGTCCGCCTGGTATTGCAGCGCCTCCTGGAGAACAAGCTCTATGTTAAGCCTGAGAAATGTAAATTTCACCAACCTTTTGTCAGCTTCCTGGGTTACATCATTGCTGAGGGCCAGCTTCAACCAGACCCCCTTAAAATAAGAGCTGTGGCTGAATGGCCAATCCCCACCTCCCGCAAACAGCTGCAGTGCTTTCTTGGTTTTGCCAATTTTTATCGCAGGTTCATCAGGAATTTTAGCAAAATTACTGCCCCCCTGACCAGACTTACCTCATCAAATATCCCCTTTTCATGGCCTGCGGAAGCTGAACAGGCTTTTCAGAGGCTTAAGAAGCTCTTTACCTGTGCCCCAGTGCTCCTCCACCCTGACTCTTCCAGACAGTGGATGCGTCTGAGTTAGGCGTGGGGGCTGTCCTATCTCAGCGTCATCCAGAGACCCACAAGCTTCACCCCTGTGCCCCCTCTCCAAGCAACTCTCAGCCGCAGAGCAAAATTATGATGTTGGAAATCGTAAACTGTTGGCTATTGTGTTAGCATTACAGGAGTTGAGACATTGGCTTGAAGGATCCACACACCCATTTTTCATATGGACTGATCACAAAAATCTGGCTTATCTTCACTCTGCTAAACGCCTTAACTCTCGTCAAGCTCGCTGGTCTCTGTTCCTTAGCCGCTTTAATTTCACTATCTCATATCGTCATGGAAGTCGCAATGTCAAACCGGATTCTCTCTCTCGCCAGTTCTCCCCGGATTCATCCTCATCGGAATCACTGCCCATTCTTCCCTCTTCTTGTTTTGTGGGAGCTGCTCAGTGGGAGATCGAGTCTGTGGTCAGAGGAGCTCAACAGACCCAATCTGATCCTGGTGGTGGCCCAGCTGATTGGCTGTTTGTCCCCGAAACAGTTCGCTTCCAAGTTTTACAGTGGGGACATTCCTCAACCCTCATCTGCCATCCTGGCTTTCATCGTACCCTCATGTTCCTCCAACAGCGCTTCTGGTGGCCGGGCATGACACGAGATACTAGGGAGTTCGTAGCAGCCTGCTTTGTCTGTGCCCGAGGAAAAGCATCTCACCGCCCCCCAGCAGGGTTATTACAGCCACTACCCATCCCCAGCCGTCCATGGTCACACATAGCCGTGGACTTCATCACTGGCCTACCACCTTCGAAAGGTAACACAGTCATCCTCACTATAGTTGACCGGTTCTCCAAATCTGTTCATTTTGTCCCTCTCCCTAAATTACCCTCTGCTCTCGAGACTGCAGATCTCCTTGTTTCACAGGTTTTCAGGATTCATGGTATTCCAGTGGACATAGTTTCCGACAGAGGTCCACAATTCTCGTCTCAAGTGTGGCAGGCTTTTTGCAGAGCCATTGGTGCAACTTCCAGCTTATCATCCGGTTACCACCCTCAATCTAACGGCCAGACAGAGCGGGCCAATCAGGACTTGGAAGCAGCTCTCCGGTGTGTCTCTGCCAGACATCCCTGCTCATGGAGCATCCAGCTGCCTTGGATTGAATATGCCCACAACTCCCTCGTCAGCTCGGCCACAGGTATGTCTCCATTCATGGCAGCTAATGGTTTTCAACCTCCTCTATTCCCCACCCAGGAGCGTGAGGCCGCCGTGCCTTCAGTCCGTGAGCACCTTCGCAGAGTTCATGAAGTATGGAAAGCCACCCGAGCAGCTCTTACTCGATCCACCCAGCGCAACAAGCTATTAGCGGACAAACATTGCTCTCCAGCCCCCCAGTACCACCCTGGTCAAAAGGTGTGGCTGTCCACACGAGATCTCCCCCTGCAGTGTATATATATATATATATATGCTCATGCGTTATGTCATTGCAATAAACCATACTATGCAGTTACTGCATTGATGCAGCATGTGGTCTGTCTGCTAGCATACTGAAACTGCAGGAGCAATTGTCCATTATTTTAATAGGATGATAATAGCCTGCCTTGGCCATAGCTGGATAAACAGGTAAATGGCCCCTTTTTAATCAGTCTGCTCGGTCATTACATCAAAGCTAACTGTTCAACGAAGAAGATGGCGAAAAGAAAAAAAAATGAAGAGTATTGTACATTTCAGGAAGAATGGACCGAAGAATTTGCCTTTGTGGAGAGAGCAGGTTCTAGTGTGTTTAATTTGCACTGACAAAATTTCATCGATGAAACTGTTGAATGTAAAGCTGCACTTCGACACACGCCATGCTAACTTTGCATCAAAATACCCCGCGGGACACAGCAGAAAGAAAGTGTGATAAGAGCTCCTGAGCAGGATGCAAGCTAGCCAGCAGAAACTCAACGTATGGACCCGGCAAGGTAACTATAATTCTGCTAGCTTTGCTGAGCAATGGAAAACCATTCACAGGTGGCGAGTATGCTAAAACGTTCATGCTAGATGTAGCCAATGAACTTTTTGATGATCTCCTTTACAAAAACAAGATAATCAAACAGATACAAGACATGCCTCTGTCGGCAAGAACTGTTTATGAATATACCATCATGATGGCAAACCAAGTGGAAGAAATGCAAGTGAAGGACATACATGCAGCGCCATTCTTTTCCCTGGCTTTATATGAGTCAACAGACGTAAGGCATTTGTTGCAGGTCAGTGTGATTGCAAGATATGCTGCTGGTGGCACACTGCATGAAGAAAGTCTTGCTCTCTGCCAATAAAAGGGTCCACAAGGGGTGAGGATTTATTCAAGTCTTTTATGGAGTTCGCTCAAGAAAAAAATCTACCTATGGATAAACTTATTTCAGTGTGTACTGATGGTGCTCCATTTATGGTGGGGAAAAACAAACGATTTGTGGCGCTTCTCCGTGAACGTGAAAACAGACCCATCCTACCCATTAATCTCCAACAGCTAGCTGGCTTCACATCCAGTCTCCTACAGTCGTTCATAATTCCGTGAGCACACATCTTTTTAAGTTCATCACCCATCCAAACAAGTGTTCACTGAACACAGCCAACCTGAGTTACATTCCTGGTATTTTTAAGCAGAAGCCGCTGACCTGAAGGCCTCAGACATGTGGGTAAATAAGTCACTAAATAAAGATTTGGAAAGAATCGCACGACAGAAAGCAGAGTTGGCGAGCAAGCACATGTGGACAGAAATTAAAAACTTGAACCTGAAAACCAGCTGATAATCAAAACTTGGAACATGCTTCCTGTCACATACCACACACCTCAACATGTGAGTATTGCTGTATTGACTATGTTTGGATCTACATATGCAAGTGAGCAGTCATTCTCACATGACACAATTCTCACAAGTCCAACCTACAATCATATTTAACGGATGAAGGCCTCAAGACTTGCATGAAGCTTAACCTCACCCAGTACCAACCAGACTACAAAGCCATCAGCAAGTCCATGCAGCACCAGAGGTCACATTAATGGTGAGAACTAAAGTACAACATTATTTAAAGAATAAATTCAGAGGCTTATTATACTCACATTTATTTGAATTCAGTCTTAAAATATATTATATGGCTCTCACTGAAATACATTTTTATATATTTTGCTTTCATGTCTCTCTGAGTCAAAAAGGTTCCCGACCCCTGCCCTAGGGGATGAGCATGTGGGCTAGAACATAATCAAAGTATTCCAATGACAACAGCAAGCTGATGACACGTCTCTCATGTTTTTGCATAATGGGCGGCTCAAGCGGCCTACAGACTCTGATGTCAGTTTAGAGGTTGCAACAGACCTGTTTTTAGCATACCGTATTTTAGATACTATAGAGTGCACCTAAATATAAGCCGCACCCAATAAAATTTGAATGAAATATATATTTTGTCACATATAAGCCGCACCAGACTATAAGCCGCCTAATATCCAGGCTGAGAAATAAATTATTTGGACAGAAAGATTTTATAAAAGTAGCAATAAACGTGGCAATAAAATCACCACCAAATCGCTGTCACCTTTTCCTCCTGCACAACTATTAAAGTCGCTTCATTCTCCCAAGCCACAAATCACTATTTATCTTCCTCCTGAGCATTTAAAACTAATGCTAACATCATACCACTTAATTTCTTCTGCGGACTGAAGCCACTGAAGTCGTCCTCTTCAGTGTCAGAGTTAAACAGCCTCAGATTATCTTAATCACATACTGTCTCACCATAGATTCATTAACGGCAAGCTTACGTGCAGCCGCTCTGTTTCTTTCACGGATAGCCAGATCGATGGCATTCAACTTAAAAGCTGCATCATAAGAATTTCTTCATGGGTTTTCCATTTTGAGGGGGTTAGGGTGTAATAATATTATATACCTCCTGTGGGCTGAAGAAAAAATAATAGAAAAGCTGCACCTCTGTATAAGCCGTATGGTTCAAAGTATGGGAAAAAAGTAATGGCTTATAGTCCGGAAAATACGGTAACCATTTGCCAGAAATGCTTTTGATCAGTTGTGTCCCGTGATGGCCAAGTCAATGGCAAGTCATTAAACTTCAGCAGTAGCATTAGTTTGCTGCCCTCTGGTGATTCATGTTATCACCCTCAACTTCACCCATAAAAACTCTAATTACATAATGATAATTGATACTATGCATTCAGTCTGTTGAACAAGAACAGTACACATATTTTGAAGCTTGAACTTCACTGAAATGGGAGCAGTGACGGTCTAAAGGTTAGAGAAGCAATTCAGGTCCATTTTTTTTAGAGCCACAAAATATTGGGAGTAAGCGTGACCTATTTTATCGTTCTGTCTATTTTCTGCACAGGACTTGCTGACCTTTACTACAAAGGTTGTGCACTTGTCCACATACATATGTGGCCAGATGATGGAGGATGAATAAATAATTTACTCTCTAAATCATGAGATGTACAAATTAGTAATATGATACATAATTTAGGAACCATACTGAAGACTGCAACAACACACTGCCAGACCAACTCCAAAAAATGCATGCAAGTGACTAAAGTACCAGTGACTGACAACAGCTGGTAAAAAAGGAGGATACAAACAGTGGTGAATATGCAAGGTTATATTTCCCATAACTGTCCTATCTGAATAAGGTTCTCCACCACTGCTCACCCATTTCTGATTAAAACGCCAAAATATCTACCTTTTCAAATGACTGGTCATTGAATATTTTCTCTCTAAAGCAACAGTCAATGTTGGTGTCTTCATAAAGGCCACCATCTTTTCCTAACCTTCACCATGTAGTTTTAACTAGTGAATGTCAATCAAGTTAATTAAATAATTACAGCATCAGTATTTAGATAGATAGATGATAGATAGATAGATAGATAGATAGATAGATAGATAGATACTTTCCTAGTTGTACCAAGGGTATGTAATTGTAGAAAAATGCAGCTTTCCCATGTTTGTGTTGACCTTTACTGAAACAGATAAGAGACCAATGACGGATGACCTGAGTGTTCTTGAATTTTCCCAAGAAGAAAGGATTTGTAGACAAGCAGCACTGTAAAGTCAGTTGTTAATGTTAAATTATTGTTTAATTGTTAAACAATTACATTGGGTATAATGTGTTTGTGTTTATGTCTAACATTTCATAAGCACAAAGCTGATTATCATGCTGATAACATTTAGTTTGATCATAAAGCTGTTCTATTGTTAAACAGCAGCATCACCCTGCTAAGGGGTGCATCAGATCTGAAATATTTGTGTTGTTCTGGATGACACTTTTTTTGTTACTCATTGATACAGGCTGTGCTATAACTGAAGGATTTATAGCTTCCCACGCACTTTCAGAAAAGCTAGAGAGTCCTTGATAGGCTACAAATCCATATGTACCTTCAGCCGCACCCACACACATTAACACCCAATGTTCTGGCAACATACTGTTCCATAACTAGTGCTAAATATACAGGAATAAGGCAAAGACAAATTAATAACATTAATTAACATTAACACATCTCTATTCTACTGCTTTATTTAAAAGTTGCAATCAGGGAAATATATGCAAACAGACCTACTCACCAACGACCCTGTATGTTTTTGTTTTTAAGCAAATGGGCAGCAGAGTGGCAGAGTAGTATTTATGCAACACCACTTTTCCACAACACCTTATGCTTTGTCAAGGTCATTCATTGGGTAACTAATAGGCCCACAATGGTACAGAACTAATAACCTGCAATCAATAAAAGTAATAGAAACATTCGTTCGTTCGTTTTCTTCCGCTTATCCGTGTTCGGGTCGCGGGGGCAGCAGCTTCAGCAGGGAAGCCCAGACTTCCCTCTCCCCAGCCACTTCTGTCAACTCTCCCAGGGGGACCCCAAGGCGTTCCCAGGCCAGCCGAAAGACGTAGTCCCTCCAGCATGTCCTAGGTCTTCCCTGGGGCCGCCTCCCGGAGGGACGTGCCCGGAACGTCTCACTAGGAAGACGTCCAGGAGGCATCCTCACGAGATGCCCGAGCCACCTCAGCTGGTTCCTCACGATGCGGAGGAGCAGCGGTTCTACTCTGAGCTCCTCGCGGATGACATATGATTTTTTATATCACAGCTTTAATCCAAAATTGATTCGATTTATGTTTATGTTTGTTTGAGAGTTTTGCAATTTTATTAAAATAAATGTTTAAAAAATGACAAAATCACTTGTACATGAGTATTCACAGCCTTCTTCAAGGCTGATAAAGCTCAAAATTGAGCTCAAGTGCATTTCATTTCCACTGAGCATTCTTGAGATGTTTGTACAGCTTAATTGATAGATAGATAGATAGATATACTTTATTAATCCCAAAAACTGGGAAATTAGAGTGTAACAGCAGCATAACACAAATACAACACAATGAAATAAAAAGAACAACCAACAAATAAGATACTAATTAATAATTAATAATTAAATAAGAATAAGATAATTAAATAAGAATAAGAAATTAAGATAATAATTACATAAGAATAAGTAAAATAAAATATAATATAATAATATATAATATATAATATATGACCGGATTTTAGCTATTATTATACACGCTGATGGCCTGTGGCAGGAAAGATTTCCTGTTCAGTCTGTAGTTTGGCAGCGGCGGAACTGATGACGTCACAGGCTACCATTGCATCAGCTGACGGAGGGATGTAAACAACGATCACGATGGTGGACGTGAACTCTCTCGGTAAATAATACGGGCGCATTCCCACAGCTAACAGTTCAATGTCCAGGGAACAGAGACGTTCCTTCAGGTTGACATGTCCCGGATTGCACCACCTCTCACTCACAAAAAGTGCAATCCCACCTCCCTTCTTCTTCCGGCTTGAGGAACAGTCTCTGTCTCCACGTACCAAGCTGTAACCAGGCAACCCGACGCTGTTAGCATGGATGTGCGAGTGCAGCCAAGTTTCAGTAAAACATAAAATGCTACACTCGCGGTACTCCCTCTGGGTCTTCACCAGTGCTGCCAGTTCATCCATCTTATTCCCAAGAGACCTCACGTTTCCCATTATGATCGCTGGTACCGCTGGTTTATGTCTTTTTCTTCTCTCCCACCGTTTGGTACCGGACCTGCTACCCCGGCGTCTCCTCCGTAACTCCTGCGGGACCACAGGTCTGTCTCCGGGCAGCACCACGGGATTACTCAGCGCCATCAGCTGTTCACGCGTGTACATAAAAATTGATCCGGTCATTTTCACAAACAAACAAACAAACAAAAAATACTAAAATTAACTAAAATAAACAAAAAAATACAAAAAATAACAAAAAAAAACTACGGAGCTGCTGCAACAGGCTGCCACCAGGAGCGGCGCCAATTCGAGTCCACCTGTGTAAATTCAGTTGAGAGAGAATTGATTAGAGAACCATTCAGTTGGACAACACATACTCATGATTTTTCTTTGTTTTTTACTTATTTTAATGTTTTCAGCAACACATGTTCTACTCTTTGGAAGACATGCCCAAACATGCATGCAGATTAAGAATGCTGCTACATTTTATGTATTTTTTTGGGTTATAAAAGAACGAGATAACGTTATAAGAATGGACAATTAATACAACACAAAATGTCTACTTCAACAAGGGAAAAAATAAAACACTGGTTTCAAATGTTCATTTGCTTTTCATTTTCAATTAAAATGAAGAAAATAATTAAATACAATGAAAACATATGGTTCTAACCAACAAATAAGCACATTTTGGCAGCTAAGGAAACCAATGTGCTGACCGCTCAGCAAATTACTGCAAGAAAAAAAAATACCCTTCTTTTGCTGTGTCAACTTCCAAACTGTTATGGAATTTTCTATCCTTCTCGGCAGTATTAATTGTTTGTCTTTCTTCTGGTGCCACCATATCTAAACAATATGGTGTCCAGGGTCGAAGTGACCTGTTGCTGCATTCCTAGTCATAATAGATAGCTTGCTGTTGCTGTTCCAATCTGCGTAAGCGGACATCTGTGTCCCCAGACTGGAATAGGCGGACAATAACAACTCTGAGGGTCAAAGACATTATCTTTGACTAAATCTGGGGCGTGTAGGGTTTGGGTGTGATCTTTTGGGTTTAAAGTATTTCCACCATCACGAGTTTGGCAAAATGCGAGACCGATTTCAAGCACTTCAGGTGTATTCTGATTGTGTCTCTATTTCTCCTTGATCAAGAATCAATAAATAATACAGCATAAGACATCAGAGGCTCCTGAACAATTTTATTCAAATCAAATCAAATCAAATTTTATTTATATAGCCCAAAATCACAAAATACATTTGTCTCAGAGGGCTTTACAATCTGTACAGGGAGTGACACCCTCTGTCCTTAGACCCTCGATTCGAGTGAGGAAAAACTTGCCCACCAAAAAACCTTTTAACAGGGAAAAAGGTGGAAGAAACCTCAGGAAGAGCCACAGAGGAGTGATCCCTCTCCCAGGACGGACAGACGTGCAATGATGTCACATGTACAGAACAAATCAACACACACATGTTGTACACTCACAATGGATAATAATAAATTAAAGTGGATGATAAGAATAGGTTACAATGAATGATTAATTATTACAGTAGCAGCAAATCATTACATAACTATAAACTGTAATGGGGATATGGCAACAATGATAACGGCGACAACACATGCAGTAGACGCCACGCAGGACCACAGCAGCAGACACAGTCCACAAGAACCTGCTGGACGAGAGAGCACAGAAACTCCGGGGAAGAAGTTTAATTAGTAACATGATAGATAGATATAGATGGATTAGATAGATGGATAGATAAGGAGAGAGAGAGAATGAGAGAGAGAGAGCGAGAGAGTATGTGAGTCCCCCAGCAGTCTAGTTCTATGGCAGCAAAACTAAGGGATGACCTGAGCCAGCCCTAATTATAAGCTTTATCAAACAGGAAAGTCTTAAGTCTACTCTTAAAGGTGTTGATCGTGTCTGCCTCCCGAACACAGAGTGGTAGTTTATTCCATAGAAGAGGAGCTTGATAGCTGAAAGCTCTGGCTCCCAATCTACTTTTAGACACTATAGGAACCACAAGGAACCCACCATCCTGGGAGCGCAATGTTCTAGTGGGGTGGTAAGGTACTATTAGCTCTTTTAAATATGATGGTGCCTGACCATGAAGAGCTTTGTAAGTTAGTAGAAGAATTTTAAATTCTATTCTAGATTTAACGGGTAGCCAGTGCAAGGAAGCCAAAATGGGAGAGATGTGATCTCTGATTTTGGTTCCTGTCAGAACACGTGCAGCAGCGTTCTGAATCAGCTGCAAACTCTTAAGAGACTTATTAGAGCAGCCTGATAGCAAAGAGTTACAATAGTCCAGCCTAGAAGTAACAAATGCATGGACTAGTTTTTCTGCATCCACTTGAGATATAATGCGTCTGATTTTGGCAATGTTACGCAAGTGGAAGAATGCAGTCCTCGAAAGTTGTTTTATATAGTTATTAAAGGACAAGTCTTGATCAAAAACAACGCCAAGATTTTTTACGGTGGAGCTGGTGGCCAGGGTGATCCCATCTAAGGCTAAATCTCTGGAATGATAGTTTCTAAGGTGTTTGGGTCCTATTACGAGAACTTCAGTTTTTTCTGAATTTAGCATCAGAAAATTGTGGGTCATCCAATTTTTTATGTCCTTAATGCATGCTTGAAGTCTAGTCAAGTGATTGGTTTCATCAGGCTTGATCGATAAATATAATTGGGTGTCGTCGGCATAACAGTGAAAATTAATTGAATGATTCCTAATAATGTTCCCTATAGGGAGGAATAAATACACTGAAAAGAAGTGGCCCTAATACAGAACCTTGTGGGACTCCATGAGAAACTTTGGTTTGCATGGAGGATTCATCATGAACATGAACAAACTGAGAACGGTCTAGGAAATATGACTTAAACCAGCCTAGGGCGGTTCCTTTAATGCCAATTTGGTATTCCAGTCTCTGTAAGAGAATCTGATGGTCAATGGTGTCAAATGCGGCACTAAGATCTAATAGGACAAGTACAGAGATGAGTCCTTTGTCTGATGCCATTAGGAGGTCGTTTGTAACTTTAACTAGTGCGGTCTCTGTGCTATGATTTACTCTAAATCCTGACTGAAACTCCTCGAATAGGCTGTTTGTGTGGAGAAAATCACATAGTTGGTTGGCTACGGCTTTCTCAAGTACCTTCGAGATGAATGAAAGGTTTGATATCGGTCTGTAATTGGCTAAAACCTCTTGATCTAGAGTTGGTTTTTTAAGAAGAGGCTTAATCACAGCTATTTTAAAGGACTGTGGTACATATCCTGATAATAAAGACAGATTAATCATATTCAATAAGGACGGGCTAACTAAAGGTAATACATCTTTAAGCAGCCTGGTTGGGATGGGGTCTAAGAGACAGGTTGACGACTTAGATGAAGAAATTATTGTAGTTATTTGTTTAATGTCGACAGGAGAAAAGCAGTCTAAATATATGTCAGGTTTTATAGCTATTTCCAAACTTGCTGTATCTGAAATCAGATGAGTGCCTGATGAGGGCAAAAGGTGATGAATTTTGTCTCTAATATTTAGAATTTTATCATTAAAGAAGCTCATGAAGTCATTACTAGTTAGGCTTAAAGGAATAGATGACTCAATAGAGCTGTGGTTCTCTGTTAGCCTGGCTACAGTGCTGAAGAAAAACCTGGGGTTGTTCTTATTTTCCTCAATTAATGAGGAATAATAGGCTGTTCTGGCATTACGCAGAGCCTTCCTATAAATTGCAAGATTATCTTGCCAGGCTAGGCGAGATTCTTCTAGTTTAGAGGCACGCCATTTACGTTCAGATTTACGTGCCTCTTGCTTTAATTTGTGAGTGTGCTGGCTATACCATGGTGCTAACCTCCTCTGTTTTATTGTCTTCTTTTTCAGAGGTGCAATAGAGTCAAGAGTTGTCTGTAATGACTCTGTAGTATTACTAACGAGCTGATCTATGTGTGAGGGGCTACAGGAAGCTGCTAAGTCCTCTGTAACATTAAGACATGGCATTGAATTTAATACTATAGTAATCGTTTCCTTAAATTTGGCTACAGCACTGTCAGATAAACATCTGCTGTAGGAGTTTCTGAAAAAAGGCTTATAGTCCAGTAATATGAACTCAAAGGTTATTAGAAAATGGTCAGATAGAATAGGATTATGTGGAAAGACTATTAGATGATCAATTTCAATGCCATATGAGAGTATAAGGTCAAGAGTGTGATTCAGACAATGAGTCGGTTTGTTTACACTCTGACAGAAGCCAATTGAGTCTAACAAAGAGACCTCCTGACCTCACCATTGACCTTTGACTTCAGCGATTTCTCCTCAACAATTGGCGTCACGAACAGGATTTCAACAGAACAAAGACATGGTAAGTGCAAAGTTTTATTACTATGCCTTACCATGTCTGCGTTTGACGAAATCATAAAAAACTATGTGCTTATGTAATCTGCCTGGAATATAAAAACATCTAAGACCTACCAGGGGGTCAGTAGCTTCAGTGTCTTTGGGACAATGTCCTGGCTGAAACCTCTGGCTTTGTTTGGAACATATGTGTCATACAAACATCCCAGTTAGATGTTCAATTCGGCATATTGATTTAAAGTGAGAAATCAAGAAAGCTGACAATGGTGTAAAACAAACACTTTAAAAATAAATGGAGCTGTAACAATAATTGATTACAGAGCAGTGTACAGTGTGGATCTGAATGGGGGGCAGGTTGGGTTTATAATTCACTGCATTGCCACTAAATGGCTGTTTGTTTCTGCACTCGGCACAGAGAGACCCACCTGAGGTTTAAACTTTAGAAAATACATTTTCAGGGCAGTTTAAATACACCCTCGTTTGAATCAAGATTGGGGATCTACTCTGTGTCCTTTGGGAAACGTTGATTTTAAATGTGTATACACTGGGAGAGAAAAATAAGTACATTTTTCATCCTTTTACCTCAGATCACCACTGCTGTAGTTAGAAAAGTGTGGAGACTGACCTTTGAATGCTGCTGTATTGTGGTTTGACATCTGTTTGACTGTATGTGTAATGTACTAATGCGCAAGCGAAAATGGGTAATGATCTGTCCAAAGCAGTAGACAAATTTGAAATCATGCAAACTGACTCAGCAAAAGCTAAGTCAAAGACAAAACATCTTTCAGTAGAAGATCCAAGAGCTAACGTTAAGTTAGATGGTCAACCTGTCATTGATACACAGCATGCCGGAGCAGGCACACACACATACACCTCTGACCAGATATCACAATTCAAAGCAATGTTTTCGCCACATGTGCCAGCTGGACTCATCGGTAGACTGAAAGGATGGGATTTTGTGTTTCCGTTCACTTCTCTTATGTGTGAATGGACGAATGGCATGTGGCCGTATGCGGGAGCATTCGAGAGAGAGAAGCTGCAAATGGCTGAAATGAATGTTAACTCTAGTGTTGGAAATCCATCCTGGGATTTCAGATACATGAATGAGTGTATTCAAGTGTGGTTGACTGTGGCCCGTGAAAGATGTGGTGTGAAAGTGCGTGACAAAAGCTGCGAGATTGGACCGGATGATTTAAGAAAGATGATTGATCTGACTGCTAAATGTGTTACTGCCTCTCAAATGCCTGTACTAGAAGCTAAGTTGCAAACTAGAGCTTTAGAAATGGAAAAAAATAAAGAAAAGATAAAGCAGCAACATGTTGATCATTTGGAAAATTGTGCAAAAGCTATGATGTATGGCTGGGCAAAGCGCCAAGCCAAAATTTCCGCTCCTGGTGATTTGTTGAATATTTTAGCCGCTGAAGAGAGGACAAGGCAGGCTCAGGCAGCCGAAAATAGGGACAGAGAGACGGCAGACTTAGAAAAAACTAGTCAAGGTTAGACAGAGATAGCTTCTCTCTCTATCAGAGAGAGACAGAGACAGGAGAAGGAAGAGAGCAGACAGTTGAATGATTCAGACTCGGAAGGAGAACGAGCCAGGCCCAGAGAGGAGGAGCCTAACACAGACCTTAGTGACGAGGAGGCCCAGGCTGTGAAACCAAAAACAAAGCAGGCTGTTTCTGAAACACACACGAGCAACTATTTCTACTGTAAAAACTGCAGAGCATGTATGCACACCTACATCCAACTTTATCACCACTATTGGTGTTTCCGGGGTTCCCATTGCGGAACCGTTATCTCAGAGGACTTAAATAACTGTTGAAGGCTCTGAAGTGATGCATTCTTTTCTGATATCTGATAAAAGCCCAATTAATTTCATGGGGAGGGATCTGCTTTGTAAACTGCATGCTACTATTCAGTGCACCCCAGATGGATTGTTTTTGACCCTCCCTGATGAAAAAGCCGCTCTAGCATTTCAGTTTTTGCAGAGTACGGAAGACAGTTTGTATTGCTGGGAATTGATAGGTTTTAATATGCTTCCCAGTTTCACTGTTTCAGATATTCAGAAAGTCGCTAAATCATCTCCAGCATGTGCAACATTGATGTCTACAATGAGGCCTCTTTTGCATTGTCATTGTACTGCAGCATTTAACCCTTCTGAGCAGTATAAACAATTGGTTTCCAGGTTTTTAAATAAACAAGAGGGGTTAGAATGTGAACAATGTTTGTTTGTTGGTCCGCAGGGATGTGCCATACCAGTCCAACTGTCTAGTGAACAGCAGGGGTTGTTTAATATTGAAAATTCATATCCACATATCGTTGTGGCCGTCACACCTGGCTGTGAGCTAAAACACCTTGGAGACATGGTGGCTCAGTGCCAGGCATTAAAAAAGAAGCTGCACCAGCTTCTCAACACCAAACAGTAACATATTTAGGGGGGGAACTGTATATGTTGTCCTTAGATGAACATGTGCAATTACCGATGTCTACATTTGTTACTCACCAGCCGCCTCTTCCCACACAGTATGGACCTCCTTCTGAATTGTCTAAGGTTCCACCTATTTTGTGGGCTAAACATAAAAATCATGTGGGTTTTGTAAATTCGGCTGTAGTAGGAATTGAAAGTGTCATTCAGTCTCTATTGGATCAAGACGTGCTAGTTCAAAACACCAGGCCATGTAACACTCCCATTTTACCAATTCCCAAAGCAAATCGCCCTGATGAATGGCGGTTTGTGCAGGACCTGCAGGCGATTAATAATATAGTGGTACCTGCAGCTCCAATTGTGCCTGACACCAATTCGATTTTAGCTTCTTTACCACCTAACTCCACGCACTACACAGTCGTTGATCTGAGTTCTGCATTTTTCTCGATACCGTTGCATCCAGATAGCCAGTATCTGTTTGCATTTACATTCAAAGGTAAGCAATACACTTGGCGACGGTTGCCGCAGGGTTTTGTCGAGAGTCCCACGGTGTATGCGGCGGAGGTAAAAAGAGATCTAGATGGGTTCCACCTGCCAGGTGGCTCCGCTCTCTTGCAGTACGCTGATGACCTCCTAATAGCTTCTCATATCATAGCTACATGTGCATGAGACAGATGGCTTCGCCACTGGCATTCTGGTACAGAAACATGGTTCTCATTATCGTCCCGTTGCGTACTACTCCTCTCGACTGACCCCTGTAGTTCTCGGTATGCCAGGTTGTCTAAGAACAGTGGCCGCTGTTGCCATTTTGATCGACAAATCTTCTCCCATTGTACTGGCTCATGACTGTGTCGTGCATGTTCCACATGCAGTATTACACATTTTGAACACATCTGCAACACAACACATGACAGCAGCACGTCGCTCAGGTTACGAGGCAATAATTCTTTCAAGTCCCCACATAACTTTAAAGCGCTCACCTCCAATAAATCCAGCTACTCTGCTACCATTGATTGATACAGATGATGAGCACGACTGTATCGCCCTTATTGAAATGTGCACATCTCCGAGACCAGATCTGCTGCAAACACCGATACCAAACTCTGATATGGTTCTTTATACTGATGGTTCGGCTAGCAGACCATCTGACAACGTACATTTGGCTGGTTATGCAGTAGTAAATGATTCTGAAGTCATTGAAGCAGGGTCTTTGCCTCATGGAACTTCAGCCCAAGCAGCTGAACTGTATGCTCTTAGTAGAGCCTGCATACTTGCTTCTGGTAAAGTTGCCACTATCTACACTGACTCGCGATACGCATTCGGCGCTGCGCATGACTTTGGACAATTATGGAAAATGAGAGGTTTTGTCTCATCCTCTGGCAAGCCATTACAGCATCACGCGTTGGTAAATGATCTACTAGAGGCTATTTTGCGCCCGTCACAGCTCGCGATTGTAAAATGTGCAGCCCACACTAAAGGAAATGATCCCGTTTCACGAGGAAATGCAATGGCTGATATTGCAGCCAAACAAGCCGCACTTTCCTCCTCCTCCATGGTCCATCAATATACCTCCACACAACCCATCAATCCAATTCCAGTACCTTCAGCTAATGATGTCGTGAAAATGCAAAATCACGCTGATGACAGGGAGAGAAGTCTTTGGTTGCGTAAAGGTTGTGCAGTTGATTCGGAGTCTGGCTTGTGGCTCCACCCGGATGGGCGACCAGTTTGCCCAAGAGCTCTCCTACATGTCTTGGCACGTGTAGCACATGGACCAACACATGTCGGAAGAGGGGTGATATATGATGTTATTCGTTCACAATGGTTTGCACCAGGCATTACACAAGTCTCACAAACACTTGTAGACAGTTGTATGACGTGTCAACAGACCAGAAAGAAGAACAGCACAGTGAAGCATGACCATCTGGTGATGACATCATGAACGCAACTATCAAGGATCGGTTGACCAAAACAGTGCTGACAACAGGTCTAAAATGGCCTGATGCACTGCCTATTGTGTTGTATTCCATCCGAAGCGCAACAATAGGACTAAGTCCTCATGAGGTGTCAATGGGGAGACCAATGTCCACAGGGATAAGTCCTCCTTTGACACCACACAAAACTTCTCTGATTTGGACGGATGAGTTTATGACTATGTAAAAAGACTAACTCAATTTTGAGAAAATATCATTTTCAGGTAGCTGACAGGCTCCCAAAGCCCTCTGGGGAGCCAATTCATCCTTTTAAGGAAGGAGATTTTGTATTAAGATAAGATAAGATAAGATAAGATACTTTATTAATCCCACAACGGGGAAATTTACTTGCTACAGCAGCGGAAGGAGGGAAAGAAAAATACAGTGTACATATTTACAGAAAAATTTACAGGAAAAAATTACAGATTTACAGAAAGTATAAAAACAGGTATGTACAAGAGACTACAACATGATCAAGTGCAGGCGTTGTAAAGTCTCACAGCAGCAGGAATGAAAGACCTGCGGAACCTCTCCTTCTTACACCGTGGATGTAACAGTCTGATGCTGAAGGAGCTGCTCAGAGACCCCACAGTGTCGTGTAGGGGGTGAGAGGTGTTGTCCATGATGGATGTCAGCTTAGCTAACATCCTCCTCTCACCCACCTCCTCTGTGGAGTCCAGAGGACAGTCCAGGACAGAGCTCGCTCTTCTAATAAGTCTGTTGAGTCTGCTCCTGTCCCTGTCCGTGCTGCCCCCCCTCCAAAATGTCTGGAAAAGTTGTCTTTGTCTCCCAGGTGGAAAGGTCCCTACCAGGTGTTGCTGACAACTAGGACTGCCCTCGCAGCAGAATGGGTTCACGCCACAAGGTGCAGGTTGGCTCCACCAACCGCTGGCGAAAGACTGCTGAACCCTGGCGAGTAACCGGGAGGTTACTTTTCGTCTTCCTCCTACTGTCCAGGCTGGGACAAGGAGCTGATCAGGGTTTTCTGGATCGTGGGGAGCAGGACGGCTCTCAGACTCCGCGAAGCAAAGAGCAGGGAGTCTTTCCTGCTCAGGACACAGTCGGTGTCATTGACCCCTCACCCCAAAAAGAGGGGCGTTCTTTGCTGAGTGTTCTTGGTAAGGCGAACACTGAGCTCAACTCTGAACGTGAGAACAGTTTGACAGGTTCCTGTCGAAGCTGCAGCAACGTGAGTATGGACATAGCAAAAACACAAGTTGATGATGTTGCCATACGAGAACTTAAAAGAAAAGTGCTTGCAAAGACTGATACATTTGTATTTCCTGCTCTCTTACGAACTAAACTAACTGTTAAGCCTATTGTGTTTGAATGTCCAATTGACAGATGTGATGAGAATGATTGTTATGTTGCTCACCCCTTGATTTTCTCCCAAGGTAAATGGTCGTGGAAAATGCATGATAAAGCTCTGATTAAGACGGAGTTAAGTGCATCCAGGTTAATGAAGGTAACATTCACACCTACAGTGTCTATGATTGAACCTCTGGAGCTGTGGTGTTTCACCAAACTGCAATTGGAAAATGACCCAGATTGTAAATTGTGGAATGTTAATTACGAAGATTTCCCAGGGGAGGCATACAGCTGTAAAACCTCTGATGAGGAAAAAATAGATGAAGGTGATAGGTTTCTCTATGCTGGTTATTTTTCTTCCATAAATACACTTGAGGCAGCCAAACCTAAATCAACAAGGCTTGATGGAGGTACAGGTGAAGTTTCTCAAACTCTAGTGCAAAAAACTAATTCGGCCCTTAGTCTAATGGTTGATTATGCTCGCGATCGTAATCTCAGTAACTATGTCAAAATATGCCTTCGTCCATACACTCACCAATGTCTCATCCAATTCCATTCACTAGAGCGGATTATGAAATGTTCAATTGGAATAACTTGGCCATGAGATTTGAAGATGAAGCAGATTAGTGCTATACTCCTGCATACCCTGTAGATTCTGCAAAGTATTCACGTAATGCTGAAATTGCCTTTTACGTTGCTAAAACAGTTAATGAACAGTACCTACCGAGCGGTTTCAATTATACTACACTATTTCGCATTATTCATATACAGATGTATGTGAAATTAGGTTTTGAATATAGAGTTCAAAAAGTTTTGGCCCAAACAAACTGTTCAAAACCTCTTGGAGATAAGGTGTGTGTTCCCCAACCATATATTGCATCTTTAATGGTGGAGGCCCTAGTTTCTGTGCAGCCGTGGTCCGGTGCTAGGTCCAGAGTCAGTTCAGATACAGAAGCGTAACTGCTCAGTGCCACAACAGACGGAGCGAACTCCACAACGTGATCGCAACGTGATGTAAATAAAATAATTTCCCCATTGAGGGATTAATAAAGTAAAATCTTAATCTTAATCTTAATCTCAATTTATGTGCCTCCGGTGTTCACCCATGAACTGCAAAATGTTTCCTTGTGTTTTCAGGGAGTAGGAGACGGACCTGATAATTTAGGACAAAGCAGTTGTAATACACTAGTAAATGTCACTCTGAAGCAGTCGTCATTACCTGAGAGAGTGTATCTGTGGAGATAAAGCTTATCGCTGCATGCCCTATGAGTTGTTTCATGGCGTCTGCTATTTAGCATACCTAATTCCCTTGATCAGGGAAGTAAAATCCGCTGAGATTGCTTCATTGTACCCGCCTCTACATAAATATAAAAGAGAAATCTCAACATCTCAAAAGATAGCCAGCATCCTCTTGCCTTGGTACGGTATGTATATAACTCAACAGGAGCTTAAATCTCTGTCTAAAGTCCTGGAGAATCATCTCAATGCCTCCAGCAGAGCCATGTTAGCTGAACATAGGGAGCTGCAGGAAGTTAAAACTGTAGCTTTACAGAATCGTATGGCGCTTGATCTCCTGTTGGCAGCACAGGGAGGAACTTGTAAAGTTATAGGTACTGAATGTTGCTCCTACATCTCCGACGCGACTGCTGAGGTCATGGATATGGCGCATGACACAGCTCAAGGTATCAAAGAGTTACATGATAAACATTGGTTTAACTTTGGGGATTTTTCTGGTATCTTGGGGTCATGGGGATCAGGGTTAGTTACATTTTTGACTACTCTATTTGTCACTGGACTCCTTATTCTTTTCCTCTGCACTTGTTTGATCTCATTGATTAAACTAATGATGAAGAAGACAACAAGGTCAGTGGTCCAAGCACCCCAGGTGTGTATACGCCCAGAGGTTTCCAATCCAGTTGGTAAGAGGTATTATCATTTTGAAGGTTTTGGGGAAAGGATTCGAGGCTTTGACCTTGATGATCTTTCTCTTGGTGAAAATGATGAAGAGGAGACTTATGGTCTGTAAATGGATGGTGTCTATGTTTTCTGTTATCTCTGTGTTCCATTTTAGGTTAACTTTATGTGATGATTCTGGCTTTACTGGTTGTTTAGTATTCTAAGAGATGTGAGTTTAATCATTTAGAAATTGCCTTTTTATAAATCAGTTTTAAAATCTATTTTCAATGATGGTTTTCACAGTAATGTAATACATGCTTAAAAGTTCAAAGTTACAATTTGGTTATGATGAAATGCAACTGATGGATATCGAGTGTTCATGGAAAAGTTCTACGGAAATGGATTCCATGCCACCATGCATCGTATGTGCTGGTAACCTCTCCATGGTTGGTGACCATCTACTGTACATAAAGTACATGGGTCGAAGATTTTGCAGTGTTTTGATTTCAACGATGATTGTTGTGACTGATTTCAAATAGAGAAGAAATTTGCTCTAAAAATGTTAAATCAATTGTTTTATAGAACCCCTTCTAATTGCTAGGGTTTTATCTACTAGGTGGAATAATAAGCGGCAGTAGCTCAGTCCATAGGGACTTGGCTTAAGAAACCGAAGCGTGGCGGTTCAAGTCCCACATGGACCAAAAATATGGAAGGTGGGCTGGTAGCTGGAGAGGTGCCAGTTCACCTCCTGGGCACTGCCGAGGGGCCCTTGAGCAAGGCACCGACCCCCCCCAAACTGCTCACCGGGCGCCGGTTTGGCGGGCTGCCCATCACTCCACCATCTCTCTCTCCACTTTGCATGTCTATGCCTATACTGCATGTCTGTGCCGTTGCATGTGTGTGTGTATAAATGCATGTAAAAATAAAAAAAAAATAGAGTGATAAGAGAATTTCCCCAATGAGGGATAAATAAACTATATCTCCTTCTATCTTCTTCTTAAATTTGATCTTTCTCCTCTCCCAGTGGCAAATTTGCACATGATCTGTGACCTCCCTGATGACCATCTTTAACACCTTTGTGTTGTAGGGGATCTTCGCTATCTTAAAGGTCCCTGTTGGCCTGAAGGTGGAACTCACACATCATGGGAATGGGATGATGGGGTACATAAGAGGGATTCTTAAAGTTTCTCACTGATTGTATGAAGTAATCTAAACCGATTGCTTTTTTAGAAGATGATTTTTATGGATGTCCTTTTGAATAATTCTGTGTGATTACAAATGTTTTATAATGTTTGTGTCAATCCCATTCTGACTGTACTCCCTGGTGGTCTCTAAATTTGGTAATTATTATTATTATTCGGTAGTTAGTATTGATCTTATGATCAATAAGAGGGGATTGTTATGGAATTTTCTATCCTTCTCGGCAGTATTAATTGTTTGTCTTTCTTCTGGTGCCACCATATCTAAACAATATGGTGTCCAGGGTCGAAGTGACCTGTTGCTGCCTTCCTAGTCATAATAGATAGCTTGCTGTTGCTGTTCCAATCTGCGTAAGCGGACATCTGTGTCCCCAGACTGGAATAGGCGGACAATAACACCTCTGAGGGTCAAAGACATTATCTTTGACTAAATCTGGGGCGTGTAGGGTTTGGGTGTGATCTTTTGGGTTTAAAGTATTTCCACCATCACAGGTTTGGCAGAATGCGAGACCGATTTCAAGCACTTCAGGTGTATTCTGATTGTGTCTCTATTAGTGATGCTCCGATCACCATTTTTTGGGCCGATCGCCGATACCGATCACCAAAAAACTTGATCTGCCGATTGCCGATCACTGCCGATCAAAGAATGAATTTAAAATTTTAAATAATTAACTATAAAAAACAGTCAAAATCTTCAAATGTACAGAATGCCTTTATTTTACTGTAGCCTTTGAGAACAATATCTATGTCACCAATATCAACAATATCCATGTTTCAAAATAAATTCCCATGGGCTCACCACCCATGGGAGGGGTCTCAGGGGGGGAACCCCTTAGAAAGGTGCGAAGAGAGATGGGCGGCAGTCGGAGACGGGAACCCTGGCGGTCCGACCCCCGGTTGCAGAAGCTGGCTCTGGCAGAAGTGGCTAGGGAGAGGGAAGTCTGGGCTTCCCTGCTGAAGATGCTGCCCCCGCGACCCGACCACGGAAAAAGCGCGAACGAACGAACGAACAAAATAAAAATATGAATCTTAACATTCAAAATGTTTAAAACGTCGCTAATAATGTACGTCACGTGATCGGCTTCCTGATCGGCATGTTTTTCGATCATGATCGGCTGCCGATCATGATCGGCAGCCGATCAATCCGGGGCAACACTAGTCTCTATTTCTCTTTCACACTTTCTTCCCTCCTGACCTCACCATTGACCTTTGACTTCAGCGATTTCTCCTCAACACAAACTATATGAAAATTGTTCATGTCCACGTGTGTGACGTCTCTCTCTCTCTCACTCTCTCTCTCTCTCTCTCTCTGTTGTTAAGGGTTGTACACTTAAATTAGAAATTTGCACAACTTAGCTGTTTTAATTGTAAGAGGTAATACAACCCATCTTCTTTGACAAGTCTACTGTTTGGTCTTACATTGCTGTTTTAACTTACCTCTGCTACATACACACTTAATTAAATCTCTCTAAACATCTTCAGAAAAGACAGTGGTTTTGATTTAATGAATAAATAATTACTTGAACAAACGTGAAATATATATTATAAACTTTCTATGCCGTCACGCAGAGATTAACCTTTTAATCTTTCAGTTTTAATTTCTTTTTGTTTCTAAGAAGCTTGTCTTGCCTCTGAGCTTCAGTTGGTGGTGGTAACTAACTGGTTTAAAATGTAAAATCTAGCAGCTATTCCAAATACTGTACTAGTTAACACCTATAACTAACTACTTGAGAGGGTTGGGGCTTGGGAGACACATAATCAAATCAGATCAAATCAAATCAAATTTTATTTGTATAGCCCAAAGTCACAAAATACATTTGTCTCTGAGGGCTTTACAATTACAATCTGTACAGGGAGTGACACCCTCTGTCCTTAGACCCTCGGTTCGAGTGAAGTTATCTGACTAAAGTACTGATGAAAGCATTGAAGGTATTTTCAGTAATCACCAGGTACAATTTATTATAAATATTACTTTGTATTTACAATATTATAGTCATGAATTACCAATATTAACTGTTAATTACCATGTAGCAGGTAATATACACTATACTCCTGAAATTATTCAGCATATAAAACGACCCTCTTTGCCTGTTATGCGTTCCATGAATAGCCATCAAATAATCATTGCCCTGTGCAGTTCTGCTCTTTTTCCAACCTCCTGTGGACCTAAACTGGACAGAAAAAACTACAGCCCCTTCAGCAACACATCAAGGAGGTTGAATGCATTTAACAGCCTCTAAATGTGGAAGAATTGCTACTTCAGACCTGTGTATAACTAAGTCCAGCTCATTAAAAAGCTTAATTCAGTGCAGTATTGTGTTTGGGGCTTCAGTCTTTCACTGCTGTGGATTTGGTCTATGTTGAGTTCTCCCAGTCAGTGGGTTCATTGTGATAACTAGAATAACTAACATTTAATTTGGGACTCCATTACAATGGCTGGTAGTGTTGGAACCCATCAAAAAACATATTTATTCAAGGTGGCGGTGGCAGCAGTGGCAGACTAATAAATATGGTAATATGGCAGTATTTCTTTCTCTCTTACTTCATTATTACTCACATCATTATAATTGTATGTTTAATGAAAGTGTACATCCTGTGGGACCCCTATACTATTTCTCAATTTCTGAAAATATACTGCACAGCTATTTGACAAAAAATCAAAGAATAAACACATTGGGTTTAGGGTACACATCACCTTGATAATTAATGCGTCAATAATAAAAGAGGTTATTTATTTTGGCAACTGTGAAGAAAGAACTGACACAGCACTTGTACCTGAACATTGTTAGCTGACAAAACGTTTTTTTAACTAAAACACAATGCAACACTCAAAACTGACATTAGCCAGCTTACTCAGCTGGTTGTTAAATTTGAATGATGTTGCTAACTTTCTAGCTATTTTTTGTCAAGAGACCACAGTGCTGCAGGTTTCACAATAGGAGGTTGTTTTCTAGATGCTTTTTTCACTATAGGCCATGCTTATGAGAATGCCACTCAAGAATTATACTTATGTCATGAATTGTTGGAATTTGTGTGCATGTGTATTTAAGTATATTTGTTTTCTTTTTTTTTATAACTTTTATTTACCAATTGTAAGACAGAGACATGTGCACTGCCAGTGCATGTCAGCATACAATTTCTTGCAAAAATACCATACAATACAGTGCATACAAAAATACAGTTTCTTTTCTTTTTTCTACTTTTGAACACTCAGAACTTACGTAAACAACCCCCCTCCCCCAACCCTCTTACATAATTAAAGTGCAGTACAAATAAGTAGGTATAACCACACATATGTGAAATAATATGCTACATTACATAAATAAAATGGCAAATGTACCCAAGAAACAAACAAACAAACAAACAAAAACAGAACTAACAAAACAAAACAACAACAACAGAGGGTGCTATAGCTGATCATTATAAGTACATATATAATATTAAATATTAAATATTAATGGCTGCTTACTCCTCTACCATCCAGGCTATCTGTCTCTGACGGCACAGAGGGGCGGGTTTATACCTTGCTATCCACTGTATTCTTACGGAGAAACCTCCCGAGCTGGTAGACCATCTAGATAGCTAAGCAGTGGTTTCCAGTGAGTGTAAAACCTGTCAGATGAGCCTCTGAGTGAGAATAGTGAGAATTTGATCTTCTCCAGTTTCAGAAGACTTAAAATATCATGCAACCAGACTTTGATTGATGGTGGTTGAGGAGCCTTCCACATTAAAAGAATCCTCTTTCGAGCAATAAGGGAGGCAAAGGTGATGACATTATTTTGAGTGGCTGTGGTGCAGAGATCATCTGGGGGCTTGCAGAAGATAGCAATATGTGGGGTTGGATTTAGATTTATGCCTACTATATCTGACATAGTTCTAAAAAATAGTTGCCAGAAGCCAGACAATTTGGGGCATGCCCAAAACATATGGGTGAGGTTGCATGGAGTCTGCAAGCATCTACTACATTTCTCATCGAATTTGTCTGGATAAAGCTTTGATAGTTTTTCTTTGCAATAATGAAGCCTGTGAAAAACCTTAAATTGTATTAATGAAAGTCTAGCACAGCTGGATGTTGAGTTAACAGCCTCCACAGCCCCCTCCCAGAAGGTCTCAGAGAAATTCAGTTGGAGTTCTGACTCCCACTTCATCTTGATCCTATGTAAGGTAGATTCACTGGTCGGGGACAGTAGCTTATAAAAATAGGAGATATGACCTTTTGACAAAGTTTTAGCCCTAAGAACCAGGTCTATCCCGCTAGGTTTTGGTATCTGTGGGAACGATGTAGTGTGTGTTTTTACAAAATCCCGCAGCTGGAAGTACCGAAAAAAGTCTGATTTATGCAGATTAAAGGTGGAGGTTAATTGGCTGAAACTCGCGAATATACCATCAATGTACAAGTCTCCCAAACTGCCAAGTCCTTTGTTCTTTAAGGTGGAGAAACGCGGGTCGATCCTTGCTGGAATGAACAGGTAATTATTACAGATAGGAGTTGCTAGAGGGAGGGTGAGCCACCCAAAATTAGATCTTATTTGTGACCAAATTTTTAATGTCCCCACAACAAACGGATTAGAGGTAAACTTTGATAGGGAGAGAAGCAAGGTGCTGCGATGTTAGCGCCAGCAACGATGTGGAGCAAGAGGCTGATTCACTCTGACACCAGATGGATTGAGGAGAAGTAAACCAAGACATTATCTTATGTACATTGGCTGCCCAGTAGTAGCCGATTAAACTGGGTAGACCCAGGCCTCCAGCCGATCTGTCCCTACAAAGCAGTGCGCGACTTGCCCTTGGCCGTTTACCAGCCCAGATGAATGATGAAATGATGGTGTTTATAGCTGTGAAAAAGGACCTGGGAAGAAAGACGGGCAGACACTGAAACACATACAAGTAGCGTGGTAACACATTCATTTTTATAACTTGTATCCTACCGGTTAGGGACAATGGCAAGAAATTCCATCTTTGTAAATCAGACTTGACCGCAGCTGTTAATGGAGTAAGGTTTCGCTCTCGCATTGTGCGCAAAGATCGTGTAATTGTAATGCCAAGATATTTAAATCCTGTGTTGGCTATTTTAAAAGGTATAGTCGATGGTTGTATGTCTGTGGCCATACAGTTGATTGGTAAAAATTCGCTTTTAGAGATGTTCAGTTTGTACCCAGATAGACGCCCAAAAGAATTTAATAATGTCAGGATGCGTGGGATGCTCGACAAAGGATCACTTACATAAAGAAGCAGATCATCTGCATATAATGAGACCTGGTGTTTTATGCCCCATCTTTCAATCCCCCCCAAGTCCCTCCCCCACTTTCAGAGCCGCTGACAATGGTTCGATTGCTATTGCAAATAATAGCGGAGATAGCGGGCACCCCTGCCGCGTACCTCGGAAGAGTGGGAATGGATCCGACCGCTGGTTATTTGTACACACATAAGCACAAGGGGAGGAGTAGAGTAATCTGACCCATGAGATGAAGTTGGTATTGAAACCAAATTGTCTCAGGGAAAAGAAGAGAAAGTCCCATTCCACCCTGTTGAAAGCCTTCTCGGCGTCAAGAGATATTATGACTTCTGGAATGTTAGAGGAGGATGGAGAGAGAATGACGTCAAGAAGCCTTCTTATGTTAGAGTACAAATGTCTTCCCTTTATGAATCCCGTCTGGTCTTCAGAAATGATCAGGGGCATGATAGACTCCAATTGTCCAGCTAGTAGCTTTCCAAGAAATTTAACATCTACCGGTAGGAGTGAAATCGGGCGATAAGATGCGCAGTTAAGTGGGTCCTTACCCTTCTTAAAAATAAGAGAGACGGACACTTGCATGAGTGTGGGTGGCCTGTATAAATGAGTAATTGAACATGTCGAGTAATAGCGGAGCTAACTGATCTAAAACATTTTTATAGAATTCGACCGGGTATCCGTCGGGGCCTGATGATTTACCACTGTTCATTGATTGTATCGCTTCTTTAATTTCTGAGAGAGTGAAAGCGGCTTCCAGTCTTAGATTGTCCTGGGGTGAGACCTTAGGTAAGTCCAATCTTCCAAAAAAGTTAGTCAGTTGGTTTTCGTCTGTGAGGGACTCCGAAGCGTACACTGAAAAAAGTAAAACAAAGGTGTTGTTCTTTTGATGTGTTTTTTCTCATTCCACTGAATAAAAAAAAAACTTTTCTCAATTAAACTAAACTTTTTAATTTATATTCATGGTTTAACCCTAACTTAAGTAAATACACCCCCGGATGGGTGTATTTACTTAAGTTATAGAGGGAGAAGGTGAGATGGTAGCAGGCAGGTGAAAGTGGGATAAGGGGAGAGAGGATGGTGATTTAGAAAGGCAGATAAACTATTTTGAGCAAATGTTTTTGTGCTTGACTTATGGATAGTGGAATAAATATTACTGGTACTGTGGTGCTTACTGTGCTATTGTGCTGTGTTTGTGTGTTATTGCTTACTGTGCTGTATTTCACCACCAGGTGAAGAGCCTCTCAGCGTGACCCCAGCAGAAGTGAGGAGAATCCTCCAGAGGATTAACCCTCGCAAAGCTACGGGTCCTGATAACATCTCTGGGAGGCTGCTGAGGAGCTGTGCACACCAGCTGACGGATGTCCTAACAGACATCTTTAACACCTCCCTCCAACAAGCAGCGGTCCCTACCTGCCTGAAGACGGCTACAATCATCCCCATCCCCAAAACCTCCACAGTGACAGGCCTAAATGACTATCGGCCGGTTGCCCTCACCCCGATAGTCATGAAGTGCTTTGAGAGACTGGTGATGGCCCACATCAAAGACTGCATCAACGTCACTGTGGACCCACACCAGTACGCATACAGGAAGAACCGATCCACAGAAGATGCCATTTCTTCTGTGGTCCACACAGCCCTCACCCACTTAGAGAAGAAGGACTCGTATGTTCGCCTGCTCTTTGTGGACTTCACGTCTGCATTTAACACCATCAGACCGCAGACCCTGGTTTTGAAACTGTCCACACTCGGGCTGAGCTCTACACTCTGCAACTGGGTGCTGGACTTTCTAACGGAAAGGCCGCAGTCTGTGAAGATCCACGACATCTCCTCCTCCACCATCACCCTCAGCACAGGCTCCCCCCAGGGTTGTGTGCTGAGCCCCCTCCTGTTCACTCTGCTCACACACGACTGCTCAGCGAGACACCCGAGCTGCCTGATCGTGAAGTTCGCAGATGACACAGCTGTGGTTGGACGAATCGTTAACAACGATGAGTAGGGCTACAGGCAGGAAGTGGAACACCTGGAGAGTTGGTGCAGAGAAAACAACCTCTGCATCAACACGAAGAAGACCAAGGAGATGATCGTGGACTTCAGAAGGGGCAGACATCTCCCCCCTCCCCTGCACATCGGAGGGACAGCGGTGGAAGTGGTCCCCAGCTTCAGGTACCTGGGCGTGCACATCTCCAACGACCTCACCTGGAGCACCAACACTTCCTATCTGGTCAGGAAGGCACACCAGCGCCTCTACTTCCTCAGGAAGCTGCGGCGTGCTGGACTGGGGAGCTCTGTCCTGACCTCCTTCTGCAGATGTGTGGTGGAAAGCGTCATGTGCACCTGCATCACTGTGTGGCACGGCAGCTGCTCTGCAGCAGAGAAGAAGGCTCTGCAGAGGGTGGTCAAAGCTGCACAGAGGACTGTGGGATGCAGCCTACCCACCACCACGGACATTTACACCTCCAGGTGCAGGAAAAGGGCCTCCTGCATCATGAAGGACCCCACTCACCCCGCACATGCTCTGTTTACCCCTCTCCCCTCGGGCAGGAGGCTGCGGAGCATTAAGAGCAGGACCACCAGAATGAGGAACAGCTTCTTCCCAGAAGCTGTGAGACTGTTGAACTCTGGAGGACCCCTGTAGCCCCTGCCCCCCATCCCCAACCCCACCCCCCATCCCCCCATCTAGACCCCCCACCACAGATGCACAGACAATAATACAAAAAAAAAAAAAAAAAAAAAAAAAAAAACTTTGCACTGAAATTCTTGCACAATGCAGCTATTTGCACAACCTGGACATTTCACCATGGTGTTATTCTGTTGTTGTTTTTCTTTTTCTATTTCATTGTATATACTTTGTCTTAAATTTAAATTTGGCTTTACTTTTACATTTTATGTTCCATATATACAGATGTGTATATATATATTTTATTTTTATTCTATATTTTATTCTATATTTGATATTGGGCTGCTCCAGGACCAGGGAAACCAATTTCGTTGCATCCCATGTTTACATGTGTTGCAATGACAAATAAAAATCCTTGAATCCTTGAATCCTTGAATTTCTCTTTTTATACCGTAGACAAGAAATAGCGGATAAGCAGCCGAGCATTGAAGACATGTTGGCAAGATGGCCAGAGAGTCCCAGCAGCGGACTTAATATATTTATTAATGCCATTAATTAGACATTCATGAAAGATTATGTTTGAACCTTCAAAACATAGGTCTTTACTTTAATACACTTTCAAAGTTCTTTCTGCGTGCTGTTTTTGTTTCTCCAGATTAATGCCGAGTTTATGCGGGTGACAACAGTTCCCTTGGAGACAAAGTTATTAGTGCAGTTGGACAAGCACACATCAAAACTGCTTGAGGTCATCAGGAGCAAGGGTGGACGTGTGAAAGGCAACTTTGCAGGTTTTAGATGAGGTATCTATGTATGAGTTGGTTCTCAGTGGATCCATAGTTGAATAGTTGGGTTGTATGTGCTTTTAATAATACCTATTCTTCCTCAGACTGTGGACATCACAACTAGAAGAGAGTGCATATTCAAATCTTTGATGATCTACCTGGGTGATCTAACCTGTTCATCGCCTTATTAAAGAATGCCAGGTAAGGGCATCTCTCTCACTAACACAGACAATACTTATATACCAATTTTGTTTTGAGATGCAACAGATGCCTCCTGACACTGAAACCTCTGGTTGAAGATAGAGATGGTCTATAGTTTGATTGAGGGGGTGAAGGGGTGGAGGTGGGTCGAGAAATTTTCTGTGCTGGATGAGGGTAGAGAGAGAGAACATCACAACACATGACATCTTAAGACTGATTTGAAGGAAGGTGGTGTAGGTGGAGAACTGTGATTGGATATAAGTGGAGCCAGAGGAGTTGATTTTTGTTCTAAATTACCCATTTAATTAATAAAAATATAGTGACAGTTCCAGCAAATTTGATTTTGGAAACAATTATTCAAACTACTCAACTATTACACTTAAACATGCATTTTTAACATTTCAACTGACTTAAATTCATCACCATGCATCTCTTAGCTTAAGTTATATCTTTCAGCTGTTGCAGTGCTTAAGCAGTTTCTTCAGTAGATACAGCATTGCTTCAACAATGGTTTTCAGCATTGACATGCATTGTCTTTAAGAAATGCTCTTTCTAATTATTCTCATTTGTTGTTTTTTGTGTGTGCAGGATATGCAGAAAACGAAGCAGCCATGGCAATCGTCAGTGGAAATGAAGACATTAAAATCATCATTGACGGAACAGAGGTCCTCAGTAAAGTGCCCTCAATACCAATGGCTGTTGCTCTGTTCTTTGGGATAACTTTGTTATAACATGCTTGAGAAGCACTGTTTTATGTTATATATGGAGAAAAAATGTTGTAAAAAAATCATTTTACCTAAAGATGCAGACTTTTACTGGTTGCTGATGTATTTAAGGGGAAATTGTTATCATTCAGAAGCAATGTTTGAAAATAAATATGTTGAAAAGGAATGGCTTGACTTTGAATTTTTATTTGAGACAACTTAAAAAAAATAGTTTGCTCCCATATGCAAAAGTTGTTTAAATGAATTTAAAATATTTAGGTTTGACAAAATAGATTTTTTTACATTAAGTAATAAATCCAATGTATTTATTTTAATTTAGGAGAATCTGAAATAATTGCTTTGGTTCAACCTTCAGAAATTGATTTACATGAAGTTAAATATTTTAGGTCAAATCAAATGAAATATTTATGTTGTATAACAGCACAATATTAGTTGTGATCGATTACCTCAATTTTTTTAATTTAAGCCAACGTTAGATTTTTTTCAGTGTAGAGGTGGGAGAAGAATGACCTAAAGGTGTTATTTATTTTGTAGGGATCAGAGGTTATTGAACCCGATTCATCTGTTATTTGAGTAATCCGATTTGATGCCGTTTTTGCCTTCAGCTGATGAACCAAGAGACGTCCAGCCTTGTCACCATGTTCATACACCGACCCCCGGGAGGAGGGGTCGGTGGGAGAAGCTGTTCAGCTTCGGAAGTGAGGAGGAGATCCAGCTCTGTTTGCAGTTTTAATCTTTCTTTATATAACTCTGGCGTGTTTGTGGACGAAAGTTTATTGTCTAGATCTGCGATAGCTACCTCCAGCTCTATCTGTCGGGATCTGCGCAATTTGTTTGCATGGGATGTGAACGAAATAATTTTATGTATGTATGTATGTAAGCTTTGAGAGTGTCCTATAAAATGGACAGGGAGGTTTCATCATTTTTATTAGTTTCGCAGAAAAAAGTTATTGATTCTGAAACATGTTTGCAGAAGCTGGCATCTGCTAGCAAGAGAGGACTCAGCCTCCAATGCCTGTACCCCTTTGGCTTCATCTTAAAGTGCAGATCCAAGATTATTGTAGCATGATCTGACACCGTTATAGGTAGGTACTGGGCGGCGACAATTGCTGGGATAAGTTTTTCATCTACCAAGAAGTAATCTATGCGCAAAAATGAACGATGTACGTGGGAAAAAAAGGGTATTGCCTTACAGAGGGGTGTAAAAATCTCCAGGGGTCAACAAATCCATATTGAGTCATGAATGTGGAAAAAGCCTGAGACATTTTCGTAGTCGTAGTTGTTCATGAGCTGGACCTGTCCAGTGTTGAGTCGATCACACAGTTCATGTCTCCTCCCATTATCAAAAGGTGCAAGTCTAAGTTTTGGATCGTAGTAAATAATGAGCTTACAAAATTATGGTCATCCCAGTTGGGAGCATAGACAGATATTAGGATGACCTGTTTCTCGTATAATGTGCCAGTAACAATGAAATAACGACCATTTGAGTCCGTTATTACTTTATCTGAGATGAAATTAACATTTTTACAGATTAATATGGCCGTGCCCCTTGTTTTAACATTGAATTGAGAGTGGAAAGTTCGGTCAAGCCAAGGTCTATTTAATTTTCTATGGTCAGAGTTGCATAGATGCGTCTCCTGAAGAAACATAATGTCAGCATTTAGATTTTTGATGTGTGTCATAACCTTTGTACGCTTGATCGCAGCATTTAGCCCACCAGTGTTTAATGAGATAATCCTTACAGTCTGTCCACCCGCCGCACCACCACTTGCTATACTAGCCATGGATGAAAGTCCAGTGGTAGGATTGCCCGGTCAGTGTGAAGGAGCAAGTAGCGAAAAGTGAGTGAAATCCTCTGTACAAAAATAGCACAATATAAGACGATAGCACCAAACTTAAGACAGACAGAATCCAATGAAAACCTTCCTCCCCTTCCCTTCTCCCCTGTCCCACTAATCAAAACTAAACCCGAATGTTCGTACTTCCCTTTCTGCATCCTCTTTCCTCTTCTACTTTACCTGCCCTCGCAGCTTTGAGAGAGAGAAAAAGAAAGGCTAGTTGAACCCCCCCCCATCCTCCCCCAGAACCCAATGTGAACCCCGAACCCATTTCTCCCAACAGCTGTACAGTAAGTGTTTATCAAAGTGGTTTGAAAACCATGCCAAATATAAATGTAGAGTAGTCAAAACAAAGTCAAACAGACAAAAACAGAACAAAATCAAAAGGAAAGCAGTGTATTAGTCACTTAACAATGCAATTGGGAGAGTTACAAAGTTAGAGCCTATTCCACTATCACGGTTTCCAACCGCGTATCAGTATAATATTTATTTATTTATTTATTTTTACTTGAATGTGGCATGAACTAGAATAACACAAGTCGGTCTTCCTTATATTACGGTCAAATTAGAAGGGGGTGCACAGCACCCACTTCTGAACCAACTAAGCTGGCACCAAGGTGAACACAACACAACAGACAGTCAATAAACCTTGTACCTGATCCTAAAGTGTCCAGCTAAAGCCCGAGTCTGAACAAGAAATCAGCTCCTCTTGTGAGAGAGCTAGGTTAGCGTGACTCACGTTAGTCGCAGGTGAAATAGCTGTTGAAATAGCTGTTTAGGTTAAACGGGACCCGGGGTCTGTTGATATTTGGCCGCAAAGGTGGTGGCTTCTTCGGGAGATGAAAATCTCTTCTTCGCTCCGCTCTCCAGAGTAATCTGCAAGCAGGCCGGGAAGAGAAGTGCTGGCCGAAGAGCAAGGTTGTAGAGCTTGGCCATTACTACTCGGTACTTAGCTCGTTCCTCGGCGACTTCTGGCGTGTAGTCCTCAAAAGATCTGGATCGGTGATCCCTGGTACTGGAGTTTCCCTCGTCTCTTATGAGCCTCCCGAATAATCAGCTCCTTGATCTGGTAGCGATGAAGGCAAAGTATCACCGGTCTGGGTCGTGAGCCGGGTTGTGGTTTAGCAGTGACTGCTCTGTGCGCTCGGTCCAATTTGGGAGGAGACTGAAGTATCTGGTCCCCCAGTACTTCAACCAGGAGTTCGGCAAAAAAGCTCGTGGGCTTGGGTCCCTCGACTGATTCCGGGATGCCGATTATCCTGATGTTGTTTCTGCGGCTGCGGCTCTCGAGATCGATAGCCCTCGCTGTTAGCTTGGCGTTGCTCTCTGCTAATGCTACATACCTCTCCTCCAGTGCTTGAATCCGTTGGGCTTGCAGCTCGGCGTGTGATTCCAGTGAGTCCAGTCGCTGGCCATGCCCTGTCACCTCTGACTGTATTTTATCGAGTCTCAGTTCAAGGGCCGCGAATGTTGTTTTGTAGTCGGCTAGCATGCTAGCTCTGTGATCCTCCAGCATGCTAGCTATGCTCGCTAGCGATGCGCTGTTGCCCGTCAGAGAGGCGTCTGCCTCAGACTTTTTAGACGTTTTTGTTGCTTTCGACATTTCTCCACGACTTTCGGGGTTCTAGTATAAGTTCTTTCACCTACTGACAATTGGGGTTCTGAGGGAAGGGGGGGCTCTAAAGGTTATCGCTGCGGGAGCCTGAGTCCGAGCTGCTTTCACATGTTCACCGAAACCGGAAGTCCCAGTATATTGTTTTTCTTTTTCTTTTAAAAAAAAATGTATTTTAATCTACATTTTACTCAATGTATTGATTGTTTGATCGAAAACTAAGCAAAGACAGTGGCTGACTTGAGTAGTAAAGCCGCAACTCTTCGCCATCCTTTTTCCCAGTCCATCAGGAATAGCTCCAAGTGTACAAAGTACACCGTCTGCCACTCATGATGTTGCCTGCTGGTGCTGAGGGACTCATCACATAGTCGGAGCCAGGAGAGTAAAGCACAGACTGCCCGACGCCCAGCCAAGGAACATGTTTATGCTTAATAAGAGGCTTATGTCTGGGGCAGAGACAATTAGTGATATTGTGATTATTAACTGTGGTGATGATCTTTTGTGGACTCTCTCTCTCTCTCTCTCTCTCTCTCTCTCTCTCTCTCTCTCTCTCCGCCCTCTATCTCTTTCCCAATCACACACACACACACACACATATACCCTACACATCACATACATTAGGGGTTTGGTCACGCAATATCAAGTCTGTTACACAGAGGTTGCAGTAACACACAAAGCCCAAGGGACTCTCCCTGTTTCCCTTTGTTGTCATTCACATCTCGCAGCTAGTTGCCATCTTGTGTTTGCTGAATACATACCCCATGTTACTCTGGTGCCATCTTGGCTCCTAAAGTCGTGTCACCCACATGTCTCTGTTGCCATTTTCTCCCACCCTCTCTGCATGTTAGGGTCCAGCAGTAAATACTATACCCAAATTCCCCAAATGTCTTGATTAAGCCCTGTATCTTACGTCAACTGTACAGTATAAGCAACCCAGCTTTTCACTCAAGGACATCAAATGACACACAGCCCTGCAGAGCCAGATGGTGTCTCCTGTAAATGTCATATTTTCCATATGAGCAAGTCAGGAAAGGTTTTCTGTCTAGAAAATGCTGGTGAGAGGGGACAAGTAGTCCCATCCCTCCACTGCCACTGAAAATGAACATTTCCAACAGCATGACTGCTTTCCATAACAATAGAAACGATTCACTTTAGTATGATGGCAAGGTAACCCCCCAACACTATTTTTAAATTATACTGAAAATGTGAAAAATAAGAAATAAATAATATAGTGGTGTACACTGGCCAAGTACATAATGGATGGTGCAGCAAACACAGGCTTCCTCAGCAAGGAGCCCATTTAAAGAAACAAAAGAATGGATGAACTTTCTACAATCAATTATTAATGTTTAAAAATCTAAATCTAAGGAATGCATTTCATTCACTGACTGTATCCATTACTGATAATGCAAAAATAAGACAACAGCCAAGCTGACAGCTCTAGATGTTTTACTTAGTCACACTGAGCTAAATACTAATGACAGCATGCAAACATGCTTCCAAAAACAATGATTTCATGCTGATGTTTAACAGGTATAATGGTTACCATGGTCTAGAAACACTTTCCCTGTTCGAAAAATTCAGCAATAACCCTCAGTTAAATTTTAAGTCCATGTTTAACCATTAATCACAAACATGTAGTGGTTCCATCTGAAGTTCTTTGTTTTCATCTTGTCAGCTTGCATTTTGAAAAAACATTTTGTAAGACATTTTTTTTAGTATTTATATATATACCCACTGCTACTGGGTGAGAAGCTGCAGATGATGGGTGTTGACGACACAGTGATCTCCTGGATTACTGACTACTTAACAGGCAGGCCACAGTTTGTCCGTCTGGGCAGTGTCCTGTCTGATGTGGTGGTCAGTGATACAGGAGCTCCACAGGGAACTGTGCTTTCTCCCTTCCTCTTCACCTTATACACCACTGACTTTCAATACAACTCTGAGTCATGTCACCTGCAGAAGTTTTCTGATGACTCAGCTGTTGTTGGGTGTATAAGAGAGGGAGAGGAGGGTGAGTACAGGACGCTGGTGGACAACTTTGTGGTCCGAACAGAATCACCTGAGGCTAAATGTCAATAAGACCAGAGAGATGGTGATCGACTTCAGGAGGAAGAGGATGCCTTCACAGCCAGTACTGATCAGGGGGGAGGTGGTGGAGGAGGTGGAGGACTACAAATACCTGGGAGTGGTAATTGACAACAGACTGGACTGGAAATCTAACACAGAAGCTGTGTACAAGAAGGGGATGAGCAGACTCTATTTCCTGAGAAAGCTGAGATCCTTCAACGTGTGCAGCAAGATGTTGGAGATCTTTTACCAGTCTGTTGTTGCCAGCAGCATCTTCTTTGCTGCTGTGTGTTGGGGTAGCAGTATCAGAGCCAGCGACACCAACAGACTTGATAAAATCATCAAGAAGACTGGCTCTGTACTTGGTCTCCGGCTGGAGACGTTTGGTACTGTGGTGGAGAGGAGAACGCTGAATAAACTGTTTACCATCATGGACAATGATCAGCATTCTCTCCATCACACAGTGGAAAGACAGGGGAGCACTTTCTCCCACAGACTGCTCCAGCTGTCATTGTCCACACATAAGGTGCATCTGATTATAAGGTGCAATAAGCAAAAACAAAACGTGTGTCGGATAAGTTGAACTTTATTCAACTAATTTACAATAACTCTCAGTTGTTCAATTGATTCTGGAGATGACTAAAGTTTTTTGGACTCAGGTGTCGTTGAACAGTTGGGCCTCACCACGGTGCTGCTGGAGGACTCCTTGAAGGCCAACGCCCTCGATGGCAAACTTCTGGCCCGAGTAACTGCTCAGCCCCAGTCCTTAGTCAGTTCCAGCTCTTGCCCTGAAGCTCTAGACTTACGTGTGGTGCCTTCTTAATATCTAGACCTCAAGGAGGTTTTCAGTAAATGTCAGGACTTATCTCTATCACCCCATCGCCCTTATGATTGCAGTATAGACCTGTTGCCTGGCGCCACACTGCTTAGTGGCCAGCTGTATAACATCTCAAGGCCTAAGAGGGAGGCTATGGAGACTTACATTAAGGACTCCCTAGCAGCAGGCATCATCAGGCCATCGTACTCACCTCTACAAGTAGTTTTTTTTTGTCAGTAATAAGGATAAAAGCTGAATTGACTTCAGGGGCCTCAACAACATCACTATTAAAAACAAATATCCCCTACCCCTAATATCAACTGCCTGGGATTCTCTCCAGGGTGCCACCATCTTTACTAAACTGGATCTACGAAATGCCTACCACCTGGTGTATATTAAGCAAGGCGATGAGTGGAAGACTGCATTTATTACTCAAAATTGGACCGAAACACCTCAGAAACTATCTTTTCAGAGATTTAGTTGCCTTAGACAGGATCACCCTGGCCTCCAGCTCCACCGTAAAGAACCGTGGAGTTGTCTTTGATCAGGATTTGTCCTTTCATGACCATATAAAACAAATTCCGAGGACTGCATTCTTCCACCTACGTAACATTGCCAAAATCAGATGCATCATATCTTTCTGCGGATGCAGAAAAACTAGTCCATGCATTTGTTACTTCTAGGCTGGACTATTGTAACTCCTTGTTATCAGGCTGCTCCAGTAAGTCTGTTAAGAGCTTGCAGCTGATGCAGAATGCTGCTGCACATGTTCTGACAGGAACCAAGATCAGAGATCACATCGCTCCCATTTTGGCTTCCTTGCACTGGTTACCTGTTAAATCTAGAATAGAATTTAAAATTCTTCTCCTAACATACAAAGCTCTTCATGGTCAGGCACCATCATATCTAAAAGAGCTCATAATACATTGAATGCCTTTGATTTGACACCACTAAGGTCTAAGAGGTCCAGGAATGGCCTCGTCCTGAGTCCAGAAGACTACTACAGAGATTTCTCGGGTTTGCCTCCCAGGGATTGCCCGGACCTCAGCTTTCATCCGCCAGCATTTTTGATGGCCGACCCTGGAAGCAGACACCAAGTCCTACGTCTCTGCTTGTCATGTCTGCACCATGAACAGGGGGCTCCAACCTTCGATAGGCTGGACTCCTACATCCCCTTGCCATTCCTTGGTGTCCCTGGTCCCATATTGCATTGGATTTTGTGAACGGCCTGCCACAGTTGGAGGGTAAGACAGTAGTTCTCACAGTTGTTGACCGTTTCAGCAAGTTTGTTAGATTCATACCCCTGCTCAAACTTCCTTCTGCCAAGGAGACAGCAGACATCCTGGTCAGGGAGATTTCTTTGTGTCCATGGGTTACCCAGTGACTTGGTTTCTGATACAGGTCTCCAATCTGCGAGTTTAACGTCTGGTTTTCATCCCCAGTCCAACGGCCAAGCAGAGCGTGCTAACCAAAAGATGGAGCGCTCCCTCCGCTGCTGAATTTTACAACCAGGAAATCTTTAACTGTTGACAATAGATTTTATGAAAAGGCCATATAATTTCAGCCAGTTAATCCATGCTTGCAATTTTATGTAAATATTAAGTAGTCAGGGACATAATGGAAATCTAGTTGCATATTTTTTCACATCACAGGTGATCAATAATGGTATTAAAACACAAGTCTTACAGTTAAAATGTGAGACTCAGTCAGTTTGGGGAGGGTGTTTGCTACACATGCCCAACAAAGGTTGCCAACTTGTGCAAATAAGTGACATTTATCCCCGATAGCAGGCAATATTTATACAGATTATTGTGGTACTGTGTTGATAATTGTAACTTGAAAGCAGTTGCTATGTGGCCACCGAGATTTTTTTTTAAAACTTTTAGAAAGCACCAGCCTAGCTGCTAACCACCAACAGCTGTCTCTCTGCTACATGTTATGGCACATGCTCAAAGCCAACATACACTGAGCTACCTTAGGCTGTAGCCCCACTTAGACTGTTATTATTATCAATTTTACAATTTGTAACAGGTATTTGCCTTCACTCTAGCAGCAAGCTAAGGACTGTCTTTAACTTTTTACCCCCACTGTTAACAGCTAAATTCCCAATAAGTTGTTCTCATCAACACACTGAAAAGCCACATTGTTGCTTCTGCTGGTAGCATGCCAGTTTTGTTTTTGGTATAACTTAAGACATTTTTTTTCAAACAGCTGTGTGACGGTTTCTCCGTCTCGTGGGTACTTTCAGCACAGAGTAGACGGACCACAGCTCGTTGACAATTTAAACGCTTTATTTAACACATATATCAACCAACACGGCAGCCGATCGCAGGCGTTTTGCTGCCGTCTGCCGTGTGTCTTTGTCTGTCCGTGTCCGTGGCCGTGCTTCACTGGTTCCCCCTTTCTTTAACCAGCACGCCACTATATCGGGAGGTGAGAGTGATTAACCACCTGGGAACCGGTGTGGCAATCACTCTCACCTGGGGCTGCTCTCCCGAGCCCTCCCCACACCTCTCTCCCGCAGCTGATGCACCACGCCCCCTCCACATATCCCCACCGCCCGATTTAGGCCGGGGAGCCGTCCGGCCTAACCTACTCCCCCCCGCCTCCCCCAAGGGAGCGGGAGCGGAAGTCGTCCACAGGCATCTGCTCCCCCGGCCTGCGGTGGAGTCACCTGAGGGGAATGGGCGCCTCCGCCCGACGCATCAGTCTGCAATACAAAAAGGAAGAGAAAAGTTAAGGGTGCGGAGAAAGGGCTCCCCACAGAGGGCCTGCTTTACCCTCCTCGCTCTCTACTTTTCAGGGTGGGGTGAAGGGGACGAGGAGTCGTGTCTCCTCTCTCTCTCCTGCACAGTGTCTCTGCTCCTCGCCCTCCTGGTTTCCAGTCCAGGAGGTAAAGGAGACAGGTTAGAGGAAGAGTCACTTCTGGCCCTCGAGCGCCTCCCTTCCTCCAGGTCTCTGCTCCTCGAGCGCCTCCCTTTCTCCACGTCTCTACTCCTCTCTTCCTCCCTGTCCACGTCTCTGCTGACAGCCGGGGAACGAGAGGCGGGGGACATGGAAACTCGGGACCGTTGCGCGTCCCTTCCTCCGCAGCTTTCCTGGTGAGGCGGCGACGCCGTCCTCTTCTCCGTCTCCTTCCTTTTGTCCTTACTGGACCGGGGAAGGGTGCCGAAGGGCCGGCAACCCGGATCACCTGCCCGACCTCCCTTACTGGACATTCGCGGCGGAAGTGTCCGGGCCGCCTGCACCTCCAGCACTCCTGTCCTGCCGCCCGAGGGACCTTCCGTGGGCTAGGCGCAGCGCCCCTAGCGGCAGGACCCTGTGGCGGAAGAGAAGGAGAAGAAGAAGGGATGTTAGTGCGGGGCGGGGGCGTCGGTCGAGCCGGTGTGTGTCTCTGGGGAACGGGAGCAGGTCTTCTCCGGGGCGCCGGCACGGGACAGGCGGGAGCGGATGGCTGACCCTCCTGCGCCCGGGCTCTGGAGACGACGGCTAGGTGGTCCTCCGCCAGGGTGATGGCCGCGGCCAGGTCCGCCGGGCGGTGCCCGCGCACCCAGTCCGACGTCGCCGCCGGGAGCCCCTCCAAGAACTGCTCCGCCACGATCTGCCCCATCAGCCGTTCCTCGCCGGCGGAGTCCCCCGGTCGCAGCCATCGCGTCGCCGCGTCTTTCAGCTGCCGGGCGAAGATGAACGGCCGATCAGCGGGCCCCAGCCTGGCTCCCCGAAACCGGCGGCGGTGGTCCTCCGCCGAGGAGCCCATCCGATCCAGGATGGCTCCCTTGATGTCCCCGTACCGATCCCGGGAGGGCCCCGGCAGTCCGAGCGCCGCCGTCTGGGCATCCCCCGACAGCAGGGGGAGCAGCCGCACGGCCCACTCCGCCTCCGGCCAGCCGCACGCCGATGCCGTCGCCTCGAACGCTTCCAGGTATGACTGGGCATCATCGCTCCCAGTCATCCTGGGCAGGGTCATGCCGGAGCGCGAGGGACCCGGCGACGCTGTCCCCTCCCGGACCAACATCGCCTCCAGCAGCTGCGTCTGCCTCTCCCTCTGCTGCTGTAGCGCCGCGAGCTGCTGCCTGGTGAGCACGGCCTCGTCCCGCCTCACCGCGGCGACCTCCGCCACCATCTGGGCCAGCGCCGTCACTTGCTGCGGCTCCGCCATCACCTCTGTGCTGAGCCACATTGGGCGCCAAAATGTGACGGTTTCTCCGTCTCGTGGGTACTTTCAGCACAGAGTAGACGGACCACAGCTCGTTGACAATTTAAACGCTTTATTTAACACATATATCAACCAACACGGCAGCCGATCGCAGGCGTTTTGCTGCCGTCTGCCGTGTGTCTTTGTCTGTACGTGTCCGTGGCCGTGCTTCACTGGTTCCCCCTTTCTTTAACCAGCACGCCACTATATCGGGAGGTGAGAGTGATTAACCACCTGGGAACCGGTGTGGCAATCACTCTCACCTGGGGCTGCTCTCCCGAGCCCTCCCCACACCTCTCTCCCGCAGCTGATGCACCACGCCCCCTCCACAAGCTGGAAGCAAGGAGACAGTCACTGGTCATTCCGCTGGCCCACATAGATTGTGTGAGCTGGGACGTACTTATGTATGTACTTTGTGACCAAGATTCCCTCAGTTTAAGCTGTCTGCCTGGATGTGCTATCTCTCTGTGGCACAGAGGAATCTGGCAAGTTCAGCAGAACATCTGGAGCAGACCAAAGGGAGATGAGCTTTTAATTATAAAACACAGCCTCAACTGAAAAAAAGGAGGCCACCCTTCAGTTGCCCTGAGAAAATGTCTGAATGTGAATTGCTTCACTTTGTATTGTCCCCACATACAGTCTGTCTGCACACAAACACAAAGGGAAAAAGAAAAAAAAGCCAACAGACATATATGTAAAACAGAAAGCAACAGCTATAAATGTAGGCACTTATATTTACAATATCACAATATGTGCAGCATTTTTCCCCACAATGATTCCTTTAAGCAATGTGAGAGTACACTTTATAAATTTGTGAAAAATAATGTGAGGATTTAGTAATTTTAACAAACTTAAAACTCATTATTTCAATATTTTAAAGTATAACATTGGGAGCTGTATATCTATTGTACCAAAACAATTCTAAAACTTTAGCTTTCCCAAGTGAAATAGGAAAGGTGGTTCGACCCTTTGGGAGCGTGAATATCCTCATTAAATTTTATATATATATATATATATATATATATATATATTAGTATATCATACTTATAAAATATAATTATGAACTCATCTAAAATTGTGTTTGTGATCTGTCTGGACACACAGTAATGGAGGCGCTAGAAGACAGCTCCCCAAAATAGAAACTGTTATTTTCATGGAGAGCATGAAAGCACTTAGCAACTTTTATGTCAGTCTTCCAATAAGAACTAAATGTATCCTGACTGTAAGTAGAAATTGGACTTGATTATGTCACACGTACTAAGGTTGGTTGACCTAACCAGTCAAGGCAGATGGCCACCCAACCTGGGCCCAACAGCTCTATAAACCTGTGGTGAGGATATGTAGGAAGTGGAGCAAGGAAGCTATGGAGGAACTGTCGGCATGTATGGACATTACAGACTGGGATGTTTTCAGGGTCTCTACCAGTAACCTGGATGAGTACACGGATGCTGTGACTTCCTACATCAGCTTCTGTGAGGACTGTTGTATCCCATCATACACCAGGGTGAGTTATAACAATGACAAGACCTGATTCAGTCCTTAACTCAAACAGCTTAGGAAGGACAAAGAGGTAGCATTTAGGTGTGGAGACAGAGACAATAATAATAATAATAAAGTACACGTTTACCAGGCGGTAAGGAATGCTAAACGGCAGTACTTAGAGAAACTTCAACAGCAGTTCTCAGCCAACGACTCTGCCCAGAACTGGACAGCGTTTTGACAGACCATTGAAAGACAATGGGACTCCCCTGGAACCATCCCCCATAACACCTTCACCCAGACCTCCAGCTCAGCTGAGGCCCTCATACATAGCCCCCTCTCAACGGTGCCTCCCCCACCTCCGCCTCGTTGACACATCTGTCCATCCTAGAGGGGGATGTCAACAGGCTTTTTAAAAAACAAAACCCCTGCAAAGCAGCTGGCCCTGACTCTGTCTCCCCCTCCAGCCTAAAACACTGTGCAGATCAGCTGTAGTCAGGAGACTGGAGACAGACTGGAGACAGGACATGCACCAGCCTGCTTCAAAACCTCAACCATCATCCCAGTCCCCCCCCAAAAAAAGGATCACAGGATTCAACGACTACAGACCCGTCACCCTGACCTCTGTGGTCATGAAGTCCTTTGAGCTCCTTGTCCTGCCATACCTCAGGTCCATCACCACCCAATATCTGGAGCCCCTGCAGTTTGCCTACAGATCAAACAGGTCTGTTGATGACGCAGTAAACCTGGCCCTCCACTTCATCCTCCAACATCTGGACTCCCCAGAAATCTATGCCAGGATCCTGTTTGTGGATTTCAGCTCTGCCTTCAATAACATCATTCCAGCCCTCCTTCGAGACAAGCTTTCTCAGCTGGGCATGCCTGACTCCGCCTGCAGATCTGTATAGACAATCATTATGACACAATAGCGTTGCATTTATATCAGTCTAGCCAGCATCCATTAGTGTTGGGGTTGCCGTGGTTACAGGAGCATAATCCTCATATTAACTGGAAAACGGGGAAAATTCTGAGTTGGTCAGAAAACTGTAAGCAGGGCTGCGTACAGACCGGCCCTGTATTCGGCGCCATGGAGGCTAAACCTGACACTACACCTCCACCAGGCCTAGAGACAGTTCCTGACACACACACACACACACACACAATCGGCCATATGATTGCGCTATAGAGTTAGTGCCACGGGCTCCCATCCCTAAAGGCAGGCTGTATGCTATTTCGGGACCTGAAAGGGAGGCTATGACTGAATATATTCAGAGCTTACTCGAGGCAGGAAATAATCCGGCCATCCTCGTCCCCGGCGGGGTTCTTCTTCGTTAAAAAAAAAAAGACGGGTCTCAGGCCGTGCATAGATTACAGTCCACTTAATGACGTCACGATTAAAAACCGCTATCCCTTACCCCTTATGACAGCCGTGTTTGACCAACTCGAACAGGCCAAGATTTTAACAAAGATTTAAGAAACACCTATCACTTGGTTCGGATTGGGGAAGGGGATGAGTGAAAAACTGAGTTTAATACACCCAGGGGACATTACGAATATCTTGTCATGCCGTTCGGTTTGACCAATGCACCGGCAATCTTTCAGGCCATGATAAATGTTTTGAGAGATTTCCTTAATCATTTTGTCTGTGTATTTAGATGATATCTTGATTTACTCAGCGGACTATGAATCTCACGCCCTCCTACGAGGGGGTGGGAGCAGTCCTATCCCAACGTGCAGAGAAGGACAACAAGTTGCACCCGTGCGTGTTCCTGTCACGCAAGATGTCCGCAGCGGAAAGACATTACGACGTAGGTGATAGAGAACTGCTAGCGGTTAAAGCCGCTCTGGAGGAGTGGAGACACTGGCTGGAGGGGGCGCAGCAGCCTTTCCTGGTATGGACAGACCACAGAAACTTGGAGTACTTGCGTAAGGCAAAAAGATTAAATTCTCGCCTGGCCAGTTGGTCACTGTTTTTCAAAAGGTTTAACTTTGTCATGTCTTACAGGCCGGGGTCCCGTAACACTAAGCCCGACGCCCTGTCCCGCCTATTTGACCCTGAGCCCGCTGCCAAGAATCTAGAGCCCATCCTACCACTGAACCGTGTGGTAGGAGAAAGAGGTGAGGAAAGCCAACAGTGAGAGCCTGACACCTAGTGGTTGCCCAGCGAATCGTCTGTTTGTTCCTGTGGCTGTGCGACCACAGGTAATTCACTGGGCTCACACATCGCTGCTCACTTGTCATCCGGGGATGCGGAGAACTATGTTTATGATTTCCCAGAGGTTTTGGTGGCCGTCCATGGAGCGGGAGGTTCGGGAGTACGTGGAGGCATGCTCCATCTGCGCTCGAAATAAGAACTCCTCCAGAGCACGGATTGGGCTGCTGCAACCCCTCCCGGTTCCCACTCGACCATGGGCGGAGATCTCCCTGGACTTTGTCAAGGGGCTCCTGGTCTCAAGGTGACACCACCGTTCTCACGGTGGTGGATAGATTTTCAAAAATGTTCTTGGTGGACTGGGAGGGTTCCGGCCAGTTTCATAATGGACTCAAGCCTGATCTTTGTGTTTGTTTCCTCCCTAGTGGAGCATTTTTGGTTGATACTTTTGTCAAATAAACGTCCTTTATTTGTCGTGCATTTGGGTCCTGACCTAGTCCAGGTGTGACAGGAACAGATGACACTAAGAATCAATCAAATTTTATTTATATAGCCCAAAATCACAAAATACGTTTGTCTCAGAGGGCTTTACAATCTGTACAGGGAGTGACACCCTCTGTCCTTAGACCCTCGATTTGGGTTAGAAAACTTGCCCGCCAAAAAACCTTTTAACAGGGAAAAAGGTGGAAGAAACCTCAGGAAGAGCCACAGAGGAGGGATCCCTCTCCCAGGACGGACAGACGTGCAATGGATGATAAAATGAGTGTTTACAATGAATGATGAATTATTATAGTACCTTACCACCCCACTAGAACATTGCGCTCCCAGGATGGTGGGTTCCTTGTGGTTCCTATAGTGTCTAAAAGTAGATTAGGAGACAGAGCTTTCAGCTATCCTCTTCTGTGGAATAAACTACCACTCTGTGTTCGGGAGGCAGACACGATCAACACCTTTAAGAGTAGACTTAAGACTTTCCTGTTTGATAAAGCTTATAATTAGGGCTGGCTCAGGTCATCCCTTAGTTATGCTGCCATAGAACTAGACTGCTGGGGGACTCACACACTCTCTTCTTCTCTCTCTCTCATTCTCTCTCTCTCCTTATCTATCCATCTATCTAATCCATCTATCTATCATGTTACTAATTAAACTTCTTCCCCGGAGTTTCTGTGCTCTCTCGTCCAGCAGGTTCTTGTGGACTGTGTCTGCTGCTGTGGTCCTGCGTGGCGTCTACTGCATGTGTTGTCGCCGTCATCATTGTTGCCATATCCCCATTACAGATTATAGTTAGTTAATGATTTGCTACTGCGCATCTGTATCTTTACCACTAGTTTCACTGTTGCTGTAATGGTTCATCATTCGTTGTCATTGTTCTCATTTTGTCATTGTCATTATTTGTCACTGTTATTCATTGTGAGTGTACAATATGTGTTTGTTGATTTGTTCTGTACATGTGACATCCATTGCACGTCTGTCCGTCCTGGGAGAGGGATCCCTCCTCTGTGGCTCTTCCTGAGGTTTCTTCCACCTTTTACCCTGTTAAAAGGTTTTTTGGTGGTCAAGTTTTTCCTCACTCGAATCGAGGGTCTAAGGACAGAGGGTGTCACTCCCTGTACAGATTGTAAAGCCCTCTGAGACAAATGTATTTTGTGATTTTGGGCTATATAAATAAAAATTTGATTTGATTTGATTTGATTTATTACATTAACAGTGGAACTTGTGATAGAGATACAGATGCACAGCAGCAAATCATTAACTAACTATAATCTGTAATGGGGATATGGTAACAATGATGACGGTGACAACACATGCAGAAGACGCCACGCAGGACCACAGCAGCAGGCACAGTCCACAAGAACCTGCTGGACGAGAGAGCACAAAAACTCCGGGGAAGAAGTTTAGTTAGTAACATGATAGATGGATAGAGAAGGAGAGAGTGTGTGAGTCCCCCAGCAGTCTAGTCCTATGGCAGCATAACTAAGGGATGACCTGAGCCAGCCCTAATTATAAGCTTTAACAAAAAAAGTTTTAAGTCTACTCTTAAAGGTGTTGACTGTGTCTGCCTCCCAAACACAGAGTGGTAGTTTATTCCACAGAAGAGGAGCTTGATAGCTGAAAGCTCTGGCTCCGAATCTACTTTTAGACACTATAGGAACCACAAGGAACCCAGCTTCCTGGACGCGCAGTGTTCTAGTGGGGTGGTAAGGTACTATGAGCTCTTTTACATATGATGGTGCCTGACCATGAAGAGTTTTGTATGTTAGTAGAAGAATTTTAAATTCTATTCTAGATTTAACGGGTAGCCAGTGCAAGGAAGTCAAAATGGGAGAGATGTGATTTCTGATCTTGGTTCCTGTCAGAACACGTGCAGCAGCATTCTAAATCAGCTGCAAACTCTTAAGAACACTGCTGTACAACCATCAGGCTTCCACATAAAAAAACTGACTTCCTCTACTTACATACACTACTGCCAATCTTTTTGGACAACCACAAACAAACAAACAAAAAAACTTACAAGAACTTTTTCGACATATGCCATCTGGGCTGGCTGCTCGTCAGGGGACCTCAGCCTAAGCAAACCATTGTTGCAGACTCTAGGTGAGCCCTAAACAACCCCTGCCAGCCTTCAGTTACTTTCATTGCATTGTTATCATATTGTTTGCAAAAAAAAAAAAAAAAAGTTGTATAGATTCAAAGTTGTTATTTTAAGCAACACCAAAGTTCCTCAAAAAGTCCAGTCCTTCAGGCACATATGAATTGTTTTTTTTTATAAAGATGGAGTTAAGCTTTGATGAGCTTGGTGAGTTATTATTACAAAGAAGAAAGAACAAAGTAGTGTCTATAATGCGTTGTGTATGAAAAATGTACAAGTGAAAAAGTCAAATATCAAAGGCAGACATTATGTAAGATACAGGAGAAGAAATCATTCAGAAAGGCAAGTGATCAATCAGACATGGTAAAATCTTCAAAGAAAAAAAAAGTTGTGGTAGGAAAAAAAAACCTACATTAACTTTTAATTGTATAATAAAGCTGCCCTATGTATACATTCTTCTGGTGTGATGGCCACAGCTGTGGCCACACAGCCATAAAAATGTCAGAAACCTTCTGCACTCATAGTTGTTTTTTCTATAGTTAAATTTTGGTTATACATATTATACATTTAATTATTAATCTAAATTGGTTTTAACATTTAGTTGCAATAAATCACACGTTCTGTTTCAGATAACACACTTTATTAAATGACAGTAGATTGGTTTTCTATTTGAAGCACACACATTTAGTTTTAGCTTTTGTACAGTCTTCATTTAATACAATTTGTAATCCGTTTTCTTTGATTTACCGGTGATGCTGCTGGGAGCTGGGAATGCCAGGCAAAAGGATCTGCCCCACAAGCTCAGCCATTGTGTAGCAGATGATGCTGATTGGGCCGGCACATCATGTGGGGGGGAATTTAGTGCTTTACTGTTTATTCCTTTTGAGACAATTAGTAATTTTACTTGGTTTTGTTAAGTATGAATTATGTTTATTTCAAGGAGTTAATTTTCCTGGTTTCCTTTGGTAATTAGCTGTTGTCTTTTGTGTTTGTTTACCCTTCTTGTGTTGGTATGGGCTGATCACCCAGTATATAAGTTTCCCTCTTGTGTTTAGTCAGGGGGACTGTTTGTTTTGTCTTCTATTAGTTTGTCCAGTCGGCATTTACACAGTTTTGTTAATTTGACCTCTTTTATGGGCCCAGTTCTTCATGGCTTTTGTTTGGAAATTTAAAAAAAATCCTTTTTTGAAAAAACTACCTGTTCTCATTGCCGACTGACTCGGGCAGAGTTAGGCAAAAAAACATTCTTCATATAAAGTAGCTGTAATGTAAATAGATAAAAACATACCTATTTAAAGTGAACTCTCAATAAAATAATACAGCATTTAGCAAAAAATAGCAAAAAGGTAAACATATCTTAATTATACACAGACATGGTACACATAATTCAAAAGGGACAATAAGAGATAGCTTATTGTAGAAAGGAGGGAGAAATTATATTGTGATACAGGATTTTATTATACTAAACTATATATATATATATATATATATATATATATATATATATATATATTAAACTATAGCTTTTGTTAAAAACAAGTGAGATTCAGTTAATTTGTAATAACACTGGTTATTCTACCAAGTCTTTTGGAGTCTTGTTATAAACAATTACTTCCTAGGAGAATGAATAAATGTATTTATTTTTGCTTTTTAAAAAAACAGTTAAAACAGTGAAACAGTTACTTTACCAAATTTAACTACCTCATGTCTATTTGATAATAAGAAGACAACAATTTCAAAGCAAAAGGAGAAAAATGAAGAGTTTAATTTACTGAGTAACATTTCATGCTTAACAGTGTCTAACGGGTTTGCATCTGCATGTATCTTGATAAACTGTATATTAATACCGAAGGGGTTAATTGCTCAGTGAATTCAGATTAATTATTACCTACCATTAGATATAGATAACAAATGAGGTAGAGTACAGGAACAAGGTATTGGCCAGATCTTCAAAAGAAGAAATGAAGTAGTAATTCAAAATATATGTAATTTTCTCAGCTTCACTTACTAAGAGACCAAGGTGACAAATTTGAATCTTTTTTTCTCCGGTAATTGTTTTTATCATTTCCCATAAAGCTTTTAAGTTTGAAGATTGGAGTATTTAGCTATGATAAAGTCATACTTTAGATCATTAATATCACTAGGTTATCTAGTGACATTTCATAAATTCAGCCAATTTTCCTTATTTGTGTATTACATTTATAGATTTTGTTGATCATATGTGTAAAACATCCAATGCATTCAGAACAGCACAGCCAGAATACTGATGAAAGTACTAAAAAGTCTTGCTACTTACATACAAATCCATCAAAGGATGTGTGGCACTGATGGACAAAGACATGGTTACAATACCTTGCCCCCCATCTTGAATTAAAACCTGCTCAAAACCACTACCAAACAGAAAAAGCCCACCATTACCGCTGTTCCAAACAGATGCAGGCTAGGGAAAGAGTCATTTATGGGTTTTAATAAGAGCGTTTAAATCACATGTTGTGATTTCAGTGTTGAAGCTCATTCATGCCGGGAGTAATGTGTAAAATGTCATTCAAAAGCAGTAATGAGTTAACCCTCGTGTGGTATTAGTATTTATGGGTGGACCCGCGTTTTGTGTTTTCAAAACACCACAATCCAATAATTTTCTCTTAAAATACTAAACAAATGTGTTTTGATGTATGTTCTTCACAGAAAATGAGCCAAAGCCAATGAATTTCAGGTTGAAAAAATAATTAATTTTTTTCATTTTTCATTCAGTTTCATTTTTCTTTCAATGAAAACTGAAAACGGGTCCCACAGACCCGAATACCATACAAGGGTTAAACGGGTTAAAATGTGTTAGTGAAATGATTATATGACTTTTTTGAATGGAGCAAGATGTTCAATTGCTCTAGTTACACATATAGACCTGTAGAGAACTGTAAATAAAATAAATAATATGCAACACAAAGAATCAGCCACTGAGTCATTCTGAGAAGTGAAACACATGCACCTCCCAACCTACAGGAGCTGATCACACCACAGACCTATAACCGCACTGAGATCTGCCAACAGTTTGCTCCTCCGAGCAAAGTGTGAACTGGAACTCGACTCCCCCATGGAAGACACAACCCTCCGGAAGCACCAGACTGTCATATGTGTGTGATGTTTAGTTTCTGCTTCTGCTTGCTTCTGTACATGTGTGTTTAAAAAGGTGAAAAATGTGATTTGTTCAGCTCAGTGAAGCACTGTGTGTGCGCGCGCACGCACACACACACACACACACACACACACACACACACACACACATAATCTTCTTGTATACTGTTTTGGAGTCAGATGACCAGAGTGACTGCAGAGACACATTGCCTGGTTACGTAGCAGATTACGGAAGCTATGCAAAATACACACATACACAGCCTATATCCCCAGCACTTCCCCCATGTTAAGGGGGGCAGTGATAGCCGGAATGACTTTAGCAATGTGTACATTCATGAGTGCCAGGAAACACATCCCTCCTGACATAGTGGCATTGAAAATAACATTTCCCTATGTGCTCACTGATGCCATTCCTCTTGCCAGCTTACACAGTCTATTTTCCATTGAAGAATAATGACATTTAGTGACATTATATCCTATTTGACAAGCAGGAAATGCTGAGTGCTGGAGGATATGCATCATGGGATGCTTTTTACATTTGACCCTTGTCAACAATTAATGGATCAGTGATAGCTGGGGTAGAATATATCTTCAGTTTAAGTCCAAGCTTTGGTCACAGTTCCTCATCAAGTGACTATTGTTGAAATCTGCAATATCGTATGGACCATGCTACAGAATAGTATTATTGTTTGCCACTTCTGCCATTGTGTCCAGGAGCTGCTCATCTACTTGTATTTGCGTAAATAAATATATTAGTAAATAAATACACTCTTTAAAATCATTCAGAAAGAGAGGTTAGTAGTGGCTTTTCTAAGGATTTGTGGAATAGTTTGTTTGCAAGAAAAGAGAGTTGATGTTGGATCTGGCACATTCATGCCCAACTTCACTTTATGCAGACTTCATATGTAGATATTCACTGAATTTGTGCAATTCCACCTTCGTAAATGTGTCACCAAGGAAAAATCCACACAGTTTGAGATTCAGTAATCATCAACATGTTGTAAATGCATGTTTCTGTTTTATAAATATTATGAAATTAGGTGCATATGCACAGGTATTATATACATTCCCACAATTATTGAATCATTAGTATTACCATTATTGAATGTCAGAAATTTAATCAATCATTAGTTTGTAGCATTCATATCAAAACTGACTTTACAGGGTGTGTCACCGTCAAGGATAAACTGAAAATGATGTGAAACAAAATGATGCTTCCTATGCAAATAAAAAATAAATAAAAATAAAAATAAAATAACTGATAATTGATGACATAAAAGTAATCAGTATAAATTTTAAATGTGTCTGATATTTTACAGAGGTAAAAATTAATCAAACAATCAGTGACCATGTCTAACAACCTCAACAAAATGTTTTATGAGAATATTTTGTCTCTCACAGTGTATTTTATCTTTACCTCATTATATCATAGGCCAGGGGTGGCCAACCCGCGGCTCCCGAGCCTCATGCGGCTCTTTAACTAGTTTCATGCGGCTCTTCAGGAGCTTTCACATGACATGCGTCAAATATGATTGGCTGGCGTTGCCATTCATTCCCCCTACGGCTAGATGGCACGCTGACCAGGTAAGCCTGTTTGAGTGATGTCAAACGGGCGACAATAAAATCTTTGGCGCGACATCAATTGCGTTGTAAACAATTTCCGTCATGTTAGCTCTCAAAATGGCAGGGAAAAAAAGCACAGCCAAACGAAAATATGAAGAAGAACACAGGACGTTTTTGACAGAGTGGGAGAGTTTATATTTTTTGTTGAACGTAATTATCATGTTGGTGTGGTTATTTTCATTAAATCTGGCTGAGCAGAGGTCTGTGTGTGCGTGCATACATGATTAAGGAATGGGATGATGGTCATGTGTGCCCATGTGTATGATGTGGCTCTTTGCAGTAACACAGAAAAAAAAGTGGCTCTTGGTCTCTGACTAGTTGGCCACCCCTGTCATAGGCTGTCTCTGGAAAAAAAAAAAGTGTAAGCCTGGTCTGGTGGAATTTTGTTCTTTTTCTTTCTTTTTTTTAAAACACCTGTGAGTTTTATAACCAGCAGGGATTCCTGTCAGGCTGAGTCTAGCCTAAACAAACTCCACCCATCAAGACAGTTCAGGCAGACTATGTGCAACCTGAAAGGCAAAACCCAGATAATAGACTGAGAATAGAATTCTTCTTTTGGTAGATGTCAAATCAAATCAAATCAAATTTTATTTATATAGCCCAAAATCACAAAATACATTTGTCTCAGAGGGCTTTACAATCTGTACAGGGAGTGACACCCTCTGTCCTTAGACCCTCGATTCGAGTGAGGAAAAACTTGCCCACCAAAAAACCTTTTAACAGGGAAAAAGGTGGAAGAAACCTCAGGAAGAGCCACAGAGGAGGGATCCCTCTCCCAGGACGGACAGACGTGCAATGATGTCACATGTACAGAACAAGATATGTGCATGTATGATTGACCCCCCTCCATACCCGCTACCCCCAACTCAACCCCTTCCTCACAGCTTGCTCCTTCACTGGCCTTTGCTGTGCCTCCGATCCAGACTGTAGATGTGAGCCGTGACAGCTCTGCAGGGGCTCGGTTGAAATCTCCGCCTCACTCCCGACTGGCTAACAAACAAAGGCTGCGGGCCAGATATGAGTGGAAACACACCAGAGACAAGGGAGGAGAAAAAAAAACAACAAAAAAAAAAAAAAACAGGTCAAGGCTCAGCACTTCCTGCAGCTCAGAGAAGCCAATGACCTGATTTTGTTTGTGTGTGGTTTCTGGCATGCAAGCACCAGTGATCCATGTACAGGCGGGTGTGCATGGGAGACGGAGCTGTGGGGGGTTTGGTTAAGGGTATAGAGATGTATTGTTTGTGTGGATTATTGGGAAGACGGTCACAATCAGTATAATATGTCGTGAGAAGAGAGCAGATGAGGGGAGTGGAGGATGGTGAAGTGATGGACAATCAGAGAATAATCTATTACACTCCACCTTATTTCTGAACATAGCCGCCTAAAGTTATACACTCAAAATAAAATGTTTACATGTTTACATTTGTGCCAACATGTCTAGTCCATGCAGTTGCTACTTCTATGCTGGACTATTGTAACTCCTTGTTACAGACATCCCAAGTTCCAAAAAGTCATTTCAGGGAGATGCTTATCGAACAAATACACCCCCACCCCCTGCACGCCACATACATACACACTGAAGGCCAACAACTTTTCACCAGCTTTTTATTAACTACCGGTGTTCAAAACAATACAATATTTCTTAAAACATTTTAAATATATGTCCATGTCCTTTCAATCTTTCAGCCTGCAGTGAACATCTTTCATTCTTTCTCTTTTTCCAGGGACTTTTTCAGGCTCTCGTTATATGTACTGGCTGCTTGTTTTGCAGACTTCAGCAATTTCCCTGGAACTTCCAGGTCATGGCACTAAATGTCAATAAATTTGTTTATTTTACACGACATCAGGTTAACAAGAGTTTGGTGGGACATCTGACATCTGACATCATCTCTGTTTTGATGTGGCGGACTGAATGCTCTCTCCACATCACGGTTTGAATTGGGCAGAACCAGCAACAGCTTAATTAGTTGGCAGAGCTCTTTGAATCTGACCTGACCTGTGTTAACTGATTTGACCTTTGATAGCCTCCCCCAAAACTCATCCACTGCCAAATTCCTGTAATTTGGAATTACTTTCTCCAAATTGGTTGAGGTGTAATCCAGCACCTCTAAGTGTAGCTGTTCCTTCACATCTGCTTTCACAGCATCGGGGAATCTCTCTGCCAAAGTCAAAATCTGCTCTGGTGTCACATCTTCTTGATTCTCTGGATTAACAACTGACAAATTTGTCAAGACTTTGTCTCTCACTGGGAACTTTTCCTTTACTTTTTGGAAGCTCCTGACATAGAAGGATCTGGCATCTTTGAAGAATTGCCTTGTCTTGTCAGAAGGGATTTCTTCCTCACTTACTAAATGTCTCCTTGTCAAGAACCCAACAAAAATCTGCACAGTGGACTTCAGGGTTGCTTACATCTATTTCCTGCACATTCTGCTCTCTCAACACCTTTGGCACAATGAATCTGCTTCCAATGTCATGCAGGAGCTCCTCAACACTACCATTTAATTTAAAGAGAATGGGTGCCTTGTCTTGAAAAATCAAATTAAATTTATAGAAAGATTGTGTGGCATTGTCGAGAAAGCAAGTGTAGATTTTCATCATGGGATCTGTCAGCCTCTTCTCAATATCACAGGACTTCTGATTTTCACTGTGTGATTGAAAATAGGAACTGAAGGCAGGCCATTGGTTTAGCAGATAGTCCAAGCTTTTCCCCAAAGAAAGCCATCGTGTAGGGCAGTGCTTCTGTACTCTCTGCTGAGCTACATTACAGAACTCCTGAAACTCTTTCAAATCCTCTCTTCTTTTTCAACTTTTCTCAAAGTAGTAGTATATGTCAATTATCAATTCTTCAGGTGACATTGAGAGCTCTTTAGCAGCAGTTTTTGCACATATGTTCACCAAGTGACTAGGACAGCCAACACTGTATATGAGCCACTGAGGGGCCTGTGCTTTCACTCTTGACAAGACAGAATTGTTTTTGCCAATCATGACATTGCAATTGTCACTGCTGAATCCTATGCAGTTGGACCAATTAATTCCCTTCTCATCCATGGATGATGCAATGCAGTTGAATATATTTTCAGCTTTAGCATCATTGCATACTGGTATATCAATAAATCCAACGGCCACCTTATCCTGTGCTTCACTGTAGTACCTGGCTAAAATAGCACATTCTTTCTCACACATGATGTCATTGCTTTCGTCAACCAAAATACTGTATGGCCTTTTTTCTGTGCGGATTAGTTTGTACATATCCTCTGCGCATTCAGGTTCTAGTGCCAAGTTCATTATGGCTGTTGCTTTGGTGGAGGAGCAGGCATAATGTTGAGCTATATCTGAATCTGGAAACATCTTCCTGAACAACTTGCCAGTGTGCCTACAGACATTAAATGGCAGATTGTGTTCGACAATAAATGATGTGAAATACACCTCAGCTTTAGTGAAATTCTCAGAGAGATTTTGCTTCTCTCCAGAAAAGAACTGAGATATTTTGTAGCAGCCTTCCCTGCGCTTAGCCTCCGCGATATGGTTTTGTCCCTAAAGAATAAATCACATAATTAGACCTATCATTTCTACACATTTTATAGGCCTACCATTAATTTACCGTTACTCAATTTTAGCCTTCATTTAACAACATATTAAAATGGGCTTTTTTGCTTAGCTCAATATTTGGTTAGATATCCTTATACCAAAGTAACTATGTATTATTACTTCACAGAAGTCTTAATGTTTTGCCAACTTTTATGACAGCATTTAATTATTCAGAAATAAATTTTTAAAAAAGCAGGTGGTGGCGTGATGAACTTGGCATACCTCGACATGTCGTTTGCAATCATTAAGTCCGCCGTGGGAAATGCTGAAATCACTGTTGCACACAGTGCACCTTGCCATGGTGTCATCATTCCTCACTTTATCAAGACAAGGATATACTTTCGTATACTCTGCTGTAAAATGAGTTTTGTATTTTTTTTTCTTACTGGAGGATTCGCCCTCTGCCATTTCGCGAGCTGCATTGATTGAAGGAGTGAACACAGAATTTTTAAACCTGTGGTGATAAATAATAAGTCCGAGAGAGTACATCGAAGTCCCTCCCACAACGAAAGCTTATTGGTGTATTTTGCTGACCAAACCAATCGGCGCGCTCTCTCTCGCAACTAGTCGCCCTGAACACGAGAACACGCTGAACAGAGTTTTCGCTTGAATGCATGCACGGGTGCTTCATGTAGCTCATTGTATCTCAGTCTCACGCGCTCACCCCCCTCCCCTCCTCTCGCCTATGCCTGCGCAATGTAACTGAAAGTAATCCGAGCATGATGCGCGAGGTACTATCTTTTCTTTATGCTCGCACTCGCATTTTTTTTTATCTCTCTCGCGTAATCCAAAATCCGGGATGTTTTACCTACCTCGCGGGCATCAGGGAGCCACTGTTAATATCAGGGAGACTCCCGGAACTTCCGGGAGACTTGGGATGTCTGTTGTTATCAGGCTGCTCCAATATGTTATGACTAGAGCACCACAACAGGCAGGATTTAAAAGCACGACTCAGAAAACAGTTGAGAGTTCAAACAAAGCTCAGTTTACTTGCCAGAAGTAGAGTTCATTACACAGTAATCAGTCGGACTGGGCAAACAATTCCAAATGGGCTAGGCAAAGGCAGAGGTCAGCAAAACAGGCAAAATCCAAAAATCCAAGAATCTGATCACTAGAAAAACAAGGCTGGGACGTATGACGCTGAGGTACAAGACAAACTAGCACAGAGAGGAGGAGAAACAGACTAAATACACAAGAGGGGAGTGGTAACAAGACACAGATGAATCCAATGAGGGCGGACAATCAACAATGGGGGGAAAAACATAGGAACAGGAAGTGAGGTGGTCCGAGACAAATGTATTTTGTGACTTTTGGGCTATACAAATAAAATTTGAATTGATTTAAATTTGATTTGATGTTATTTCTACAGTGCCTACATGCATGCAAACAGTCTTGCCAAAAAGTTATTTTGGGGAACACGTCACATAAACTATGTGTTAAGCCCCTTTCACACATGTAATGGAACCCTGAAGTTGTGGTGAACTAATATGGTGAATAAAAGAACAAAAAATATGAACACAGAACACAGTGTTGGACAAAGAAAGTGAACGATTATTTCCTTTTCCTTTATATTAGTAATTTTTCATCTATGGTGATCAGTGAAAGTACATGTAGGCCTACCCTTTTCATGAGTGTACACCCACAACTGTTAAATACCACAGGTCAAAATTATAGCTTTGCAAGATTGAATAGATATCTAAACACTTACAAAGTTCATCACATCAAACTGTTCCCTCAGATACAAATGATAAGCAAAACATTATACCGTATTTTCATGACCAAAAGGCGCACCGTATGAAAAGGCGCAGTTTCATTTATGTGTGCCATTTCTGTATTTAACACACACATAGGGCGCACCTGATGATAGGGCGCACGTTTTATATACATTTTATATACATATCCTCCTCTACTACCATACGTACGTCCGCCTTACAACAACACACACGCATACAAGTGTGCGTATTTAAAAAATAGATCGGGAGCAAAACTGTGTAACGGGTGTAATTAGAACCCAAATGCAGCACACGCAGGAATCAGTCTCTCTGGGCACAGGGAAAGTCTGGGGCAGACGTACCAGGAGCTAGCCACCAGTAGCTGGTGTCGGCCCAGCTACTGGTGGCTAGCTCCTGGTACGTCTGCCTCAACTCCTGCCTACCTGCTTGCTGGACTGGTGTTCCCAGCCTAAGGCCCCAGACTTTCCCTGTGCCCAGAGAGACTGATTCCTGCGTGTGCTGCATTTGGGTTCTAATTACACCCGTTACAGTACAATCTGGCAGAGAGTGAGTGAGCAGGGAGAGCTTAAATCCTAGCTTGAAGGAAGGCAGCAGGCGCGGCTGGCAGGTGAGTGGAGAGGGAATGGAAAATTACTTAGAGGTAGGTGAAAGGGGGGCAGACTGTGACAAACTGAGTTTGGTTGTGCTTTATTCAAGTATTAATTACAAAGTAATAACATTTTCTAATCATCACTCAATAATCAATAGGCGTCGGCATGGTAAAAACAAGCACATTACATTAATAAAATCCATCGAAGTCAAACTGTGGCGTAGCTCGCCCGGCGCTGCCTACCACTCTTCGTGAAGCTGTGGTCATCCATCGCTCCCACGCCGCTCGCAGCCTCACTTTGAACGGCCGGTCCCACTCCTTGTTATAGCTGCATTTACTTTTTTTTTTACAAGTGCTTCCATCTTTTTCCTCCATGTCTCCTGCTGGCTGCTGCTGCATGCGACGCTGTTGTTGTTTTTGGCGCTGCCTAGCTTGATTGACAGAGCCCACCCCGCCCACCCCCTAATGACAGCTCAGCCTCTCCCGCCTCCCGAGTCCATACACACAGCTGTAAACGCCAGGTTATAGCCTACCTACTGTGAGACTGCATTTAAAAAAATCAAGTGCCGCTGTCAATAACAATGCGGGACATTATCTCAATTTCAAAATGCGGGACTGTCGCGCACAAAGCGGGGCATCTGGTCACCCTACATCGGCTGTGAGATGCGCTCGCATAGAGTCACAAATCAGAAGCGACGGTGATGTGAAGTCAAACTGTGGCGTAGCTCGCCCGGCGCTGCCTACCACTCTTCGTGAAGCTGTGGTCTCCTTCGGTCATCCATCGCTCCCACGCCGCTCGCAGCCTCACTTTGAACGGCCGGTTTACCTCCCGGAATAACAGCAAGCGTAGCGTTAATCTGCTTCACTTTCTGTTTCACATCGGCTGTGAGATGCGCTCGCATAGAGTCACAAATCAGAAGCGACGGTGATGTGTGGAAAAAACCTCCCGGTCTCCTTACATACACCTGCCTCAGCCACTCCTTCATCATATCCTCGTCCATCTAGCCCTTTTCGTTTGCCTTAATAATGACGCCTGCTGGAAACGTCTCTTTAGGCAAAGTCTTTCTCTTAAAAATCACCATCGGCAGCAGTTTCTGTCCGTTAGCGTGGCAGCCAAGCACAGCAGTAAACAAAGCCTTTTCGTTCCCCGTTGTGCGTATCGCTACAGTGCTGGTTCCCTTCTTCTCCACCGTGTGACTCACCGGGATGTCGAAAGTTAGCGGCACCTCGTCCATGTTGGTGATGTGGCTCGGCTGGATGCGCTTTTCGGCGATGTGCTTCTGGCAGTAGGACCGGAAATTCGCCAGCTTTTCATAACAATCCGCCGGACGTCGCTGCGCTACCGTAGTCCTGGTCCGGATGGAAAAATTGCATTGCGTTTCATAAAACGCCAGCACCAAGACGGACCTCCTTGGAAATGTTCAATTTTCATTTCCTCCGCTAGCGTTACTGCTCTGAGTCGGATGGTGACAGTCAAAACGCTCCTCATGCTCGCTCTTTGCTCCACGATCCATTGCTCGAGTCTTTCCTCTAACTCCGGCCACCTCGCCTTATGTCCGCGGAAACTCAGCTGAGTCTTCTTTACCTGTCGGAGCTTGTTCTCCAGCTTCCTCCACTTGCGAACCATCGACTCGTTAATTTTATATTCTCTCGCGGCGGCTCGATTCCCATATTCCTCGGCGTAGCTGATAGCCTTCAGTTTAAACTGAGCTTTATAAGCGTGTCTCTTTGCCATTTTCAGAGCTGTTAAAACAACAATGTTCTGCATAAAGCACATACATGTTCTTTTATACACAATCCACGCCCACACATCCCCCTCTCTACCACGTCCTACTCATGGTGGTCTCTTTTAAGTCCGCCTTACAACAACAACAAAAACAACAACACACACATAGGGCGCACTGCACTATAGGGCGCGCCGCACATTTGAAAAAAATCTAAGACGTTTATATGCGCCTTATAGTCGTGAAAATACGGTATTCATTGTAATGATCGGCATAACTAGAAAAATGATAATAAATACATACAATATTATAATAATACTGTATACTTCATACCCTGCCCCAAAAAGAACATCAGGACATAATCAGTGCAAATCAATGTCATTTTAAGCAGAACAGAGATCTGGTCATCTGTTTAAGAGTTACATCATAACTTAAGTGCCAAATACATACAGTATAAGTTCAAAATCAGTCATTTAGTTAGAGGAGTGACTGTGGTGAAGTGACAAGGCTCCAAACTGAGTTAATTGGGACACAAATTGAGTTAATTGAAATGCACATAGTCCTGCTTTGTTTAAGGTTGTTTTAAAATCATGTTAATAAACTTCAAATACTAAATCCTATTCTGTCGCCATGAAAAATATTTCTTCTTTTTGATTTTTACTTGTCCATGTCCTAATTCTATTCCATTTTGAGAAAAAAAAGTACCCCTGCTCCAGTAATCCCTACCTGAGCGTCTGCTAATGTGTGCCGCGAGATCAACAGATAACAAGGGGCAGCTTTGTGTCTTTGCTAATTGCAACCCTTTACCTACTCACCACTAACAAATTCAGAAGAGAGTAAGAAAATGCTACTAATTGTACATTTTAATGTGAAAGAAGATACCTAATCAAAGAGTTTGTTGTTGAGGATATTTTTATGGCAGTATCACAGCCTAGTGCGCTTAATCTCGGAGGGGAATTAGGCCAATAGGCATGTTGAGGGCTGTTATAGCTTGTAATCCATCTCTCCAAGTGTAGCCTCCATTGACACAAAGCAGGAGCACTTCTCCATCCCACAATGTGGACTAGGTTTTCCTTTGATTCAATGGCCCTTCAATGGGAACATAAAGAGGAGTTCATCCAGCAATTATTTGCCATTTGTTTATTCCATACAGGCAGCAGAGATAAGTGTCAGGCCTGTTTGTGTTTACATCAACCACTGTTCATGGTGAAGCATGTTTTCTGGTTCTAGTCATGTATTAAGGGTGCTGTCTCCTGAGTCCTCTATAGTCTCTCTGATTGAATGTGTGTTAATTGATAGAGTAACCCTTATTAAACCCACCCTAGATGAATGGGATGAATGCAGAGCACAGCAGTTAGGTTATTTAGTTAGCAATTTTTTTTTATTTTTGCATGTCAAGTGCTAAAAATAGATCTGAAGTGTATACTAAAAGTCAGTTTTACAACATGTTGGCTCTTATTGGTAAAACTGTCAGTGTTTTGAGGAAATACCTCTATCATCAGTTGGCCAATCAAAACTCCCGAACGTGCTTTGTTGGAGCACCTTAAATTGTTACATTTTTACATTTAGAAAAAATCTTTAGACTAATGTCAAGTGAGTTAACACATCAAAGAGTGTTCCCAGGAGTTCTACTGCATGTGTGTAGTATAAGGCCATTGTGTCTCCAGAAGACGCTGAATGGAATCTGATGAATTGCTTTAAGTTTGGAAAGGGGCTATCAGTCCACTCCTCAACTCTGTTGGAGGCTAGTGGCTCCAGGCTGCATTAGCCGCTTCTAGCCTACACAGTAAAAAACGGAGTGTCAAAATGTCAGAGTCAACGTTTTTTAACCTAGATGGAGTATTTACAACTATATGCAGAGTAAATCCACTCTAAGAGTGGAGTTAAAAGTCAGTGTTAAATTCTGCAGACATGCAGTGAAAAATGTAACTCTACAGAGTGTTGATTACGCGCCAGTCTACGTAACGTCTTGAACGCCCTGCTGGTGTCAGTCTGGAGAGGCGAGGCGGTCAGGTAAGTAACGTCAACATTTGTTATTATTTAAGGATTGTTTTTCAACTAAACACGGTTTTATAATTTCATAGATGTTGATTGAGGACGTGTTGTGAACATATAGCCCTCTAGTGGATGACACGGTCAAGTACATGCAACAGCCTACTGCTAACTAACCGTTAATAAGTTCGATATGTGCTCATAAGATGCACCTTCAGTATGTAACATGTATGTAACATGTTAACTATGTATTAATGCACGTTGCTTGTGTTAAAGCGCTTTACCTCACTGTTTATTAGCATGCTAATCGCTAATTAGCTTGAGGCATACCACCACGCAGAGCGGCAACTGCCCCGCGTGGCCTCAGTTTCCGACGGTAAATGTCAGTTTGCCAAAGTGGTGACAAAGCGCACGCGGTAAAGTTATAAAGTGGTGCTTATGCACAGCGAGACACGTGTGTTTACAGCGGGCAGTGAGCCGCCTTCACCGAAGTGAAGTCTCTTGTCAGGCTACTGCAGTCAGTGACTTTGTGTGTGAAACGCACTGATCCCCATAGCAACCGCTGTTTCGAAAATAGACGCGCATGCGCACTCGGGTACTGCTGAGTGAACTCTCCGGTCGTTATAAACAGTTTCTTTTCCGAGCTGTTCTGGAACAACTCGGAATGAGTTAAATTAATTTTATGTTTTATATTTAATTTAGAGGAACTGGACAATTTTGAGCATGTCATCTCCCAGTCAAATATCATTAAAAGGTCTTATTATTCTCATACTAAGCTAGAAAATGTTTATGCCCTCCTGTTCTACCACCCAATGCACTTAAAATAAACTATTTTGTCTTTGTCTTATACTTATTACTATTAAATACTATTAAATTTATTCCCAACTATATTCTCTCAAAATTATGTGAGAAACCAATTTAGTTAACTGATAACATTATGGATTTGTTAATCTCAATTTAACTATATTATCTTTGTCTTGTTGTTCACAGTAATTGCAATCAAGGTGGACCGATAGCTGGTAAGTAGGTTAAGGTTATGGAACAATTTTAATTTAATTAAAGGTATCTGTGTAACAGCTTTTTCTCGGTTGTCATTTTTTCCCTTTGTTTATTTTAATAGGATATGCTTTATTGTGTATTGTTTGATAGGGAGCAGAAGTATGTTAGGCTGTCTGACCTAACATTCAACGCTTTCATGAAAGAAGGTTAGTGAGTATTTCAGGATAAAACAAAATCACAATTTTTTTTCTTGGTCAATACACTTAATTCATCTTAAAAACATTCCTTCTGAACTACCTGAGTCGCTAAGTGTTTCTGCTGTGCCTTAAAATGGATGGAAATGACCTTTTGACTTAAGTTTCATCTCAACAGCATTTTGTGAGGACATGACACCCACTCTACTTATGTTTTGATACTTATCATAAGGAAATTGTATTTCCAGTTTTGTTACAATTGATATCATATCCTTTTTCTTTTCCTTTACTTCAGTGTGCCTAAAATTTAACATACCAGAAGGCAGCCAGCCAGACTTGATGGAGAAGTCTTTGAAGAAATAGTGAAGGAGTCACCTGGGACCTTCAAAGTCATGTTGAGCAAAGAAGAACTAGGTAATCACTGACCATTCACATAAGTGTTATATTAAACTTTAGGGTTGGGACATGAGTAAGAACAGTTCCATTTAATATACGTCTGTCTTGTTCATATTATTTATACACAGATGCCTCTCTATCATCAACATCATCATCATGCTCAGCAGCATCTGACGTTACTTTCATTCTGAACTTCACAATGTGTGACCCTCCTGACGAAGCAGCTGCTGTCGAAGGAAGTCAGCCTAAAAAGCCATGCCACGTTAACTTTGAGGCGAAAGCCGTGAGTAGTGGGCATTGTCTAATCTGGATTTTGTTCCATTTGATGGAGAATGTTTTTGTTTTATCTATTTCCAGTTGTACATTTGGTTTCAAAATGTCTGACTGCATATTTTGTTTCCATTTAAGTTGATTGAAAAAACCCTTACATCAAAGCCTGGTGGTGAAAAAATCATGCAGGAGTATGCAAAAACAAATAACTGAAAGATGCCACCAGAAGACAGATGATTAACATTCTCACTGCTGAGATGACACAAACACATGGGTAAGAATCAACATGTAGGCCATAGAAACAGTATTTCGATTGTTGTTAATTCCCCCCCCCCCCCAAAAAAAAAAAAAAAAAAAAGTGTCAGAGTGTTGTATGCGCAGGGGATAGTTGCTCTATTTCCATATCTGGAGGACCCATATTCACAACATGGATATGTAAGTAAAAAGGTCCTCACTACATAAACACGTACTTGCCCTTTGTTGACAGTATAGTCAGTCTGTGTGTCTCTGTTTTAATTACATATAGGAACATTACTACAACCCAGAGAGTGGGTCCGGATACCTTGCATGGCGGTTGAAAACCATCCAACGAAAAAGTGCAGAGGAAAGAGGTGTGTCTGTGAGCAAATCTCCCAAAAGTAAGTTTAATTAGATACAGGCTTGTCACAGTTATCAATAACTTCAATGATCACAATTATTTTGCATAGCTGTCATAATTGTTTTCATTCATCATTACGAAAACCGCAGGATAAAACTAACAGAAATGTCAGATTTTCATCCCTTTTCCATTCCAACCATCACTATTTCCAGTGTCTAAATATAAATGGTGCACGTTAACAGACAGTTTAACGTGGTGTAGCTAAAGAAATACAATACAAAAATCCAATATTTAAAAAAATTATGCAAAAGACTGACAAGCAGAAAACAGTTAAACGCAATTATTTGTATGGCAGTTATTCGTCAACTAAAAAATCATAACTGTGACAGCCCTAGTTACATATGATATTGATGAATTGTGTAGGCAGGAGTCTATAAAATTGTGTTTTGTCTTTGAAGTTGGTGGGCCAAGCCGTGTTAAACCCAGACCCTTCACTGCTGACAAAGTGTTATCTGATGAGGATGTGGAAGCAGCTAATACCGTTTTGAAACACTCTGCTGATGAAGACACCATCCGTGAGAAGATGAAAGCTACCTTCATTTATCGTCAGTCAATGGTCAACAATGAATGTGCAATGCTGAGTCAACTGCTGAAATTGAGAATGGTATGACTGGGACTGTTTTTAATTGCTATTTTTTTGTAATTATGCCAATTAAATGTACATGTGGCGTAAATATTTCACATTTTACAGATCTTACATTCTTATATATTACACTGTGTCTTTTTGTTTGATTATTTCTGGAAATAGGCACAATAGGACATTTTATTGTGCATTGTACTATGTATAAAGATGTATCTGACAAGTAAGTCTTATGTTGTCTTATCTTAATGCTAATGTCTGTTGGTATGTAGGCTGGAACAGTGATATGTCTGCTATCTTGCTGCTCCTCCATCTACTACCACCATCTGCACAGGGAAGGAAGAGGCCAGGGAAGGTGTCAGCATGTCAGGCTGTGCAACACCTCATCAGATTCATAAATCTTCTGCCCTCAGCTATATGGCCCTATACAGCCTAGACAGCGAGCTAAACAAAAATGGTCCAGGAGACTGAAGAAGATTTTAGAGCGTTTACTTGAACCATTTCTTCTTTTTGTGAAACTGAAAAAAGTACAAACAAAGACACATTTCAATCCACGGTATTCTCCTCCTCCACACATCCAAATCATATATCTTCACAAACACAAAAATATGAACCCAGAGTTACACCAGCACATGTACATGTACATTATTTCAAAGATAAACTTACAGATTGTCCTGTATCAAGCTCCCTAAACGAGCAACACGAACTGCACGTGTCTCTCCGACCGCTACTCCCTGCACAATGACTAAACCGAAACCTAAACTCCCGATTCAAACTATACCCAATTTGGCCACAAGGTGGCAGCATCTTACCACACAATAAGCAGCACAAATCAAAACCCAAGGGACAGAATAAAAGGATGTCACCCAAACAAACTTATGCAAGATATTTGAAAGGGATATTGAATGAGTCCACGGTCTCTTAAGCAGTGTCCTTGGACACCAGAAGTACGACTTCATTTATAGGGCGTAAGAAGAGTCTCTGTTCACCCTTCTGCACGACTTTAACCTCTATCTTTCTGACTCTGCCATCATCACTGGGAAAGGTTCTGTTGACAAGTCCAATTGGCCAGTCATTTCTCTTCTCCTGACCATCCTTCAGCAGGACAACATCTCCTACTTGTAGGTTGGGTCTCTGTGTCCTCCACTTTCATCGATCTTGGAGCCCACTGATGTATTCTTTGCGCCATCTCGCCCAGAAGACCTCAGCCAAGTACTGCACACGCCGCCACTGCCCTCTAAAGATGTCACGGCTTTCAAACTGGCCTGGCGGTACTGGTGGCATGCCGTACTTTTGTGTCAGCAGCATAGCTGGGGTGAGAATCACAGGGTGCTCTGGATCTGTGGAGACTGTTGTAAGGGGCCGCGCGTTCACTATTGCTGTAACTTCAGCCATGAATGTTACCAGCACCTCGTGCGTGAGCTTTGCCTGGCCACGTTGCAGTAGCATCGCATCCAGGATTCGGCGGGCAACTCCTATCAGGCGTTCCCAGGATCTGGCCATGTGTGACGCATGAGGAGGATTAAACTGCCACTGGCAACCGTTGTCCTCAAGGTAAGTGTCAATGTTTTTGTTGTGGCATCCCTTCTTGTCAATCTGCAACTCTTTGCAGGCACTCACGAAGTTGGTCCCGCAATCAGATCTGAGCAGTTTCGCAGCACCCCTGATAGCGAAGAACCGGCGCAGAGCATTGATGAATGATGATGTGTCCATTGATTCTATGATTTCGATATGTATGGCACGTGTACTCATACATGCGAAGATGACCGCCCATCTCTTGGCCTCTGCATGACCTCCCCTTGTCTTCCTTGCTGTGACAGGCCATGGACCGAACACATCCAGACCCACGTATGTGAATGGAGGGTCTGAACATAGTCTGTCCTTAGGCAGGTCAGCCATGAGCTGCTCTTCTTGTCTGCCTCTAAGCCTGCGGCATATAACACAACTGAAGATGGTCCTACTCACAGCTCTCTTTCCTCCCACAATCCAAAAGCCAGCGGCTCTAACCGCCCCTTCAGTGAAATGTCTTCTCTGGTGGTAGACTTTTTCATGGAAGTGCCTGACTATTAACTCAGTCACATGATGTCTTCTTGGAAGGAGAAGAGGATGTGTTTCATCCAATTTCAGTTGTGCTCTTGTTAGTCGACCTCTGACCCGAAGAAGTCCACTAGTGTCCACAAATGGATTTAGTTTGCTAAGCGGGCTTGACTTCTTTACAGGCTCACGCCGCTCCAAACATTCTAACTCATCAGCGAACATCTCTCTCTGAACAGTGAGAATGACGGTAACTTTGGCCTGATGAAGCTGTTCTTCACCAAGGTTCAAGCTACATTTGTGCCATCCGTGACAGACATTCTCTTGCTTGTCTTTGAAGCACTTCAAAACATGCTGCAGTCTCGCAATGGCTTTTAGCAGAATGGTCCAACTAGAAAATCTTTCAAATCTAGCACATCCTAGTTTACCTTCAGACAAAGTGGTTGCACAGGTCAAGACCTCTGGACGCAGCTCTGGATCCGCGTCTGGCTCCACAAGGCTGTAGGGCTCTTCCTGTGTTTGACTTCGCCTCGAGTCTGTGAGGATAGCTGGTCCACTCAGCCAAGTGGAGAGAGAGAGCTGTTCAGCGGGCAATGCTCTCGTGGCATGGTCAGCAGGATTCAGATGAGTGGGCACAAAATGCCTGCGTAGATCGCCTAATGCGTTGCACACGGTTGTGGACGTAGACATAAAAACGTCTCTTTTCATTAAAGATGTAGCCCAGCACTACTTTCGAATCTGTAAAAAAGTTCACTTCATCCTTCATCTAGCTCTTCTTGAGCTAACTCTGCTACTTCCACAGCCAGTACTGCAGCGCAGAGCTCCAGTCTTGGGATGGTGATGTCTGGTTTGGGAGCAAGCTTTGCTCTACCGAAGAGGAAGCCCATTTCACTGTGGCCATCAGCATTGGTAAGCTTCAAATAAGCAACAGCACCCACTGCTTTTATGGATGCATCACAGAAAACGATTACCTCTTTCCTCTGTGCTGTGGACGAGGGAATCGAGGTGTACATTCTTAGGATGCTCAGCTGCTGCAGGTGCTTCAGAGAATCTTTCCACCTTTCCCACATATCCTGCTTTCCCTTTGGCAGCTGTTCGTCCCAGTCACAGACGTCAGAAGAGATACCTTCAATGCTGACAGGAACTGCAAAGCCGAGGGGGTCAAATAGGCTGTTGATGGCCGATAACACTCCACGCTTTGTAAATGGCTTCTCACTGGTGGTCACCTGAAACATGAACAAGTCTGTGGACAGATCCCATCCTAATCCTAGGGTGTGCTGCATGGATGGAGTGCTTTGTCCAAGATCCAGGCCCTGCAGCCCAGTGGCCAGATCTTCATCCTAATCCTAGGGTGTGCTGCATGGATGGAGTGCTTTGTCCAAGATCCAGGCCCTGCAGCCCTGTGGACAGATCCCATCCTAATCCTAGGGTGTGCTGCATGGATGGAGTGCTTTGTCCAAGATCCAGGCCCTGCAGCCCTGTGGACAGATCCCATCCTAATCCTAGGGTGTGCTGCATGGATGGAGTGCTTTGTCCAAGATCCAGGCCCTGCAGCCCAGTGGCCAGATCTTCATCCGGAAAGGCGCCTGTGATACTTGAACTGTTGGATGAAATCTTGTGTAGGCGTATATTTGATTGTGCCAGCATTTCCTGTGTTCTGCGCAGCACATCAATAGCCTCAGTCTCTGCAGAGAAGGATTTTAGTCCATCATCCACATAAAAGTGGCGTTCAATGAACATCCTTGCATCATTTCCATACTCTTCCTCACCTTCAATGGCAGTTCTCTTTAGCCCATAGATGGCACTCTGCTATGTCTCCATCCAGGTCGTGATTCTGAAACCACAGGAACCGGAGGTAATCTCGATGCTCCTCTTTGACGATGAAGTTGTGGAACAATTGCTCCACGTCTGCCATCACGGCATACGGTTCAAGTCTGAATCGAATGAGCACACCGACCAGAGCAGCACATCATTAAGGGATACATTGTTGCATTGAGCACTCGAGTCAAAGACTATCCGGATCTTTCCCGGCTTTTGCGGATGGTAAATGCCAAAGCTCGGGAGATACCAGCATTCTTGAACAGCACTAATGGGAGGAGCATGTTCTGCATGACTCTTGCTAAACATCTTCTCCATGAACTCCACATAATGATCTTTCATCTCTGTGTTCCTTTTCAGTGTCCAACGGAGGGACATCAGACGCTGGACCGCTTGACCTTTGTTGTCTGGCAGGCGCTGCCGAGTGGAACGAAAAGGGAGTGGAGCCACCCAATTATTGGCGTCATCTTTGTAGAATTCTCTGTTCATGATATCCAGAAATGTTTGATCTCCTGTAGAAAGGGCCAGCTTATCATCATCTACTGTTTGCTTGAAGATGAGTTTTCCTACATTATCTTTAGTCTGTATCTTTTCACCGAGGGGGCAGGTGTTTGTAAACCTCTCCCTGACATGAATTTTGTTCTCACAGGGGGTGAGAAATGTGGGTCGCCCATTTTCAAGTACGCTTGTCTTGAAAGAGTTCACAGTGGGTTTATGTGCTCCTGTGAGGCATACGCCCCCTATGATCATCCACCCTAGGTCAAGGCATTGAGCGTAAGGTGCGTCATGTGGGCCGTTCACCTGACCGTGTACCTTGTGCTGGTGTTAGTTATGCCAGAGCATGTCTTCATTGTATATGGTAGGGCTTCACATTGCACATCAAACATATCAAAAAAGAAAGACCTTGCCAGTGACACATTGCTCTGGTCATCTAACATTACATACATTCTCTTCTTCTTATCAGGGAACATAGACCAGGCATATCTTTGAGCATGACTTTCCCCATAGCCCGTTTCCGCATACCTCTGTGCAGCTCGATGAGGTTTCCATGGAGTTTGGCTTGTCCGGCTCCCCGCCTTGACCCTCTGTAGGTGTCTGTGGATCTTTCACTGACCAGGGCGGGGAACCAGCATGCAGTGCGGACACATGACTATTGCTGTTGCATTCTGAACAGTGAATCTCTGCTTTACAGTCTCTTGCCCTGTGCTCTGTAGATATGCAACATTTGTAGCAAATTGAAAGCTCTTTTAGTAAAGCTTTTCTCTCATCTAACGTCTTCATCCTAAAGCCCCTACATTTAGCAAGTGAATGTGGCTACTTATGAATGGGACATTGTTTATCTGGGTCAAGAGGTGGTGTATTGGCATTAGAACCAGGTGTGTCAATCTCGGTTTTGTTTGCTGTGATGGGTGTTTTTATTTTCGTCTGCTTTACTAGCGCTTTTTCAGCTTTGGGATGTGGTGTGCTGTAGCCATTAAATCGATCGCAACTGGACTTGGTTATTTGTCTTTGAAGACGTTTCACCTCTCATCCAAGAGGCTTCATCAGTTCATGCTCGCTTGACTAGGCTGGGTACATGCGCTTGTGCAATGAAGCGCATGTACCAACACCGGAGGTCCAACTCCTCAGGCCTAGACTCTGCAGTCTACTTACACCTCAAGGAGAAAGCTCACTCCTTTGATGACAACAATATTCACATCCTGGACAGAAAGGATAGATGGTTTGAAAGAGGGGTAAAAGAAGCCATCTATGTGAAATTAGAAAAACCATCCCTAAACAGAGGAGGAGGTCTGAGACACCATCTATCTCCAATTTACAATGCTACCCTTTCATCTATTCCCAGGAGATTCAGCAATTTAACCTCTAAGAACAACAGCCATTCACAAAAGACCCCATGTGACTCTAACGACTGTCGTTATAACACAATAGAACACTAATGAAGTCGAAACTGACTGTCACTAAACGACTGTCGTTGGGCACATGGAGTGTTAAGGAGCCAATGACATCACTGGCCATGTGACTGCCTCCACAGAGGTTAAATACCTGGGTTTCTACACCAGCTAGTTGGACTAGTCCCAGCCTAGTCAAGCGAGCATGAACTGATAAAGCCTCTCGGATGAGAGGTGAAACGTCTTCAAAGACAAATAACCAAGTCCAGTTGCGATCGATTTAATCTACTTGAGATAACTATGACCTGGATGAATGAGAATATTCACAGGCTTATGGTTCAGGCATTGTTACTGGAATAGCTGGCGTAGTCACTTCTTGGTCATCGAGGCTTTCAGCTGCCGCCTCGAGAACTCTTGCTGCAGCGAGGGCTGCTTCAGCCTCACCCTGCGGTTTATGAGCATTTAGCCTTGCTTCAATCCGTGCCTATTCAACCTCGATGTCGATCTGGCGCCTGGCAAACTCGGCTTTGGTACGGGCATCTTCAGCTGTAGCTCGTGCTTGAGCTGCGACCAGGCTTGCACTTGACTTGCTTGACTGGCGTGAAGATGACGTTTTAGCTGATCCACACTCTGACCTGACCTCCATCTGGGAGATAGGATGGCTACCATCGCCACAGGACATCTTAAACAGTTGGAGATGTAGCTCTTAGTGATGAACTGATGTGTTGACAAATCTTTTCACTCTTCTGCCCTCAGCTATATGGCCCTATACAGCCTAGACAGCGAGCTAAACAAAAATGGTCCAGGAGACTGAAGAAGATTTTCGAGCGTTTACTTGAACCATTTTTTCTTTTTGTGAAACTGAAAAAAGTACAAACAAAGACACATTTCAATCCACGGTATTCTCCTCCTCCACACATCCAAATCATATATCTTCACAAACACAAAAATATGAACCCAGAGTTACACCAGCACATGTACATGTACATTATTTCAAAGATAAACTTACAGATTGTCCTGTATCAAGCTCCCTAAACGAGCAACACGAACTGCGCGTGTCTCTCCGACCGCTACTCCCTGCACAATGACTAAACCGAAACCTAAACTCCCGATTCAAACTATACCCAATTTGGCCACAAGGTGGCAGCATCTTACCACACAATAAGCAGCACAAATCAAAACCCAAGGGACAGAATAATAAAAGTATGCTGAACAGTTGTTAAAAATATAGTTTTTATCACCTCAGTTTCATGCACAGTGATCTCTTGTAAGTGGTTGGTCACTAAGTATTGCTGTTGAATGTTTGTTTGGTTGTAGGCTGGAACGGGTGTACAGCAGCACCTGGATAGCATCAGCCAAAGCAGCCAGTCCTACCTCCTTGCTCAGGGGCCTGCAAGAAGCAGCATTCACACCTTCTTTATTGTGATTGACAAGTATGCCCTTCCATGTAAGGCAACTGGTTCAGTGGGAGCCCTAAACGAACTCTTTAAGGCCCATTATGTCTTTGGTACCTCTTACAGCTCTTCCTTGGCCAACTTTTTCACGTTTCTCCAAACAACCATTTACAACATTGATGTTGGGGAAACAAAGGAAACTCCCAGAGTTGCAGAGCTGAGAGCAAGAATGGTGCGTTAGTGTCAAATAATGAAGTGTTTTGTTTGCAGAAGTGACCATGGGAGGCCAAACAGCCTTATAAAGCATCTTAAGGTAATTCATGGTCTCTGTACTGGCCGGACTCTTCATCTTAAATGTGCCCAAGTTGGATGTTCACATTCTTTTGGTAGCTTTTCAGGCTTTAGAAAGCATCTGAATAAGTGCCATGTAAGCAGTTCATTTGATTCTGTAGAAGAAAGTGATTTTTCACCACACCAAAGTGTTGAGTGTAATGCCACTGATGTTGATGTGTCGTCTGAACATTTGGAGGCACAGTCCACCTTAACTTCAGTACACCTTGTAAATAGTTGTGCAGCAGTTATTTCTGATTTAAAGGCAGCAGGTGTAAGCCAAAGTGTAGTGAACTCTGTTGTGACGTCCATGGAAGAGATTGTTCAAGATATCCAGCAGGATGCTAAAGAAACTGTCATTAAGCATGTATTTGGTGATGAAAGAGAAACTGAAATGTGCAAGAAAGTTGAAGCATGTTTTGAGAAGTTAGAGAATCCTTTCACAGTTCTTAATTCAGAATACATACGATCAAATTTTTTATCAGGCAAGTGGGAAACAGTGGAACCCATTGAATGTGTAATTGGCTCAAGATTTGACAGAAGGAGAAATAAAAAGACTGGAACATATGATCAGACAGTCGTTCAAGATAAATTCATGTATGTTCCCATTTTATCTACATTGGAGTCAATATTTAAAAGTCAGTATGTTGCAGAAATGTTGAAAAGCGCAGACACTGAAGACTCAGAGATATTCATGATGGATCTTTTTTTAAGAATCACCCTCTGTTTTTAACTGAAAAGCACACTGTGCAGATCCAAATGTTTTATGATGACTTTGAGGTTGCAAATCCTCTCGGTTCCAAGCGAGGTATTCATAAATTGGGTGCAATATATTTTACCTTAAGAAACTTCTCTCCAAAATGGAATTCTCTTTTGGCCAACATACACCTGTGTGCCTTATTTCATGCACAAGATCTTGCTCCTGTTGTTCGAGATATTAAAGTTTTAGAGAATGATGGTATTGAGATTCCACCATATGGTGGTTGTGTTCGTGGCAGTGTGGTACAGGTTACCCGTGGTAACAGGAAATGGTTTATTTACACCCACGTATACGCGAGCGCACCGTTTACTCTGTCGCCTTCGTTTCACTTCTAAAAAATAAAAAACAAGTTGGTGAAGCTGCACGACCAACGGCGTGCCGCTACCAGTAACCGCCTTTGCGTGGCAGCACGGCCATTTTTAGAGCCTCCACGCCGCCACCCTTTATGTTGACACATACTGACGCCACATGTTTTAAGCCATCAATTTCATTCCACTTCTAAAACATCCAGAACCACTTGCTGAACCTCCATTATGAACGCCATGCAGCACGCCGTCTCTCAAATTTTTCGCCAAAAAATACGTTTGCCTTTTTGGCGGCTTTAAGAAACACGTAGGAACACCAAATTTGCCAGCGTAGCCAAGGCCCACACCTTCAAACATCCCATGGAGCCACGCCTATGTGCGGCTCAAAATGGCTCAACAGCGCCCCCTTGAAATCTTCAAAAAAACCCTCCCCATAGGGGTTTTTATGGAGTTGGAAGATGAAAATAAGTACACATGTGGAACTCATGGAGATAATGAACAAAAAAGTCTCTTGCACCAATGGTCTATTCCCAACAGGAAGTCCGTCATTTTTATTTGAATTTTTCCCGTCGTGGTCAAAAACTGAATCTGTGGAGCCGTTTCTAAATCTAAAGGACCATGTCACCCAGTGCAGTGCAGTGGTATAGCTCATTGATGTGTGGATAGTTTTTGGACAACGGATATCTATGGCATAATAAGAGAGTGCATTCCGGAATTATTCAGAGCCATTTAAATTTACTGAGGATCATCCAGATTATTCCAACTAGAGCGGGCAGTGAAATCCTGCTTCCCAGCCTTGCTGTTTACTACAATTATGTAGCATTGCACCCCCCTGACCCTGACCCAAAGACATTGTCGTATTTATTCCACACAATCTTGTCATATTACCCACAATGCAACCTGACCACTGACAGTTGAGTTAGCAGTTGAGGTGTGTTACACAGTAAAAAACAAAGTGTCAATTTGACTCTAAGAGAGTTGAAATTAACTCTGTTTAAGATAACATTTGGTCCCATTAAAAATTTTAATTAAATTGACTCTATGGCCAGTGTCAACTTTTTATAGTTAATTTTACTCAATTGTGTGTCAAAATTAACAATGAAATGCGTAAAAATATGTAACACTGAGGTTTATTCACACTGTTCAGAGTAATACGATTACACTTGATAGAGCTAATTTTACTCATAATAGTTTTAAAATGAAAATAATTTTTATTTCCATACAGTGTTCTTTTAATAAATATATATATATATATATATATATACAGTAGTCGAGTTGTAAAATGAAACCAGGGGGGATGATGGTCCAGCGGGGACAACAATGGCAAAATTGAGAAGACAAATTACTTCATACTCATGGTACTTGTAAATCTTTTTGTAATTATTATCTATTAAAACCTCAGCAAACATTCTAAATGAATATCTGAATCTTATCTCATGTGAATCTGAATCTCATGTGAAGTAAACTGCATTTTTCATTCAAATGCAAGAACAAATTTAAAAACAGCATCTTCCAAATGTATTAATATAAAACTTCCATGTAAACCAGGGGTCTCAAACTCAATTGACCTGGGGGCCGCTGGAGGCAGAGTCTGGGTAAGGCTGGGCCGCATCAGGATTTCCACAAGAAAAGCGCTGATAAAACATTCCAATGTTCTCAAATGCCTTTATTTTTAACACAAAATAATGAATTAAATAAACAAATAAAATTAAAAATGATCATACAGCAGATACAGACGACTGAAGAAACCACATATTAACTGACTGACTGGCTGATTAGAGAAATTAATTATATTTTTATTCAGTTTCAAATGTCTGTATTAATAGTTATTTAACCGTAAACTTTCTGAACATGAATATAACATTAAACCTGAACTGTTCTGAACAAGGCTTCTCCTGCCTTCTTCTTGCTGCTAGAGACCTGCAGCGCTTCTTCTCACATAGGCGAGCCACATTTGGCTTGAGGGAAGAAGCAGTGGAGACCCTCAGTAGGGCTTGAAGGTGCTCATCAGTAAGTCTGGACCTGTACTTGGACTTATTGAAGTACACATAGTACACATGAAGCAGCGAGACGCTGTGGATCCGAGTCTGTAAATACGGTGTCAAAACGTCCACTTTTGCCCAGACATGTCGTCTTTTAATGAAGTTTAGATTAATTTAAAAGTCCGTTTCTCATCCTGCGCTTTGCACAGGCTGTGTGTGTGGCCCCTGCGACTCGCACACACGCAGAGAGAGAGAGAGACGACACTCTTCTTCGTGTCCTCCGGGGCAGACTTGTAGCGAGGTGGAGCTTTACAGAGCTGCGCGTAGCTGAGCCACCGGACAGCCTTACCGATGTCCCGCCCACCAGAGCCATATACCTAACCGTGATTGGTTCATTCAGCTCCGCACACAACAAGTGTCATTCATATCAATTTTGCGGGCAGCACTAACATTAATCCTTCAGTTTAAGACGGGCCGCAAATTATCGTCCCGGGGGCCGCAGTTGGCCCGCGGGCCGCGAGTCTGAGACCCCTGATGTAAACTGAGACTTTTAACTTGAGGTGGCCAGACAGAAGAAAAAAAACAATAAAGCAGACAACACTTCCTCATAAGCAGTATAAATTATGCATGTTTATTTGATTTATTATTATGATGGGGAAAAAAGTTCATAGTACATAGAACTTTATAGTAGTTTCCAAAGATTTTCGTAATCATGTTTTTTGTTTTCAATTTTCCGGGCTCTTGTTTCATGTTTCTTAAATTATAAAGGCAAAGGTCCAAAGAGAAGAATTATCAAATCTGTACCATCTTCAGCTCTTGCCTCTCCTGCCTGCTCCTGCTCCATTCTCTTAGTCTCCGGCTTGCTCAGCTCCAGTTGCACTATGTTGGTGCTGACTGTCAGCTGTAGAAAACAGCAGTAGTCAAGTCAAGTCAGTTTTATTTCTATAGCACATTTACAGACAGACAAATACAGATTAGCCTTAATTCCCAAATCAGTCGTCACGTGACGTCTCCGTGAGGGGCGCACGAGCGCCCGGAAAAAAGAAAAAACTCGGCAATTTTCTATACTGCTCATCAAGTTAGCGTTAGCGAGCGAGGCGGCGGCAATCTACGTGAGGCACGAACGGAGGGGGGGGGGGGCGCAAATGTGGCCAGAACCGGCACTGAGGCTGATTAAATCCAAACTAACATGAAGCTATCTTGCTAGATAGAAAGTGTAAGCTAGACTCCAAACTAGCATTCATTATTAGCTGTGTTGTTATTGCTATGTCGGTCCACAATTTAAATTAGCCTACATGTTGGTAATTGGTTGTATGATAGGCTCATAAAAAGTGACTGATGACTCTTGACTTACCTTCTGAATTGCTGCTCCTTGCGATCTTAAAACCGAAGTTTCTTAGGTCCAGCTGTCCACTCCGCTTGGCCATGATGCCGTTCAAGCCAGGTTATAAAAAAACGCGTCCTGACTGAACAGAATGGGACGTTGCCGCCTCGAGCGGGCGTGCTGTCCCTTGCTCACGGTAACCTACTGTCACATAGGTAATAGGCTGATTATCATAAAGTCCCCCTAAATGTCGAATGGTAATTCTATTTCCAGAGTTAAATATAAGTAATTTTCACCTGCACTGATAAAATGCCACAAGGGATGGAAGAAGGGATGACCATTTTAGAAGAGGGATGATTTTGACCATTTTTCCCCGCAGGGGGGATGCCATCCCCCCTCAACTCGAGTACTGTATGTGTGTGTGTGTGTGTGTGAGATCTAACCTATCAAATGGAAAAAACACATCCTCCTCCCTCTGCATGCTGCATGTACCTACTTAAAGGTAAACAAAAATCTGTGTTATATTAGCATATGAAAACATGATAATCAACCCCAAACTAAAAGCAAACAATCCTACACAGTGAGTGACCTGGGTAACCTTTATTCTGCCAAACATCCATTGCTATTGTCTATCGACTTTGTGTGGATGTGGGTGTATATGGTAAACAACTGCTTATATGGCCTTTATATCAAGGGCAGGTTTACTTCAGCAAAGACAGCATATGTTGCCAGGCAACAACGGGGGGCTTTAATAAATGGTCCACTGAGCAGGGAAAGTTCAAGTCAAGTCAGAGAGAAACAACAAGACAGATATTGATTATGAATGACAGAGACTCATACTACTACAGATCATTGTCAGGGATATTGCATTATACACCACCACATGTTTACTATTGATTTACTCACACTGGTGGTGGAGAATGGACAGGGACACAACAGCACTCATTTGAATGCTCTAATGTTATTGAAGCCTGCATTAACAGACACATGTCTCTTTTAAATGGTGGCCCAGGCAAAGTAATGGCGTGTGTGTGTGTGTGTGTGTGTGTGTGTGTGTGTGTGGAGGATGGTGGGTGAAGGAGGGTGGAGAGAGAGAGAGAGAAAGAGAGAGAGAGTCCACAAAATATCATCACTAGTATCACTAAACAATAGCAGAAAGGAGAAATAAAAAGAGAAAAAAACAACAGTATACTGTATGTGCTTGTCCTGTGAGTTAGTAGTTAGACTGTGACCTAGGTTTTAAAATGACAGGAAATTGTTTTGCTCTACTATGATCATACAACAAAATACACAGAGCCAAGATAGAATATTTCATGAGGCTATTAATGTAGTTTTATCCATTTATTGTACCCTGTGAATGTTGATGTTGCCTGTATAATTGAGATACAGTAGACCCTCACCTTTTCTAAAGTTGTTCCAGTTTGCATGTAATTAAGCTCATTCTCTGTTATTTTTTTCAGATTAAATTCATTTGAACACAGTTATAGTCTTTCTACAAAGAGAAATGACCTTGACATTGGGAATAAAAAAACAGTGCATGTGTTTGTCGAGTGTGTGTATGAATAGAGATTGTTTTATTGTATTATGATCTATACTTATTATGAATCAATCAATCAATACATATTGACAGATCACAATATGCTACACTGACAGAATAATCAAATAGTGCTAATTTTATTGAATTGCTTATGTCAATATTGTCAATCACTTTTCATTGTGTTGGAAGGATACATACAAATTGCTACATTTAAAGAATAGGATACTGGTGTCACCATATTGACAGAATTATTTAATACATATCATTGACAAAATGATAAAATAGAGCAACAGGTATTTGTGACTTGAAAGAGCACGTTATAGCATGGCCACATTTGGACAGTTGGACAGAATGAAACCTCTATGTAGCCTCAGAATAAATAAACAGTGATTCATTAAAGCTTAAAAAAACAAAACAATATTTGATGTTAGGGACTTCCGGTTTGGCAATGTAGGAGAGAGATGTAGGGTGTAGGCACTCCCGAACAACTCCCTGCTTAAATGAATTACTCTAAGTTTTACGCACACATATTAAGCACCGTAGCGGCTTGGATCAACTTATATGTAAAAGTACTGCACTTATATAGCTGCTGAACATTCACAACGGCGAATAGGAAACCAGATATACAACAGCCAGCAAATTAGCAACAATGGCGGCTACGAAGAAGCATGGTGACGGTTAATGCAGAGATCCTGTTTCCATGTCTGACCTGATTACAGAATTATCAGAATTATTACAGAATTAAGCAACAGGTCAACTTTAAGAAAGATGCGGCCATGTTAATTCAAGAGTTTGAATTCAGCCTCTGTAGCCGTCAATGAATGGGCTATGTGATGAAGTTAGCTCTTTTCAGGGCCATCTCATTGCGGCAGAAACAACTGACTGAGTTGAAGCTACCGTCAAATCCCTCCAGGCTCAGAACGCAACTCTGTTGGATCGCCTTGAAAACCTGGGAAACAGATCCCGCAAAGCTAACCTTCATATGCTGAATTTGCTTGAGGGAAGTGAAGATGGTCTCGATTTCAAAGTTATTGAAAGACGTCATGGTGGATAACATGTTCCCATTCCCCCCAGAGGTGCAGCGTGCACACTGCACAGCTGGACCTAAGCCTGCAGCAGGACGACCCCCACGGTCCATCATCCTCAGAATCAGAATCATCCTTATTGTCATTGTACTGGGGGATGCTCCCACAGCGCCACAAAACGCAAAGCACAAGAAATAAAAAATAAAATAAAATACTGTTCAGTACTGTGCAAAAACAGTACAGGTCTCTTATAATATAGATTACATAATAAAGTGCAACCTTATATATAGTACCAATAAAGTGACTGGATGGGTAAAGATTAAGGTGCTAGAGGGTAGGATGAGGCAGATTATTGGTTGTTGCAGGCTTGGGTGGAATTATGAGAGTCCTTCTGTGTGTGTGTTTTGTGTGTGTGTCTGTGGTTGTTGAGAGTCCTTATGGCCCAGGTGAAGAAGCTGTTTGTCAACCAGCTGGTGTGGGAGGGCAACAGGTCAAACAGATGGTGGGCAGGGTGTGAGGGGTCTCCAGTGATAGCTTTTGATCTCCTGAGGCAGTAGGATGAGATGATATTTTGGGCAGTGTTTATGACCCTCTGCACTGCCTTTCTGTCCTCTGCATTGCATCCTGCGTACCACACTTCCAGACACTAAGACAGGACACTCTCCACAGAGGAGTGATAGAAGGCCAGCAGCAGCTTTGTGTCCAGGTTGTTCTTCCTGAGAACATGCAGGAAGTGTAGCCGCTGCTGAGCCTTCTTCACTAGGGCCCTGATGTTGAAGTTCCAGGAGTGGTTGGCAGAGATGTGGGTGTCCAGAAACCTAAAGGTGGTGACAGTTTCCACCCATTCTCCATTTATGAGGAGTGGGGTGTGATCCTGCCTGTTTTTCCTGATTTCTATAATGACTTATTTTGTCTTTTGCAAGTTCAGGGTCAGGTTGTTATCTGAGTACCAGAGCAACAGTTTTGCTACCTCTGCCTTGTCTCGTCTTCACCACAGATGTGTCCAACCACAGTGGTGTTTTCCCCAATATTTTATAATGTGGTTGGTTGGGTGGGTCGGAGAGCAGTCGTATGTGTACAGGGCATACAGTAGAGGGCTCAAAACGCAGCCCTGAGGAGATCCAGTGCTGAGTGTGTTAATGTGAATGTGAGTGAATATATCCAGACCTCAGCAGTGCTCTCACTAAGAACGGTACTTATCAGAGATGAGTACTGTTCCGCCTGCATTTTCCAGCCCGTCACCTCTCTGAGACACCAGAAGAGGCCCAGGTGTTTTACGATTGCTCTGTTGCCAAGTGACTACTTGTCCGCAGGCTCTCTATGACCGGAGGAATAATGTTTCGGTGTCTGTTTATTTTGTGTCAAACCTGGACGGTGTGTTCAGGGATGGACTACTGACTTTAGGAAGGAAGCGAAAAAAAACAAAACAGAACAATTTCCCAGTTTTTGGGATTAAAAAAGTATATCTATCTATCTATCTTTCCTTCAACTGTTTTTGGCTTTTCCAGGCTTTGAGACTCAGTGGGTAAAATAAAAAGAACAGGTTATTCTTGAGTCCAGGTGGTGAGTGGGCAAGGACAGGAACTGGAAACAAAAAAGGCATTCATAATTTACAGGAAGGACAAAAAAGAAATTAAACGATTTCAGAGCCAATTTGCATCTTTCTACCACAAAGGTAAGCTGACAATCTGGTGAGTGATGAACTGAACCAGGCTTATATGCAGGTTGAGAGTGGCAGGAGATTGAAGATTGCTAATCAAGTACAGGTGAGCAGTCAACTTCAGCTCTGCCCAGCTTTAGACAAACACACACGCAAACAAAAGGGAGGGGAACACAACACTAGGATCTTGATAGTACCCCCCTCCAATAGGAGCCTCCTGGCAACCCCCAGGCTTGGTAGGATTTGCATTGTGGAATTCCCTCACCATATCAGGTCAAGAATGAAGGCGTGAGGAATCCACGCCCAGGGGGGAGGAGTGGCTGGGGGGCAAAGTTCCTGAGGTTTCTTCCACCTTTTTCCCTGTTAAAAGGTTTTTTGGTGGACAAGTTTTTCCTCACTCGAATCAAGGGTCTAAGGACAGAGGGTGTCACTCCCTGTACAGATTGTAAATCCCTCAGAGACAAATGTATTTTGTGATTTTGGGCTATATAAATAAAATTTGATTGATTGATTGATGCACCTAGGCCCTGACAGAAAGCATGCCATACCTGTGATGTGAACTGCGGTCCCCAATCAGAGACAATGTCAGTGGTATATCATGAAGGCAAACTACATGGGTGGTAAGTAGCTCAGCAGTCTCTTCGGCTGTGGGCAGTTTGGTAATGGCTATAAAGTGGGCGGCCAGCGGGCCTGCCTATAGTTGAGCCGCTTGGCTGACTGGATGTAGGCTAGATTTTTGTTGTCGGTCCACTCAAGAGCCATTTTGCCGGCCAATAACTCACAATTTCCCACATCATAGTTTTCTCAGCTGGTGTTAATCATTGCAAATTGTGGGGCTGGATCTGGTTGGAGTAGGATTGGTGCTGAGGTGTACAGTTCCTTTATTTTGATGAAGCAATAGAAATTTGCAAACCCTGAGAACCTCTGCAATCATTTCCTGTTCCCACTACTCTCACCTTTTCCGGGTCGGTCTGCAGTATTCCCTCTCCAACAATGCTCCTCAAGGGACTGAAAAAATGAGAATGTCATCTAAATAAACAAAGACAAATCTGTTTTAGAAGTCCCTCAGAACATCATTGACAAGGCAATGGAAAACAGCTGGGGCATTGGTAAGACCGAACGACATTACCAAGTACTCAAATTGACCTAATGGGGTGTTGAAAGCTGTTCTCCCTCCTTGTTCCTAACCAGATGATATGCATTCTGGAAATCGAGCTTGGTGAAAACTGAGGCCCCCTGCAGGGGGGTGAAGGCAGTGTCAAGCAGAGGTAAGTGGTACTTATTCTTAACAGTGATTCAGACCACGAAAGTCAACACAGGGTCTTAGAGTTGAATCTTTCTTTGACACAAAAACGAAAAAAAACGAAAAAAAAAAAAAACAGCCCCCACAGGAGAAGAGGGCCAGATTATACCTGCTGCAAGGGAGTCTGATGTAAACCTCCATAGCCTCACATTCGGGTTTGGACAGGTTATAGAGACGACTGGAGGGCAACGGACTACCAGGGAGTAAGTCAATGGAACAGTCATATGGTGGGAGAGAGAGCCTTGTCCTTCTTGAAGACTTCTCCTAGGTCATGGTAGATCTCAGGAACCTTGGAGAGATCCTGTGGTTTGGCACGTGGCTTAGGAGCGAGTGGGTTGACTCTGGCTGGAGACAAAACATATTGCAGACAGGTTGCATGACAGAACGAACACTAAGAGATTCTTCCTCTGGCCCAATCGATGTCTGGGTTGTGTTTTACCAACCAGGAGTGACCAAGAATTAATAGACTTGATGGAGCAGAGATGATGGAACATTAAATTGTCTCTGTGGTTACCAGATAGGATGAGTGTGAGTGTTTCTGTCTGATGCGCAACATGAGCCAGCAAGCGTCCATCCATGCCGTGAGTGCTCCTCCGGAGAACAATTGAACTGCATGGGCTCCTCAGGTGGTGTTTGAGCGAAGCATGGAGAAGGTTCCCGAATGGGACTGTGGATCAGAGAGGCAGGCGAAGGTTGTAGCTGGGAGGCTGTGGGCATTGCAGCCCCCTCCTGACGGTGGGAGCGCAGACGGCCATTTGATCCAATTCAACAAAAATCAAAGACTTGGCAGGCTCATCTCTAGAAACAAGTTCATCTCTAATTTAGTAGCTTGACCCTCTTTTGAAGGCTGTCCTCAAGGCGATATCAGTCCAATCCACTTCTGCAGCCAGAGTCCAGAAGTCAATAGTGTAATCTGAAACTGAACATTGTCCTTGAGAGAGGGTCATTAGGCGCATGGAGGCATCAGACCAGTAATCCAGGTGGTCAAACACACCTTTAAGATCCTCCACAAAAATCACCATAACTGATGTCATTGAATGTGTGCAAAAAAAACCAAACTGGTTTCTGCCCATGCCAGAGCCCTGCCACTTAACAAACCACAAATATACTGAATCTTGTAGGTGTCTGAGGCAAATGACGTGGGTCTGAATCCACCACTGCACAGGTGGATGTTTTTGAGTTCAGGTGGTGAGCGGGCAAGGACAGGAACTGGAAACAAAAAAGGCATTCAGGATTAACAGAAAGGACAAAAAACAATTAGCGGCTTTCTACCACAAAGGTAAGCTGACAATCTGGTGATGAGTCGTGAACTGAACCAGGGTTATATGCAGGTTGAGAGTGGCAGGTGACTTGATTGAGCTGTCAACTCCAGCTCCGCCCAGCTCTAGACAAACACACACACACACGAAAGACAGGGAGGACAAGACACACACCCACAAAAGGGGAACACAAGGAAACACTAGGTTCCAGACAATCCATCTTTTTTTTCTCCTAACCAACCTACCTAAGTTCCAGATGTTGATAATTCTTGGTTTAAAGGACCATATGTTTTGTTACATTATTACAAGGTTGATTATGATGCTCCTATGTTTGGGATGTTGCCTTAAAAAAACAGCATATTTGCATGTATGCCACAATTTATTACCAGTGTTACTGGTTTGGTTGATAGATTAATAGTGTTATACTTGCACACTAAGTTGATTGGGAGCCCTCCCAAGTTAGTTAATGAGAGGATGGTCTATTGAGAGATCTACAAGTTAAAAAGGGAACCGCAGTTGGCTTCAGCTGCGGGAGGGAAGGCCAAGTTTAGTGCTGTTATATCGGTTTATGTGATTGATCTGTGTTTGTTTTTTTTATTTATGATTTTTATTCTTGTGGATAGGATGGCATGTTTCCATATGATTTCAGATAAGGTTATTGTTCACGACAGCAACAAACCTGAATGATTACGACTGACTTATCAAGGAGAAATGTAAGAATGAGGGGTTCAGCAGTACGCTTTACTAGCTGGAATGTAAAGGACATGAGAGGGCTGGTGAAACGTGCAAAAATCTTTGCCCACCTTAAAAAACTAAAAACAGAAATAGCATTCTTACAAGAAACACACTTGGTAACAGCCGACCATATGAAACTTAAAGAACCATGGGTAGGACAGATTTACCATTCACAATCGATACCAAGGCGAGAGGAACAGCCATATTAATACACAAAAATGTACAGTTTACTCTTAAGGAGTCCATATTGGACAGGGCCGATTTGTCATTGTGACTGGCTCCCTCTTTATTATACAAGTTACACTTGCTTGTATATATGATCCTAATTGGGATGATGCCAGCTTTTTGTCTAGGCTCATCTCTGTTTTACCTAACATGAACTCTCACTGTTTGATCTTTGGTGGGGACATAAATTGTGTTATGGATGGGACCTTGGACCATTCTAGCCCCAAGTCAGTGTCTCCATCCAAGATTGCTCATGCCCTGTCTAGTCAAAGGAGTTAGTTGTAAGCAACTGGACTTTTTCTTTGTGCTTGAAGACATTTCTCCTTTCACCAAAAAGGCTATTTCAGTTCTAACCTGATGATGGAAACCAGGAGCTACAGTATATCTTTGGATCACAGTGGGTGGATCTGTAGACCACTCCACTCATTCCATAACAAAAGGTCACATGAGTCACCCTTCAAGGTGTGAATAGGAGTGAGAGTAGTTGTGGTCACATGATCCAAAGAATGAAACCTGCTCTGGTGGTGACGAGCAGTTAAACTTCCTGGGATGAGATCTCAAGGCAGGATGGTATGTAGCAGATAGATTGTGACGCAGCCTCTCTCTTCTGTTCAAAGCTGGTTGTTCCAAATGGACATAGATAGCCTCCTATACTTCTCTCTCAAACCACCTGTCCTCCTTGTCCAAAATGTGTACATTGGTGTCTTTAAAGGAGTGTCCCATTTCCTTCAGATGTAGATGTACTGCTGAGTCCTGTCCTGATGTGGTGGCCCTCCTGTGCTGCGCCATGCGTTTACAAAATGGTTGCTTAGTTTCTCCAATATACAGATCCAGGCATTCTTCACAGCATTGTACTGTATAAACCACATTGTTATGGTTTTGTCTTGGGGTTTTGTCCTTGAGGTGGACCAGTCTCTGTCTGAGGGTGTTGCCAGGCTTAAAATAAACTTGGATGTTGTGCTTACTGAAGATTCTTCTTAGTTTTTCTGAGAGACCAGATATGTATGGCACTACCATGTGATTCCTTCTGACGTTTTCTTCTTGTCGGGCGGTGTTTTGGTTTCTTTCTCTTGTCTTCTGTTAGTCTTGATGAATGCCCCAGTTGTGGTAACCACAATATCTTAGTGCCTGTTTGATTTGTGCATGTTCCTTCTCTTTCTTTTCTGCTTTGAAAGGGATGCTGTTTGCTCGTGTTGTAGGGTTCTGATGACACCCACTTTGTGTTCTAGTGGGTGATGAGAGTCAAAAAATATGTATTGGTCTGTGTGTGTGGGTTTCCTGTCAACCTTTGTGCTGAAGCCTCCATCTTCTTCGGCAAGGACCTTATAATCCAGAAAAGGGTAGTTTCCTGTTTTTGGTGTCCTCCCTGGTGAACTTGATGTAGCTGTTGACTGAGTTGATGTGTTCCATGTAGGCCTCTACTTCCTGGCTTTTGATTTTGCAGAATGTGTCATCCACATATCTAAACCAGTGGCTGGGTGTTGCTCCTTTAAATGAGGCCACTGCTTGTTTCTCCACTTCCTCCATGTAAAGGTTCGCCACAGGGGGGAGACTGGAGAGCCCATGACACAGCCATGCTTTTGGTGTAGAATTCCCCATTGTACTTGAAGTAGGGGGGGAGGCAAAGTTCCAAAAGGGAGCAAATTTGGTCTGGGGTGAGGTTGGATCTCGTATGCAGTCATTCATCCTGTTGCAGGCTGTTTCTAACTGTCTCCACTGCTTCTCTTGTGGGGATGGAGGTGAACAGAGATGTGACATTGTACGATACCATGGTTATATCTCGATCTAGTTTCAGTTGGCTGATCTTGTTGGTGAAATCTTTGGAGTTCTGGATGTGATGTGGGTTTTTTCCTATCAAAGGGAATATATACTGTATCGCGGAAATGAGTTTTTCAATATTGTAAGTGACATAGTTGATGCTACTTACAATTGGTCTGAGGGGGGCCCCTTTCTATGTGAATCTTTGGGAGCCTGTATATGCATGGAATGGTGTCTCTTGGGTAGAGTCGGTAGTACATATGTTGATCAATGGATTCCGTATGCCTTATGCTACATAGACACTCAGGTGATGGGTGAGCTCTCCCTAACTGCATGGGCTCTGGCAGGCTGGGAAACCTGATGTGTATATTTTGATGGTGTGTGTGCCATCCTGATCTTGACACCCTGTGTTGCTTATCTTCTTGATCCAATGGATTGTTTCTTTCATTGCAAATGTGTGAAGATGTCTTAAAGAATCTCCGCTGACACTGACTTGAGAAGAAAGGAAACATATGTCACCTTTGACCTTATTGTACAGAAGGTCAATCAACCTTTTGGCCTACCAAGCTTTTCCTGACTTGGCCTTCCCCTCTGACCTTAGTTTACTTTTTCCTTATGAGGCATTTCCTCATAACCTCAGCCTAGGCTTTTGTTGTTGCAGTAGTTGAAGCAGAGTAGAGAGAAGCTCCAAGTGGTTGTGAGTTTATAGACTTTTCTAGACATCACTCCCACAACCTGTATGCTGTCTGATAGCCAGGGAGACAAGATAACTTAGGTTTATCTCTTTTGTTTGAACCCTTCATAATTACTACTTGTCCTGCTCTTTCATTCCTCTGGGCATGGGCATATAAATCCAAAAACACACAGAATAATCAGCCACATTCCAATTACCCTGCCAGAGATTTAATAGTTAGAATCATTTCCTCAAAAATATGGGCGATCAAACACAGCCTTAAATTTGGTAACAGAATCCACATAAGAATAAGTTATTGCTAAACACTGCATCAGCCCGAATTTGTTTATAACAAAAACAATAATCATAATCATGATATTGCAATTCACCTTACATTATTCCTGTGTAAGATAAGGGTTCGCTTTTGGAAGACGATTATTAATTATCAGGAGAACCTGAACCTGAGATTCTGTGTGCAACCAAATGGATGCTGTTGATGGAGACCTGACGTCATCACCATCTTGGCTGTCCTCTACACCTTACTATATGTTCACTGTCAAATATTTGGAGGAAACAACTTGTCAACATTTTTATTCTATTTCTTTTACATTATTTTTAGTTGCATTTACCCTATAATTGCTGCTGACTGCTGAAAGATTAAATTGATTTCTTTCTTTGTGATTACTTTGCTTTTGCTTAATTTGTGTTTTATTATTATAGCTTGTGTTGTAGATTTAAATTGAGTTTTTTGTGATAAGTACAATTGTTTAATTCTGTTCTTTATTCCTAATCTGTTGTCTCTGGTCCCTTACATCCAGGTGCTGAGCCTATGGTGGTGGATTGGTGTCCTGGTGGTGGTGTCCCTGTTTTTGTATATATGGTTTGCACTCGTTTGGTTTTCCTTTTTGTTGACTTTTTCTTAATAGCTTCACGTGTGGTGTCCCTGGGATCCCCGTTCTTTTTTTTTTTTTTCAATTATTTTTTTATTTGTTTTTAACATTTTATACACATACAAAACCCAACAAAGGAACATGAGGGCAAGGTGAAGACAGAAAACAAACAAAATCAGCAAATTGGACACAACAAAACAAAATGAAATCAAGACATAAGTAAAATAAAATAAAATAGAATAAATAAATAATAATAATCATTTAGAAAGCAGCAATAATGTCCATGGTCACAGTTCAAATGTCTCTTATGTATGGAATCCAAGCATGTCCTACTCGGCAAATGTCAGAGGTCCATAAACGGTTCCCATATTTTCAGAAAGGCATCCCCCTTATCTTTGAGGGTGTAAGTACGTTGCTCCAGTCTTAAGGTGTCGTTCAAGATTTGTTTAAACAAGTCGAATGTTGGTGGTCTTTGCTGATTTCACTTGAGTAGGATGCATTTATTCGCTATATAGGATATTATACTGATCCTCTTGGTATGTGTGGGGTCCAGTGTTATGTCCAGTTCCGTACCAAAGAGGTAGCGTGTTGGTGAGCTGTCCAGTGGTGTTCCCACCACCGTAACAGTAAGGTCATGTACAGCCTTCCAGAAATGCCTTAATTTTCCACATTCCCAGAAAACATGCATTATTGACCCCACACAAGTTTTACAGCGATGACACCTAGAGGATGAATTGGGAAACATCTTACTTAAACGTAGTGGAGTAAGGTATATCCTGTGCATAAATTTATAGTTCTGTTCAATTATTTTGTTACATGACAGTGAAGTAAAGACATTCCTACAGATAGCGTCCCATTGGTTCTCACTAAAGTCACACCCCAAATCTCTTTGCCAGATATTCTTAAGCGAGGTCAAGGAGGAACTGTGATGGTCTAACTAAGCCTTGTAAATTACAGAGATTTTCCCTTTCAGTGACGTGGAGTTAGTCAGAATCTCCTCTAGACTTGTCGGCCCCAACAGAAGTCGTCCCTCCCCTTTCAGGGTGTTAATTAGATGGCGAATTTGTAAATGCTTATAGAAGTCCTGTTTGGAATGTCAAATTCTGATCTTATGTCTGCAAAGGATTTAAGTGTTCCTTTTTGTAAACAACTGCCGGAACTGGTGTAAACCCTTCTCTTTCCACTTCGCAAGCAAACATTCCCCAATTGATGGCGGTAAGTCTGGGTTGGAAGATAAAGGAGCAAGCCCAGAAATTTTGTCTGAGGTACCACAGAACTTCTTAACATACTGCCAAGCCCGAAGAGTGTTGTAGACTACATATGTCCCTGTTACCTGATGTAGTGCATTTATATTGTTAATGTACGGTAGCGAAGCTATGGGGATTGGGAAACAGAGTTCTTCTTCTATGTCTATCCAGTGGGCAGTGTTTCGTTTTTGCAGCCAGCTAATCAGGTCTTTTGTCTGTGCGGCCCAATAGTACATCTGTAAATCTGGCAATCCCAGCCCCCCTTTCTCTCTAGACTTGGTCAAAGTTTTGAAGGCTATTCTAGGTGAAGAGTTCTTCCAGATGAAAGAGGTGAGCACCTTGTATATGGATTCAAAGAACCCATTATCTAGATAGCAGGGCAGGGACTGAAATAAGTATCCAAGACGTGGCAACACGTTCATTTTAATTACATTAATGCGTCCAAGAAACGAAATGGGGAGCATTTTCCAGTGTTCTAATTCTTCCTTAAATTTTTCTAAGTAATGGGATGTAATTTGTGTTGTACAGATCTTTAAGTTTCGAGGACACACTGACCCCTAGATATTTAAAGCTGTCTTGAGACCAGGTGAATGGCGAGATGGTCTTAAGTTTATCGGAGATAGGTGAATTCATTAGTAAGCGTTGGATTTTGTCAGGTTGATTTTATAACCCGAAATTCTTCCAAATTCAGCAATTATTTCTAATACCGCTGGAATTGACCTCTCTGGGCTGGTTAAGTATAAAATTACGTCATCGGCATATAATGAAATTTTGTTCTCAGTTTTCCCAATGTTAATACCGTTGATTCCTTCACTAGCCCGTATGGCCTCGGCGAGTGGTTCTATCGCTAGATTAAACAAAAATGGGGACAATGGGCATCCCTGTCGACAGCCTCTGGACAAACTGAATGTATCAGTGAGGGCGCCATTTATACATATTTGAGCCTGCGGATTGTTGTACATAGCTCTTATCCATCCGATGCACTTTTCACCAAAATTGAACTTTTCCAAAGCGGCAAACAGATACGACCACTCGACCCTATCGAACGCTTTTTCTGCATCAAGCAATAGTAGCAGAGCTGCTTTGTTGTGTAGGGTCGAGTGGTCAAATATATTTAATAGCCGACGGACGTTATCTGATGCATAGCGTGCTTTGACGAAGCCGGATTGGTCAGGGTTAATTATCTGGGGCAGTAAGCCCTCCAATCTACGAGCAATTAACTTTGATATTATCTTAAAGTCAACCTGAAGCAGCGAAATTGGACGGAATGAGGCACATTCAGTAGCATCTTTATCCTTCTTATGTATTAATGATGTTATCACCATCTTCATAGAGTCAGGAAGGATTCCCTTTTCAAAGAAGTCTGTGAGCCTGGGCATGAAAAGTGGCATTATTTGTGGCCAGAAAGCCTTGTAGAATTCCACAGAAAACCCGTCCAGACCCGGAGTTTTTCCGGAAGGCATAGACCTAATTGCTTGCAGAACCTCATCTGGAGTGAATGGGGCACTCAGTCTTTCCTTATCAATGTCTGAGATAGAGGGTAACAACACCTTTTCCAAGAACGTATGGATATCCTTATCTACGGGGTTTTCCGATTTGTAAAGCTGTGTATAAAAGTCGAGAAATGAAGATTTTATTGAATGTATATCATATTTCAATTGGCCTGACGCGTTCCGTATGCATTTTATTGTACTATCCGCACGTCTAATTGAGAATATGATTTGTATCTAGCCGAGTAGAAAGTGTAGTCTTTCAATGCAGGATTAAGTTCCCTCCAGACGTCGACAAGACCTACATCAGTCGAGGCCAACCTCAAGGTCCTAGACGCTTTGGGATTAGACAGTACAGGTGAGGTCCTGTCCAGGTTACTATCCATACAGCAATTGAAATCCCCAGAAACTATTCCAAAGTCCGTATTGTATTGATTAAATAAGGTGATGATATCCATCATAAATGTGGGACAATCTTCATTAGGTGCATATATGTTAAGCAGTGTTATTTCTTGTCCATATAGCGTCCCCTTGATTAGCACATGCCTACCCTCACAGTCAATATGTTGTTCCTTAAATATGAAGGGCAAGTGTTTGTGAATGAGTATTGCTCTTCCTCTTTTATTACTAGTGAAGCTGGAGAAGTAGACCTGCCCGACCCAGCTTTTTTTAGCTTTTTGTGTTCTTCGTTGGACAGGTGAGTTTCCTGTAGGAAGGCGATAGCTGCTTTTTCCCTTTTCAAAAATGTAAGAACTCTTTTCCGCTTAATTGGGTGGCCGAGGCCTCTGACATTAAACGTTATTATGTTAAGCTTGTCAGACATACTGTGGCTTGCATGCTATATTGAGTATGTATGACCATGGTGTATGAAAAACAAAACAGATAAAAAGAAATTAACAGACTAATAAAAGAAAAAAAGACAAAGGTAGAGTATAGGGGGCCCCCCTCTACCCCCCCTCCCTCCCACCCCGTGAACTTAGCCCAGTCCCCAACTGACAAGGCAACCCCATCAAAACAAACAATACCTGTAATATGTCCGACAGACAGCCACTAATCATCAACTACGCACAGTTCGTTTAGAACAGGGGTCTCAGGCTCGCGGCCCGCGGGCCAACTGCGGCCCCGGGACGATAATTTGCGGCCCGTCTTAAAATGAAGGATTAATGTTAGTGCTGCCCGCAAAATTGATATGAATGACACTTGTTGTGTGCAGAGCTGAATGAACCAATCACGGTTAGGTATATGGCTCTGGTGCGCGGGACACCGGCAAGGCTGTCCCGTGGCTCAGCTGCGCGCAGGAGAAGCCGTGAAGCCCCTCTCAAGGCCCCGGTATGCTTCTGTGCAATCGCCGTAGTACGCCGCGTTCCGCATCGGAGGATTGCAGCATAGTAGTTACGCCAGCGCTGTAAAGCTCCACCTCGCTACAAGTCTGCCCCGGAGGACACGAAGAAGAGTGTCGTTTCTCTCTCTCTCTGCGTGTGTGTGAGTCGCAGGGGCCACACACACAGCCTGTGCAAAGCGCAGGATGAAAAACAGACTTTTAAATTAATCTAAACTTCATTAAAAGACGACATGTCTGGGCAAAAGTGGACGTTTTGACACCGTATTTACAGACTCGGATCCACAGCGTCTCGCTGCTTCATGTGTACTATGTGTACTTCAATAAGTCCAAGTACAGGTCCAGACTTCCTGATGAGCACCTTCAAGCCCTACTGAGGGTCTCCACTGCTTCTTCCCTCAAGCCAAATGTGGCTCGCCTATGTCTCTAGCAGCAAGAAGTAGGCAGGAGAAGCCTTGTTCAGAACAGTTCAGGTTTAATGTTATATTCATGTTCAGAAAGTTTAAGGTTAAATAACTATTAATACAGACATTTGAAACTGAATAAAAATATAATTAACAGTGCCTTTGGTTCTTTGACTTGACCCCTACTAAGCCTGAGGTCAACTCAATCACAGCCCACACTGTTAAACACCTTGGACCAGTAAATGGCTATTTATTATCACACAGGGACTTTGTTTAGATTAGTGCCAGGTTCTCAGTGCATTGTAATAACTCTGTGTAAAAATTGAACTACACTGCTCACAAAAATTAAGGGAACACTTTAAAGAAACACATTAGATACATCAGATCTCAATATAAAGTTAGTTTTCTATACAAATAACGACAGGTTAGTGTCTTAGGAACAAAAGTCTTTTAATGGAAATAAAAGTTGTTCAATTGTGTAGACACCATAAAATGAGAGTGAAATGAAGATGTGGCAGGCTAGTCCATTTTTTCCAAAACTTAATTTCTGCAACTTAAAATGCTTTTCAGTATCTTGTGTGGTCCCAACGAGCTTGTATGCATGCTTGACAACGTCGCGGCATGCTCCTAATGAGACAACGAATGGTGTGTTAGAATAATGTATATAAGTTATCCCATATTTACTCTTTTGCATTCTTTATATATCACCACTCTTTTATTCTTTGTACCCCATACCATATCTGTAAGTTTGTGTTTCGTTCTACACTAAGTTCTCTTCTAGATGGACATTTGGAGTTTGCAGCTGTTGGTGAGAACTTCCCATCACCATCTGACTGATGAGACTGGCTCCTTTTGTAGAGTTAATGAGTTGTAGAGTTAATCACCATACCATATTGGAAAGTAAAACAAAAGAGTTAAGTGTAGAAGAAAACAGACGTTGTTTATTGGTCAAGGAAATTGTGCCTGCCTGAAACAAAGCAATAAAACCATTACGTTGTTACTGACCTGTGCCTGACCTATGCCCCTCCCCTTTAGAAGCAACATGTATTAGGGACATCCTAAATAAAAAGCAAGAGGGCAGGAGACGGAGTTAGAGTAGATAGGAGATTCTGCAGACTGTGCACGTCTCCTGTTGCTCTCCTTGCAAGTAAAACTTAACTCTGTTGTCTTCTCTCCTCTTTGTGTCTGTGAGTTTGATATTTTAGGTTGTTTAAACCTGACATGGTGTCTTGTGGCATTTCCTCCCAGATCTGTGTGAGGGCATCCCTGAGCTGTTGTACAGTCTGAGGAGCAACCTGGCGACGCCTAATTTACCAAAACACAATGTCCCAAAGATGTTCTATTGGGTTTAGGTCAGGGGATCGTGAAGACCATTCAATTGTTTCAATTGCTTCATCCTCCAGGTACTGCCTGCATACTCTTGCCACGTGAGGCCGGGCATTGTCGTGCATTAGGAGGTGTGGACGGGGGCGTGTTGCATCAGCTCCAGGAGAGAGGTGTGGGGAGGGCTCAGGAGAGCAGCGCCAGGTGAGAGTAATTGACACACCGGTTCCCAACTGGCTAATCACTCTCACCTATTTCCTAACAGTAGCGTGCTGGAGTGGGAAAAAGGAAGGATGACCAGGGAAGCACGACCCAAGCCACCCGGACAAAGACACGGAGAAGAACATACACAGACAAAGACACACACGGCAGACGACAGCATCACGCCTGTGATCGGCTGCCGTGTTTATGTTTGAGGTGTATTAAAATAAAGTGTTTAAGCTGTCAACAAGCTGTGGTCCGTCTACTCTGTGCTGATAGTACCCACGAGACAGAGAAGCTGTCACATTTTGGCGCCCAATCCGGATCAGCACAGGGGTAATGTCGGAGCCGCAGCAGATTCAGCCAGTGGTCGTGCTGGCTCAGATGATGACGGAGGTCGTCGCGATAAGCCGAGACCAGGCGGCGGCCAGCAGGCAACAGCTCGCGGCGATACAGCAGCAGACGCAGCAGCTGGATGTGATTTTGGCCTGGGCGGGGACAACATCAACGGGTCCCTCGCTCTCTGGCATGACCTTGCACAGGATGACTGGGAACGATGATGCCCAGTCATACGGCGTACAGGTGGCTGCAACCGGGGGAGACCACGGGCGAGGGGCAGATGTTGGAGAAAGTCGTGCTGGAACAGTTCGTGGAGGGGCTGCCGGCTGGCACCCTCGAGTGGGTGCGTTGTCACCGCCCCGACAACCTGGCGGCTGCCGTCGCCCTCGCGGAAGACCATCTGGCCGTCCACTCCCGGGCCCAGGCATCAGAGGCGCGGCCAGCGTCCTCCGGCCGTCCCAGCCCTGCGCCTCGCAGAAGACCCAGGCCTCCGCAGTACACACCCGCCCGCCCCTCCCCTGCGCCTCGCAATAACATCCCTTCTTTTTCTCTTCCGCCACAGGGTCCAGCCGCTACGGGCGCTGCCTTTAGCCCTCAGAGGGTCCCTCAAGAGGCAGGGCAGGAGTGCTGGAGGTGCGGGCAGCCCGGACACTTCCGCCGCGAGTGTCCGCTAATGGAGGTCGGGCAGGTGATCCGCGTTGTCGGCCCTCCGGCACCCTCCCCCGGTCCGGGAGAGACGTACAGCATTCTGGTAAGGATTCAGGGGGGTACACATCAGGCAATGGTGGACTCGGGCTGCATGCAGTCTATAGTTCACCAGAACCTGATTCGGCCCAGGGCATTGTTAGAGGCAGGGTGGGTGGATATCAGGTGTGTGCATGGGGATATTCACAGATATCCTGTGGTACCAGTAGAAATTCGGTACAAGGGGAAAAAGCATAGTGTGAAGGCTGCGGTTAGCTCCCGCCTGGCGCATCCTCTGATCTTGGGCACAGATTGGCCGGGGTTTAATAGATTAGTGGGGCAGTGTGTGGGGGTGCGCTCACGACCGACAGGGATATGGGATATGTGCGCTGTGCTCAGCGGTGACGCGAGGTTGTCCGACACTGCAGACGGGGAGGGGGAGCCAGCGGTGCCTTCTCAGGAGGCGCCGCCGGTTCCTGTATTTGACTCCATGGAAGATTTTCCACTTGAGCAGTCTCGTGACGATACTCTACGCTTTGCCTTTGACCAAGTGATACAAATTGATGGTCACATGGTGCGCCCTGGCGCAGCGCTAACGTATCCACATTTTTCAGTGCTCAGGGACAGGTTATATAGAGTGAGTCGTGACACTCAACAAGATGACATAATAACCCAATTGTTGGTCCCGAAAAGCCGTCGGGAAATAGTTTTCCAGGCGGCTCATTATAACCCGATGGCTGGACACATGGGATATGACAAAACACTAAACCGGATAATGGCTCGATTCTATTGGCCAGCCATTCGGGCAGACGTGCGCCGCTGGTGTGCGTCTTGTCCCGAATGCCAATTAGTTAATCAACCGGCCAACCCGAGAGCGCCGTTGCGGCCATTACCGCTGATCGAGGTCCCATTTGATCGCATTGGGATGGACCTCATCGGGCCATTTCACCGGAGCACAGGTGGATATCGCTTTGTGTTAGTCCTGGTGGATTACGCAACGCGATATCCAGAGGCAGTGCCGCTGCGCACCATCTCTGCAAAGAGTGTGGCGCAGGCACTGTTTCAAGTTATCTCCCGAGTCGGGATCCCGAAAGAGATCCTGACGGACCAAGGCACCCAATTTATGTCACGCACACTGAGAGAACTGTACGGATTATTGGGCATCAAGTCTATTCGAACCAGTGTTTACCATCCGCAAACTGACGGCCTCGTTGAGCGACTGAATAAGACTTTGAAGTCCATGATCCGTAAGTTTGTACACGATGATAGTCGTAATTGGGATAAATGGCTACATCCTCTGTTGTTTGCAGTGCGCGAGGTACCCCAGGCCTCCACGGGATTTTCTCCCTTCGAGCTGTTGTTTGGCAGAAAACCACGCGGGGTTTTGGACCTAATTAAAGAAAGCTGGGAGGAAGGTCCAAGCCCCAGTAAGAACGAAGTTCAGTACGTCCTGGACCTGAGAGCAAAACTCCACACACTAGGACAGTTATCACGCGAGAATTTGCTCCGGGCCCAGGAACGTCAGCAGCGGCTGTACAATAGAGGATCTAGGCTAAGACAATTTTCACCGGGAGATAAAGTGCTTGTATTGCTCCCATCTTCCAACTCCAAATTACTCGCCAAGTGGCAAGGGCCCTTCGTGGTCACACGGCGAGTGGGTGATGTTGACTATGAGCTTGTGCGATCCGACAGGGGAGGGGCGACACAGATTTATCACCTCAACCTCCTTAAAGCTTGGAGAGAGGCTGAGTCTGTCTCCCTGGTGACGGCAGTTGCAGAGAGAGATGAGTTGGGGCCGGAGGTACCAAAATCGACCGATCCTGCCCCGCTCGTTTGTGAAAACCATCTCTCACCATCCCAGAGAACAGACATTGCCAGGTTGCAGCAGCGTTACGCTGATGTGTTCTCCCCCCTGGCAGGGCGCACAAGCCTTATTCAACACCATGTTGAGACTCACCCGGGCGTGACGGTGCGTTCACGACCCTACCGGTTACCTGAACACAAGAGAAAAGTGATTCAGGCTGAATTGAAAGCCATGTTGAAGATGGGGGAAATAGAAGAGTCCCACAGTGCCTGGTGTAGCCCCATCGTTCTTGTGGCCAAGAACTTGTCTCCAGGGTCTAAGGAGAAAACTGCCTTCTCCACTCCGTACGGGTTGTACCAATTTGTCACACTTCCGTTCGGGTTGTTCGGGGCCCCAGCCACATTTCAACGTCTCATGGACCGGGTGCTGCGGCCGCATGCGGCATATGCTGCCGCCTATCTGGATGATGTTATCATCCATAGCAACACCTGGGCGGAGCACATGCGGCAGGTGACCGCGGTGCTCGAGTCACTGAGGCAGGCTGGGCTCACGGCCAACCCGAAGAAGTGTGCAGTTGGACGGAGGGAGGTACGGTATCTGGGGTACCACTTGGGCGGCGGGCAGGTGCGTCCACAGGTAGATAAGACAGCAGCGATTGCAGCCTGCCCAAGGCCCAAGACAAAAAAAGAGGTGCGGCGGTTTTTGGGGCTGGCCGGTTATTACCGGCGATTTATCCCCAACTTCGCGGAGATAACCAGCCCCTTAACCGACCTCACCCGAAAGGGTGCCTCAGATCCGGTCCAGTGGACGGAGCAGTGCCAGGTGTCGCTTGAGAGGGTAAAACAGGCCCTCTGTGGGGAGCCCCTTCTCCACACACCTAACTTCTCTCTCCCTTTTGTCCTGCAGACTGATGCGTCGGGCAGAGGGCTGGGGGCCGTTCTGTCCCAGCAGGTGCGGGGCATCGACCGCCCAGTGCTGTACATCAGCCGCAAGCTGTCCGAGAGGGAGGCCAGGTACAGCACGGTGGAGAGGGAGTGCCTGGCCATCCGGTGGGCGGTCGGTGCTCTGCGGTATTACCTGCTGGGGCGCCCATTCACCCTCTGCTCGGACCACGCTCCCCTCCAGTGGCTCCACCGCATGAAGGATGCCAACGCCCGGATCACACGGTGGTATCTGGCGTTGCAGCCATTTAAGTTCACTGTGGTCCATAGGCCGGGGGCACAGATGGCTGTGGCCGACTTCCTGTCCCGTCCCCTTGGGGAGGCGGGGGGGGGAGTGGGTTAGGCCGGACGGCTCCCCGGCCTAAGTCGGGTGGTGGAGGCATGTGGACGGGGGCGTGTTGCATCAGCTCCAGGAGAGAGGTGTGGGGAGGGCTCAGGAGAGCAGCGCCAGGTGAGAGTAATTGACACACCGGTTCCCAACTGGCTAATCACTCTCACCTATTTCCTAACAGTAGCGTGCTGGAGTGGGAAAAAGGAAGGATGACCAGGGAAGCACGACCCAAGCCACCCGGACAAAGACACGGAGAAGAATATACACAGACAAAGACACACACGGCAGACGACAGCATCACGCCTGTGATCGGCTGCCGTGTTTATGTTTGAGGTGTATTAAAATAAAGTGTTTAAGCTGTCAACAAGCTGTGGTCCGTCTACTCTGTGCTGATAGTACCCACGAGACAGAGAAGCTGTCACAGGAGGAAACCAGGACCTACTGCACCAGCGTAGGGTCTGACAATGGGTTCAAGGATTTCATTTCGATATCTGGCAGTCAGAGCACCATTTCCCAGGCAGTAGAGGTCTGTGCGTCCCTCCATGGATATGCCTCCCCAGACCATCACTGACCCACCACGAAACCTGTCATGTTGAACGACGTTGCAGGCAGCATAACGTTCTCCTTGTCTTCTCCAGAATCTTTCACGTCTATTACAGGTGCTCAGGGTGAACCTGATCTCGTCTGTGAAAAGTACAGGGCGCCACTGGCGGACTTGCCAATTCTGGTGTTCTTGAGCAAATGCCAGTCGAGCTCCACGGTGCTGGGCAGTGAGCACAGAGCTCACTACAGGACGTTGGGCCCTCAGGCCACCTTCATGAAGACTGTTCCTGATTGTTTGGGTAGAGACATTCACACCAGTGGCCCTCTGGAGGTCATTCTGTAGGGCACGAGCAGTGCTCAGCCTGTTCCGCCTTGCACAAAGGCGCAGGTATCGATCCTGCTGAGGGGTTGAGGACCTTCTATGGCCCTGTCCAGCTCTCCGAGAATAACCACCAGTCTCCTGAAATCTGAAATTTTAAATGTTCTGGAGATTGTGCTGGGAGACACATTAAACCTTCTTGCTGCAGCACGTGTGGATGTGCCATCCTGGAGAAGTTGGACAACCTGTGCAACTTCTGTAGAGTTAAGGAATCGCCTCATACTGCCGGTAGAGATAATTACGGAAGCAAAAATCAGCACGAGTGGAAAACCAGCCAAAAAACATCAAGAGAAACTTCAAATGACCTCCACATGTAAAACCAGTCCTGTTTTGAGAGTTCTCTAATTGTTGCCACTGAAGTGCACCTGTTGTCCATGAACACCAATACAGCTGAAATTGAATAACGAGGCCCTCAGCTGCTTAACCAACCAGAAAATTATCAGACAGGTTTAATTCAATTCATGCCAGGCCCAATAAAAAAAAAAGTGTTCCTTTAATTTTTGTGAGCAGTGTATTTTCACCTTTAAAAAGAGACACTCTGAAAGAGGCTAGTTACTGTAGTTCCTTCATCATCTAGGTGATTAGTAGAAGAAAAGTTTAGATTATTCATCAAATACATGTTGTCACACAGATGTTTTTATTGCTATTATAATTGTTGTTATTATTACTGGTTACTAAAAGTTGTATTTTGCTAAAACAAGTAACGTGTTATTATCCTGTTTCCAATATTGACCATTGCAAACTCAGTTCAGCCTTCTCATAATTAACAAAAATGAAACGGTGAAACTGACTTGCATACTTTAATTTCTAAGCATTTCATTTTGTTTATTTAGTACTCTTTGCCTCCCCAATATAACATCCCTGTTTGGTTTCCGTTGTCATACATCTACATGAGTATGAAACCATAACTGTAAATGTATCCTGCTTAGCAAAGGCTGAGAGTATTCCCATATTTTTTCATCAAATCACCATCACCACAATGTATAATAATAGCTAAAATCTGGTCATATATTATATTATATATAATATATTATTATATTTTATTTTACTTATTCTTATTTAATTATTATCCTAATTTTCTTATTCTTATTTAATTATCTTATTCTTATTGAAATATTAATTATTATCTTAATTGTTGGTTGTTCTTTTTATTTCATTGTGTTGTATTGTGTTATGCTGCTGCTACAGTTAAATTTCCCAGTTTTTGGGATTAAAAAAGTATCTATCTATCTATCTCTATGTTTGTAAAAAAAAAATCGAATTTATTTCATGATACTACAAATGTGTCCAATTGGAAACACTTGAAAGAGATTTTTCAATACTTGCTTTTGGTCCTTTTGTAACCCCTACCTGCTCCCCACCACTTTAAAACAGTGATAAATATCCAACAGGAAGCTAGGGTTGTCCTCAACACTAGGTTTGATGAGGAGACTGCTAAGCCTTACCTGCCTAATTTCTAGATTAGACATGTAATGTCCACCCCAAACAACACACACACACAACAGACTGACAGTTTAAAGGTAAATGTATTGAAGGTAAGTAAATTAAAGTGGATACTGCACAAAAAAAATACCACAGTACATGTATTACTAACAACAATTGGATTCACAATACACAACTATTCAAAATACCCCCTGAGATCTCAGATAAAAAAAAAGAAAATTGTCCCAAAAGTTCAAATGAATAAGAAAAATGCATAAAAAAGGGAAAAAAATAAATAAAATGAGTGCACTCAGAAAGTCCTACCACCCTCTTCCAGTGAATGTCCAAGGTGAGTATGGCAATAGGGAGGATATGGAGATGGGGGAGATGAGAATGGCAACCGGGATGGAGATGAAGATGGGGATGATGACGGAGGAACTGAGGACTGAGGACCCAGATGAAGGACTCTACAAAAAAACCAGCCTACACAGCAATGCAAAGAGTCACTTATTTAGTCTATAGTGGAGGTCCTTTTAGTCATATTGAAATAAAATTACTAATTTAGTGTTTATTTTACTCCCCTCTTTTTTACATGAATTCTCAACAACCATCATATTCAAAGTACACAAAGCATGAACTCACGTAAACATTTCAAAATAAACTCTACTGTAACATATTTACATTGGTTTTCTTCTGCTCATAACAATAAAAAATACTCAACATAACTGTATAAGGTTAGCTGCATGAATTTTTCCTGAGCGAACTCACCGGGAAAACAACCATACAGTCACAGTTCGGCAATCGTCTGTCCCACGTTCGCTAGGCTTACCCGTTTCTTACTTATCAGTTTCTGGCATCAAAATCAGTTTTTATTCGTTCAATTCTGTTTTTTTCCTTCCTTCAGCATCCATACACACGTACATCTATCGGGGGAATCGCAGAGAGTGGTATAAAGGCGAGAGGCTCACTCCTACGTTTTTTTTGCGCACCAAAACAGCACACAATAATTAGCACCTGAATTAAAGGGACAGCAACACACATGCAGCTTATGTCGTCACTTAACTTTATAAATAAGCAACATAAACATAAAGCAACACATTGTGTACAACTACATTTTTTTTATAGAAATAACCTGGGGTTTAACTAACCCGGGTTACACCTGGAAATCGTGGAAATCACCACAAAAAAAACACTGAGAGCTAAGAGCTTAAAAGTTAAAGTTAAAAGCTGGATAAAATAAAAGTTGGATAAAATTTATTTCAGCTGACATGAACAGGACATTTGAAGCTGGTCTACTCAATATTTATATAAAAGCAATTGATCAAATGACAATAAAGCCCAATGTACGCTACTTGCCCAGCATAAAACAGCATACACATATTTAGCAGTTAAACAGATGTTTTCCTACAGTTGGCAAAGACCAAACCAGAGTTAATAAAGTGATATTGGACTTGCATTCACTAATGGACACAAACACAACTCTACAGTTTATTGGACATGATATGAAAAGGCAAACACCTGCCTACATAAGGTCTCACAGTGCATGTCAGCATGAAGTTGAAGAAATTGTCTGCAGGCACAGATCTGGAGAAGGTACAGAAACATTTCTGCTGCTTTATATGTTCCAATAAGCACAGTGATAGTGATGTAAATGCCAGAAGTTTGAAACCACCAGGACTGTTCCTAGAGCTGTCTCCTCTAAACTGAGTGATTGGGGAAGAAGGACTTCACGTAGGGTTACTCTGACAGAGCTCCAGGGTTCTTCTGTAGAGAGAGGAGAACCTTCCAGAAGGATGACCATCGCTGTAGCACTCCACCTGTCAGGCCTGTATGGTAGAGTGGCCAAACGGAAGCCACTCCTTAGTAAAAGGCACACGGCAGACCACCTGGAGTCTGCCAAAAGGCACCTGACAGACTATCAGACCATGAGAAACAAAATTATCTTGTCTGATGAGACAAATATGGAACTCTTTGGTTTGAATGCCAAGTGTTATGTTTAGAGGAAACAGATACCACTTATAACTTGGCCAATACCACCCCTACTGTGGAACATGCTGGTGGGGATTTTTTTCAGCGACAGGAACTAGGAGACTAGTCTGGGTTGAGGGAAAAATTGATGCAGCAATGTAGAGACATCCTGATAGAAAACCTGCTCCAAAGCACTCTTGACCTCACCCCAGTCTGAGGTCAACAGGACAACAACCATAAACACACAGCCAAGATATGGAAGCAGTGGCTTCAGGACAACTCCGTGAATGTCCCAGAGGGGCCCAGCCAGAGCCCAGACTTGAATCCCATTGAACATATCTGGAGGGATCTGAAAATGGCTGTTCATCCCATCCAACCTCATGGACATTGAGAGGTTCAGTAAAGAGGAATGGGTTAAAACTGGCCAGAGATAGGTAAGCCAAGCTTGTGGCTTTATATTACAAAAGACTTGAAGCTCTAATTTCTGCCAAAGGTGCCACAACAAAGTACTGAGCTAAGATAGATAGATAGATAGATAGATAGATAGATAGATAGATAGATAGATAGATAGATAGATAGATACTTTATTAATCCCAAAAACTGGGAAATTTAAGTGAATACTTATGTACAAGTGATTTAGACCCCTCTTATTTTTTTTATCAAATCTGCAAAAATCTCAAACTAACATTTTTACTAATTACGGGATATTATGTGTAGAATTTTGAGGACAATAATAATTAAATTAATAACTTTTGGAATAAGTATGTAACATTACAAAATGTGGATACTAAGGAAGGTCTATGTACTTGTGATGATTTTTAATGAGATGTAATGTGAGCATTGATCGGTGGGAAATTACCAAAGATTTTGCTCTGAACAAAAATTTCAAACAAACTGACAACAACTTGGTTGAAATCAGATGGCTTAGCTCCAATAGAACACTAATAATACAAAAATCCCTCATTTAAAAGGTCTAATCCTCAAACAGGCTCTCATAAGGATAGATGCTTATGATTATGTTGAGTTATATATTACATTCAGATACTGCTAGAGGAGAATAGTCAGCCAGTCCTTTTGTTCGATTTGATAAGACATTAAAAAATGAGATCACACTTATTAACTGAAGTCAATGTAAAATCAATTAACAAAGAGCAAATGAACCCCACATCATTTCACCTGTCAGCCATGTCAGACGGTTGAGTGCCTGGTTAGGTAATACGTTCTTGGCTTTAGAGATTTAATCCTATCTGTGCTCCATAACAAATTTAATTTTGCCGAGCAGGAGGACAGCCCTCCTATCAGCAATTTCTTATTTTCTCTGGAAGAGGAATAACTAATGATGCAGTCTAGTAGCAGGGTAGTCAGTGCAAACAAGAGAAACTCACAGAGATAGAGAGTAGCATAACACTGTTTTTTTTTTTTTTTTTTTTTTTTTTTAATTAAAGGACTACATCTGTGACAAAACTTTCAGCGTGCTACCATCGCTCATGTGTATCATACGCGACACAAATGGGACTCTCATACTGAAAAGAAAATCTTATTTAGATTCAATTTTCTGATGGGAGGTGGCTGAACAGTCTATCTGTCAGAGACACTTATCAAGTCTTTAGCCCAGAATGAGTATTACACGCAAGGAAAGGGATAGGCAGATAGCTTGGAACTAATAAAAGGAGTGAAGGGTAATATGTGTGGTGTCTAGTGAAACACTCTGGCAACGGGAGGACAGAATGGGTTGTCAAAAGCAGATGTAAGCCATTACAATGCTTTGTGATTTCAATCACAGGGACATAATTTCTTCTTATTATGAATTCTAGGGTTAAAAAAAAAAGGTTTAATTTCCATGCTTGTGTAACAGAGCCAGTTATACACCAATGGTATGTGTCACTAGAGTTGCACGATACCCACGGTATACCCGGTACCCCGCGGTGCCAAATCATAACCGTCGCTACTATACTAGAAATTTTACACGACGGTATTACCGTGGATTACGATACTACCGGTGCCAGTCTCTGCTACATAGAGGCCGCCTCTGCTCTATATTGTTCAGTATTTTGTTAAGTTATTATTTATAGAATTGAGCTACAGTTCAATGAAGTAGCCTTTGATATGCCTTTGCATAAGTTCTGTCCTTTAAGTTAAATACCTCAAAGTTTGACTTGACACACAAACACGCAGAGAAAAGGCCAGTGGATCTGTTTGTTGTTGTTTTTAAATTTTAACTTTTTAATAAATGTTATTCATAAAAATACTTCTTTCGGTCTAATTTTTACTTCACCAGTATTATGTTTATGATGCACTAAACAAGATTATAAGTAATTATAATTAATAAGTACTTATAACTTGTACAAATACATTGCAGTTCATAAAAATAATAATAAAAAGGCAGCAGTATCGCGATATTACCCGGAACCGTGATACTTTGTCTGGTATAGTATCGTGGTTACTCATTTTGGTATCGTAACAACTCTATGTGTCACACAATCAAATATATGACAGTTGTGTTTGGTGTTATAATTACACATAATCTGTTTTGATTCTTTGAATAGTTATTACCTGACATGTCCGGTCACATGCGGAACGTTTAAAACTCAGCTTCTGTACCCCCACCGTTCACTTTTGTGGGTCCTCATGAATGTGTTGCATGCTTTTGCCTCGCCCCTTTTCTCTGTTGAACTTGGGAGAGGTAAGCTGCACTGTGGTCAGGTTTGTCTGCTAGCTTGCACTCATTATGTAGCACACTAATATATGTTGTTTCATTTGTGTATGAGCTCAGGTTGATGAAGAGTGACGGGAAATTTGTTGTTGTTTCACACGTTTTGTCAAGTATGGTTTTTATATTTTAATGTATTTGGTCCTCCTTTTCTCTGTCAAACTTGGGAGAGGAGCTCAGGTTGATGAAGAGTATAAACACATATATACACATATATATATATATTTGTATTTATTTACATACTGTATAAATGCTTTAACATTTTCCCGCTTTACTGGAGTAAGATATGCATATAAGAACTGCATATGGTGTAATAAAACGAAACATAATAAAAGTCACAATGTAATGACATTTTATAATGTTAGAACAATGTTCAGCACATTTGACATACATGTTTGGCATATGTAGTAAGATGTCACAGTCTGCCCCCCTTTCACCTACCTCTAAGTAATTTTCCATTCCCTCTCCACTCACCTGCCAGCCACGCCCCCCTCATCAGACCTACTCCCCTCACCTGCTTCCCATCACCAATCAAGCTAGGATTTAAGTTCTCCCTGCTCACTCACTCTCTGCCAGATTGTTCTAGATGCTCCTGCAAGACTTTCCAGCACTCTTCTTCGGACTGATCTCCCGCTGCCGACTTTGCCTGCCTTGGACCAACCTGTTTGCTGTACTCCCGGTAACCGACCCTGCCTTCTGTCTTCGACCACGAGCTTCTGATCTCTCTGGATTCTGCCAGCTGGTGTTGGCCCAGCTACTGGTGGCTAGCTCCTGGTACGTCTGCCTCAACTCCTGCCTACCTGCTTGCTGGACTGGTGTTCCCAGTCTAAGGCCCCACACTTTCCCTGTGCCCAGAGAGACTGATTCCTGCGTGTGCTGCATTTGGGTTCTAATTACACCCGTTACATAAGATATACTTGAAAAAGCTAGAAGCACTGCTGGAAATTGAACCAAGTGTTGTGCAGTACAGATTTGTCTTACACCGAATTGCCAAATCGCAACCTTAAACTGTCACAAATCCCCTGCCAGGATGACTGGTTTTGGTATGTTGTTTGTGTGTGTGTCTGTCACAGCCACACATCCAGTCTCTGCCGGATTGTTGTGAAGTACTTGTATGTAGCAGCCTTCTAGTTTAAAAACTGAGAACTTTGAATTTGTTTTTGACTTCAGTTCACCGTCTGATTTTGCCTACTGCTGCCTGCTGTTGGATGAGGAATCCAAAAAGTATGTCAGCATCATTAAACAGGTGAAGAGCATCTGAGTAACTTGGGCCAGGTGTTGCAGAGGATGGCAGACGCCGGACTGCGGCTTAAGATCATTAAGTGTTTTTGTCAAGCACCAAGTGTCATCTAACTGGGCCACAGAATTGCGGCTCAGGATCTGTCCTCTGTGGAAGAGAAGGTGAGGGCAGTAAAGGAGGCTCCAAGCCCAAAGAATGTGGCAGAAACACTTAACCTCTTACTAGTGTAGTCTGGCTTTGTCCCCAGTTCACTCAAACTGGCTGCTGTCACCCCCATCCTCAAAAAACCTGGACTCAACCCTGACATAATGTCGAACTTCCGGCCCATCTCCAATTTCCCCTTTCTGTCCAAAATACTGGAGCGTGTTGTCGCCACACAACTCAAAGCCCACCTCTGCTCGAATGACCTTTTTGAACCATTTCAATCCGGTTTCCATTCCCTACACAGCACTGAAACAGCCCTCCTCAAAGTCGCCAACAACATCTTCCTCTCTGCAGACTCTGGCCACCTCACCATCCTCATCCTCCTGGACCTCACTGCAGCATTCAACACCATAAACTCCACCATTCTCCTCTCCTGCCTTGAGTCCTCCCTCGGCATCACTGGCACTGCACTCTCCTGGCTTACATCATACCTCACAGACCGACAACAATTCATCCACATCAACAACTGCACCAACTCGCCCAACTTCGGCCATCACTCTCCTTCTTCACTGCTGAAACCCTCATTCACACCTTCATCACTTCCAGAATTGACTACTGCAACAGCATCCTCTACGGTACACCATTCAAAACTTTAAATAAGCTACAGTACATCCAAAACTCTGCTGCACGCCTGCTCACCCACACCCCCACCCATGGTCACTCCTGGCCTCCAGAAACTCCACTGGCTCCCAGTTCCACAACGGATTCAATTCAGAATTCTTCTCCTAACGCACAAAGCCCTCCATAATTAGGCCCCTTCCTACCTCACTGACCTGCTGCATCATCCCGCAGCCTCCGTTCCTACGACGCCAACCTCCGTTCCTACGACGCCAACCTCCTTACCCCACCACTCAGGACCAAGCACCAAACCTGGGGCGACAGAGCCTTCTCTGCAGCTGCCCCCTCTCTCTGGAACTCCCTCCCCAAACACCACACCCAACTGCGCTGACTTGCCCACTTTCAAAACTCTGTTAAAAAGCACACCTTTTTAAAATAGCTTTTGATGTTTGGCCCAGTCTATTGTGTTTTCTTTTTATGTACCTTTTTTTTTTTTACTGATTTGACGTTCTTTATTATGTAAAGTGTCTTTGAGTATCAAGGAAAGCGCTTTTAAATAAAATGTATTATTATTATTATTATTATAGACTACCCAGGCTGATTGACTAAATATATTTATATTGCAAAGCTCCAAAAACAGAACAAAAATTACTGTTTTTGTTTATTTATTTTTTGATGACATTGATAACTTGATAAGGTTAAGCCTATTATCATGATCATGATCAAAACAATCTGATCTTTTATCATTTCTGTGTTAGTGGTGAATATATGATTGTAAAATGACAGCACTTTTTTCAGGATCTTCCTTGAGGCCTCCTCCCCTGTGCAGATGAAGTCTTCACATGTGGCTGTTTCCCTGCTGTACCAGAATGCACACTAGTCTCACATTGCTGATGTTCCCCCAATCCTGATTTGGAGCCAGAGACACAGCAATGCTGACACAAGTCAAAAATTATTGTAACCATAACCCTATTTAAAGACCATTTTAGTTAATATTGTCATTAATAGGGTGCAAAGTCAGGCCAATGGAGGGATCCAACCTATATTGGATTTTTGACTACATATTAGCTATGTTGACTGTATGTAACAGAGTTAATTATACACAAATAATATGTGTCACACTATTATAATATATAACAGTTGTGTTTGATTTTATAATTACACTAAATTTGTTTAATTTGTTATTTGTTAAATAGTTACTACCTGACATGTCTATATATATATATATATATGTTGTGGAACGTTGAGGGTCAGCTTTTGTACCCCGTCGGTCCCTTTTTTATATAGGCGTGGCAAACTTCCACCTCTCCCTTTTTCTCTGTTGGACTTGGGAGAGGTAAGTCGCACTGTGGCCAGGTCACGTTGCTAGCTTAAATTTATAGTGTAGCATGATAATGAATGTTGTTTAATTTGTGCAGGAGCTCATATTGAGTGACCGGGTATTTGTTGTTGTTCGACATGTTTTGTCAGGTATGTTTTTTTTGTATTTTAATGTATTTGCTCACTCGCCCCTTTTCTCTGTTGGACTTGGGAGAGGAACTTATATTGAGTGACCGGATTTTTGTTGTTGTTCGACACATGTTTTGTCAGGTTTGACAGTGAATAAACGGAGAGCTTCTCCAGAGATGTTCGGGTCTGAGCTTCTTCATCCAAAAAAAACACAACGCAGACTATTTATATATATATATATATATATATATATATATGCAACAATCTTATAAATGATTAAACATACAGAGTGAACATCATTCTTAACAACTGTCGTGGAAATTTTTCTCTCTGCTGCTGCTGGTGAAGAATGAAATAGAGACTTCTGCCGGCCGACAAGGTTTTTATGCTCTGGGAGTTGACCCCTCCAAGGGGTGTTTTTACCTTTTGGTCTATTACAGATATTGGCGGGCCTTTGCCATGCTCAAAAAGTTGGTTTGACGTGACAGGCACATGCAACTTGCGCACGTACGCTTTGAGGGGGGCGCGCGAGCGCCCCCTGTGCAAAATGGCTCTGTAGCGCCCCCTACAAAGTTCCAAAAAGCCCATAGACAACGTCGGCGACTTTCAAGTAGCCCCATGAAACTCGGGAAACATGTCAAGCATAAAAAAAAAGGGCAGTTGCCTCTTGGGCCGACGCTCACATTCCAACAGGAAGTCGGCCATTTTGAATCTGCCGTTTTTTGGCCAAAAACCAACTCGTCCTAGGGTTTTCGCACCACAGACTCCAAACTCGGCAAAAATCATCATCGGACGTAGCTGAGCTTCAGTTGTGCTCTGCGCATCGTTCCGCCAGAGGGCGTAGCTCGTAGGGATGCCTAAAGTTTTGCGCATCGGCCGCTGCTCGCCATAAATATACAAACGCCTCTCACGGCCACAACAAATATCGTAGCCGCCTCAAATTCGGAACTTAGAACGGGTCTCCATGCAGCTACGTCCAATGGAGTCCGCGTGGCGGCGCGGCGTCTTACAATTTTTGCGGCAAAACATACGTTTGGCTTTTTGGCGGCTTTAAGAAACACGTAGGATCACCAAATTTGGCAGCGTGGACAAGACTCACACCTTCTAACATCCTTTTGGGCCACGCCCATGTGCGGCCCAAAATGGCTCCACTGCGCCCCCTAGAACATTTCAAAACACCTCCTCATAGGGGTTTTTATGGAGTTGGAACATGAAAATCAGTACACATGTGTACCATAACCACATGAACAAATAAGTCTCTGGAACCAATGGTCTACTCCAAACCGGAAGTCGGCCATTTTGAATTTCAATTTCTCTACTGAAAACTAACTCGTCCGAGAGATTTCAGCCAATCCACTTCTAATTTGGCTGACAACATCTCCAGACTCAGCTGATCTTAAGTTGTGCTCTACGCATTGGTAGCTCAAAGGGCATGGCCGCTACGGCTCGAGAAAAATGCTGTCTTTCAATTCCTTTGGCCAAATATACACGATTCACACTTTGCTGGCATAAAACCACCTTTAAGAAACACACATACATCACCAAATTTGACACACTGGACAAGACTTGCACCTTCTAACATCCCATTAGCCCACGCCCATGTATGGCAAAAAATGGCTCCACAGCGCCCCCTTGAAATTTTCTAAAATCACTCCCCATAAGGGTTTTTATGGAGTTGGAACACGAAACTCGGTACACATGTGTAGACTAAGGAGATGAACAAAAAAGTCTATTGCACTAATTCACTCTTCCCAACAGGGAGTCGCCCATTTTCATTTTCATTTTCCCCATTGAAAATCATTGGGAATTTTCCCCATTGAAAAGCAATGGAACTTTCCTCATTGAAAAGCAATGGCATTTTTGCCCATTGAAAACCTATTGAAATCCTACAGATTCATGCATTTCTCACAGTTGCATTTATTTTCCAAGCGTGTGACGCATGTCGGGCAGCAGCGGGCGGCATAAGCGAGGGACCTACATCACCGCTTGCGGTTTTAATTTTATTTTAATGTTGTTGTTTTGTTTTTTTCTTTTGTGATTAATCAATAATCAAAAGGGGGAATTGTAATAGCACAACTTATAGTACCTCAGCTCAGAATAACAATTTAATTAATTTATTTAAGAAGAAGATTTCCCTTACATATATACTGCTCACAAAATTTAAAGGAACACTTTAAAGAAACACATTAGATACATCAGATCTCAATATAAAGTTAGTTTTCTATACAAATAACAACAGGGCAGTGTCTTAGGAACAAAAGGATGCCAAGTCTTTTAATGGAAATAAAAGTTTTCAGCCTACAGAGGGCTTAATTGTGTAGACACCATAAAATCAGAGTGAAATGACGATGTGGCAGGCTAGTCCATTTTTTCCAAAACATATTTTCTGCAACTCAAAATGCTTTTCAGTATCTTGTGTGGCCCCCACGAGCTTGTATGCTTGACAACGTCGCGGCATGCTCCTAATGAGACGACGGATGGTGTCTTGTGGCATCTCCTCCCAGATCTGTGTGAGGGCATCCCTGAGCTGTTGTACAGTCTGAGGAGCAACCTGGCAGCGCCTAATGGACCGAAACATAATGTCCCAAAGATGTTCTATTGGGTTTAAGTCAGGGGATCATGAAGGCCATACAATTGTTTCAATTCCTTCATCCTCCAGGTACTGCCTGCATACTCTTGCCACGTGAGTCCAGGCATTGTCGTGCATTAGGAGGAAACCAGGACCTACTGCACCAGCGTAGGGTCTGACAATGGGTTAAAGGATTTCATCTCGATACCTTATGGCACTCAGAGCACCATTTATTAGGCAGTAGAGGTCTGTGCGTCCCTCTCGTCTGTGAAAAGTACAGGGCGCCAGTGGCAGACTTGCCAATTCTGGTGTTCTTGAGCAACTGCCAGTCGAGCTCCACGGTGCTGGGCAGTGAACACAGAGCTCACTACAGGACGTTGGGCCCTCAGGCCACCTTCATGAAGACTGTTCCTGATTGTTTGGGTAGAGACATTCACACCAGTGGCCCTCTGGAGGTCATTCTGTAGGGCACGAGCAGTGCTCAGCCTGTTCCGCCTTGTACAAAGGAGCAGGTATCGGTCCTGCTGAGAGGTTGAGGACCTTCTATGGCCCTGTCCAGCTCTCCGAGAATAACCACCAGTCTCCTGAAATCTGAAATTTTAAATGTTCTGGAGATTGTGCTGGGAGACACATTAAACCTTCTTGCTGCAGCACGTGTGGATGTGCCATCCTGGAGAAGTTGGACAACCTGTGCAACTTCTGTAGAGTTAAGGAATCGCCTCATACTGCCGGTAGAGATAATTACGCAAGCCAAAATCAGGACGAGTGGAAAACCAGCCAAAAAACATCAAGAGGGAGAAACTTGAAATGACCTCCACATGTAAAACTAGTCCTGTTTTGAGGGTTTTCTAATTGTTGGCACTGAAGTGCACCTGTTGTTAATTCCATGAACACCAATACAGCTGAAATTGATTAACGAGGCCTTCAGCTGCTTAACCAAACAGAAAATTATCAGACAGGTTTAATTCAATTCATGCCAGGCCCAATAAAAAAAGTGTTCCTTTAATTTTTATATATATATATACCGTGTATATATATAATATAGATACTGAGTGATATATTAATGAATGTGTCATTATTCAGTGGACCTAACTCTGCAGAGCAGCAAGATGCTTCTACAGCAGTTATGTTTTGGGGTTAATGCTTGGTACTGCTGTGTCCCTAGCTGACCACAGAGATCTTTCATCCATATTTCTCCTTTTTGGTCTTCCTCTAGACCTCCTGCCTGGCAGTTCAAAACTCAGCGTTCTTCTACCAGTATATTCAATATCTCTCTTCGGGACATGTCTGAACCATGTCAGTCTGGCCTCTCTGACTTCATCTCCAAAACCTCTAACATGTGCTGTCCCTCTTCCACTCGAGACCCTCTTATTTCTTCTTCCCTCGGCTAACCCTCATTCCTCTCCTTTCCAGGGCAAACCTACACCTCTCTAGCTCCTCCTCCATCTATTCCCTGCTCTCACTGCATATTGAGTTGTAAGCAACTGGACTTTTTTTCTTAGAGTTTGAAGACATTTCACCTTTCATCTAAAAGGCTTCTTCAGTTCTAGCCTGATGATGGAAACCAGGAGCTATATCTCTGAATCACAGAGGGTGGAGCTGTAGACCACAATGTCCAAAATGTGTTCATCAGGACCTTTAAAGGAGTGTCCCTTTTCCTTCAGATGCAGATGTACTGCTGAGTCCTGTCCTGATGTGGTGGCCCTTCTGTATTGCACCATGCATTTACAAAGTGGTTGCTTAGTTTCTCCAATATACAGATCACTCTTCATTGCATTGTATTTCATAAACCATATTGTTGAGGTTTTGTCTAGGGGTTTTGTCCTTGGGGTGGACAAGTCTCTGTCTGAGGGTGTTGCCAGGCTTAAAATAAACTGGGATGTTGTGCTTACTGAAGATTCTTCTTAGTTTTTCTGAGAGACTAGATACGTACGTACTAACAGAATTGAGACCAAATTTAGTCTGGGGTGAGGTTGATCTTGTGTGTTCATTTGTCCTGTTGTAGTCTGTTTCTAACTGCCTCCACTGCTTTTGCTGTGGGGATGCAGGTGAACAGGGATGTGACATCTACGATCTATTATTCTGATTAAAAGAAATATGCTGGAACAACAACTTGGGGAATACATGGAAATGTATTAACTAAATAAATTAATTCAATGAATACATAAACAAGCAGGATAAACAGCAATGATATGAAATAACACAAGTGTGGTTAGATTTTCTAGATAATGAGGGAATATGAAAAAAAAAAGGTAAAATAGCCGACCATTTTGTTCAGCTGCTGTGTGGATGATGCCTTGCCTGCTTTTAAAGAAGGTTCAAGGTCTCCAACAGACCCGACTATCAAAAGGGCAAAAGCGAAAGTGGCAAAAAGCTGAAAAGTAAAAGGTGGCAAAAAGCATAAAGCTATGAATTGCTCAAGATTTTACTCCAGGGTTGTTTCTTAGGGGCGTTATGATCGGGCGTTACCCGAGTGTAACAAGGATTGGTTAGACTTAATTAATTACCAGATTATTTAATTTTAGGGTTTCATACGCGATTAGATACATATTCCACTCATTATGTTCAAGATCACAGTAACCCTTCAGATTATCAAAAATAGATTTTTGTAGATTGTAGATCGTAGACTAAAGTGTAAAATGAGGTACAGCAACGTATACAAATACATGGTTTGTGCATGAGCATTAACCCTTTAGTCTTAGACAGTATAATTTAACAGACTGAATAATGCAACACATAGGGCAACAATTTAACATAAGTTAAACATACTACAATTTGTCATGAAGAATAAAGAAATGAACTAATTCATTATGAAGTCTATGCATTTCTACTTACCGTATTTTCACGACCAAAGGGCGCACCATATGAAAAGGCGCAGTTTCATTTATGTGTGCCATTTCTGTATTTAACACACATATAGGGCGCACCTGATGATAGGGCGCAAGTTTTATATACATATCCTCCTCTACTACCATACGTACGTCCGCCTTACAACAACACACACGCATACAAGTGTGCGTATTTAAAAAATAGGGAGCAAAACTGAGTTTGGTTGTGCTTTATTCAAGTATTAATTACAAAGTAATAACATTTTCTAATCATCACTCAATAATCAATAGGCGTCGGCATGGTAAAAACAAGCACATTACCGGTAACAGTCAATCAAATCCTTACATACACCTGCCTCAGCCACTCCTTCATCATATCCTCGTCCATCCAGCCCTTTTTCGTTTGCCTTAATAATGACGCCTGCTGGAAACGTCTCTTTAGGCAAAGTCTTTCTCTTAAAAATCACCATCGGCGGCAGTTTCTGTCCGTTAGCGTGGCAGCCAAGCACAACAGTAAACGAAGCCTTTTCGCACCCCGTTGTGCGTATCGCTACAGTGCTGGTTCCCTTCTTCTCCACCGTGTGACTCACCGGGATGTCGAAAGTTAGCGGCACCTCGTCCATGTTGGTGATGTGGCTCGGCTGGATGCGCTTTTCGGCGATGTGCTTCTGGCAGTAGGACCGGAAATTCGCCAGCTTTTCATAACAATCCGCCGGACGTCGCTGCGCTACCGTAGTCCAGGGGTCCGTTTCACAAAGCAGGTTTATTGAAAACTCAGTCTGTTAACCCTGGAAATACGGAAACTCAGAGTTTTCCGTTTCACAAAGGAGGGTCAGTCAAACCCGAGAGAGAGGGGTAACTCTAACCTGTTTCACAAAGTGAAAGAAGTACCTCAAGCACGGTTGCCATAGTAACGGACTCCGTGAATCTAACCTGGTAGGGAGCAGGTTTTTCTGAAGAAACTCTGAGTTTCTCTCTGTCTCCGCCCACTTTCAGAGCCACATACTTACTTTGATTTCCTCATTCCTGCGCTGTCAGATCGTCCTCTAGTTCCAGAAGGAAACGTTTGGTGTTAACTGTTTGAACATGGCGTGTCCTTTTGATCACGATCCTGTGGACGAAGGTGCAGCAATCCTGCGCAGGGAATTACATATCTGTCGGCAGAGAGTACTCACGCATATTTCAGCCCTCCCGGACAATTTTCTTTTTGAGCGGTACTGTTTTACTAAACAGACTATAATTTACATACACAACCTCATCCGTCCGCACATTTCAAATATCACGAGTCGCAGTCATGCGCTCACATCGGAGCAGATTTTGTGTGTGGCGCTGCGTTTTTTTGCCAATGGCAGTTTTTTGTATAACATCGGAGATGCTGAGCACTTAAGTAAGGCAACTGTATGCAGGGCCATCAGAAGAGTCTGCCTCGCCCTGAAAACACTTTTACCTATATTTGTTGTCTTCCCTGGACACAAACCTGTCAGGGCCATTAAGGAAGAGTTCCACAGGATCGCAGGTGAAGGATGTAGAAATCTGTTGAATTCCTTTAATATCAGGCTGTATTATGACATTGTGCTGTCACCTCAGACTTGAATTAGTAAGTTTTATTATTTTTATTTGTTTTAGGATTTCCCAATGTGATTGGCTGCATAGATGGTACGCACATTCCCATCACGGCTCCCTCACATAATGAGGCTGATTATGTGAATAGGAAGTCCATTCACAGCATTAATGTGCAGGTACATGTAGACTAAGAAGTTTCACTGTGTTAAGCACTTCCTCATAATTTAACTAATATCTGTCATTCTCTGCACTGTCAAGATCATATGTGATGCTGCACACATAATCTCCAATGTGGAGGCCAAGTGGCCTGGGTCTGTTCATGACTCAAGGATATACCGTGAGTCAAACCTGAGTGCCAGGCTGCAGCACGGTGAGAAACCTGAAGATTTGCAGTAAAATTCTCTTGTCTTCCCCCTTTACAACACCCCATGCATCCTCTCTACATTACAGGAGAGTTTGACGGCCTTCTGCTGGGTGACAGGGGTTACCCCTGCCAACCAAGGCTGCTGACCCCTTACCCGGACCCTGAGCCAGGCCCCCAACAAAACTTCAACCGTGCTCACAGCAGGACGAGAGGCCGGGTGGAGATTACCATAGGCCTGCTGAAAGCCCGTTTCCAGTGCCTACGTCACCTCAGGGTGACCCCTGAGAGGGCCTGCGATATTATTGTGGCAGTTGTTGTTCTTCATAATATCGCCACTATTAGAGGAGAGCAACACCCCGCCCTACAGATTGATGACCCCGATGAAGACCCCGTCCACCTGCCAGCTATGCAGGATGGCCGAGCGGTCAGAGACACGATTTGTACTAATCAATTTTGAGTTTAAAGCACCACCACAAATAAAAACATGAGGCACATTTCAGTTGGTCTTCTTTATTTCCTACAAATACAAAAGCTAGTTAAGTTAATGTTCCAATAGTTAACATTGACATAATTGACATGTGACCATGCACCCACCTTTAATTTATGTTCCAGTATTTGGATTTCCAAATCTGGCGGTCGAGGTATAGCATTTCTTTTTTGGTCTTCTGGATTTTATTTAGGAGGTGAATTTTATAAATTTCTTTTACTGGTAAGTGGGAATACATAAAGAGGACATAAAATTAACCTGTTGCACATGAATTACACACAATAAATCTCTGGAGTTTCATGAACAGCTGTCTCACTGTGTCAATCTCTGCAGCTGAGGTCAGGGGAGTCTCCTGCTGCTGCCCAGCCACACTCTAAGCAAAAGGATGAGTATGTGTTAATACTTCAGTGTCACTCTGTAGTCCACCACAGTGGTCAGAAGTGTCAATGGGAAGAGAAATCTAGAAAGTAACATAAAGACTCTACCTCAATAGGCCTTCCAGGATCCTCCTCTGTGAAGGCAGCAGACATCGTTTCCTCCTCATTGTCTACGTCCTGGATGAGTGATATTTTTTACTATACTTAAACTACCATTCAGAGTGTTGCCTACTTACAGTTGCAGGGTCTGCTGTGGCGTGAGGGGGCTCCACCAGGCAGATGGCACCATCAGAATCTGTTGGGATAAAATGAAAGACATGACAGGGAAAGAAATATTTGTGTGAATAGGCACCCAAAAGAGGAGTATATAGGCAGAGAAATATTACATTTTATGTAGGCACTTGTGTCTTGAGGTGGGAGCTCAGAGGATGAGCTCCCACCAGGGATTCCCTCTGCCACTGGACTTCCCACATTCTGGCTCAGGGCCAGCTCCTCTGCCTCCGTTAGAGGTGGGGCTGCTGGGCCACCACCTGTTTTTCGGGCATCTGCCCTCTTTCTGTTGGCTGAGTAAAAATCTGGGTTAGTTTATTAGGCTTCATTGTTTAATACAATATAAAGAAGACATTTGAGTGTTAAAAGAGCATTAGATTATTAGAGTCAAGTCATGCAGATGTCTCACCTGTTTGAACAATGTTTTTTTATTTCATTTTAAGCTGCTGCCAAGTGCGCTTCACCCCCGCCGGATTACACCTACATGAAATAAATTAATAGGCTCCATTCATGCAATTTGCCCTTCAATAGTTATTGTGATTGCAAAATATTACATTTAAACTTACGCATTGACCCGAGCAGCAATGCTCTCCCATGCCCTCTCCCTCTCTTTCGCAGCTGCTGCAGTGTTGCACTTTTTCCTAAATACATGCTCATATTCTCCGTACGCAGTCATGAATATCTCCAATTCAATCGGGGTGAAAAATGCTGCCCTCTTTCTTTCAGTTTCCATGTTCATCATCGAATCTGGGCTCCATTGATGCTGGCTTTATATGTCTGTGGAGCTCCAGTTTAAACTACTCTGAGTTGATTAAACTAACTCAAATCAGCTGTTGTGAAACCGAAAACTCAGAGTTTCCTATCTCAGAGTAGATCAACTCAGAGTTCAGGATTTGACTCAGAGTTTTTTGAACCTGCTTTGTGAAACGGACCCCAGGTCCGGATGGAAAAATTGCACCGTTTCATAAAACGCCAGCACCAAGACGGACCTCCTTGGAAATGTTCAATTTTCATTTCCTCCGCTAGCGTTACTGCTCTGAGTCGGATGGTGACAGTCGAAACGCTCCTCCCGCTCGCTCTTTGCTCAACGATCCATTGCTCGAGTCTTTCCTCTAACTCCGGCCACCTCGCCTTATGTCCGCGGAAACTCAGCTGAGTCTTCTTCACCTGTCGGAGCTCGTTCTCCAGCTTCCTCCACTTGCGAACCAAGACTCGTCGATTCCCATATTCCTTGGCCTAGCTGATAGCCTTCAGTTTAAACTGAGCTTCATAAGCGTGTCTCTTTGCCATTTTCAGGGCCCTCAACACCTAGGCTACTTTCCCACAGCGCTGTCTCAGATCAGCTCAGTTCTTCTCACGGTCAGCGACAGAGTGTACGTTAGCTACGATGAGCAAGAAGCAGTCGTCGTTAGAAAGTTTCTTTGGTTTGGGCAAGGGCGCAAAGAGGTCTAGCACCGATGACAGTAATGAATCCGGAATCATCCCAAAGAAAAAGGGATCTTTCAATAGGAAATATGATGATTCCTACCTAAAATTCGGCTTTGCACAGACCGGTGACTCGCATGCCCCTAATCCGCTGTGTGTGGTGTGCAGGGACAAGCTGGCGAATGAGTCTATGAAGCCATCAAAGCTCATTCGTCACCTTGAAACTAAACACCCCACACTTAAAGATAAACCTCTTGATTTCTTCAAACGTAAAAAGCAAGAGCAGGATGACCAAAGACATGTGCAACGAAGTGCTTGGGGAGGCAGCAGCTAAAAAGATAGGCTCGATACCGCTTTCTGCCAGTACTGTGCAAAGGCTTATCAACGATATAGCGGGGGATATTGAGGTGCAGTTGTTACAGAGGCTAGAAGGGTCGCCCTGGTTTGCTATTCAGGTAGACGAGTCCACTGATGTGGAAAACAGGGCAATACTTCTGGTTTTTGTGCGCTACATTTCTGAGGAGGATATACAGGAGGATCTGTTGTGTGTGCTCTCCCTTCCAACAAACACCACAGGTGCCGAGTTATTTCGGGCGTTGGATGGTTATGTGTCAGGAAAGTTAGACTGGTCCTTCTGCATCGGTGTGTGTACTAATGAGGCTGCAGCGATGACAGGGAGGCTGTCTGGTTTCACTGCTAGGCTGAGAGAGGTTGCACGTGACTGCGAACACACACACTGTGTCATTCACAGAGAAATGCTGGCCAGCCGTAAATTGTCACCGGAGTTGAATGCTGTACTGAACGATGTCGTTAAATTGATCAACTTCATCAAAGCACACGCACTCAACACCCGGTTGTTTGAACAGCTCTGCGAAGAAATGAATGCAGAGCACAAACGCCTTCTCTTGCACGCAGAGGTCAGATGGCTGTCGAGGGGGAAATCACTGGCCAGAGTGTTTGAGTTGCGAGAGCCTCTGCAATCATTTCTGGCAGGAAAAAAATCTGAGCTAGCTGCGCATTTCAGTGATGAACACTGGGTGTCAAAACTCGCCTACCTGTGACATTTTTGGCTTGCTTTATGAGCTAAACTTGACACTTCAGGGGAGAATGACGACCGTCTTTAAAGTAGCAGATAAAGTCGCTGCTTTTAAAGCAAAGCTGGGTCAGTGGGGGCGTCGCGTAGACCAGGGTGTATTTGACATGTTTCAAACACTAGTGGGGCTATTGGGGGAAACGGAGCCAGCGCCAGCTCTGTCACAATTGGTTCGTGACCATCTCTTTGCGCTGTCAAACGAATTCGACCGCTACTTCCCAGCCACCCGAGATCCCTGCGATAAGAATGAATGGGTCCGCAATCCATTTGGAACAATTCCCGACCACCTGTCCGTTCAGGAGGAAGCGCAGCTGATCAAGCTGGCAAATGACGGTGGTCTTAAGACTACATTTGACCAAACAATCTCTCTGCCTGCGTTCTGGGTAAACGCCAAAAGTGAATATCCAGAAATAGCTGTAAAGCCCTCAAAACATTGCTGCCCTTCCCAACAACTTATCTGTGCGAGGCCGGATTTTCCTCAATGACAGTGACAAAATTGAGAAACCGATTGGATATTTCAAATACATTACGAGTGTCACTGTCCAACATCACCCCCAGATGGGACATTCTAGCTGCAGAAAAACAAGCACAGGGCTCACATTAAAATGTAATCGACTTATTATGCCATTATAAAATTAGACCTTTCATTTGTTTCAGCACCTATTCCTATTGTGTTGTGCATGTTGTTTTCATGTTCCTGGTTCAGTTTTATCGTGTTCAAGTTTATGTTCCTGTTTCAGTTTTACTTGCTGTTCATAGCTGAAATTCGTTACTTTTAACGCATGCACAACACCAGATATGGAACCAAAACGATCACCAAAATTGTCCTCCAATTCAGATTATTAATTATTATAATTTGTAAAAATGTCAGCTAAATGTAATGTAAAAAAAACTGAATGCATTCTGAATGCATTCTCCCAATCTCAGTGGCTTGGCGATGCGTGAAAAGTTTGGTATGTACTGGTATGTATCATTTTCCACAGGTCTCCCACAGTCTCAGGTTTGCGATCTTTCAGTGTTTGAACGGGTGCTATTTCAGCAGGATCCATGCAGTAACCATCTTTGGATACAATCTATCCCAGAAATTTCCCCTTGTCTTTGAACACTTCACACTTTTTGGCAGTCAGTTTTACCCCATGTATTTGATAACGACGTAACACTTCTCTCATATCATGCAGACGGTTTTCAAAAGACAAGATCCTTACCTGGATGACAAGATTGTCATCCAGGTAAGGCTGTGATGTTTCATCTCTCAATCCTGCGAGACACTCTTCAATACTGCGCTGGAATTCTGGAGTCAGATGATCAACTGACACTGGAGGGTCCAATGAATCAATGTACAACTGAACTGTCTGGTTTCCCTTTTTCCGTATTCAGGAGTGTTGGCTGTGCAGGCTCGATCTCCACCAGTGCTATCTGACTTTGCTGTGTGCTCAGTTGCGCTGCCTGGTCTCACATCTACAGGGTAAATAGCCTTGACCTGTTGTAGCTGTCCTAGCACTGTGCGGGGGGTGAGAGTGATGTCATGATTGCTTTCATTAGTAACTGGGATTGTTATTCTTGACCAGTTTCCCTTCTGCAGACCAATCACAGTTTGAGTGAGGTTCAGCCCCTCTGGCCACTTTCTGATCTCATCTGGTTCAAAAAGGATGTCCTGTTTTGTGGAAACAGGGCTGTTCTCACAGTACATTTAACCTCTCTGGTCTGGCCTGCAGGAATCACTGTCTTTAATCTCCCAACTTTCACCACACCCTCTTTATTATTCTGATCACGGCTCTGTATTAGGACGTCTGCTTTCTTACAATCGATGGAGAAAGCTTTTAGCTCTATTACTCTAAAGAGGAATATTTGTGGAGACTCACAACTGTCTTGCGTTATAGTATAAAAAAGTCCTGTTACTTACAATTTAACTCCTTTGACTACAATGACCTGGATGAGTGAGAATGTACACAGACATACAAATCACAATGGCATGTCCATGAAGATTCCTGTCTAACCTTGTCTGTCAGCCTGTTCATCACCATATCGAACAAGAAGGGGCAGAGCTGATTCTTGATGCAGTCCCACCTCCACCTTGAACTCCTCTGTCACACCTACAGCACACCCCACCACTGTCTTACATCCCTTATACATGTCCTGTACCACTCTAACATACTTCTCTGCCACTCCAGACATCCTCATACAATACCACAGTTCCTCTCTGGGCACCCTGTCATAAGCTTTCTCCAGATCTACAAAGACACAGTGCAGCTCACTCTGACCGTCTCTATACTGTACTATCAACATTCCTAAAGGAAATACTGCATCTGTAGTACTGGCATGAAAACCATAGTTCTGTTCACAAAAGCTCACTTCATTTATGGCTCATCAGCTTTATTTCCCTGTAGTTCCCACAGCTCTGAACATCTCCCTTTTTCTTAAAAATGGGCACTATCACAGTTCTCCTCCATTCTTCAGGCAATTTTTTTCACTATCTAAGATCTTGTTGAACAACCCTATCAAAAACTCTACTGTCACCTCTCCTGGACACTTCCATACCTTCACATTTATATCATCAGGACAGAGTGCCTCTCCACTCTTCATCCTCTTCAATGCCCTCCTCACTTCATCCTTACTAATCTTTGCTACTTCCTGGGCCACAACAGTCACCTTTTCTAGTCATTGTTCTCCCTTATTTTCTTCATTCATCAACTCTTCAAAGTACTCTTTCCATCTTCTTATCACACTACTGGCACCTGTCAATACACTCCTTCGATCAACAGTAGTCCAATTTCCACTGGCACCTTGTAGGTGAACAGCACCGTTGGCGGTCGTTATTAACCTGGGCCTTGACCGATCCGTTATGAAAGTCATTGGTTTGATTTAGATTTTAGATTTGGCCAAAATTTTATGTCGGATGCTCTTCCTGACACAACCCTCTGTATTTATTGTGTCGGCCCCAGTCTTGGGACCCGCACAATACATTATGTCTAAATATCATTTGGTTCTTATTGAACAATAGCACCACAAAATCGAAGTAAAATTCAGCTAACTCGCAAATTAGTCCTCCTCACAACCATGGAAAAAAGGGTTTTAAATACTGTGTTGTATTGTCAATAATGTAACTGTCAGGATTAGGCGGCCTCCAAAAACCATGGTGTTCTGGGTGGATAGACAATCACAGGAATGCAGGTATGCTGACATTGATCTGTCTGCCATAACCTATGCATTATAGTTTGAATAAAATTGACTGTTGAATCAGCCTAAGTTGAAGGGGAACTATGAATTCTTCCCATACTTTGAAATGTCCACAGAGCAACAGCTAGCTGTATACAAGCACTCACATCCTCCAACCCGTTATCAGGGAAGATTGATAGCAAATCTTATCAGAAGAGCCCTCTCTCCCCAAATCAGGGATGCTTGAGAGATCTTGTTTGGTTGTGTGCATGAATCATTATTACAATGTGCCTTGTCAACAAACCATCTCCAGGAAACAGGCATCAGGAGCAAAAAAAACACCAGAGTGAGAAAGGACGCACTGACAAGCAGGGAGATTAGGTGTCCTGGCCACAGGACTATTTCTAATATATTTGCAATCTGAGTAAATCAAGACTCTTTTCAGACTCAAATACATGCTCGACTAAACTGTTCATCAGGGGCATTTCTAGCTTTTTCGGGGTCTTACACAAAATCTTGTTTGGGCCGTCGCCAACCCCCTCCCACGAAATCTGTGATAATGATGTCATCATAGAACAGGACAAATTGGACAGTCCAGTAGAGTTACAACTTCCTGTTCCATTGCGCCACGTCAAGGTGTTCCATAAAATATCAATATTTTGATAACTGTACGAAGAAATACCAATAAACAAAATTAATTCAGATCAATATATTATAAAATAAAACTGTAACATTAGAAGAGGGAATTAAGATCCACCAAAACCCCCTTAATTTCCCAATTTGTTGGGAAGAATTGACCACCCAGACAAAGTTCTTTCCAGCCAAGGGAAGCTTGTGTTTCAGACAACATTAAAAATGAAATGCTCAAATGCAGCCCAGAGATGCAGGGTGCAGTGTTGAAGTTGTTCAATATTGTATTATAGTCAGGATGTATTCCTGATATCTGGTCTCATTTCCTCCATTCATAAGAGTGAGGACAAATCAGACCCAGTTACCTAGGTAAATTATTCTTGACGCATCTTGTCAATCCTCTTAAGGTCATGTGTTTTGCCTTGTCTGCCTGATTACTGTGTAACGAACACTCCTTTTGGTAAGTAAACTAAGCTCCGAACTGTTTTCGAGTCATGCCTTTGAAAAGATAGGACATCTTTTGTGGAGTTCCAGTCATAACAGAACAAACTGGCCAACAATGGAAAAAGAAAAGGAAGAGTTTGCCATTGTAAATCAAATGACCATGTTGAATAATCAGTACCAACATCTGATGAGTCGTCTAGATTCATTAATGACCGCTCTGGTTGATGCTCCTCCACCGACCCACAGTCCTGCTATAACCTCCTCCCCTGTCCCTAATCTTGACCTCGCCAAGCCTGAGCGTTTTTTCGGAGATTGTCAGAATTGACGGTCATTTCTGGTCTAGTGCGGACTCCACTTTATGCTACAGGCACCAGTGTTTCCCACTGAGCGCTCCAAGGTGGCATTCATCATAACCCATCTCTCCGGCAGACCTGAAACCTGGGCTATGGCAGAGTGGGCCAGAGGGTCTCCCTTTGTCAATCTGGAACTTTTTTCTAAAACCCTGAGTAAGATTTTCGACCACACTATCTTTGGTCATGAGGCAGGAAAGGTGCGCTTGTAGGTCTATGACAAGGCAAGCGGCATGTCATAAATTATGCCATAGAGTTTCGTACCACTATTTGCCATCTGCATGCAAGCAGTGCTTGGAAACCGCTTTTGTTGAATGTATATTTTAAGATATATGAACAATAAAGATAAGCATAGACATTTAAACTTAACTTTATTTAAGTATTTTCAAAATAGAACAAATCTTACAAGTAAAGATAATGTATAAGTAAATATGCACTAATCATTTGAAAGCATTCAAGAGTACCACTAACATTTTGTATTTTAAACTGCATTGGCTAAAGCTCAACCTGCATAAGAGGGAGCTTGTGTTCCTTCAGTGAAGGGATGACCATAAGATCTGCGACATTGAGGAACTTTGGTGTGACCCTGGACACTGTAGGCATGGGCGTATTGATCTAAATATCAATAGTACCTATGTACCTCTCTCTCTCTCTCTCTCTCTCTCTGTGTGTGTGTGTGTGTGTGGCAGAGGCTTTTTGGCCAACAAATCAAGAATATCCAGGTATGTTTGTCACAGCATTACAAGCCAGGCAAGCATTGGCAAACTCTTGCTTCTTTTCAGAACAAATCTTCTCAACCATTTTCATCACATAGTCTTTAATAAATTCACCCTCAGTGAAAGGTTTGCAGTGCTTGGCTATCAGCGTTGCCACTGCGTAGCTCTTCTTTGTGGCATTTTCATTTGACTCACAGGCTCTTGTGAAAAAGCACTGCTGTGCCATTAAAACAGCTTCCAGTTGCTTCAAATTTTCACCACGTTCGTCCCTAGTTAGCTTGTCGTAGTTAGCATGTTTTGTCTGGTAGTGCCTCTTGATATTGAATTCCTTGAAAACAGCTACATGGCAAATTAGGCAGCCACAGTTGTTTCTCATTTCAGTGAAAAAAACTCTCCAATGTCTGCTTGTCCTGGAAACGTCAGCCCTCTCTGTCAGCTTTCCTTAATTTTAAATACAGTCACAATGTCAGCAATGGCCTGGCTGAAATGATCACACACAGGCCATGGGTCACAGCGGCCACAGGGCTACTATGTAAAATAGCAATGTTAGTACAGATTTTTTATAATGTGGTCAGCAGTGCTGGACAGTGCAGTACCTGGGCTGGACTTTGGACATACTTGCCCTACATCATATGTTAAAAGATAAGGGTGATTTAGTTCATTCGAAGTTCCTTTCACTGGAACTAAGAGGCTAAGCCCAACTCCTGAAAAATCACACTCAGCACAATGCAGTCCGAAATGTACCATTCTCCTGGCAACCTCCAAACCCAGACTTGTCCATCAGATTGCCAGACGGAAAAGCTTGATTCACTCCAGAGAACGCGTCTCCACTGCTCTAGAGTCCAGTGGCGACGTGTTTTACACCACTGAATCAGAGGTTTTGCATTGAACTTGGTGATGTATGGCTTAGATGCAGCTGCTCGGTCATGGAAACCCATTCCATGAAGCTTTCTGCGTACTGTACGTGGGCTAATTTGAAGGTCACATGAAGTTTGGAGCTCTGTAGCAACTGACTGTACAGAAAGTCAGCGACCTCTTTGCGCTACGCACTTTAGCATCCACTCTCTGTCAGTTTATGTGGCCTACCACTTTGTGGCTGAGTTGCTGTTGTTTCCAAACGTGTCCATGTTCTTATAATAAAGCCAACAATTGACTTTGGAATATTTAGTAGCGAGAAAATTTAACGACTGGATTTGTTGCACAGGTAGCATCCTATGATAGTTCCACGCTGGAAATCACTGAGCTCCTGAGACCGGCCCATTCTTTCACAGTCTCCATGCCTAAGTGCTTGATTTTATACACCTGTGGTCGGGCCAAGTGATTTGGACCAGATTCTGATTCATTTTGATGCATGGCCAAATACTTTTGGCAATGTAGTGTATATTCTTCTAAACTTACCTGTTCGTGTTGTCTGTTCTTTGCTAACATTTTACAACATCAGGCTCTATAGTTATAATAATAAAAATAATAAATACCCTGGAGAAAAGGGGTTACACATGTCAGGGTATTGGAGTGTCTAAGGTTATGACTTGATGATGTGTGACAAACACTGGCAGGTATACTTTTTATGCAGTGCGTAAAAAAAAGCCAAAATATAACTGCAAAAATTGGGACATTGTTTTTGAAGTTCTAAATTTTTAGACTTTGCATTCTGGAACATGACTACATGAACAATGATGGAAATAACGATTGTCACCTCAAAGGAGTAGGATGTATTAACGGAAGTGCACAATAAGATATTTTACAAAATGGCATATCATTATTTAAGTACATGTTAATGGAAACTGATGTAACTGAAATGCAAGCCAAAAATGAGGGCATAAAAAACTGTGGAAAGTGCATAGCTCACAATTTCTAACAGTAAGGGTCTCCCACGGCTCAATGGTAGACTGTAGACTGGTGTTCATGAGGATAAGGGGGATAGTGATAGACATGTGGTAAGATTATGGATCCAGCTGCGCTCTCTGTAAGATAAAGCCTCACTTCAAAGTCCATCTCCCCATCCAACAGCCATGGCCTGCCCTTGTTCAAACTGTTCTTAGTGAAAAAAACAAGGGAATCCACTACAGATCAATCTAGCTAAGCCGTGCCATGGACGAATACTGATAATGTTCATTAAGACAGAAAATGCTCTCCAAGGTTACTTGAATCTCATCTAAGAAAGTGAACAGTGAGCCTTTAGGTACTATCTGAGAAATGTAAAAAATGAACAAAAGGCCCCCAATTCATTCCCACAGTGATCTTGGGAGGAGGTAAATGTTCAAAGCCCCACCAAACCTCCAAACGTCCCTCTGAGAGTGCTAAAACTGCATGCCATCTGGACACCAAGGACGCATTATAGATCTGATGATTAGAGGAGAAAGGAAATTAAATTAATGTGAGATTCACAGGATACACTACAAACTACACTCAGCCCGTTTCAGACTAAGCTTGTAACATGTCCCTTTTTGTTTTGTCATTCACCTTAAATGGTTTTTAGATTTTTTTTATAGCTGCTGCTTATGTCAATATACCGCTAACAATCACTAACAGCCTCTATAAATAGTTTATAGTACAACATCATCATAAATTAGACTTGTTATCACCCAGTGCACCACATTGTTTGCTTACAGTCCCCTCCAAAACTATTGGAACGGCATGGTCAATTCCTTTGTACATTCAAGACATTTGGGTTTCAGATCAAAAGATGAATATAAGACAAAAGTTCAGAATTCCAGCTTTTATTTTTATTGGTATTTACATCTAGATGTGTTAAACAACTCAGGACAGAGCACCTTTCCTTTAACCCACTTTTCAAGTGAGCAAAAGTATTGGAACATGTGACTGATGCGTGTTTCTAGTTGCTCAGGTGTTGCCTTTTAGATTGATTGCTGAAACATTAAATAGTTCTTGTTTTTGGCTTTGGGTTTCCAAAACATACTAGCTCATCTGTGAAGCATAGTGGAAGTAATGTCATGGCTTGGGCTTGCATGGCTGCTTCTGGGAAGGGCTTACTAGTCTTTATTGATGATGTAACTCATGTTGGTAGCAGCAGAATGAATTCTGAAGTCTACAAAACCATTTTGTCTGGCAATTTACATCAAGAAAAACTAAAACATATGAGGTTCCAATATATTTACTCAATACTAAAAACATCACTTTTCTAACAGTTATAACAAATACAATGGTAATATCACACAGTATAATATAATATAGTCATTGTTATGCAAATATATGTAAAAAGACATCATTCTGCAGCTCCTCAGCAGTGTCAACGCTCGATGTTGTGTTTATGGTGTCTTGAATTAGGACATCTCATTGCATTGTCCTTGTTCAGAGTTCTTTAATGTCTTCTTACTGTTCATGTTTGAATATTCTACTCCCCCAAGCATGTTCTAGAAGGAGAATAATCAATATTCAGAATAGATATTTGTCCATCAATTCACTTATTTCCACTTCACCATCATTTTTCATATAAGTTGCATGTAATAATAGCATCGGGTTTGTTCTCCAGGAATCACAACTCCAACCCATCTCAATACTCAATGACAAGGACTGCTATCGTAATCTGTACTAACACTGCTCCTACCGGTCCTAACCAAAGGTTTGCAGACCATCCAGCCCTTTTTGATGGACCAAATGCATATCTTATGTGTTTTAATGCATCAATAACACTTGTCATATTGTCAGAACTATCAGGGATCAAAGTATAACGTGCCGAAGTGTTTTGTCTTCTGTCGATCACACAAGCCTTCTTATCTGTCATAGCCACAGTGTGTTCTTGTAAGTTTGTGTGCTACTTTGATAAAGAGATTTTCTGTTGTTACTTTCACAGCCATAGTCGTAGTGATTTAATTAATAAAGTTGTGCGACCGACAGCCCGACCACCTGGTGAGCCGGGTCCTTCAGCGGCTGCAGTGGCTCCAGACCAGGGAGCTCCCATAGCTGAAACGAGAATAAATTTGGCCCCCCCAGAACGCAAGGCTTATCTTATTGACTGTTTTATACACTTTGAGCAGCTCCCACATGCTTTTGTGACAGATCGGTCAAAAGTAGCATTCATGATCTCTCACCTGAAGGGGAGAGCCAGAGCATGGGCCATCGCAGAGTGGGGCCGTAACTCTTCCCTTTGTTCCTCACTCACAGACTTTAAGGCTGCCCTCATAAGAACCTTTGACCCGGTATCCACAGACAGGAAAAAAGCCAGGGAGCTGAGCCAACTGACGCAGGGCAGGGACTCGGTGTGCGATTACATCTGTTTTCACACCCTGGCAGTGGAGAGTAGGTGGAACAACACAGCCCTCTACGATGTTTTCCTGAAGGGTCTGGAGCCCCACATCCAGGAGCTGTTGTTATCACGTGACCTGCCTGCTGACCTGGATGCACTCATTGCGCTGGCAATCCGTACAGACAACCGGGTTTGCGAGCTCCGGCAACACCAGGGCAGCTGCTTACCAACGGAGGGGTCCTCACGCCACCCAGCTCCAGACAGGCAAGGTTCCCACTTCTCACCGGTCGAGCGCTGTCCTTTATTCCCATAGGCTAGGGAAGGGGAGCCCGTGCAGCCGGGAAGGACAAATTGAACTTACGCAATGCATATCATTTAATCAGGATCAGAGAGGGTGTTCGTTTGTTTTCTTCCGCTTATCCGTGGTCAGGTCGCGGGGGCAGCAGCTTCAGCAGGGAAGCCCAGACTTCCCTCTCCCCAGCCACTTCTGCCAGAGCCAGCTTCTGCAACTAGGGGTCGGACCGCCAGGGTCCCCATCTCCGACTGCCGCCCATCTCTCCTCGCACCTTTCTAAGGGGTTCCCCCCCTGAGACCCCTCCCATGGGTGGTGAGCCCATGGTAAGGGGGTACAGCACCTGATATTCCCAGGCGGTCTCCCATCCAAGTACTAACCAGGCCCGACCCTGCTTAGCTTCCGAGATCGGGCGTGTTTAGGGTGGTATGGCTGCCCTATCAGAGAGGGTGATAAATGGAAAACAGGATTTAATACCCCTAGTGGACACTATGAGTATTTAGTCATGCCTTTTGGACTCACCAATGCCCCAGCAGTGTTCCAGGCCATGATAAACAATGTGCTTCAAGATTTTATAGATCAGTTTGTCTACGTTAATCTTGACGATATTCTCATTTACTCACCAGATTTTGACTCTCACCAGAAATATGTATCCCAGGTCCTCCAACACCTGCTAGATAATAAGCTCTATGTGAAGGCAGAAAAGAGTGAGTTTCATGCCGACACCATCTCCTTTCTGGGCTTTATTGTAGCCTCTGTTTGATGTGTCAAATGCCAAAGGGCCCTCCGGTGTCCAGGAAAGATTAGATAGATAGATAGATAGATAGATTGATAGATCGATAGATTACAATTAAGATAATAATTAATAATTTAATAAAAATAAGATAATTAAAAAATAATAAGAAAATTAAGATAATAATTAAATAAGAATAAGTAAAAATAAAATATAATATAATATAATATAATATATGACCGGATTTTAGCTAATTGTTATACATGCTGATGGCCTGTGGCAGGAAAGATTTCCTGTATCTGTCCCTACGACAGCGGAGCTGGAGCAGTCTGTGGGAGAAAGTGCTCCACTGTCTGTCCACTGTGTGATGGAGAGGGTGCTGATTATTGTCCATGAAGGTAAACAGTTTATTCAGCGTCCTCCTCTCCACCACAGTACCAAACGTCTCCAGCCGGACACCAAGTACAGAGCCAGCCTTCTTCATGATTTTATCAAGTCTGTTGGTGTCGCTGGCTCTGATGCTGCTACCCCACACACACAGCAGCAAAGAAGATGGCACTGGCAACAACAGATCTCCAACATCTTGCTGCACACGTTGAAGGATCTCAGCTTCCTCAGGAAATAGAGTCTGCTCATCCCCTTCTTGTACACAGCTTCTGTGTTAGATTTCCAGTCCAGTCTGTTGTCAATCACCACTCCTAGGTATTTATAGTCCTCCACCTCCCCCCATGATCAGTACTGGCTGTGAAGGCATCCTCTTCCTCCTGAAGTCGATCACCATCTCTCTGGTCTTGTTGACATTCAGCCTCAGGTGATTCTGTTCGGACCACTTTACAAAGTTGTCAGTCTGCAGTTTGGCAGCGGCGGAGCTGATGACGTCACAGGCTACCACTGCATCAGCTGACGGAGGGATGAAAACAACTATCACGATGGTGGACGTGAACTCTCTCGGTAAATAATACGGGCGCATTCCCACAGCTAACAGTTCAAAGTCCGGGGTACATTCCTTCAGGTTGACATGTCCAGGATTGCACCACCTCTCACTCACAAAAAGTGCAATCCCACCTCCCTTCTTCTTTCGGCTTGAGGAACAGTCTCTGTCTCCACGTACCAAGCTGTAACCAGGCAACCCAACGCTGTTATCATGGATGTGCGAGTGCAGCCAAGTTTCACTAAAAAAAAAAATGCTACACTACGCGGTACTCCCTCTGAGTCTTCACCAGTGCTGCCAGTTCATCCATCTTATTCCCAAGAGACCTCACGTTTCCCATTATGATCGCTGGTACCGCTGGTTTATGTCTTCTTCTTTTCTCCCTCCGTTTGGTACCAGACCTGCAACCCCGGTGTCTCCTCCGTAACTCCTGCGGGACCACAGGTCTGTCTACAGGCAGCACCACGGGATTACTCAGCGCCATCAGCTGTTCACGCGTGTAAGCGATAATTGATCCGGTCATTTCCAAAAACAAGGAAAATACTAAAATAGACTAAATTAAACAAAAAAATAAAAAAAATTACAAAGAAACTACAGAGCTGCTGCAACAGGCTGCCACCAGGAGCGGCGCCAATTCTAGATAATAGAATGAAGTTGAGCATTCCCAGTATCTTTAATCATTGCTCTCAGAGGCCCTATTAAACTAGCTTAATCCTCCACCCATGCTGAAGAATAGCCCGCAATACCAAAAAATGTCAACATAAATCCTGACTGAAATTCCTCAAATAAGCTGTTTGTATGAAGAAAATCACATAGCTGATTGGCTACGGTTTTCTCAAGTACCTTAGAGAGGAATGAAAGGTTTGATATCGGCCTGTATTTGGCTAAAACCTCTTGATCTAGAGTCTGCTTTTTAAGAAGAGGCTTAATTACAGATATTTTAAAGGACTGTGGTACATACCCTAATAATAAAGACAGATTAATCATATCCAGCAAGGAAGGGCTAACTAATGGTAATACATCTTTAAGCAGCCTGGTTGAGATGGGGTCTAAGAGACAGGTTGACGGCTTAGATGAAGAAATTATTGAAGTTATTTGTTGAAAGTCGATGGAAGAAAAGCTTTCTAAATATATATCAGGTTTTATAGGTATTTCCAAACTTGCTGTATCCGAAATCAGATGAGTGCCTGTTGAAGGCAAAAGGTGATGAATTTTGTCTCTGATATGTAGAATTTTATCATTAAAGAAGCTCATGAAGTCATTACTAGTTAGGCTTAAAGGAACAGATGGCTCAATAGAGCTGTGGTTCTCTATTAGCCTGGCTACAGTGCTGAAGAGTGTTCATTTACACTCTGACAGAAGCCAATTGAGTCTAACAAAGAGATAAATGCAGTACTAAGACTATCACTGTGGTTGTCAATATGAATATTAAAATCACCTACAATAATTACTTTATCAGTTTTAACAACCAAGCCTGATGCAAATTCTGCAAATTCAGATAAAATTCAGAATAAGGACCTGGAGCTCTATATAATATAACAAATAAAATTGTCTGTAATGTTTTCCAGGTTGGGTGAGTCAGGCTAAGAATAAGACTTTCAAATGAATTATAATTTAGTTTAGGTTTAGGATTTATGAGTAAACTAGAGTCAAATATGGCTCCAACTCCACCACCTCGACCAGTACTTTGAGGAATATGAGTATTACAATGACTAGGGGAATGGATTCATTTAAACTAACATATTCATCCTCCTGAAACCAGGTTTCAGTGAGTCAGAATAAATCAATATCATAATCAGATATTAATTCATTTACTAAAACAGCTTTAGAGGACAAGAACCTAATATTCAAGAGTCCACATTTAATTATCTTGTTTTGGACTCTTGGAGATGTTGATTGAATTTTTATTAGGTTGTTATGATTAACTCCTCTTCTGTTTATTGTATCTTTAAATAATGCAGGGGGACAGACACAGTCTCTATACTAGATGCTTGGGTGGGCAGCTGCTCTAGTGGAGGCGCAGAGAAGCGTGTAAGAGTGCAGCTCTGCTTCCTGGTCTCAATTCTGGATTGTCATGGGTTAGATCGACTAATAAACTTGGCCATGTTTACAGATATGAGAGTTTCTCCATCCAAAACGGGATGGATGCCGTCTCTCCTAATCAGACCAGGTTTTCTCCAGAAAGATCCAATTATCAATGAAGCCCACATCGTTTTCTGGACAGCACCTCGACAGCCAGCGGTGAAATGACAACATGCGGCTATACCTGTCATCACTGGTCACATTTGGTAGGGGTTCAGAGAAAATTAGTCCAACATCGTTTTGGCATATTCACACACCGATGACACATTAATTTTAGTGACCTCCGATTGGCGTAACCGGGTGTCATTACCGCCGACGTGAATAATAATCTTATTATATTTCCTCTTATCTTTAGCCAGCAGTTTTAAATTAGACTCAATGTCGCCCGCGGGTGTGTCGCTGAGTGGGGAAAATCGGTTAGATACGTGGAGCGGTTGGTGGGCTTCTGTTTGGGGCTATGCAGTCACCCAGTCTCCCTCCCGGGTGCTCGGGAACTACGGGACGGGTAGCTACAGCTGCCTTCGGTGGTACCGCACTGACTACAGGGGACTTGCTAACTATAGCAGCTACTGATTTTTCGGTGGTGCGGTACCATGCCTCTAAGTTGCTAAGCCTCGCCTCTAGAGCTACAAATAAATTACATTTAATACAATTACCATTTTCGCTAAAGGAGGACGAGGAGTAACTAAACATCTGGCACACAGGGCAGGAGAGAGGAGAAGAGAGAGTGGGAGAAGAGAGAGAAGCCATTGTTTAGCTAGACTAGCAAGTGAGACTAACAACGAACTGATGAAAACTATCGAAGTATGGGTGCTAAGGTTAAGAGACCTGTCTGTGTGTGCCAATGTGAGGTATATATGAAAAATCTAACTAGGTGAGCAGAACAGAGAGCACCTTGTCAGTAACACCAGTAACCGGAAATGACAGAATATGCTTACTGTAAAGCAAGTCATAGTACTCATAGTACTGTTCATTATATGTGAATCCAAACAAACCCTGACTTTCCGTACTAAGTGGGACACTAGAAAATGCACCACATAGATCTAACACTGTGAAATGTGTCACATCAGGAGGAATTTGATCTAACACAGTATGCGGATCTGGCACCTCTGCTGGAAAATCAGCTACGACTTTGTTCACAACTCTCAAATTATGTACCATGCCATATGAACCATCTGGCTTTTTCAATGGTAACAGAAGTGTATTGCTCTGTGGATTCTGTGGTATCTTCAAAACATCTGCTTTCAAAGGTCCTTCAATTTGTGGTCCAATCCCTTGGGCAGCCTCTTCTTTCAGTGGCTATTGATTCTCTCAATGAGTTCTGACTCCTGGCCTGAGTTTCACTGGTTGAGCTGATTTCACAAGTCCAGTTGAGACCACAAACATTCTGGAACTTGTCGCAGCATCTCTTCTTTCAGAAGATCTGCATCCGTCTTAACTCTGTAAATTAACTTGTGTCATCCACACAGTTTGTGGCTGTCCCTGTCTTTGAGCAGAGATCATAATCCTAATGAATCGTTGATCCTCATTTCTCCAGATCCTTCTCTTTTACTGGTACAAATACAGCTTCTTCCGCTTTTGCCATCATTTCTCCTATATGCTTCTGCTCATATTCCTCAGCCATCAACATGTGGCACACTTTTTTCAATATGAAACTCTCTGTCTAAATAATCATTTCTGTTTATCTTCATAGCCGCTCCTTGTGATCCCATAACTAACTAGCATAAGCTGAGTTGAACTTCCTTTGGTTGATTATGCAACCATTCTTGAAATACTTGAGCGTGCAGTGTAGAGGATACTCTGGAAGCTTTGCATCAGGCATGTTTGCCACAATAAACTTCTCCCACAACTTAGATGGCTTCAAAACATCTGCACTTCAGTTTCCAATCCATCATACTGAAGAAGCTTTATTCTCCATTGTCATCAACAATTGATGTACACTTTAATTTGGCACTTCCACCAGACAGCCATCTAATGTACACTTTAATCTACACAAAGCATCTCTTCCCAGAAGTGCAATCAGTGTATGTTCTGATACAGGTATAGATATTGTAGTTTTCAGATTTTTATAGCAGAGCTCAATTGGTTCCATAACAGGAATCTGCCGTTTAACTCCCCTTAAACCCAAATGTCTGAATTAATTGACCAGGCATGGGGAGATGTATAGTATCTCCAGGCCTGATACAGGTGAAAGCAGCTCCAGCTATCTGCCATCACTTTTAATGGTTGACCATTTACTTTCACCTCTACTATTGGATCTTTATCTGGCCCTGATACTATCAGCTGACATCCCCCTCTCAAGTCTTCTGGGCACCTCTAGAATCCTGGTTCTGGACCCCTGTAAGGGTTTACCGGACCCCTGAATGGCCTTGGTTGGCCTCTAACTTCTCCTCTGAAATTTCCTCTGAAGTTTCCTCCTGGACTATTGCACTCATGAGCAAAGTGACAAAACTGTCCACATTTGTAGCATACATCTGGAGACTGTTGGATTATACCTTCCATCTCTTTCTCTTCTAATATTTCCTCGACCTCTACCCATCAGTCCCCTTGTTTACTTCTCAACTCTATGGCCCCAAGCATTTCCTTACTAGAACATTCCTTTGCTGAAAGACACATCTAGCTCATAGATACTGAAAAACACATAGCTCATATATACTAAAAAAATACAGTGGTATGAAAAAGTTTGGGCACCCCTGATCGTTTTCAGGATTTCCTTTATAAATCATTGGTTGTTCGGATCAGCAATTTCAGTTAAATATATCATATAGCAGACTAACACAGTGATATTTGAGAAGTGAAATGAAGTTTATAGAATTAACAGAAAGTGTGCAATAATTTTTTTGTGTTTGTTATGGCTGTTTACATCCCGCCGGGTGCTAATGCTAACGAAGCGCTTAAGGAGCTAAACGACATCATCAGCTCGCTCCAGCACAAGCACCCGGAGGCATTTTACGTGGTTGCGGGGGATTTTAATCACGTAAACCTGACAGACACTCTGCCTAAGTTTCACCAGCATGTCACCATACGGACACGGGGAGATAACACGCTGGACCGTGTCTACACCAACAAAAAAGACGCATACAGAGCCGTCCCCCACCCCCACCTGGGCCTCTCCGACCACATCTCCATCGTGCTGGTCCCCGCCTACCGTCCTCTGCTCAGGCGCCACAAGCCAACACAGAGGACTATCACTGTGTGGCCCAGTGATGCCGCCCTGACACTGCAGGACTGTTTCCAGCGCACAGACTGGCAAATTTTCAGGGAGGCTGCTGCCCTAAAGAGACAGGTGGACCTGGAGGAATACACGTCGGCTGTCCTCGGTTACATCAACAAGTGTGCAGAGGATGTCACCACCACCAGGACTATAACAGTCTACCCGAACCAGAAACCCTGGCTGAATGTGGAGGTCAAGTCTCTGCTGAAAGCCAGGGATGCTGCGTTCAGGTCAGGTGACAGTCTGGCACTCAGAGCGGCTAGGAGACGGCTGATAGCAGGAGTAAAGAGGGCCAAGGCCACATATGCCCGGAGGATCGAGGGACATTTTACATCTAACGATCCACGGAGTATGTGGAGGGGCATAAAGTGCATCACAGACTACAACACCAGAGATGCACAGTGCCCCAGGGACCCCTCTCTGCCCGACGCTCTCAACACCTTCTATGCCCGCTTTGATGACCCGAACGCATCCCCCAGCACCAGACTCACTCCACCACCAGGTGAAGAGCCTCTCAGCGTGACCCCAGCAGAGGTGAGGAGAACCCTCCAGAGGATTAACCCTCGCAAAGCTACGGGTCCTGATAACATCTCTGGGAGGCTGCTGAGGAGCTGTGCACACCAGCTGACGGATGTCCTAACAGACATCTTTAACACCTCCCTCCAACAAGCAGCGGTCCCTACCTGCCTGAAGACGGCTACAATCATCCCCATCCCCAAAACCTCCACAGTGACAGGCCTGAATGACTATCGGCCGGTTGCCCTCACCCCGATAGTCATGAAGTGCTTTGAGAGACTGGTGATGGCCCACATCAAAGTCTCCATCGACGTCACTGTGGACCCACACCAGTACGCATATAGGAAAAATCGATCCACAGAGGATGCCATTTCTTCTGTGGTCCACACAGCCCTCACCCACTTAGAGAAGAAGGACTCTTATGTTCGTCTGCTCTTTGTGGACTTCACGTCTGCGTTCAACACCATCAGACCGCAGACCCTGGTTTCAAAACTGACCACACTCGGGCTGAGCTCCACACTCTGCAACTGGGTGCTGGACTTCCTTTCAGAAAGGCCGCAGTCTGTAAGGATCCACGACATCTCCTCCTCCACCATCACCCTCAGCACAGGCTCCCCCCAGGGCTGTGTGCTGAGCCCCCTTCTGTTCACTCTGCTCACACACGACTGCTCAGCGAGACATCCGAGCTGTCTGATTGTGAAGTTCGCAGATGACACAGCTGTGGTTGGACGAATCGCTAACAGCGATGAGTCGGGCTACAGGCAGGAGGTGGAACACCTGGAGGGTTGGTGCAGAGAAAACAACCTCTGCATCAACGTGAAGAAGACCAAGGAGATGATCGTGGACTTCAGAAGGGGCAGACATCTCCCCCCTCCCCTGCACATCGGAGGGACAGCGGTGGAAGTGGTCTCCAGCTTCAGGTACCTGGGCGTGAGCATCGCAAACGACCTCACCTGGAGCACCAACACTTCCTATCTGGTCAGGAAGGCACACCAGCGCCTCTACTTCCTCAGGAAGCTGCGGCGTGCTGGACTGGGGAGCTCTGTCCTGACCTCCTTCTACAGGTGTGTGGTGGAAAGCGTCATGTGCACCTGCATCACTGTGTGGCACGGCAGCTGCTCTGCAGCAGAGAAGAAGGCTCTGCAGAGGGTGGTCAAAGCTGCACAGAGGACTGTGGGATGCAGCCTACCCACCACCACGGACATTTACACCTCCAGGTGCAGGAAAAGGGCCTCCTGCATCATGAAGGACCCCACTCACCCCGCACATGCTCTGTTTGCCCCTCTGCTCGGGCAGGAGGCTGCGGAGCATTAAGAGCAGGACCACCAGACTGAGGAACAGCTTCTTCCCAGAAGCTGTGAGACTGTTGAACTCTGGAGGACCCCTGCCCCCCATCCCCAACCCCACCTCCACCCCCACCCCCCGTCCCCCATCTGGACCCCCCCACCACAGATGCACAGACAATAACACAAAAACACCTGCACTGTAATCACTTTCTTTGCACATTGCATTTGTTTGCACAACCTGGACACTCATGCTTACACTGTTACTGTTGTTGTTTCTCCATTTATTGTATATACTTTTGTGCCTTACCTTTATATTTTGTTCTATATATACATATGTATATATATATTTTATTTTATTTTATCTTATTTTATTTTTAAATTTTATTTTATATTTGGATAATTGGGCTGCTCCAGGACCAGGGGAAACCAATTTCGTTGCATCCCATGTTCACATGTGTTGTAATGACAATAAAAACTCCTTGAATCCTTGAATCCTTGAATCCTTGAATTACTTAAACAAAAGTGGACAGGTGCATAAATTTGGGCACCCCAACAGAAAAATTACATTAATATTTCGTCGATCCTCCTTTTGCAGAAATAACAGCCTCTAAACGCTTCCTATAGCTTCCAATGAGGGTCTGGAGTGTGGTTGAAGGTATTTTTGACCATTCTTCTTTACAAAACATCTCCAGTTCAGTCAGGTTTGATGGTTTTCGAGCATGGACAGCCCGCTTTAAATCACACCACAGATTTTCAATAATGTTCAGGTCTGGGGACTGAGATGGCCATTCCAGAACGTTGTAGTTGTTCCTCTGCATGAATGACTTTGTAGAGTTTTAGCAGTGTTTGGGGTCGTTGTCTTGTTGAAGTATCCAGCCCCGGCGCAACTTCAACTTTGTCACTGATTCTTGAACATTGTTGGCAAGAATCTGCTGATATTGACTGTAACCCATGCAACCTTCAACTCTTCCAAGATTGCCAGTACCTGCACTGGCCACACAGCCCCACAGCATGATGGAACCGCCACCAAATTTTACTGTGAGTAGCAAGTGTTTGTCTTGGAATGCTGTGTTCTTCTTCCGCCATGCATTCCGCCCCTTGTTATGTCCAAATAACTCAATCTTACATTCATCAGTCCACAGGACCTTATTCCAAAAGGAAGCTGGCTTGTCCAAATGTGCTTTAGCATACCTCAAGCGACTGCGTAGAAAAGGCTTCTGCCGCATTACTCTCCCATACAGCATCTCCTTGTGCAAAGTGCGCTAAATAGTTGAACGATGCACAGTGACACCTTCTGCAGCAAGATCATGTTGTTGGTCTTTGGAGCTGGTCTGTGGGTTGAGTTTGACCGTTTGACCATCTCCAGTTCAGTCAGGTTTGATGGTTTTCGAGCATGGACAGCCCGCTTTAAATCACACCACAGATTTTCAATAATGTTCAGGTCTGGGGACTGAGATGGCCATTCCAGAACGTTGTAGTTGTTCCTCTGCATGAATGACTTTGTAGAGTTTTAGCAGTGTTTGGGGTCGTTGTCTTGTTGAAGTATCCAGCCCCGGCGCAACTTCAACTTTGTCACTGATTCTTGAACATTGTTGGCAAGAATCTGCTGATATTGACTGTAACCCATGCAACCTTCAACTCTTCCAAGATTGCCAGTACCTGCACTGGCCACACAGCCCCACAGCATGATGGAACCGCCACCAAATTTTACTGTGAGTAGCAAGTGTTTGTCTTGGAATGCTGTGTTCTTCTTCCGCCATGCATTCCGCCCCTTGTTATGTCCAAATAACTCAATCTTACATTCATCAGTTCACAGGACCTTATTCCAAAAGGAAGCTGGCTTGTCCAAATGTGCTTTAGCATACCTCAAGCGACTGCGTAGAAAAGGCTTCTGCCGCATTACTCTCCCATACAGCATCTCCTTGTGCAAAGTGCGCTAAATAGTTGAACGATGCACAGTGACACCTTCTGCAGCAAGATCATGTTGTTGGTCTTTGGAGCTGGTCTGTGGGTTGAGTTTGACCGTTCTCACCATCCTTCGCCTCTGCTTCTCTGAGATTTTTCTTGGCCTGCCACTCTGGGCCTTAACTAGGACTGTGCCTGTGGTCTTCCATTTCCTCACTATGTTCCTCACAGTGGAAACTGACAGCTTAAATCTCTGAGCCAGCTTTTTGTATCCTTCCCCTAAACCATGATGTTGGACAATCTTTTTTTTTCAGGTCATTTGAGAGTTGTTTTGAGGCTCCCATGGTGCCACTCCTCACAGAAGATGCAAAAGGGAGAACAACTTGCTACTGGCCACCTGAAATACCCTTTCTCACGATTGGCTTCACCTGTGTATGTAGGTCAAGGGTCAGTGAGCTTATCAAACAAACTTTGTGTTTCAATAATTAGTGCTAAAGGTACTCAAATCAATAAAACAAGGGTGCCCAAATTTATGCACCTGTCCACTTTCGTTTAAGTAATTATTGCACACTTTCTGTTAAGCCTATAAACTTCATTTCACTTCTCAAATATCACTATGTTTGTCTGCTATATGATATATTTAACTGAAATTGCTGATCCGAACAACCGATGATTTATAAAGGAAAATCCTGAAAACGATCAGGGGTGCCCAAACTTTTTCATACCACTGTACATAGCTCATAGACACCACAAAAGTCAAGGCAGAGGCCGGACTCTTTACATGGTGTGGGCCAACACTGTGTAATATTCCTCAATGTTCCATCTCCTGCCTCTCAAGTCTTTACACTGGCAGTGTTTGTACCGTTACATTGCTAATGGTGGAAGAAATATTCAGATCCTTTACTTAAGTAAAAACAACAATACATCAATTTAAAAATACTCCATTACAAGTAAACATCTTGCATGAAAAATAGATATGAAATCATTAGATTATCAGTGTGTAAGTGGAGGTGGAGCAAGGTTGAACTACTTTTTATTAAGTTAGCTAGTTTAGTCCCGTGGTTCCCAACCTGGGGATCGGGCCTCTAGGCTGGGTCACAAGTAGAGATGCTCCGATCGCCATTTTTTGGGCCGATCACCGATACCGATCACCAAAAAAATTGATCGGCCGATTGCCGATCACTGCCGATCAAAGAATGAATTTAAAATTTTAAATACCGTATTTTCCAGACTATAGAGTGCACCTAAATATAAGGCGCACCCACTAAAATTTGAATGAAATATATATTTTGTCACATATAAACCGCACCGGACTATAAGCCGTCGATATATACATACCCCGATACATAAGTGTGTATTCATATACTGAACTGATTGTTTACGAACAGTGCCGCAATAAAAGCAGCATCAAACGCGGCAATAAAAGTGCTGATAAACAAAACAGAAAAGTCATTGATGGTTTTATTTATCTTCCTCCTGCGTACTGAAACCATTATTGTGCAGTGTGCGGGAGGAAAAGGTGACAGCCGCTGTTAAAGAGCAACTGCGCAACTATTAAAGTCGCTTCATTCTCCCATGAAATGAAGCCACACGTCACTATTTATCTTCCTCCTGAGCATTTAAAACTAATGAACACCATACCACTGTCACTTCATTACTTCTGCGCACTGAAGCCACTGAAGTCGTCCTCTTCAGTGTCAGAGTTGAACAGCGTCAGATAATCTTCATCACATATCGTCTCACCGCGGCTGCACGTCAGCTTGCCGTTAATGAATATATGACATAGATTCATTAACGGCAAGCTGACGTGTCCTTACTGTTTACTTCACGGATAGCCAGATCGATGGCATTCAACTTAAAAGCTGCATCATAGGAATTGCTTCGGTTTTCCATTTTGAGGGGGTGAGGGTGTAATAATATTATATACCTGTGACGGAGCAGCTCCGGTTTATAATCCGGAAAATAATATTAACTATAAAAACAGTCAAAATCTTCAAATGTACAGAATGCCTTTATTTGAAACGTCGCTAATAATGTACGTCTCGTGATCGGCTTCCTGATCGGCATGTTTTTCCGATCGCCGATCAGGCTATTTTTAGACAATATCGGCCGATCATGATCGGCAGCCGATCAATCGGAGCAACTCTAGTCACTAGATAAATCTGAGGGGTTGTGAGATGATTATTGGGAGAAGTTTTGTCAAAAAAACTAGAAAGTAGAAAGTGAAATTTTTCTCTCTGAAATGAAGCGGAGTGGAAATATGAAATAGCATAAAATTAAAATACTCAAGTAAAGTATAAGTACCTCAAAATTGTACTAAAGTACCATACTTAAGTAAATGCACTTCCACCACTGTACATTGCTCTGCACAGAATGAGCCACAAACCCTGCCTATACTAGGCAAAATGGATAACACACCTCCCATTTCAATGCACTGTGCACAAAGTGATGCAGTATAAAATTATTTAAAAACCATCCATCTTCGTCTCTCCCTCGCCTTTCGGCACGGTCCTGAACCCCAGGCGTCTAGACAATAGCCCTGTGAAAATCCCACCGGATAACTGTCATGGCACACTGGAGGCCAGACAGAAATAATCTCCTCCTGTTGATAATGGAGAGATCTCACAGCCCTGGGGAGCCCGGAACACCATTCAGAAAGCAACGGAACAACATCAGGGCTTGCTTGTAATGGGGCAGTGACACAGGGACCCAGGGGTTAGAGAAGTACATCCAACAGTAAGTATGTTTACTGAAAACAGACACCACTAAAAGCCTGCACAGCATTCTAGCTATGTATATTAACTGACCAATAAATATGTGTAAAGTGCAATATTTTCAGCTGTCACTGAATGTAGACATTCATTCATTTACATGCAAGCTGTGTTGCTTTAAAAAAAACTATGACAGACATTTTGATGCTTTATCCCATCACAAGTCATTTACAATTTACACTGAAACAACCATGCCTCAAACATCACTCTGGATTTCTAAGGTAACTTGCTGCTTGCTGTTTGGACTGATTCCACTGTGTTAGTGATCTGGTTCAGAGGGACATTCAGGAACCAAACTAGGGTGTTCAGGTTGTTACAATACATAATTTAAGCTACCTGTGCACATCAAACAAGCAGTGTTGTCGTATTCAAGTCCTGATTTCCTTTTTCTTTTTCTTTGGACTTGAGCACTGATGACTCAGATGCAAGTGTATTTGTTTGGCTATTGTGTCACAAAGCAAAACGCAAAAAATCCCTTTGGACTGGTGACTGCTGTCATTTTTGTTTGCGTGTATGTCAGCGTCAGGTCTTTGACTGTACCAGAGTGAAACACTGGAGTCCATCTTGGAGCTCAACTTAGATTCAACCTTAATGACTCAGACTAGTGCGGGGGTCGGCAACCCGAGGCTCCAGAGCATGCCCCTAGTGGCTCCCTGGAGTTTTTTCAAAAATGTGTGAAAATGAATTTTTTGTTGTTTTATTATGGTTTCTTTATGGGGAAGACACCTACCTTACATCTATGTAATAAATACTGAATTTTAGAATTGCGCTAAATAGCAGAATTGCGTCATGGCCTGCGCCACACGGTGCAGCATGGTGACAGGCGAGTGGCTGTTGTAAACAAATGTGGGTGTGTGATGGGCCAAGCTGTCCAGTGATGTCCGAAAAAAGAATCACATTGAACAGGTGAGAACACAATCCCATCATAGGCGCATATTTAGTAACAAAGTGGCTGTTTTTATGATTTTTGCCAGTATATATTTGGAATGACACAATTATTATGTTTTATCACTCAGGTCCGAGGATGTATTGTGCGTCTGTTGCTAAGATAAGAGGGGGAAAGAGAAGAGGATAATGCACAGAAATCGAACGTACCTGTCTTATTTTCATTTTATTAATTTCAGCTGTTCTACTGTGTTGTATTTTTTAAGCAAACTGCCTTTTAACTGCAGGCTGTATTATTACTCGTTTGCGATTGTAGCCTATTTATTTGTATCTGACGCCGCGTAAGGTGGAGAATTAAAAAGGATTGTTTTATTTATTTTACTCATTTGCACTGACTTAGGCTACTTAACTTTTTATGCATTTGCAGAAAACTAAAGAAAAGAGGACAATGCACAGAAATTGAAATTAAACTGGCTTATTTTTATTTTATATAGCCTACTTACATTTTCAAAAAGCTGCTGTTTTATTTTTATAATTTCAGGCTGCGTTTTAACTGCAGGCTGCGAGTTATTACACTCTGTTGCCCAGATAAGGGAGAAAGAGAAAAGTTGTATTGTTATTGAGGTTTAAAGAGGACTGCATTTCATTTCCATACATACATTTCCATTTTTTCTCGAATCCTCAAAATAAAAAATTACACCAAAAATCTGTATTTCTATTTCTTGTATTTCTATAATTCAATTATTGCAACAAAACATAAAACATTAATATTATTATGGAAGTTAAACTTAAAGCACCAAATATCGTACAGCAGCGTAGTCACGTGGTGCATCATTCTCCCCAGCATGCGCTGCAGGGAAAATAAACATTTAATCATGAATGCTCATTTTGTGTTTGTAGCCTGCTTAGTCATTTTAACAGTAGGCTTATATAGCTAATATACTGACAGCCTATGTTGCCTTCATATTAGGCTTATATAAGGCTTTTAATTTTTTTCGTCTCCAGACAGGTATAGTTTTTGTTTGGTCTTTGAACATTTTGGGTTGCCGACCCCTGGACTAGTGTAATGGGGACTCAACTTGAACTCAGGCAATGGGGACTTGACTCAGACTCTTCTTTGTTGACTTAGGTTTGGACTTGAACACGACTACAACACTGTGAACAAGCATAAATAGTTTACAGAAACTATGCCAATCAATGTGACTACATAATCACAAATTTGTTAAATTCGAATGTTCACTATTTTTATAAGTATTTTGTCAAGCATATTTCTAGCTATTTTGTTTATTTATCAGATAAATATAAAGTATACACTGCCTTATCATCCAGTCATAATGTAAATGAAAATATATACTGTATTTTCCGGACTATAAGCCGCTACTTTTTTCCCATACTTTGAACCATGTGGCTTACAGATATGCAGCTTTTCTATGAATTTTTCTTCAGCGCACAGGGGGTATATAATATTATTACACCCCCACCCCCTCAAAATGGAAAACTTACAAAGCAATTCCTATGATGCAGCTTTTAAGTTAAATGACATCGATCTGGCTATCCGTGAAGGAAACAGAGCGGCTGCACGTAAGTTTGCCGTTAATGAATCTATGGTGATCCGGTATGTGATGAAGATTATCTGAGGCTGTTCAACTGAAGAGGACGACTTCAGTGGCTTTAGTGCACAGAAGAAATGAAGTGACAGTGGTATAGTGTTCATTAGTTTTAAATGTTCAATAGGAAGATAAATAGTGACTTGTGGCTTCAGTGCATGGGAGAATGAACTTTAATAGTTGCACAGTGGCGCTTTAACAGTGTGTGGGAAGAAAAGGTGACAGTGATTTGGTGTTTATTGGTTTCAGTACGCAGGAGGAAGAAAAATAAAGTACTTTTCTGTTTTGTTTATCAGCACTTTTATTGCTGCGTTTATTGCTACTTTTATTGCGGCACTGTTTGGAAACAATCAGTTCAGGTATATGAATAAACACTTATGGTACAAAATCTTTCTGTCTATATAACTTATTTCTCAGCCTGGATATCGGCTTATTGTCTGGTGCGGCTTATATGTCACAAAATATATATTTTCAGGTCATAATTGGAGCATCATTGTAATTTAAGGTTCTTATACATTGAGCAAAGGCATATTTATTCCTCATGAATTCAACATATTTAGGAACTGTGTGGCATTTTCTATTTGATAAATTACACAGTGTCACTTTAGTTAGTAGATTAGCATACTGTTTCACCACAGCAATACACATGAAGCATTACAGAATTTGTCCTCACTGTGCTTCTGTGGAGCTGAACTCAGCCAAAATGTTACCTCAGGATGGAAATATGGTGCAGACACATCATTGTTTCTTTGTGGCATCCAGAAAGACAGTATCAAATGAATTTAACACCTCCTGTCTGTCGGTACTTGTTTGGTGGCAATTGTGGACACTTCAGCAATCCCACACAGTACAAATCATTACAGTACCAACAATTTAAGAAAAGTCTGTCACACTTTTACCAACTTCATCAGCATGAAGTCTTTTCCTGAAAGTGCGGCATCAGACAAATTACTGATGTTATTCATTGGCTTAATTGATGATGTGATTATCCAGTAACAGAGTGCAGTTTGTGTTCCTAAAAATGAAAGTAACGAAAGTATATCCAGATTGCTTATAGCTGAGCTGTGAAATGCAGTGAATCACATTTGTAACTGTATTTTTGCTGTTCTAAAACAAAGATTAATCAAATAAAATTTTATTTGTATAGCCCAAAATCACAAAATACATTTGTCTCTGAGGGCTTAACGATCTGTACAGGGAGTGACACCATCTGTCCTTAGACCCTCATTTTGAGTGAGGAAAAACCTGCCCACCAAAAACCTTTTAACAGAGAAAAAAGGTGGAAGAAACTTCAGGAAGAGCCTCAGAAGAGAACTCGGACAGACGGACAGACGTGCAATGGATGTCACGTGTACAGAACAAATCAACACACACATATTGTACAATCACAATGATGATGATATGACAATGAATTACAATAAATGATAAAATGAGAATGAGATACAATGAATAATGAATCATTACAGAAGCAGTACAGTCCCCAGGCAGGCTAGTCCTATGGCAGCATAACTAAGGGATGACCTGAGCCAGCCCTAACTATAGGCTTTATCAAAAAGGAAAGTCTTAAGTCTACTCTTAAAGGTGTTGATCGTGTCTGCCTCCCGAACACAGAGTGGTAGTTTGTTTCACAGAATAGGAGCTTGATAGCTGAAGGCTCTGGCTCCCAATCTACTTTTAGAAACTATAGGAACCACAAGGAACCCAGCATCCTGAGAGTGCAGTGCTCTAGAAGGGTAGTAAGGTACAATGAGCTCTTTGAGATATAACGGTGCCTAACCATGAAGAGCTTTGTATGTTAGGAGAAGAATTTTAAATTCTATTCTAAATTTATCAGGTAAAAGATGTTCCTGTCAGAACACGTGCAGCAGCATTCTGAATCAGCTGCAAACGCCTAAAAAACTTTTTGGAGCAGCCTGATAACAAGCAGTTACAATAGTCCATGCATGGACTAGTTTTTCTGCATCCGCTTGAGATACAATGCGTCTGATTTTGGCGGTGTTACATAAGTGGAAGAATGCAATCCTCAAAATTTGTTGTATATGGTCATTAAAGGAAAAATCCTGATCAAAGACAACTCTAAGATTCTTCAACCGAGGGTGGTTGCTTTGATGCCAATTTGATATTCCAGTCTCCGAAAAAGAATCTGATGGTCAATGGTGTGAAATGTGGCACTAAGATTACTCACAGCAGTCGAGTCTGAAGCATGTGACAACCCCGTCCTTTCTTCTGGTCATTTCTTTGTTTTTTCAGGCTCATTGCAGGTAGATGGGCGGAGTTACTGATTTGATGTGCACCTGAGAAGGTCTGGGCCAAGGTTATTTAGCTGGCTCCTCCTTCCCTCACTTTCTCTCATTGTGGTCCTTTTGATTGTTTGCTCCACTAAGTTGTTTATTTTCCAGATTTTCCTTTCGGTTAACTAGCAAGAGAGAGCCATTATTATAGGAGTTTTTCCCCAGATAGGATAAGGAGTGGATCTTATTTAGAAGATTCACCTTTCTCAATTCTAGGCCAGTGCTGAACGTGGGTAGAGAAAAGCTCAGGAGTACCTCCGTGGTGATGGTAAAGTGGCCACTTGTTGGTTGCTTCCCCCCCACATGTGACTGCCAGAAGACTAGAGTTGAGTTAGTTAGGCAAGTTTTTGTATTAGATAAAGTTAGGGGGGAACCTTCCTTATGATTTCTGGCTTCTCTGAATACAAGTAATTGAGAAAATATATTGTTGATTATACTGTGCAGTTTGATACCTGATCATTATGGGATTGAGATTAGTGATAAACGGTTAAAAGAAAATATTAGAGCCATTTTAAAGGCAAATTTGGTGGAGTCTGGAATCCTTAAAAAGGAGGAGTTTCAGGCCCAGGTGTCCAATGCGACATTGAGTTTTGAACAACAGAAAGAGTTGTTATCAATGCAATTAGAATATGAGAAACTTAAACAACAAAAATAACTTTGGTTTTATGGTTAGAACTTGAAAAAAATGAATTTTAAAACAGAACAGACCAAATTAGAGTTAGAACATTATAAGATGAATCTAATTAAGGATAGCAAGCTTAATGATCAGTTACAGACGTTGTGGGGTCTAGTGAAACGTCTCCTAGATCCAATCTAAGTACAAAATTAAGACTGGTGCCAAAATTTTATGAGAAAGATCCGGACACATTCATTTCCTTGTTTGAGCGTGTTGCAGAAACTTGTGAGTGGGTAGACGCAGAGCGTACCCTGTTGATGCAATGTGTATTTACTGGAAAAGCACAGGAAGCATATTCTGCATTAAGTCCAGCTGATAGTAAAGTCTATGTTAAAGTGAAAGCTGCTGTATTAAAAGCTTATGAGTTGGTGCCTTAAGCCTATCGACAACGTTTCAGGGGTGTGAGAAAGAGACAGTACCAGGCTCATGTGGAGTTGTGAGGGAGATGGTTCTCCAGTTTAATCGCTGGTGTTCGGCGTCAGAAGTTGTCACTTTTCAACAGCTTTGTGATTTAGTAGCACTTGGACAATTTAAAAACTGTACGAGAGAGTGTTGCTACTTATTTAAATGAAAGAAAAGAACGCCCTATGAAGCAGCGGTGTTGGCTGATGAGTATATCCTGACTCATAAAAGTTTGGGGTTTGAATTTGAATTTGGTGACAATGTTGATGTGCAGAATAGTTATTCAGTACATACAGACAAACCTTTTCTGTTACATGGAGAGTCTAGTTCCTCTAGGTTTGGTCGTATGTGGAAAAAAAGGTGATCCCTATAAGACTTGTAATTATTGTCAGCATAAGGGGCACTGGAAAAATGATTGTCCCGTGCTTAAACAGAAATCTAAGTTCTCAGGTAATGCACAGGTAAAACCAGCTGCTTTGGCTGCTTCTGTTGTTTCAGCCTAGATGGCACTCCAAACACATAATCCCTCTGATGACCTCTGTCCTGTGGCAGAGTCAAAAAAGGAGGATGACTTTTCAGCCTTTATTTCAGATGGTTATGTCTCCCTATTTGGGGATAAGGTGTCAATTAAAATCTTGAGAGACACTGGGACAAAACATAGTTTTATCTGTGAGTCTGGCCTTCCTTTCTCCTCACGTTTAAATATGGGGAATTTCATTTTGATGCGGGAAATGGGCATGACTATTATTCCAGTACCAGTACATAAAATGGAATTGGTTTGGTTACTGGACAGGTGGAAGTTGGAGTCTGTCCAGCCTTGCCCGTGGAAGGAATTGACATGATTCTTGGCAATGATCTGGCAAGAAGTAGAGTTTGGGCTGATGTTCTACCTTATGTTATCACTCAGGTTCCTAAATTTCCATCATCACAGGCAGAGGTGGTGGACACGCATTAGGTTTTCCCTGAGGAGGAGTGGTTTCCAGTTTGTGCGGTAATGCGAGCAATGGAATGGGGAAAAGAGGCTACAAAGCAGGATGTAGCTGAGTGTAAAATAGCGGTTATCCCTGTGCCTCTTGAGTCCATCTCTCATGGAGAGTTAATTGAGGAACAAAAGTCTGATCCTTCAATTAAGGCACTTTTTGAGTTGGTGTCTCCTGTGCAGGACATGGAAACTGCAGCCCAGGGATATTTTGTGCAAAATGATGTCCTTGTACGTAAACGGTGTCCACAAGTCCTTTTTTTGTGGGAAAATTAGTGGTGCAAATTATGGTGCCTGCCAAATTTAGAGAGATGGTGATGGAAGCCTCACATGATGGTGTAGCAGGACACATGGGGGTTCATAAAACATATCATTGTATCTTGTGTCATTTTTTTTGGCCACGATTAAAAAAAAAGATGTATCAGCTTATATCAAGACACGCCACACTTGTCAGTTGACATGTAAGCCTAATCACACTATAAGTCTAGCACCACTGTATCCTGTACCAGCATTAAGTCAACCATTTGAGTACTTGATTATGGACTGTGTAGGTCCACTACCTCCTTCAAAATCTGGTAGCAAGTATTTGTTGACAGTGATGTGTCAGGCTACTAGGTATCCTGCGGCTTATCCGTTGCACTCTATCACGACCAAGTCGATAGTGAAGGTGTTGTCGCAGTTTGTTTCCGTGTTTGGCATCCCCAAAATGATTCAAACGGACCAAGGTTCCAACTTTTGCTCTCAACTATTTTCACAGGTTTTGCAGCAGCTCCAAATTAAGCATAATCAAGCATCAGCATATCATCCCCAAAGTCAAGGTGCTTTAGAACGTTTCCATCAAACTCTCAAGTCACTCTTGCCTGCTTACTGCACAGAGCTAGATTGTCATTGGGAGGAGGGTGTGCCTTGGTTGTTGCTAGCTGCAAGAGAAGTAAATAAAGTGAGCACTGGTTTTCTCCAAATGACATGGCATTCAATGCGTGGTCCTGTGGCAGTTTTGCAAAGTGGTTGCCAACAGTCAGAGCCACCATCAAACTTGGTTGATTAAACCTGTTGACATAAACATAATTTGCCATTTTCCCTGCCACATATAGTCTGTGTCTAAGCCTGATGATATAGACACAGACTATATATGGGAGGGAAAATGGCAAAACACAGGTTGGCAAAATCACAGAAGAAGATGAAATCACTGTTTGATCGAAAAGCAAAACAGCGGCAGTTCAGTCTGGGTGATCAGGGGTCCGTTTCACAAAGCAGGTTTATTGAAAACTCAGAGTCTGTTAACCCTGGAATCACGGAAACTCAGAGTTTTCCGTTTCACAAAGTAGGGTCAGTCAAATCCGAGAGAGAGGGTTAACTCTAACCTGTTTCACAAGGTGAGGTAACTTAACCTCAAGCACAGTTGCCATAGTAACAGACTCCGTGAATCTAACCTGGTAGGGACCAGGTTTTCCTGAAGAAACTCTGAGTTTCTCTCTGTCTCCGCCCACTTTCAGAGCCACATACTTAATTTGATTTCCTCATTCCTGCGCTGTCAGAACGTCCTCTAGTTCCAGAAGTTTGGTGTCAACTTTTTGAACATGGCGTGTCCTTTTGATCACGATCCTGTGGACGAAGGTGCAGCAATCCTGCGCAGGTAATTACATATCTGTCAGCAGAGAGTACTCAGACGACGCATAGATATTTCAGCCCTCCCGGACAATTTCTCTCTTGTGGCGCTGCTCTGCTGGCGACATGGAGAAGGGCTCTGGTTACACGTCTGTTTGTGTGTTTGTAATATTTCTGTTAAATGTCTGTCTTCGGTGGATTACCAGCACAGATTTATTGGGGAGTACTACAGACGCTGTATGGCTTACCCTGCGTTTATGTGAGGTGAATTGGCGTAGGACGGAGGCAATCGCGGTGGCGTGGCTGATCCTGGCTGGCTTAGTCACCCAGTGTATGGCAGCCGGCCCCATCAACAACGGGGACCTGAGAACGTACAGCTGTTTGGAGCTCTTAGGACTGCGTGACAGCGGAATACTTCCAGCGCCTGATCTCCTGCGGAATGTGCCAAGTGAACTGCGACGACATCAAGGGGCGAAACACCGGCGAGGCAGGGTCAGGAAGCGAGGTAGGAGAGGCGGCATTAGGCGGCGTATTCGGTCAGCCACCAAGCTACCGCTACCGCCAATGCTCCTGTGCAACCCCCGTTCCCTTAAAAACAAGCTAGATGACCTGCGTCTACAGGTAAGAGCTTGCTACGAGTACCGTGAGTCTGGCATTATGGCCTTTACGGAGACTTGGTTTACAAACGATATTCCGGACAATTTTATTCAAATCGAGGGTTTTTCACATATACGTTTGGATAGAGATGGAAACTCAGGCAAACTCCGTGGAGGGGGAGTGTGCATCTACATTAAGGACAGTTGGTGCCAAAGTTTTGCTGTGAGAGACAAAATATGCACACCGGATGTTGAACTCCTGTGTGTTACCTTGCGGCCACATTATCTCCCCAGAGAATTCAGTAATTTGTTTGTCTGCGTTGTGTACATCCCTCCTAGTGGGAACGCAGGCAGAGCCGCAAACATAATTGCGGACTGTGTCCATCGTCACTTACAAGCTAAGCCTGATGCTCCAATGTTTTTACTTGGCGATTTTAATCACTGCAGTCTAAACAAAACCCTGCCTGGCTTTGACCAATATGTTAAGTGCAATACCAGGAATGACAATATATTAGATAAATGTTATGGAAATGTTAAAGATGCCTACACTGCTAGAGCCAGACCCCCACTTATGAACTCGGATCATAACGTAATTCAGCTGCTGCCTACATATCGGTCAGTCTACAAATCCACCAAACCTGAAATTCAGACGGTGAAGTTGTGGACAAATGACAAATTGGAGGAGCTGAAGGGATGTTTTCTCTGCACGGACTGGGATGTTTTTCTTAAGGACGCAGATATTGACAGTGCCACGGAATCCATGACTGACTACATTAAGTTTTGCATTGACTCTGTCATACCCCAGAAAACCGTCAAACGGTATCCCAACAATAAACCATATTTTAATAATGACATTAAGGAGTGCATCATAAGGAAAAAGGCAGCTTTTAAAAGGGGGGATAAGGTAGCAGTTCGAGCTGCCCAAAAACACTTAAACCTACAGATAGCTACAGCGCGGCGGCAATATAAGGAACGTGCGGAACAAAATTTGGCGGAATGCAATGCAAAGAAATTATGGGACTCGATCAGACAGATGACGAATATGAACGCTAAAAGGAAGCCTCTGTCTGCTCACAATGAAACTGTGAGGGCAAATGAACTGAATAATTTTTATATGCGATTTGATCGTGATAACAGTGCAGAATGTGTCGATGTCTTGGAAAATGTAATTTGTGATCTTAATGTGGATAGAATCGAGATTAAGTTGGAAACTGTCACTAGAACTTTTAAAACTATTAATACTAAGAAGGCGACAGGACCAGATGGTCTGTCTGCTTTTACCTTGAAGTCGTTTGCGGAGGAATTGTCTCCGGCATGGCAAAAATTATTCCAACTTTCTATAGATTCCTATAGGGTACCTAAACTCTGGAAGACATCCATTATTTTGCCCATACCTAAAAAGGTCAGCCCGCAGGAGGATAATGATTACCGGCCTGTAGCCATAACCTCAAATGTTTTTAAATCACTAGAGAAGATTTTGGTAACGAAACTTCGTACAGAGGTGGATCCATTACTCGATAAATATCAGTTTGCATACAATAAGAACCGCAGCACAACTGATGCTATAGCAACTATAATGCATCTGGTCCTTAAACACCTAGAAAACCCTGCTGGGTATGCCAGACTTCTTTTTATTGATTTTAGCTCTGCTTTTAATCTTATTCAGCCACACATTCTTCTTAAGAAATTAATTCAGCTGGAGGTAAACCCTTTTTTAGTCAGGTGGTACCACTCGTTTTTATCCAATAGACCACAACAGGTCAAGTTGAACTCTACTCTATCTGACTTGGCGATAAGCAGCACCGGTGCCCCACAGGGGTGCGTCAGTTCCCCTCTTCTGTTCACGCTGTACACCAACGATTGTGCGAGTTCTGAGCCAAACCAGTATATAGTTAAATTCTCTGACGACACTGTCATTCTCAGTCTGCTCACTAAACACGATGATCTAGATACACACCAAGTGGGAGTCAACGAGTTTGTTAATTGGTGTGATTCACACTTGCTACTAATCAACACATCAAAAACAGTAGAGATGCTGCTGGATCCCAGATCTGTCGGTCGTCAGGACCCAGTAACTATACATGGCCAGATCATCGACCAGGTAAAAAGTGTTAGGTATCTGGGAGTACAGGTAGACAGTGACCTTAGTTGGCGCACTCAGGTGGCCAATGTCTGCGCTAAAATCCACCAACGCCTTCATTTTTTGCGCAGACTCAGAGTTTTTGGAGTCTGTAAAAACATTATGCTCATCTTTTACAGAGCAACGATTGAATCAGTCCTTCGTTATGGTATCACCTGCTGGTTTGGCAATCTCACAGTAAAATCTAGAGCTGAGATTTTGAGCCTAGTCAAAACTGCAGGTAAGATTATAGGTGTGATGCCCCCCCTTAACCCACAGGATCTTTTTGAGCAGGCAACTATCAGACATGCAAAAGCCATTTTATCAGATAGTTCTCATGTGCTGAATGGGGAATATGTCCTTCTTAAGTCTGGGAAGAGATACAGGCTTCCCCTGTGCAAGCACAATCGCTTCAAGCACTCTTTTATTCCTTTATCTACTAAATTAATTAACGACCAGAAATGAACACTTGTTGTTTTTGGATTGATTCTTAACTTTTTATTTTTTATTTTTTTTATCTCTTCATTTTATGTCATGCTGGTTTGTATTCACCGTTGGCTACTATGTTAGTACTGTATGTTGACATGTGTTTTATGGTGCTGTAACCTTCCCTGTCTCTAAGGAAAATTTCTCCCTGGTGGAGACAAATAAAGGAAAACCAAACCAAACCAATTTTCTTTTGAGCGGTACCGTTTTACTTCACAGTCTATAATTTACATACACAACCTCATCCGTCCGTACATTTCAAACATCACGAGTCATGCGCTCACATTGCAGCAGATTTTGTGTGTGGCGCTGCGTTTTTTTGCCAATGGCAGTTTTTTGTATAACATCGGAGATGCTGAGCACTTGAGTAAGGCAACTGTATGCAGGGCCATCAGAAGAGTCTGCCTTGCCCTGAAAAGACTTTTACCTATATTTGTTGTCTTCCCTGGACACAAACCTGTCAGGGCCATTAAAGAAGAGTTCCACAGGATCGCAGGTGAAGGATGTAGAGATCTGTTGAATTCCTTTAATATCAGGCTGTATTATGACATTGTGCTGCCACCTCAGACTTGAATTAGTAATTTTAATTATTTTTAATTGTTTTAGGATTTTCCAATGTGATTGGCTGCATAAATGGTACGCACATTCCATCACGGCTCCCTCACATAATGAGGCTGATTATGTGAATAGGAAGTCCATTCACAGCATTAATGTACAGGTAAATGTAGACTAAGAAGTTTCACTGTGTTAAGCACTTCCTCATATTTTAACTAATATCTGTCATTCTCTGCACTGTCAAGATCATATGTGATGCTGCACACATAATCTCCAATGTGGAGGCCAAGTGGCCTGGGTCTGTTCATGACTCAAGGATATCAAGTCAAACCTGAGTGCCAGGCTGCAGCACGGTGAAAAACCTGAAGATTTGCAGTAAAATTCTCTTGTCTCCCCCCTTTACAACACCCCATGCATCCTCTCTACATTACAGGAGAGTTTGACGGCCTTCTGCTAGGTGACAGGGGTTACCCCTGCCAACCAAGGCTGCTGACCCCTTATCCGGACCCTGAGCCAGGCCCCCAACAAAACTTCAACCGTGCTCACAGCAGGACGAGAGCCCGGGTGGAGATGACCATAGGCCTGCTGAAAGCCCGTTTCCAGTGCCTACGTCACCTCAGGGTGACCCCTGAGAGGGCCTGCGATATTATTGTGGCCGGATTGCACCTACATGAAATAAATTAATAGGCTCCATTCATGCAATTTGCCCTTCAATAGTTATTGTGATTGCAGAATATTACATTTAAACTTACGCATTGACCCGAGCAGCAATGCTTTCCCGTGCCCTCTCCCTCTCTTTAGCAGCCGCTGCAGTGTTGCACTTCTTTCTAAATACATGCTCATATTCTCCATATGCAGTCATTAATATCTCCAATTCTATTGGGGTGAAAAATGCTGCCCTCTTTCTCTCAGTTTCCATGTTCAATCATCGAATCTGGGCTCCATTGATGCTGGCTTTATATGTCTGTGGAGCTCATGTTTAACTCCAGGTTAAACTACTCTGAGTTGATTAAACTAACTCAAATCAGCTGTTGTGAAACCGAAAACTCAGAGTTTCCTATCTCAGAGTAGATCAACTCAGAGTTTAGGATTTGACTCAGAGTTTGTTGAACCTGCTTTGTGAAACAGACCCCAGGTCATGTTACTGCTGTGGTGGGTTCACCATTTCAGGCGAAATTTGCTGGTACATTCCTAATTAAAAAGCAAGTTTCTGAGCAAGATTATTTGATTTCAATGCCAAATAGAAAATCTAAAAGTTGTGCCATGTAAATTTGTTTAAGCCATATTATGCCTGTGTGTCGCCATCTCCTGGTCTCAAGGACAATTGAGGGTTTGCTACAGGTATGTTTTTAAAACAGGTATGTTTTAAAAATCAAGTACTCTGAGGCATTGAAGTCTTTGCCATCAGTACTTGCTTGAGGGTAAGCGTGATGAACTAGTTTCATTGATCCGTAGTTACCCAGTACTGTTTTCAGATAAACCATCGCAGACACATCATTGAACATGATATAGATGTTGGTAATGCTCCACCAATTAAACAACAATTTCATTGTGTTTCGCCAGACAAGAAGATCCAATTGTATAATGAGGTGCAGTACATGCTAGATAATAGTCTGGCACAGCCCTCCTCTTCTAGTTGGGTATCCCCATGTTTATTGGTAAGAAAACCTGATTTGACCTTTCGTCCTTGCACTGACCTGATGCGTTTCCTGGACATAGTGGGGTATTATAGAAGTTTCTGGAAGAACTTCAAATCAGTTGTAGCACCCCTTACAGACCTTCTGAAGTTGAAGTTTGTCTGGTCAGATAAGGCTCAGTCTGCATTTGACAATGTCAAAGCTCCCCTCTGTTCCTCACCTGTGTTGGCAGCACCGCACTTTGATAAGCCATTTATTTTGCAGGTTAATGCCAGTCATGTGGGAGCTGGAGCTGTCTTGTTGCAAGCTGATGTTGCAGGGGTAGAGACCAGTTGGGTTCATCTCTAAAAAGTTAAATTTTCTACCAGTTAATGAGAAAGAGGCCCTTGCGTTAATTTGGGGATTACAACATTTGGATGTGTATACGGGTTCAGGAACCCCTCTTGTAGTTCCGAGTCTAGATCAAGAGGTTTTAGCCAATTACAGGCCGATATCAAACCTTTCATTCCTCCCTAAGGTACTTGAGAAAGCCGTAGCCAATCAGCTATGTGATTTTCTCTATACAAACAACCTGTTTGAGAAGTTTCAGTCAGGATTTAGAGTGAATCATAGCACAGAGACCACACTAGTCAAAGTTACAAACAACCTCCTAATGGCATCAGACAAAGGACTCATCTCTGTACTTGTCCTATTAGATCTTAGTGCCGCATTTGACACCATTGACCATCAGATCCTTTACAGAGACTGGAATATCAAATTGGCATAAAAGGAACCGTCCTAGGCTGGTTTAAGTCATATTTCTTAGGCCGATCTCAGTTTGTTCATGTTAATGATGAATCCTCTATGCAAACCAAAGTTTCTAATGGAGTCCCACAGGGTTCTGTATTAGGGCCACTTCTATTCAGTTTATATCTGTGTTACGTCCCCAGTTGGGCCAGGGGATGGGGGAGTAACATAAAATGAAATAACCGGGAGTCCTGACAGAAAACAATGTAACCAGTAAAATAGGTTTATTTGCAAAATAAAGAGAACGAGATAACATAAGACGGACTCCTCCAAAACACAGGGAGCCGAATCACCAGCCTTTGCCGTGGCTCACTCCAGAACCAAGATGCACACACACAGCTACGCGGCTCCTGGATCAGATAGCGCACACACACACAGTTGTCACCCGGTCTCTGCCATACAGACCGACCGCAGAGAGAGAGAGAGAGAGAGAGAGAGAGCTGGCTCCACCTCCTGCCTATATATGCCCCGCCCGTCTAATTGGCCACAGGTAACCCAGATCAGTCATCAGTGCCCAAAGGAAAAGGGGCAGAACCTAGAGGGGAGGAGGAGAGGGGAAAAATAAAGCAAACACAAACAATAACACAGGCCGGCGGTCATAACAATCTGCTTCCTCTAGGGAACAATATTAGGAATCATTCAATTGACTTTCATTATTATGCCGACGACACCCAATTATATTTATCGATCAAGCCTGATGAAACCAATCACTTAACTAAACTCCAAGCATGCATTAAGGACATAAAAGGTTCTCGTATTTGGACCCAAACACCTCAGAAACTATCATTCCAGAGATTTAGCCTTAGACAGGATCACCCTGCCTTCCAACTCCACCATAAAGAATCTTAGAGTCTTTGATCAGGATTTGTCCTTTAATGACTATATAAAACAACTTTCGAAGACTGCATTCTTCCACTTACGTAACATTGCCAAAATCAGACGCGTCATTTCTTAAGCGGATGCAGAAAAACTAGTCCATGCATTTGTTACTTCTAGGCTGGACTATTGTAACTTTTTGTTATCAGGCTGCTCTAATAAGTCTCTTAAGAGTTTGCAGCTGATTCAGAATGCTGTTGCACGTGTTCTTACAGGAACCAAGATCAGAGATCACATCTGTCCCATTTTGGCTTCCTTGCACTGGCTACCTGTTAAATCTAGAATAGAATTTAAAATTCTTCTCCTAACATACAAAGCTCTTCATGGTTAGGCACCGTCACATCTAAACGATCTCATAGGTCTCTCTTTCCTTATCTATCCATCTATCTATCTATCTATCTATCTATCTATCTATCTATCTATCTATCTATCTATCTATCTATCTATCTATCTATCATGTTACTAACTAAACTTCTTCCCCGGAGTTTCTGTGCTCTCTCGTCCAGCAGGTTCTTGTGGACTGTGCCTGCTGCTGTGGTCCTGCGTGGCATCTACTGCATGTGTTGTCACCGTCATCATTGTTACCATATCCCTATTACAGATTATAGCAGACATCCCAAGTCGCCCGGAAGTTCCGGGAGTCTCCCTGATATTAACAGTGGCTCCCTGATGCCCGCGAGCTAGGTAAAACATCCCGGATTTTGGATTACGCGAGAGAGATAAAAAAAAATGCGAGTGCGAGCATAAAGAAAAGATAGTACCTCGCGCATCATGCTCGGATTACTTTCAGTTACATTGCGCAGGCATAGGCGAGAGGAGGGGAGGGGGGTGAGCGCGTGAGACTGAGATACAATGAGCTACATGAAGCACCCATGCATGCATTCAAGCGAAAACTCTGTTCAGCGTGTTCTCGTGTTCAGGGCGACTGGTTGCGAGAGAGAGCGCGCCGATTGGTTTGGTCAGCAAAATACACCAATAAGCTTTCGTTGTGGGAGGGACTTCGATGTACTCTCTCTGACTTATTATTTATCACCACAGGTTTAAAAATTCTGTGTTCACTCCTTCAATCAATGCAGCTCGCGAAATGGCAGAGGGCGAATCCTCCAGTAAGAAAAAAAAATACAAAACTCATTTTACAGCAGTGCTGTAAAATGAGTTTTGTCTGAAAAAGTCCCTGGAAAAAGAGAAAGAATGAAAGATGTTCACTGCAGGCTGAAAGATTGAAAGGACATGGACATATATTTGAAATGTTTTAAGAAATATTGTATTGTTTTGAACACCAGTAGTTAATAAAAAGCTGGTGAAAAGTTGTTGGCCTTCAGTGTGTATGTATGTGGCGTGCAGGGGGTGGGGGTGTATTTGTTCGATAAGCATCTCCCTGAAATGACTTTTTGGAACTTGGGATGTCTGTTATAGTTAGTTAATGATTTGCTGCTGTGCATCTGTATCTCTATCACAAGTTCCACTGTTACTGTAATAATTCATCATTCATTGTAACCTATTCTTATCATCCATTGCAATTCATTATAATTCATTGTGAGTGTACAATATGTGTGTGTTGATTGTTCTGTACAGGTGACATCCATTGCACGTCTGTCCGTCCTGGGAGAGGGGTCCTTCCTCTGTGGCTCTTCCTGAGGTTTCTTCCACCTTTTTCACTGTTAAAAGGTTTTTTGGTGGGCAAGTTTTTCCTCACTCGAATCGAGGGTCTAAGGACAGAGGGTGTCACTCCCTGTACAGATTGTAAAGCCCTCTGAGACAAATGTATTTTGTGATTTTGGGCTATATAAATAAAATTTGATTTGATAATTACTATGTTCTGTAAATAACTGAGTGACATATTTTGGCAGAGTACCTAGTGGGTCTCTGCTCTTATGTGTGACCCCGTCCTTTTTTCTGGTCATTTCTTTGTTTTTTCAGGCATTGCAGGTAGATGGGCATAACTACTGATTTGATGTTGGCCTGAGCCAAGGTTATTTAGCTGGCTCCTCCTTCCCTTTGTCTCTCTCTCTCTCTCTACCAGAACACTCAATGCCTGTTTGGTTTGTGTCTTTGTTTTACCATCTCCACACCTCATGTACAACCAACACTGCCTACATTACTGATGTTACAGACTACAGACTCATTTACGTTGTTTTAGAATATATTGAAATAAATTTCAGTTTAAGTTACTTTAAAAGTGTGTCGTCTCCCACCTTTGTCTTGCTCCCTGAGCCAGGGCTATAACAAGCACCATCTTTACGGTAAGTGTATTCTGTCACTTCCGGTTGCCGGTGTTACTGATAGGTGCTCTCTGTTCTGCTCACCTAATCTGATTTGCATATATTACACACATTGACAAGTGTCTCCTTAACTTAACACCATCACTTAGACTTGTTCTGTTTGTGCACGGACAGTTCTCTTAACCTTATAAACTGGTGAAAACTATCGAAAGCTGTTGCTGTTTGTCTCACTAACTAGCCTAGCTAAAGCAATGGCTTCTCTCTCCTCTCCCACTCTCTCTTCTCCTCTCTCCTCTCCTACGTGCCACATGTTTAGTTACTCCTCGTCCTCCTTTTGCGATAATGGTAATTGTAATAAATGTAGTTTATTTGTAGCTCTGGAGGCAAGGCTTAGTGATTTAGAGACACGGTACCGCACCACTGAACAGTCAGTAGCTGCTATAGTTAGTAAGTCCCCTGACTCTGGTGCGTTACCACCGAAGGCAGCTTTAACTAGCTGTCCCGTGCTGGGGCCCTGTCCTCAACACAGCACACACTCACAGGGAGCGTGCGACTCTACAGTAAAAGAAATGTGCATAGTGCCATTGTCGTGCTCTTATACAGTCGAGGGCGACACTACTTAAGTTAAACATGGGTTTTTGCTGTTTCCATTTTGCCCTGTAAATCTCCTAGGAAAAGATCTAATTCTCTGTTGCCATGGAGTGGAAAGAAAGAATGTGAAGAAGTGAAGAGATTTGAATGATTTCGTGTTGCCTTCAGACAACGGACTGGGTATCGACACCAGACCCTCAGGTGATGTACTCTCCCTCACTAAAGGTCTACAAAAAGCCATTTCAATGCACAACGCATGCTGTTCATTCAGTCTTTCTACATGACGAACAGGAACAAGACACATCTACTCATTTGTTTTTTGTATAACCCCTCTGATGTCTCGCTTGCTCTAGAGTTGTGCCTACTGAGTAGTAGATATTTTGGCAATGTTACGTAAGTGGAAGAATGCAGTCCTTGAAATTAGTTTTTTGTGTTCCTTATCAAAGACAACTCCAAGATGCTTCACGGTGGAGCTAGAGTTCAGGGTGATCCTGTCTAAGGCAACTAAATATCTGGAAAGAGAGTTTCTGAGGTGTATGGGTCCAATTAGGAGAACTTCAGTTTTATCTGAATTAAGCATCAATCGGAGGATTCATCATAAATATAAACAAACTGAGTTTGGTCTAAGAAGTATGATTTAAACCAGCCTAGGGCGGTTCCTTTGATGCCAATTTCACATTCCAGTCTCTGTAAGAGAATCTGATGGTCAGTGGTGTCAAATGCGGCACTAAGATCTAATAGGACAAGTACAGAGATGAGTCCTTTGTCTGATGCCATTAGGAGGTAATTTGTAACTTTGACTAGTGCAGTCTCTGTGCTATGATTCACTCTAAATCCTGACTGAAACTCCTCAAATAAACTGTTTGTATGGAGAATCACATAGCTGATTAGCTACAGCTTTCTCAAGTACCTCAAGAGAGGAATTAACGGTTTGATATTGGTCTGTAATTGGCTAAAACCTCTTGATCTAGAGTCGGCTTTTTAAGAAGATGTTTAATTACAGCTATTTTAAAGGACTGTGGTACATATCCTGATAATAAATACAGTTTAATGGTCTCAACTCTGGATTGTCACGGGTCCTAGGTGTCATACGGTGTTACATTGTCCTCATATTTATAGGCCCTGAGGAGATCAACAAGACAGGATGGCTGACAAGACTGAGGCAAGGCCGTGGCATCTGTTCTACATACCAGGGTTCTGTGGCTTACAAGTGACAATGTGTATCTTTTTATCTTGGCTATATTGATTCCGATATGGCTGATTACTTGTGACATAGACCACCCTGATGATGTGACTGACACTGTACAAAGCCCTGACTCTGTTCTCTATTTAAGGTCTCAACGTTCTATCTGGTGAGGGGGGGTTGCAAATTACACATGGCTTCTGGAAAACACTTGGTTTGCACATGCTAATTGTACTGCACATCAGCATACTGATTCTTCCTGTGTTGTTTGTTCTTGAGCTTTTCCATCTCTGATTATTGTACCCGTGCCTGTTAATTCCTCAGTGTGCCAACTACTATAATGAATTAGCGAAACCTAAAAACAATGTTCCACTGGGTGCAAAACTGGGTCACTGGAATGAATCCTTGGTAATTATGTTACAAAGAGACGATAGCACGCCCAGGCCGTACTGTCTACTTAAGTGTTTGCTTTTGATAAGTTCTAATATGCATTCAGATGCCGAAAATTACTTGCTATCCACTGACAGAACAGCTCAAACAGATACCTCCTCCGATGAACAGGTACAGCCTCACTCAAAAACGCCATATCCTATTGATCCAGGAAAATTTGACTGTTATTTTCGAAGTACAAAGAGCGACAGAGGGCATCTAGGTAACTTCACACAATGTAGCATATCTTGGCACTTGGTTAACCACTCATATGCATTGCTTCTTAATTATGACAAAGGTGTTACATATACGCCACCATATCCTCAAGTGTTGTTACTTCTTCTGAGATGGTCTGGGAAAGGTGATGTTGGCGGAGCAGTTTTTCATTGACACACAATGCTCATTCTAGGTGGCGTAGGGCTTCACCTCAGGGATCGTTTGATACAGCTGTATATATTGGCATCCCGCACGGTTTCGCTGATAAATATAATATGATAAATATAAATATAAAATGAGGTGGCTGGGGGTTTTGTGCATATTCTTCCTTGGATAGGTCAGATTACTGAGACGTCTAAGAACACAGATTGGATAAACTACATCTACTACAACCAGCAATGATTCATTAATTACACACAACGCTATAAAAGGGTTAGCTGAGCAGGTGAGTCCTACTTCTTTGTTAGCTTGTACGATGGCTTTGGATATCTTTTTGTTGTTAGCTGAGAAGGGAGGTGTTTGTGTAATGTTTGGGGATTCTTGCTGTACTTTCATCCCTAATAACACTGCCCCAGATAGGTCTGTAACTAGGGCCCTGGAAACCTCTCATGCAGTGATGCTGAGGAGAACCCTCTTTAAAGAGTCTGACTGCTAAAAAAAACTGACTGACTGAGTTGACTTAATTCTTTTTCCACTACACCTCTTGCTTTAATTTGCGAGTCTGCTGGCTATACCATGGTGCTAACCTTCTCTGTTTCATTATCTTCTTTTTCAGAGGTGCAATAAAGTCGAAAGTTGTCCGTAATGAGTCTGTAGCATTATTACAAGCTGATCTATTTGTGAGGGGCTAAAGGAAACAGACAAGTCCTCTGCTGCATTGAGACATGCCATTGAATTCAATACTGTAGGAATTACTTAGAAATTGACTGTAACAATACAATATTTTTTATTGGCTAAATGAAGGAAAACAGAGACAGAAAACATCTGTGTTACAGGACAATAAACGCGCTGCAAACTGCACCCAGGCTGTCAGCCTGGAACTCAGTCAGGACTCAAATGCTGAGGTTTCAGTGAGCCAATTTATTTAAGATAACAAAAAAATGGTGAGAAACCTGTGATCGAGGTGGGTAGGGAATTGTGTGCATACTCAACCCAGACCAGGTGCTTGCTCCAAGTCGAAGAGTTCTGGGACGCCAGAGTTTTAAGGAGGCTCTTAAAAGCAGCATTCTGCTGATCTCACACTAAGGGGAAGGCTGTTCCAAAGTCTAGGTCAGCGAAAACACACAGCCACAGGCTTTCAGTCTGGTCGGTGGAACAACTAAAAGTTTTTTAACATTTGGTTTTAGAGGCCAGGCTGAAAAGGATTAAAAATGATTTATTATAATCCGGAGCCAATCAAATTTAAATGTAAGCAACCAATACAGTGATGCTAAAATTGGAGTGACAGAATCTTCTAGATTTAGTTAATAATGTTGCTGTTGCATGAATTGCAAGGTTTGCGTTTGCCTCAGAGCGCTCTGACTCAAGACTGGTCGCTATCATAACATTAAAATATCCCTTCAAAATAAGATGAATGGCCATGGCCTCTCTTCCCACTTCTAGAAATACGTACACAGTCAACATCCATAACACAGTATCATCTTGTCATTGTGCAGCATGATACCATGAGATGTAAAGCTATGAAAAAATTAAAAATAAAAAAAACTGCAAATATATGGATGTTCAGTTCCTTGGATTAGATGCAGTGCATGAAGTGTAAGATAAATGAAGATTTATAGAGTAAGGACATGACTCCTGGTGCAGCAGCTCTTATTTAGCTGAATGGTAATCTTGCCTTGCTTGAAGGAGCACTAATTACTGAATCTTATAGGAGCTTACATTAATCTTGATCGAATTTCCGAGTGTGATCTTACCATCAAACTTTTTCTCACTGACAAAAGGGCAGCTTTTAAAGCTGATGTTTTCAAACAGGTTTAACCTACTGAGTGTGCAAACAAATCCAACTGTATAATTTGCATACACTCTCCTGCTATATTAAAAAAAAAAACAAAAAAAAAGGAACTCACTGACAGATGTCTAACATCACAAACGATCCCTAATGTGCAATCCTGAATACTGACAGTGTGAGTGACTGATTGTTGTTAAAATACACGTGAAAAATAAAACCTTTTATCCAAAAAAACAAAACATCAAAACCATCAATGTCTAAGTCCATTCTGTCCATGCCATTCTGACTTCCCCAGTGGCCCATTGAATATACACATGTATAGCTTTATAGCAGCTATAATCAAAATGTGTATGGTAATTTATAAAATGACAGTAATGGGTTGGTTGGGGCTCATAGTGATGAACCTACAGAAAGTTATTAACAATTCTGCACCTCCCCCTCAGGAGTACCTTTTGATGGATAGGTAACCAGTTCTCATGTTAAAAGGATCATGGCAGTTAATGTAAATACTATCTAAAAAAATGCAGTGGTCAGTGTGACAGTGACCAAATTCAAGTGGCATTTGCTTTCTGCTGGGTGGTAATTTCAGAACCTGCCAGCATGAAAAGTACATTTTAAACAGCAGTCTATTAGTTATGTGTAGCCCTGTACAAAAAGTCATAAGGTACAGAGCATAAAAAGTAACAGTATATTAATAGGTTGTATTAAAAAGTTCATAAATAACGAGTTCATAATAGTTAAGAATGGTTTAAAATGTGTGTTAGTTAAAAAGCATAAATATATGTACAGTTAATAAATAAGACTATTTACAGTTAAAATATACATTCATATAAAGGTCTTTAAGTTCATTTTGATTGTAAAATATCTGTGATCAGAGATAAAAGAGAATAAGAAGCCGTGTTTGTGTAACCTAACCTGTCACTTATGTCAATCATTTCATTCCTCTTTTATCTTTGGTTATTTGGGATCTCACGAGCCAATTGGAGTCACGTGTAAGGGGCGGGACTAGTGGCACAGGTTAGTGTGGGGAGTAGTGCGCGCATGGAAAAGAGAGACGTTATCAATCAGAGCTAAAGAGAGAAGGCATCGTTCGTGTGGGAAGCATTTAAGTTTAATCCTAGAGGTCGACTACCTGTGGTCCTGATATAAACTTCTGTGTGACTTGCAAGAGGTGAATATAATGTGTATGCCTGTATTTTGTGCTATATCTAACTGTTATAGTGAATAGAGACTGAATGTAATGAGTTTAGCGACATGCTAACTAGCGGTAGCATTCGGTGCTAATGTGCCTGCATATCGTAGCTTTAGCATTGTGATATTTCTGAAGCTAAAGCTAAGGCTAATTCGACATGAAATGGCATTGGATATTGTGGCTCAATTCAGATATTATGCTTTAAGGAGACGGACGTTGGAGAGAGAGAGCCGAATTCCAACCGATGACTCTGCTGTACTGTGCTGTACTATACTGTCGTGCTATTCTGCGTTTGGATGCGTCGGGCCGAGCCTTGCTGCTGCTGTACCTGTTTCTTGTGACTTCGCCATTGCCTCGTGTGTGATCGGATACCTTACCCGCCATTTTCATTATCACCATGAGACTTTTTTCATCCACATTCTACCCTACTAACAAACCCTGGATTCGTGAGTACTAACATACACATGCACGTGCTTTTAGTTGGTGCTCAGCTTTGAGTGAAGTGGCCATTACAGTTTTTAGGCCCCACCGCACACGAGCTTCAATAAACAGGCCTGCAACGGGTTAAAAGCTATTTTAAGTGCGTTTTCATCTGAATGTGTGTGGGCCCACAGGTAAACTTTTGAGTTTGTGTTGTTGTGAAATAAAGAATACGGTTTTGAAGGTAAATTAAAGGTTTTAAAATAGGGATTAATATTATTTATTTTGAAGACTAAACACAAAAGCTTTTATTTGGGAAAGTAAAGTGTTTTGGTTATAACAAGAGTATAAAAAAGGTTTTATTTTAAGTTAAAGGAAAAGTGTTAAACCAAAAGAAAGAAATTGTAAATTTATTTTGAAAATCTTTATTAACTCTGTGAATTGTGCATTGCATTTATTTTATTTTATTCTTTAAAATCATTCAGCTATTATTCTGTCTATGTTAATAAATACCTGTAAAAGGATTATTTTTGCATTTAAAGTACAGTTGTGGTGGTCATTATTTTAAAAGTAGTAAACATTATTAGAGGTATACATTCTAAAAGTAACATAAAACAGTTGTATTTTCCTACAACGAGCCCAGGCCCAGTCTCATAGTATTAACCACTCTAGCTTTATTTTAACTACATGGGACCTGGGTTACATATGTATAGTCAGGTCCTGTACGGCTGACCTTAATGTAAAGTGACAGCTAAAAAGGTAAAGTCAGTAGTGACTGAGCAAAGATTGTTTTACTGTAAGGTGAAATGGCTAACCATTTGATAACCAAATGTTCTGAATTTCAAATAAATTATACCTTTACAAAATAACCAAATGCATTTGACATGCAGCTCAGGTGAATTCAGACTCCCACTTTCAATCTATGCAGTTATGCCTGTGTCCGTTTAATGGGTATGGAAAGTATTCAGACCCCTTTAAATGTTTCACTCTTCTTATGGTTCTTATGGTCGACCCAGACGATAAACTGGTGCTCTGCTCCCTCAAGCCAGCGTCTCCAATCTTCCAAGGCCAGCTTGACAGCCAACAGCTCCCGGTTGCTGACGTCATAGTTACGCTCTGCATGGGACAGACGGCGCGCCAAGAAGGCGCATGGAGGCATCTTCCCGTCCTTTTCAGACCGCTGGGACAGGACCGTCCCGATTGCCTCGTTGGAGGCGTCCACTTCGACCACAAACTGCCGCAGGGGATCAGGCATCGTGAGGATAGGAGCCGTGGTGAAACAGGTCTTGAGGCGCTGAAAGGCCGCCTCCACCCCTGGGGACCAAAGGAAGCGCTCCTTTGTGGAGGTGAGTGCATTGAGCGGGGTTGTTATTGCGCTGAAGCTTCTGATAAACCGCCTATAAAAGTTAGCAAATCCAAGGAACTGCTGGGCCTTTTTGGATCCATCTGCACCCTTCCAGGGGCTACAATGAAGCCCAGGAAGGAGATGGTGTCGGTATGAAACTCACTCTTTTCGGCTTTCACATAGAGCTTGTTTTCAAACAACTGTTGGAGGACCTGTGATACATGGTTTCTGGAGGTCTCTAGATCTGGGGAGTAAATGAGAATGACCCCAGTCAATTAAGCTCTCGTTGGCCCCAGAGTCTATGAGCGTCTCAATGTCAATAGTGGTGGCATGATGCGTTACCTTACCTCAATTCCTGGGGTTTTCTGGCCGGACAGGCGGCGACAAGGTGATTTAATTTGCCGCACTCTGGTGGAAAATAACGGGGAACCTGCCTGTCCGGGGCTGTGAAGCATGGAGACCTCTCTGACGTCTAACCGCTGTACCGCGATTGCTGGAGCTCAACACGGTTGACTGTCCAGATTGCAAGCGAGATGAGGGAGTCCAGGTCTGCAGGCAGGTCCAGTGGCAGCAGCAGCTCCTGGATGTGAGCCGCCAGTCCCTTCAGGAAGACGTCGTACAGGGCAGTGTTATTCCACCCACTCTCCGCCGCCAGAGTGCGAAAGCGGATAGCGTAGTCGCACACAGAGTCCCTGCCCTGTGTCAGTCTGCTCAGCTCCCTGGCTTTTTCCCTGTCGGAAGACACAGGGTCAAAAGTCCTCATGAGGGCAGTTTTAAAGTCTGTGAGGGAGAAGCAAAGCGGAGAGTCACGGGCCCACTCAGCGGTGGCCCAAGCTCTCCCTGTCAGTGTAACCACTAAAGAGTGGAGCAGAGGGGAAAATCCAGTCTTATCCAACACCGGCTCCTCTTTATCGGACATGTTGTGCATAAGTGAAGAAACGCGTCTCTGAGGACGACCAGGCCTCCTTCTCTAGTGCAGGAAAAAGGGGAGGCTGGAACCCATAGTTGCATTGGAATGGAGACAGACCCGTGGTAGAGTTGGTCAGGGTGTTGTGAGCATATTCAATCCACAGGAGTTGCTTGGCCCAGGACGTGGGATTCTGATTAACCATGCAACGGAGGGCTGTCTCCATTTCCTGATTCATGCGCTCGGTCTGACCATTAGACTGAGGATGGAACCCGGAGGACAAACTGATGGTGGCTCCAAGCAGAGCACAGAATTCCTTGCAAAAAACTGTAGTGAACTGAGGGCCCCGATCCGACACCACATCTACTGGGAGACCGTGGAGCCGGAAGACATGGAGCAGTTGAGCTGTCTCCTTGGCCAAAGGGAGCTTGGGTAAGGGCACAAAATGAGCCATCTTACTAAATCTGTCCACCACAGTCAGGATGACTGTATTACCCTCGGAAGGAGACCAGTAACAAAGTCTAGGGAGATGTGAGACCATGGGCGATGAGGAACAGGAAGGGGCTGCAGAAACCCAGCAGGAGCATTGTGAGATGGCTTGTGTTGACTGCAGATTGGACAGGCATTGACAAACCCCCAGATGTCTTTGTCAAGAGTGGTCCACCAAAACTGTCGCTGAGCCACGTCCTTGGTTCTCTGCATTCCTGGGTGACAAGTAAGCTTGGAGGAGTGAGCCCACTGGAAGACGTCAGACCGCAGAGCCGGGGGAACAAACAAGCGATCACAGGGAACGTTGCTGGGAATGGGCTGATCCTCCAAAGCAGCCCTCACTCTCTCCTCAATCTCCCAGGTGAGAGTGGCCACCGTGCAAGGGGCAGAAAGGATGGGAACATGCCCTGGGATGGCATCCTCCCTTTCTTGGAACTGGCGAGACAAAGCGTCAGGTTTGATGTTGCGAGATCCTGGTCTGTAGGAGAGGGAGAATTTGAATCGGGTGAGCGACCACCGGGCTTGTCAGGAGTTGAGTCGACCTCGACCTCAACAACAAATTGCTGCTCAGGATCAGGCAACTGGAGGATGGGAGCTGATGTGAACTGGGTCTTCAGGGTGCGGAAGGCCTCATCTGCAGCCGGTGTCCACCTGAAGGGCACCTTAGAGGATGTGAGGCCGGTAAGAGGGGCTGCGATGATGCTGTAGTTGCGAATTAAATGACAATAGAAGTTGGCGAAACCCAGAAACCTCTGTAGCTGTTTGCGGTTGTCAGGGATTCGTCAGGACAAGAATGCTAAAACCTTGGCTGGATCCATCTGGATACTATTCTGCGCCAGGATGTACCCCAGGAAAGAGACAGAGGAGACATGGAACTCGCATTTCTCAGCCTTGACAAAGAGAGAGTTCTTCAGAAGTTGCTGCAGGACGGACTGCACATGGTGAACATGTTCCTCACGGGATTTGGAGAAGATCAGGATATCATCTAGGTCGGGCATCACGGATTAGCGGACTCCGGTCCGGATCCGGACCGGGAAATGGCTCTGTCCGGACCGCGACCACTGGCGAAATAAGTAGTGTTTTCCCCATAGAGCGGATTTGAGCGCACATAGAAATTTACCACGGCCACTGCTACTATAGTCAATCCGGTAAACTAGTGCCAGTAGCCAAGGACACCCTGCGACGCCTACAAAATTCCCACAGACAAAGCAGGGAGAGCAAGGCTGAACGGAGACATGGCTTGTTCTAAAAAGAGGAAAGTAGATACTGAAAATCGTTGTTTTAATGATGAATGGACAACTAAATATCTGTCCATTCTCCCTGCTGGCAGCTCCAAGCCTGTTTGCTTAATTTGTTCCGAGACCGTGGCATTGATTAAAAGTGGGAACGTGAAGCGCCACTACGAAACAAAGCATGGCTCATTTGAGCAAACGTATTGGTGCAGGTACCCAGGTGAGGGCACAGAAAATAAGCGAATTGCAAGCTCAATATGCAAGATCGACTCGACTCATCACACACACATTCACAGCCCAACAACGTGCAAATGAGTGCGCTTTAAAAATATCATGACAATGGCATTAACTCCGTTTCAACCCAGATTTAAACTCCTGGCAGGTCAGCCACATGCCCATTTCTCCTATTGAAGCAAAAAAGAAGAAAAAGGTGAAAGATGAAAAAGTTCAAGAATAAGGAGAGTTCCATGAAAAACGTTGTGCACTTTTTTGTTCATTTTTCCTGAGTTTACTTTTTTATTTACATGAAGAAGGCTTCAATTAGGAAAGAAAGGACAGTTCAAAGAAAAATGTTTTATGAAAAATGAAGTTCAGTTTTTTTCACTTGAAGAGGCCTTCAATTATTCAAGCATGGAACTGTTCAAATCAAATCAAATTTTATTTATATAGCCCAAAATCACAAAATGCATTTGTCTCAGAGGGCTTTACAATCTGTACAGGGAGTGACACCCTCTGTCCTTAGACCCTCGATTCGAGTGAGGAAAAACTTGCCCACCAAAAAACCTTTTAACAGGGAAAAAGGTGGAAGAAACCTCAGGAAGAGCCACAGAGGAGGGATCCCGCCTCCAGGACGGACAGACGTGCAATGATGTCACATGTAAAGAACAAATCAACACACACACACATATTGTACACTCACAATGAATAATAGTGATAAATAATGACAATTATAAAATGAGAATAATGACAATGAATGATGAATTATTACAGTAACAGTGAAACTAGTGGTAAAGATACAGATGCACAGTAGCAAATCATTAACTAACAATAAACTGTAATGGGGATATGGCAACAATGATGGCGGCGACAACACACTAAGAAAGACGCCACACAGGACCACAGCAGCAGACACAGTCCACAAGAACCTGCTGGACGAGAGAGCACAGAAACTCCGGGGAAGAAGTTTAATTAGTAACATGATAGATAGATAGATAGTTGGATTAGATAGATGGATAGATAGGAGAAGGAGGAGAGAGAGAGAACGAGAGAGAGAACGAGAGTGTATGTGAGTCCCCCAGCAGTCTAGTTCTATGGCAGCATAACTAAGGGATGACCTGAGCCAGCCCTAACTATAAGCTTTATCAAAAAGGAAAGTCTTAAGTATACTCTTAAAGGTGTTGATCGTGTCTGCCTCCCGAACACAGAGTGGTAGTTTATTCCACAGAAGAGGATAGCTGAAAGCTCTGTCTCCCAATCTACTTTTAGACACTATAGGAACCACAAGGAACCCAGCATCCTGGGAGCGCAGTGTTCTAGTGGGGTGGTAAGGTACTATGAGCTCTTTTAGATATGATGGTGCCTGACCATGAAGAGCTTTGTAAGTTAATAGAAGAATTTTAAATTCTATTCTAGATTTAACGGGTAGCCAGTGCAAGGAAGCCAAAATGGGAGAGATGTGATCTCTGATCTTGGTTCCTGTCAGAACACGTGCAGCAGCATTCTGAATCAGCTGCAAACTCTTAAGAGACTTATTAGAGCAGCCTGATAGCAAAGGGTTACAATAGTCCAGCCTAGAAGTAACAAATGCATGGACTAGTTTTTCTGCATCTGCTTGAGAAATGATGCGTCTGATTTTGGCAATGTTACGTAAGTAGAAGAATGCAGTCCTCGAAAGTTGTTTTATATAGTCATTAAAGGACAAGTCTTGATCAAAAACAACGGCAAGATTTTTTACGGTGGAGCTGGAGGCCAGGGTGATCCCATCTAAGGCTAAATCTCTGGAATGATAGTTTCTGAGGTGTTTGGGTCCTATTACGAGAACTTCAGTTTTATCTGAATTTAGCATCAGAAAATTGTGGGTCATCCAATTGTTTATGTCCTTAATGCATGCTTGGAGTTTAGTTAAGTGATTGGTTTCATCAGGCTTGATCGATAAATATAATTGGGTGTCGTCGGCATAACAGTGAAAGTTAATTGAATGATTCCTAATAATGTTCCCTAGAGGAAGCATATATAAACTGAAAAGAAGTGGCCCTAATACAGAACCTTGTGGGACTCCATGAGAAACTTTGGTTTGCATGGAGGATTCATCATGAACATGAACAAACTGAGAACGGTCTAGGAAATATGACTTAAAGCAGCCTAGGGCGGTTACTTTAATGCCAATTTGATATTCCAGTCTCTGTAAGAGAATCTGATGGTCAATGGTGTCAAATGCGGCACTAAGATCTAATAGGACAAGTACAGAGATGAGTCCTTTGTCTGATGCCATTAGGAGGTCGTTTGTAACTTTAACTAGTGCGGTCTCTGTGCTATGATTTACTCTAAATCCTGACTGAAACTCCTCGAATAAGCTGTTTGTGTGGAGAAAATCACATAGCAACTGTTGTATTATAGAAAAAAATAAGTCCACTCAGCTTGCACTATTATTTATCTTATTCAAAGGATTCAAAAGGATTCCCTTTTGGTTGACTTGAAATAAAAACCTTAAACGTATTTGATTGCCTGGGACTACTTTTATTTATGATAAGAGATTGAATATGTGTCTAATATCTCGCATTTTAAGTAAAAACTTAAACAATTAGTTACTTTTTAAAAATGTGGCCATGACTTTCGCTCGGACCTTCTACTTGGGCAAAATGTAATAACCGGACCTTGGGGACTTTTAATTGAATACCCCTGATCTAGGTAAACAAACACATAGCGGTTCAGCATGTCTCTGAGCACATCATTCATCAAGGCCTGGAACACTGCCGGGGCATTGGTAAGCCCAAAGGGCATGACAAGATATTCATAATGTCCTGAGGGGGTGTTACAGGCAGTCTTCCACTCATCACCCTCTCGAATCCGCACCAGGTGTTAGGCATTGCGAAGGTCGAGCTTGGTGTAGATGGTGGCCCCCTGAAGAAGTTCAAAGGCAGAAGAGATAAGGGGAAGAGGGTAGCGATTCTTAATCGCGATCTCATTTAAACCCCAGTAGTCAATACAAGGTCTCAGAGTCTTGTCTTTTTTGTCCACGAAGAAGAAGCCTGCCCCTGCAGGTGATGAAGAGGGACGAATGATGCCAGCAGCCAATGAGTCATTGATGTAGGCCTCCATGGCCTCCCTCTCAGGGGCAGACAAGGAATACAGCCGTCCCTTGGGTGGTGATGTGCCAGGTTGCAGGTCAATGGCACAGTCATAGGGACGGTGAGGAGGCAGGGAAGTAGCCTTGGTCTTGCTGAACACCTCTTTAAAGTCATGGTACTTAAGCGGGGCCCCTGCCAGATCCGGTACCATGCTGGTGGAAGACGAATGCTGTAGTGAGGTAGCTTGCTTCAGACAGATCTGGTGGCATGACGAGCTCCACCCTAGACGACGATGACTCCTGTTGTCCAATCTATGTGAGGATTATGACGACGAAGCCAGGGAAAGCCCATGATGACAGGGATGCGTGGTGACTGTAGGATGTGGAACTGGATGGTCTCATGGTGATTACCGGACAATAGGATGGACAGGGGTGGTCTGATGGGTCACTCTTCCTAGAAGATGGCCCTCCAGGGCACTGGCAGGAACAGGACCAGGCAACCGGACACGCCCTATCCCCAATTGGTGAACAAGTTCTTCCATTATGCTGGCATCCGCCCCAGAGTCAATGAAAATGGTAAGGGCGTGAGATTCTCCAGGCAGGAGGAGCTTGGCTTGTATCAGAGGTCGGTGACCCTAGGAGGTTGGAGTAGAAGAATGGCTCACCAGTAACTCCCCATCTACTGGTGAGCCCTGTCTTTTAATGGACACCGGAAGACAAAATGACAAAGGTTGGCTCGACGACGCCTCTCACATTCCTCTGGGGAGAGTCTGGTGCGCAGAGGTTGCATGGGTTCTGGCTCTCCCTGCTGTGGACCAGTAGCAGCAGTTAAGCTGGTAGTTGTGGAGGCCCCCTGCGGTCGGACTGGTTGCAAAGGTCTTGGTGTTCTCTGTCGTCTCTCCCGTCTCCAAGCCTGGATGCGTAGATCTATCCTCGTGGCCAGCTCTATTACTCCATCCAGTGTGGCAGGGATTTCATGTGAAACCAAATCATCTTTTATGTAATCAGCAAGCCTGTGCAGAAAGATGTCTCGGAGTGCTGCAGCGTTCCTGTCACTCCGGGGAGCCAGAACACGGAAATCAATAGAATAATCTGCCACTGTCTGGTTGCCCTGGTTCATGTTTATGAGTTCTTGGCCGTTGTCCGTCCTAGAACTCCCCATGCCAAACACCTTCCGGAGTTCCTCAGCGAATGCCTGAAAAGAACCGCAGGCAGGAGTGTGTCTGTCCCAATCAGCAGTTCCCCAAAGGTGAGCTCTCCCAGTCAGATGATTAATGGCGAATGCCCCAGACGTGTGGGGTTGCAGGGCAGACAAAATAGAACAGTTTGTCAGAAAAGGATTACAGCTCTCCAGGTCCCCAGCGTAGCGTTCTGGGGTTCCTATCTGGACCTCACGGACAGGATCAGGAACAGAGATGACTGCGGCCTGAGGTGGCTGAACTGGAGGAGGTCCTGGAGTGGTGGCTGGAGTTAGTGCGGCTGCTAGCTGATGTACTTGTGCCGCTAACGCAGCTAACGCCTGCTTGTGGTTTGCTGCTGACTGTCTGGATTCAATGGCAGCAAAAGTCATTTGAGCCTCATGTTGCTGGAGGGCGGCCTCAATCTGCTCGAAGCGATCCTGTGGTGAGCTGGGGTGTGCTGGGTCCATGACTGGCCAGATTGTACTGTAACGGGTGTGTGAGGACCCAATTGCAGTAACCCAAAGCACAGGATGGTTTAATAAAGAGTCTTTATTCTTACTTCTCAGCAAACCAGCAGACAAATTTCAGAAAGGGCAAAACACAGATCGTGGTCGAAGACAAAAGGCAGAGTAGTTTACCGGGAAAACGATGGGCAGGTTAGTACAAGGCAGGCAGGGTCGATAACAGGAGACCAGTCCATGTGAAAATGCTGGAAGGTGGAAAACGATGAACGCTACTTCAGACCTGTCGGTGACGAAAGCCTGCGGGAGCTGCTCAAAGTGGATTGAACAATCAATGAGGAAAGCCCTGCAATGTCCTGGTTCCCCAGAGAATTGCTCTCTCTCTAAAGGGGGGGGCCTTTACCATCCCTGCCATGGGAGCGCCCTGGGACGGAGACGCTGCAGCTGCTGGAGACTCCGGTGCCACGGGTGGCTGGGTGGTCTGCCGCAGGTGGTGCACCAGCTCTCTCACCTGGGACGAGAGCTCACCGAGATATGTCGCCAACGCCGTCTGAAACTCCTCCTGATGGGCAATGCGGGCTTCCTGAGCCTGTAGCGTAGCCACCCACTGGCAAGCCTCTGCTGAGTCCATACTGGCCAAAGTGTACTGTCAGGCCGATCAAAACAGGACTCAATCGCAGAGGTATCAAATGAGCTTATTCAATAAAGTGTGTTATCTGAAACAGAATGTGTGATTTATTGCAACTAAATGTTTAGATTAATATTTAAAATGTATAATATGTATAACCAAAATTTAACTATAGAAACAAGTATGAGTACAGAAAGTTACTGACTTGTTCATGGCTGTGTGGCCACAGCTGGGGCCATCACAAGGAGGAAAAACAACAGGCTGCAAAACATTAACTGAAGGCGCTCCAAAGAGGCTGAAATTCACTACACTATGCACTATGAAACAAAAGGGCTAGACTAAGAATTTACAACAGAAAATCACTCATACGAGGAAAAGTAAAAACTTTACCTCTCTCACCAAAGCTCTTCTCCCACGATTGCTGAGTTTGGCTGGACGGCCAGGTCTAGGAAGAGTTCTGGTTGTCCCGATCTTCTTCCATTTAAGGATTATGGAGGCCACTGTGCTCTTAAGAAGTGTGCCTTGCCACAATTCTGTCTCCGAGCTCCTTGGGCAGTTCCTTTGACCTCATGATTCTCATTTGCTCTGACATGCACTGTGAACTGTAAGGTCTTATATAGACAGGTGTGTGCCTTTCCTAATCAAGTCCAATCAGTTTAATTAAACACAGCTGGACTCCAATGAAAGAGTAGAACCATCTCAAGGAGGATCAGAAGAAATGGACAGCAAATGTTAGTTAAATGTGAGGGTCACAGCAAAGGTTCTGAATACCTGTGACAATGTGATATTTCAGTTTTCCTTTCTTTTGTGATATTTCGGGGGGGGGGGGGTTCTGTCAAGATTAGGTGCTGAGTGTACATTAATGAGAACTAAAATGAACTTTTTTTGATTTTGGCAAATGGTTGCAATAAAACAAAGAGTGAAAAATTTAAAGGGGTCTGAATACTTTCTGTGCCCACTGTATTTAGTGTCTTCCCGCTTTCCACCTTAATGCATGCTGGTACTGTGGGAAATGAGAGGACTCTCTATAGTAGCTGAGGCATAATATTCTCTCACTTTCAGGAAAAGATTGCAACAAACACTTGGAAGCTGTGTGATCTCAAGAGAAACAGGAACACAGGACACAGGAGGAGAGTTCACACACACACACACACACACACACACACACACAAATCCCTCTGTTCAGATAAACTGATTCAATTAATGCACATCATTCTTTTCAAATACATACATATATATATATATATATATATATATATATATATAGCTCAGGTCGATGAGTAGTACAGAAAGTGTGTGTGTAACTGAAGACAAACCACAGAGAAATACAAAGGAACCCAAGCACATATACATACTGTATATGTACATATCTACATTTAATATAGATTTCATTTTGTGAATGGCTTTTCCCCTTTCTACTGTTCTTTTTTCACCACAGATAAACAAAAATATTGCTGCAGTGCATCAAATGAATAAATAAAAAGCTTTTCATTTTATATGCCTTGGGGACTTCATAAATGCATGTCACTGATGCAAAGAAATTAACATTGTTTGTGTGTGTGTGTGTGTGTGTCACGTCTGAGAGCTGGGTTCTATGGGGTTTTGAATGGGTAAAATTAAATGAGTACACCCACAGAGCAACGTGACTGAACAAATGCAATAATTCAATTTAGTATTCGATTGGCATTCAGGCTTTTCTCTCCTTTAATTAAACTGTTGTACAAGTTCAGCAGTCGCAAATATAATTAAATAAAATCCATCACAAGGACTAATCTTCCACCTGATAAACACCTAAGAAATTTGATATGGAGTGTCATGGTTTTATTTGATTTAATTTTTTTTTTTGTTTAAACCAAATAAGTAAATTGCTGGTATGAAATGATATTCAAAGCAATATGCAGTTAACAAACTGAAACTAATCAACACATTTCAAAGGAGTTCAGAGTATGTGAATGATCACAACATGCATACTCTGCTTTGATATTGATATCAGTAATACATATTTCAGTTGTAGACATCAAATGCATTGATTTCCCAGAATTCCTAAATGTGGGGAAGTCACTGCAGGATGCTGAATGCCATCAATAGGTACAACATAAAACGACCAGAGGCTGCTGATTGCTTATTCATGGATCTGTGTTAGACTGATACTGCCACTGATGTTATGAACCTCAATGAATGTGCTCTACCTGTGCACGGGGGGAAACATGCACACACACACAAACACACATAGGTCTCGTAGTGTCTCAGAAAAGGATTGGTAAACCACAAACTTCAAGAACAGCTTCAGTAGTCCTTGTCACAGATTCGCCGAGTGTGTTAAACTCCACTGGAGATGAACACTATTCTTATATTTTCATACTCATCAAACCACTCTGAACTCTTGTGTCCTGTATGGAAGTAACTGCATACATTATATTTCTAATGAGTTATTTTAAATTACACTGAAAGCATTTTAAACATTCAAATAAATCCAAAGATGTGGTGATGGGTTTACCTTGTGAGGTGTTGTCACCGAATGTCTGGTCAATCACAATAAAGTCACTAATGCTGGCACCGAATATGTTCAGTTTACTTAGAAATTGAATCAGAAACTGTTTGTCTCACTTTTACCAAGAAAAGTTGAAAACCAAATTTAAGATAAAATGTATTAAACACATTGGTTTAGAGTAAACTACATGATAAATTCTTACTAAGATTATTAAACACAACAAACAAGTGTGTTTAGTAGTGATGATTTTACTCTTTACTAGATAGACTGTAGTCTGACTGAACGATTCCTGCTACAGGTGCAGTAGCACGGACATTAAGCTTTTTAAAATAAAAGTTCCTCTTACCACAGTGCATAGAAAGGCATATAGGTTCTCTGTACATAAACAAAACTGACAGCTAGTAGAAAGATATTAATGCAGTATCACAGAAATTATCATATGCTTGCATATTAATAACATAATTCACCTAAAATAATGGTCCTTTTATGGCAGGGGTCTCAAACTCAATTGACCTGGGGGCCGCTGGAGGCAGAGTCTGGGTAAGGCTGGGCCGCATCAGGATTTCCACAAGAAAAGCGCTGATAAAACATTCCAATGTTCTCAAATGCCTTTATTGTTAACACAAAATAATGAATTACATAAACAAATAAAATTAAAAATGATCATACAGCAGATACAGACGACTGAAGAAACCACATATTAACTGACTGACTGGCTGATTAGAGAAATTAATTATATTTTTATTCAGTTTCAAATGTCTGTATTAATAGTTATTTAACCTTAAACTTTCTGAACATGAATATAACATTAAACCTGAACTGTTCTCAACAAGGCTTCTCCTGCCGACTTCTTGCTGCTAGAGACCTGCAGCGCTTCTTCTCACATAGGCGAGCCACATTTGGCTTGAGGGAAGAAGCAGTGGAGACCCTCAGTAGGGCTTGAAGGTGCTCATCAGTAAGTCTGGACCTGTACTTGGACTTATTGAAGTACACATAGTACACATGAAGCAGCGAGACGCTGTGGATCCGAGTCTGTAAATACGGTGTCAAAACGTCCACTTTTGCCCAGACATGTCGTCTTTTAATGAAGTTTAGATTAATTTAAAAGTCCGTTTTTCATCCTGCGCTTTGCACAGGCTGTGTGTGTGGCCCCTGCGACTCGCACACACGCAGAGAGAGAGAGCGACGACACTCTTCTTCGTGTCCTCCGGGGCAGACTTGTAGCGAGGTGGAGCTTTACAGAGCTGGCGTAACTACTATGCTGCAATCCTCCGATGCGGAACGCGGCGTACTACGGCGATTGCACAGAAGCATACCGGGGCCTTGAGAGGGGCTTCACGGCTTCTCCTGCGCGCAGCTGAGCCACCGGACAGCCTTGCCGATGTCCCGCCCACCAGAGCCATATACCTAACCGTGATTGGTTCATTCAGCTCCGCACACAACAAGTGTCATTCATATCAATTTTGCGGGCAGCACTAACATTAATCCTTCATTTTAAAACGGGCCGCAAATTATCGTCCCGGGGGCCGCAGTTGGCCCGCGGGCCGCGAGTCTGAGACCCCTGTTTAATGGGGTCATTTACACTAAGGTTGTGTGCAGCTTATGCAATGCATAATTAGTTTACTGTAGGAGTTCTTCCAGTCTCAAATACCACCTGAACGCAAAGCATCCCTTTGCTATAAGCAGTCAGTGATGCATTTTGCAAACTGATGCATTTTGGCTCCTGTTCTAATGCATCCCCTGGTTTAAGAAACCCGTTCTCAAAGACTTATTTTTGGTCAGTACTTAGGTATTTCGCATTCTGAACGAGCCATTTTAATCTAGATTAATCTAGATTAATTTCAAGATTTCAGTGAGATTAATCTAGATTAATCTAGATCTAATTAATCTCTGCCCACCACTAATATATATGTGTGTGTGTGTGTGTGTGTCTGTGTGTATTTAAAACTCATCTAAAAAGGTGGAAAGTATTTTATTGCTGGCTTAAAACATCCATAAATATATGTGTGCATGTGCTTTAATCCTTTTATATTGAACATGTCCGTGTTTCAGACAGATGGTCCTGAAGAGAAGAGGTGGCCATTGCATCTCCAAAAACAAATGTATAATTTCTATGCAAAATGGTCGTATATCTCAATCTATCACCAGCAAAGGGCTTGACACCTGTTGAATATGCATGAGTTTATGGCAATTATAAGCAGTAGAGTGCTGGGGGAGTAGACACTGATAGCACGTAAGGAAGAGCTACGGGCCATTCAACACAACAGAGATGTAACTCCTCTCCTCCACATCACTTCACACTGCTACTTTATTGGTTTTTTTAATTGGTTTTTCCCTTAGTCCTTCCTACTCCCACTCTGCTGTTTTATTCCACTTGTGGTGTGGGCGTGTTCTGCATCTCTGTGTACACATTACTCTCTTTCACTCCACCCCTACTCTTCAACTACACACCTATGATGTTATATCCAGAATGAAACAGCTGTCCCTGTATGCACACAATGACTATATACAGACAAAGTCTTTTGATGGCAGTAAACTTTTGAGATTTCTCACAAAAGTGTCAGAAAATCTGAAAGGTACTGACTGAGTAGGGGAATTAATCCAATGAAAATAGAAGACTTTTTAATTGCCTTTTATTACAACTCAACTCTTGACTGTATGTAATACTGTATCCATCAACATAATCTGTATAAAGTTACAGTTTATTAGTGCACTATAATTGAATTTGTGGTACACATTGCAGTAGAAAAATGCCAAAGATGGTTGTGGTAATGACAGTGATGTCATTACCTAGTGTTAGCTATGTTAGTTGTATTGCTCTTGCAATGGAAACATTAGTGTCTCTCTGTCGGGCTGTTCCATAATTTTAATGATTTATTATACATAATACATATAACAGTGAAGTTAATTTTAGATTTTGTTGTTTTCCTTTAGTTACAGATATGTAATGTTGATAGATTACACATAACATGCAAAATATAAATTATACACATATTGGATCAGTTATTCATTGCCGTCACATATATATCACATATATATATATATATATATGTGATATATATGTGACGGCATATATATATATATATATATATATATAAATAGCTACATCAACAAGGAATTACATTACAGTAATTCTGTCAAAACTAAAAAGAAGCACTAAAGCTGAGACATTGAGACACGTTTGAAATAACAATTAAAGGACACAAACACCAAGGTTGAGGTGAGCTTAAAACTAAAGTTTTTTTCAAACTGCCCCACAACTCCTTGTTCAAACACTGTATTGCCATCTGTCTGATGGCAATACAAAAGGGTTCAATTTATAATATTTTTATTATATAAATATCCATATTTAAAGTGGAAAATTATAAAACTGGTAGGATAATGAGTATCTAACTAATTTATATGATATTAAGTGTGAATCAGAGCTAGTAAAACACCTACTGAAGAATTACTGTCTGCTTGTATGTTTCAATTACAGACAAAATTAATAAAGAAATTTGTTCTTTTTCTCCTAATGTTTTCTACTTCTACTTCTACTCCTCCCTCCATCCAGACAACAATCCCGGTGTACTGACTTGTTTGTGCAAAGTAATAATGTTACTCAACTGTTAATAGAATGTAATGCACATCAATGCAATAGCCTTTGCGTGGTCTCACATTTGATATAAAATTGTAACAATTATAATTATTATTATAATTTACTTTATTTGCCCCTCATTGGGGAAATTTACTTATCACTCTATTTTTTTCATTTTACATGCATTTACACACACACGCAACGGCACAGACAGACATGCAGTACAAGGCATAACGGCATATACATGCAACGTGGAGAGAGAGATGGTGGAGTGATGGGCAGCCAGCCAAACCGGCACCCCGTGAGCAGTTTGGGGGGGTCAGTGCCTTGCTCAAGGGCCCCTCGGCAGTGCCCAGGAGGTGAACTGGCACATCTCCAGCTACCAGCCCACCTTCCATATTTTTGGTCCATGTGGGACTTGAATCGCCACCCTCCGGTTTTTCAAGCCAAGTCCCTATGGACTGAGCTACTGCCGCCCTTTACTTTACTTTACTGCCGCAATTTCAACTGACCTCTTCAGTGAACATGCTTAATGCTTCTCTCAATTCACAAAACTGCACTGAGTACCTTCTACCTGCTTTGACTGAGGCTGCAAACCATATATAATTTAAACTATGGATAAACTGGTGGAAAAAAGTATTCGGACACCCCATGCATTAGTGAAATATCACTCATAGATATTCAAGTGCAAATTTCTTTTAGTAGAGTCACAGCCTAAATACTAAGCAAATTAAAAACATAAAATTGATTGGTTCCGTAAAAATGCATAAGACATTTTGAGTATTGAGTCTTTTTGGTATCACTGATCCACTAATAAAGGTTGTGCTTTTTATTAAAAGACACATTTTTTGTTGATGTGCTTTCATGTCGAAAACCAACACATTTGAAAGTTCTCCAAAGACAAAAAAAAAAAAACCAAGGTACCTAACGCATAAAACACACCTGGGGATACAGATTCTCAGCCAGAAAGTGCTGATGCAGTCCTTCAACAGTTGGATACCCTCTGCAGAAATACAGGCAAATGAACAACTTAGAAGACAAACCAAGATCTGGGCATCCAAGCATTTCTTCAGCGAGAAATGAACCCATCCTGATCCGCATGTGCAGGGAAAACCGTCGAATGACATCAGAGTAGCACTGTTAGTGCTATTAGCAGGTAGCTAGCGAGATAAAGGTAGCATGAGCTACACATGCTCATTCTCTTGTTTTAAGCTATGATGTCATGAGGATTAAACGAAAAAGTTAATGTGAACAGAGTTATATGTTAAAAGAAGGTTAAATGTAATTTACATGTTGCTCTGAAACAAAATCCTGAAAATACTATTATCTGTCTGCAGTACCAAAAACTCTGATATGCTGAATATAATTACATATTGCACATCTATTTTGTTGTATCTATTATTGATTTCTAAAGAGGCTATATAACACCACATTATGTAATAAGCTTGAATGCTTGAAATGAGCAGGTATTATTTACATTGTTTACTGACATGTAGCAATGTTTCTTTAGATCTTTTCATGCAACACAAGCAAACATCTCAAGGATACAGCCAGATGGAATAAATCATATAAGCTTGGCAAGCTTTTGTCCAAGAATGCCTGACTTCTTTCCAAATAGCCTTGTTTACAAAACACTTTGAATAACTGCTGGCAATGTTGGAGATGTTGCTGTATAGCAAACAATCACTAATCATTAGATATGTCAAAATGAGAGTGCTGTGTGTTAACTGTACGCAGAGATAGAGAGAGAGAGATAACTGAGGTACCTGAATAACTGCACAGGTTTACAGAGAAGACCTGTTGCTTTTTAAAGGCTGCTATTCTAAAAGCTTCTCACACCAAATATAGATTTAATTTAGGTTTCTTTTGTTACTGAACTTTGTATCAACTTAGATAAATAAATAAAATAATTACTGATAAATAAAAATGTTTCATCACATTATTTTTGACAGAATGTTTTACTGCCTAAAACAAACGCACAGTACTGTATGTCCCATAAATGCAGCCATTGTGAATCTATGAGTCATGCTTTGCACTCTATTATATTTGGGGAAACAAGGACTCACACAAACTGACGCATGTCAGGAGAAGCTGCTGAGCCTCCTACAGCTTTCCAAATGAACATGATTTCTACATGAATCATTTGTGTCTGAGTTTGAACAAGTGCACAGTTGTGAGTCATTTGACTTTGAGCACAACAAATGAAAGAATAATGATGAAGAATGGAGGCAGAAAGGTAACAGGACCATCAGGAAAGTCATCGTACAATAATGGTTAGCTCAGAGAAACTGCTAGTGTTCCTGCAGTCACTGCTCTATTCTGGGCATCATCTTCATACCTATAAACAAAACTTAGCTGGGCATGGCCTCTGGTTGTTATTGTCACAACCTCCACTGCTGCTAAAAGTACAGAATACAAAACACTGTTTGACAAAGCTCTGTTGGCCAACACCTGGTCAACCACCACTTTTCCGCTGAAGTATAAATTAGCCTAATAATGAAGGCTTCACTGGCAAGGGCACATCACGGGGTCATGGCAGCACCCTTGCAGAATACACAAATAGAAATGGGACACCCTGAGCTCTTGCAGACGCTCACATGAATGTGCACATTAGGGCCGCAAGACTGTGAGGGTGAAAAGTGGGACAGGACCCGTCAGTCTCAGAGGAAATACAGATTTTCCTTTCTCCTTCTACTTTCTGTTTGATTCCTTCTTTTGTCATCTTGTCTGTGCTTTTGTTCTGCCATATAGTCTGTGTGTCTGTAACTCGAAGCAGCCATTATTGTCAGCCCTGCATCAACCACAGTGCCATCCATTTCAAACCCCTCCTCTGGATTTTTTTCTTTTTTTGTAATTTCATATTGAACTGAATGGCACATTTGGAAGGGACTCTCAAATGTACATTAGGATTGAGAGAGGAAGAAAATGACCCAGTAGGTGAGTATTTATACATTACAGGTCATTATGCGAGTGTTTTGAGAGCCACTCAGCCACCATTAACCAAGATGAGGGACCAATGGGACCACTTCCTGCCAGGAAGTAATGGGTGAAATGTGGAGTGCATGTTTAGGGCTGATGGTTTCAGATGTTCGATGTCTGGAAATTACCCCAAAGCCATACTCTGTACTGTAGCTCTGAATCCATTTATAATGTACTGCCCAGAAGTAATTTATAGCAATATGTGCTTCTCTGCTACCTTAAGTGGAACTTGAATTACATAATGTGCTATATTGTAATATTAAGGTCACTGCATATGCAACACACTAAACGTTTACTGTGAAACAGAACAGAACACTGTCAAAATATCAACATATTTGAATGAATTTGAAATAAATGAATGACTGTAGACATTAATGAAGCTGAGAAAAAAAACAAATCAGCCTGACCATTCAGCACAGGACTACTCAGAAACATCGGGTAATATAAATAAATCATGCTGCCGTTTATTTTTCAGGATAACAATAATTTAAATATGTGATCTGCTACCTATGAACAACATTTTGACTCTGTGGGTTGTTACTTTATATAATGCAGAAAAGGGAAATTAGTCAACCTTCACGACACAATTTAACAGCCATTTCCTCATTAACACTTTTTAGTTGAATCCAGTTTGGAATATCTTTCTTACCGCAGCAGAGGTGTCAAAGAATGCCAACATGTGCCTGTAAGTATAGATATTCTCCTTTTCCATATTTTTATCTCACAGCTCACTAGCATGTTAACAAGGTCACTGGCATGGTGAAAAATACATTTGTATTACATTTGTGTACGCTATTGTCCAAGAATGTAATGCAAAGGACATGCTGCTGTGGAAAACCTCAGAATAAGGGATGGAAATTATGGACGTAATTGAACTTTTTTGTCAAAATAATATTATTTTAGACAAATTATTATTTAAAGCAGAGTTCTATATATCATACATGTCTGCAGGGGATGTTTAAAATGGTCAAATTCTCAAGTAGCAGTTCAATTGACTGATTTTTTGTTGTGCGAAACAGTAAAATACAATGATTTCTTGTACACTACCTGCAAAAGCAGTATACTCATGAAGTTCAGTCCAAAAAAAAAAGCAAGATGGCGCCAGTGTGTGTGGCGGGCCGTCAGCTGCTCCGACTGTTGTGTGTGTTTCTCCTGTTTGTAACACTTTTTGCACAAACCATCAACTCTCTGCTTGTTTATGATCGTCAAACATTGCTAGATCTAAGAATCTCCACCTATAATCTTGCCAACTTCGATCATTTTGGCCGAAAAACTCTGCCCCCTTTTCTATGGGACATCCCGACAGACCTCTGCCGTACTCCAGCGCTGCTACCGCGGCGAAAACGTCACTGCCGCCGGGGGAAGCGTAGTGGCTGTCTGGTGAGGCTGAGGGCCGGACGTCCTGATCCAGGTCGATATGGAGCGGGCCCTCGCCTTTGTTTCTGTCGACGTTCGCTGGACCCTGTCGCTGCCTGGTTGGTACCGGTGGCGAGCTCGGATGGGATGTTCCAGCCCGTGGACCCTGCTCTCCTCGTCTCCGCTGGCGCGGCGTGAATCTGGGGAACCTGCAGCCTCTGCATCGGGCCTCTCTGTCAGCTGTTCGCCCTGTCCCGCCAGCTCCTGCCAGGTTTGGCCTGGTAAACGCCAGATCGCTCGCAAACAAATCATTTATTCTCAAGGATTTCTTCACATCACGGGAACTGGATTTCCTTTTTATCTCCGAGACCTGGCTGAGTGTTGGTGAGACCAGTGTCTTCACAGAACTTTTACCCGATGACTGCTGCTTTTTTAACTCTCCTCGGATGTCTGGCCGAGGAGGAGGTATTGCGACTGTTTTTAAGAGTGACTTTAAATGCAAACAGATATCGCTGTCATCCTCCTTTACCAGCTTTGAACTCAGTCTGTTTGAGCTGGGACACCCTCACACGGTGCTGTGTGCTGTGGTTTACCGGCCTCCCAGATATAACAGAGACTTTTTATCTGACTTTTCTATGTTCTTAGCTGATATTATGCCGAAATATGACCGGGTCCTTATTGCTGGAGACTGTAATATTCATGTGTGCTGCCCTGAAAACCCTTTGGCACGAGACTTTTTAAACATCATTGACTCTTTTAATCTCATGCAGTCTGTACTTGGGCCTACACATGAACATGGTCACACACTTGATCTGGTTTTATCTTCTGGTTTGCCTATTCTTAACCTGGAGGTCTGTGACGCTTTTTTCTCTGATCATATGCCTGTACTGTTTGAAGCAGCTGTTTGCTGTCACACAGTTAAACCTTGCGCTGCTGTTCGCAAACGGCGAGTTATTAACTCTTTCACTGCTGCTCACTTCTCCGCAGTTTTCAGCCAAAACTGCGTCATTCCTGAGTCTGTGTATGAGGATACAGAGGCTCTTAACTCATGGTTTCGTGACACCTGTCAAACTGCCATAGACATTGCGGCTCCATTAAAGACCAGGCAGCAGAAAGCCAAACCAGAGCCCTGGTTAAATGACACAACCCGCATTGCCAGACAGGAGTGTCGAAGAGCTGAGCGAAAGTGGAAGAAGGACAAACTGCAAGTGTCTTTTCAAATCATGAGGGATTGTTGGCGTCATTATCAGTGCACTGTGAAAGAGGCAAAAAGACAATACTTTTCTAATATAGTTCTGTTATACTGTCATAATCCTTGTGTATTGTTTAAAGTCATCAACTCCGCTCTGAATGCACCACAGACTGGAATCGAGGCCTCCCCTGCTGTGTGTGAGAACTTTCTGCACCACTTTATTGATAAGGTCACTTTTACCACAGCACGTATTTCTCCTTCTGCTTCCGACCCTTCAGTATTTGTCCCCTGCTCTATGGTGTTGGACACGTTTGACCCTGTGTCCCTGCCTCTCTTGCAGCAGATTGTGAGTCATTTGAAGCCCTCAGGTTCTCCGGACGATGCTGTCCCATCCCGACTTTTTAAGGAGGCTTTTCCCACCATTGGACCATCTTGTCTCACTATCATTAATAGCAGCCTGTTCTCTGGAGTGGTCCCTGTACATTTTAAACATGCAGTTGTGATGCCTCTTTTAAAAAAACCTGGGCTTGATCCTTCTGTCTTGGCAAATTACAGACCTATCTCTAAGCTGCCCTTCTTCTCTAAAATCTTAGAGAAGATTGTTTATTCTCAGCTCATGGACTTTTTAAATGAACATAAAATTCTTGAGATTTTCCAATCCGGTTTTAAAACATTGCACAGCACATAATCAGCGCTTTTAAGAGTTTTTAATTATATCTTTTTAGCTACTGACGCTGGTCACTGTGTTGTCCTTGTACTTTTAGATTTGACTGCTGCCTTTGATACAGTCAACCATAAAATTTTGATTGCTCGTCTGGAGCAGTGGGTGGGCATCAGTGGCACGGCACTCCAATGGTTTAGGTCCTACCTGTCACATCGGACTTTCTGTGTCAGCCTTGATGACTCTGTGTCCTCCACTGCTCCTCTCTCATGTGGGGTCCCACTGGGCTCTGTGCTTGGCCCTCTTTTATTCTGCCTTTACCTTCTCCCACTTGGCTCCATCCTCAGGAAACATGGCATATCCTTCAACTGCTATGCGGATGATAGCTAGATCTATGTCCCTCTCAAAAAGGCAGACTCTTACTCTGTCAAACCGCTACTAATGTGTCTAGAGGATCTTAAAGCCTGGATGGCTTTAAATATTCTGAATTTTAATGAAAAAAAGACAGAAGTCATAGTCTTTGGTGGCACTTCCGGGACCCCCCCTCTAGTTGATCTGGGTCCCTTGGCACATTACCGCGTCCCAATTGTTAAAAATCTAGGGGTAAAAGTGGACGCCGATCTGAAATTCGACAGCCAGATTAAAGCTGTGGTAAAATCCAGCTTTTTTCAGTTAAGGCAGCTAACAAAAATAAAACCACTCCTACAGAAACAGCACTTTGAGGCAGTTATCCATGCCTTTGTGAACACTCGGCTTGACTATTGCAATGCACTTTATTTGGGGGTTAGTGGGTCCTCGATTAGTTGTCTTCAGCTGGTCCAAAATGCTGCTGCACGTCTTTTAACTGGCACAAGCAAATTTGAGCACATTTCACCTATTTTAGCTTCACTCCACTGGCTGCCTGTCCATTTTAGGATTAATTTTAAAGTTCTCTTATTTGCTTTTAAGGCCTTGAATGGCCTTGCCCCACCCTACCTCTCTGAGCTGCTGCACCCCTATATACCTAGCCGTTCTCTCGGGTCAGCTGACCAGCTGCTCTTGACTGTCCCTAAAGCTATACTTAAGCTCAGAGGGGAGCGAGCATTTGCCATTGCAGCCCCGGAGATCTGGAACAAATTGCCGCTGCACGTGAGACAGGCCTCTTCTCTGTCTCATTTTAAAACCCTTCTTAAAACCCACCTCTTCTCTTTGGCTTTTAACACCATATAGATGGTTGATTTTATGTGCATACATGCTTTTTGTTATTTACGTACTTATCTTTGTCTATTTTTTATTTATTTTATCTAGTGCCTTTTATTCATTTTATTTTTATTGTTTTATTGTTTTTCTAACCTCTTTTATATACTTGATGTTTTATATTGTTATTTATTGTGTTCTATTGTGTTGTGCAGCACTTTGGAAACCCTGTGTTTGCTAAAATTGTGCTATATAAATAAAGTGGATTGGATTGGATTGAACTAACATAAAGTGCACAGCAGTACATCGCAGTATATGCAATTAGGACTTTCATACATGAAACCCAGAATTCCAATACATTTACTATGAATATTTATGCAGCCCAGAGGATGAAACTCTCATAATTTAATAAGAAGTTTGCCACAAATTTACTGAGTACATCCATGCTTCCCAGAGGATGAACTCTGTATTATATTACCTAAGGACTTGGTTTTAAAATATTTGCTAAAATCTATATTGTATTTAAAAAAGCAAAAATATTCATCATGCTTCTGTACCTGATAATAAACCAATTTAGGCTTGAAATGTACTTTCTCTAAATACAGTAACAAAAAAAACGGAAAAAAAACCCAAAACCCGGGAGCATTCTACAGTGTCGGAAGTCCTTGGAATCACTATTGGTAGGTCTGTACTACTGAATGAGCCCATTGGAATCTTCAGGTGGTAACCAGGATCTGTTCTAAGCAGTGTGAGCTTTATTTAATGAGTTTTGTTTTTTTTAAACTCATTATGCACATTTTTGATGATCTAAAGCTTAATCAGGGGTGCTACTGTATATTTACAGTTCCTGCCTTCATAGCTTTGTGTGACCATCACTAATACCCCATTTATACCTGGCATCTATCTATCTATCTATCTATCTATCTATCTATCTAGCTATCTATCTATCTATCTATCTATCTATCTATCTATCTATCTATCTATCTATCTATCTATCTATCTATCTATCTGTCTGTCTGTCTGTCTGTCTGTCTGTCTGTCTGTCTGTCTGTCTGTCTGCTGTGTGGCGTCTACTGCATGCGTTGTCACCGCCATCATTGTTACCATATCTCCATTACAGTTTATAGTTAGTTAATGATTTGCTGCTGTGCATCTGTGTCTCTATCACAGGTTCCACTGCTACTGTAATAATTCATCATTCATTGTAACCCATTTTCACTTTATCATCCATTGATGGACCATAAAAATGCACCATTAAAAGGTTTTTTTGGTGGGCAAGTTTTTTTTTTCCAGATTGTGTCACTCCCTTTGGAACTCTTTGATTTGATATATAAAAATACATGTCAATGCAGGTGTAATTGCACTCAGAACACACAGTGATGGTCAGGCTCACATCCACTTCATCCATCCAGCTAGAGAAAGCTCTGTTAACTTTACAAGTAGTAGTGGTAATTTCCTTTGCAAAAAAAGTGCATGATGTCTGTTTGTGGCTCTGCCTAGTTAAATTGCACATTGAGATCTGATTACAATGCAGGCATAGCTTAGGAAACAAGAATGCATTTTAACCAGATGTAAATGCAAAGACCCAGTGCTAAGATGTCAACATCCAGATACAGATGTATACAATTTAATACCAGGTGTGTTAGAAAGCTGCTTACATCTTTAGTGTTAGCGGGTCAAATTTGACCCGTGATTTAACTCAGCTTGAAATTATTTAAAAACACTAGTTATCATTCAATATTGTTTTTCACCTCATAGCTAACTTTCAATGTTTTATTTTTTTGGCTCTACAGACCTTTTATGTTACAATATAACACTCGATTTCAAAAACTGTTTTAAATTCACAAAATATATTTCCTATAGTAATAAAATGAGTAATTATATTATCCATGTCTTATAAACTAGTATTACTACTACTAGACTACATCTACCTTACCTTAAAAAAAAATAAAATATTAACAATAGTGAAATATGTGGTGTGGCATAGGTTATAGTAGGATAAAGACAAAAAGTCAGTTTATTTTTCATAAAACCAAATTAAACCATAAGATGAACATTGATAAACAGCATGTGTGTGTGTGTGTGTGTGTGTGTGTGTATCAGGCAAGTATGTATGTCTGTGTGAACCATAAACTGAACATTGAAACTCAATATGGTGTCAGGGCAACCATACCCGTTCATCCACTGTCACCTCTGGCCCTGGATTGTACATAAATGACAATTTCTCCCAAACATCCCTGATGGGAGCCAGTTTGTCATTCACGCGATAAGCACCATCCCATAAGCTGGAAATAGCTTCATTAGAGCAGTGATTCTCAACCGGGGGTCGACCCCTAGTGGTTTTGGCGTAATTGCAAGGGGTCCGTGAAAATAAAATATCTTAAAAAAAATGGTTTAAATGTGACTTGAGACCTTTATCTAGCTAAACTACAGAGTTGTATTATATATAAAATATAAGATATAAAATATTTGCAGGAAGCTGATGTGGTAAAACTCATTAACTTAAAAAAATTAAAGGATATAGTTTGAGGGGGGACGGGGGGCCCCTTAGGTCAATCAAAAATATGCAGGGGGTTGAGGACCACAAAAAGGTTGAGAACCACTGCATTACAGGATCTGTACACCCCAACAAGAAACTACAGTCCCATATAGACATCCAGTTTTAGAATGTGTTTTGTCATTCTAAATCGAGCTATCACTAAACATTCTCCTCCCTTCCATGTTGGTCATCTCAAGGGATCTTCTGAAGAGTTTGTGGAAGGAACAGCTCAAACACTGACTTGATGCCTTGGGCATGTGTCACAGTGTATCTAAATTAAATCAAATTTTATTTATATAGCCCAAAATCACAAAATACATTTGTCAGGTTCAGACAGACAACAGGACCCACAGAGCAGAGTATGAGGTCAGGGTCCAAGATGTTCCGGGAGGAGACCCAAGACCTCTCCTCCGGTCCGTAACCCTCCCAGTCAACGAGGTACTGAAGACCCCTCCCTCGGGGGCGAACAGCCAACAGCTTCCGGACCGTGTAGACTGGACCCCCATCGACGATCCGGGCAGGGGGGGTCCGGGCAGGGGGGGTCCAGCCCCCTCCAGCCAATGCCTCCACTCCTCCAAAGCAAGCTTAATGGCCAGCAGTTCACGGTCAAATCAAATCAAATCTTATTTATATAGCCCAAAATACATTTGTCTCAGAGGGCTTTACAATCTGTACAGGGAGTGACACCCTCTGTCCTTAGACCCTCGATTCGAGTGAGGAAAAACTTGTCCACCAAAAAACCTTTTAACAGGGAAAAAGGTGGAAGAAACCTCAGGAAGAGCCACAAAGGAGGGATCCCTCTCCCAGGACGGACAGACGTGCAATGATGTCACATGTACAGAACAAATCAACACACACATATTGTACACTCACAATGAATAATAATGAATTACAATGGATGATAAGAATAGGTTACAGTGAATGATGAATTATTACAGTAGCAGCAAATCATTACATAACTATAAACTGTAATGGGGATATGGCAACAATGATGACGGCGACAACACATGCAGTAGACGCCACGCAGGACCACAGCAGCAGACACAGTCCACAAGAACCTGCTGGACGAGAGAGCACAGAAACTTCGGGGAAGAAGTTTAATTAGTAACATGATAGATAGATGGATTAGATAGATGGATAGATAAGGAGAGAGAGAGAGCGCGAGAGAGTATGTGAGTCCCCCAGCAGTCTAGTTCTATGGCAGCATAACTAAGGGATGACCTGAGCCAGCCCTAACTATAAGCTTTATCAAAAAGGAAAGTCTTAAGTCTACTCTTAAAGGTGTTGATCGTGTCTGCCTCCCGAACACAGAGTGGTAGTTTATTCCACAGAAGAGGAGCTTGATAGCTGAAAGCTCTGGCTCCCAATCTACTTTTAGACACTATAGGAACCACAAGGAACCCACCATCCTGGGAGCGCAATGTTCTAGTGGGGTGGTAAGGTACTATGAGCTCTTTTAAATATGATGGTGCCTGACCATGAAGAGCTTTTTAAGTTAGTAGAAGAATTTCAAATTCTATTCTAGATTTAATGGGTAGCCAGTGCAAGGAAGCCAAAATGGGAGAGATGTGATCTCTGATTTTGGTTCCTGTCAGAACACGTGCAGCAGCGTTCTGAATCAGCTGCAAACTCTTAAGAGACTTATTAGAGCAGCCTGATAGCAAAGAGTTACAATAGTCCAGCCTAGAAGTAACAAATGCATGGACTAGTTTTTCTGCATCCGCTTGAGAAATGATGCGTCTGATTTTGGCAACGTTACGCAAGTGGAAGAATGCAGTCCTCGAAAGTTGTTTTATATAGTCATTAAAGGACAAGTCTTAATCAAAAACAACGCCAAGATTTTTTACGGTGGAGCTGGAGGCCAGGGTGATCCCATCTAAGGCTAAATCTCTGGAATGATAGTTTCTAAGGTGTTTGGGTCCTATTACGAGAACTTCAGTTTTATCTGAATTTAGCATCAGAAAATTGTGGGTCATCCAATTTTTTATGTCCTTAATGCATGCTTGAAGTCTAGTCAAGTGATTGGTTTCATCAGGCTTGATCGATAAATATAATTGGGTGTCGTCGGCATAACAGTGAAAGTTAATTGAGTGATTCCTAATAATGTTCCCTAAAGGAAGCATATATAAACTGAAAAGAAGTGGCCCTAATACAGAACCTTGTGGGACTCCACGAGAAACTTTGGTTTGCATGGAGGATTCATCATGAACATGAACAAACTGAGAACGGTCTAGGAAATATGACTTAAACCAGCCTAGGGCGGTTCCTTTAATGCCAATTTGGTATTCCAGTCTCTGTAAGAGAATCTGATGGTCAATGGTGTCAAATGCAGCACTAAGATCTAATAGGACAAGTACAGAGATGAGTCCTTTGTCTGATGCCATTAGGAGGTCGTTTGTAACTTTAACTAGTGCGCTCTCTGTGCTATGATTTACTCTAAATCCTGACTGAAACTCCTCGAATAAGCTGTTTGTGTGGAGAAAATCACATAGTTGATTGGCTACGGCTTTCTCAAGTACCTTCGAGATGAATGAAAGGTTTGATATCGGTCTGTAATTGGCTAAGACCTCTTGATCTAGAGTTGGTTTTTTAAGAAGAGGCTTAATCACAGCTATTTTAAAGGACTGTGGTACATATCCTGATAATAAAGACAGATTAATCATATTCAATAAGGACGGGCTAACTAAAGGTAATACATCTTTAAGCAGCCTGGTTGGGATGGGGTCTAAGAGACAGGTTGACGACTTAGATGAAGAAATTATTGTAGTTATTTGTTTAATGTGGACGGGAGAAAAGCAGTCTAAATATATGTCAGGTTTTATAGCTATTTCCAAACTTGCTGTATCTGAAATCAGATGAGTGCCTGTTGAGGGCAAAAGGTGATGAATTTTGTCTCTAATATTTAGAATTTTATCATTAAAGAAGCTCATGAAGTCATTACTAGTTAGGCTTAAAGGAATAGATGACTCGATAGAACTGTGGTTCTCTGTTAGCCTGGCTACAGTGCTGAAGAGAAACCTGGGGTTGTTCTTATTTTCCTCAATTAATGAGGAATAATAGGCTGTTCTGGCATTACGCAGAGCCTTCCTATAAATTGCAAGATTATCTTGCCAGGCTAGGCGAGATTCTTCCAGTTAAGAGGCACGCCATTTACGTTCAGATTTACGTGCCTCTTGCTTTAATTTGTGAGTGTGCTGGCTATACCATGGTGCTAACCTCCTCTGTTTTATTGTCTTCTTTTTCAGAGGTGCAATAGAGTCAAGAGTTGTCTCCGACATCATAGTTCCTCTCCAAAGACATAACCTGCGGGACAAAAAAGCACAAGGGTGGAGCTTGTCGTCCTGTTCGGAACGCTGAGAGAGCACCGCTCCTGCACCCAAATCAGAGGCGTCCACCTCCACCACGAACTGTTGTTTAGGGTCAGGAAGAATCAACACAGGGGCGACGATAAAGCTGCTTTTGAATCTTTGAAAGGCTGACTCCGCCTAGGGGGGGGACCAGCGAAACTGCACCTTGGAGGAGGTTAAAGCATGCAACGGGGAAGCAACGAGACTTAAGTTACGAATAAACTTCCTATAAAAACCCAAACCCCAGAAACCGCTGGACCTCTCTTCTGGATGTGGGTGTGGGCCAATCTTGCACTGCCTGTACCTTCACGGGATCCATGCTGACCGTCCTCTCAGACACCACAAACCCCAAAAAAGACACTGTAGGCACATGAAATTCACACTTCTCAGCTTTGACAAACAGTTGATTACATACTAACTGTTGCAGTACCTGCCGGACATGTTTCTCGTGAGTCTCCATATCAGGAGAGAAGATCAGAACAAGACAAAAACAAACTTATTCAAGTACTCACGAAGAACATCATTAACCAGTGCCTGAAACACAGCAGGGGCATTGATGAGTCCAAAAGGCATTACCAGATACTCATAATGTCCTGTGGGAGTCTTCCACTTATCCCTCTCCCTGATGCGGACCAGGTGGTGAGCATTGCGTAAATCCAATTTAGTAAATACCTTGGCCCCCTGAAGGAGTTCAAATCCAGAGGAAATGAGTGGAAGGGGATACCTGTTCTTTACAGTAATGTCGTTGAGTCCACGATAGTCAATGCAGGGTTGGAGGGTCTTGTCCTTCTTCCCCACAAAGAAAAACCCTGTTCCAGCAGGAGATGAAGAAGGCCACATAAAAAAAAAAACAAGACACAGGTGAAAACAATAGGCAATCACAGGGAGTAAAGACACCAAGAATGAACACAAAAAGGAAGTGAGGGAAACCAAAATAAAACAGGAAGTCTACCCACAAACTAAAAGCCTGACAACATTTGTCTCAGAGGGCTTTACAATCTGTACAGGGAGTGACACCCTCTGTCCTTAGACCCTCGATTCGAGTGAGGAAAAACCTGCCCACCAAAAAACCTTTTAACAGGGAAAAAGGTGGAAGAAACCTCAGGAAGAGCCACAGAGGAGGTGTGTCTGAGTGTGTTATTTTTTGACAATAATGCTTACATTATAAATCCATGGTAATTTCAGAAATATTCTTCTAATCCACTGATTAACTACAATCAAATTCAAATCAAATCAAATTTTATTTATATAGCCCAAAATCACAAAATACATTTGTCTCAGAGGGCTTTACAATCTGTACAGGGAGTGACACCCTCTGTCCTTAGACCCTCGATTCGAGTGAGGAAAAACTTGCCCACCAAAAAACCTTTTAACAGGGAAAAAGGTGGAAGAAACCTCAGGAAGAGCCACAGAGGAGGGATCCCTCTCCCAGGACGGACAGACGTGCAATGATGTCACATGTACAGAACAAATCAACACACACATATTGTACACCCACAATGAATAATAATGAATTACAATGGATGATAAGAATAGGTTACAATGAATGATGAATTATTACAGTAGCAGCAAATCATTACATAACTATAAACTGTAATGGGGATATGGCAACAATGATGACGGCGACAACACATGCAGTAGACGCCACGCAGGACCACAGCAGCAGACACAGTCCACAAGAACCTGCTGGACGAGAGAGCACAGAAACTCCGGGGAAGAAGTTTAATTAGTAACATGATAGATAGATGGATTAGGTAGATGGATAGATAAGGAGAGAGAGACAATGAGAGAGAGAGAGCGAGAGAGTATGTGAGTCCCCCAGCAGTCTAGTACAATCCTATCCACTTTGCTGTTTCTAATATGTATTATTTTTCATCTGGTGTTAAGTGACTGTAAGTTAAACTCAACATCTCAGGATCTCCTGCACATTAAAGGCCTACCAGAAAAGAGATTGATATGACATTTTGCTACTGGTCAGGAAGTGTTGAGTATCATTGACTGGGACTTGCCAGACACGGAAAAAAGAAAGAAAAATCAAAGCAATTGGAATGAATTTGTGACTGAAAACAGTATGTCTTTCAAATAATATTTTCTTGCATGTGGCATGTTTATTATCCTGTATTTATTGTGTAACGACTATCCCTGCAACAGCAGTAAAAGTTTCAGTCATCAATGAAGAATACTTTATTGAATGTTAAAGACTAATGTCTATTAATTAGTTTGAACATCTGATAATGGAGCTTAAATGTGTATCTCCATTACACCAGGGCTACCTGCTTGAAGGTGTGGCAATAAAGAATAGAATAGAATAGAATGCCTTTATTGTCATTATACAAGTATAATGAGATTACAAGCTACCCCATAGTGTGCACACATAAATAAACAAGTAGAGATATGTACAATAAAACAACTATAACAACTACTACTATACTATAACAACTACTACTATACTAACTTGTGCAAAGCCTGGAGGTAAACAGGCACATATCAGCAGCAGGTATGACAGTAAAGTGACTGGTGTGGCTGACAGCATAAATAGATGGAGGTATTGAGGCAGGGGTCTCAGACTCGCGGCCCGCGGGCCAACTGCGGCCCCCGGGACGATAATTTGCGGCCCGTCTTAAAATGAAGGATTAATATTAGTGCTGCCCGCAAAATTGATATGAATGACACTTGTTGTGTGCGGAGCTGAATGAACCAATCACGGTTAGGTATATGGCTCTGGTGGGCGGGACATCGGCAAGGCTGTCCGGTGGCTCAGCTGCGCGCAGGAGAAGCCGTGAAGCCCCTCTCAAGGCCCCGGTATGCTTCTGTGCAATCGCCGTAGTACGCCGCGTTCCGCATCGGAGGATTGCAGCATAGTAGTTACGCCAGCTCTGTAAAGCTCCACCTCGCTACAAGTCTGCCCCGGAGGACACGAAGAAGAGTGTCGTCTCTCTCTCTCTCTGCGTGTGTGCGAGTCGCAGGGGCCACACACACAGCCTGTGCAAAGCGCAGGATGAAAAACGGACTTTTAAATGAATCTAAACTTCATTAAAAGAAGACATGTCTGGGCAAAAGTGGACGTTTTGACACCGTATTTACAGACTCGGATCCACAGCGTCTCGCTGCTTCATGTGTACTATGTGTACTTCAATAAGTCCAAGTACAGGTCCAGACTTACTGATGAGCACCTTCAAGCCCTACTGAGGGTCTCCACTGCTTCTTCCCTCAAGCCAAATGTTGCTCGCCTATGTGAGAAGAAGCGCTGCAGGTCTCTAGCAGCAAGAAGAAGGCAAGAGAAGCCTTGTTGAGAACAGTTCAGGTTTAATGTTATATTCATGTTCAGAAAGTTTAAGGTTAAATAACTATTAATACAGACATTTGAAACTGAATAAAAATATAATTAATTTCTCTAATCAGCCAGTCAGTCAGTTAATATGTGGTTTCTTCAGTCGTCTGTATCTGCTGTATGATCATTTTTAATTTTATTTGTTTATTTAATTCATTATTTTGTGTTAAAAATAAAGGCATTTGAGAACATTGGAATGTTTTATCAGCGCTTTTCTTGTGGAAATCCTGATGCGGCCCAGCCTTACCCAGACTCTGCCTCCAGCGGCCCCCAGGTCAATTGAGTTCGAGACCCCTGTATTAAGGCATTATAATTTGCAGGTAACAGTAAAACAGATAAAGTGCAGATAGCCATGACATGATGGTGCAAAAGGTTGCAGTGAAGATATAAAATAAATAAATGATAACTACAGTATACAGAGCAATGTTCAATGTTCAAACAAGTCAGTTCAGTGTAGGTTGGAGTTCAGTATGGTGACTGCCCTTGGGAAGAAGCTGTCTCTGAGTCTGTTTGTTTTGGCTGGTATGGCCCTGTAGCGTCTGCCAGAGGGCAGCAGGTTGAAGAGGTGGTAGCCAGGATGTGTGTAGTCCTTGATAATGCTTCTGGCTCTGCCAAGGCACCGGGAGTTGTAGATGGTGGTCAGGGGAGGTAGGGGGCACCCGATGATCTTTTGCACAGTGTTGATTACCCTCTGCAGTCTTTTCCTATCAGCTTCTGTACAGTTTGAGTGCCACACTGACACAGCGTAGGTCAGCAGGCTCTCGATCGCTGATCGGTAAAAGGTCACCAGCAGGTTGGTGTTGTTGTTCCTTCCTGAGCACTCTCAGGAAGTGAAGTCGCTGCTGTGCCTTTCTGACCAGTGCAGTGGTGTTAGCTGACCAGGACAGGTCGGCAGAGATGTGGACCCCTAGAAATTTGAAGGTCTCTACTCTTTCTACACTCTCGCCGTTGATGTACAAGGGGGCAGGGGCGACCTTGTTCCGTCTGAAGTCCAGGATGAGTTCCTTAGTCTTAGCTGACAACAACCTGGCACTGAACATTCCTTAGTCTTAGCAATGTTCAGTGCCAGGTTGTTGTCAGCACACCACTCGCTGAGTCTAAGGACCTCATCTCTGTAGGCCGCCTCATTCCCCTCTGTGATCATCCCCACCACCGTTGCAAATTTCACAATGATGTTCTCAGGGTGGGTGGGTCTGCAGTCATGTGTGTATAGTGAGTAGAGGAGAGGGCTCAGGACGCAGCCTTGGGGCGAGCCGGTGCTGAGTGTGCGGGCGGATGAGAGGTGAGGACCCAGCTTCACGTGCTGGGGTCGGTTGATCAAAAAGTCTATGATCCAAAAGTTGAATCCAATCTCATCTGAAATAAAGAAAAGGCCAAGCAGGCATCAGCAGCCATTCATCATAGAATATGGTTGGAGGGAGCATTTGAGATCTGTTGCAGATGGCCAAGATAACAGAGAGCATTTTAAAAATAAATAAATAAAATGTTTAATAATGTATGTGTTAGGATTCAGGTATATCGATCATACTGGGCTCTCTATTTTGTGTTTTGCTGCTAATCTCAGTCTTTGATATCAGAATCAGAATCAGAATCATCTTTATTGTCATTGTATTTTGTACAACGAAAATTGAGGGATGCTCCTGCAATGTCACCAAGAAAATAAAATTAGTACAAAAGAAAAACACAACAACAAAATAAAAACACAACATAGAATATAACAACACAGTACAGTGCAATTTAAAGAAAACAGTGCAAAAATGCAATAAAGTGCAAATCTACAGTACCAATACCAATAAAGTGACAGGGTGCTTAAAGATTTAAGGTGCTGGAGGGTAGGATGAGGTAGATTGTTGGTTGTTGTGGGGTTGGTGGTTTTTATGAGGGTCCTTATGTGTGTGTGTGTGTGTGTGTCCTTGGCTGTTTAGAGTCCTGATGGCCCAGGGGAAGAAGCTGTTAGTCAGTCTGCTGGTGCGGGACTTTATTGACCTGAGGCGTCTTCCAGAGGGCAGCAGGTCAATTAGGTGGTGGGCAGGGTGTGAGGGGTCACCGATGATGGCTTTGGATCTCCTGAGGCAGCAGGATAGGGAGATCTCTTCCAGGGAGGGCAGAGGGCAGCCAATGATCTTTTGTGCAGTGTTTATGACCCTCTGCACCGCCTTCCTGTCCTCCGCTTTGCATCCAGCGTATCACACTCCCAGGCAGTACGTCAGGACACTCTCCACAGAGGAGTGGTAGAAGGCCAGCAGCAGCTTTGTGTCCAGATGGTTCTTCCTGAGGATGCGCAGAAAGTGTAGCCGCTGCTGAGCCTTCTTCACTAGGGCCCTGATGTTAAAGGACCAGGAGTGGTCGGCAGGGATGTGGGTGCCCAGAAACCTGAAGGTGTTGACAGTTTCCACCCGTTCTCCATTTATGAGGAGTGGGGTGTGATCCTGCCTGTTTTGACCGCTCCAAGCACTTCATTATTACAGATGTCAGGGCTATTGGTCTGTAGTCATTGAGGCTGTCTATGGCAGTTTTCTTGGGGAAGGGGATGATGGTGGAGGCCTTCAGACATGTGGGGACAGTGGCATGTGACAGGGTTAAGTTGAAAAGCTTGGTGAGGATCCCTGCTAGTTGGTCAGCACATGCTTTTATCGCTGCCCCCGGGATACCATCCGGGCCAGCAGCCTTCCTGGGGTTCGCTGCTCGCAGGTTTTTCCTCACCTCATGCTCCTGGAAAGAGAGAGCCGGGGTGCTGGAGTCAGAAAGTAGCATATATAATATATGAGCCATACTGATTTTAAACGGACAATGGGAAATCCCAGCAGAGTTAGCATAGAACAGTCTTTATGAATCCATAATAACTTGTAAAATGTTAACCCTTGTATGGTATTCGGGTCTGTGGGACCCGTTTTCAGTTTAATAATTTTTTTTTTTTTGTATTTTATGGGTCCACCAGACCCATAAATACTAATACCACACGATGGTTAAATGAGCATTACCAAACAAGCATTACAAGAAAGAATTAAATTCAGACATGACAAATAAAACCTGCCATTGTTATGGCATGTGTGGTGTTAAGCTACAAGAAAGCTACTGCAATCAATCCATTTCTTGTGCAGTTGCACCACTCTGCCATTATAACTATATTGTGGTCAGAGCAGAGATTATCTGAAAATCCTATCAACAGGATTTAAGCACAGTGCTGTCACCAAAAATATACAGTTATCAACTGTAGTTCCCCCACTTACTGCTGTGACAGTACTGTATTAATGTGGCAGTAAAGCAGAAAAAAGAAACGAGTGACATCTGTCCAGTATTATGAGCTTGATGTAGTTAAAGTATTGCAGTAAAAGTAAAAGTAGTGTTTGGTCCCTCTGACTGATATGTTATTATACATGACATCATTGGATTAGATAAAGCATCAGTGTGTAGGCAGTATGTTACTGTTGTAGCTGCAGGAGGTAGAGCTAGTTTAAACTACTTTATATAGTTATATATAGTTAGGTATTTTAGTCCAGTGGTTCCCACACCTAGGGTCAGGCAACCTCCAAAGGTTCACAAGATAAATCTGAGGGGATCTAGACTAGAACTAGTCAAGATAATAAGTATCACAATGATCTAGTTTCCTTTTTGGGCAGACTGTAGTTTTGATGTAATTGGCCGTTGGTAAAACTGTCTTAATGATAAATTATATGTGGATATGCTTTACCTTTATGGTTACAAATTATAAAGAACAAATAGACTTTGCAGGACTATGTCTGTATGTAGATTTAAGAAATCAATATTTGTGATAACCTCATTATTGAAGATGGTCACTTAGATTATCCATTAATTGAGATCAATGTAAACAGATTAAAAAAAAATAATAATAATATGTATTATTATTATTGGGGATTTTAACATTGATATTTCTAAATATTAAAATTTTTTTCAATAATCTATATTTTTCATACTTTTCCTCCACCATAATCACATTTAAAAGAATAACAAATCCAGAAAATCAATCACTGATAACTTCTTTATAAATATTTATATATTTATTTTTTATTTACGTAAATATAATGTTCTAAATAAAGGAAATAACTGATTCCTTCACATCATACCTGTAAATATCATTAAACGTTTGTGCAGATCAGGAATGGCTTATATCTTAAAATCCATCAAAAAAAGAAACATTATAATCATAATCATCATAATCATAAATCATTTTTATAAAGCATTTTTCCAAATGCTCATACCAACAATACAAAAAAATCATCAACAGATCAACAGAAATAAGACAACAATAAATAATAAATACAGAAATAAGCTCACACATTTAATACAAATGAGTGATCGAGTACACTACACTGAGCAATACTGGAAGGTGCTCAACTAAATCTTTGGCCAGGGTCATTAAACCACTGTTCTTCCTGACACCAAAATCAAACACAATGCCAGAAATGTCTTATTCCAACATTATTCCATCTTACCTTCCATTGCATACATCTTATAAAGGGTAAGAAATATAAACTTAAGTGTATGAGCTTTAGTGTGGTTTGCACAGGTCCACAGGTGCAGAATAAATTGGATAACACTATAAAAATGTTATTATGTGTGCCTGTTTTCAAAAGGAGCAAAAGGCAGCAGTTGCTTCTAAAATATGCTTATTCTGTTAAATATATTTATAAGTTTAAAAAACCTTAAATGGCTGGGGATTTCTAAACTACTGAAATCTATTGAAACTGTACTGTTATTTTTCACCTGGGATATGTATTTACAGTTAGGCCCAAAAATATTTGGACAGTTACACAATTTTTTTTTATTTTAGCTGTTTACGAAAACTTCAAAATTCAGGATATAATTATATAATCAATATGATATACAATCTTAAAGTGACTATCAGTTGCAATTTGAGAGTATTTACATCCAAATTGGAGCAAGTGTTTAGGAATAACAACTCTTTAATACATAGTCCCTTTTTCAAGGGACCAAAAGCAATTGGATAATTGAATCAGAAGGCTGCAAAAAAAAAAACAAGGCTCTTCCCTCGTTAACCTATCATCAATTAGAATGGAATGAAATAGCTACAATTCCTACATGGTTAATCGTTTTGTTTTCTTCTGCTTATCTGTGGTCGGGTCGCAGGGGCAGCATCTTCAGCAGGGAAGCCCAGACTTCTCTCTCCCTAGCCACTTCTGCCAGAGCCAGCTTCTGCAACCGGGGGTCGGACCGCCAGGGTCCCCGTCTCCGACTGCCGCCCATCTCTCATCACACCTTTATAAGGGGTTCCCCCCCTGAGACCCCTCCCATGGGTGGTGGGCCCATGGGAAGGGGGTACAGCACCTGGTATTCCCAGGCGGTCTCCCATCCAAGTACTAACCAGGCCCGACCCTGCTTAGCTTCCGAGATCAGACGAGATCGGGCGTGTTCAGGGTGGTATGGCTGCCTACATGGTTAATCATGTAATTTTATTCAACCACTTGAATTAAATGTTGAAGTCTGCACTTCAATTCTGTTGTAGTTTTATTTCAAATCCAATGTAGTGACATGCAGAGCCCAAATCATTAAAAGATTGTGTCCAAATATTATGTATGTAGTGTACCTTACCTACTTTACCTACTCAGTGTTAGACTGATGAAATAAATGTCTTGTATCGCATTTCACATATCACCATTGCATATTATATGGTTGTATTTGTATATTAATTGATTTGTGAATAAACTGAACTAAACCAAACAGAATTTTTTTTTTCAGTTTTTGACATTTTCCTCTAATCTTGGAATACTGGATAATTTTGAACATTCATCAAAATGAAACCATATGAGAGGTTTAGAGGGGAAAAAAACACTATTTAGTGGAGCTGTTAACAACTCATAGACATCTGAAAAGTGACACAGACTACACACTGCTTTTAGTCAAAATATGTCAAAAGTCAAAAAGGTTGAAAGCACTGCTTTCATCTTTAACAATGTGTTGTATATTAAAAGCTTGTTATATTATCCATTGAGTCAAATCTTGATCTGAAAATTAACTAAAGCTGAAATAAAATGAGTGGAGTAGAAAGAACGATATTTCCCTCTGACTTAAAGTCACAATATCTAGTCAGGAGAGAATAACGTAAGAAAGTGCCATAAAGCTAAGTTCAAGTCCGATAGGATGTAGGTGCCAACAGGCAATATACAGAGGCAATGCATAGGTTGCATAGCAGTTGATATATATATATATATATATATATATATATATATATATATATATATATATTTTTTTTTTTTTTTTTTTTTTTTTTTTTTTGAGGTGCGGAGGTGTTAGATTATTTTGTGAAAGATAAAAAAATACTCTACAATGTAGTTTGGTAACTTGAACAACAGAAAAGAAAAGTCTGGCTAGAAACGTATGGCCCTGTTGTGGTGGTGGTGGTACCAGGAGCTTTTCATTGCGTAGTGAGCAAGAGGGAGCATACACCTGAATGAGGGAGTTCAGGCAGGTGGGGGATATTTTAGTTTCTGTCATGTATGCAAGTTCTGGGTCATCTGCAAAGGTTTAAACGTGCATACGGGGAGATCGGCCAGTAAGGATTTTAGTGAATGATCCTGCCCCTTTCAGATTTTTACGTTAAAGCAATAATATAGGGTGTGTGACCCGTGTTAGTTGACCCACCTATTGAAAATCAAAGAGTTACACCAGGAAGAGCTGTGCCCCAACAAAGCCTGACAAAAGCCTTAATCCAAATCAAAACGCAAAAACTTTCAAAAAGACTTACCAACTGATAATCTCATATGTTCTACATCAGATCTTATTCTGCTTGTATCTTAGTTCAGTCTTTTTTTATAGGCTTTATACTTGAGATACTTGTACTTGTACAGATTATCTTTTGTTGAGAGACACCTGTCGATAGTGTTGAAGGAACAAGCAGGAAAATGATCTTTTGTCTGCCTGAGTGATGAGCGAGTTATACTTCTTGAAGATTTGCAAACTTGATATGCATACCTTCTATTAACATGTATGGGATTACACTGAGATTACACTACTTGGCTACATTTAAACCATGGTTGTTTATAGCAAATATTCTGTTTTGTTTTTTGCATAGCCAGTCCAGTACAGCTGCTGTATGAGGAGAACCAAACCTCCCTTAATCAATAGTGTTCTACTTAAATGTAACCTGCTGTGAAATCCACAGGCTAATGTACTGCAGAGAATACTAAAAGAGCCTAACAGTACATTTACTCTGTAAGCCAAAGTCTAACTGCCCACTAGACTCCAACTAAAAATATACACAAATATCTACAAAGGTTAATACACATTACAAAAACGTCACATTATAGCTTTATGCCTATTACTAGAGTCAATAATATTTACTAGCCATTTTATCAAGCCAATAATTAACAATAAATTATAGTTATGATTATGATTATTATCATGTCAATGATGATGATGGTGATTATTATTATTATTATGTTGCACATTAACATATTTGTTTTGGGCTGGAATTATTACAGTAAGTTAACTGACAAAAAGAAGCAATACAGTGATTGTTTTAGGTCCTGCATTAAATCTGGTAGAGAAGCATGAGGATGAAAGCATAGTGAGCCAAGGAAAGCAAAATAAAGAAATAATAAATGTCATTATATTTGAATCATTGCCAGCACATTGAAGGTCATATATAGGGTAATTATGGGAAGGGCAAATATATTTCAACATAACTAATGGTGGAAAATACCAACAATGGAGAAACATGAAGGAGATGTGAAAAAATACATTGTAGAAAAGCAAACATAATAGGTCAGCAGCATGGTGACATAATCGTTAAAACCAAAAAAAAAAGAAAAGAAAAAAAGAAAGATCAGGCTATGCCTTCATCCACAGGACTTGAGGTGTTTTCAGTTGTGGATGCAAACCAAGGCTACTGACAAATCCAGTAAGATGAAGTAAGCTCCAGACTCCGAACAAAGACATGCTCAGTTTGAGAAATAGCTACAAGCAATTGTTTATGGCTGTAATGAATTCTCCAATACATGCATGGGATACATGTTCAGGTTGAGTCAGATAAAAATATGGCCTACAGGTGAGATATGAGGATGGTAAGAAAATTCACATTTCAAATGCATTAAGCAGACCCAGCCTTTAGGATGACTCAAAAGGCAGACAGGAGGAGAAGTTGGATGTGAGTATAGCTCAACAGATAACTGTTTTAGAAGAAAACTGTCAGCAATTAATTTAATTTCAACAAAACAGAAAAGAGACTAGACAGAGAAGCAGTACAGAATGGATGAACTGAGTCACTGAGCCAATACAATACAAACATTCTGGACTTTAGAGAGGAGTTGACATATTCTGAGGGACTGTTGTTCAAAAACTTAACTGGTAGTGCCTACAAAAATGACAGAAGAGATGCTCTAGAAAATGAGCTACATATGGGAATAGTGAAGAATGAAACAAGCCACTACTAATCTAAGTGCTCAAGCAAGTACTGTCATGATTGCACAGGTTTGCACCCAAAATGCAGGCTCGGACAACGGTTAGTGAGCGAAGGGGATTTATTGTGATGTGGGAGAAGAGGGGAAGGAGAGGGTCCGATAAGAGGTGGAGGGAATGGCTGAGGTGAAGCAGTGGTGGGAATGGATAGAGGAGGCACGGAGTCTGGACGGTCTGAAGATGGTGAATGGAGAGCAGGCAAGCAGGTGGCAGGAGGTGAAGATGGTGGTGGACCTGAGCACAAGAGATCGGTGGTTAGTGGTCAGGAAATCTTTCTTTTTTTTTTTTTTTTTTTTTACAAAACATTGAAGTGCATGTTGAACTCTTTTCATACAATGGCAGACAACTGGCAAGTGCAGAAATGCAGGAATTAGCAACCACTTGGGAGTTAAATACAATCCAATGGACAAGCAGAACAAGCTGTTCAAATGGTCAAGATTTTGCTGACAAAAAGCACAGAGCGGTGTCAGATACTCATACATTGCCCTGTTGGAGTACTGAAACGCACCACTGGATGGAGTGATATTTGGTGATTTTGTGAACAAGGTCAAAATAGAAAGACTGGGATGGTGTATGGATGTATACATCCATGTTAATACCATTATCACGGTGTATATGACATTAACAGAACAAGCACTGCCACAAAACACACTCATTAATTTGATAGTTTTTGTTAGTTTTAACACATCCTTTCTAAGAGTACAGTCAGAGATCAGAGATGGTCGTTTGAGGTGCTTTAACATGGAATTTAAAAACAGTCCAGAAAATAACACAAAAAAACCTAAAAAAAAATGTTTTAGCGCAGTCTGAACACATCTTGACACATCAGTCAAGTAGAACTCCATGTCAGGCAAACCGATCTACAAAGTTTGTTTTTCACTCATATTCTTTATCTCCAGACTAAAACAAATCAGACTAGTATTACCCACATGGTGTTTGCATTGTTCTGTGTAAGAGCTGCATGGGATAAAGAACACAGATGATGACTGCAATTTTTCCAAATCACATAAGAAGCCCAGGTAATACCAGTGCTGTCCAAACAAGATGCTTTATGTGTGCAATTTCAGGAGGTTCATGTAACTGCTCAGCATGGAGACCATAGTCATATATGGAGATAATCTTTAGACTTGGACTTGCATTTAAATGTAAGTGAAAGGAAGACAGTGTTACCTCATGCAAACACACTGTAGGAAATGTGTGTGTAATTGTTTCAATCACATGAGGACCATATGTAACACAAGTCCAGTGTGAATAAAGCATTATACACTGTTTAAGTTGTTTTAGAATGGATTTTGCATAAACAGGCACAGATAAAGAAGTCCTACTCTTCAGCAGTAAGGTACAGACAGCTAGCTATGTGTATTTTTGTTTGTGTGTGTACGTCTTGTATGACTCAGTCCCCAGAGTGGCACTCAGGTACTGTCTCCATTTAAACTAGGAAGTGGGGGTCGATGCAGATAATGAGCAGATAGAACAGGAATGCATTCACGGTCCTTATCGTCATGGCAGACAGTAGTATTAAGCTGTGTGTCTGTGGGTTCATTTAATATATTCGTCATCCCACAGGCGGTTTATACATTAATGTAATTACACATTGGTTTCATTGGGTTTAAGAAAAAGAAAAAAAAAAATCAACTAAGATTTTTGTGTTAAGAGCTGACCTGACACGATTAATGTTTAGAACATACAAGAATTCATGACAAGCTTTCTGCAGAAAACATAGATGTATAATGCTCAAGAAATGGCCAAAACAGTTTTCTTGAGATTGCATGAAGGATTAATGTGGACTGTGTATCATATAGGGCTGAATTATCTCGTGTTGGAAGCCTTTTAGTGTAAATGCTGATAGATTTGATTGGTTCCTGGGTCCCACAGAGATAGTGCAGAGAACTGCTGAATAATGCATTGCATGTAACTAAGCAAGATCTCAAAGTCAAACTACCATTAAATATGCATGCAACATGTAAGGCATATGAAATCACATGTTGAACTTCACCTTGGATCTAATGTCTTGTCAGATCGAGTGCAAAACACAAATAATATCTCCTTCCACTGCCATCCCCCATACACACTAATTAGCGTTACCAGAAGAGGTTTCACAAACCTCCTACCATGCCTTCATACAACATCACTCACTGCATGACTACATCCCATTCAGCCTATGACACACCACTGTGTGTGCTGGTTGTCCTTTCTAGGTGATTAAAATAACAGTCACTGCTCTCCTCTTCTGCAGAGTAGGACCTGTTGTTGCCAGACTCAGAGAATCTGTTTTAACAGATGAGAGTAATCCCAGCTGTGTAACTACAGATTAATTTACAGCATTCATCAACATTGCCATCCTTGAGACTCTTTCACCTCCACAAAAGCAACTGGATGAAAAGAGTAAGGCCGGTTGGACCAAAACACCTTCACATGGTAAGAAAAATGTGATTACAACACGTAATTGTGTGAGGAATTACAGTATGTAAGTCTCTATCTTCCAGTGGTAGTCCATGGAAACAGCACAGTATGGATGTGTTCATTTTGTCCTTGCAATTTGGAAACTTGCATGCATGAATCATTTACTTACTTCTATAGCATGAACTGATCCTGAGCTATCCATAGCCACCGATGTAGACAAACATGAAAAAAATGAATATGCAGGCTGCCCAGGATAGATATCTCTATATGTAGTGGGTACTACAAGAAGTATTTTATTGGCCCCACTGGGATGAACACAATGTAAGCTAGCTCTTATCAAAAGCTAGTTGTCAAAGTTACCAGGAGAACTAACACTTCTACTCGGAGCTAACACTAGTAAAACAAAGCAGTGAGCAATAAAGCCAGCAAAGTCGAGCAAAAAAGAAAAATGAGGAAGAGGTAAAATCTAAAGAACTTGAAGCCCCAACATAAATTGTCATTAATGCAGAAATAAAATGAAGGTGGATAATCAGAAAATGGAGCACAGATAGCCACAACTTACATCCTGCTGTCGGCTCCTGTTCCCTACACTATTCCCTTCCCTGAGATGCCTTCTAGTTGCCTCACTTCAGGAGGAATAGAGATAAGTGATGTATGTTGAGCTAGTTGTTCACCTACAGGTATATGGTGAATTAAGTGTGTTTTTTTCAGTTGTACAAAGGAGAAAGGAAAGGGGGTCCCTTGCTGCAAAAGCAACACTCACCTCAATGGATTGGACTGTGCTAAATTGTCAACAACAATATCAAAAAACGTATTGTGCAGACTAAAGAGGAGAAAACAAATAAAATAAATTGAAGCCAGCAATGTGTGAGAGACAAAAAGCTCAGCCTCCAGTATATGGTACTACCATTCAAACTGTCAGGTGTCTGTGGGAAAGGAAACCCCGAACAAATTTGTCTTGGAATAGTTCAATACTTAATGTAGAGTATTCCAGGAGTCATTACAAATTCCTTTTATGATCTAGTTGAAAATGATTGGGGACAATGCAGAAAATGATTAAAGGTCTCTTTGTATGCACTCACACCAGTTAGACATCTGCTCCTTTTCACAAAAATCATGAAAACAAAAAAAAAAAAAAAAAAAACCCACAAAAGACAAAGAAGAAAACGATGCAACACAACGATGACAATGAAATGTCTGGTATAGCTACTTGTCAGTGCAACCTCTGACAGCAATGCAGTCTCAGGTAGATGAAAACACAGATCCAACTGAATTGAATATGGTAATGTCTCAATGAATTCTGAGTCTAGGGAGGGGCCACCAAGGGCTGAGAAAAAATAAAGAAATCACACGTTGTTGTGTCTGTGCAGGATATACATAAAACCAGACTTGGAGAATTAGAAACCGAGGTTTATTGAAATAATTGTTATGGGGCTGGTGAAGAAGGAAGGGGAATCCAGTGAAGACACGGCAAAAGGCAAAAGTCTGTGCTCACACAAGAAGGTAAATTAGCGATAGCTTCACCGTCACATTCAGTGCAATTTTTAGATGTTTGTTTGAGTTTTACAAGCAACCTTGCTCGTATTAGGCAGCACTGTGTCCCCTCCTGTGCTGAATGCCCTGCGTGTCCCGATGAAAACGTAAAGATCTCCTCTGAGCGTCAGACTCACCTATTGGTACACGCACCTCATGATAGCCTGTTAGGCTTGTACGTGAGCCTGAGTACTAATTGTTTGTTTGTGTTAGGGCAGCATCGAGAGGCCCTGCTGTTTTGACTCCGCTCCACTGCTACTTTTCGGTCCGAGCTAGCCTGTCACTCCGACGGTGCTGCCCGGTCCTCCTTTGCAGCTGTTGGTGCTACTCTTGGCTCCTGCCTCAACAGCGATCACTATCCACGTTGCATGCTCGACCTTGAACGCCACTGTATACTGACCGGTGGCACGGATTAGTGTGGGCATCAGGTTAATTGGGATTAAATACTCTATTAATAGTAATAATGGTAATGGTAATAATGGTAATAGTAATAATAATTTTCTAATTTGTATTCATCATTCTGATCCAGGTTTGAATGGACCGGGGGGGTTGGATCTCAGATGTTTGTTTTAGAATATAGAATAGAATAGAATATAGAATAGAATATCTTTATTTGTCATTGTCACATGTACAACGAAATTAAAAGTGCCAACCAGTCAGTGCAAAAGATTCCACCAAGTGCAAAATTTATAAAGTGCAAAAAATTACATAACAACAACAACAACAACAACAACAACAAGTGGAACAGATTACTGTGTGAATGATTGTCAGCGTGCCTTAGTTTTAGCAGCATTTAAACAGGTGATTGCCGTGGGGTAGAAACTGTGCATGAATCTGTTTGTCCTTGCCCTGATTGATCTGTACCGCTTTCCTGATGGCAACAGTTCAAACAGGGGGTGGCCAGGGTGTGAGGTGTCTTTTATTATATTGTGGGCTTTCTTCACACACCGCAAGCGGTGAAGATCTTCCAGTGTGGGGAGGGGGCAGCCAACAATCTTTTGGGCGGTCTTGATGACCCCCTGGAGCGCATTCCTCTGAGCTGCTGTGCTGCTAGCGTACCATATACATATGCAGTATGTCATTATACTTTCTATGGTGGCTCTGTAGAAACAGATAAGCAGCCTTTGTGTGATATTACTCTTTCTGAGTGTCCTTAGAAAGTACAGTCTGTGTTGGGACTTCTTCAGCAGCTCAGAGGTGTTTGCGCTCCAGGTCAGGTTGTCCTCAATGCTGACTCCCAGGAAGCGAAAGTTTGTTACTCTCTCCACGCTTTGCCCGCTGATGTTAAGTGGAGAGATCTCTGTCCTTTTTTTCCTATAGTCAATTATGAGTTCTTTTGTCTTTGAGGTGTTCAGGAGAAGGTTGTTGGCCACACACCATGACACCAGCTGCGTTACCTCGTCTCTGTAGGCAGACTCGTCACCCCCAGATATGGGCCCCACCACCGTGGTGTCGTCAGCAAATTTAATGATGGTGTTGCTCTGATGGACAGGGGAGCAGTCATGTGTGTACAGGGAGTAGAGCAGTGGGCTGAGCACACAGCCCTGGGGAGAGCCAGTGCTGAGGCTCAGGGCTGGGGATGTGTGGTGGCCGATTCTCACTCTCTGTTTGCGGTCGGAAAGGAAACTGTTAATCCACATGCAGGTTGTGTGAGGAAGGAAGCCCCAGGTCTCTCAGCTTGGTCACCAGTCTGTGTGGGAGGATGGTATTAAATGCTGAGCTGTAATCCACGAAGAGCATCCGCACATAGTTCCCTTGTCCCTCCAGGTGTGACAGGGCGGCATGGAGTGCTGTGGCCACGGCGTCCTCCGTGGATCGGTTTGCTCTGTACGCAAACTGGTGGGGGTCAAGGCTGCGTGGCAGGGCTGATGTGATGTGATTACGGACCAGTTTTTCAAAGCACTTCATCACCACTGGGGTGAGTGCCACTGGTCTGTAGTCATTTAGACCAGAGATGTGGGGCTTCTTGGGCACAGGAACTATGATGGAGGACTTGAGACAGGGTGGGACATTTGACTGTGCTAGTGATCTGTTGAAGATCCTGGTGAAGATCCCAGCCAGCTGGTCGGCACAGTCCCTCAGCACCCGGCCCGGGACGCCATCAGGACCCGTCGCCTTCCTCGGGTTGACAGCCCGCAGCGAGCGCCTCACCCCGTGTTCCTCCAGAGTGAGGACTGTGCTGCTGTGGGCTGCGTGGTGTTGTTGGGCCTCTGGTGCTGTGACCTCAAAGCGGGCAAAGAAGATGTTCAGCTCCTCTGCCAGTGCAGGGTCACCTTCGGCGGCTCCGGGGTTGGTTTTGTAGTTTGTCAGATGCTGGATGCCCTGCCACACCTGCCTGCTGTTGTTACTTTCCAGGTGGACCTCGATTCTTCTCCTGTATTCCGCTTTGGCCAGTTTGATGCCTCTCCTCAGGTCGGCTCGAGCTGCACTATAGTGGTCTCTGTCGCCGGTCCTGAAGGCTATGTTTCTCTGTTTCAGCAGCTGCTGGACCCCCCTGGTCATCCAGGGCTTTTGGTTTGGGTAGACCCGGATGCGTTTTTGCACTGTGACAGTGTCTATGCAGTTCTTGATGTAACAGAGGACACTGTCTGTGAACACATCCAGGTTTTGATGTTCAAAAATGTCCCAGTTGGTCCTTTCAAAGCAGTCCTGTAGCTGCATGGAGGCCTCCTCTGGCCATATGGTAACAGTCCTTGTAGTGGTGTGAGCGCTTTTCTTAACGGCTGCATATGCCGGGATTAGGAACAGTGATATGTGGTCAGACTGGCCCAGGTGTGGTAGGGGGCTAGCCCTGTAGCCCCCTTTGATGTTATATTGTGACTTCAATTATTCAGTGATTTACTTAAGTGATTTACTTAAGTGATTTACCGTTTAATTGGGTTATTGGTTTGTTTTGCTTGTTCATTAGGAACAGTTTATTATTTCTTTTTGAGTTATTGTTTTGGGTTAAGTTTGGTTAGGTCCCTTATTTTTATGTATTTTTTTTACCTAGAGTAATTGTGTTTACCTACACCAGTAGCAGGCTTACTGGCAGTTTGTATTGTTATTTCTTTGCAACTCAGTTTCTGTGAATTTATGGTTGATTGTTGTCTTTTTTTTCTAGTGATTGAATCCCGACTGTTTTTATTCTGTCTTTTCAGGTGCTGAGAGCTGACGGTGGTGGTCCTGTTGTCCTCTGTGGTGGGTCCCCCCTTTTGAGTGTGTGTATGTGTGTGTTTTGCACCCCTGATTTGTCCCTCCTGTCCCGTGTGTTCTGTGAGTACACAGGTGGGCTGGGTGTACCTTCCCTGACATTCCCCTCACTCAGTGTTACCTGTCCCTCGTCACCACCAGTAGGCTCCAGCCATGAAAATTGTTCTTCCTCCTGGTATGAATGTATGGTTTTAAGCAATTTAGTCTTGTTAAATTAAATTGTCAATTCTTTTAAAACTGAACCCTGTCTCAATGCCACATCAATTTTAAGTCCCAGAACACCAGCAAATCCATCCTATACTTGTACATATTTTGATAATTAGTAGTTGAGTCACCAAAATAAGCAGCTGGTGGCACTAATGTCCACTACGATTGTGCCATTAAATCGTTTTAAAAGAATGTGACACAATGAGCTGACGTTTTTTAAAGACATCAAACCTCAAACATTTAAAAATAATGTAGAAAACCATATAACCTTAGTAACATGGCATTTGTTTGTTTAATGTATTAATTTCATGGTCAGGCACCATCATATTTAAAAGAGCTCATAGTACCTTACCTCCCCACTAGAACATTGCGCTCCCAGGATGGTGGGTTTCTTGTGGTTCCTATAGTGTCTAAAAGTAGATTGGGAGCCAGAGCTTTCAGCTATCAAGCTCCTCTTCTGTGGAATAAACTACCACTCTGTGTTCGGGAGGCAGACACGATCAACACCTTTAAGAGTAGACTTAAGACTTTCCTTTTTGATAAAGCTTATAATTAGGGCTGGCTCAGGTCATCCCTTAGTTATGCTGCCATAGAACTAGACTGCTGGGGGACTCACATACTCTCTCGCTCTCTCTCTCTCATTCTCTCTCTCTCCTTATCTATCCATCTATCTAATCCATCTATCTATCATGTTAATAATTAAACTTCTGCCCCGGAGTTTCTGTGCTCTCTCGTCCAGCAGGTTCTTGTGGACTGTGTCTGCTGCTGTGGTCCTGCGTGGCGTCTACTGCATGTGTTGTCGCCGTCATCATTGTTGCCATATCCCCATTACAGATTATAGTTAGTTAATAATTTGCTACTGTGTATCTGTATCTTTACCACTAGTTTCACTGTTGCTGTAATGGTTCATCATACGTTGTTCTCATTTTGTCATTGTCATTATTTGTCACTGTTATTCATTGTGAGTGTACAATATGTGTTTGTTGATTTGTTCTGTACATGTGACATCATTGCACGTCTGTCCGTCCTGGGAGAGGGATCCCTCTTCTGTGGCTCTTCCTGAGGTTTCTTCCACCTTTTTCCCTGTTAAAAGGTTTTTTGGTGCGCAAGTTTTTCCTCACTCGAATCGAGGGTCTAAGGACAGAGGGTGTCACTCCTTGTACAGATTGTAAAGCCCTCTGAGACAAATGTATTTTGTGATTTTGGGCTATATAAATAAAATTTGATTTGATTTAATTTGTTGTTACAATCTAATCATCAGTATATCATCAAATCTCTGATTTATTTGCTGCTATTTATTCATTAATCTCTTCTGTGGAGTCACATGCCTCATGTACATCACTCACCAAGTTTGCACTGCATTTTGTCACATTTTGGTTTATTAATACAACAACTTGTGCACTTGATCCAAGCAATCTTTTTATTTTATTTTTTATTTTTTTTAAATGTTGGATTTTCAGTGTAATCAGTTTACAGACTCTACACAGAAAGAAACTACATGGCTGGTGGATTTGAACCCGGGACCATGTCACTGCGCTGCAACAAATGGATGTTGGAATACTATGCAGGAGTTTACTAAAAACAACCTATAGACTCATACAACAGTAATCCTTCTTAACCATCATTTATGACCCACTAGAAACTGTTGTATTTATCTGCAGAGACCCTGCCTTATGCCTGTATTTTATTATTTTACTGTGTTCAGGGTGTTTCTGGGCATCAACTGTTAGGCAGTGGGTGTGAGGTCACTCTGCCAAAGAGGAGGGGTCAATTTTGAAAACTGACAAACACCAACTAATAAATCCTGAATAGTATACCTTTAAATTATTATAAACACGTAACGCACTTTATACCACCAGGACCTGCACTTTACATTTCTGTAATAACAGAGTAATTTAAGGGTTGGTGAAACATGTTTATTAGAGATTAATAAACCTTTTTTTTATTTAGTTTTTGTATTTTATTTTTATTTGCATTAAAAGTTGGTTGATCAACAACAGGCATCAAAACCCTGACAGTAGAGCAATAGAAGAGCACAATACCAAAAATAAATATGCACATTGCAGAACTAAAGCTTAGAGCAATACCTACATTCAGGATTTTTAATCGTAAGTGGGTTTTTTTTATAATCTTCCAATTAGTCCTGTATAAAGCAACAGGATGGTGTACTGTAGGCTGCATTTTTCTCTGAGGCTACAGTGTTGGCAGATTATTATTTTTTTTCTCCAAACAAACTTAAAACTCATCTACTTTTTGAACAGATGGTGATGGATCCATTGCCCAGAGAAAAAGTTTAATGGGCTTGAACTTTCTGTCTATCAAAACAGATGGAAATCTGACAGAGATGGACGCATCCTCATCCCTGTCCAGACAGCTCTGATTAGAAGATAATTGAGAATCGTATATAGAAACAGACATGATGGATCATGAGACTACGACCATCATGCCAGCTGCTGAGTGTAACTTACAATACAAGATAAACAGGGTGAAAGATCCCCTCCTGAAGTGTTTAAAAATATTAATAAAATCTTTAAATAATAATTTGTGTCCAATAGGCCAATAGACAGAAAGTTCAGTCATCCAATAAAAAACCCTTAGTCATCTCCTCCTTCTTACTGAAAGCTCCACAGCTTATGAATATGTACATATTGTTGATTTCAAAAAGTTGAACTGTTGAACACAAGATGTCTCCTACGTCACCAATTACATGCATTTGGGACCGTTGGTTCCAAACTAGTTGTGATGTCACATATCACACCTTAAAACACTTGGTTTAAGTTAATGATTGTGTTTTTGTAGCCTAATGAAAACCATATTTGGAAAACAGAAACCCTGGTGAAAGTGTGCACAACAACTTCTCTGACCACTTCCCTATGACAGAAATGTAGAACTTGGACTGAACTGGATAAACAATTTCCAGTGATCATTCAGTAAGGAGTTTCTTCCAAAACAAATGTCAAACATTTAGCTATGTATTAGGTTTTAGGGGACAGGATTGAGGCATGTCAACACACCTTAATTGGCCTCATGTTACGCCACTGTCCCCTTTTGTAGCATGGACTTGCATCAACTTTCAGGAAAAACAATAATTTACTACAGCTACTGTACTTTGATAACTTATTGCATATACCTTAATCTCTATGTGGACCAACACAATGTTTTTTCTCATTTACTTCCAATATAATGATTAATTAACAACCAGTTTGGCACATTACTAGGAAATGGTATATTACTGCTAATACAAGTCATGGTGGTAGGCGAAATATTTGGGTTTTTCCAAAGTCTGACTAATTTCTCTGTATATTGGGTGCAGAAAGAAAATAAATAGATTTAATTCAATATTCCCATGCTTCTATAACAAAGTTATTGAACCATGTGATTCATGGACTAACAAACAACAGTATGAATGCATTCATCAGTACAGCAGAGAAAATCTTTCTTACCTGGAAATCTTAAAGGTGCATGTGTGTTAGAGTGCAGTGGGTGTCATTTTAGGCTTTCTCCAACCCTGATAAAGAAGAGTTGGATTTCAGTTGTTGCTAGAGAAAGTTTTATATCCAGAATTAACTGCAGCTGCCATGAAGGCTTTACCCAGCAATTTGACTCCAGCTCAACGAGAAGAAATTTCCTTTTAACTTGAAAAAGGGTGATTTCAGTAAGTACACTTTAACACCTTTAAGATGTATCCCTGTTTTACATAATGACTCGAAGCATTTCAAACCTTTTTTTTTATTTTCTTTTTTGCATAACCAGGGTCTTTAGGCTGTTGAACTTTCCACAAAGCAGCTGGTAAAAGCCCTGTCTTCGGAGATCCATTTGACATAATGGCACTTTGAATGTAGAAATTACCTACCATGTGGTTGTCAAGGTTTCTGGACTGAGTGGTAAGATAACAATTCCCCAATGGTAGATGTAAAACTTTTCCATTTAATTAAAACTCTGAATTAACAACTGAAACAGATAATACAGCCATTACTTTCGGCTTTAAATAATAGGCATGTATTGTAATTCTATAGAATGCTTTTTTAGACTTCAGCAAAGTGCTTTCTGACATAGAAGACTACTAGACAATGGAGGGTTTCACATGACATTCCATGTGAACACCCATGTGGCCAGTTGTATTGTCCATGTGAACCTGGTGCAGGTTTGAAAGTGTCTCACACCTGTGAAATCTGACATCTGATATAGCCCCCATGCATAAAGTCAATGGAAAGTCGAAGTTGTACATTTGAAACTAAAAAGGTGTTAATTGTGTATGTGATCTTAACATCATCTGCTAGAAAAGTCATTTGTAACTGTTACATTTTACTTCAACTCAATAATCTTTTTTGACTGCAAACAATACTGCACTTTCTAATCCAAATAGGGAGAGGAGCACTTCCATGGGTGTTGCCTTTTTATGTGAGATTAACAGGGAATGGTAACATGTTAACTTTGATGTAGTGCTGAACAATAACAAGACTGACACGAGTAACCTGTGCATTTGAAGTGTTTCACCATAGAAATGGAGGGGAATGCAGCATGTATTTCAGGTAGAACTGAATACAAAATAAACTGGTAAAAGAGGCAGAGTGGCATTTCCACTATTTGAGGTTTTCCAAATGAACTGTGATTTTACAGCAATAGTCTTGTAGGTCTTGTATCTCAGGTGTGCTGATACTCCGTCAGTCTTGACCACATGTTGTTGAGCATGGTGTGTAATTTAAGTATTAGTAGTCTGGGATGTATCTGGTTCATCTGCCCATCAGCTCACTGCTTGTCTGAGTTTATAACACAAAACAAAGACAAAAACTAAACTGGAATACTGCAGGGATGATTTTCTATTGTTCATCACCACCACAAACATTGTTTTCAACACCATGCCATCTCATGTGTTCCGCTGACAGGTGGATAAAACACACTCTCTTGGAGTGACAACCAGTCAAAATGATAAATAAAATCTGTTACCATGATATATCATAATAGTACAATGGAGGTGCCTCAAAACTGTTCATAGTTACTTTGCACTACTGGATTACAGATGTCATCTCAGTTTGTTTTAACTTGAGTTTAAAAAAAAAAAGAACTAACAAGATTCTTTACAGCATGTAGCCATTCTGACAGACCTTAGACCAAACAGTTTGTTTGATAGTTAAAGATGCATTATGTGCAGATACATTTCACTTGCAATAGATGAATAAATATCCATAATCATTTTACTATTATACCAATAATTCTAAAGAAAGTATTCATTCCTATATAATTGCCTGAAATGGGGGCACCCTGGTAGCCTGCTGGTTAAGACCTTCTACTGTTGATGTGAATGCATACAGGTACTAGAGAAAAACATGAATAAATAAATCACCGACCTCTGGAAAATGATGAGCTTGTTAAAGGTGCTTTTCTTTGTACAGTAACAGGTAACATATACACAGCATAGTATGTGTATCAGTATTTGCGGTATATGGTGCACTGGTGTGTCTCCAACAGCAAAGAAACATTTGACGTGAAACCACGGTGATACAGATGATAATGATAATGCCAATGATGGTAATGTGTTGGTGGTGATATTGGGGCTCAAAATAAGCCGGTGGCAAAATGCTAATGATGTCTGGCTCCTAAGTGCATTAACACATTAACAGCGGTTATCATCTTTCAAGTCATCAAATGAACAGTAATTACACCTGTTCAGCTTCTTGCATTAAACATTTTGCTGGCACTCCAAATGTACCAATGCAATTAAATGCTGACAAAATAGTGGGTTATACTGGGCTGGTTTTGAAGGGCCTCGTTCTGCCTCTCGGCTAAACAGCAACGTGAAAGAAATGAATAATAAAGGCAAAGCAGCACTCCTGAAGGATCCCGAGGGTTAGTGGCCCTATAAGATTTCAGCATAGGCTACTATCTGTTGGAAACTCATGTAGCTTATACAGGATTTACACTGATAGGCTACAGCCTATGATCACCACCTGAAGGACAATATCAACATCTATAAATATCTTCTATCATACATGCTTTACACTACATGATCAGAACGATATTTTCCTGGGTCAGCAGCAACAATAACAATGAATAAGCAAACCATAAGTACAATAATACAGCAACAGCAAACACAATTTTGGCACATATAGCCATGAAAGCAACACAAAGCAACACAACACACCCAGCAATATTGACCAAAACCATATTTTGATCCATATAGATGTAGTGGTATGAGGCATCGCTGCCACTTTGAGCATAGGGTTGTTATGCATCACGCCCTCCCTGGCCTATTTGCCAATCGCTTTTCGAGCAGAGGGGATAAAAGTAGGTCATGCCCCTCTCCTTGACCTCTCGCTTCCTGCCTTTTCAGCCCACCCACCTCCGGGTCGCTGTGTGTGCTCCTTGCGTCCAAGCACATGTAGGTGCACCTTAGTGGCTGCTTGTGTATGGTCGGGAACGTTTCACTGAATTAAGATGTAAATCTTTAATAGAGCCGGCGTCTCCGTCGCAGCCCGGGTGATAAATTGATAACTGCCGTCGATCAGCGCATCGGTGAGTTACAATGAACTTTTACCGTTTACTTTTTAACTTGCTGTTAGCCAGGTGGCTAAGTTTTCCTTCCGCCCCTCTCCCTCTAACAGTCAGCTGATCGCTTTGCTGTGTGGTGGCTGTCTTCCCCCGCTACGCAGACTCTTCACTCCTCTCCCTCTTTGGACGGGACACTATGTAACCGGACTGAACCGGACCTTTAGTGGGACGCTGAACTAAGTAAGACGAGCACTTATTAATTGTGGCTACCGCGGCTTCATCTGCTGAGCTGCGACTGCTCAGCTGCTACTATTTTGCGCCCGCTCCCCTGCGGCTCCTACCGCCTCACCGGCTTGGTGTTTGGTTCTGTCGTCTGACCGACCGACTGGGTTCCTGCAGCTGTCCCTGTATATAGTGTGTGCGTGTGCATGGGAGACTGAGTGTATTAGTTAATTTTTAGCTGATAAATGGTTTAAGTTTCTGGGTGTTGTGGGGTAATTTATTATCTTGTTTTGGGGAACTTATTGTTTATTTTCTGTTGTGACTGATTTGCTTTGAACAATTTGCTTTGGTTTAATATCTCTGGCCAGAGACCTTCTTTGGTTTGTTTTTGTTTATTTTGTTCGTGCTAATTGATTTAACCTCATACTTTTGTTCTTTGTTTGGTTTGTTTCTTTACCTGGAGCCCTCTTAATGTGTTTCCCCTTGTCCCCCAGAGCTGATGGCCGACGGTGGTGGTGTTCCTCCCGGGTGGTGGTGATCCCCTTGTGTGTGTGTGTGATCCCCATTTGAGATTTGCTTTGTGTAAACATCACGTTTTTGTTCAGTGCGGGGTGCCCTTCTTCTTCCGACTTCACCTTATTCCCCTTTGAGACACCTTCCCCGATTGGTAAGCCTCAGCGGGTACTCCCCCTTTTTCTGTTGTTGGGCCTCCTTGCCTTATGCCAAATATTTGTTGATTTTAATGAAATAAACTTTTGTAAGTGAACACTGAACTCCGTCTCCTGCTCTCCGTGAGTTAACGAATCTGTGTGTCCTTCAGTTAGTGTTAGTTTAGTTGTAGTACGGGTCCTTGGGCCCTAACCCAAGGTGGCGTTGTCGGTATTAAAACAACAAATAAAGTAATAACCCCCCGTGCCGCCACATAGACTTGTGGAGCAGCAGTAAACAGTAGGTCAAATACAATAATCATTATGCTCATCTTGATAAAATGTAAAAAGATACAGTTCTGGGTTAGTAAAATGTCAATATACTATATAATATATACAATATAAAACATAAGCCATTCAACATAAAGTTTAAGGACAGAACTATATAAAAAAACATACTTTATACATATACAGTACATACAAAAGTTGTTAATACAATACTAAACTAGAAAATAACCTACCTATGTATATGGGTATATTCAGCTTTTAAAGCTTAAACAGGATATCAACTGACACGCACATGTGCAGTGAGAAGGAAAAAAAAAACAAAAATACACCAGGACTACATAAGAAAACTGCTCCATACAAAGATTATTGGTATTCAATGAGATGTCTGTATATTCTCACTCAAACAGGTCATTGTAGTCCTGTTGTGTAGGCCACTGCCTTACACTTATACACTGCCCCTCAGACCAATTGTAAGTAGCATCAACTCTGTCACTTACAATATTGCAAAACTCTGTTCCGCGATTATGTCTCCTTTGATAGGAAAAACCCCACATCACATCCAGAACTCCAAACACTTCACTGACAAGATCAGCCAACTGAAACTGGGCCGAGATGAAACTGTGGTATCGTACAATGTTACATTCCTGTTCATCTGCATCCCCACAACAGAAGCAGTGGAGGCAGTTAGAAACAGACTGCAATAGGATGAATGGCTGCACACGCGATTCAACCTAACCCCAGACCAAATTTGCTCCCTCCTCGAACTTTGTCTCACCACCACCAAGTACAATGGGGAATTCTACAGGCAGAAGCATGGCTGTGCCATGGGTTCTCCAGTCTCCCCCCTTGTGGCGAACTTTTACACGGAGGAAGTGGAGAAACAAGCACTGACCTCATTTAAACACCTCGCCACTGGTTTAGATATGTGGATGACACATTCTGCAAAATCAAAAGGCAGGAAGTAAAGGCCTATACGGAACACATTAACTCAGTTGTCTGATTGCCTGAAATATGTGATGTAGGCCTGGTTGATTTACATAACCTAACTAACCTACATAAAAATCAGTTTAATGCCTAGTTCTCCCAGTCGGACCTTGGCTGACATAGTACACTGCGCACAGCACAGTCTGCCGTCTGTTACACGGGCAAATTAATATTTTAGATTCTGGTATTCAGGATGTGTCAAAACAAATGAATCAGAAAGACTGGCAGACTCTTAACATTCTGATGAATATTTATTTAAAACACGTGATACACACACATTGTTCATGAAAGACGATTGTAACAAAGAAAATAAAACACAGCCTTAAACTAATACAACAACGCTTCTTTTGATATTTAGGATAACGAATAAAATATGATAGCTATCAGACTCCAATGACAAGTAGGCCTATTAAAATTAAATAATAATTAACAACCGGCAATCGGCAAATCTGAAACACGTCTTAGTGCAAATAAACAGACCAACGCAACGGCAACTGATTAAATAAAAACTCAATGTATAGGCCTAAAATAAGATAATAATAAGAAGATAATAAGAAGTGAACTCCGTGTCTTGCTTACAATGAAGCCGGCCTTGGAGAAGATGCGCTCCGATGGTGTGGACGTGGACGGGATGGAGTGAATGCGCTTGGCTGCTCTGGCCAGCTTCGGGTAGCGCTCCTCGTTTTTTTGCCACCATGATAGTGGTCCCGACTCAACTTTTGTTTAAGTACCGTTTCATCTCACTGTTATGTTCTTCTGTTTGGTGCTCCTCAGCATAGATATCTCGTCCCACTGTCTTTTTCGTTTTCTTCTTTGGTGCGGGGCCAGGTTCGTCGTCATCACTGCTGGCGTGCTGGTCAGGCTCTACTGCTGGAGATAGACTCTCAGCTAAGTCCAACACCGTAACATATGCCTGGTCCCGGTTCTCTTCCTCCATGAACGGCAGATTTTTAAAGCGTGGGTCCAAGACTGCAGCTTTGATGTATATGCTGGAGTGCAGCTCATCGTTTAGCTCCCACCTCTTGTCAATTTCCTCACGAAGCGACAGAGTTCTGTCGCAGCCGCACTGTCATCTTCACTCTGCAACAGGTGTTTTTTTTAGAAAATTTTTTTTTTAAATTTTTATAACTTCTTCCAGACATGGTGTATGCCAACAGTAAATTAGTGGCACGGCGACTTCCTTTATCATACTCGTCAAATTAAAAGCCCTTTCAGCCCGTTTTTTTTCCCTCCGACCAATCGACCAATAGAATTTTAGTCAGCTAATATTTTTTTGGTCGACCAATGAATAATCGATTGTTTGCCGTTAGCCCTAAACTGGATGTCATCAGAACCCTACAATACCGGGAAGACAGCATCCTTTCCAAAGCAGAAGGGAAAGAGATGGAACATACACACATAAACCAGGCACTAAGACATCGTGGTTACCCTATGTGATGGCCACAGCTGTGGCCACACAGCCATAAAAATGTCAGTAACTTTCTGCACTCATACTTGTTTCTATAGTTAAATTTTGGGTATTATATTATTATTTGGTTATAAATTTAATTATTAATCTAAATTGGTTTTAACATTTAGTTGCAATAAATCACACGTTCTGTTTCAGATAACACACTTTATTAAATGACAGTACATTGGTTTTCTATTTGAAGCACCCACATTTAGTTAGCTTTTGTACAGTCTTCATTTAATGCAATTTGTAATCTGTTTTATTTGATTTACCGGTGCTGCAGCTGGGAGCTGGGAATGCCAGACAAAAGGATCCACCCTACAAGCTCAGCCATTTTGTAGCAGAGGATGCTGATTGGGCCGGCAAATTGGGGGGGGGGGGGGGGGGGGGTTAAGTGCTTTACTGTTTATTCCTTTTGAGACAATTAGTAATTTTACTTGGTTTTGTTAAGTATGTTTTTTTTTATTTTAAGGAGTTAATTTTCCTGGTTTCCTTTAGTAATTAGCTGTTGTCTTTTGTGTTTGTTTACCCCTCTTGTGTTGGTATGGGCTGAACACCCAGTATATAAGTTTCCCTCTTGTGTTTAGTCAGGAGGTCTGTTTGTTTGTCTTCTGTTAGTTTGTTCAGTTGGCATTTACACAGTTTTGTTAATTTGACCTATTTTATGGGCCCAGTTCTTTATTGCTTTTGTTTGGAAATTTTGTTTTTTCATACTTTGAGTAAATTAAAAAAATCCTTTTTTGAAAAAACTACCTGTTGTCCTCATTGCTGGCTGACTTGGTCCCTCACACCCTAACTGGGCTTTCATCAAGACTAATAGAAGACAGGAGAAAGAAACCAAAACAACTTTGAACGGAGGAGGGGGGCTGCGTCATAATCTATTTGCTACATACCATCCTGCCTTGAGATCTCATCCCAGGAAGTTTAACTGCTCGTCACCATCAGAGCAGGTTTTATTCTCTGGATCATGTGACCACAACAACTCTCATTCTAATTCACACCTTGAAGGGTGACTCACGTGACCCTTTGTTATGGAATGAGGGGTGTGGCCTACAGCTCCACCCTATGTGATCCAGAGATATAGCTCCTGGTTTCCATCATCAGGCTAGAACTATAGAAGCCTTTTGAATGTAAGGTGAAACGTCTTCAAGCTCAAAGAAAAAGAAAAACTTAACTCCTTTGGCATTCAACAAGAGTTGTACTGTTACTCCCAAGATTAGGAACAGCATGTGACAAGATCACATAGCAGAGAAAGGTGTTTATTGTGTGTTTTAACTCCATTGGCTTCTAAAAGGGTTCACACTGTTTAAAACAAATAATTTAACACAATTTTTAATGATCTGGAAACTAATGTGCTCCAGCTTTTTGAAGAAGTACAAATCAAAGAGAATAGTACAAAAATATCACTAGTCTAAATGGTAATTATAAAGTCACAGTGACATATTCCAGAAAGAAACTGTCCTCATCAGGATTAAACCATCTGTCATTTGTTGGAACATGAATCTAAGTTTACATTATGGCCATGTGAATAATGCCTGTTTTAAGGAGTTTTTAGAATCCCTGAATCAGTATTTTGAATCAGTACTTCCTCTGGGAGTAACTCATTGACAACCAAAAACAGACGCATGCTGGAATTAGTGCAATTTATCACAAGCTGTGATAACAGTATATCCAATATCCGATGAGGACAATATTCCATGAATGTGCTTAGAAATCATCTAATTTTGGATCTTTCCTCATAATCATCAGATGTAGTCAGAGCATGGAGAGTAATCCAGTGATAATTATCTATTCATCTATGGTTACGGTGCAAACTGAACTGACATCAGCAAATTCAGCATGATGTCATGTGGCAGAGTGACCACAATATAAAAGGCCAGCTTTGTTCCAGAAAAAAAAAAAGTGCTAGAACTTGTGTAGTACCAGTGACATGCAGACTGACTGCACTTATACATACTCTTAACCTATTCTGATCATACTATACAGTATATCATGGCTTGCTAATACATGAGATATGCCTATTACAACAGAGTGAAAACAAAACAAGCCAAAGGTTTAAAACGCTATCACAGTCTTTCCCTAATATGGGTTATTTTGGAAGACAATGACAAGTCAACTGTTATATAGTTTGCATTTAAGGGGCTATGGTGACATTCATCATGTTGGTCTCCCTGAGAGCATCTCAACAACAACTCTGACACAATGATCTTCTACAATATATTCACTGGCCTGTTTCAGAGGCTCCTGAGGAGTCACATAACAAATCTACTCATTTACATCCAGTCCTCTGGAAGACGTTGTGGGAAATCGCTGTTTTAACTTGGACAGAGTGTAGAAATCCTAAAACCTTGATGTTTGAGTGCGTAGGTGGAAAACTGAGCTTCTGCAAAATAATGACATGATCCAGCCCAGTGAGGGTCGGCTCTGCGTGGTAGTTAAGTCAAAAAGTACTTTATGTCACATTAAATTTGCTTTGTATTTGATCATTTTAAAAATCAATATAAAATCTAAATACACAACAGAGCTCTGTCATGTTACTAACTAAACTTCTTCCCTGGAGTTTCTGTGCTCTCTCGTCCAGCAGGTTCTCATTGATTGTGTCTGCTGCTGTGGTCCTGCGTGGCGTCCACTGCAAGCGTTGTTGTCTATGAATGTACAGGCACTATAGACAACACAGGGGTCCTAGAAGATGACCTGAGAAGACCGTGCATGTTGGATGAGAATGTAAACGGTGTGCAGCATCATGCTAATGTGCTTGTGAATACGTGCAGAATAATGAGAAAGTACCTACCACCCAAGGTCTCAGTGCTACAGAGATACTGCCATCTCTGTAGCCTCCATGTGGGATAACTTTTTGAGCTAACTAATAGTTTTAAATGGGTTCTGTGAAGTTGGTTTATAGACATGCCCGTTGTGACTTGTACTACTCTCAGATGCTGATGTGTATCTAATTTATAATTTTTTCTCTTTAATATTTTGTCACAAGGGTTTGTGATGTAAACAGATGACAACAGATTGCTGTCAGCTAATTTGACATACCATTTGCATCATTGTGAGTCTCCAGGATGTCTCTGCAACATGATTTTGTAGCGTTCCCTTTATCTTACTGGGGCATTGAGAAATGATGTTGTCGAATGTCATAGATGTCATCAGGACAAAAAATACAGTATAAAACAAAAGTGAGTAAAACCCTGGTCAGTATTATTAAAATGTTAGGTAATTAAACATCCTGTCCATTTGATAAAATCTTATTTGTTCTGAAACAAAATCCAAGACAAACCCCTTACCTTGTGTTTTTATGTAGTCTCCTATTTTCTTACACGTTTGGAAAAGAAAAAAAAATCATGCATATTCCAAAGGCAGGTTCACATTGTCTTTTCATGTTGAAACAATATTTATATGAAAGTGAAAGTGTTCATGGACACTGTAATTGTTTATCTTGCCCATACAGGCCATGCAGATGTCCCTTCTGAAAGTTATTTTAATGTGAGTGATGGGCGACAAAATCGACAATCTTTGTTTGGTGCATAAGAAGTTCGGCTGAAGCTGTCTGAATTCGATCAGATCAACAGGGTATCTTTGAAAATTTTAGTCTTTAGTATTTCCCAAATTCCAGTTTGTGTTACCTCAAGTCAGTAAGTAAACAGGGAGGGAAATGGTTTGTAAATGTGTAATAAAGTTTTGCAACAAGAAATATTTTGTGAATGTGAAATTAAAATTTCTCCCTTCAAGTTACAAGTGCAAATTTTGACCCTGTTTTTACACCAGAGTTGACTAGCCAATCAGCACACAAACCACTGACCATCCACTTGCCCAGTTGTGATGTATTGTGACGTTTCCGTGTCCATGCCGTGTTATTTGTGAATATAGCTTGGTGAAAAAACAAACAAACTATAGTTTAGTAACTTGCACCAGCCTAATCCTCACTGTCTGGATGCTGTAACAGTTTTATAGGCAATGAACACATCAGCTGTAATGTTATGACACATGATACGTTTTTTTTTAGGCTGATAATAAAACCTTAACATATTTATACCTACTGCAGTGGGATACTTTAAATGTGCCTATAGTTGTACATATTTTGGAGCTGAAATCTTCAGTGAAAACCTGATCATTAAAGCTTTTTTCTGTGTTGTATACAGAAAGAGGGCACTGACGTGTATTTGTCTGCTGTCATCTGTTCAAACAGAAGATCTACAGGTGACAGAGAGACAGAGATAGACTCTTTACTAAACAGGTCATAATGTTGTTATGACAAAGAGACACCAAAAAAGCTAGTTAGATTAATTGATCATTGCTAAGGAAAACAACTCTGGTGATAAGAAATCCTCAGTTATAAGTTAGATTCAAAGTGTTTATTGTGATGTGCACGGTATAGAAACAAGTTTCTCTGTCCTATGAAATTCTTACTTGTTGTCCCACATTAATGCTGTATCAATGTTTAAGATAAAAAAAATAGAACAAAACAACACAGAAGTAACAGAATACTAATATAAACTGTAAGGTGGCAGATTATGTACATATATTTACAGGTAATGTGCAAAAGGAAGTAGTAAGTGTAGTGCAATAAAGTCAGGAGTAAGGTGCATGATCTTGGCACAGTCACAGCTGTGTGAGGTAGTTATAGGATTTGTTAGTTATATTGTTGCAGACTCCTGTCAGCTGTTGAGGAGTCTGATGGCAGAGGGGAAGAAGGAGTTTCTGAGTGTGGTAGTTCTGCATTTCACACTCCTGTACCTCTGGCCTGAGGGGAGGAGAGTAACAGCCTGTGTTGGGGATGGGTGGGTGATGATGGAGTCAGCTCTCCTGTGGACTCTGTGCTGGTAGATGCTCTGCAGAGAGGGCAGGGGAGTCCTGGTGGGGGCTTGCTGCTCACTTGATTTGTCTACTACTACTACTGCTGACCAGTCATACTAGCTGGTGATTTTCTACATTTTTTTTTATACTGTTAACAAATCTAACGTGCAGAGCCAAAACAAAAATTAGTCAGAGAATCATGGTTTGTGTTAAAATCAACACTTATATACTTTTCACGTTCTACTCCCTTAAAGTTATGCAACCTTCATCATCAGGGCAACAGTAAACACCACAACAATTATGCTTTTGACACTTATGGTTTTTAAAAAATGTACAGTTCGAAATGAGAATCAAATCACAGTCTCCTGCAAACAAAATCACTTTTACCATCTAATCTCCACCCACTCTTAATAAGGAAAATTCACCTCATATTGATAAACTGTGTCGCTTCTCCGGTTGTCTGTCAATCACGAGAAAGGATCCTAATTCACTTTTTATTGGCATTGTGGTTCTATCATGTGATTTTGTAACATTTGTGGCACCACCACATAATGTCCAGTTAAACGGTAAAGGTCATTTCATGTATTTCTGTGAGATCAGGCTGGAACTTTCACACTCATTTATAATCTGCTTTGAAAGTGCAAAAGGTCGAATCAAATCAAATCAAATCAAATTTTATTTATATAGCCCAAAATCACAAAATACATTTGTCTCAGAGGGCTTTACAATATGTACAGGGAGTGACACTTGCCCACCTACCAAAAAACCTTTTAACAGGGAAAAAGAAGAAGATATACTTTAGTTATCCCTCATTGGGGAAATTCTCTTATCACTCTATTTTTTTCATTTTACATGCATTTACACACACACACACACACACAACAGCACAGACGGCATATACATGCAAAGTGGAGAAAGAGATGGTGGAGTGATGGGCAGCCAGCCAAACAGGAGCCCCGTGAGCAGTTGGGGGGGGTCGGTGCCTTGCTCAGTGCCCAGGAGGTGAACTGGCACCTCTCCAGCTACCAGCCCACCTTCCATATTTTTGGTCAATGTGGGACTTGAACCACCACCCTCTGGTTTTTCAATTCAAGTCCCTATGGACTGAGCTACTGCCGCTCCTGAAAAAGGTAGAAGAAACCTCAGGAAGAGCCACAGAGGAGGGATCCCTCTCCCAGGACGGACAGACGTGCAATGGATGTCATATTTACAGAACAAATCAACACACACATATTGTACACTCACGATGAATACTAGTGATAAATAATGACAATGATAAAATGAGAATAATGACAATGAATGATGAATTATTACAGTAACAGTGAAACTTGTGATAGAGATACAGATGCACAGCAGCAGCAAATCATTTACTAACTATAATCTGTAATAGGGATATGGTAACAATGATGACGGTGACAACACATGCAGAAGAAGCCACGCAGGACCACAGCAGCAGGCACAGTCCACAGAGAACCTGCTGGACGAGAGAGCACAGAAACTCCGGGGAAGAAGTTTAGTTAGTAACATGATAGATAGATAGATAAATGGATTAGATGGATTAGATAGATGAATAGATAAGGAGAGAGAGAGAATGAGAGAGAGAGAGAAAGAGAGAGTATGTGAGTCCCCAGCAGACTAGTCCTATGGCAGCATAACTAAGGGATGACCTGAGCCAGCCCTAATTATAAGCTTTATCAAAAAGGAAAGTCTTAAGTCTACGCTTAAAGGTGTTGACCGTGTCTGCCTCCCGAACACATAGTGGTAGTTTATTCCACAGAAGAGGAGCTTGATTGATTAAAGCTCTGGCTCCCAATCTACTTTTAGTCACTATAGGAAAAGGTACATACATTATTGTGATAACACATGAAACTTGAAAAGAAAAAATCTGATCTGCTCACCTTTAATCTTTAATCTTGCTGGCCTCTGTAGGGTAGTTCATTGGTACCCTGATGGAGCTCTTTTATTAATAAAGACTTTAATTTCTGTAGTGTCCCAGATAAGGACCTTTGGCATCAGATGTCCATACTACAATCCTGGAATGGAAGGTACTAATGGGGGTACTAAGCATAGTGCCAGAAACCAAATTGATCTCACAGAACTATGTGGACACAGAGACAAATAGACGCAGTGAGCTCTCTGTATTTTAACACTCTATGTGTAAAAATGCAATGTGGTTTTGGGTGAATGATATGTAAATAAAAATCACCGCGGTGAGGTTTGTCCTGTTTGGGGTTTTTGTCTCGTTACTTCCTGTTTTATTTTGAAATCTAACTCTCCTCTCGTTTCAGGTCACTTGCCCTTCCTTATGTGTCACCGGTCTGATTGTCTCACCTGATCCCTGATCGTTTCCACCTGTTACCCATTTCCCTCATGTGTATTTAGTCGGCGTATTCCCTTTGTCTTGTGCCAAAGTGTTTCGTCTTGTCCGTTCACCTAAGCCCTCATTGTCACAATTTGTTTTGCCGAAAGAAAGAAATTGTTTTGCCACGTAAGTTGTTGTCTTCTTCCTCTTTTAAGAGTGTTTTTTTTATTTTTATTTTTTTTGTAAGAGAGCATTAGATATTAGTAGAGTCCCTGTTTAGGTGAGCCTTTTTTCTTTTGATCCCATTTGTTTAGATTTGGTTTTCCTCCTTCGGGAGCGTTTTATGTTTATTATCTAGTGTTTTATTTTCCTCCTTGCGAGAGTCTCATTTCTAGAATAGTCTCCTGTTTTCCTTGTTTGTATATAATCTTGTTCCCTCCCTTTAATGTGTTTTTCCCTCTTTTGGGAAGTGTTTATGCCCTGTCATTTTAGCCAGGTCTTTTAAGAATAGACAGGGTTACATAGCCCTTTTCATTTTATCACTCTTCTAAGAAGAACTTGACTTCAATTCTTCCCCGGAGTTTCTGTGCTCTCTCGTCCAGCAGGTTCTTGTGGACTGTGTCTGCTGCTGTGGTCCTGTGTGGCGTCTTCTGCGTGTGGTTGCTTTTATCATTGTTGCCATATCCCATTACAGTTTATAGTTTAATGATTTGCTACTGTGCATCTGTATCTTTACCACTAGTCTCACTGTTACTGTAATAATTCATCATTCATTGTCATTCTCATTTTATCATTGTCATTATTTATCACTATTATTCATCGTGAGTGTACTGTGTGTGTTGATTTGTTCTGTACATGTCTGCCAACTCGGGCAGTAACGCACCATGAGACCCCCACCGATGGAAAGACCCATACGCCCGCAAGCACCAGGTTGGCCGGCAACCCGTCGATCTTCACCAGAGCAGCATCATCCTCCTCAAGAAGGAGAAGGAGAACCCATGCAGCTGGGGAGAGCCCGACTATCACCTGAAGAGAGACAGAAACGGCTATAGGAGGGTCGCTGTTTCTACTGCGGTGAACCTGGTCATCTCATCGCCACCTGCACTGCCAAGAAGAAGCTGGTGGTGAGTAACTTCAAGGGTGCAGGCATCCCACCACGTACTCTCATTACCGTCCAGGTAAAACATCACACCACCACTGAGCTTAGGGAATTATAGACTCGGGGGCGGACAAGAGCCTGATAGACTGGCATTTAGCTGAACAGCTGGGCCTTAAAACAGAACTGTTAGCTAAGCCCATCCGAGCTAAAGCTCTTAATGGACAGGACCTTTTTACTATCACACACATCACAGCACCTCTCAAATTGAACATTAACAACCACCAGGAGAACATTTGACTATGTATTCAAATCACCCTCTCAGACTCTCATTTTAGGACAGCCATGGTTACACCGCCACAATCCCCACATAAATTGGAGATCAGGAGAGATCCTGGGCTGGGGAGCGGATTGTGTGAATGACTGTTTGAAACTTCCGCTGCAAGTAGAGGAGGTCACGGGCATTAATCTGATTTCTGTTAACCCCGTCACATATCCCAATTACCCCAAGCCTGTTTCCAAGGATCCAGAAACAATCCTCCCACTTGCATGTGTGGTTGGAGCACTGACCTGGCAAATAGAAAATGAGGTTAAGCAGGCTAATGGTGAGGCTCCGTCACCTAGTGGGTGCCCAGAGAATCGTTTGTTTGTCCCGGTGGATATGCGCCCACAGGTGATCCACTGGGCCCACACCTTGCTTTCCTGCCATCTGGGAGTCAGAAGAACGATGTTCGCTATCTCCCGGAGGTTCTGGTGGCCCTCTATGGAGCCAGAGGTCCGGGAGTACGTAGAGGCATGTTCGGTCTGCGCCCGTAACAAGACGTCCTCCGGGTCATGCATGGGTCTCCTGCAGCCACTTCCCATCCCCTCCAGACCGTGGTCCGACATCTCGGTAGACTTTGTCACGTGGCTCCCGGTCTCTCAAGGTAACACCACTGTCCTCACAGTGGTGGACAGATTCTCCAAGATGGCTAGATTCATTGCTTTGCCTAAACTGCCCTCCGCCAAAGAAACAGCGGAGATCATGATGATCGATGTTTTCAAGGTTCACAGATTTCTCAAAGACATTGTGTCAGACCGGGGCCCCCAGTTCGTCTCTAGGTTCTGGAGGGAGTTCTGCCGACTCATCGGAGCCAAAACCAGGGTTATCACCTGGAGGCCAACGGCCAGACCGAACGCCTCAACCAACAACTGGAAACCGGGCTCCAGTGTCTGGTCTCTCAGAATCCCTCGACATGGAGCAAACACCTGGTGTGGGTCGAGTATGCCCACAACCTACTGCCCACCTCGGCCACAGGTATTTCACCGTTCAAATGTGTATTTGGTTACCAGCCTCCTGTGTTCGCAGACAATGAGCTGGAGGTGTCTGTGCCCTCCGCTCATGCCATGGTTCGCCGCTGCCACCGCATCTGGGCAGGCGCCAAGCAGGTTTTAATTCCCCAAGGGGACTGGGTCAAGAAGACTGCAGACCGCAAGAGGCGACCCGCCCCAGCTTACCAGCCAGGACAGAGTGTGGCTTTCCGCGAAGGATCTTCACCTTAAAGTTCCTTCCAAAAAGCTGGTGCCGCGGTTCGTGGACCCATTTCCAATCACCAAGCTCATCGGCCCTGCAGCAGTCCGCCTTCACCTGCCCCGATCCCTCCATGTTCACCCAATGAGAGTCCGATGGTCCCAGCCGCCGCCCCTCCGCCACCCCCAGAAGTGATAGACGGCGGTCCGGTGTACAAGGTGGACTGGGTAGGATATGGTCCTGAGGAGAGGCAGTGGGTTCAGTCTGGTTATATCCTAGACTCTACTCTCATCAGACTTCCACAGGGACCACCCTGACCAGCCTGGGCCGTCAGGAGTCGGCCCTAGAGGGGGGGGTACTGTCACACCGTGGTGAGGTTTGTCCTGTCTTGGGGTTTTTGTCTCGTTACTTGTTTTATTTTGAAATCTAACTCTCCTCTCGTTTCAGGTCACTTGCCCTTCCTCATGTGTCACTGGTCTGATTGTCTCACCTGATCGTTTCCACCTGTAACCCATTTCCCTCATGTATATTTAGTCGGCGTCTTCCCTTCTTGTCTTGTGCCAAAGTGTTTCGTCTTGTCCGTTCACCTAAGCCCTCATTGTCACAATCCGTTTTGCCGAAAGAAATTGTTTTGCCACGTAAGTTGTTGTCTTCTTCCTCTTTTAAGAGTGATTTTATTTTTTTTTTGTTAAGAGAGCATTAGATATTAGTAGAGTCCCTGTTTAGGTGAGCCTTTTTTCTTTTGATCCCATTTGGTTTTCCTCCTTAGGGAGCGTTTTATGTTTATTATCTAGTGTTTTATTTTCCTCCTTGCGAGAGTCTCATTTCTTGAATAGTCTCCTGTTTTCCTTGTTTGTATATAATCTTGTTCCCTCCCTTTAATGTGTTTTTCCCTCTTTTGGGAAGTGTTTATGCCCTGTCATTTTAGCCAGGTCTTAAGAATAGACAGGGTTAAGTCTGTGAATATTCTCATTCATCCAGGTCATAGTTATCTCAAGTAGATTAAATCGATCGCAACTGGACTAGTCCCAGCCTAGTCAAGCGAGCATGAACTGATGAAGCCTCTTGGATGAGAGGTGAAACGTCTTCAAGACAAATAACCAAGTCCAGTTGCGATCGATTTAATCTACTTGAGATAATAGACAGGGTTACATAGCCCTTTTCATTTCATCACTCTTCTAAGAAGAACTTGACTTCAATAAAGTGTGCTTAATCGTTGTATCCTCTGAGTCCTCATTCCTGTCCAGGTCTGACATATACACAATAACATCAAATTGACTTTATTTTCAAACAATCTTTATGAATTTCTACATCAATTACAAGATTTATTTCAGCATTGTTTTGGTTTGCTATTTTTTCTCTGCACAAAACATTGGTTAGGCAAAGATCACGGTTTGTGTTAAAACAGTAAAATGTGTGGGGTTTTTTTTGTCATCTGTTGTCTTGACGACATATTTTTTATTTATATTTTTAATATCACTCTCTTCATTGTGCTGTTTGAGTCATATGCCAAGGTGTAATTGGCGGTTTGCATCGTAGTATAACCTAATCCATTACCAGCCTTACCCACCCACCTATGTGTAATGCAAAAGTAAATTGAAAAATACATGGCATTCTCCATTCTTGTAGATAGGAATGACTTTTACTTTTTTTTTTTTTTTTTTTTTTTTTAAACTTTCTTTGGAAATACACCTTTGAGGAAGGACTGATTACATATACAGTACCATGCAGTTTTAGGCTCTAAAAAGTCAAGTCCGGTCGCTTTTAAAAGTAACACCATGAATATCGTTTTTCATACTAAGTTCATTAAACAGAAGGAACCTAAACAAAATGCATACATGAGCATGCTTTCATTTAAACACCTGTACACAGTATTTCAAGGTACTTGGCAGGTTGATTGTTCCAAGTATCTTGGAGAAGTTGCCAGTTTTTTTTTTTTCTGTGGATTCAGGTGTCTCAGCTGCTAATGTCTCTTCAAGTAATCCAGACTGACTCAATGATATCAGGCTCTCTGGGGCCAAACCATATGTTACAGGACTTATTCTCATCGCTGAATATAGTTCTTTATGACTCTGCCTGTATGTTAGAGATCATTGCTGCATGCTGCAGAATACATTTGGGATTGATCAGATGCCTTTCTTATGGTATTGGATTATGGATAAGAGCCTAAATATGTAAAGTGTTAACTAGTAGGGCTGGGACATTAATGCCTTAATTTTGAATAATTAATTAGAAAGAAATTAGTTAAAGTTAAGTTAATTTTTTTTAATGCTAATTCATTGCATATTATAATTTTGGAATAATAGAAGTTTTCTGGTACTTGTAAAGCAGATGCACATGTGCTATGTGGTAAAACAAAGATGGACGACAAAAGCGCTTCACATGGCTCAGTGAGGGTTAATTTTTACTTTAAAAAAATGTCCTGATGGAATGCTGGATAAGAGCGCTGTTATCTGCAAGTTGTCCAAGAATGTTTGCCTATCATCGAAGTAATTCCAGCCTAAAATATCATCTCAATGCAAAAAATTTCACGGCAAGCACAGGCGTCTCCAATTATGAAACAAACGATCCAGACAATCCATGTTGGACGAGATGTCAGGCTTCAGAGCCAAAATGGCTAAGTCTGCGCCTGAAAAAAGAAGCAACTTTTTCAAGAATATTTCAAGGATTTTATGTATTTATTGTCACAGTGTTTGTGATTAATTACAGACCCTGTAATTAACTTGATTAAACATTTTAATCAAGTCCCATCACTACTAGTGACGTATTGTATCATTGGAATTATAATCAGTAGACTTTTTGTTTTTGAATTTATTACCAATATAAATAACTTAAATTTCATAAACACCACTGAGACACATGGAGTGAACTAAACTTTCCTTATTAATTGGCTCTGCAATTTAATTTGCTATGGTAAGTCTAACGTTTACAAAGTAGTCATCAGCAACATTATTTTGTTATCTATAGCTACATTTTGATTTTTAACAAAATAACTAGGGTAATCTGCTTTCCCAATACCTTTTTTGAGTATGCTGTTGAGCACTTTGCATGTTCCCTGAATAGTATTTTTTTCTTCCAACAATCTACAATAATAGTCCTTGATACACCTCATAATGCTTATCAATTACCTTAGTAATTCCCCATAGACTGTATTTTTTATTATTGCATGCATTCTGCAGCCTCTTAGTAATACATGGTTTATCCACATATTTATTTTTCCCCTCTGTTTTTTTAAAGGGGGATTTTTATCATAGAGTTCTGTTAATGTAGACATTCTTGGGTGTTTCTGAAAAGGATTAGATAATCACTGTCAAGACAACAGATGACAAAACATTCTGCCCTATATCATCAGAATGTTCTAAGTTCTCTCACCATGATTACATTTGTCTCTCCCAGTGTTCTGTTCAATCTTATCATTTCATCTTGAAAAAAAATATGGTGGGTTTATTAGCAGGACATGACAACCCAAACTTGAGACCAGAAGGCAGAGTTAGAGTTTTACACGCTTCTCTGTGCTTCTGTTCAAGAACCCAAAATGTCATAGAAACTGTTTCCCTGACTTGACCTTTGAAATCAATCTTGAGTAAACAAAAGTGGGATTATACATAAAAAGAGAGCACTCAGCTGTGCGACAAAATGCTGCTGTGTGTAAAGAACATATATTCTTCCCATATTAGCTCATCTGCAATGGCTGCCTGTAAAATCTAGAAAGGAATTTTAAAATCCTTCGCCTTACCTACAAAGCACTTAATGGTCAAGCACCATCTTATCATAAGCTTATAGTAGCCTAATATCCTCTTAGAACATTGTACTCCCAAAGTGAAGGCTTACTTGTGGTTTCTAGAGTGTCCAAAAGTTCAACGGGAGCCAGAGCCTTTAAATATCAGGCTCCTCATCTGTGGAATCATCTTCCAGTTTCGGTGAGGAGGGCAGACACCCTCTCTACGTTAAAGAGTAAATTTTAAACTTTCCTTTTTGATAACGAATAAAGCTCATAGTTAGGGCTGACTCAGGCTTGGCTTGGACCAATCCCAGGAGTTCCCATGATGCACTGAGATCCTCTTCCTGGATTTTTTGTGCTCTCTCATCTGTCAGGTCAGTAGTGCTGTGATGACAATGATGACCTTCACCCACTCTATCATAGATCTGGATTAGATTGTGATGGTGAGTGTAGTGGAAGCAGATGTGTACCTGTTGAGTAGGGAACATATAGAGAGACGGACCGGATATATAGGTATGTAAGATGCGGGAATAAAGAGGTTGCAGACCAAGTATGTCGCCAGTCTGTACTTATACATAGACTGCCTGAATACGGCATATTACATGGTGTCAGAAGCGTGCTGAATCCCGTCTCGACGGTCGCTCGGATGAAGTCGCCGAACGAGTCGCGGTAAATAAATAAATAAATAAATAAATAAACAAACAAGACCCGCGAGTCACGGTCGGAGCTACGCTAACGGTAGCCTGCAGTTAGAAACTGAGTGCAGTGTGGCTAGTTAGACAGACGTCGCGGAGGAGCCACTCAGAAAAAAAATACAAATAAAAATAAAAAAAAGAAAAGATGGACTCTTTTCTCCATAAGCCCACCAGAAAATTTTGACTTCTCGGATTTCGCTGGCTGGCCCAGCTGGATTCGGCGGTTTGAAAGGTTCCGGATGGCAGCCGGACTGGATAGTAAGGAGGAAGAGTTTCAAGTTAATTCATTAGTTTATGCTATGGGGGATAAAGCTGATGATATTTTGGGAACTCTAGGCTTAAGTGCTGCAGACTTAAAGAAGTACAAGGCAGTAAAGGAAGCCTTTGATAAGTACTTCATCTGCAAATATAATGTCATCTATGAGAGGGCTCGTTTCAATAAGAGAAGCCAGGAACCAGGTGAATCAGCGGAAGCCTTCATCTCTGCAGTTTATAAACTAGCAGAACACTGTCAATATGGCGCTCTGCAGAATGAGATGATTAGAGACAGGTTAGTGGTGGGGATAAGGCATCATGGTCTCTCTGAAAAGCTGCAAATGGACAGTGAATTGACACTGGAAAAAGCAGTTACCACAATACGACAACATGAAGAAATTAAAAAACAGCAACCTATGGTGAGAGAAACAAAAACTGCAGAACAAAAAGAGATGAATGTGGACTTACTGAAATTCAAGAAAAAGTCACACAGAGAGTACTAGACGGGGAAGACAACCCACGAAAGGGGACAACAACATTTCCAGAGAGGACAGAAAAACTGTGGACGATGTGGAAAAGGACCAGCACACTCCCTGAACAACTGTGCAGCAAGGGATGCAGAATGCAGAAAATGTCGGAAGAGAGGACATTTTGCAGCGGTTTGTAAATCAGGTAGAGTAGGTGCAGTTCTTGAGGCGGAAGAGGAGGACACTCTCTTCCTGGGAGCTATGTCCACAAGAAAGAAACCCAAAACGTGGAAAAAGACTCTGAAAGTGAATGGTCAAGACATTACCTTCAAACTGGATACAGGGGCAGACGCAACAGTCATCCCAGGTACTGTTTACTCAAAAGAACAGCACGGCCCACTAATCAAAGCTTCAATACCATTGTGTGGGCCCAGCAACAAACCACTAAAAGTGAGAGGTCAGTTTGATGGGGTAATAAAATATAAAGACAGAACAACAACTCAAACAGTATATGTGGTACAAAAGCTAGCTACCCCTCTGCTTGGATTGCCAGCAATCTCAGACCTGAAGCTACTTCATCTAGTCGATAGTATTGAAGAACTAGAGGCAAATGTGAAGAACCAGTACCACAAAGTCTTCACAGGACTGGGCTGTCTAAAAGGAGAGTACAGAATCAAATTGAAGGAAGACACCAAGCCCTTTGCATTATCACTGCCACGACGTGTACCTCTACTATTGTATGACAAAGTCAAAGAGGAGCTCCAGAGAATGGAGAAAATGGGCGTGATTATGCCAATTGAGGAGGCTACAGAATGGTGTGTAGGCATGGTTGTAGCACCAAAGCCCAAAGGAAAGATCAGGATATGCTCTGATATGACCCATCTCAATGAGTATGTTTGCAGAGAGAGACATATCCTGCCAGCTGTTGACGAAACCCTGGCCAAGCTTGCAGGGGCAACAGTACCTTTACACTCAGACTCCAGGCCTTTGACCACATTTATCACTCCTTTTGGGCGATACTGTTACAAGAGACTGCCTTTCGGGATCTCGTCAGCACCCGAACACTTTCAAAAGCGGCTAACACAGATGCTGACGGGGCCAGAAGGGACTGTTTGTCATGCCGACGACATCCTTGTTTTTGGATCAACACGTGAACAACATGACCACAGGCTGCACAGGGTGTTGGCACGGCTAGAGGCCGAGGGCCTGACACTCAATAACGACAAGTGTCAGTTTGCAGTGGACAAGGTTAACTTCCTGGGCCACATTGTCAGCGCAAGGGGCATTGAAGCCGACCCGGGAAAGCTTAAGGCGATCACAGACATGCCCATGCCTAAAGACGCTGCTGATGTGAAAAGATTTGTAGGCATGGTCAACTACGTGGGGAAGTTTTCTCCTCGTATAGCAGAGCTCACACAGCCACTGCGAGACCTGCTCAAGACAGACACAGACTGGGTCTGGGGGAGTGCACAGCAGAGAGCATTTGACGAGCTGCGTAAGGAACTGAGTTCACCAACAGTGCTGGCACAGTACTGCCTGCACAGAGAGACAATAGTTGCAGCTGATGCTTCCTCTTTTGGGCTGGGAGGAGTTTTGTCTCAGAAGCAACAATCTGGAGAATGGCGGCCAGTCGCCTTTATATCACGCAGCATGACGGACGCAGAGCGTAGATACGCTCAGATAGAAAAGGAAGCGCTCGCGCTAACCTGGGCATGTGAGCATTTTCAGACTTACCTGATTGGAAAGGACTTTTTGATACAAACTGACCACAAGCCTCTTATCTCTCTGCTAGGAAGCAGAGCATTGGATGACTTGCCACCTCGCATTCTGAGGTTCAGACTGCGACTGCTTCGCTTCACATACAGGATTGAACATGTGCCTGGAAAGAAATTGATCACGGCGGATGCACTGTCCAGGGCACCAATTCAAACCCTGCCTACACCAGACGAAAAGCTGCTGGAAGAGGATGTGTGTTTGTCTGTCAACTTAATAATGGAGCACTTGCCAGCATCAGAACAGAGGCTGGTGCAGATCGGAACAGCACAGGACGCAGATGACGTTTGCAAAAGACTGAAAAACATGGTGCAAACAGGTTGGCCTCAGAGCAGAAAAGCTCTTCCACCACAACTGCAGCTCTACTGGCAGTATCAACATAACCTGCTGGTGGTAGACAGACTACTGATGAAAGATGACAGACTAGTCATCCCAGTAACAATGCAAGAGGAAATGCTCAACAAACTACATGAGGGTCACCAAGGAATCACAAAGTGTGTTGCCAGAGCACAACAGTCCCTGTGGTGGCTAGGTCTGACCAACCAGATTAAACAGAGAGTGGAAAACTGTGCGACCTGTGCACGTGAGGCTCACAATGCACCAGAGCCGCTGCTGACAACTCAGTTGCCAGACAGGCCATGGCAGCGTGTGGCAGCGGACCTGTTCCAGTGGGACAATGCAATGCACCTTGTTGACTACTATTCATGCTATATCGAAGTGGCTAACCATACCTCTACCACCACAGCCCATGTGACAGGAAAGCTGAAATCTATTTTTCCCCGTCATGGGGTCCCAGAGACCGTTGTTACAGACAACGGCCCCCAGTTCTCTGCAGAGGAGTTTGCAGCCTTTGCCAGAGACTATGATTTCAAACATACAACCAGCAGCCCCTGCTACCCTCAAAGTAACGGGGAGGCCGAGAGGGCGGTGAAGTCTCTCCTGAAAAAGGGGGAGGATCCACACAAGGCTCTTATGGCTTACAGGGCCACTCCCTTGTCACACGGCTCGTCCCCGGCACAGCTGCTAATGGGGCGTAACATCAGGACACCCCTGCCTGTCAGTCAAAAGAAACTACAACCTGGATGGCCGGACCTTCAGGTTTTTCAAAGGAAGGATCAGGACTTAAAGGAAAAACAGGCCTCTTGGTTCAACAAAAGACACAACACAAAGACAAGACAAGAGCTCAGACCAGGGCAAAAGGTCTGGGTGAAGAACAGAAAGGAAACAGGGACTGTCAGTGGTCCAGCGGAGACACCCAGGTCTTACAACATAGACCTGCCCTCAGGAAGTCTCAGGAGAAACCGGTCTCACATCAGGGTCATTCCACAGACTCCAAGTAAGAGTAGACCGCACCGGACCATAAGACCACCAAAAAGACTTGATTTGTAAACTAGTTAGAAAGCTGTGGTTTGCTTCACGGGGCAGAATAAACCCTGCACAGCTTGGGGACCCGGGTAGTCTACCCCGACCCCTAGATAAGGAAGCTTTGTTTAAGAAAGAAAAGAAAAAAAAGTGTGTTATAATGAAAAAAAAAAGGTTTGGTGTTCCCATACAAGGTGTAACCAGGATATATCTGTTCATAGGAGATGCATGTGCTGTTGAAAATAAAAAAAATAAATAAATAAATAATAAAGAGGAAAAGAAAAGTAATGCTGGGTACTTATGATTAATGCTCAGGTTATATGTTTACTGTTTAAGTTTATTTGCAAAGATGGTAAAAACAAAATAAGTTTTTAATAGTTAATAGTTATAAGTTAATAATAATGTCTGACAACTAACTAAAGGGGGGAGATGTAGTGGAAGCAGATGTGTACCTGTTGAGTAGGGAACATATAGAGAGACGGACCGGATATATAGGTATGTAAGATGCGGGAATAAAGAGGTTGCAGACCAAGTATGTCGCCTGTCTGTACTTATACATAGACTGCCTGAACACGGCATATTACAGTGAGTCAACAATTGATATTCGTATTACTAGTATTATTCTTTTAATGGCTATAATTGGCTACTAGTTTTAATATTACACCCCACTTGAGGTTTCTTCCCATAAAAGGTCAGTGTCACCAGGTGCTTGCTCATGGGGGAATTGTAGGATCTCTGTAAATTGAAGTGTAAAGTGCAGATCTGCTCTATATATGAAGTGTCATGAGACAGCTTTTGTTGTAATTTCGCACTATATAAAATTGACTTGACCAGGCCTGGCTCTCAATTGAGGTTCATCCCAAAGATGATGGATGGGTTAAGGGGGAGTGCAATCAATGGAAACCTGGCACAGAGCACTCAGGACCTCAGACTAGTCTGAAGGTTCATCTTCCGACAATGAACCTTGATGCAGATGAGACAACACAGGTGTGGCTTAGGGACAACTCTGTGAATGTGTCCAGCCAGAATCCTGAATTGAACCCAATAAAACATCTCTGGAGAGACCTGAAAGTGGCTCCACCAATAAGCCTGATCTATCCTGACAGAACTCGAGAGGAACAGCAGAAAATCCCCAAATTCAGGTGTGCATTGCTGTTGTGTTATACCCAAGAAGACTCCAGTCTGTAATCTCTGCCTTTGGTGCTTCAGGTGCTTCAACTAAGTACTGAGCAAACGGTCTGAATACTTCTGTTAATTCAATACTTACATTTTTTCTCCTTTTATTAATACATTTGCAAAAAATTCTACAATGTAAAATGGTCTGAATACGTTCTAAAAACAATGTAGGCAAGATAGGTTGTGATGAAAGGTACAATATGGCTAATTAACCAACAACCCACACAGAGCATTGTGCACCACTGCTGTGGTAGGAGCCTTCATGTTATAGTCTATATGGTCAGCCTGGGTAGCTTACAAATTACAGAAGGGGACATTACGATCTTTTGACAACAGATAAAATAAATTATTTAATCACTATCATTAATACTGACTGCTGAAGTAAAGCTTTACAAATTAGTAATCACAAAAATAACCACTTTTCTATACACACCATGTAAAAAGAGAGAAGAGATACCAAAAACAGAGTACAGTTTGATCAGATTTGTTTTTAAATGTGCTCCAGGTACACCAGCTGTCAACACCCTGCTGCACTGTTACAACTTGTAATGAGAGTGAGCGATCCATGGAGCAGCACAGACAAACACAGCCAGCAGTTCGAATTAACAATATCCACAATGGCAGAGAGCAGAGCCACTCTGGGTTAAATAGTCACTTTATATCTCTTTTACAGACATTTCTCAGCTGGACTTAAAATACGGCTGTTTGCTGAAAACTGCACCGGAACTCAATAATTTATTTTTTCATGCAGAAGATGAAGAGAGGCTGTTTAAACCCTGACACAACATATTCACACTGACACGTCTCCCTTCACAAAACACTGTAGGACACTATGCAAACATATAAACATAATGTAATAATTTACTTGCATGAAACATTGAATGACGTTCAATGTGCTCTTGTAAAATCAGAGTATTTGTATGTTGTAGTATTACTGTCACTAAATGAGCTAAATTATTCTTTAAAAGACACACACACATACAAACACACACACACACACACACACACACACACATACAAACACACACACACACACAGTATATGTGTCTTTTAAATTATTCTTTAAAAGACACATATTCTGTACATTTCTGGGTCCATGTTTTATTCTGGGGCTCTACAGGAATATAATTGTGTGATATACAGTTTAAACCTCCTTATTTGTTGTTTGCATGTTGGCCCGTTATGCAGTTTACCCTGTGTCTGAAACATTGTGCTGTCTTTTAAACAGTGAATTTTCATTACCTGTTACCCTATTACACAAAATATGACAATTGACAATTAACAGCAGCACAAACAACAGCTAAAATGAGTTGAATCAACACTTATCTGAACACTCTGAAACGTAAACTGAACATTAGAACCTGCTGGTAGGACCAACTGCAGGACTGTTGTATTACATTCCATTAGTTTTAGCTTGGTGGACCTAATGAACTGGAATCTATCAGCACATACACAACATTAAAGGACTTGCATCAGCGGGTAGAAAATTCTAAAGGTGACAGTATAACTAAATTACTACAATACAGAGAACCCTTTGATTTACAAGTTCCATCAGTCTATCAAAAATATCTCAAATGCAGCAAGAAACAGAATTGACTATAGCTATATACTATATATACTCCTGTACTATTCTACAAATGCTCAATGTGTACATGATGCTACACCATGAACACTTCATGAACTGAGAGCCATTGAACACAGTAATACTGTCAGCTAAGTTATAAGACCAGCAATGTGTGCAGCAGTTTGCAGTGAAGCAAAGGATGTGAACACAACATATAATGCTTATTCTATCTTTAATCAATTTTCTTACATCCCTTGAAAGAAAAAAAAAAGAAAAATCAATGTCTCAGTCAATTTTATTGTCAGCATGATGCAGTAAATACACTTACATTCAACCTCACCGGCTTCCCATGGCCTTTTGCAGATGGATAGGGTGGATGGAGGAATGGATGAAGAGAAGCGGTGCTTGGGCTGGAAGGCAGAGGGAATAGAAAATAACAAGACAAGTTTAATTACTATGGGGTACAGAGGACTCTGTCACATTGTGATCAAACATATGGGGGTCATGAGCCACAATATTATGCAGACTGATTAGGGATGAGGCGCTCTGGCAGGAAGCCACTTCAGTTTTGACAAAGAGAACAGAAACACCCCCAGACAGATCTCAAAATGTATGTTACCCTACCTGTAGCTATGCTAATGAGCTGAATCACCTACATACACACACCATAGACAGAAATTTTACCTTCATATGTTCTATTATGAGAATTTCCCCAATGAGGGATAAATAAAGTATATCTTCTTCTTAAAGCTATAATTGGCAAGGGTTAGGCATGAGCACTATTATATAAAAATAAAAAAAGAATAATAATTGTTTTTAAAAATATGTTTGTCTAATTACATTTGTTTAATATCCAACATTAGATGCAGATTGTTCTGTTAAGTGTATAGTATTGTTATATAAGACATGGGTTTTAGTTCTACATTCTAACATACTTCTACATATCAGCATTCCCTTCACATCCATTCACTGCTGTTACATCAGTAAAAAACAAAACAAAACAAAACAAAACAAAACAAAAAATAAACATAACCAGCAGTGCCCTTAAAATTTACACACCTGAATTCCTCATGAATACCGTATTTTTTGGACTATAAAGCGCAGCCGATTATAAAGTATCAATTAACATGTTAATTGCTGCCGCATCTGATTATGAGGCACAATAAGCATAAACAAAACGTGTGTCAGATAAGTCAAACTTTATTCAACTAATTTACACTAACTCTCAGTTGTAAGTTAACACAAAAATACAAGTTTAAGTGGGCGATTTCTGCATCAAACATGTCCGGATCCTCTCAACATTTTTAACACAAAAATACAAAACCGTTGTTCAGAGTTTAACAGTTGTGTGATTTTAGGATTCAGCAGCCCGGATCCCTCTCGTCATTATCCGAGTCAGTCTCGTTGCTGTCACCGGGCTGTTCAGTGATGATTCCGGCCTCTGTGAGGCTCCTGACTCACTGTAATGTGTACAACATAAAATCGGTTCAAGGTTAGTAAACAAAACCAAAGGCCATACATAAGGCACACTGGACTATAAGACGCACTGTTGATTTTTGAAAAAATTTAATGATTTTAGATGCGCCTAAAGGTACAGCGGATGAAACAAACTTTTTTTTTTCATCTGCCTTAATGTTTCTTAATTCACATTAAATCTTAATAGATTTTGTATATATTGATTGATAGATATGTATTTGTATTGTGTCATGGGTCTGCATGCATAATACGTAAGTAAAAGCTCTCTGTGCTAAACTTGGAATATAACAATATTTCATTTCTATTGAAGATGTAGCCTGTGTTCCTTGGTTCATCTGTTGCTTTAACAGACACAAATGGAAATGGAAAAAAAAAAAATAATAAATCTGGGACAGCTCAAAAAGTCAACTCACTGATCTAGAAAATGAACTACAAATGTACATAATAGAGTAATATTTCATTGACTCTATTTACCTGATTGATTACACTTTTTACAGCATGCACTTCATACTATACCTCCAGCCAGGTGTCTTTATCTTACTACTGTACAGCTGTAGTGAGACCTCTAAACATGGACTGATTACTGAACATAAGACACTTGAATCAAGGCATATGTTGGATAATTTCATCAATTGATTAATTATCAATCAATGACAACACCCATGTGCCTATGGGCACTAACCATGTACCTATGAGCATTTGAAATTATAATACAAGTTGTTTTAAAAATATCCTTACAAGGCAAATGAAAAAAAGGTTATAACTTATATATATTGATCAAGCAAGGTAAATAATATATATAATATAATTTCTCCTGATCATGCTGGCCATTTGAAGATACCTTCAAAAATAACAATATAAGTAATGGGGGACAAAATCCATTTATCAGATTTAAAATTCAAATCCAAAGTAATAGTTCATCTGAAGCTTCAGGTGAACTTCAAATAAAGACGTTTCTTTCAACGTCACAGTCTATTCGTATACTTCTACTACAGCTCAACAGGGCAACACTGTTTGAAGAAACACAAAGAGGGAATTTGATGCTAGAAAAGACTAAATGTGGCAGATATCTTGATATGATAACTCAGACTGCTGACTCATATAAGCTTCAGATTGCATTTTTGCACTAAATGGATTGGATGGATTTTGCTCAGCATCTCATCACATATTGAAAGCACATTTGACTTTTAATAGCCAGTGTGAACAGGAGGAATGGTTACAGAGAGGAAAACCTCTTTCACTGTTCATATGGACACATGATTGTTGCCAAAAGACTTGACAAATTGTAAACCTATCCTTTGGCAACACCTGTGAACTAATACAGTTCAGTTTGAAAAAACACATGTATCGACGACTGGGGGCAGCAAAGTCTCACTGAGCAGCTTCTCTGTCAGAGATGCAACAGAAGGGCTTCTGGTTTATATGTTTACAGTGCAGCCAAACAAACTGTGGGCTGAAAGAATTAATTGTTTTACCTTTTTATTTTTTTTTATGACTACGGAAGTGATTGTGTTGTCTGACACCATAATACTGGACTCATAATCCAGTGTTTTCACATGTATTACACAAATGAGTGTATGCAGTGGATTTTGTCTTCAGCATAAGGTCCAGTACATGCATTAATCAATTTTGATTGGTCACTTATAATCCCATAAAGGAACGGCAGACTCCAGCAGTACAGCATTTTGTAGCAACAGAATAGAATGTAATTGACTGTTGCTACAAAATGCTGATCAGAAATAGTATCAAAAATGGAATTTCATATAATGAAACTCTTTAGGATTATAACTTTAAGGAATGCATTAAAATACTTCTTTTAAGAGTGTCCAACAGGAATCTGAATTTAAAACGAGCTAGTGGATGCAGTTTACTTAAAGAAAAAAAGATTTTCAGGATTTGAAGAAACAAATCACATCACAAAGTCAACTTAGTAGGTATTCTGCAGCTCGAGATCAACTACTAAATAGACTGTGATTTTGTTTTCTCAACTGTTGTGATCAATGTCAATAATTAACTTAAACCTTATTGTCAGGACTGCTTGCACTATTTAAAACTAGGTTACTTGTCCATTATAACCTACATATCACAATGCAGTGATAGTGTATAACATTTTATACAATAGACCTTGGTCAAATTTTCAGAGCTCACGTTGTGTGCTGGGGCACATCATTTTGTTTAGTTTAATAAAAACAGTTCCAAGACTCGTAATCTTGTAAAAAATGCTCTCGTAGTCAAAGTGAGGTGAAAATCAGTTTGTGTGTGAATACCGCTTGCAGTGGGATGGAGCTTTATCTTTCAGTGAAAGAAAACACTGAACAACACTGAAGAAGACGGTGGGATATAGTAAAAAGCTTAGGGAAGACAGTAGTAGTGAATTGAGATTATTTTTTAAATGCAATGATCAACCAGCTACTCATCTTCTGTTGTATTTCTGACAGTAGCTGTGTTTGTTGCACCCAGTGTTTGATATTTATGTCATTTCAAACAACAACAACAAAAAAAAACAAAAAAAAACAAAGCGGACAGAAACTTCAAGATCAAACATTCTTATTGAATGCAAGCACCAATTTAGTCACTTTCTGCTGGCCCTGTGTGGTGCTGTTAGAGGATGATGCTGGATTGGACTGGTGCAGGAATAGCCCATTTATCATGACATCAGCTGCCCAGCAGGCAGGGAGACGAGCTGGCAATACTGCTGACGGACTGGCAAAGGCCGAGTATTACCCCCCGGTCTCCCCACAGCCTCCCTGATGATCAACTTGCCTGCCATCAGCCTCTGCATTCCCTTATCATTTGTCTTCTTTTCCAGGCAGACTCCCAGGGGTGACAGTGAGGCGTTGGGCGGCTGATAGTCAGAGTAATTAAAAGGGTTAATTAGAGTGATGGAAGGAAGACACCCAGGGAGAAAAAAAAATCTCTCTCAAGACAGAAAGAGGGGTAATAAGGGGAGAGTGAGGGAGAAAACTGTTGGAGCGTTGGAGCAGATATCATTTCAGATCAGTCTTCAAGTTGACAGTGGAAGTTTTTTTATTTTTTTTTTTATTTTTATTTTTTTGTCGGCCTCAGTCACTTGAATTGGGGCAGAATCACATGGGCAACACCATCACACACTGTACAGAGCCAAGTGGATGTACTCTACTGAGACCTTTTCAAGATAAAGCCAAGAACAAGACTGTTAGGCCTACTTCCTTTCACACCATAAATATATATATATATATATATATTTTACAACTTTATCCAGTTTTTATCCAGAGGATTGTATATACAACATGCTGGCAATAACCAACCTATTCATTGTTGATTCAATGACAGCAGTTAGTGTTACCAGATCAGTCTCAATATAACAGTTTTAGCCACTCATGTAAAACTATATATATAAAAAAATATATAATAATAACCTGACACAATCAAAAATCATATGACACGAAGGAGCTATAAATCTCTGTGAAGAGATTCATACTGTAATTTTATTATTACAGAGTTAATATAAAATATGATATAACATATACATTTAAGCCACTTTAACATATTGTTTTTAAGTTATTGCAGACTTTTTTTCTGTATTAAACCAAGACCACAAGTGCTGGCAGTGCTTAGCACTAACCATCAACAGTTGAATAATGGTGTAGTTTCTACTAGCAGATATTGTACTACAAGATCAGACAGTTTGGTGGGTAAAACATAACTGTCATCACTGAACATTTCACTCATATCATTTAGTATCAATCAGTAGTTGTGTCATAATCTATTATTACACATCATTTTAATTGCCTTTTTTAATGACAGGCCATATTTAATAGTATTTAATTTGCATTCATTCATTTTAAATAAATCATATATAGAACAAGTTCATAGATTATGCATTTACATTGGACAGATGAACAGATGAACAGAGATACCGACCACACGGTCACGTTATATGTTGTTCAAGTCTACTGAAGTAGCAAAGAGAACATATTTTAATTTTGACTATTCTAATTATCTATATGTTAACTCCCCCTGCTCTTTCATCTGTTTCTATCTGCTGATGTCTCGTTTTTCAGTCTGTATTGACTGTTTTGTCAGAGATGAGTGTTATCTGAGGTGCTTTAAATAGGCACTCTTCCTTATGCCTCTCTGCGCCTTTTTTCTACCTTTTTCCTGACTTTTTCCTGGTTGGGAATTATAAATGAAAGTTTTGACAGCCGCTGCCCCACACCAAACTGATATGACACAAGTCAAGAGTTTTACATGTTTTGATGCTCGTTTGTGATGTGAAAATTTAAGAGAAATAATTAGTTTGCTGCCTGATATTAGTTCAGCTATACAGTGCAAGTTCAGCCCAGTGTCTCTACTGCTGATGAGTCGACCACACTGAGCAGTATAGTTAATATTGGAGCTGAGAGCCAAACAGCCGACCAATGCCATGGCTAAAGCAACTAGACAATGAGGTCATGCGTGTGAGATGAAATCTTCAACTTACAGTATGAATCACTTTCAATTAATAGCACATTCTATCCAGACTTTATATACTTACAGTTGGTGGGTAACAGTGGGTGCTTGGAATCTACTTAGTGGAAATAATTTGTTATTTTTTTATATATTTATTTATGAATCTGATGTGAAAATGCAAAATGAAAGCATTTTTTTCTGTGGCTTGGAGAAAATAAATTAAATTAGCAGAGCTGCCAGTTGATGCTCAGTCGAGTTATATTCCATCAACTTTAGGTGCTTTTCAAGAGCCCATTGGCACAAAGAAATCAAAATGAATTTCCATATGACTGACTGGAACATACATACATACACATGCCCTCGTATCCAAGTCAAGTTTAATTTGTACAGCTCAGTACCACATAGAGTCTCCTGGCTTTACATGCCCACAGCATGTAAAGCCAGGAGCTCTCTAAGAAAGCAATAAGTGAGTAAAACCGTAGCACATGAAGATAGTTTCATATTTAGCATTTTATTAGTGAATTGGGGATTATATGGAGCAAACTGAATGAGACATTCCCAACCAACATTGATTGCAAAGACTTGTGTCTCTCTTTTGTGACAAACTGTGAGACTTCAACACAGTGGATTGTAGTATAGATTTCATCTGCTATCACTTAAAATTAATATATTTTACTGTGATGATGATGATCATACTTTATTCTTAACAAAGTAGTTTTAGTTAACTAGAAGGTGGAAGGTAAAAAACACACATATTATTCAATTGAACATTCTCATGGGAAAGCACTAACAGATGACCTGTTGTGTTACGTTTAGAAATAACACAGCACTTAATCAGATAAGTGTATAAGGTCATGTGCAATGAAACATATGCTGTGATTGAAGAAGCTCATCATACTTTGAGCTGAGAGGTAGATATGTCTGACATCCTCACCTCAGTAAATGATACATTCAAGTTACCTACGTAGTTGGACAATTTTCACTACAAACCAACAATAATGAGATTACGTGTTTTCCCTACAAAATGTATTGACACATCTGCTGGAGCAGGGTACTGTGAGAAGGCAGAATCTCCTGTTTTGTTCCTTAAAATTGTTGTTGGTATATGTTTCCTCAGCTAAAGGAAATAGGATGGAAGCAGTAAACCACCCTCCCTTGGCATGTCAAGAGTTCCACCAGCTCTTATCAGAGAGTTAGGAATTTCTGCGATTTCAAAGTTGGTTTAAAGTTCCTGGACAGTTTGACATGCATGACAGATGCACCACTGCAGCCTCTGGAACTGTTCCAGCAGAACCCCACCCAAGGCAGCATGGTTCTGGATTCAGAGTGACCTTGATCACTTCCAATGAATGATGGACTGTCAGAACAGTACATTTCCAAGGCTGAGGGCAAACTGCTAAGACAAACTGAAATTTACATTATTATGTACCCTACATAAAATTCTACATTATATTTTCTTTTACATGGTCTGCAAATGTAAGAGCTGAATTGTAACATTGTGTAGTTTTAACAGATGATAAACTGATTGCTTCAGCACTGTGTTACACATAAGACTAAGGCCTTCAAAATCACAGTGCACCGGTGTAAGCTGCTAAACCTAGCAGCAGAGCAACATTGAGTCTTGTGCACCTGTCATATTTCCACCTCGCTAGTGCACTCAATCTCAACTTTGACCTTGTCTGTTGACCTCTGTGTGTTGATCACATTCAGGGTAGTTTTACAATCTCTTGTCAGCATGTATGAAAAAGGCCTCTCTTTTAGTTGCACAGTCAAAATGTAGTCATTTAATTTTGTTATTATTAAACAAAAGTGATTAAAGATATTTTGAGACATTTTGAGGATGCAGTCTTTACTTGTTCACACCATAGTCTGTTTATGCAGATGGATGTAGCAAGGTGTGATGCCTACGGTTGGTTTCACTGGACTCAGTTGAAATATGTTAGATTGTGCAGTTCAACAGCAATACTAGGGCTCAAAGTTTCCTACTTCCACATAACACAGCTAGTGTTTGTGAATGTTACATTTTTTACAGTGTACAATGTTTCTGCCTTTAAATGCGTCTTTGTTAACATCTATATTTGCCAGGATTTTGACCATAATTTGACAGTGGGTGGAGCTGCACAGAACCTCATATATGTGCTGCACAGAACCTGTCTCTAAATGCAATAATACATAGTAATAATTAAGTTATTTGTGCATTTTTTATAACTATACACAGTAAATTCAATGAAAATCCAGCCATTAGTATTTGACACACTTTGATCCAGTTTTCAAAGCATGACACATCACAAGTTTAATGTTGCATCTGACCAGCACCCTGTTTTGGATCTTTGCTTCCTCTCTCTACCATGAACTGCCCAATACTGAGGCAAAACTGATTTCCTTCTGCAAAAATCCAAAAAATGAGTACACGAGATAAACATAACCAAGTAACAACACAAATTGGGGAAATTGCTAATTACCGTAGTAAAATCCTCATCAAAGTAAGTTAGCAAGCACTGGCTGTACAGTACATTACTTCATATTAATCATAATTCCCTTTCAACTCGAGAACAAGAGAAAATCTACTGCACTGCATCCACATCATTGTACTTCTCAGAAAGTTAATATGTGAGATGTCAGGCTATAGAGTCTAACATAATGTACATCAGCGTATGTAGTCTTAGGCATAATGGAGACAATACACTTAGTAAAAAGGGTACTAAAATTCTTAATGCATCATGAATCAATATATTTTTGTAAGACAGTGTTCTATTAAGCAGAGTCTTTTATCTTTTTTTTTTCATTTAATTCAGCCTTTTAGAGCACAAGCTGACAGTAAAATGATATCACCACTGTCCACACATACATTAGACTGACACATCGAGATCAAATAAATCCAATTAAAACAATGATACATATGTATATGTATATGTGTGTGTGTGTGTATATATATATATATATATATATATATATATATATATATATATATATATATATATATACTCATTATATGTGAGTAATGAGCACATTCAAATGCAAGTTGACAGGCTCTTTTGCATCTATGCCCTCTGGTTATGGTCATGGAATCTTCACATAACATGAAGAAATGTTGCATTTAATGTGGCTAATATTTGTTGTCTTTGTTCAGTGTAACATGCACAGATTTACCAGCTGGGAGAGATAGAGATAATGCACAAACATGTTAATTCATAAATCAGATCTCCTGCATTCAAGTGCCCCATGAACATAAAATATGTGGGTTTCTTTTAAAGACAACTGTCAAACTGGATTCTGTCTGTTTCAAGAAATTAATGCAGACCTGTTAAGACAGATTTGTCCCTAATTTGTTCTATGAATTAGTCTTGTGCCATTAAATGTGGTGATTGGCCCACATTATTATCTATATTTTTTTAAATGACACAGAACTAATAATGTATTTATTGTTGGTGTATATTAATAAATACAAAGGGTAAACTGATTGTGTGACTGTGAATTTTTTATAAACAAATGATTCTACTGGTAGCCTATATGTGCACTCTCACACCCACCCACACGTATGCATGTCTTCATAAGAAATAAACAAGATCACTTTTTTTCTTTAACTTATGAAAGTAAATTGAGTCTGTGTGTTGGAACAGAGTTGAACAGTGCCCCTAATGTATACACAGCACACAGCATTTATAGCCCAGGTTACGCTGCCACCCTGTGTTAAGGTTATGAGAAGCCACAGGGTCGGTCTATCAACGAGAAATCCTAAGTAGGCTAAATGGCTAGGATCTGTATATTTTTTGCTGTCGGGTTTTGCAGGTTGCGCAAGTTTGGTTTCTATTGTAACCTATCAACATTCAATCACTCATTGGGCATATTAATTGGGATATAAAAATACTCCTGCTGATATCCCAATTATTAATTTTCATGTAAACAAAGCCTTATACTGCAGCTGGTCAGCAGCTACTGTCATCTATCATATATAGTATAATAATAATAATAATAGAAATAAGTGACAGCAAAAACAAAATACATACAAAAATACATGTTTAATGTATTGTCAGTACAGTGACGCCAGATAACATCTATGAATCAGAAAATACAGGTGAGATATGCTGTGTGTACTTACATATACAGATCTGTGTACACACACACACAACTCAGTGAAGGCTCACATTATTTCATGTTTAAACTCTGTTTCCAGTCAGGGTATTGGTATATATGGGGGCTCAGGTCAACATTTATATTAAAAAAACAAGTAAAATGTCCCTTGCATGGACCCTTGAATGATGGAGTCTTTTAAATGCCTTTGTAAAATAGACTTATATATAGAAAAAGACTTTTGAAGAGTTCAGTGTTTCCCCTGTATGTTTTCACCAGTAGTGCAGCACTGTTGCTAAATGATAAACATCACTGCTTAAATTTCATATTGTACATAACAATGTTGAACACAAACCACTAAACTTTCTCTGCTTTGACCTAAACATAAACTTAAATATGATGTCTTGGACTTCCAGCAGTCAACTCCTGCTTCCCTCTCATCAACAGCCAATATATTTTATATCTCTACAGAACTTGTTGTGGTAATAGCAAACTGTTATAAACAAGTTCAAAGCATATGTTCTATTTAGCTAATAATCAGAATATGAGCTGAGCTGCCCCTCCTCTCTACAGCAGTACCTGCAGCAGTGAGTCTGAGCAACAGGAGCAGAGGAAGTATGATGCCACAGAGCTGTTAACCAGTGTGTTGTTAAAGAGCTGCAGCCTTTCTAACAGTCTGAGGGCTTCAACCATAACAACAGTATGAAATGTTACTCTAAGGGTCTTATTAATGAGCAGATAAGATCTGATGTAAATTTGTCAGCATATTAAACAGACAAAGTGGTTGTTACAAACAAGTTTACAATAAATAATAAATACAGTGTATATTTTCTGTGTTGGGGCATTTCAGTCCTTGACATTTATTGTCAAGGACAATATTATCTATCTAGCCTTCACAACCTTTTGGATGTAAGAAGCTCCTGTAAATAAACATGCACATCACTCTTTGGACATCTGGAATATTAAACTAGATTTCATTTATTCTACTGCCAATGTGCACAGATATGGGTCCTGACGTTTTGGGCACTGCACACAACAGCGCCGCTGCTGGAAAGAATTCTATGGGCAAACACTGAACCGTGTCTGCAGTTTGCGCTGTATTCAAAGTGTGACTTTTGTACCTGCACAAACACTGCCTGCATTAAACAGGCTAAGAGCTTTTTTTTTTTGGTACATGTACTTATGTTCAGAAAGGTTCAGTAGTTTCTCTCAGGGAGCTGGTAGCATGTCAGCTTGACACAAGGGGTCCAGTACTCAAAAACATGCCCTGTGCTGACATAATAACATTAATGATTATATTTAGTAATAATCACTACGTGGTACCAGCCCTGTCCCTCTCCTTTCCCAGAACTGCAAAGCTTGGTGCAGCAAATCACTCACGATGCACCCAAAATGAATGAAAGCAGAATGAGTCACTTAGTGGATAGTTTGGCCCTCAGTCTGAAGCACTGTGTGCTCACAAATACTGATGAGGGAGCCATTTGCTCTTCACAAGGGTTTCCTTGCACCACAACTTATTTACATTTATTTATTATTGAGAATGAATAATCTAGCTTAAAAAGGACCCTACTGGTGGTTTAGCATGTTTCAATTCACTTCACAATAATGTTGACTATTATTTAAAAGTGATTTTCAAAAACGTATTGTATGTCATTGCTGCATTCAAGGATGCTGTCCATCCATTGGTGTCAACAGCTTGATTTAAAAATGAAAATTGCAGATGTTAAAGTAACTTTCAATTATATTCAAAAAATATGGCTAAACAGTGTCAGAACAGTGTTGTCTGTGTCACATACACATATCTTTTATTTGTCTAAGGCATTCAAAACTACCACAACCGCGGTAAGTCTCATGTCTCAAGTACTGCTCGGTTCAGATCCAGTAGGCAGTGCTGTAGCTGTGTAATCTACCTGTGGAGGAAGACCTCACAGTGCTGCAGTGGACTGCTTGTGTTCTAGGCTAAGACACAATGTACTGGCTGCTTGGCTCTCTTTGCCTGTGGGAGGGAAAGGCAGGATGGATGTGATTTTTGATGTAAATGTGAAAACTGTTGAGGGGGAGAGTTGGAGCATTGATATGCAGCTTGAGGTCCGCCTGAGCCCCAGTTCTCCATACCTTGACAGTGACCTTATGACCTCACAGTGAAAAACATTTGGCAGTTCAACTGACCTCTAGCAGTATGAATGCACAAAGACACACACACCGACAATTGAATTACAACTGAGGCAATTTTTGCCCCAAGTACTCACTCACTCTAACTTTTTTGCTGCGGTTCATTTTTCATACAGAATCAAGGACTAAAGAAAGCAGCCAGAAGAACGCTAAATACAATTATGTTTATAAAGTTAATTGTACCTATAAATTAGTGATAGTTTGCTAGGGTTACCGCCTCTATTACAACATCTTCATCCTCTTACTCTTTTTTATGACTAATGGATGGTATGTGATAACATCAGTTCTTCAAAGTGAACTGATGCCCCTATTAAGCTTATTTATATTGTCTCATCTTTACACCCAGCAGACATTGCAGAATTATTTTTAAAATGTATAAACTGTCTCTTAACGCATTCTTTTCACCACATCTGACCTTATAAAGTCAAGATTAAAGCTATGTTTTGCTTGTTAATATTAAACCAGATAGCTAAATATCAAATCAAATATCATCGTTTTGTCAAATAGCTTTACACAACTTGATCAAATCAACTAGACTAATAGGAGTAGATGTCGTAAATTGTGATAAAGTGGGTTTAAAAACAGTCATACTACAGCTTCTCCAGAAGTCAAATAAGATGAGGTATGTGAATCAGGTACAGAAATGACACAGAGCACTAACACAATATGTCTGCATGTTGGACGAGCTGGGAAAATACAGTACTTTGAGAAAAATGGACACGGCGCCATTGAATTATACACGAAGCACAAGGAACCAAATCAACTGTGTGAGGTATTGCTGTGACATGAATAAATGGTGCATAATTGATACAGGCTCTCTTATATTATGCATCACAGTTCACAAATCTCCATATGGAGTTATGGCGCAAAGCAGGTCAGGGGATCTGAGGGATAAAGTGTCACTGATCTAATGATCCACACTGTTAATGCTTTATGTAAATATGCACTGCTATCTCCAACAACCTTACATGTATCAATGCAAAACCACTTCAGGGCACACGCAGGGATGTTACAGGGTGATTTGCGTTACTCATAACTATTAAAAACAGAAATAAATTGGAATACTGTGATATTCTTTAAAATTTTACTATTGATACATCAGAAAATTTGTTTCTAATTTCCCCCGTTTATAGGTTTATAACATATTGACAGTAGTGTGTGTTATATATTGCATCCATCATTTTGCATGCTAATACTATACATACTCTGGGTATCTCATCATGTCATTTTATTTTTTTTTGTCTTTATGTCCAGAAGTTTTTAATGCAGCACATACAATATTTTACCACGTTTTGCTGATGATTTCAACCCAGACCATAACCATGACACAACCAAGTGCTTTTGTACCTAAACATAACAGGTTCCTAACTACAATGCTGTCACACCATAAAACACATTTACTGATCATTACAACACAAACCACGATCTTCTCTTAACCCCAAGTAAGTGTTTTTTGTTCCTAAATATTACCAGACCTTAATCACAGCATATTACCTATGGGTCGTTTGGAGTGTAGGTACAAACGATCTATGTGGTTGTTTAAATTGGAGGACATCAAAAATATAACAAAAATATTTGTATCAACCATTAACTATCAAAATGTCAAAACAGTAGCAGTCATCAAAGGAACATTAGTAACCCTGCTTACTGTTACATATGTATGCAGGTGTTGAAGTTAAGTTGACTGACAGTTCAGAATAGCTGAACAACCATATACCTTCAAAATTCATGTGTGTATTTTTGCCTTAAAGACAGATGGTTATCATTGAGGGGGTGGCTGGTGGTGGTGGTGTGTGTGTGTGTGTGGGGAGGGGGGGGGGGGGGGGGATCTTCATAACAGCACCACTGAGAACTGGCTCATTAATTTTATTTTATTTTTTAATTATTCTGAATTCATGAAAACACAACTGCTTTGTCTGGTTAACAATAAAGTAACAACTGGGTATTCTGGAGGAATGGAGAAATAAATTATTATTGTTGTTATTATTATTATTATTTTAAAGTATTGTTGTGAATACTGGCCATCTAGAGGGTACAGTTCAGGGGAAACAAAACAGAAATTTGGATGGAATGGTATTAGACAGCACTGATATTCAGCAGAATCAAGTAATTTTGATTTAACATATTTCACAGTTATGACATGCAACCAAAACTGCAGAGGCACATTAAGGTTATGAAAGGGGAGGACAAAGGTTTACTGCACTAGCTGTGCAACAGTTCTCCCTTAAGTTAAGGCGCAAAGTCCAGGCTAAACAATACATTAACACTACACCGAACCGAACAATATAAAAGCAACACTTTAGTATTTGCTCACATGCTTAATGTGTTGAGATGAACGATCCAAGACTTTTTCTAGGCACACAGAAAGCTTCTTCATCTTATTGCTAATTAAACAGCATAATGATTGCACATATGTCTGCCTTGGACTGGTCACAATAAAAAGGCCACTCTATAATGTGCAGTTTTATCTTGAAAAAACAAACAAAAAAAACATTTCATAGGCACTGAACTATAGATTTTCCATAACATTGGCTACATATATGCACATCGTTTTGGGGGTGGGGGTTCACAACCATGACCACACAACACCATACATACTGTCTATGATTTGCCCAATACAATGAGAACTGAGATTCATATGTGAAGAGAAAACTCCATTCTCATGTGCCAGATGCCATCTAAGATGCCCACTCAAGTCTGTGGTAATGATGAACTGTAGTCAGGTCAAAACCCTTGTGAGGATAGCAAGCATGCCGATGAGTCTTCCTGATACATTTCTGACAATTTGTGCAGAAATGCTTTGGTTTCACAAACCAACTGGTACATCAGCTGTCCGTGTGGCTGGTCTCAGACAATCCTACAGGTAAAGCTGAATGTGGAGATTCTGAGCTGGTGTGGTTACATGTTGTCTGTTATTGTAAGGCTGGTTGAATGTCATATTCCATTCCATATTCCTGCCATATTCTTAGAAACGACATTGGAGAAGGTTTATGGTTGTGAAATGCACATTCAATTCATGGGCAACAACTCTGTTGGATATTCTCATAGTCAGCATGCCAATTGCAGGCTCCCTCAAAACTTTTATGTATCTGTGGCATTGTGTTGTGTAAATCATGCTATTTAATCAGCATCTTGATATGCCAGACCTGTCAGGTGGATGTAGTATCTTGTCCAGGAGACAAGAAGTGTTCACTTCTCACCTCACAATGTAGATAATAAAGAAAAACCCTTGAATAAGTAGGTGTGTTCAAACTTTTGACTGATACTGTACATACTGTATATGATCTGTTAGATCACAAAGACAAAGTATATTCTAAACTGTGAAAATATAATATACTGTAGCTGCATGTTACTACTTCACTTTAACCATCAGCAGACAACATGTCTGTCTGAATCAAAAGCTTGTATTGTTTACTGGTGGTTTAATGTTCTTAAAGTTGTGCATATGTTACTCATACCAGAAGCGAGTGACAATAGTGACTTATTAGATTTCAATGACAACTGGTAGAATGGTCTTTAGAGGATTGATGCTATTGTTCTGGTGGTTCCTGACATTTTCAACAATACTATTATCGTGACTAAATGCTACTTTGAGCGAAATACACAGATTGCCATGATTCCACAAAGGATATACCATTTTGATTCCAATGACCCTAGTGTTGTTAATGCTAAGGTTTTAACTATACCAAAATATAAAATCAGTTATTTTCATTGTAAAGTTTACTGAATATTATATCTTCTCGGGGGCGTTAAAGTGACACATTTAGTTCACTTTTTTTTCCTTTTTCCCCTTTAACATGCAGTCCAAATGTGTGGTTCCTTTGTTGTGCAGTCTTGCCACTAAGCAGATCCATCCACTTAAGAATGACAATGCTCCTTGGTTTGAACCAGCCAAATAAATAATTACAATCAAACACTCTCCCCATTTCAAATGGCTCAACATTCAGACTCTGCAGTGTGTTGCATTGAAGAACAGGCTAGTCCAACATCAAATCGCATTTGATAAATTCCATGTCAATGGAAAATATCTAACTCCATGCAGGGTTACACATGACAACCATCATGGGACACATTAACACCCCCATTAATTTAAAAAGAGTTAAATAGACAAGGGTGATGTTGGATCTGCCTAAATAAGTGAACAATAGCACTATACATGAGCAGCTGCAAAGTTTATGAAGCTTTTTATATCAGTTGTAAATTAATAGCCATGAAAGTAAAAAAGCCTTTTATTATCAGACAAGCTTCAATAAGAGACTTCTGTCATATAAAAGTAACCATTTGTCAGCCTCAGCATGAGAGCTTGATAGCAGGAGAGAAATGTATTGATGAATTGTCATCCAGATGTGAATGAGGAGATGTCTGACAGGAATGGTCCAGCATCTGTGCCAAGACAGACTGACAGACTGTTAAACTGTCTCCCTGCTGAAAGAATCACGTCCCCCCCAGTCAAATCTCTGTCTCACAGCACTCTCTCTGAAGGAGGGTCATTATTCTGTTCTAACAAAAGATTTGGGCACTGCTGAAGCTTTAAGGAGAGATTTTTTATTTATTTTATTAAATTGAAAGTATTATTGAGACCCTGCCTGTGGTGAGGTGTATTGTTGGTGATGTTGGTCTGTTGGTTGGTCAAGAACAACATCTCTTGACAACTACTGGCCAGACTGCCATGAAATTTGCCATTGATATTTATAGTCTCTAGAAGATTCCTATGATTTTGGTGACCACCCATCAGGAGATCGGTGGTTCGATTCCCAGCTTTTCCTGTCTGCATGTCAGTGTCCTTGGGCAAGATACTCAATCCCAAATTGCTTCTGATGACTGTGACATCAGTGTTTGTGAATACGCATTTTAATAATACGAATTGATTCATTTACTGTTGCTGCAAATCTCTCATCCAAAATGGACCAATTTTCTTTGCAATGCTAAAATACAGATAAACAAATATATAACTTGCAACCTAATATATTGTAGACTATATTATGTATTTTAATAAACATATTGCAGAATAAAAGAGATGAACCAAAATAATGTTTATTCATGCTGCTGCAGCCACCTAGATTGACTGTTATAGACTTTAGGGTAAGCCTAGTTTATTGTCTGTTGGTGTTTGCATTTGACATAACATAAAAATAGCCATACCTGTTTTACAAGAGTTGTTCTACCTGGAGATGACATGATGACACACAGAGACCAGTGTAACTTCTGCACTGGATTCAACAGCAGCCTCAATGAGATTTTTTAGACTACATATTCCCTATTAGCGACAATAAGTTTAGATATTGCCATTCTAAACGCTGCACTGTAGAGCCTGGAAGTGAGTCAATGTTGCCTGGATGCGCAATAACATTATCCCTGTCTATAAATAATACAAAACTAATTAACAAAAAAAATAACGATCATGTTTACCTGGGGTAGACATGCCAAGGGCTCAGGCTACACTCTCTACACTCCTCCTCACTCTAATCCACTTCATATGTCAACATACACATACATACAAACATACAAAATGCATATTTAGGAAAAGTTATGGCCTGAGAGGCTGGTAGTCTTTATTTAAATAGTTATTTACATCATAAAAACCCAAGTGATCTGTCAGACCATCTTGGCGTAGGTAGTGTTGAAAGGCAATAAAATAAATTTTACCTAGTTTAGCTGTTTCATCCCAGGGAAAAACTGGTCCAAACATACACTGCTCCGCCTGGACATCTCATCTGATCTGTGACAGTCATTAGTCTTCTACAGTGCATATGGAAATTATTCTTTTTCTTTTTCTTCTTTTTTTATGTTTGCAAATTAAATATCTACATAAGCATTTACTCAGTACTTCCAGCACCTTTGGCAGCAATTACAGCCTCAAGTCTTGGCTCACCTATCGTTGGTCAGTTTGGCCCATTACTCTACAGAACCCCTGGGGATCCATCAGGTTGGATGAGGAGGGTTAGTGACATTTTCAGATCCCTCCAAAGATGTTCAATGGAATTCTAGTCTGGGCTCTGGCTGGGCCACTCAAGGACATTCACAGAGTCGTCCTGAAGACACTCCTTCCATATCTTGGCTGTGTGTTTCAGGTCATTGTTCTGTTGAAAGATGAACTGTCTCCCCAGTCTGAGGTCAAGAGCTCTGGAGCAGGTTTTCTTCCAGGATGTCTCTGTACGTTGCTGCATTCATCTTTCCCTCAATCCTTACTAGTCTCCCAGTTCCTGCTGCTGAAAAACATCCCCACAGCACGATGCTGCCACCACCATGCTTCACTGTAGGGATGGTATTCACACCAAATAGTTCAATCTTTGTCTCATCTCAACAGAGATGTTTTTCATGATGTTTTCAGATGTTTTTTGGCAAAGTCCAGGCAGGCTGCCACGTGTCTTTTACTAAGGAGTGGCTTCTGTCTGGCCACTCTACCATAGAGGGCTGATTGGTGGAGTGCTGCAGCAATGGTCATCCTTCTCGAAGGTTCTTCTTTCTCCACAGAGGAACCCTCTGTCAGAGGGAGGTCTAGACATGCAGGCACTCATTTTACTAAGCATTATCAAAATACTGAAGTTTACATCCTACAGCAACACCTTAAAAATGTAATTTCACTGTAAATGTCACTGAAATAGATATGAAAGAAAGCTCTGCTGCCTTCGGTCACTGCTGCTCACTGTCATAACTACACAACTCTGTGTTCATTGTATTCATTGTTTTAACTGTGCAGAGGGAGGTGTTTGACAGGCAATGACAAGCATCATTCCAGGTGCAAACATCTGGATAATAGCTGCCAGCTAGCTATCAGTCATAATAACTGGATTGTTCCTGATCTTGATCCTGTGGATTGTTTCATTTCAGGGTGATAATCATTTAGCGTGGTAGGATTTATTTTGTTCAAATTACTGACTACATGATACCTGCACAAACTAGGTACAAGAGGAATTACCCACTAGTGAGCTCTCCTGAGAACTACAAGCAAGAAACAAGCGAGTGTGTAAACCCATGAACAAATATGAGAGGCCCCTTAATCGATTGCATATTTGGTTTCACAAGTAACATTATAATCTCACACATAAACAACTATACTCTTAGGCAAACGCTACTATACCCTCTTACATCATATTCATTCTGTTTTCTTGGGGCAACATAGATTGCTGAAATGTTTTTACTGCTTAGACATCTATGCTGACCAGAATTAGGGAGGTGGGCCACTGTCAAATGTGGAAGTGTTATGTGCAGATAGATAACCAAACCAATGAGGAATGGATCCAGTGGTACTTTTGGTGAGCATTGTAGGCTGGTTCTAACCAGTACCTACTAGGCACTAGAAATCTCTGCTATATCCTTTACCCTGCAGCCACAAGTGACTCCTAACACTCAGCTCATTCAATGACAGACTGGAGTCATGTGATTGGCAGCTGATAACAGCCATAGCCAGTAGTCTTGTGGGGCCTGGGGACCTCCGTTCTCCTGTCTCTGCTGATGAGCCATAGTCTCAGACTGTACAGAATTCCTCTGCCAGGCTGCTGAAAGAGACTAAGTGGCCAAACTGAGACTGATTTGCTTTATTTTAGTTTCTCTTTGCAAGTTGTTTAAGATTTGATTAGATTTGACATTTTAGTGATAACCCCTTAACCCTACAGAGGACCACATGATCATTTTAAAAAAGGTTTAACTACAATCCAAGGAGCCATCATTGTTCATTGTTTTATGTGCATACAGGAACCCTGGGGGTATTTATAGTTAAGTTTGAGTCGGACTTCTCTCAAAGTTTATTCTGAACCTGCACCCCCTCTACTTGATTATCTTTGGTATTGTTTGGTCATGTATGTATACAACCTTGGATAATACATAAAAACAGTACAATGTAAGCTGTGTGTCTGTTGCTTCAACAGAAAATATCTGCAGATCCTGTTGTGGGTAAGCCGACCTGGAGAGCAGCAAGGTTGTCTGGGTTTTATAATAGATATGTGCTTTATTCAATGCTCTGTTATCACTGCCACAAACTGTTTTCATAAAGTCTAAAAGAGACCACTCACAAGTTTCAGAATGTATCTCATTCAATTTAGGAAACACCAGAAACATGTATCCACACTAACAATGTCATATAGCTTTAAAGGTTTGTTTGCTCCAGCACATTATTGAAGATTCTTACAAAAAGTTTAAAATCAAAAATCCAAGACTGTTTATTATGGCTGCACCATTCCACCAAATTGAAATTGAAGATATTTTGTGATTTGTTAAATGAGGATTTCCACAAAATCATGTCTTGAATAATTGATATGTTTGAAAACTTAACTTATCTCATTCTCCACTTGGATTTAAAATAATATTCCCCAATTCTTGTTCATACAAAATGGATACATACATACAACACACAGCACACGCACATTCACATTCATAAATACATACACACAAAATGTCATGTGATCTGTTGAAATGTAATTGAAGAGATGATTACTCTGATTACTATTATTTTTTATGTTTTATTTAATTTTTATATATATAGTTATATAATTGTGTTAATTTTATTAATTTTGTTTCATTTATTTATTTCATTTATTCGGGATGTTTTAGTAATATTGTTTTATGACATTCATGTCAATGAAGCAAATTTAAATTTGAATTTGATGTTTGTGACAATTGATGCAAAAAATATATAAAAAAAATGATAAATGATTAAAAAAAAAGTATGCTTGTTCATATAGTCAGTTGTAAGGACTATTGTGGTCAGATGTTTCTACTATATTAACAATATAGACTATAAATCACTAGAATTTCAGGAGAAGGCACAGTCCAAACACAATGCAGCTACTGTAAAGTTATACAACAATGACATCTTATGAAGGTTGAAGCTGAAAAATCAAAAGTTGATCTCACAGCAAAGGATGATGTTAAATCAAATAAATCAAATCAATAAATAATCAAAGCAAATCAAATCAAATTTTATTTATATATCACAAAATACATTTGTCTCAGAGGGCTTTACAATCTGTATAATAGCATTTTAATGATCATTTGCACAGACCATGGTGTTCAGCTAATGGTGTTTGCAAGCTATGCAAATAGTGTTTATTTGTCCAGGTTTGAAGATATCTGTCTAAAAGAATTATGCCTCCCCAGCAACACAATGGCAACAAATGGAAATGTCAGCAGTTTTCACGGGGACAACTACTTTGTTAGAACGTTGTATAAACTGTAAGTGTTCACTATGAGGTCTGTGGATTAGTGATGAGTGACAGGACACCATTTCTTGAAAGACGCATTGCATCAGAATTTATGTAATCATCGTGCTGTGGCCACCACAAATGCAACACCGCTCAATTTGGACTAATAGGATCAAAACTACCTGCATACCACAAGAGGTAAGTGAGAGTGTTCTGCAATGTGGATGAACTAACGTTTCAATTGCCTTGTTGTGCCCCTGAAGTCACCTGCACACATATAGATATCAAACATGGTTAAGAGATCTGTAATTTTCAGCATGCACTGTATTGAAGGTCAGTAGGCTTCATGTAAAGTTTAGTTTAGTCTATGATTTTACATGCCAAAGTATTGGGCCTTAAAGGACAGGCTCACAACAGTTGCCCATATGAACACTGGAAGAGGTTTTCCTTGTTGTAATCATTCCGCCCGTTCAAACTGGCTATTAACAAATGCACTTTCAGTGTAAGTGATGAGTGTGTCAAATTCCACAGTGTATCCATGCAGTTATATTGTACTCTCTCACTCTTCCTCTTCTTCAGCCTTAGACATTCTCTCTATTGAGACTAAATTGTCTTAACCATGTTGCTCTACTGTACTCACAATCTCATTGTCTGTTTCCCTGGTCCAAGACAGTTTCCTCTGTTTAGGTATATATTTGTTTAGTAAGTAAGTGAAATGTTGATGCAGTGATCTAACCAACCATCTTCTCTGTAGAGGGGAGAAAGGACAGGTTCAACATACACATGCTAGTGTATGTTACATGTGTGTCTTACAACAGCAGTTAGGTGTCCATATGAACAGTGAAAGATGTTTTCCTCACTCAAATCGTTCCTCCTGTTTAACCACTATTAGAGGATCACCTTTAAATGCACTTTCAAAGTAAGTGGTGGAGGCCAGAATCCACAGTGTGTCCACAAAGTCATTTTGTACAAAAGGGCCTTGAAAGCTTATATGAGGCTTCAGCAATCTGAGTTAGTCATATCAAGTGGATATCTGTTGTGAGCTGAGCTGTGGAGACTTCTGCACTAAAATGACTATAACGTTGAAATATATCTACTTGATTTGAGCTTCATATTAGCTTCAGATACACTTTTAACCCTTTAACACCTAATGTCGCGACTTCAAAATGAAGCTGAAATAGTACATGTGTTCCCCCAATGTCAGTCGATGCCTCTTCGATACAGACCTATGAACGTTTTGCATTCATTAGTTTCTCATCGGAGCAGTCAAAGTGGGAGCCACGGGTGAAGATCGTGTCCATTCACATTCACTCACTCACTCACTCACTCACTCACTCACTCACTCACTCAGACAGACGACAGACATAAAGAGTAAATTTACAACTATTCTATGTGCTACGGTCAAATCTCTCTGCTTGAAAGCAAAATCACAACTAATACATCTTTTAACATAATTGCATATAAACTCAGGCATCAAAGGGATAAATACATATCTGCATAGAAGGAGGACTGTATTTTGACTGCCATCACTTACATGTGCATTATAAAGAGGTCTAATGGTCTGTATGAACAGGAGGAATGATTACAGCAAGAAAAACTGATGAATCTTCTTGAATGGTGGGGGGCTTTGTCGAATGTGGATCTATTTTGGGGTCATTAATATGAACAAAAGGCCTGAGGACCCCCTGGAGATAACAAACCTATTATTACCTATTATTATGGGACATGTGCATATTATCACACTGAGCGATTGTGCGTTCTCTCACCGGCGCTAGGATCCAGAGGAATGCCCCCCCCCCCCAACACACACACACACACACACACACACACACACACACACACCTTCGCTCTCCATCCATCCGTACTCACTCTCTCTCCCCTCAAGACTGTTTTAAAGTCTCTACCAGACTTGGGCTCACACGATACTTCCTGGATGGATGGAGGAATGGAAAGATTCCAGCGCCTCTCCGCCACCGCCACCATCAACACCGACTCTTTCCTCTCTGTGTGAGCGACGTGCGCTGCTTCCACCGTCGCAGCCGCGGGAGCAACGACCCGCTGTGTGGACTGTCGCTGCTGGTCTCTTCTAACCCGTTTTTTCCTCGCTGCACACACACGTTGCTCCACAACCTCCAGTATCTGAGTGTTATGCTCATGTCCGGGAATATCGGTGGGATTCTGGTACGGAAAGACTCTTTACTGGACCGCTAACTCAATTTCTCCGCCCTATACCTCCACCGTGCCCAGTCTCTGTCTGCGCTGCGTCTCCGGCGCTGCTTTTTACGCAGCGAAGGCGTCGCTGATTTGACCGCAAAAGGGAGAAACTCAACAGTTGTTGTTGCTTATTGTTTGTATGTCGACGTGCATATCACTACCATGTGGAGGCTACTGCAATCGTGTTGTTGCTGCTGGTGGATTTTCTCTCTCATTTTGCCTGCCTTCGTGCTCCTCTGGGCCGAGTGTCATCCTGGTAAGTTTCATCCCCCTATAAGTCAAACACTGGGCTTTATTGTTGCTCATGTCTATGAGGGAATGTAGTCATCGGTATGCCATTGTCAGGACGAAGTGCATCTCTAATAGGGTGATATAATAAAGTCAAGTCTCCGCATTGAATATCCTGTAACGGGTCACTGGCTGGGTATTTTCGTGCCGTTTGGCTTGATGCGCTTCCCACCGGCACATTGACTGGAAACTGTCTGAGGCGCAGAAAACAGTTAGTGAAATGATTCTAATGCAGTTGAGTGACCTGTTTGAAGCTCGTACCAATTTAAAGCACCAGTCTATCACATAAGCGAAATCTCGCCTGCTTTCTTCTGTCTGGCGGAACAGTCCTGTCTCTTTGGTCCTCAAATTCCACAATTCTATATTATTTATTTCTTATATTATTTTTTTTTCTTCACAACAAGCTGAGATAAAGAGAGATAGATAGAGAGAGAGAGAGAGAGAGAGAGAGAGAGAGAGAGAGAGAGAGAGAATGGATAACAGTCTGGAAATGCATTAAAGAAGCGTTTGGTTAGGTAGCTGGGTCAGGGATATCGGTAGATAAAACGGGAAAGATTTGATGCCTTGTGGGCCGGCGGCGCTTACGCGAAAGCCGTTATCTTTACCGCCGGAAGCAAGACAGCAGGGCTGTGAAGCCGCTTCACACACAGGCACACTTACCCGAAAATTGCAGATGAGGCTGAAAGCTGTGCTGAGGGTAAAGCAGACCTCATGTCTGTGTTTGGGGTTGTCATGTAGAACACAGTGGGTATCCACATATAAAACTGATCAGACTCTAGTTACCCATATGGCTGAGTTTTTTCTGCATCTGAATTATGAAACAACGCTGTCCCACATGCTTACTTTCTATAATTGGGATAATCTCCAGCTATTATGCAATCGAACTGAGCTATTGCCTTCATTTATTTTGCGAAAGAAACCCTCTGCTCCAATTATAGCTCAATCAAAGACCAGTGGGCCGCGCACCTTAGTTTTCTTGCATTAAAACCCTCAGGACCACTTTTTCTGTTTGTAGACTCAGACTGTAAGCAATAGAAATAGGTTATATCAATTTGTCCAAGAGATCAAATTTGACCTTGACCAGAGTGGCTATGTACACTACATTCCTCCAGCTGTGGAAGGTCCTATGTCCGTTAGACACTTTGACAGGATGTCCAAGCCTGCAGGAGCTTTACTCATTTAATTCTGAAGTTAAGTAATAATATTTTTTTTAATTAAATTGCTCCATGTGGGAGCATCTTGTTCTTCAATATGAATATCAATTCATATATATTGATATCAATAGTGTTAAATACTATTCAGTAGGACTAGATGATATGAACAAAATGGTAATGGTAAAAATGAGATATCATCTTAGGCATGACTAACAGTGCTTCAGAAGATATTTATACACAATGTGAATATAGAGGTATGTGGATGTATTGACTGTTTGTCTGACTTAGCCAGAGCAGGCAGTGATTCAGCTCGCAAAACCACACAATTGACAATTTAAAAATGTAATCCAATGTAAATATAATCATGATAAGCATGATGTGTTGCAGTGGCGTGTACAAATTAGGCTTCAAAAATTATTTCTTTGTAGTAATCCGAGGAGTGAATTATTGACTCCACTGGACCTTTCATCACACACGGCGCCAAAGCCGAGCCCGAGGAGCCACTGTAGTGTTAAAATTCATGGAGCACCGATAGATACAAAATGTTGTCACAGAGCTGGTTAGTCAGACATTATTAGCCTACTTTTCAGCTCACCCAGATTAGCTCTTACATGTTTTATGCCACACAAATACACACACATACACAAGGAATGAGAGAGAGCATTCAAGAGCAAAAGATAATGCTGCCCTGTTTTGACCACTGAACAAACTTACAGCTTAAATAAATCCATACGGTGGTGGTGGGATGGGGTGGCGAGAGCACTTGTTAGGCATTCAGAGTTTATGTGTGTATGTCATGCCCCTCCATTTTTCATCTCACATTCCATCTGATCACAAGTCTGGGGAGAAATCAAGTTGAGTGAGCCGAGAAGCGAAAGAGAGCTGCTGTGAAAAATGGATGGCAATGATTGATGGAGGGATGGGTTTGAAGAAAAGTGTTTCTCATAGGATAATACAGGTTGTTTATATGGTCATGTTTTTAGATGAATAAAACCAAATGCATCAATACATTTTAGTGAAGATTTAATAGTCAGTAACTAATAACAGCCCTTAAAATTGTCTGATTTCACTGACAAAAAAAATTAAAAATCCCCAAAAAGAAGACAAATGGACAGCTATTGATGGATATTCAGTTGGCAGTGTGTGATGCTTTAGTGACATGTGATGAATGTCTGGGGAACTGCGCATTGTCACAGAAGGTAAAATCCATGGCTCACGGCATTGAGCATTGATACTCTCTCTCACTCTCTACTTGACCTCCTCTTTCACCCCTCTCTCTTCCATCAGTTCAACCACATGCTGTCATGATCCCGGCTTCGAGCAAGCCTAAGGTGGCCGGTTCATGTTTGAATGGCTGGCAGATGATGTAGAAACAGAGATGAGCGTGCTTCTCTCCTGCTGGGCATCATCATCTGCAGGCTCTCAGCGCTGCTCTCCTTACCTCCTGCCTGCTCTTCTTTTCTATTAATAAGCCTCTTAGCCGGAGATTAGGATGGAAAAGTACGGGAAAAGGCAAAGTTGGCTTTCCATAAAATATACATCACCCACTGGCCACATGCAAATGCGGATCGCTTTAATGGCTGATGATGTATAATAAAAAAAAACAAAATAAAAAATAAAAAAAACTGCACCCAAATAATTCAGTTTAAATATTTCTGTGTGGATGTGTGGAGTGACTATGACTGTGAAGAGGTTTTGAAAAGATTCACATGTTCATGATGTTGAAAGATGTGCATCCTCTGAAAATATGTTTTATTATATATGCATTTATAAGTAATTACTTTCCACATGTGTGTTGATTAAATTTGCAGTATATTAAAATTGATACATTTGTGCCTTTTGATTTTTAAATATATTTATAATAGTATGTATACATACGGATGATATATTACTGTATTACAATCATAAAAGTGAAACTTGAATCCATGAAGATTTTGATTAAAAAACAAAATGAAATAAACAATAATATTGTATTAAACTTAGAATGAGATCACTGAAATGGTGTCACACAACACATTAGTCCGTAATAATGGTCTCAGTATGTGTTAAAGTACTGTGTGTCTTATGTCACTTCCTACTCATGTAGTCTTTTACATAAAATCTGATGATGTTTAAGATTTTTGTATTTGTCTTAAATCAGTTTTACCAACCTGTGTGAATTTTGTTAAATGATCTCACCCCCTTTAACTCAAAGAAAGCTGTCTGAGAAAGACATCAGTGATTTATCTTATGTCATGTATGTGTGCTTTTATATTCCAGTTGATTCATAAAGCATACATCTCATGTTTAAAGCTGCCCCCTGTGATTTCCTTAGCCAGGACGCTATGACGGCCACAATTACAGCCTCAGCTCCAACCTGCAGTGTAAGGAGAGCATCGCAAAGTGCCTTATTTTCTCTGAGCTTGTGAAGAGTTGAGTGCATTGTTTATTCTGTAGTCCACCTTAATAATGTCGTACCTCAATGCAGAGCAACACCCATTATGACTCATCCAAATGCCATTAAAAATACAGGTTTGTGCGGTGCTGTCATGTCTGCATGACTGACCTGACTGCTGCCATCACGCCCCCGGTTGCCCGCATAATGGCCGGTTTGCAGCCACGCAAACATCTGTTTTTTTGGTGGGCTGGAAACACTGAACATCACTGCGGGGCATCCGCTAGCTGACACAGGGCATCACTTTTCCCCTTCCGTCTGCGGCACACTGTGTCAGCGTCGAGGCATCATGCCCCTGTCACTGCGCTGCACTTCAACCGTGGGTTAACCAAACACACGAGAGAGCGAGTATGAAAGAAAAGAAAGAAGACAGAAGAGACGGGGTAAGAAAGATGTTTGGCCTTCAATCTGTCGCTTTCTGTTGTGAAAAATGAATGGGCCCTGTCGCTCCTGGCTGGGAGGAAAAACAGAATAGTCATTGTAATCTCACAACAAGCGCCTGAGCTAGCACATCTTCTCATCCCCACAAACACACACCCCTTCCTCCATCTATCGCTGTCTCTGTCACCCTTATATTTTTAATTCACCTCCTTCTCTCTGTTGTGAGAGTGTGCAAGCACACACACACACGTACCTTTTCTGCCTCTTTCTAAATGCAGGGACAAAGGAAATAAGTGGATTTGTTAACCATTCTAAGCAGGCCTCTGTGTCACCAACCTTGTCTCTGAGCCTTTTTGTTGCAATGATATTGGGGGTAGGTTGACATTTAGGGAAGGGATTGGATATGCTTCGTGGCCCTCGGTTGCCAACATTATCATCATCGTCATCTCAGTGCTCACCAAGCTATTATCTGGCCTCCGCTGTGGCCAGGAAAACGCTCGCATGTCGGCTCACGGTTACTTTATCAGTCAGCGTGGGCCCGTCTATGCCACCCCGGCTTTCCTTAATAGATTGATTAAAAGATACCGTGTCATGTTTGTGTGTATGTAAGATGCAGCAGGGGTGGGAGGGGTGGTGCTGGGTAGTTATCCGAGTAGGATGCGCTTTGGCAGCCATCGCCTTGTCATTAGGAAGGAGCTGCGTGACAGAGAGAGAGAGAGAAAGAGAGAGAGAGAGAGACGAGTAAATCGGGAACTAGATAATTGGAAAAAAAAGAAAACATCCTTTCTATTGTGCTATTGATTTTTTGCAGGAAATGATGCTGTTTTGTTGCACAAAGGGGGAAACTAAAGATAAATATGTCTGATAATGATAACAACAATAATGATGATATTAAGTGCAGAGGTGCTAATGATATGTCAAGAATACGATGAGTGGAGCCGACCATGAAGCACCATCTTACTTTGTTTTTCGATCAGCGTTTCTGCTCAGCTGAGCATGCCTGTTTTTAATCTGTTTCTCATCAGTTTTTTTTTTCTTTCACCTCATAAGCCTGTGGCCCCACAGTGCAGCTTGAAAAAAGCGAATAATGGGAAAGACGGGCTGTCTTGCTTTCTTCTCTTGCTGTGTCCCGTTGCTCTCAGACTTAATGGGCTGCTGAAAATAATGCTCGCTCTTCAACCACCAGCAGGCTTTCACTTTTTTTTTCTCCTTTTTTCCCTTCTCCATTGTTCCACTTCATTGTTTTAATCAAGTCCACTGCCAGATTATTTGGAGAGGAGGGGGAGTTCCCCTATCATTTTCTGGAAGGTGCCTTCCGAATTCTAACTCAGTCAGGCCTGCAAGATCTGCTTTCCACAAGTATTGTCAACCCTCCACCCCCATCTTCCCACCTCTCCCCCATTTTTCTCACTTGGTTCATTCTGCTTTGCTAAGTCTCATTTGCTTCCGGCAGGGTTTTGCGTTGGCTGCCGTTTGTTCTGCTTCATCCTGCCATTATCAACATTATGCTTCTAAAGCATTATTCATACATCTAACTAATGTTTGGGAAAAAAAAGCCTAAATTCAGCATCAAACATACTTTGAAGCAATGTCTCACTACTATAGTTTTTAAAGAGAAAACTGTTCTTTATAGAGAAAAAAAACAGCAGCAGGACACGCTTGATCTGCATGTGTAAAGGTTTTGTACCCCTCGGTTTGACATTTCTGTCAGATAGGCGACTAGGGCTGGGAACTGAACCTCAATAATAGTTTGATGCTAAATGAAATGTGCACGTAGCATCACGTACAGAAGTAGTGAAGACTTATCATGGGTACATTAGTAATTATTTTTTACTTGAAAGCTTTCCACCAACTCCTTTTATCTAGCTCTTTAACTGCTAAATGTTTATTGTGACAGTTGTTTGGTACAATCAGGTAGTGTACAGTGGTTTACAAGAGTTTGTTGAAAACAGCTGCTTGGTGCTGCAGGAAGATCTTAGTGGGCTGGAAAACCAAAACAAAGAACCATAAGACATGAAAAACCCTGCAGAGCTGGGTGATAGGCTCTGCTCTGTGGGTTTGTCACTACAGGCATCTTCTTTTATATAAACAGTAGTCATTTGACTACTTGCAATATTAATATAACATATTCATTATCACAGATTTTAATAGTAAAAAGATGTTGATGTTAATTAAATGATGTGTGTTATAGCATAGTTGTAGTATTGGTGGCAACACTCTATAGCACTATAACATTTTTAAACGATACCCAGCCCTACAGGCAAAAGCAGCGGAGTAAACGAGGTTAGTCATATGTACTTCTGGCAAAAATACCTGTTACATATCTTCCTTTTCGGTTTCCAATTCCCTCTTGGTAAACCAATGAATGCTGCGAGACATCCTGGCAGGCTGCGGTTGCGTGCAGGCATACGCACAACACAGAGAGGGAAAAACAAAGAGAAAAGGGAAAGACAGAGACAGCACAAGATGCTGATGAGAGTGGAGAGGTGTACGCAGCTAAGCCCTTTTTTCCATTTTGCTAAGCCCGATGCCAGGGGAGCTTCTGTGTCACTGTGCAGGGCTGCTGAGTGTTAAAAGGAGCTTAGACTGACAGGCTGTCGGCCAGCATGGAGGCTGACGAGCCTAACTGACGGCGACACCAAACAAACACCGGGAGGTGAGGGCAGAAGAAGATTAGATGGGGAAACAAATGGACACAGCCGAAGCCTCAGAAAGAGTTCGCACTCTACCTGCCCCTGAGATTGAAACTTGTGACACAGCCAGTTCGTTTTGGTAGTTGTAAGATGCAATTTGACGGGTTATCCCTCATAGACATGCGGCTGACGGTTGCCAGGTGGTGGTTCTTTTGGCCACTGGCAATCCTCCCGCTTGGCACGTGTCAGGACTTTCAGACACTTTGTGTTCTTTTGTCAGACTCAATAGGTGGCCATTCACTTTGGAGCTGTGACAGCTCTCCGATATACCAGTGAAAGGTGTAGATGGGTGTTCCTGCCATTTCCGAGGAACGCTTTCTCATTTTGAATGGTGAAATGCACTTCACTCGACTTCCATCAGTCATCCCTGCTGACAGTGGAATGGAAGCAGCTGCTTTCTCCCTGAGAAAGGTGAAAGAAAAGTCACCATCTTACTGTTATGTTTGGTGTGTCAGTTAGACAACGGTCCTCGTGTTTAACAGTTTAGTAAGCTTTTCAGGTAGTTCTTCTTCTTCTTGGCCTCTTCCCTTCCTTCTTCCTTTTTTTTTTTTTTTTTTGTTTGTTTCAGGGACCCATTTTACTTTTTTAAACCATTGCTTTTATTTCCCAGATTCCCACAATGGTTCAGATTATTATATATAATCATAAGTTCCGAAAAGTGTTGTGTTTATGTGGAAATTATTTGAAAAGTGGAGTCGGAATATATAATATATGTTAAATTACATCATCTATCAATAAATAATTTATTGTGTGGGACATATATATCTGTGTAAAAGTCTATCTTTTTTTTTTTTTTTTTTTTTTTAAAGTAATGTAGAAAGTTAAGTCTGTGTAGAAACATAGGCAGAATGTGTTTTTGCTCAGATCGCGAAGCTGGCCCTCAGTGTGCCTACCACCAAACATTCATTCATAACGCTTGTTTTACCACTCAATCAGACCAGTGTTGGGAATGTTCATCCATCAAAAACATAATTTTTATTTTTTTTGCACCTCCCCTCCACCCCCAGTCTTACATACACAGCTCCCAAACAAAAGTCAATGCCTGCAATCCAATCTCAAGGCTATCCGTGATTTGTAACTTGTTCAAATATTTACAAAGGGAGCACAAAATGCTTTTTCCACTCCATTTTTTATTCCTTGTTTAGTGCACGGCTTCATTGAGTGACTTAACTGTGAATTATTTTAAGTCAATATTGGACCTTTAGCCAAATGAGATGGATGTTGATCAGTAGTGAATGTAATCTTGTATATAACTCTGCTTGTCATATGCCCTCTGTCTACTTTTCTTCCCCCTTCTCTCTGCTTCTTTTTGCTCTTTTTGTTTCCCCCTCTTTTTACAAATTTTCTTTTTTTTTCATTTATTATTTCTGTGTAGCAATTTTGGTCTTTTCTACAATATGTTTTTGTTCTTCTCCTTTCTCCTTTCCCCTTCCGTTTTGTATTTTTTATCTATTCCTCCCTCTTTGTTTTATTTCCTTTCTATCCTTATTTCCGTCCCATTTCACATTCATCAACTATTTCTTAATTCCTTTATGTTTTTATGTAGTCCCTTCACTCTTTCTTTCCCCAAAATATCTACTTCCTTGTATTTTTTTCATCACATCCATTCACTCCGTCCTTTTCATTGTCCCTCTTTTCTTTCTGTATTTTGCCCCTTTTTCTGTCTTTCTGATTCACAGAGCATTATTTGGTTCTTATTGCCAGGCCGCTGGGTGTCTCCCTCTCTGGTCACATTAACATGCTCCCGTAACCATGGATTATTTTTCACAACACATTATAGCTGCAGCCTCAACTGATGGCCATAAAGTTAATTCCCATTTTTCACCAGAATGAAAAAATGTATGTGTGCTCATACACACATATGGGCACACACATATTATACAGTTCTTAACTGCTCAACAAAAGAGCATTTGCAGTAAAAGTCATTATTGAATTAAGAGATGCAAATTAGGATTCAGGGTGAATATGAAAGTAGACATAAAGATGCAAAGTGTTAAGGACACTTAAGGACACCTTTTAAAATCTCCTCCTTGGCTGTTAATGAGGAAATAAACATAATATTAACATGTCCTGGGAAAAAAAACAGCCACTATTGGCTTATACACACTGAGAGGAAGTCAAACTCTTGGCCATCATCAGTGATAATCATATTTTACTCAGTTGGTTAGATGCTGAGATCTGGGTGCTGAGTGCAGTAAAACAGCAATGCACGCAATGAAATTGTATGCATGGAGACCAGTGTAGTCATATGATGACTAGGCCTGTGAAAACAGTTTTTATTTATATTGTCCTCTGTGGAGAAGCGTATTTCTTATATGACACTGATCGCGTCACAACTTGGGTTTGGGGACTACAAACTTGTAACAGAGAGTGTGCATTACGAGCTGGAGGCGTGGACTTTGATAGATGTCGGTGTTTACCTGGTGGGAGACGTAACAGAAAGATGCTATGGAGTTGCACATCTGGAAGTGAAGGATTCCGATTTCTGAGAGCTTGATACAAAGGAACTAAAAGATTAAAAAAAATAAAAATAAATTTTGTTCTTTTTTTAGATTTGTTTTATAACAACACCAGTAGTGCAACTAATTCTCCTAAAAAATATGTTTATATACTATTAAACCCTTTTTCTAATTACATTGTGTAAACAAACACAGGGAAAATTAACACAATATAAAGGACATCAAATTTTAGATTTTTAGACAAATATAACAAGTATAACATGACAACAGGGTCGAGTGAAATTTAGTTATTGGGCAAAAAATATTTGGCGAACAGTGTGGCTAATCAAGATGGTCAGGAAATGACTGGAGACGATTTATGGAATGGCAAGGTTGGTCGGTCAGCTGCTTTTCCCTTTTGGACCAGACATCTTGGAAATCCATCTAATATAAAAAAAAAAAAAGAAGATACGATGAACAAAACGACATTTAATAGAATTATGTAAAAACATAAGTTTTGTAAAGTGTTGTGTTCATGTGCAAATTATTTGAAAAATGGGGTTAGCTTCTATTAAATATATATTTTCAATTACATATTATATCAATAAATAATTTACTGTATGGGACAACTTCATGTTTTTCAGATGTTAGAGGGGACTTGTTCCCCTCCGGGATCACTGAAAGTAAACTTACCTGAAATTATAATGATTCATTGCTCCTGTTTAATGTAGTTAATGTTCACAATATATTATTTATATTTTCAATTAAGAACCCAGGAAGAGCAAGAAAACTTGAATTTTCCTGTGTAAAAGTCTGACTATCTTAAAAGAAAATGTAGATGATGTGTTTTTGCTTAGGTCACTAAGCTGTGGCCCTCAGTCTGCCTACCACCAAGCATTCATTCATAAGGCTTGTTTTACCACTCAATCAGACCAGTGTTGGGATGTTTAATGTTCATCCATCAAAAACATCAATTATTTTTTTTGCACCTCCCCTCCACCCCCAGTCTCACGTACACAGCTCCCAAACAAAAGTCGATGCCTGCAATCCAATCTCAAGGTGAACCATGATTTGTACCTTGGTCAAATATTTACAAAGAGAGCACAGAATGCTTTTTCCACTCCATTTTTTATTCCTTTTTTATGTTAGATCTGAGACCATGAGATGGATGCTGATTAGTAGTGAATGTTATCTTTTCTAGTAGGAAGTTTGGAATTAACATCAGAAAGACACAAACTCACAATGTTTGTGTATTTTGTCTAAAAGTCAGAATCTATTCATTCATATTTTTCAGGTTTTAAGATTAAGAGAGTTGACTTGACATAAAAAAAAAAAAAACATTTACGAAAATGGACATAAGGATTCAAAAAATGTATGTTTTCTTGCTTTACATCTACATGTTGACAATGATCACAAATGTTTGTCAATGATCATCCAAAGGAACTTCTCAAGAGCTTTAAACTTAATATATATATATATAATGATCCACATATGTCTATACTATGTATAATCATCATCATCAAATATTGCATTGTACACTCAGAAACAAGTAGGTGTAATATGTCACTTTTAGTCCCAGTATTCAGCATTTATTAGCAGCACACATTCATTCAAAAATGCTTTATAGCATATTATAATGTAGTTAGAATGTTAATGTGTAATGTTTGTCATAAACTCTCCTATGAAGACACATTTTATTCATACAGCATACAGCATGTTCATACAGCACCCTCACATACAATTGAGGAATTGTAGTTGTTGACAAAAACATTTAAGTATAGAAAATTACAATAGTCAACACATCTACCAACAGTTACATTTTAGCATCTTATAAGCCATTTATTAATGATTTTAAACTGCTTATACAGTAAATTCTAAATTGGAGTGTTACTGAAGTGGGTCTAAAAAACTATGAATTTAAAGAAATGTGAGACCAAACACTCAATCAATTTATAAACCAAGCATTCAGTTGACTGCTCACAAAGCTTTCAGAGAAAAAAAAAACTCCCTTTGATATTCTTATTAGAAGATATTAAGGAGTAAGTGCACCCAGGCAAGTCATCTTGACACTACTGTCTAGCTCTTTCCAAATCCTGCAAATCCTGCAGCAGTGATATAGCATTGCATTGTTATTCATACCAGCAGGTGACAAATTAAAGGAAAAAACTAAAATAATATGTACTATTAAGGTATTGGTCCACGACATACTGCTGGAACAGTTTCCCTCAACTGGCATATGATTTGCATCATTTTCACATTTTAAAACTCATCAAACTATTCAGTGACACCACATGGCCTATGGATGGAGGCATTGCCATCATGGAAGAGACCACTCTCATTAGGGTACAAATGTTTCATCTTGGCATGAAGGTGATTACTTAGTACAACTTTGTATTGATTTACAGTGACCCTTCCATATAAGGGGACAAGTGGACCCAAATCCACAGCATAACAGAGCCACAGGATCATCTGGATTATGTTTCTCCACTTAATTATTCAGGTTCTTCATTTAATTTGTCTCACATCTGTATATCCATATTCTTATGTGTTATAACTACACATAAAAGACATAATAACAGAGAAATGTTTTAGAAAATATTATTAATCATTTGACTTGGTGTAGAGATGTGGTTTATTTACTGTACAGTGCTGAGGAAAGCATATATTTTTGCCACCTAACTGGACTAGTTTCAACCCTGGATATTCACTCCATTCCTCCAGTGTAGGCAGTAGGAATAAAGGCAGTGAATAAAGAATAAGGGGAAAGAGAGAAAATCACTACATGCCAAGAAGTGTTGTGTCACACAGAGTGGAGAACAGTGCCAAGCCCTCCTCATTAAATTCTTGCAGTGGCGTTGGTTTTTCCACTTTAATGCTTGGGAGACACTGGCTTCCTCCTTGGAGAGAGATAGCTACTTGGGGGCCACCAAGATGAGCACATAGCCCAATTTGTCTTAGTTCCAGGGGGAGGTGGTTTAGACAGAAATGCCCTCTCCTCTTTCTTAATCTCTAGTGACCTCTCTCTCTATCTTACATTTCTGTCTTGCTTTAAGATCCCTTGCTCTTTGGTGCCCTGTCCTCTTGGAGCTGTCTTATTTGACTTCATGTTTTGTGTTTGTCTCTCAATCTCCAAGCCAAGTCTCCCACTAAGATAAGGATGGTGGAGGATTCGTCCACGCTACAATTCAGTTCACCTTCTTCTTACTTTAGGTCCCTGTCTTGCCACAAATTGGAATGAAAACCAGGAGAACCACTGACATGCGTGCTAGTTGAGCATGTCATTTTCAAATCAAGGAAATCGGTCCTGGCCTCAGTCTCACAGTGATCCATGGGGTTTCTGTGCCTCATTGGGTTAACAGAGAGAATGAGTAAGTACACAATCGGAAATGTGTAGAAAATAGAATATTGATGGTTTTGTGCCGGTTAACTGTAACCAAATCACAAAAAATCAAAGCTCAACAATACACCATTAAAAAAATAAATACAATCATGTTTTGAAACATCAGGAACTGGAGGCAGCTGTGCTGATGTCAAATCAGTATCAAATGGGCAGTGAGCACTATCATAGTAAGGTATTTAGTAACTGCTATCAAAATGGTAATAATGAGCATATCATGTTATATGTGTGGCAAAATTATAGAACAGATAGTTTGGGGGTGTCAGGTTGGTGCAAGCAGAAAGGACTGTTTTATTAAAATTTTAAAATAGTTAGTTTATCCACTTGGGAATAGGGAGCTTGTTTATTTGAATATTTGTTGTTGCTTTTTGTGGAGTCAGTGTGGAGGTGTTACTTTACATTGCTACATTTGCATTTATTTATTTTTACTTTTTGAATTGATTCAGCTTTTTAAACAGCCTTTTATGCATATTTGTACCAAATTTAATGGCAAATATAAAGTTAGGGGAGTGTAAAAGTCACAAGGATACATTATCTGAGCACCATAAATGTCTGAACCTTGTCAGTGACATGAACATGACATTATTGCAGTAATGAACCGGTTTGAAGTTCTAAAAGGAACTTTGACTTCGTCTATAACACAGTCACACTCCAGTTATCATGAACTTCTCATTCTCTGTAATCAGTTTCACCTGTCCTTCCTTCAGGGATATGGACAAAAAAGAACCTTGTAGGTAATCCAGCAATGTGTGTATTAAAAATCAATTTATGATTTCAGGTTATAATTAATAAAATGATTTGGGCAGTTTAAGCATGTAATGGTGTTTACTGGAACAAAGACAATTTTCAGTGACTACTGCCACTGAAAAAAATCATCAGATTTTTTTTTTTATACAAATGAAACTGGTTTGCAGAATAAAATTACTCAAATCGCCAAACTGTCCGTGATTTCGTTTTTGCACATAAATCTTCTAATGCAACAGTACAGCTACATCTCAGTGGTGATGTACTTCTAGTGCAGCTGCAGTTGGAAAGTTAACATTAGTGAAGCATGGAAGGGTGGTTTGAGCAGGGTGGAGGGCAGTGCTTTGAGGTGTATTAAGAGTCCCAGTCATTTGGGATTGTAGACTGTCAAACATGCAGTCATACATGTTATTACATAAGTTTTATAGCTTCATCACTTGAGTGAGCCCTTTTGTAACATATGATCAGAGGGTAAATCAAGTCATTAAACTACTCAGGTCCTTACATATTACCATTCCTGTGCAATTAGGAATCCAAAGCCGAAACCGAAATTGTTGTCATCAGTACATTGAATAAATCATTGATTGTACATGCCAGATCATGATCATGATCAAATAATTAATAATCAATAGATAATGACATGAAAATTGAATATATATATATATACATTATCTCACCTTCCTGGCCATGAGAACATGTTGGATGGAAGATAAATAGATATTTTCACTGGCTGCTGCCTCCTTCAGTCTCAGCAGGACTGAGGCTTGTCTTGCCCTCTGTTGGTGCATGGCTGCTAAATTTAAGATTTCTGGAGCAGGCTGCTCACAGTGTTTGGCTCCTTACACCAGATGTTCAGCAGATGGGTTTCACTAATATCACCCCAGGGTGCACAGGTTTCTACTCTAGCTGTCTCAGCCTTGGTCACTCTTTGCTCTGTCATTTTTCTGAGTGTAGCTTTCTGTTGTGCATTACCTTCTATGCTGTGGTCTTCTTAAAAACACTTGTGTTTTTTGCCTCCTATCCTTTCCCTATGTGTTGTGACTCTCCTCATTTTTGAGACACTTGCTGAAACTGGATTAAGGAAAGAGTGAGAAAGAGGTTTTCAGTGCTGGACTGGGTGAAGCCTTTTTCCATTTCTCACTGCTAGACAAGCACCCGTGTTCCACCTGAAACGCCTTTGGATTTACGCTGAGAACTGCAGCCATTTTTCTTCCGTTAATCACCTCGGGGCTGGGCGCTCCAGCTCGCATGTCCCCAGGCCGATGGATGACCCGCAGGGGAAATCGAATGGAAACCAGCCAAGCCTGACGCTCCTGAAGTACTTTCTAGGTACCACAATGAGAGAGAGAGAATCGGACAGCAAAGTAATTCAAAGTGTGTGTAGAGGCCAAAAAAACCCCAGCTAATTCAATGCAAGTTGTAATCTGTTCCTCATCCAAAGTGTGCTTGACCCAAAGGGAACAAATACAAATACTAACAGTACTAAGATGATTGATGATCAATGAAGTGATTATTTGATTAATTGTGTTTTTAGGCCAAATTTAATTTCTTCTAAAACTAGACGATTGACTGATAGATCATGATTATGCAATGATTTGTATGTCAGATGATATTGTGTTTGAGTTGCACATTGAATTAATTTACTTTGAACCAATTTACTTTGACATATTGAACCTTGGGCATTTGGAAGAAAGGGCTCCTAGGGGTCTGTGGTCGTGAGGATGTTTCCCATTGTTTCCAGGAAAAGCAGATATCCTATCTTTGTCTGTGTGTCTGTTATTGCCACATATCCAAGGCCTGTAATGATGTCAGAGCAGTGCCTCCCTCATAAGAACAGGTAACGTCCTCTGTGGAAGCAAACATTCTCTCTCCTACACGGATACATGCATTTGCTTTCAGTCCAACAACTGTCTCTCTCCACTGCCAAGTGCTAATAAACAGTGCTTGGATGAGGAATAATGTGTTGGAGCCATGTTGGTTTGCTTCCACAATAGGACATTGCCATTCATGATACTTACTCATCATTTCAATGAAATAAGAGAAAGAGTGAGTGCTTCGGAAAGGCTCTAAGCATGTGGATTTGCTGTTATCTTAAAAGAGAAGTGGCTATAAATATGCAGTGATGGTTGCACACAGTTGACATAAAAAAAAAAAAATTAAAAAAGGGTTGAACAGAATGATTTATGTGTAATTTGGTGTTATTAGGAAACCAGTAGTATTTTACTTTCCACAGCAAAGGACAGCATGTTGACCCTCAGTCTGGTTTTGCTTTTACACGACCTTGACTGAGTGAAGCTCTTACCTTGAATGATATACAATTGTACACCTTAACATCACTATTAGGTGATGTCTAACATGTTCATGTCCTGTCACTTGTCAACCAGTCAATACTGGTTTGTGAATGATGAGCTGTAGCTTCCTGATTTTGTCACACATTCTTCTCGAGCTTCTGAAGGTCCTGGTCCAAAATTACAAAACTATTGATCTGATATGAACCAACGTTTAACTCGAGACTGTGACTTCTGAAATGTATGTGACATGATCCTTTAGCAAGAAGATCACCCTCTAAATCTATAGATTGTGGTATACCTGCATAGCTGTAACACACTAAACTACAGGAAAACTAATGTGGGGGAAGCACTGGCTCAGTGGGTACAATCGTCACCTCATAGCGAGGAGGATGTGGAGTCAGATACTCACTCTAACCCTAATCCACTTTATATTCTTACCTACATTTGTATGTTGTTTCCCCCATTCTCTGGCACATGCTGTGTGTTTAGAGGTAGGGGAGTGGTGAGGTATGGAACGTTTGCACCAGTGCAGTGTGACATCATCATCACGTACTGCTTTGAAAAGGCAGCTCATTAATTCATCAGTGTCAGAATGTTAATTTAATCAGTAACCTAATCAAAAGCTGTAATCCAATTCACTGTAGTGTGATTTACAAACTAAAGAATGTCTGACACACCTCTGTAGAGGAACAAGCAGGTACAGATGGATGGATGGAATGTCAGAGTTGCTCATCAGTCCATCAGCATTATAGACTGCATACCACAAACAGTGAGCCACTGATGTATTTTGGTGATAATACTTATTATTGTAGGCTATCTAAGAAAATACCTTGTTTTAAAGAGGTTTTAAAGAAAGAATACTAAGCCTGTATTCTGGATATACACTCACTGCTGTTCACCAATGTCAACAATATCACTATAGAATCTATAGCGGAGCTGTTGATATATATATATATATACATATATATATATATTTATTTTTTCTTTCTTAATCTTCCACTAACATCTCTTGCTTTTTTGCATTGCCCTTCTCCTGACTCTCATTGTACTCGCGTGCCTCTGTGTAATTTGCTCTGCCCTCATGCCTGTAGCCATGTTTTGTGCTCTGGCCAGTGAAAAAAGCCTCTCAGGCGATGTCACTCCAAACACCACTACTGTGACATGATGTTGATTAAACCAGGGAGCACCACTTTAGCCCGCAACATCACTCCCAGGCCTATTAGCCAAAATTATCGCATGCGCTCAAACACATTAAAAACACACACATTTTGCCTCGCTTGTACGCACTTCACAGTCACACTTTTCCCTGTCCTTGCCAGAAGCCCTCTTTTCACACTCCTCCTCACTTTATTTCAACTTTTAGGAGGTGAAAATCGAAATCTTTGGCACAGAAAGTGCATGTTGTCTCATCTAGATGGGGTTTTCTTACATCTTTTTTGTTAACGCTGCTTGACTTGCACACTGAATCCGATATCCCTGTAGGAAGTGATACACAGTTTGTCCATTATGATATAAGCTTTTATCCCACCTTGTTTTGAGCTGTACAGTAGGTGGGTGAGGATGATGCATTAGATGTTCTACTAGGAAAAGACCACAAAATAAAGGCAGGTACATGTATATGTGCGCGCGCAAACACACACACACACACACACACACACAGGCATATTGAGTTGCAGGCGCTGCAGATGGCAGACAACACAATATGATCATATTTCCTTCTGCCACCCATACTGGCAGCTTAGTTAAAAAACCTGCAATACCTGCACACTTACATGTGCATGTACTTCATATTGATATTCACATTGAGATACAGGAGTACATTTTTTTGGAGTAAAAGTGCTTAAAGATGTTTGCATTTAATTTGAAAAAATGATTGTCTTCCACATAGTCTGGTTGAATTTGTTACTGTCGGTGCATGAGGAGAAACAGAACTTTCATTTTTTTCTATGAATTAGTCTTTGAAGTAGAAAACCATTTTAAAAAAAAAATTAATTTCCATATGTTACTAAGAAATACATCATTTTTATTATTATAGTTCATGGCTTGCCAGTGTTCCTCTCTCATCTAATATATATATAATTGATGGCTGGAGTCGGCAGAACTCTTCAGTGATAGTGAAAGAAATGTTCCTTTTAACAAATCTTTCCTGATAAATTCAGATCAGATTTATTTAGAGCGAACAGGCACTTATAGCAGCTAATGCAGCATGACTTGATGGTACAGATTTAACCCAGAAAGTGAAGCAATTTAGATGAATTCCCCTAACTTCCAATGTAAATCTAGAGCAACACTGTACTGAGTAAGAACAAGGGGTCATACAGCAGTTTTTCACAAAATCTTTGAATCACAGTCCTGAAAAATGATAGGATATCACTGTATTTTCTCAAAAAAAAAAAAAAAAAATTATTGTAGATATTTAGGTTGCCACAGACTGCTCTGAGAAATATCTTTAAGTGAACCGTTTGACAGCACTGCCCTACATTTAAGGCAATACATTCCTCTGTCCTGGACCCTTTTCACTTCATGCTATGCAGCAGTTGGATTTTATATTGCGTGTATCTTCTTTAGGGGATTAAGTTCCCAGTACCACCCCCCCCTTTCACATGAACTGAAAGAAAAACAAGAAAAAAATGATTTTAGGCATTGATAAACACATTGCCTTTTTTGCTTTTTGTATATGCTTTCTAGAATTATGTGCTTTTTTTATTTCTATTATTCCCTAATCCGGAGCTACCCAGTGTAAGCCATCAGGAGCAGTTGACATGCTTATCAACTGAACACACAAATGTCATCTTTAAGCTGTTAGTGTGGGTCCCGATTGTGTCTTAATCTTTATTTTTGAGTCTCTGTTGAAACGTTCATCCGTTATGATGATTGTGGGCTAAAGAAAGTATGACAAATAGGGCAGACTCTTCATTATCATGGTTCATTTGAAACAGTGTTTGTGGATTTCTGTGTGGCTCAGAGTGCATGTATTTTGCACTCATATGTGTGTCTGTGAAATCATCTATTTGATAATAGACGGGCTGGATTTGAACTCTTATCGCAGATAGGAGTTGGGCTATTGCAGCAAATCAAAGGCATGACGTTCTATGCACTCCAGCCTCTGGACTTCCAGCTCGGTAAGGGTGTGAGCCTGAACGCCTTATCAGGTTGACCCAACCTCGGCCTGCTGCACCCGCCTGCCTGAGCTGCCTGGTGCTACTGAGCCTTTGGAGGCACTTTGAAAGAGCCCTCTCTGATGTGAGACTGAATCTAGTCTAAGCTGCTGACGATTGAGCTGACTGCTGCCTGCTGATACTCTCTAAAAAGACCTTTGCCTAAGAGAGAGTGAGAGTTAATTTCATTTTAAGATTTAAAATCCTCCCACCCTCATGCAAGTCAAGACTGTATTTGATTTTACTCATCTCTCCACACAATCACAAGTTAATTACCAATTAAAAAGCAACATTTTTGTGAGCTATGGTAGATGGAAGAGATATTTTCATCCATATTGTATGTCTTACAATTCATTTCTTCAAGCTTGAAACCTCCACATTCCAGCTATATAAAACAACAGGTTGCACATCACACATTTATTTAAAAAAAACAAAAAACAAACATTCATCTAATTTAATTTTCCCACAATATATCAAGTCCAAAGTGCATTTTCAACACCATTTATAATAACTTAACACCACTTTTAACAGCTTTCTACATTATTATTTCCAAAACATTAAACCATTTCCTCATGCTATTCATGTCCTCATCACTACTTCAATCATTTTTTTCTTCCAAATAATGGTTTTGTTGTTCTCATGATGCTTTTCCAAGGAAACAGTTCTGTGTCCTGTTTAAGATATCAAGTGTTTATGTGGTGATTCGTTCTATGGTGATTGTGCATCATGTCATCATAATAAACCATAGCCATAAAGGTAACATTATAAACACTTTTGCTCTATTTTCTTATATGGTCTATTTCTTTGAAGTTTGCAAAATGAAATCTGCTACCTTGATAGTCAGTTAGTGAGGACAGTTGAGTCCTGACTAAACTGATGTGACCACTGATGTAATTGAACCAGTATTTTATTATATTATATTATATAACATGGGTCCTCCGCATTAAAAATAGCATATTTGGCTGACTTGCAAGCAGAAGACTTATGTGATAATAAGAGGGTTGGTAGCTGGTTCCATGTTAGATCCCATTCCTGTCTTGCAAAACACTTGCTATTATATATATATATTTTTTTTTTTTTTGAAAATTCGATTGTACTACGCACTAGTAGTTGTAGTGGTACTTAAACACACTAAGGACTAATCATCTGTTAGCTAAATATGATCACTTAGCTGAAGATATATCTCTGAATATAATTGGTTTAGTTTGCCCTTAATGAAAACATGAGATAGATCATACAGTAGGAAGAATAAAAGGCCAGATCTTTCACCATCCTTCTGTCATATCTGCACTGTTTCTCTTCGTCGGCCAAGGATGTGCAAAAAAAACCCCAAAACAAAAAAACAAAAAAACAAAGGATGACATTCAGCGGTAAGTGACGGGACAGAGGGGGAGAGAGCACAATGAGGCTAAAGATAATGGATGTGAATTGGATTAAATGGGCTGAGTGGAAAATATTAGCAGTTAGGTCAGAGCTGCTATTGTAGTGTGAGTCACTCCCTCCACTTCTAATCTCTCTAATTAGGCTTCATCGGCGTTAGCCAGCACCTCCCTACCCCCCCATATCCATCTCAGATCCAAGGAGAATGAAGGGAGAGTGGACAGCTTGAAGATGGACAAAAGTTATGTCTGTGTGTTCATTAGAGCTGAGTGAGACCTGCATAATAAATCCAATATATAGATTTATTAGCATAGTATGAATCTTATGAATCTCTCATTCCCTTAACCCCATGAGCCTGACTGATACATTTTTGACATGCTTAGACATTTTCATCAATATCAAATTTATCCAATATTTGCTGTCTCTACATCCATGGTTACAGTGCAAAGTGACTTCGAGCAGCTGATGTATCATTGTCAGATTCACCAAAACGGAGAAAGAATAGGCTTAAATAAAACACTTATTCTATTCTATCAGCACCTTCTTTCAACAGTAATTAAGCTTAGAATGTTCCATCGATTCTTACTCCTATGGCCCTGAAACACTGACTCCTCTATCCATTTATAAAGATATTTGTGGTCTGGTTATGCAGGCAAAAGAAAATCCAAACAATAGCAAACTGAATACTATTTTTATTTCATAAAAGCTGTCCTAATATATATATATACATATATATATATATATATATATATATATATATATATATATATATATATATATATATATATATATATACACACCTACCACCTACCTACCAGTTTCATGGTCTCAAAACTGAATCAGTATTTAACAATAAGACTGCAAGGATGGTATCCATCCCCAGTGCATTTGCAACTATAATTGAACAGTAAATTAACATAACTAATTACTCAATTAGAGTCATTTAATAACCTAAACTTGTTATGTCACATTATGCATCAACCACATTAATATTTATGGGGTGAGTTTGGAAATTCTGACTCCAAGTTCAGTATGCAGAGCCATAGTATATGTATACATATTGTATATGGTAGAGGAGTGATAGGGGAAGCTACAGATGCAGGGAAGAAAGGCAAGTGAATGCACTGAGGTGTCTGTAGTTGGCTCAGTGTATAACGGCTGCGAGTGTGTTTAGGATGACAAGCCTAGTGATGTCACTGCTGTCAGCCTTGCTTGTGTATGTGTGTGTGTATGTTTGCGTGTGTGTGAAAGGAATGCTAATGCAGTGGTTTGTGATCCCCTGTGAACCAAGCTGGCCATATTTATTATGCAACTGGCAAGCAGCAAGTCTGAGCTCTGCTTACAGAGCAGGAGAGACAGGCAGTGAGCAGCAGGGAGATGGATAGATGGATAAACACTGAGGAAGATGCTTTGTTGCTTGTGTGTGTGCACACTCAGGTTCACACAGTATGCAACTATTTGCATTAGCAATACACGTTTATTAGTCTATTAGTGTAATTACAGTAACTCAACATCCGTATATCATGAATGTCTATTAGTGTCACTGCATGCCCTCAAGGTCAGATCATTTATAGCTATTAATGAGGCTGAGGAATAAGAGCAGAATTATTTTGCTATTTCCTTCTTAATATTTGGTCTTTATAATATTATGGTGTAATGGGCTGGATTTAATTTTTCCTTCAACAAATCAAACGCAACCTTGATAGTATATGTGTCAGTAAATTATTCTCTGCTGACATTTTTCACACGTGTCATTTTAACTGTTGTGTGGTTAAGATTTTATAAAATCATGGTCAGAGTTGTAGCATGGTAACAAAAAGTAAACTACCATTGTAGGGTTTGCTAATAAGGGATAAGCAAGCAGTACGATAAGATACAGTGAGGTGTCCTAATAAGCAGATGGTAACAAACGAAGGGAATAACATGAAGAAAAAAGCAGAGAAACATTATGAATGTACTTCCATATAGGGCAGGAGGACTTGTATGAATCTGTGAATCACATGCAATGGCCTTCACAGTCACAATATCTCAATCTAACTGAACATCTATGGAAGATTCTAGATTCTATTTAGACATCACAACACAACATGTGGGATTGAATCTGTTCTGGAGGCTCATAGTGGACCAACACTTTACTAAGGCATGATATTTTCAATGTGGGTTAGCGTTAGGGTTAAGATATTATTTTTGTGTATTATTTGTATGTAAAGAATGGTTCAGGTGCAGGAAAGCAACACGAGTGGTTTAACTTACTTCAGAAAAATCAATTTAAATCATCTTTAATTCCTTCATTAATTTTAAGCCCGTTAATAACACACACTGAGTTAGAACCGTGGTTAAACTATAATTAAAGAGCCCTGATATGACAAACCAAACAGATTACTCTCCATTTCCATGGTGGTTTGTTCATCATCATGCCAAATAATTGTATCAAGACAAAATTCGAACATTGATTAAATGTGGTTCACAGCTATAATAAGTCAATAAATAGCAGCATATAGAGTTTATAATTTTATGATGTATTCAAATAGGCCTAAATCACTAAATAAAACATTTTACCAAATTGGATGAACATGAGTAACATTTCATGTCATACTTTAGAATTATATTCACATTTCTACATTCATAGATTAATAGATTATGATCATGAGCATGCTCGGCGAGTATTAATAAGCAAATAGCAAAACAATTCTGCTCTTATTCCTCACCCTCATTAATATATATAAATAAATTGAACTTGATTGTGTGCAGTGACACTAATAGACATTTATGATATATGGATCTTGAGTTACTATAACAACACTAATAGTTATGTCACATCTCAGTTACTGAAATAATACTAATAGACATCCAATTGGATTTTATGTTATCGGAATGACAATACTATATATGTGGGTTTTGAGTTATGTAATGTAATGACATTAATTATGATTGATGAATTAATTAAACTAGAACAGGAACTTAGTGAGCCAGTGTGGGAGTATGCAGACCAGCAGCAGGATCTGACCTGCTAGAGCTGTATATATGACAAGATTATGTTATTTTTGTAAATAAGAGATAATTCTGGTGCAGGAAATAGTGAGGGACAACGTTAGCGCTTGTAGAAGGGGTGAAATGGGATTTGGGGCCAGTGCCTGATAACCCAGTCCAAATGGATTGGTAATGGCTATTCACCGGGGTGGCAAGCAGCTCGGCTGCTTCAACACTAATATGAATGCAGATTGAAATGTGGCTGAGGGATCTTGGCTTGAGGTAATAGCATGAAAGAAGGTGTGTGTGCGTGCGTGCATGTGTGTGTGTGTGTGTGTGTGTGTGTGTGTGTGTGTGTGCGTGTATATTTGTTATTGTGTGTTATTGTGCACATGTTGAGTTTGAGCTCATACATGGTTGCAAAGGCGATACAGTCACTGACGTGTTTGTTTTGCAGTTTCTAATGAACAATATTTTTGGGAGATTTTTTTAGATGTAGCCAATTTGATTGCCTTATAAATTGGAATTAGAACAGATATATGAAATATGAAATGAATGAAGGAGGAACACTTTATGATAACACAGATGAACAATATGGATTCTATCACTTATTGTATAGAAAATAGAATAAAAATATTGGTACATTTTTGTTTTTATCAGTGATTATATTTTCACTCATTCCTAATGCTTCAAATGCCAGTTTAACTGCTTTCATCTCTTTCACACTGGCTGACAGTTCAACTGCTTTTAGTACTTACAATTCATAGAACATTTCAGTTGCTCTCTTGCTTTAGACATCGACTGACATTTGAGCCGCCTTCAGTTGAGCTGCTTTTAGCTGTCACTCTTCAACTGCTAGTTTAACATTGCTTTATACAATCTGACAACTCCACTGTCTACATGGTTTTCTATGATTTCATTTCTAACATTGCAGTGCTTCAACAGACTGCACATGACTCACAGTTAACTCATTATAAATACATAAAGCCCAATATCAACAGTGCACACAGTTTATATAAATATGTGTATGTTTGAATGTGTTTCATTTTTGTTTGTGAATGTTTCTATTTATGCATGTTCACAACATATATATTGTCTTGCTGAGTGTCTAACAAAGCATAATGTCTGGTCTTTAAATGTGCCCACTACCGAGGCATTCACCTGCTTGCTAATACCCTGAATGTATTTTCCATAGATCAGTGCACACTATGAGGAAGGACGTCAAACTGCCTGAAGTGGCGCAAGGAAAACATACATACGATGCTTCCTCACACTTTGTCGTCTGACAAAATCTGGTTCATGCTTCCCTTCCTCCCTCCCTTCCTCCCTTCAGTAGCATTAGAGTGGCTCACTGGCTTCCAGAACATATTGATCCCAAAATAACATCAAAGAGGCCGGCTGACTGACTTAAGATGTGCAGGGAAGGGAAGGGAAAGGCTGGAGCTGTAGGAAGAAACTGGATCCAGCTATAGGGAGGATTGTACCTGGAGTTTTTTAAGTCTGTGTTTTAGATTTGACTTTTATGAGAATTGAGATGTTGGAGTTCATTAGGCCTAGTCACAAATCAAAATGAGAAAATGACACAGCAAAATGAATCCACAGTGTTTGGTTATTCGCTTAAAAACTGTAGCTGACAAGCTAACCACTAACATGAGTCACCCACGATTAATCCAAGTCACAAAATGGTAACAGTTCGCACTATTTTAAAATTATAGATTATGTGTGTGAGAGGCCCTGTTCACTGAGAGTGACACAGAGGAACTCATCTGAAGAATATAAAAGAAAAAAAAGAAAAAATGACAGACACAGTGTGAGACTCAATGTTGTCTCTGACTGGTAAAGACACTGAACTGTCTGCCAACATAAGCACATAATGTTTTTTTTTATATATATATTTTCTAGGTTTTTTTATTTCCCTGGTATAAAGATTCAAATATTCATATTTAAAAAGATAAGTTAAAATATACATTTAGGTCCACTTTACTCAGAAATTCATTTACTGTAAAGGGTATTTAAATATGATATACATACGGATTTACACAGGGCTGTAATAGACACTAAACGCACGTTTTAAATTGTGATAAAGCGTTTATGCAGACTGTCCATCACTATACAGCGGTTAATAGCTCAGACTGGCTTCTTACTGCAGACCACAAAGTAGAAAGTGGAGCTGTTTTTACTTATTTTTTTTATTTATTTTTTTATTGACGTTAGTGTAAAACACTGTCCAGTTTATCTTGTGTTGCTGCTTTAGCCTACTTTACAGTAATATTAATCTAATGGTAGCTTGATAGTTTGGATAGCTTGATGACTGATGCATTCCCGCTGTGTGTTGTTTGTCCACAGTTACTGTAATTAACACCATACAAGTTTAAGATTGTTTAAAATGCTTCATTCATAGAATTCATTCTGGACTCCAGTGTTGGTCAAGGTGGGAAAATTATGTTAACCAGCACGCTAGGTCAGTTAAACATAACGGCACCCAACAAGCCATAAAGAACACATCAACTGTCCATTGGATTACAGCAGGGCAGGCCTTACAGGCACCTGGTGATTAGAACTCTGGAGCTCAGAGAGGTAACCGTATTCATAATATATACTTGACAGGTATGAGTAAACCAGGTGAAGTGAAACATTTTCCTCGACCACAACTACACTCATCTCTGTAGTAGCAACAAATCCTTTGTGAGTAAGATGGTTTAACATTAAGGTTTGCCCAAAAAAAACAAGCTCTAAATTAGGGTCAGCGGCTTCCAATTTTGATGCTGAGCATGTTTTGCAAAGATGGCTGTCAGCGGGGCAGAGAGCACATCAGGTGTAATTAAGATTTGTATTTGTATGGTTTCATAATTTTTTAGATGCAAAGCATCTCCTATAGCCTGTACTTTCGCTCACTCCCTCTCTTACACACAGTTAAGCTCACTCACTCACTTACAGTTAACGAGTCCATCTGTGGATAGAAGGAGAGGGCATGGAACGTTCCATTTTCCATATACAAGAATGCCGGTTGCTTCGCATCTATGACAGTCTGTGTTCTTGTTCAGTTTCATTTACTTAAATAAACATTAACCACCAGTGTTTAACTTTATTTTTTGTTGTCATTTGAACCTCAAATAAATAGAACAATTTGCATATTGGCAAGTAAATATTGATTTGAGGCAAATATATTGTATCGTGATTTCTTTTCTGATTTCATTGTATGTTGACCTGTTTAACGAGAAATATGTAGAAAAGAAACGTATTTGCCTGCAGTCTCCCATCGACGACCGGTATGTTTTACACAACCACAGCACACTGATTAGGCTAACACCAGACCAATAAGAGTTGTCGTATTGATACAATCCTAATGATAAAAAATACATTTAATACACAAAGATTGCAACACACTAGAAAGCAAGACAAGCAAATATATCTCACAGCTAGTCCATCCATTCATTTTATTTGGACCGAATGCACATTTCTTGATTACAAGAAATTCATTTACATCTGCATTTATTGATTGGTTTCTGAATATATCAGGGTTAATCAGTGTCTCAAGCTATTTCTATTTTTAAAATGGAATTTATATTGCACCTTACACATCAGGCATATTACGAAGATAAAACCTATTGGTTTAACATTTGTATGACATAATGCATTTCTGTGCCAGTATTAGACGCTTACACACAGAGACATTAGCCCACATTAGAAGAGCTGTAAGAAATGGCACCGGGCATCATCAGGGAGTGGTGTAATGTGGAGATTGAGTTACAGCCACTGCTGTGTGAAGTGAACTTAAATGTGGAATATGCCTTTAGTCAGACAGCACTTAGTAGGCATATTGATCCGACAGTGAAAAGCAAGTGGGAATGATGGATGTCAGAGCCCAAAGAGGAGGGGAGGGAAGGGAAACAGGAGAAGAAGAGTGGGTCACCCACCAGAGGCAGAACTAAAAGCTAATGTTTGCTAGGAGTCAACGGCAATATTTACTGAATTTGTCTCATTCACCTGTTTACACATCCATTCTTATTATTAGTCTTATTACCAGCTTGTCAATCATGTGTGAACCACTTTGAGTTGCACTAACCTGTACAAAAGGTGCTTATACAGTCTGAAGAATTGATCCTGTCCAGAGGATGAAACATTTTGATTCTCATTATCCTGTGACCTTTCATATAACACCACCCTTAGGACAGATCTTACATTTTTGGTCATGTCAAATCTCTAAGAATTGTCAATATTTAATTTGTTCTGTCCAACACTTCAATATTAACCTGCCACCCCAGATGATTTGTTAAAAAATAACCATGTAAAAAAGTAGGGCAGGCCCATTCAAAACTATTAATGACCTTACAAACACATCATTGGTGATCCATTGATATAAAAGTAATACAATATTTTGTGTCCAGTTTGAATATGTCCATGTATATGTTAACAATATTCAGTTGCTATATTTAAGCAGAAAAACGTATTGTCTTCCTTTGGTTATCAAATTGCTTAAACTAACTTAAAAAAAAAAAAATGGAGGGGATAACTGTTTTAGCAGTGATGGAGTTCATTTTGTTTTTACAGTGCCTTTAGCATCTCCATTTTATTTAACTCTGCTAACTGCACACTACCTCACCGCTCCTATCCTGTTCTTATCGTGTGAGGCTGCTTTTATCCATCACAGCCATCACCTCCGCCTTAAACATGAGATACATTCTGCCAAAAAATGATCCAGAATCAATAACTGAGACTGAATGAGAGTTCTGTTCAAGCTATAACTCCTTTTAATAGCTTGTGGTGGACTTGTGATGTGAGCAGCACCCCCTTGTCTTCCACACATTCCTTTTGGTCCTCAAAAAATATAAATCACTGATACAGCCACTTAATGCATGCTCTTTGGAATTCCCTGCTGCCTCACTCGCTGGCACTGGACTTAACGCTATAAATAACGGCCTTAACGCTCTTTGACAAATGGCTTCAAACGCTATGTAGGCTTTTTTGTATGTGACAGGACATTTTAACAGAAAGGCAGCGGCAAGGGCTAATCAAAGATGTTGTGGTGAATTCAGATGGCAAGGCTTTCACTGCACGCGTATGAGTAATTGGTCCGACGGGTGGGGTGTGTGTCATTAGGGGAAGAGTGTATGGGCAATTGTTTTAGTTGGCTAATGATGTGGCTGCTTCAGTTTTAGTCATCCTCTTACTTTCCCCACGCCCCAGTCAGCCAGTCAGCCAACTAGTCAATCAGTGCGCCGGTCAGAGGCTGCTACACCACTAATGGCTGCAGGACCCTCCCCTATGGCTAATACCAAAACTAATAGGCCAATTAGTGTATGGGTATTGTTCTGATGGCTACAGACTCTAGCAACATGATGAGTTGTGTGTGCGTATATGTGTCTTAATATTTGACTGATGGAGTGTTTGATGTTGATATTGGTGTTTCAGAACTCTATTGCCAGAGACCCAATATTTTTAAATGTCAAAAACTGAATTAATTTTGTTGTGGTCAAAAGAGATCTGGAAGGATGCAAGGATATATCTAGTAGCCCACTACACCCCAGTAGAATTAATGCTAAGACAAAAATCTAGAGGCCCATAAACAGGAGCCTGAGGGTGGAATGTCCCAAAGCAGCAGATAGTCAAAACAACTCTATTATGATTGCTTCACTGCTGTGTGGCCTCTACCCACAAGGCAAGGTTGTTCAAGGTCATACTCATATGAAAAATACATCTCTAAACAACAGTGACTCAAGTGACATCACTTGAGGCAATTTATCAGACTTCACACAGCTCCCTTTGGACGCACAAATCACTTCATGCTACCTTTTGCACATGCAGTTGTACTCCCTAGCACCTGGGACCATATGCTGATGTGTAAAATCAATGGAGTCGAATTCCCTTTCTTGTTTCTTCTTCAGGATGATCTTTTTGGTGATCCCCTGAGCCTTCAACCATCACGTCCAATGCATGTGATATGACCAAATACATGTAAAAATAATGGTATCTGCATTAGCCTCAACTGTAGCCTATTTTGATTTTAAGTCTAATTAGCAATTATTAGCATGCTAAGATGCAAAACAAAATTGGTGAATTGGTATCTAATATACCTGCTTAGCATTAGCATGTTAGGATTGTCATTGTTAGCATGTTAGCATTGCTGACATTCGCATTTGGGTCAAGTAAAGTCTCACAGAGCTGCAAGCAAGGCTGTAGACCAGGGGTGTCAAACTCAAATACACAGTGGGCCAAATTTGAAACTTGAACAAAGTTGCGGGCCAACATTGAACAAATGAACCTTTTAATACGGACCCAAAAAGGTTTTGCTTTAACACTGAATATGAAACAAGCAACGATCGCTACTACAATATATAACAATACTGAAAAATTGGATTTAAAATAATTAAATTTGAATAAAAATCGTATGGCTCTTTTCTTTTTGCAGCTTTCTGATTAAATATCAAAATAAACTTTTTCCACAGGCCAATCATTTTCAAAATAAAACAATATAATAATAAATCAATCAACCATTCAAGCCAATGCCATGGAGTAGCAAGAAAAAGTGCATAAAGAAAAGGTTGATTATTGCTCAGTTTTCTACTCATCTGATGTGCCCAAGCCAGATACCTGGCATCTGTTCTTGGATGCTAGTTTATCAATGTCTGGGCTCAGGCTCTGTGCTGAGGAAATTCTCAGTATCGAGCCAAGGTGTTCATCAGTCAGATGTCTCCTGTGAGATGTTTGGTCATCTTCATCGAGGAGAAAAGTTGCTCACATAGATAAGTGCTGCCGAACATGGAGAGCATCTGAGCAGCTTGTTTGTGCTTGCCCCCTCCCCTGAAGCTGCAGGTTCAGCGCATCGAGATGGCTCGAGATGTCACACAGAAAGGCCAGCTCACAAAGAAACTTTGGCTCCTAGAGCTCTGCTGTGTCCTTCCCTTTGCTTTCTAGAAACTGACATATTTCCTCACGCAGCTCGAAACATCTGTTCAGAACTTTTCCTCTGCTTAACCATCTCACCTCTGTATGATACGGCACGTCCGCGTATTCCGAACCACACTCCTCCAAAAAAGACTTGAACTGGCGGTGATTCAGACCTTTTGCTCTTAAAAAATTAACTACTTGTGTTACTGCGGCCATAACATGTTCCATCTTTAGGGCTTTGCCACACAGTGATTCCTGATGTAGGATGCAGTGATAGACAGTTAACTCACCTGTACACTTCTCTTCCCGCATTTTCTCCGGAACTCTGCTCACCAGTCCACTCTTTTTCCCACAAAGCGCTGGCGCACCATCTGTCGTTAATCCCACGAGTTTATCCCATGGCAGCTTTATTTCAGTTACACATTTGGAAACCTCATCAAAAATTTCCTTTCCTGTGGTTGTGCCATTCATTGATTTTATTCCCAATAACTCCTCCGTAACACACAGATTTGAGTCCACTCCACAGATGAAGACTGACAGCTGAGCATTATCAGATGCGCCGGTGCTCTCATCCACAGCAAGAGAGAATGCAACGAAATCTTTTCCCTTTTCCATCAGCTGGTCATACAGATTGGTGGCAAGATCAAGTGTGCGATCAGCTACCGTGTTCCTGCTCAGGCTCACGTTTGAAAATGCTTGCTTTTTTTCTGGGCACACGATGTCACAAACTTTCATCATGCACTTTTTCACAAACTCCGGGTTGATTTTGCGATCTCCGCTGACACAATATAACTAGCCTTTACGGCAGCCTCACTTTGTGATGTAGCTTTTGTGAACATTTTCTGTTGTGAAACCAAACATCTTTTCATCTCCTCTACTTTCTGTCTCCTTTGAATCATAACCAGGTCCTTGTACCTGTCATGATGTTTTGTTTCATAGTGTCGTCTAATGTTGTACTCATTCGTTATAGCCACGTTGACTCCGCAAACAAGACAAACAGGTCTTTCTTTTAAGTGTATGAACAGATATTCTTCCTCCCACCTTTCCAGAAAGCTTCGGTTTTCTGCCTTTCTTTTCGCCATTTTTGGGAAGGGTTATTACTGTGAAATTGCATGTAGCGTGAAGTATTAACGGTAAATGCGCTGGATACACAAATCTGACGAGAACTGGCGGGCCAGCTCTCTCTCGTAGTAATTTGGGATTTCCTCGCCAGAGTTTGACACCCATGCTGTAGACTCTCAGTCTTGTTGTTGTTGTTGTTGTTGATAATATCTAGCTATACACTAGATATCCGTCCTGTTTAGCACATAATGCCCATTGCTCACTGTGGTTGTCTCTCACGCTGTAAGATGATCCACTCCTGGGGGTGGACACATTTGCACATGTGTCATGGCCATATGCTTTCTCTCCACTCCATTTCTTCCACTCATTGCTGGACAGAGTGAGGCAGAAATGGTCTGTTTGCAGTGGGCCATCTCTCAGCGCTGTCGTAACCATTCTCCTCATTCTGGGGAGTTCTGTCACAGAAAATTCACCCATAGGTGTGCTGCCCACACTGGGCCAACCTCTCCAAGTTCCTGAGAAGGACAGACTGTACAGACCTGGATAGTCTTTACAGGTCATACAGACTATCCAAGTGGCAAGAGTAGGATCCACCATTGGCTGTTACAGGGCAAATGGCAAGGATTTTTACTTGCTCACATGTAAAGTGTAACTTTTTGGTTCCTGTACAGTAGGTATATATGGTCTAAGCCATAATGGAAAATTGGATTATGGTGGGTTTTTTTGAGTAATGTAATACTCCAAGCTGAAATGTAGTAAAATGTTTTCACACACATTTTACCTATTAGTAGCATCATTTCAACCCTACACATAAATGTCCAACATTATTGGTCCATTTTGTTCTTTAATTACATATCCCGACGTGAAAATGTTGGTGGGGAAGTTAACCTCGTCTTGCTAACGGCTGAATACTATTGATGTGCAATTTTATACTGTCCCCCGAAGAAAAACAACAGTATGCAAGCACCCCAAAATGACATATATTTAATTTTAAGTGGCATCACCCTCTAACAACCGTAGTAATTGTGACTGGAACAAAGGAGGAAATAAGATAATGTTATTAGAGTGATCTTGTTTATGTTCTTTTATTTCCTTTGAGATCATAACAATACTGATATAAATCTTAATGTGATTAGAAAATATGCCACATACTAACATAACCACATTGTGACGTGTTGGTTTATTTACAACATGTACTACACACACATGGGTGAAAGCGAAACATTGCCATTGGCTCTGCTGTGGAGCTCTGATTGACAAAAGAGAACAGTTTTGTTTTTGTTTAAACAGTTGCAATGTCTGGGAATAAAATAAAACCTTCTGAGTTTGGGAAAAGTAGAGACAATTCATTTTAGTAGAGTCCTTTTTTTCATAAATGTTATTATTGCAAAAATAGCCTGCAATATTGTGGCAAATCACCCACCCTGAGAGTGCAACAATCCCTGTGAAAAAAAAACACTTGCAGTGAAAATGGCCTTGCTTGAAAATATGTCTGTGTTATTGAAATGGAGAAGATTAGAGCGCAACCTGCTTCATGTTGTCTTCACTATCAACAATCTCCATTGGAAAGCTGACCAATTATTAGATTTCTTGCAGTCTCTCTGTGACATGTCCATACTGTAGTAGCAGCAGAGAAGTTTTTTTTCTTCTCTCCTTATTTTCTGTTATTAACACGCAAATATAAATCTGACTGTAATTAAGCTGTCACATATTGACATATTGCACATCAAGTTGGTTTCTAAAAAGTAATGGAAAGTAATGTTTTTTGGATTTGTAGTAATTAATTTCCCTACCAGCACCTAAAGGTGCATGGAGTCATGCATATGCATCCTGAGGAAGTCCAAAGGTGTTTTTTTTTATATATATATATATATTTATATGTACTGTATGTTAATGTATGCTCAGCTAGCAGGAGGGATTTCTGGCACCATTTTAATTAGATTCCCACGGGTTCTCGCTGTCGTCTCCCTCCTACCTCCTGCCACCTGGTGCCACAGTAGAGCAGAAAAAGAAAAAAAAAAATATCCCCAAGGAAATGCTGTTCCCGTCTCATCTGAGCAGAACTGTGGCAGTCATCAACACAAATCTCCTCCCTCATGGGAATGCACCAGCAGCATACCCTCTGCCAAGGGTACTTAACCCTCAAAGGCTTAAATACATGGAAATAGATAACAGTGAAATTATCGGTGGATTCAATGGAGAATAGGTGTGTGCCTTGTGCCAACGAGCACAAAGACAAAGTTCCTGGAGAGGCTGGAAAGACAACCTAAAACATTCCCTCTCTTGGTTCATCTTCATTCTCTGGCTAAGTTGCCTACCCGTTTGAACCTGAACTCTCGAACTGTGAATTCTGTTCCGATGGCACCCGTTCTCTCTCTGTTCTTGTCATGTCCTGACTGAAACTCTATTAGGAGCTTGTTATGCGTGTGTGTGTGTTGGATTAGCAGCACATCTGTTTCCAGCATTAGCAGCCTTATTTGTAGGCTGATGAGGACCAGGTCCAGATCCTGGGGACTTACCCTGCTGGCAGCATACTGGCTGTCCATCAGTCATGATTCAGCAAGATTCACTTCACATGCTCAGCTAAACTCGCTAGACCTCATTTGTCAAAAGCTGAAAACATTTGATATGCAAAGGTCTGATGGGTCCTGGAACAGAATATAAAGTGTTGTTTGTACTCCCCCGTCTGTGGTGCTATGCACTAATTACTGTGGTGTTTTTGCACTGCACCTCCCAGAGATCATTTGTCAATCAAAATGTGGAAATTCTGGTGATGAAGTTGAGTTTCTGTTCTGTGAGTTTCTCTTTGTTGCTGCACGCAGACTGCTGCCGCTTGTGTTAAATATTCAGCTCTGTTTCTAATTATCACGATGGAAAATCAATCCATTGTTCACAACCACTGCGTACATGCATGCTACGAATGGCTGAATCACGTTACTTCATAAATGATTGTGAACGGCGGATACATTTGTGGGTACAGCTCTTGCAAGCTCATACAGTACATGGGTCAAAAGTGAGACATTTGTATTGACCAGAACCTCCCATCATAAGAACAGCTCCTTTCCATCTGCAACTAGTCGCATTAATAATTACTGAGGGCCCCCCTACGTATGAACCTTGTTGTCCCACATGTCCTGCATGGCAATGTCTTGCACTACAGACTCACATTTGCACATTGCGCATTGTTTAGTGTTACACAGTGACTATAGTAGTTACATGTTTATATCTGTACATGTTTTTTCTTGTATTTGTACATTCACATATTATTTAAATGTATACCTGAAAATCATCTGATTCTGATTTTGATTTGTGAAAAATGTCAAGAGGTAAGAAAGAAAATGATCTCTTTCACAACTCTCTTTCAAATTCACAGCTTGCATGTTGCAAATCTGGTGAAATGGCTGTCAAGGTCACAGTGAGCTGGAGCTTTTCCCAGCATGCACTGGGCAAGAGGCACAGTGGACACATTCTGGACAGGTCACTAGTCTATCACAGTGCTGACACATGTAGACACATAACACAATTCACCTAATGTGCACATTATGTCACAATAAAAAGAATGAAATTGTACCAACAACTGAACAAGAGAGCAGGTGTGCTCTGCTTCTATTCTGTATGATACTATAAACTATAATGCGATTTATGTCAGTTGGTCAGTTTTTGACAGTTAGTATGTAAGAGACAGATTCATTTATTGTTTTGTACTATACAGAGAGCTGAAGTAAAAAAAACCCAAAACATTTCAGTAGAAATGTCATCATTCAATATAACATTTGTTACATGTACATTCAAATCCAGCTCTTTAACATAACCTTGCTCAGTAGCATGGCATGTGATTGACCTCTTTTAGTGATGTTTAAAGAACACAGTTATATGTTAAATGTCAGTGTGATGCAAATGGGCAGGGGAGGAGGAAGCTTTAGACAGCAGGTGAATCTGCTTTTTGAATGTTGAATGTACAAAAGTATTGCCATTGAACTTTAATAATGGAGGGTTATATGGTAGGTGCTATAGTGGATACTTGCATAGTAAACACCAGGAGCACATAAAACTGTCACAAAGACAGATGAAACTAACCCTCAGTGAGAGGTTGCATTTAGATACAAAAGTTAGTAGAACAATGGTCCAATGCAAAGTGGCATTAGGACTTCAATTTGCTATGCAAAAGTGTAGTAGAGGTTTTCATGGGTCCACTGGGTCCTGGTATTCCCATGATCACTTGGTGCTTAATGATCATCTAATTAACTATTTGGGATGAATTTGAGTCGATTTAGTCAACAGAGTATATATTGTAAAAAGCAACTGTACCAACTACCAGCAAACATAATACACTACCTTTACACCTCATTTACACAAATCTTTTTCTTTTCTTTTTTTTACACATCTGAATGTGTCAAGGTATGAGCCAGGTGCTTGTTATAATTCTTTTCCTTTGTCAGCTATTTATCTGCTCTTCGGGTTCCCTCTGATTTAAAAAGGACTCAAATGATTTCCAATTTATTCCTTTTGGTGAGGATAGCATATTTTGAATCCAGACTCAGACTTAAGTAAAAGAGATCTCTCATTCCTTTTGCTCGCCACCTTGTTGCCTTACTATCAGCAAAATGCAGTACAAAGACATTATAGAAAAGCAGCTGGAATATAAAACACAAACACACACACAGTCCTGCAAATGCATTTACATACATACACTTTTATAAATAATCAAATGCACATACATACACACATAAACAAGCAATAAGTAGGAGGAGACTTACAGAAAAGAAGAGTTAAAAATGAGATTCTCTTCCCAGCAGTGGTCATTTTCTCAGAGGGGAAATGATCAAGGTGAGACTGTAGGAGAACTGGCATGAGGGGCTAATTTTGCAGTTATAAGTCTTGAAGACATCTACAGTATAAAGATTTAACACCTCCCACTACAGAGGCCGAGGAGACATTAAAATAGTATGAATGCATGTTCTTCTCAAACATGCTTCCGTTGCTCTTGGGGTGAATGTGTGAAGTGACTAATTCCAGTTATATATTTCATATATACGTAAGGGATCTATATATATCAGAATGTTTATGACAGTTCAGTTGTAGCCAGCCTGTACAGACTGCAAAGTGCTCAGATCTGCCTTTTATAATTGTGTGTCATTGAATAATGTCATATTCCAGTGTAGCAAGCACAGTGGGGTAATTAATGGAAATGCTTAAGATAAGTTAACAATTTATTGTTTTAATGTGTGTTTTGCATTTTATTACAGGTGGGGAAATAGACACATTTACCAAACCTGTCATTAAATCCTCATCCCTCATGAAGTCCTTCGTTTTGTTAAACCACAACATATAATATGTAATATATGGCAGTAATTAAGCTGTAATTACAACAGCTGTCAAGAACAAACTTTATTTCTGTGTCACCAGGGATGATTTGACACCAATAGCCACAAGTGAACAGACAGGATGCGAAAGTAGGAAAAAAAAAAGTATATGTTTATTAACTCTTTACTGGTCAACTTTGATAAGCTAATTAACTTAACTGACTTTAGTGCAACATTTTCATCAGCTTCCATTACTCTCTGTATGAGAATGATTATATTAGTGTGTGTTCATTTAGCCCTGGGTTAATATGCAATGGTCTAACTCAGAGCTGAGAAAGAATGAATGTGATACACCTCGATCTTTTCCACTGGGGCTGGATGATGGATAAAACTAGGTCTGCGCACTACTCTTGTTCCATGAGATTCTATTACATTAAACATCGTTGTCACCAGTTTTTGATTTTTAGCCCTCGTCACGCATGTTGAATCAGTGATGTGTAATCATGCTCTGCAGATTTTCATTTCAAGCAAATGCCACAGAGGCTTATTTCACTGATTACTTTTACCTCCTCTCTAGTAGGAAGGTAATCAGTGAAATCAGTTGGTGTGACACATGGCTGTGCCTCACAAACTGTTACCCATCTCTGGTCTAAATACAGTTTCACAGGCTTTTGAAACACTGAATCCTCAGTCACTGTGAAAATGGATAGACAATGTTACTGATCATTGTCTTCTTCTTTACCGTTATCATTGTTATCATATCCCCATTACAGATTATAGTTAGTTAATGATTTGCTGCTGCTGTGCATCTGTATCTCTATCACAAGTTTCACTGTTACTGTAATAATTCATCATTCATTGTAAACATTCTCATTGTATTATTGTAATTCACAATAATTCATTGTGAGTGTACGATATGTGTGTGTTGATTTGTTCTGTACATGTGACATCATTGCACGTCTGTCCGTCCTGGGAGAGGGATCCCTCCTCTGTGGCTCTTCCTGAGGTTTCTTCCACCTTTTTCCCTGTTAAAAGGTTTTTTGGTGGGCAAGTTTTTCCTCACTCGAATCGAGGGTCTAAGGACAGAGGGTGTCACTCCCTGTACAGATTGTAAAGCCCTCTGAGACAAATGTATTTTGTGATTTTGGGCTATATAAAAAAAATTTGATTTGATTTGATTTAAATTTAAATCATGTTCAATCATGCACTTCCATTTAATATGCATATTGAATATTTTCTCTCTTTAGCATTACTACTGATACCATTCATGAAATCTATATGCAGCTGCCACCGGATGTGAAAAGCTATAGCTCTCTCCTCCTTCTTCTACCCCTTTTCTGCCATATGTCGTCCTCCTCTGACTTTTGTACAACCTTCACATGCTGTCCTCCTTCTGTTATAATGTTGGGCTGCATTCAGACCAAAATCAGCCCTGCATTAGTATAACGCAAGGGTCTGTGTTTGTAGGAGCATGTTTTTTGAGGTACCAGTGAGAGAATGAAATACGATTCAGGAAGTCTGGTTGGAGCTACAGTTTGTAATACTCACAGCAGCATTCACATTGTAAAGTAATCCAACTTGAACATGCTCTTGCATGTATGTAATTGGTCAACATAGCACCCTGCCATATGATGTTGTGCTGTGTTGCAGCAAAAGTCGAGTCTGGTTTGCCTTTTTTGCTGAGCAACCCAGATGCAGATCAATAATTTAATATATAATATGTAAATGTTTACATATGGGGCAGTTGCCTGCTTTAACTGCTTGGTGATTCAATCAGACTCTGTGTTTGGAGCAGCTTATTGCTGTAACATTATTATATGCCATGGTTCAAATTTGAAAACCAAGTTACAGTGCGGGTGTCATGGCTGTACAGCTGCACAGTGAAATCAGTAGGGACAGACTGGACTCACTCTCACACACTTTACACTCCCCACTCCACTCCAATCAGAGCTGACTTGTTCTCCTTCATTACTCTCAGCCAGGCCGCTTCTTCTTTTCTCTCTTCCATCATCTCATTTGTCTCCGTCTGTCTGTCTTCCTTACTCCTACCTCTTCTTTATGTTTCATATGTGTAATCACTCTGAGTTGGCTCAATCTAGTGAAATTGAGTTTGGGTGCTGCTGGTGGAAGGTTTGCTGGAAGGTGTAATCAATATGGGGGAGCCGTGGGGCCATTATTGAAATCAAGTGGCATTAATAGGTGCAGCACTGGGTAAATATGGCTGATTGCTCAGCAAAAGCTCTTAAAATTGTTTTATCCTTTGTTTTCCTGCATTACTCTAGTTTATGTTAGGCTCAGGTCTACAGTATATTTCCAAAATCATGTGGTGGGGGTTGGAGGTGGGTCAAACAAGGCCCCAGGGCCTCCTAGCAGGTTAATCAGGCCATGATGTCACCTTGGACTCTGTATAAATGAATCAATAATGTCTGATTGTTTATAGCCTGAATACATACTATGAATTTAGAGGGTCATGTTAGTAGCTATACCATTCAACACACACAATCTGTAACATACATGTGGAACATTTTATACACTCCCATGACATGTTTCCTGTGCTGACCGGCAGAGCTTGATGCTCACAGGCCCTCCGGACCTTGAGTGCCTGTTTGGATTTAAACTGTTGATAAATACCCAACGCAGCTCTATGCATGTACGCACACAGAGTTCCCTACACACACACTGCACGATTGTGACCATAATGCACAGCACAAGATAAATTACAAATGAATAAGAGATGAGAGGAAAATAGCCTGGAGTTACTGGAAAATGCAGCTGCATTCCGTTGTGAGGAGCAAAAGCTGAACTGAATATGTTGTTCTGATATTTGAAGTTTCATATGATCCATAGAGTTACAGTGCACAGTTGTATCACTTCAAGGAGGTGATAATCATAAGGCCATGTACTATGTGCTGTGATGTAAACTATGAATGCATATCTGCAAGAGTTATGTCAGCCATAAAAGGATGACAAAAGATTCTCCACCCTCCTGGGATTTCATGTAGCTGTATGTATTCTAAATTAGTCAAACGGAGGATGTCTGGGGGAAGGTGAGGCAGTTAAAGACTCCCAGTGGCATCGTTGGACATTTTCTGTAGTATCTGAAAGCTCAACACTTGCCGCCCACCACCACAGACACTTCAGTCAGTTGCCATGAATCAGTTGCCCTTCTGTCCTAAAACTCTAACTAACCAAGTTATCCAGCCTGTCAGTGGAGGAGAAGCAGCTGGTGACTCCATGTGTTTTTGAGGACACACATGGCGGTCTTCACCCAGCCTTCTCAGGCCAGCAGAAGGAGTTGGCAGAGACAAGGACTGTGAGAGTCATTGGGAATTAAAAAATACAGTAGAATTAGAGGAAAATGGGAAGTGACTTCGTACCAGTTATTTTTCCTCGTTTTCCCATCTGAGTTGAGAGACTATTTGTTTTTGTAAGAATTTCTATCCAGATGTAGAAGCCCAGCAGTTCTCTAGCAGAACTATATTTTAAATTTGACTGAAATAACATTAGCTATCTACATCATTAACTACTGGCAGTTGTGCAAATGAAAACATGGTTTCAGCTTGGGAATTATTTAACTCCCACTCATTAAATATAATACATTGGCTTGTGAAAGGCAAAGAGTGATTCTGCTCTTTTTGTGTATTCATTTTTAAAATGTTAGCAGATTTGGACTGTTGTGCTTACTTGATGAACACCACCTGTTTTGTTGCTAGCACAAGTTTAGCTCCATTCCGTCCCGTAACGATTCATTGTAAGCCTTCATGTTACCTCAGCTAGCCACAATTGATTAGTACATACATGAGACTAATGCCAGTCTGATGTATGTACTATTCTATTTAAAGTCTATATCCATCCTTATCTATTCATGTGTTTGTCCTCGTGTTTATACATTTGAGAACACTTTACCTCTTTGTTTTGTTCCTCAGAATAAGGTATTAGAAAAAAAGTATAGTTTTGGTTTTAGAATGGGATATCATGACACAACTAGAATTGAAAAATGTTCAGATGTTATGAAGCCCTGCCTAATGCGTTTCTCCACATTCAAGATCAAACTCAGTAGCAAAAAGATGATGCCGTTTTTTTTATTGTAATCTCCATCCTAAAGTGCCACTGAGAAAGGTCCTGAAACCTTACTTATTATAGAACAATAATAACAAGTGTGTATTCGGACCTCTGTGTTGTGTTTGTGTGTGTGTGTGTGTATTGTTGTGTATGTCTGTGTCACAGACTCCAGCAGTCTGTTCAATTTATCGTTCTCTCTTTCTTTGAAGAAAGCCCCCAGTTGTTTTTATTATGAAAGAAAAATAGTCCCATAATTGGGATAGATATAAGATTATATTGTGTTTCAGAAGAAGCCTTTGATATCACTGATAGTAACTTGGCTTTTTTGTCTTTGATTAGACATGAAAGCGCCATTGGCACAATGTGGCACTGCAGCAAGTACGGGGCTTGCTCTGCTGTTTTTAATGACCATTTGCATTTCTCATTTGCATAATATGTGGCAGTAAATAGAAGCCTTTGCTTTAGATCAAAAACTATATTCATGCATTTATGTATAGCTATCACTGACTAGACAGAAATGGGCTATGATGATTACTTTCTGATCTGACATGAAAGCCAAAATAAAGTTTGATTACAAAGCTTGTCAAGTCTTTGCAAGGGTTTGTACCTTATCAAGGTTTGGCTTTGACTGAGTTGGCGGTCACATTGGAAGTAAATGGTGTTATTTGTGTTTGGCTTTTCATGTAGCTCTTTTGAACGTCTCTGAGCTTATAAACCCACACAGGCTTTTGAAAATGAGCGAATCTGAGGCTGTGAAACAATTCCTAGAGATTAACAGCAGACATTTGTACTTCAGACTGATGCAGGAAGAATTGATTTATTCCTATTCCCATCCTAAAAGCTAACAAACCTCAACCACACGGGCCGAGTTTGTGACTTAGTGTAAGGAGAACATGTAACCGATGATTCAAATCAGGTTTTGCCCTTATTGCTGCAGCTAGATATGTGTGAGGTGTGGCTGTTGAACCTGGGATGACATGGTACAGCTAAAGCCAGGATCGCTGTTTGTTTACGGCTTTGAGGGAATGTGTGGGTGCGTGTGCACTGGGTGTGCTGGGTGGGCAGGACGGGCGAACATCCTTTTATTTAGTACATTCGATTAGCCTCAGCACGCCATGTTTAATACCAGGGTCTATGATGGATAGAGTTTATTTTCAGCTGGGGGATCAAGAGCTAAGTTTGCAAACTGATACTGCTGTCTTGGAGTGTTTGTTCTCTGGTTTCCCCTGTGTTGTTTGTTGGAATATTAGTTCTTGCCATTTTCTGTGTATTCTTAGTGATTCATTTTTGCTTATTGTTTTTTCCTCATATTCCCTATGTAGGAGTGGAGTGTGATTCACAGCTCACTTATATTCTGTGAACATCCTGAAAGAAAGATGTTGTTCAGTTTCCTAGGCAGACTGTGGTTAGATCTTTTCAATTAAAAATAACCAAAATATGTTATTTGTCAAGGGAAGGCCAAACCTTTGCATGGGTTTCCTATGTGCTAGAATATTTTCTCCTGTGGTGAATATGATGTACTGTAAAATAAAAGTTTCAGCATCATCTTCCACACAGGCCACTGATTTCTGCTGCACTTGTTGCAAACTTTGAGGTTAACCTTCTTCACTTTACTTAACAGTTGTCAAGCAAAACGAAAACATTTAGGTTAGGTCTTGAGGAGCTGCAGTATTTAGTTACTGACAAACCGCCTCTTGACCTGTACATTTAGTGAGTTTTCTCTTGTTCAGTGACACGCTTACTCTGAGCTATTCCTTAATGGAATTATACTACTCTCTCTTATCTGATCAGAAGTGATACTGAACATACTCGGATCCGCTCAGGTATTAGACGTGTTGACACATAGACAAGAGACCCACAGCAGTAAATGAGACCCTACCCGTCCCTAAAGACTGACTATAACAGGGACTGACTCGGTTCCTTACCAGGTAAACATAACTGCTGAAACGCATTGAGTTTCACTTTCATTTGTTTCTTTTGAATCTCTTGACCTCTCAGTGAAGTGAGAGTTCTTCTTCGTTCCCAGCTTGCAATTGCTTGTTTCTTAGAAGAAAGTCTCTGTAGAAAACATATTTTGACTATCAAAGTGCTGAAAAACCACTATGGTAAAATCAAAATGTATACTGCCTGTATGCTGTGTTTCTCTTTTAATTACATAACCCTTGTTGGGTTTTTTTTTTTTGGTTATAGGCAAGTTTTTCTGTATTTACTTTATAATCTCCCCACGGCCTCTCTATCACACCGACAGGGGAAACTTAAAAATCTGTTACTGTTTTTTAACTTGGTTTAACTGTAGCCGGTGCGGCCCTTGTTTTTGTTGAGATAATTAGTCCTCTTTGGCTCTACCTGAACTGCAGCTCACCTTAACACTAAATGGAGTAATTAGCCTGTGGAGACCACCTCCACCTCCACCAGGCTACAAATAGATCCTAACCTACAGAGAACGTCTGGCATCACACACTGCTGTGAACCACAGGTAGACAGGCCTAATGAATGGAGGTTGTGTCTGTGTCTGTGTGTGTGTGTGTGTGTGTGTGTGAAGGAGGAAGAGGGAGAGAAATGGAAAGTAGTGCGGCGGGGAAGCTTTGATTTTTAAATACTGATTAAATTGTGTCCATAGTATAGAAAACTGTCAAATATTGAAAGTTGTTGCTTTGGTCTGAGGTGCTTTCAGATTGAATGAAACATTTTATAGTTTGTAGTCTTTGTTAGTCCCAAGCTTCTCTCATTGTACCTCTTGTTGCAACATGCAGCAGCCTTGTGTTCCACTGACCCCAAAACCTCAGCTCTAATTGGACAGTTTTGTTGCCTAGGGGTGACCTGTGTTGCTATTGACCATCCTACTTCTTCCATAAATCTCTTTAGGGGGCCTCTATTATCTCCTTGACCTTTGACCTAGTACCCTGACACTATGACAATTCAATAGTAATATAGCAAAAGCAACAGCAATACTATACAATGACAGTGATAGCAATGCTAAGGCAACAACCATTACAGTTACCTTTACCCCATTGATTTTTTTTTTTTTCTAATAGTTTAGCAAACTTTGCCCTCATCGGCTTTCCATGCAGTGATCTGCAGCTTTCTCCTTTTCTCTCTGTTTGCGTGTCGCCTGAGCCAGCCAGCCAAATGCCTTGAGAGATTTGCTTTCTGTTGTAGCTGAACTCAGGTCTGCTGAGCGCGGGCTGAAGGTTGGAGGTCAGAGGTCGGGAGGAGAGGGATTTACTTTAACTTCCCCTTTGGCACGTGTTTGTTGGCTTGTTGTTTGTTTTCTCCATTTGCTTTGAAGCTAAAGGCTTTCTGTGCCCTTGGAGTTTGACCCTTTTTGCTCTCTGATTTATTGCTGTTTTGCATAGAGATTGAAGAATGCGTGTGTACTGTATGTCTGTGTGTGTGTTTGTGTATATTCACATTTATATGCTGCGTTGTCGTGTTGCTGCTGTAGAAGCCCGGCATCATGGGTTTGATATGTGTGTGTGTGTTTGCATTTTGCTAACCAGTGGTAGCTGTTGTGATTTACACCTCTGTCAACAAACACACAAAAACACACACGCACATACACTCCTTCATAAACACCACACGCAAAAACAACAAAATCTGGTCTCATCACCTGATTCACAGGCACAAAGGCTGCTCAATTAGTGTGAGCTGTGTGTGTGTGTGCATTTGAGCACAGGCGCAAGTGTGTAAGACAGAAGCATGATGTGTTCATCAATCATGCTGTAACCAGTCTTTGTTTCTTTGCATTTAGCAGACTCAAATGGAAGATGGGATTTGTGTACTTGGCACTTTTACCACAACCTCCCCCTCTCTCTGTCTCTCTCTCTGTCTCTCTCTACATCTCCCTCTCTCTGTCTCTGTCTGTCTGTCTGTCTGTCTGTCTCTATCTGATGCTGTACATCAACATGTTAGACATTATTGATTCCAGAATTTAACGTGGTGGTTTATGTAATATAATGTGTTAAAGACCAATTAAAGATCACCACACATATATTTGGAGGCCATAAAATTACATCCTGTTCAAATAAATGTTGTTATGAAAAGTAACAAAACAAAATAAATAAATAACAATATGTCCTCTAAAGCAAGTAATTTGTTGATGCATGTCTATTCATTTATCACACTGACCAAATGCTAATATGTTGTGAGCAGTAATGGAGGGTTTGGGGTGGTTTAGAGATGTAAATGTGGGTATTTTAGAGAACATTTTTCAGTGTTGCTGAATAGACTGGAGCTGTTTTAAATATATGTGTCCCTCTATTGCTGCCTTTGTATGGGCCTCTATTGAACTCTGTCTCTTCAGAGTGATGCTAATGGCTATTTACATTTGCTTCAGCAGCATTTTGAGTTTGATTACATGTTCAAGAATTATCCTCATTTTACGCTGTCATAACGCATAGATAAGCCCCAATAATCCCAGCATCCACTGGGAAAAATAAAACCAACCGACTGCTAATGCCTCTCTCTGGAATCATATTTATATCTCAAATCTGGTATTTTGTTCCTCGTCTTTTCTTTCAGTGTTATGGGATGAGTGGATGAGGTTAAGTATATAATTTACTACACAAGTCATTCATCCTGCACTTATTGATTCCATCTCAAATTTAACTTTCAGATCGACACCGACTCCATTAGAAAGTAATAACTGGCCGGGTCAATAAGTGGGAGCTGTACCAGTAATGTGTAGATTGAATGTAGGTTTATTGGAATGCACCATTAAGCCCTGGCGGGATTGTAGGACTGGGCGTGGGGGACTGAGGAGGGGTTGGACATCTATCATCCTGTCCCGTGTTCAGTCAACGGTGATGGGAACAGAATAGGGGACAAAGCAGTCCTCCAGTAAATTCATCATCTCCTCATTTTTATCTCTGCTTTAACGGCAAGTCTCAAGGAGGAGAGGGGTCGGCGTGTGTGTGTGTGTGTGTGTGTGAAGGGGTACCTTTCGTGAAATATGACCCTCCTGTCAGTCTGACCCAATCAGGAATGAGACGTCATTCTCCTTTCTCCATGCTCCACGTAGCGCAGACAGAAAGATTGAGATATGGCAGCTGATAGGTGTTTTGGCGGGAGCCATTTATATATGTATATAGCTGAGGGGGAAAAATGAAGATAGAAAATAGAGGTGAGCCCAATGGTATTCAAATGAAGCCAAAGTGAGTCCTTTATACAATATTTGTCCTCCTCCTTCACAGTCTGTGGCCATATTGAACTTTATGCAAATGGTTGGAGTCTTTTCTTCTGTAATTGTTGTTTTTGTCATCATGGTATATTGTAGAGCTGAGATGAGCAGCCTGGAATGTATTTCTCCATCACACACACACACACACACACAAACACACACAAACACACACACACACACACACACACACACACGAGTGTGATTTTGTTTTAGATTTGTGAAAAGTTTTTGATGCTCGGCAGGAGGTCATTAAAACAAGTTTGTTCTCTAAGGAGTGTGGATCACACAAATCACATAGCAATCAATCGTTACACAGTTTTTTTGTGTGGATTTTTTAATTTTAATTTTAGCATTCCATTTTCACCCACACATAGAAAAGTAGTTTTTTTTTTTTCATTTGATCCTCCTATAATTAGGACAATACTCTTTTCCAAAACTCATATAAATGACTCATATGATGATCTGATTTGCCACTTCACTCTCAAATTTTTCCAGTCAATTTGTATATAGTGATGGCCACACGTTGTAGTTTTGCTGGTCGGGAAAACATACAGGTAGGTTGATGTACAGTGTTCATTCTGAGTCTTTAAAAACACCAGTTGACAAACAATCTAAAGGTCTACTTATTCACTTGTTCTGGAGCTTCCCACTTTTATCGCACAGATTCAGTTATATGAATTCTATTAACATTTCTATTACTGAGAACTTTCTTGTACATTTTGTGTTAAAGGATGATACAATTACCTTAAAGGTTGACTAAAGCACCAATGCTGTTGTTTTTGTGGTGAGGGTTTGAGGATTTGGGAGGAGAAGCAACCTGCACAGCAAACACAGCCTCATTCAGTCAGTCCTCTGTTGCTGTTTTTTTTTTTTTTTTTTTTTTTGTCCTCTTGGGCAAAAGGGATGTCATTAAAGAGCCTAGTTAGAGTCCCTGAAACTGTAACATGTAGAGAGATGAGGTCCAATCTGACACTATTGAGAGCTCCTGTGACCTTTTCTGTTCCCAGCACGACACACTCATTTCGAGCCTTCCACGATGGGGTCACGAGAGTTTAATGTGATGTAACTCAATAAGGCGCAAACTGCACAGAGACATAGACATCTTTTCCACAAACAAAAAAGGATTATTACATGGATCAGAGATGCTTTTTGAGACTTACACCAGCTCAAATGAAAACTCTTCTAGTTGCTGACAAGGTGCAGTGCTTCTTGTTTCCTCTGAGGACGTCTACTGTGATTAAGGGATTTCCCTCCTCTAGCCTCAGGCATATTAACATGTTATTTGGAATAGTATTTGTTCAAACCTGTTGAGTGCTTTGTTGCACTAATTCTCAAGTGGAAGGAGCAGAGTGATTCAGTGAAGGCTGTTTCCCTTCAACGTTGATGTAAGAATAAGTCTTGCAAAGAACATGCATCACTTTAACATCAATATTTTTTTTTATTCATTCTTTCAACAATGCAGAAAATAAGCTCAGTGGTTTCATAAATCTATTATGTTCTTGTTCATGTGTGCTTGCTGAGCTGTAAAAAAGATTCTGCAATTCTCAAAGTTTTTTCAGCCTCAAGTTATTAACTGCAAAATCTTATGTAAAAAAAAAAGAAAGAGTTTCAGTTTCATTGACTTTAAATACATTAAATGTTTAAAACACAATGGAACTTTGAATTATGTTTTTGTTTTTAGAAATTGTAGTTGCAATAGCATCATTTGTTTTGATAAATGTCAAACTTAATGTTAATTGTCACCTTTTTAACAATATTCTTTTTTCCACTTGAGTGGTTTCATAGTGCTGCTGTTGTGGGTCCGGTGTAAGTTAAGCCTCCTTCAGTCCTTCCTTCATGCACAGACGTGCTGTATGTGATATTTGCCTCTAATCAGTCTCTTCACTGCTCTGGCAGGTGAGATGTGAGGTGTTTTATTCCATCAGACAGGATTACAGACACACACACAGACAGCAGAGGAGCAGCTCACTCGGCGGGCTGACTGATAGGTGGGATTTCATCACTGACAAAACAGTTCTATCATCGAACTGGAAACACCAAACTCCAGTTGCTCACATTGTGACAGGCGAGGCTGCTTTGATCTTGGCTCCTTTTTTTTAAATGACAGTTTTTATCCATTACCTGAATTCTGTAAAGCCACTGTTTGTCATTCTGCAGAGCTTCCTGTCGACACTTTGCAGAATAATGAGGCCTTTAAGGCAAAATTGTTTCAGCAGTTTTCCATTGAAAATGTAACCAATTCCAACCACAGTCCGACATTTGCAAATTTGTAACCATGATAACTCTGCTTTATAGGACAGCCTCACTTTGGACGTCTGATCTGTTTTTTTGTTTTTGTTTGTATTACGTACATGTGTAACAACATTAACAATAATTAATATATGTGCCTAAGGCAAAAATAAATAAATAAATAAATAAATAATAATTTCAGTTTTTGATGAATGAACATTTCCTGGTCTGATTGAGTGGTAAAACAAATCTTATGAATGATAGTAGGCACACTGAAGGCCACAGCTTAGTGACCTAAGAAAAAATACATTCTGCCTATCTACGTTTCTACACACACTTAACTTTAACACTTTAACATTTGTTAACATGTAACCATGATAACTCTATAGGACAGCCTCACTGTCTTTGACTTCTGATCTGTGTTTTGTTTCTATTGATGCGAGTAACTGAATATTTCAGATGTGATTGAGTCATCTAAAAAATGTCAGGGAAGAAAGTGACATATTAAAGTGAAAGTCTCATCAGACAACTAGCTACCCGGATGATTGACACTTTCCATTTTGAACACGCTTTGAGGTTTCCTCTAGTGCAGGCTAAAGTGTGAATTTGTATGAATTTAAATAATGAGATCGATTGATGGATTGACATTACATGTTCTGCTTTTTGAGTCCTTTTAATTTTAATGACAGTATGACCCTTCTTTAGCCCGACTTAGAGAACTGACGTAACATTCCTATATCCACAACTGGTCATACAAGAATAGCTAATTCATTTATGTTGCTTTATGAAGAGTGCAGTGTACATCACAGCCTCTAGGGGCCACTAGCAAGGCTTTGGACTTTTATCTTGTTGTTCTATTAATTAGCTCTGTTACACCATCATGTGACATGTGAAGAAGAGACACATTATAAGATACTGAGCCAATTGTATGATTCACAAACTGTAGCCTAGGATTACTAATGCTCTCTCTCTCTCTCTCTCTCTCTCTCTCTCTCTCTCTTTCTCTACACACACACACACACACACACACACACTGCCCCACCTCCTGAGCCTCTTCTTTGCCACCTCCACCCCTCATCTCCCACCATAATTAGATTGGGCTGCTCCCAAAAGAAATACATTTGCTAGGTAGCTTTTTTTTATCTGTCGTTCCAAGGAGTGGCTCCAGCAGCTGTAGTCATTTATCAGCTGGATTCACCTCACCACTCCCACACCTTATCACAAATTGCTGGGAGCAGGTCAACACTAAACGTCTAATTGACAGAATATTTATGCATTTCCACCAGTCTGCCTGTGAGGGGTCGCTGACTTGTCCAGGAGCCGTGTCATAGTGAGACGCACTTCTGGGTAAAAAAAAAGAGAAATTTGTTTTTTCATGCTAGAGCACCTTACTACTAATGCTAGGGTGGGTTTTTTTTAAAGTTTGATTTCTTTTGATTTGTGAGTTTTTTCAAAGTGTCCTGGAATGACATTTGGGATATTGCTGAAAGATTCTAAATGCTCAAATACTGCTTTCAAATTAAGACCAGATGGTCCAGAAAATCACTGTGGTCATTACTTGTACATTAACAAAAATTAGCTTGGGCTTAAAAAGAACCCCAAATAATAACAGAACCAATTTAATATTTATTTCCTCCAAGATTTAAACTAAATAAGTGGTTGGTGTGGTGGGAAAACGTTGGCCCTGTAATTGCATTATTAGTATTTACAGACCAAAGAGCCTTGAGGTTTCTACTGTTTGCATGTTTTAACTCAGGTATTCACCTGGTGTGAATTGTGTTAAACTAATATAAAGATCTGATATAGTATGATCATTTTTAACCTCTTGAACACAGGTTTTATAAATATTGTATATTTCACTTAAAGTAAACTAAGATGTATACACAATACAATGCTCTATATTCTAGCTATATTCTTCTTCAAACACATTGAAATATGTGACATTGGGCTCGGTCAGTAAAAGGCATGTTCATTTGTTTCGATTTAAAAGAAGTGCAGCAGTGGTCGTAATTCTTTTAAAATTTTTATTTTATTTTATTTATTTATTTATTTATTTTTGACAATGCTAATGCTATTGAGGGAGTGTAAAGCTGTAGAATCCAAAATAAACTAAAATATAATAAATAATGGATATATATACTAAACACTGTGACACCAGCCAACTGTCAACCTTGTCAATATGTTTCTAGGCCTGCTACCTATTTTCAAACATAATGTCACCTGGTTTACATTTTGAATCAAAATTCTAAAAACTTCTAATGTTTTATGGAACATATTTGCAAAGTCACAACATATTTATATTGAATGAAGCTACACAATGTACCAAGACAACTTTTCAGTGTCAATTCATGGTGACTGAAGAAGATTTTTGTGATTATGTTTAGGCAACTGAAAGCAGCAGATTCTGAAAGAGTCATTAACATAGTGCTACTAGCTTAAAAATGCATTTCAATTTTGTATTTTATTATTTTTTTTAGGAAGGCAGTTTTTGTCTTTATGTGCGGTATTTATTCAGTTTGGGAAATCCCACAATCTCTAGAAAGCATAGCTCATGTTAGCTAGATGACTCAACAGGGACGAGAAATCATCTTTATTTGTAGGTTATTACTAAGGGTATGCTTTACTGTCATTATTGCCACAACGGTGATGCGGTAAGGATCACTGACGTGAAGCACACCCTCGAGTGTAATATTGCGTAAGTATAAGTTGAAGAGGTAAACCAGTATGGTGTTGTGTTACCAACTGAGCTACTGCTACTTTAAATGGTCCCTTGTTGGGTTCATGTGTAAAAGTCAATTTGTGTTTGTCTATCTCAGAGATATGCACTGGAGACGTGTCGCATTCACAATCCGGTGGTAAAGGCTGCCTCTGTTTGCCTCTAAAAAGTGGATTGGATGCTGCATGCATGTTATTGTCAAGTGTAAAGAAGGTATAAAAACGCACATTTGTGAACAGATGATTGCACAACATATATATCTATAGTAACTAGTAGCTGACAGCATGCTGTTTGCTTTAAATGGCTTGTCGTCTGGGAATAACTCTCGTTGCCTGCCAAAAACTCTGTTTCACAGCCCACCAAGGCAATTTCAAATACCCCTTTAAAAGCCCTAGCAGCAGCATAGGGTGCAGCAGCTTATCCGTTCAGGTGTCTTAATCTTGTCATCTTGTCGCCCATAGCCATATTTGTCAGGGTGAGGGAGGGTCAAGGGGGTGAGAGGAGAGAAATAGGTGAAACACAAAGATAGGAGAAACAAAGACAGACCAAGATGAATAACAACAAAGTGAGACAAAGCTTCAGTGTTCCGGCATCACACCTGCTGATCTTCCAATATCAGGGCAAGTAGTAAAAAAACCAAAACAAACAAATATATATATATATATATATATATATATATATATATATTTATAGGATTTTATCAGTTACTCTCTCTTAGTGGAAGAGAGTGATGTGTGGAGATGAGCTATCTTTTTTTAGTAGAAAGAGGCAGTTCTGGTGATTACACTGATGTGGTTTTAAAAGGAGGGATTGCGAATGTGTGGAGTTGTCGATGGTGAGTCTGAAATACTGAGTGGATTTGATGAGGGATTTGGGACCAATGATTGTCATAGCTTTTGTCATAGTTGTTGGCTTTCGTCTATAATAAATTTCAGTGGGGCAGCTGGAGTTGTTAGAATGGAGTGTGTTGCAGTGGTGATGGATTTAGTGGAGATGTAGCGCTGGACATCATCGGTGCAGTAAGAGACCATGACAATCGATGATGTTACTAAGGAGGAGCATGTAAGGATAAACAGGAGAGGACCAATCCCCAAACCATGGGACATGCCTTGAGACAGAGGAGTAGTTGTATATAAAAAAATGAAAATATTTATCCTTTAACACTGAGGTGGGCTAGCAGTTTTCCCCTAGTTCACTTTAACTGCAAATAGCACTGCATATAGAAAGGAAGCAGGGTGTGCAGTGGTATGAGCATGTTGTCCAGTATACTAGTGAGACAATGAAATACCACCCAGGATGTACAGTTTGAGTTATAGATGCAGGAGTTTGTGCAGTGTTTTGGTGTCTGATAAACCTTCAGAGGTCAATGTCACTATTTCACAACTCTGGATAGTTATTACAATGATTTATTGATCATGTTGCCACAATGATAACAAAGTAAACAGTGGAATTACCTCATACATATTAAGTGTCCTTATGCAGCTCTTTGTCAGATCAGATGACCTTACACTTAAAGTGAATGACTTGATTGTATACATCTTAAAAATAAATAATACATTTTTGATGCCTATATAATATATTTCAAATCCTATGATCCTGGCCACATGGCAGCTTGGCATATCTGAAAAATTGCATGAAAAGTCATGAGAACTGTGGTTCTGAAGAAGGAGCCACAGGCAACTAACGGTTGCTTAAATGGAAAATAAAAATGCATTCAGTTTTTAAATACCCACTAAAGTATTGAACTGTGTTATACTATTTTACACCATCAAATCCAAAGAAAACAAAAAAAAATCCTGTCCCATATCTGAATAGTAGAAATTCATCATGGGAAGAGAAGGAGATCAGGAAATTCAGGTCTGTGTGTATATGTGGGGTTAAAGGAAAACACTGCACAGAGCCTAATGTGGACACTAGAAGGAATGATTCACCAATGCTGTGTTGTTAATGAAGGAGTTTGTGGACCACTAGGCTCAAAGGCATATTGGTAGCTAAGGCATATTGAATCAGCACTGACCTGCAAGGTTAACTCTTTGGCAAGGGAGAGGAGAGCATTGCACCCAGAGGCTATCGATTCACAATCACTCATCTGCTTGGCCTTCCTTATCTTCCACTCCACCAGCTCAAGTATGCATTTGATTTTTTTCCCCTACCTCTCACATTCTATTTTATTTCCTCTCCTGTTTCAGCCAAAGGCAGGTTTAATGCAGCATTGCTTTTTTTTGGAGGTACTTGATAACCCCGGTCAATTTGAAAGCTCAGATAAAGAAGGTTCTGTACTTCATCACGGTTTATCATAATGCTTTTCTATAATGCTACATGGTGCCCATCTTTCCCTTTGCAAATTCTGACAATTCCTTTTGTTCAACTGGGAAAAAGTAAGCTGCTTAATTTTATATTCACTCATGAACGGGCGATAATTGCAGTGCAGAAGGTGCCTCGGCTTGCTACAATAGGTGTTAATCCGTTCACCATCCCAGATGATGCAAGGACAAAGTAATATGTGCGGGGTTTGATCTACAGCGCTTTCTTCAATACCTCAATGCCCACAACACACACAGACATGATTATTCATTTTGAGGACTTTAATTGTGTTTAATTATGCATAATGCATCGTTATGCCTTGATTGTCACTTCTAGTTGCCCAAAATACATTTATTGTTGAAACGATCAGTCAGTTCATTAGTTGATTGACATAAAACTAATCAACAACAAATTTGAGTTTGACATAAAAGAAATTCCAATGACACTGTCTTACCTGGACGAGCAACAAATGTCCCTTTTCTGCTACCAGCACAAATCAATTTGACTCTACTCAGCTCTACTTGCTTTTGGTACCACATGCATTGTTTTCCACAGCATTTAGCGCACCTTCAATGTAACTGGTCATCATAAAGATGCCCTCAATTGGGGAGTGGTTTGCAGCTGCTCCGCGTGTCTGTATGTCTGTGCTGCTTCATTTATAAAACAAGGAAGTGTTCTTGTATTGATTTTAGCACCAGTTTAGGATGAGGAGTAGACATTTCTCTATCAGTTGATAACGTTAAGTCATTTAGACTTGGTTTCTGACTCATTTTAAGAAAGACAGAGAGAAAGAGAGATAGCATGAGTGAGCTGAGATCAGAAATTAAATGTTATTTTCTGATTGCTTCATAGTTACATTCTGAAGCACAAATAAAGAATCATCAGTCACTCAACAGGTGATTTACTGTGGAAACAGATGCTATTATACTTTAATTTTCTCCCTCTGCATTTCGCCTTCCCATTCATTAATTTTCATTAATCGATAATGTGATTATTTTCTATGATCAGTCAGTGGTCTGCAGTGCAAAAAAAACAAAAAAAGCAAATACTAGGTCACAGATACTATCCACAACTATTGCCTGAAAAGCAGTGGGAAAGCAGTAAAAGTAGCTTACATAGGCCTATTGATATTTGGGCAGATACGACCTTCTTTAGGACCTTCTTCTTGTGTTAAATTCGCAATATTGCGCCAAAGTGAACATTCTCATGTGACTTTTAGTGATGCATTCTGATTCACTTGAATTAGTTCTGTGTGAAAAGAAACCACACCATGGACAATGCAATTTATCAACACATGCGCTCATTTTGAATTTTAATATATTATTTTTAACTAGGTCTTCAATTGAACTATATTTTAGATACATTCCCATGTCAACTGTTTTCGTGCCATGAGTGCAGCTCTTTTCCCTTAAAAGCATAATGACTCAGTCACATAGAAGAGGAGTTTAAACTTATTTCCATGTACAAGTTTTAGTGTTTTGTGTTTTATTTATCATATATATCAACCCAGAACACCGGTATCGTTAACCAATTACAGACTTTATTTAGAAGATTTAAGGCTGTTTGTATGGTTGCTTCTTTAATCCACTCGAATTCCATTATATTTTGACAACCAACTATGAGAAAACCAACTATAACATATTTAACACCTTTGCTTTACAATCAGCTGCAGCGATACAACCACGCAGAAACAAACCAAAACAGCCACACAGATCAAGCGGGTGTCAAGCAGACATTACAAACAAAAGAACAGGCTGCTCCAAGCAGATTGCCCTTTCAAAGGCATACTGATTAGATTTGAAAATCCGACAGTTAGACTTTTAACTCCCAATTAAACCACATTTGTACTGAGTGCAAAGCTTAACTGAGTTGTTTGACTAAACAGTGTCTACTGAATGACTCACAATAATGTTTGCCTAATTAAAGCAGCCACTTAACCACAGGAGCGCTGGAAAAATAACACAACCGCTACTCCTAATAGGGCACATTCACTGGTCTGAAAAGCCTGAGCTTTGTGTAACATCCGCCATATTGTTTCTTTCTTGAATGTAGCCCAGTGTGCATTTGTTCATGCCGCTTTTATGTGTCAAAATTACTCCATTGAGAGATTTTGCTGAAGTAGAGACACCTGGCTGATAAGTACAGGAGATGCCAGACAATGGACACATGGTGTCAGGGCTGTGCCTGACCATTTCAGCGACTGGGGCCAGAAACCCACCCCCAATCCAACCCCATACTCTAACCCCCAAAACATAATACACAGTTGGCATGACACTTTAGTTGAAATGACAACTACTCAGGGATGTAGCTTTTTTGAGGACACTGAGTTCATGTGCTCAATAATTTGGCATTTTAGCAACCTGAGGAGATTCACATTCTTCATGTGACATAAATGGTGCTATGGTGGTGTTTTATACATATGCTACTCTTGATTTGTGTGTTTGGGTTTCAAATGCATTTTTTGAATATTTGAAGGGAGTGTTTTAAAGCTAAAGTTCCTCTTTAACATGGAAACCCCCACACAATAACATGAAATAACAATAATAGCACTGGTACATTATGCACCATTCTAACAACATTTTGGCACTGCTTTTGCCTGGGGGTTGTCTGCTTGACTGCCTATTTTACTCCTAAAAATGGTCCTGAGACTGCAGTAGCCACACAGTGCATCAGAAAAGAGGGCAAAGCAGCGCTATGGGCCACATGAGTGTGAGGGTGGAACCCTGACAGCATGTCAGTGTGCCAAATGCATTGACATTTGCATGGGTTGTTGCCGGACAATGAAAAGCCTGCAGGAGAAGCATGTATCTATGAATATTGAAATGTCACATGAGAAAACAGTTTGTTATCATTAAAGAAAGGGCCATTTCAAAGAGAGCATGACAGAGCAGCAGATGCCTTTTGTCTCCACTCAGATTCTGAAAAGCGACATCTGTTATGGATTGTTTCATACCCAGTGACCTTCAAGCCTACTTAGAAAAGAGAAGGGAGACGATAAAGAAGACTACGTCTCATTTCTCTTTCCTTGCCCCTTATCCTTGGTAAATACAAGAGATGGGCTCTGAATTTTTTGTGAGAAGGTGATGGCAACAAATCACCCCTGCCATCCTACACCAATCAGCTGGAACATTACTAAAGAGCACCCACAGTTGCCTGCTCTGAATACTTATAGGAAGGACTCGTGGCTGCTGGGTAAAGTTCAGCAGGCCTGCACTGTACTCCATCAGGCTGTCATTTAAGTCGTAGCTGAAGCTAAAAACCTTTTCAGTGGCAATCAGTGCAACATCATGTACAGAAAGATGAGATGGTGAAAAACATTTTTCAAGTACAGATGTTATGCACAGAACAACATACATTACAATGAAAGCAAACTGCTTGAAAAGAAAGATACAGTTTGAACACTGGTATATGTAATGGTGCAGTGAGAGCTATAAAAGAACAGGGATCAAATAAGAGGCAGAGTCTGATTTGGAAGCAGCTCAGCTCAGTTTCATGACGTGTCCTACTGCTTTTCCCTCAGGCTATGACATGCTCTGACATATTTTGCTGCTTCCATGGAAATGTTAGGTTTTCCCCGAGTAAATATTGAATATTGTTTTGTGTGAAGAACTTGTTTGTGAAGAACTTGGTTCTTATGTATTTGTAGCAGAACATGATAACCATCACCTAAACTAACCTAAACCATGTGGTTTACATTGCCTACCATTAACCATATGCCTTAAATCGATAAACTTATGAAAGAAGAAATACTCTCCCTCTTATGAATTAAAAGTTGATCTCAAAAGCAATAAAACACTACACTCAAGAGTCTTGAGAAATGCAAATAATTATATGTGCCTTTTTCTTTGAAATTGTCACTTGTGGACACAATAGCTGCTGTTCAGCATTGTTTCATTAGATTGCATTAACTCTGCCTGATACTCATACTGAAGATTTTTTGCTAATGCAGACTAATAGTGTGTACACTTAGTTTCTTTGCTGTACCATTCTTTAATTTTTACATTATATAATGTTCATCTTATGTACCCTATAGTTTCTAAATTCCCCAAAGCCTTGATGAAACATCACTTACTGCACTATTATCATAGACTCCATACTATAATATTAAAGACATCTACTATAAGACTATAGTGGTTTACTTTACTTCATGGCCCCACATGCTTTCCCAGACATGGGCCTGCAGATACTGTGAAGACAAAAAAACTATAACATGCACAAAGCAGATGGTTACAAGCCACTTGGACCTGGTGTGGGACTCATGTGACCTTCACTGCACAATAAAACAATCTATTACTGCTATCACAGCGGTGTACATAAAATAAATAAATAATAATATGGGTGGGCGTACATGGTGTTGGGTGGGGACAGAGGGAGGCTCCCACTGGGACAGGACAATGGAGGAGTACATTAACAGCTTTTGTCTCATGTCCCAGCAGAGGTGTCAGCTTTGTGGCATTGTGTTTAGAACCCTGGCAGCATGACCTTGTCTCGCTGAACAGTGGCTATTAATTAGCCAAGCATGTATACTGCTGGAGTGGGGTGGTGGGGAGGAGGGTGTGAGTGGCATCCGTTCGCAGCCAGCCTGCCTGCCTGGCTGTCTATATGCGATCAATGAGGTGGAGGAAGGTGAGGAGGAAGGGCAGAAGGTGCTTTGGAGGTGAGGCATGTCTGTGAGGGCATTTTCCATGACATTAAAGAGCTCTTTGAGCTATATGTTGCAGCCACGCTTCCTCTGTCTCCCCTGTCCTTCTCGCATGCTGTTGCTTCCTTGTGTTTCTGCTTCATAGATGATGATGTGCCTTGTTGAGCTTCATAGCTCCTCTCCGTGTGTGTGTGTGTTACTGTCTTTCTCTGCCCTTGGCCGCGGCTCTAGGAAACATGAAGTCATACTGGGCGGACTCCATGAGCAAGTAATTTTTCTCCGCTCTGCTCTGATCGACATCCAGCCAGCCACAAAACGCCTGCCATCCCTCCTGGCTTCACCCCACCCCCTCCACCTCCCTTGTTCTCCTCACCACAGCCTCTTCTTTCACTCCCTCCCCACCCTCGCTCAAAACTCTGCCTTTCACCTTCTTCTATTTCACCTTATAATCCTAACCCTTTCTCTATAGCCTCAAAAACCTAAATTCTTCTCAGTTTCCCTTTGCCATCCACAGAAGATGATTCCTAATATGTTTGGTTACCCTCTGACCTTTTCTCTACTGCCACAATTAGGTTAAATAAGTAAGAAATAGCCAATTATTACAATCATACTGTAATTAATTGTATTGAGAAAATCTATGCTGGCCACAGAAAAACCCCTTTGATTTTAATGACCCCCATGACCTTTCCTCTAGTGCCATCCTCAGCACAAAATTCATGACAAAAGAATAGTATAATCCTCCATGTGTTATTCATTCTGTTCAGCACAGCCAAGCAAATGTCAGGAGTAAATAATCTATTTACTCATGTATGTATGTTTGCATAAATGAGTATGTTCTCAAATGAATGTTAAGTTAGTGTAGTAGTAGGTTGTGGCTACAGTGAGGGAAGAGCAGCAGTAGAACATATTGTTGTAGGTTGCTGACATAGCTAGCGGACGTATGCCAAGGGGTTTCCGAGAGTCGACCAATCAGAACAAACTGGTCTCACAGGTAGGGGCCTCAAAAAGACAGGTGCTAAAATGGCCTGTTTCAAACAGAGGCTGAACTGAGTGGCTACATAAAGGAGCATAAGGAGATAAAAAAAGGAGTTTTTAAAACTGTAAATCCTTCAAAGATATTCCATTTCGCCATATTCTAGTATTAAGGTGCCTAAACCAAATTAATTCTTTCATAAAATACATTACAATCATTAGATCAACATATTCATTACACTTATCTCCTCAACAGTGCTGTCATTTTACATTTACCGGTGAATACCCCAACGCAGTCCAAAACATACAAACAGCACACCAGTCATACCATCTCAGTCACAATCTAACTTAAATGAGCGGCTTGGATTTAGTGTTGATTAGGACTCATTCTGGACATACTTCACATTTCCCCTGTTTTAAAAAAAACCACAAACACCAAGTATCCAGAAATTATTCATTTATGAGCACGAATTAAGTAATTTGATTTCCCATATCACTAATCCGTTTGCACAAATTATTTTACATACCATGCTCTGTACTTCCCTGCAGGGTTAGGTAATAAGATACTATTATTCGACCTTCTAATGCAATTTTATTGTGATGTCCAAATAATGATTCCAAACAAAATGCAATGAAACACATTTCAACCTTTAGGGAGATGATAAGCAGAGCTTTAAAGACTTTTTTTTAAAATATATATATATACTCTCAAAGAATCATACCCAGCAGCCATACACATTGAAACACCTTGGCCCCTCCTCAGTTTCCAGTGCCAGATATCTGGTCAGCCACCATCAGGCTGCAGTACAACCATTACCCCCCATCTGCCTCACTTCCAGCGTGCTGTGGCACAACAGCTGCTACGATAAAGCAGCACACCTCATCCAGAGAGCAGCTCTACACCTGACGTGGCTAGCTTTGAGGTGGCGTGTATGTTTTCAGTGGATGTCCTTCAGCACTAAGAGCATTGGAGGGAGATGTAAAGAATGCTAATGAAGTGAATCACCAGAGTAAGGACTGACTTGGCCAGTCCTGGCATACATACACTGTATCTGTTTGTGTGTGTCTTTGTGTGCATTTGAACACCCTGATCGCGCTCTCTGAAGTCAAGTGAAGAGAAAGCAAGTGAGAAGTGGGCGAGCCAAGGTTAAGTACAGGAACACAGTGATGGGCTTTGCATTTTAATTAAGGCTTGAGCAAACACTTTGCAATTCCCCTAAATGGACCCTTGTGATGGATGACAGGAACCAGTCTTGTCTATTTTTCTTCTCAAGAGGAACTTTTGTGCGAGCAGCAGTGTGTTTGGACACAAAAGGCCAGGGCAGCCAAAGTCCCGCTCCTGTAAGCTTTATTGACTCCTGGCACTACACGCTAAGTGTGAGTGTTGGAGAGAAAATTAGTTATCTTGGTACACGTCTCTCCCATGCAACTGCAATGCACTTTCAGCATATGTGTGTGTTTGTGCAGATGTGTGTGTGCACTGTGTGAGTAACAAAGATCTGCTCACCAAAATTAACTTAGTCTACCTGCACAGGAAATATTTCACTTTTCAACATTGTCAACTCTGCTGTAAACTCTCCGCCAGTTGCTCCATCTTTACTTACAAACTATATTTTCGATTCTGTCTCCTAGAAATTACTTCCATATGCAACTAAACAGTTTTCCCAAATGCATTGTGCTAAAAAAATGTAATCACTGCCTGGATTATGTTCACAGATAACATTTTCCGTACATACATACAGTAAGTCGCAGAAAAGGGAGACGTGAGTTCACATCCTGATGCCCGTGTGTGGTTAGATTTATTCACCAAAAGCACTTAAGGTTAGAGAAAGATTGTGGTGTTGCTAAAATGTTAATGAAAGTGTTTTGCTTCAAGTCATTGCACACTTTTTTCTGTATTAAACAAAGACCGCAATATTTCCCTAACCTTTACCAAATTCTGCCAGAGCATAAACATGACCATAAGAAGCTGAATAATGCTGTAGCGTCTTCTATCACATATTGTACTTCTAGAGCGGATATTTCGGTGTGAAAAAAAAGCAACTTGCAACTTGACAAATATGTAAATTAACAAGATTTTTTTATTATTAAGAAAAATTCAACCAGCATTATATTTCTAGCAAAATGTATTTCCTGTGCCAATTTAGCCACATATAAGTGTAATTTCTAGTAGCTATAGGGTTGACATTTATGAAACATAAAAAGAGGTATTTAAAGTGAAAATCAGGAGTTTATTTCAGTCAAAAATAGGCATGGCCTAAAGTCCTGCATTCAAAATATTAAGTACAATAACATACACACAACCTTGTAATGTTGTAGTGGGCTGGAGCTCCGTTTAACTACTATATATAGTAGTTTAATTTATAACAATTAATATTTTAAACAGCTCATACATTTGGTATGTAAAATCTTGTAATCTTGGTGCAGAAAGTAGCATATTTCCATCTCAAATGTAGAATGAAAAAGTCTGTTTTTTCTCTGAGCAGCTCAAGGCTGAGGGTGAATAAGCGTAACTCTTTCTCTTTACAAACGCATTTCCCTTTAATGTAGGTACAATGAGAACACTCCATAGTGCTATAAAATGCTGGGCAACAGCTGAGTCTGACCAGTGGCTCCTTGACTTCACAGGGGACTTGTAGTTGGAGCAATAACCACATAACCTGTGCACTGCACTGGGACACTGCACAGCTCAACGAGCCTCTGCGGTGATGTTGCAGGAAGAGCATCTTGATATGTCAGCTGGAGGAGAAAAACAACGTGGGCACTGTGTGTAAATGTGTGTAGTTGTGTGTTTGGAATGTTAATATATTTTTAGTACTGACTGAATAATGGCCCTAACAGTGAGTATTAAAACTCAGACACTCACAAATTCAGTGAACTTATTCAGATCCTTCAGATAATTGACTTGAATCAAACGTGTGTTGTTAAATGCACCATTCACTGGTACACTTAGGAAATGTGGCTTACCTTGTTAAAGGTGTACTTCCTGACTTTGTTAGAGCATCCAGAATCTGATCTGACCCTCTGAACTGATGGTAATAAAGCCAAACGTTAGTTGTACAGAGTTTTAAAACATCATCACTTAAGCACAAAAAGTATAATTCAGGCACTGGTATGTCATATTAATATGTGTATTGAAAACATTTCATTGTATTAATATGTGTATTGAAAACATTTAAAAAATACTCAGCTCCATGTATGAGTGTGTCACTGACTACTTATATATATATATATATATATATATATATATATATATATATATATATATATATACCCTACATCTTTCTCTTTCTCTCCGCTGTGTACTGATTGAGATGAGCTCTGCTCTGTCTTTAACATGAACATGTTTTTTTTTTTCATTTGACAGCACATATCTGGTTCTGCATTTATAATGTGCAAACCTTCCTGTCATAACAATATACTGTAACAGTCGTGTATAATAAGTGTGACTGACAACAACAATGTGACCAGCATACCTGAAAAGTGTGCATTTTTGTGTGTGTGTGTTCTTCTTTAGGGCTCATACAGTCTCTGTGGGGAAGAACATCAGCTAAATGCCTATAATGTTAATATTTATGGATATAAGTGTCGAACATTGTATTTTCATAAAAAAAAAAATAATAATAAAATGTTCCCCTTGACACCCCCCCCCCACCCCCCCTCTCCCTTCCTTCTTCTATTCTCCTATTCTTTCCTCTAAGCCCAACAGTGGGCCTCTGTTCATCTCTCCTCTCATCCTCTGCTGCTGACTGGTTGCCATGCAGCAGGCTGTCCATCAGTGACCCGGTAACTGTTGCTAGGAGAGGAGTGTAATTTTATTGTCAGTGCTTAATTCCTCTCCTTTTCATGTGCTCTCTACTTCATATTCCTCCTCTTCCCGCTTCTCCTTCACCCCTTACCAGCTCTCCTTAAGACCAACTCATCTTAGCCTCATCTCATCCTCCTCTTCCCAACCTTCCCTCCTATCTATCATTACTCTCCTTTCTCATCTCTTTCAATGTCCTTCACCTCTGTTTTCAATCTGCCCGCTGCCTTTCTACGCTGTCACTGACTCAAACATTGTTATTCTTGTGGTAGGAGCCTATAAGACAGACCCTCCCCTGCCCCTGATATAGATTCAGTTTGAGCCTGTCCACTCGCCTTAATGGGGCATGAGCTCTGGATAAATAAAGCCAGCTAAATGGTCAGACACATCTGAATGGCTATGACCGAGATCTAATATGGGAGGGTGGAGAGCGGGCGGGTGGGGGTCTCCCCAAGTTTCAAAGACGATTGTAAACAGAGCTCAAGTCAGAGAGTCTCAAGTAATTTCTGTCCTCTATTAAGTCTAAAACAATTCTGAAAAATAATTAAAAAAAAAAAAAGCGTAAGGTAATAACACTACATGATAACTCAACACAATGTAATACATTTCTCCACATTTTGTAATACATTATTACATATGGTTATTACAAAATGTGGGGATTTTGTATGATGACAATGTTATAATACTGCGCATTATGTAACAACCAACCAAAATGGTTGTCTTTATCTGCACACATTATATTTTTTAACAATTACATGAAACTAACCTTCACAAATATTAAATTTAAAGTTATAGTTGACTCTGATCTTGGTCTAAATAGCCACATAAAAGCACTAATGTGATTAGATTTGTATCATACCACAAATACAACCAAACAACACAGGGACTTCACTCAAACTCACACACGTTCACGCTTTTATTCCTCGGAGGATCGACTTCTGCAATGGTGTTTTGACAGGGCTCCCTAAAAACACCACGAAGAAGCTTCAGCTTATTCAAAATGCAGCTGCTGGAGTTCTTACAGGGACCAAAAGGTCAGAACACATCACCCCGATCTTCCTGTCAGCCACAGCATTGAATATGAGGCAATGCTGTTTATTTATAAATCAATACATGGAGTGGGATCAAATATATCACAGACATGTTTAAGAAGTCTCTCCTGCCAGACCTCTCAGGTCAAGTGGGAGTGGGCTGCTGGCGGTGCCCAGTGCCAGGGCTAAACTTGGTGAAGCAACCTTTGGTCACTACACTGCCCTGTTGATATTAAATGTGGCTTAATTCTCAAACCTTTTGAATTAATTAGGACTCAAAAACAGATTTAGAGATTAACTCATTTTATATTCATGCAGTAGATTTTCTTTTTTTCTTTTTTTTTCTGTTGCTTTCTTTTTTACTCCATGTTCTAAAGACCACAAATCATTTTTTTGATTGGACAGTGCACCTGTGTAAGATCTGCTTTATAGTGAATATTGCATTATGGGTTGTTTGTAGCCTCCACGTTGCCAGACTCGTCAGTATCTTCACGTCTTTTTTTACGGTGTTAGAGTAAAAGTGTTTGGTTAGCTCAATTTAACCTGCAGAAGTTTCTAAAGGCTTGTGTGTGTCCAAACGTGAAGTCCAAAAAGCCTCCGCATGTCTGTACTGTAGAAACCTAAAGTAGACTAAATAAAGCAGCCAAGAGTTACAGATGAGGAGCTCAAACAGACAAACAGTCTGAACAATGCTAACTGCTGGAAAAGGAGAGGATATGAGTGTCTGACTAACTGACAGCAAATGATTTACGTTCTGGTTCAGTGCTATCATTTCACCTCTATCTGAGAAAAGGCTTCAAGGATGAGGACTCTCTTCTCCTTAATTAATAGTATCTCAGGGAAACTTTCTCACAGAACTTGTGTGAAAGTGTGTTGTAGCTTCAAAAGCCTTTTTTTTTTTTTTTCCAAAAACATTTAGTCTTATCTTTGATACAGAATATCTGCCATGGTTTGCCTGGTACATAAGTGACCATGCTGATTGTCACTGAATATGTTCTAGACTTCAATCTGTTTGCAGATCTTGAATGTGCAAGCTACAGTGTTGCTGTGCAATGGAGAGTGATTTTCTGTGTGGAGAGTGCAGTGCTGCAGATGTTGCTGCAGCGCAATTCAGGAAAGCCGTGGCCGTCATGACATGATTGAAGGACAACACACTCAGAGGCTGAAAGTGGTCAGGGGAGGATGGGGGGCGGGTGGCTGAGCAGGCTACTGAAGGCAGCCAAAGACAAATTGATGAAAAGCCACTGAGTGAAAGACAAAGAAAGAGAAAGAGGGAAAGTAAAGAAGAGAGGATGAAGGGGTTAGGGCGGCACCATGCATAATTACATTTTCTGTTCTGAGCAGTATTGGGAATCAATAATGTAATTCATAGAAAAGCCATAGAGCTGCCTCCTATTGGCATTCACAGACATGAGCCTCACTTACATCCCAAAGAATTAAAACAAGAGGAGGGAGGAGGAGGGAGGAGGAGGACAGGCATTGTGTGTGTGTGTGTGTGTGTCGGATTGCGGGGGGTTATCTGTCATTGAAACAAAGACTCACCCTTTGTTCATCCCGCGTCCTTAAATCTCCCCCACAATACCTTGCAAAAAGCTTGAGAGTTTGAGTTTCCATTACAGCATGATTGACATTCTCAAGTTTGCCTGGTGTCCATATGGAGACAGCTCGACATCTCCCCATTGATGCGCAGATATCACACACACACACACACACACACACATACACACACACCTCTCCGTGGTCACATAATTACAGCTGGTCATTGTGGGGTCAAATGTGAAATGGCAGTTCCTCCTCCTGATGCTACCACAGTGTATTTATAATGGTCTGAGTTAAGATTCCCCACTGAAACCCAATAGTACACATCCCAGCACAAGAAAACGTGACGGAAATAGAAAAATGGAACTCAAACACACTTACTGTAAAAATACACCTGGGTCTCTTTAATACAAATTGACTGTATTCTTGAACATTTAATGTCCAGTCCAGACCTCATGTTTGGTGTCTCTGTATATATATATATATATATATATATATATATATATTTCAAATGGCTGCATGTTTCCACAGAATCTTGCTGACAGAAAAATGTATTAAAACATGGAATTATCTGCATGTATTGAAGTGTTATGGCACAGGTTTACAACTTAGATGCCACAAAATATATTTTTAACTTGTTAACTAAAACCTAGTTCACTTCATTAGTCTATATACCAAATGCAAATTAATTTTGGTTGGAGATTTGGTTCAAACAGCAACGTCTACAATACATCATGTAAGAGTTATAATGACCCAAACAAGTCAATTTGTGAGACGAGTGAATCATCCCTAGAATTGATATTTAAGAAGTAAATAATTTAGTTAAAAAGTTAGCCCGGAAGTATTTTTGTCATCAGAATTCTTCCTTTATGTGAGGCTCTTGCAGACTTTTGATCGGACTTTCTCACTTTGCTCTTGTACTGAGGGTTGCACAAAGACCACATGACCGTGGCCAGATTAATCACCAAAGCAAGAGAGAAGGCTTTCGACATCAGCCAAAGCAGATATGTCTCTATTTCTTTCTGATGTTTTTGTATTTGATTGCATTTTTCTGATGCTACTGAACCCTTTTGGTCTCATTATCCGAGGACTGAGGATGTCCTTAAACGTGAGGTGTGTTTTCTAGACACTGCAGTTCCGCAGCGTAGTTATTCTTTGTTGTTGACCTTTGTTCCCACTGTGAATGTTATTATGAGGCAGCTTGCGTGGTAAGTCAGCTAAGGACACAGTTGGCTGTCATCCTGCCCAGCAGGTATCCGGGCAGGGCTGCAGAATGCTGCCGAAGCTCTGCTGCTGTTTATGCTGACCCGCCTTCCCCATGTTCTTCTCCCCCACAGCGCTGACAGGAAGTCAAGCTGAGTCCCAAGCCCCTATCGAAGGCCTTCGCAGAGCCACGGCCGGCGGGACACGACTCCGGAGAGCCGCCACCGAGGAGACCTACTGGGCCTACTCAGGTGTGTGTTTCTGTGTGTGTGTTTGTGTTTGTCTAATTCTTTCTCCGTGAGAACCAGTCTGAGTCTAACGACTAACGAAAATTTTCTTAAGCCTTCAGTTGTTTCCACATGCCCTGGTTAATGGATGCTTTTTTAAAAATGGTGAGCCTTTTGCACTGAAACCCCTGATCCATGCAGCAGAGCAACACCTCATTGCATTGTTGTGCCATTCTTTTTATGTCCAAAAATAGGTGTCTCAGATGCATAGGTTCAAACCTCAGAACAAGAAAAGACTCTGCATACCAAAGACAGTACAGACATATTGAAAATGACAAAAGATGACCACAAAAATCTAAAAATAGAAACATACAGTACATTACATTTTAGTCAAGAGACTGACATCAGTTCTTTTGCTAACACAAAAGCATTTCCAGTAATTATAAAAGCCATGCAAAACAGAAAGGAAAGGAAATAAGTCACAATGTGCCCACAAAGAATAATCCAATGGGAGTAAATAAGCCAGAACAATGTCATGGTTGAAATAGCCATGTGAATTATATTTATCAGTAAAAATGCCTTTGAGACTAGTCTAAATGTATTTTGTAATAGGCATCTAATCATGTCTTCTTCTCTTATGCGGGGGACTGTCTTCTTCAAAATGCGTGGCAACAGAGCAACTGTCTTATACTGTATGATTTACCAGTCACAGAACAAAAAGGAGTTGTAGCATTTAGTTGGCACACAAGCAGCATTGAAATGATATGGAAATTAGGCAATATAGACTTTTTGGACAAGATCTGAAGTGCTGTAAATGTCCTAGAAAATGTGGAAACCCCGTTGAGGGATTCAATCATAGCCAATTCTCAAAAACCAGAAGTTAGTCAACTCGTCCGGCAGAAGTCTGTGGTGCAGATTACTGTAATTATCAGTAATGCAGTAACAAAAAATGAACAGAGCAAAGGTAAGCATATTAAAAATCAATGAGCCATTGAATTAAATTAAAGGAAATATGGTCATTATGGTTGTATGGTCATTAATGTTTAGTTAAAATTTGTTCATGTGCACCATTAACATTGGGTGGAAGCTCAAGATTGGGAAAACAGATAGTTCCACATTTTTTTTTCACAACTTGAGCAACAAACCATTTTGAATGCTTCTTCTCCAAACTAACAGACAACATTTCTCAGATATTACGTTGCAATAATTGAAACTGATAATATGAACATATATGGTCATTACAATATCCAGGAGAGTCCTGAGTTTCTATGTTACATTGAGGAGACTGTTTAAAGAAAATGTTAAAATGGTAAGACCAGCTTTTCTTTGAGAATTTGCAGTCGGCTTAAAGATTCCTGGTTTAGGCTTAAGGTTAAGATGTTTGAGATTTCAGTGAATGAAAGGTCTTCAGAAGTCTGTGTGTGTGTGTTTTAGAGTGAATCCAGTTACATGCCCCTGTCAGTGCAATATGTTTTCCTTCCTTTCTCTCTATCTCTCTCCCTCTGTCTCTGTTTCTTCCCCTTCTCCACCGCTCTCCTCTCGCTTTGCTGCTTCTCTGGCCTGGAGGCGTCTCGGGGCTCTTCTTTACTGTACCAGTGCTTCAGAAGAGAAAAAAGCCACTTCCACTGTCCCTTTAGAGCCTTTCATTTTTCAGAGGGGCAGCATTAATCTTTCACCATGCAAGTGACGCGGGCCCCGGGCCACAAATGATCTTTTAGTTTATTTATTTCAATATTTCCGCTTGCTCATCTAACCCTAATTGGTCGCTCGTTGTGCCTGTGAGACCACAGGAGCTTGTGGGTAAAAACAAAGCCGGTGACAGTTTCACTTAGTGTTGCGGCTGTTGATGCTAAGATCTACCGATGCTCTCCTGCTGCTCATGTTTGATCGCAGCCCTTACATAAGATGCTGATGTAATGGTGGGCAGGATCCAGGCAAGAGAAGCAAACAATAAAGAAACAGCAGGCTGAAATAATGGGTGGATATTTTATTATAGTGTCATTGTAAGAGTCACAAAGAGCAGAAGTTAATTCTGTTATTTATTTATTTTTTTACAGCCTGGGTTTTATTGGCCACGATTACATAAAGTATATTCTTCACTACCATCTGTCCAGCACAGACAAAGACGCTCTGCTAGAAACAACTTTACAACCTCAATACTCAAGCTAAAATTATTAAGCGGTGAACGATGTGTGAGCAGTGTGTTAATGCTTTCCATATCTATACTACACTCTCCTCTCTATTATAGGCAGTTTTGAGCGATTTCATCTTCTCTGACACACACAGACACAGTTTTTTTTCTCTCATTCTTACACTCTCTCCTCTGATGACTTCTCTAAAGTTTCCTCAACTTCTTGTCTGTTCTAATTAGCTTGTTCTAATCACGTCCTCTAGAGGTCTGACCAATTCCAATCAGGACCTCAGCGGGCCATGGCTGTTCTGCCCTCTGCCTGATCAGAATGGCAGATTAAAATCCAGCTCAGCACTGACAAATCAAATGCTATCTGGGGACGATGCTATTGCTCCAAAATGAGAGACACAGTTCAGAATTTTGACCCTGCAAAAAAAAAAAAAAATTGAAATTATGCCATTATGTATTTACAGTTGTAACCAAAATTATCAGCCCCCAGGAATTATGGAAAATGTTCCTTAAAATCTTCCCAGTGTTTGCAGCATTGATAAAATGCAATATAATCAAACATAGATAAAATGCAATATAATCAAACATTCACCAGTGCTTTTTAGATGCTTTTGGTATATTTTGGAATCAAACATTTTATGCTTGCTTTATATCAAATATAGAGAAAGGGGATGTCAAAAATATTAGTCCCCATGACGGGGTGGCCAATAATATTTGCTCCCATCAGAATTCTTGCCTTCAAAAACACACCTACTTAACATTCAATCAGCATAAAAATACTTCAAGGAAGAAAAAGGGCACTTGAACACATTATTGAGAAGGACCACTTTTACTCACCATGCCAAAGAAAAAAAGGAAAGCAGTCTTGAGCTCAGAAAGAAGATAGTGGAGGCTCATGATAAGGGGGAAGGTTATACTGCCATTTCCAAGCATTTCACAGTGTCTAGAACCACTGTATGTTGCATCATTGCAAAGTACAAGGAGTCAAATTCTGTAAGAAACAAACCTGGACATGGATGGTCAATATTTCAAGAACTCCAGAGCGGAAGATTGTCAGAGATATCAAGCAAGTCATCTGCCTCTTCTGGAGGTTAGGGTTAGGAGGTTAGGAGGGCTCTCCATCATGGTGGGCTTCAGGGCCACCGTCCAAGAAGAACCCCTTTACTCAAAGAGTGGCACAGCCAGGCTGAGGTTTACACATGAGCATCTGAAAGGTAAAGATGAGATTTGGAAGTTTGTCCTTAGGTCAGCTGATGGATGTTGCTTATGTTTGGTGAGGAAAGAGAGAGGCCTTCAACCCTAAGAACACGGTTCCCAGAGTTAAACATGGTGGGGGGAGCATCATGCTGTGGGGCTGCTCACAGTGTATCCTTAGGTAGGCGCTGGGTCTTCCAACAAGGTAATGACCCAAAGCACAGATCACAATTGCTCAAACAGTTCCTAAAGGATACTAAAATCAAGGTCCGCACAGAGCCCAGACATATGTCCAACTGATATCAGTCCTCAATGTCCATGCTCAGAAACCCCACAGTTTGGACCAGCTTGAACAAGTTGCAATGAAAGAATGAGCCAAAATCCCTTTAGGAGACCTGAGCCAAACTAAATCAAATCAAATTTTATTTATATAGCCCAAAATCACAAAATAGATTTCTCTCAGAGGGCTTTACAATCTGTACAGGGAGTGACACCCTCTGTCCTTAGACCCTCGATTTGAGTGAGGAAAAACGTGCAATGGATGTCACATGTACAGAACAATCAACACACACACATATTGTACACTCACAATGAATTATAATGAATTACAATGAATGTTAAAAACGAGAATAGGTTACAATGAATGATGAATTATTACAGTAACAGTGGAACTTGTGATAGAGACACAGATGCACAGCAGCAAATCATTAACTAACTATAATCTGTAATGAGGATATGGTAACAATGATGGCGGTGACAACACATGCAGAAGACACCACGCAGGACCACAGCAGCAGGCACAGTCCACAAGAACCTGCTGGAAGAAGGTGGCTGAGAAAGGATACACTATTGACTATTAATGGCCAGGGGGCTAATCATTTTGGATTTGTCATTTTTGACCTTTTTTGTTTTAAATCATTGAATCAAATAGTCAACGTATGTCTTTATAGTGTACACATTTTGATACTGGAATTAAAACACTGTCATAATAAAATGGAGAATTTTGCTTTTACATCATTTATTATTTGTTAGCAAATACATCTGTGGTATTGTAAACTGCATTGGAGGCTACCACAAAATCAAGGACTGCACTCTTTGCTTATATTTAGGGTTAGATTGAAAACTAATACTGCTACTAACTAAACAATTCTACTACTAATTAAAAAATAAATAAATAAATAAAATAAATACAATTCTATATATATATATGTATATATACTCCCTAATATTACTCCCTAATACCGGTATCAACCCCAAAAATCCAGTATCAGTCAGGATCTTGTTTATACTTAAGATTTATTGTATATGGGTCACTGTGAGCATTAAATGCCAGAAGTCTAGGTGCACTATCTGTACTGCCATTCGGTAATTATGCAAGTGTAATCAAGTGACACAGTAATCAGATGAATCAAAATAATCATTGTGTGAATATATCTTGAATTATATTAACTGCAAGTCAAGTTTTACTACTCACATTAACCTCATAGTAGTTGGCCAAGCCTTGCTTACTGTACGATATGCAATATAAACCATATAATATACTATATGACCATTATCATGATACATGTTGCCTGTTCCACATAATTACAAGTGCTTTGCCATATAGTTTTAAGAGGGTGTCTTTTGCAATGGGCTGACTGTGACACTCAGAGGTCAAATTGATTTGCATTCGTTCTCAGGCTGCTGAACAATCGAAACTCCAGAGTGCCTGCTTTGAAAGCCGTTTATTTTCTATTCACAACATCATCCACATGCTGGTATTAACAATCCCCTATCTTTACCATTTTTACACACAGTAACACACTTGTTCGGTTTCCATCTCTTCAGGGGACATTATATTGACTTACGGTACATTCTTTCCTGGAGATTTAACCTAACCTTAAACATAAGTGCCATATGTCTAACCCTAACCCTTACCCTAACCTTAACATCACCCTAAACTTACCCTAACGTTAAACCAAGTCTATAAACTAAAATCAATGATTTACATTGAGACTTGCTTTTTGTTCCATTACAGGAGACGAGTATCCACAACATGACTGTGTAAACAAATGAGAAATACCTAGATCATGTACACACACACACACACATGCGTAAACCTAACCCTTAGACTAAACTGAACCTAAACTCAACATTGGCCCTAAAACCAAGTCTCAACTCTGAAATAGCCCTTTGAAGTAGTAAGAGCCAGCCGAAATGTCTTCTTTTCTCAAAAATGACCTCACTCTATTGGTTAAAATCTTCTCCGGGTCCTCACTATGTAGCAAGTACAAGTACAAATACACACACGCGCACACACGCACACACACACACACACACACACACACACTTGACTGGAAATTAATTTTTCAGACCTGCACAATGTCAAGGCTTGCTATCAACAGGAGAGGCAAACCTAATTTGTGTGCTCCTTGTTGAGCCGTTTTACCATTCAACACCAGTCACCATCAGAGAGCTCTCAGGCCTTTGTGCTGCAGCCTTGAAGTGAGTAAATGAAGATGGAAATTGATGATATGTTGTATAGTCATTTTACTCATGAGGAGAAGCAATTTTATTAGCCTGGCAGAATGTCTATGCATACATGTTTTCATTTATTGTTTCTCAAATTACTGAGATTTAAATGTTGCATCTTCTTAAGACCCACAACGACTTGCCTATAACACCAACAGCCTCGATGACATGGAGCAGCAAAAGCTGTGCTTTGCTGCAGTATACCACATTTTTCTAAAGGGACTGTAGATTAAGAGGACAGCAAGAACATTTTTAACATTTCCTGGTAAATATTAAACAAAAAAAATGTTCTTAGTTGTCACATTTCTCCACTTTGCTTGGACATTTTCACATCAGTTGAATTGTCCCGCTGATTCCTGCCTTGCTTGAAACTTCAGTTTCTTAAAAGGTTTTTCCTGACCACACTTTCAACCTTGCAGTTTCTACAGCTACAGCTAAACAATTCCCTTTTTTATTGTTATGCATTATGTGATGCTTTGAATTGGAAGAGTCCTTAAAACTGGATGTGAATTTTCATGTGACTGTTTCGACCAATGCTACATCATCATACATGAGGTTAGAAGTACATTTCTTTCAATATACCGTTATTTACAGTATATGAAATGTATTTGGAGCTGCCTTCATTTTCTTCAAGGTAAAACATAAAACTCATGGCTATAGCAGAAACAGAAAAACATTGTGGAACTTATCAGCCAGCATCACTGCTGGACCTCATTGATGCTGTGAGGGCAGCATATTAATGTTCACGGTTTTAGAATTACATTTTCAAATCACATATTAGTGTAATGTTTGGCTGTCTATATACTTTTGACCACGTAGTCTACAGTATATACCAATTATATCCTTTGCCTTTGTTTCTATATTTAGTCAACCAATCACCCAAGCTACTACAGTGAACAAACCAGCTATGAAATGCTGGAACAGCAGGGCTGCCAGAATCCGATGATGAACTTGATCACATTCAGAGGACACAGAGGACAAAGAAAGCTGCTTTCAATCAACCTTGTCACTTCTATATTGCAGCTGTCATCACATAAATGCCTATAGTTATGTGCGTGCATGCATGCCTGTATTTGTGTGTGTGCATGTTGATTAAATGAACAACAGCAACCAATTGAGCTGTCCGTGCGAGGTGTGAGAGGTGATGCATTATATGACTACTCTCTGTGATTGTGTCAGCGGCTGCGTGTCTAATGCAGGATCAAACCAACTCACATTCTTGGAAAACGTATCGATTAGATGCCCTCATAGCCATCATAATACTTCCACACCTCTCAAGAAGTCCTTGAGTAGCCTTGGCGTCTATTGAGGACTCAGAGGATAATATCCATCAAGTGTATGTATCAGATAAGCCAGCTCAGCAGTCATGAAGTAAACTAAAATAGGTCTGTCATTCAGCACTAGTTGGGTCATTTTAACAATGCTGTAACAACCTATATTCAGTTGAATTCCCTCCAAAGAGACATTCAACTTTATGGTAAACTTGGAACCGCCTGGCTCTTGAGACTCCTTACAGACTTCCTGTATGTAGAATCATTATATCGTCATCTCATATGGTAAATAATCACAAAGCAGCAGAAGATGGTGGCTTAGTAATGCTGGTTCTAATTTATTCATGAAGGTTTTATGTGAATGAGTATTACATAGTTGAGGTCCAGCACCTGACCTCTCTCTATCCGTTATTTTATATTATTGTATTAGGAAGATGGTGGCATGATGTGACTTGCTAGATGGTTTTAGAGAATTAGCCCTGTAACCCTACATGAATAGAGAACAAGAAGGACTAGATTATGTATATATCTATTAACACAGGGGATGTGTGAATAGAAGTTCTGCAGTTTTTAAGTTTAGTCCCTATATAGGAAACTTTCAGGGACCTGGTGCACAGACGAGCAAGAGTGGGAGAGTGTTTTAGTGTATTGTTTCTCATCATTAGACAGACAGACCTCTGAGAAGTATCCATATGGTAAATAGAGACTCTAATGATTTGGACAGCTCGATTCATTACCTGGTGGGTGAGCCATGTATCAGTCAGACAGAGGATGCAGCAGTCTTCCATGTTACGTCAGAGTCTGATTCTCACCCTAAGATCATCTGGACGGAGTGGACAGTGGGCTTCGGCTCCCAGCTTGTCCTCCCGGATTGTTGTATTTTCCCAAAGGCTTCTGTCCTGACCATCTCACAGGCAGTGACACCTAATCAACACAGAAAAAAGCGAGAAAACTGGTAAGTTAAGTCAAATACCAATGTTCAATACTTGCCCGAAGAAATCACAGCAATCTCTTTTACACAAAGGTGCAGAAGTGACATGCTGCTATAGCTATTGGAGACTGGGGAATCAATATGTAAAAAGGAGATGGCTAAAATATTGTAAAAAGGTGTAATCTTAGTGATGCCTAATGGAAGCTCATTAGCTGCTACTATAAAGGCTTTTAAGGCTTTTTTTGTGATAAATACTCAGAACCTATTGAAAGTTAAGCTTTGCTTCTCACTTATCCATCTTCTCACACACTTAAAAAGTCCCCACTCTTCAGTACAGTGCAGTTTTTAGTTCTTTTTTAAGTGTGCAGGGACATCGGTTTTGACAGTAATGTCCCATAATGTACTCTTCAGTATATTGGGCTGCTTAGTGCCTCCAGGCACGTCTCAGGATGTTGAGACTGCAAAAGCAGAGCCGACTGATTTTCAGTCCGTGTAAAGTATTTTGACTCTTGTTGTTTTTCTTGATGTGAGACATAATTCAATGGTGATGGGAACACCAGTGAGAAATGAAGTGCAGAAATGTGTTTTGGCATGGAGGGAGGGAAGAGGAGAGAGAGGAATAGAAGAGAAAATGACAAAAAATGGAGATGAACTGATAAACTTGACAACAGTCTGGAAAATGAAGCCTCTATGAGCAGAGATAAAAACAAGGCAACATATTAAGATGCATGGAATGACTAAAAAAAAAATGTATATATATAAAAATGGCATAGAGGCCCACTGTAGGTGTGTGGAGAGAAGGGAACTTTAGTGGAAGCTGTAATCAGACGAGTGACTAAGAGAATGAAAATGTATCTGTTTGATCATCCAGACACTTAGTGTGGTGCTGGTTGGTAAAATCATAAAATCAGCAATAAGTAGGTTCAGCAAGATAAATGCTGTTTTATTGAATGTGATAGTTTTACCTAAATAACTATAAATAAGGAAATATTGGCATTGAAATATAACTTCATACTATCGAGAACAGTGAGCAGTTGTAATATGACACCATGGCAAACTGCAAACACATGTTTGGAAAGACAAGGGCAGCGTTTGGATGGGTTAAACTAATAAGCAGCTGTTTTAGAGCTTTTGATCATATGATCTTCATCTTCAAAGTTTATTTTTGTCCTTGGAAACAGTAGTTGAGAAAACCACATTTGGAATTTACATTGTCTACAATTCCAACTGGTCAAACAAGATGCTGCTGATGAGATACTAAATGGGCGTGTGGTAAGATTGTTTTTTTTTTTCAAATTATGGAAACTTATTTTTTGTGCGTTTCTGGGAATGTGAGTGATTGTAAACACCTGAATCAGTCAGGCAGGTTTTCCATAGACAGAGTGTTGAATTAGTTCACAAGCTCCATGGTTTTGCTAACATATAATGGTGTAAAATTGTCATGTTGTTTTGGATACAGACAAACTCTGCATTCATTTATTTGAAGACTAAAGAAAAAGAAGGGTTTATTTCACAGTAGCTATAACCATACAAGAAAACGCGATTCTGACTCATTACTATGTAGTTTGATTAGACCTCATAATGCTTCAAATAAGTTGGGTCTTATAATATGTCTAAAGACAAAACTGTTTGTACTTTTTCCACTTTCGAATGGCCACACTTGAGTACTGAGCAAAAAGCCTGCCAGTGGAGCATTCTGCTTTGCCTTTGTTGTCTTAATGCAAGGAACCATACAAATAGAGATAACAGCATGCACTTTCGGACAGTGTGTCCTCAAAGCTTTCATGGTGTTCACGTGGGTTTTACACACAAACAAATGGAAGTAGTGTGAAAAATGAAAGGATAGCTTGAGAGAACGCTGCCTGCTTTCATAGCTGCTCACACCAGTTTAATCACCGCATAAAGTGGGTGCAGTAGTAAGATTCTTTAAGAGGTTTTTGGATGCAACCCCATTGATTAAGTATACTAAGGGCTTTAGTATGCATTGTAAATACATGATTGTAAATACATGATATAGACACAACATATAGGTACGGTGTTCTGCTAGGGTACTGAGAATATTGCATCGCAGTTGATGATTTTGACAGATACACGTTCTTCAAGTGTCACCAGCAAGTCTCACACTGTCCTAGTAAAACTGTGAAATCTTGTAAAATCAACGTTCTTCTAACATTAACTAAGTATTCTAATAACATAAACGTATCCTTAGCCATGTCTTTGCCATGACAACAGTACACTCTAGTTGCCTTAACTTGAAGAACAAATTCTGTTGTCACATACCAATAATGCTCAGGTGTTGAATTACAAGAAAAAAAAAAATCATAACATTTTGTGTATGTTGGACATTGCATCGCAAAAATCACTGCGATGAAAACACTATTAAGACATTTAACAAAGATTTGCATTCCACTAAAATCAATTTTGCTAGTTCTTAATGTATTTGCATATACATGTCATTTGGACAGATTTTGTGAGATGATAAGGTTCAGCCTCTGTGGGTGACCCTGCTGCCTCCTTCACTGTCACTTCCAATCGAGTCTTCAGCTGTTCATTAGCCACTTTTTTGACTTGTGCTGTGGAGGAGACCTCCTGCTATAGTTCAAGTACCTGCATCCTTTTAACTAATTAATGTTTACCTTCACTGGGGTGGCTGCTATTTACTGTAGCAGCCCTCTTCTGTGACTTAGACCTACACCACCGATGTATTTGCACATACATTATATCCTTACTGTGTATTCTCTTTATTCCAACTTTATTCTTTCCTCTCTTGGTCCCACCCTCTGTGTCTTCTTTGTTTCCTCCATGTGTGCTAATAAATTCACTGGCAGCCTGCCACAGTGAAACATTAGGTGAGAACATGGGGAAGGAAGGCTGACAGGGGGTGAACAGCAATGAGACAATGTGAAAATAAGAATGAAAGAGGTGAAGACACTTAGACAATAAGTGAGGATCTTTTAATTGATTGTGATGTGTTCAACTGAGTCTGACTTTTGACTCTGACCTACATTGTAATTCTGTCACGGAAATATTTTTCCTTCATGGTAGGGACTACGGTCAAAAGTTTTCTTTCTCAGAAAAAATTGAACATCCCTAAATGAACGCCTAGATTAATTAATGTCTACTTAAAACTGCCTAAATTACTGGCATTGTAGATTATTTTTATTCTATTTTCACTGAAAGAAATAAATCAAAAATTGCAGCTTTTTCAGAATGTTTTGAACTCTCACCTCACTATTTGTGACACTCCACTGACTGTCTTTTTAATGTGATCCTCTTTTAGAATTGAAGTTCTTGTTCTCATGAAGCACCTTGTAATATCAAAGATTATATTTTAACTTTACGTTCCACCAAAGAACACTAGTCTTTTCTTTTAAATGTTCCCCTAAAAGTACCATCAATCAAAGTATGCTGCTTTAGTGTAGAAGGACTGCTTTCATGCAACTCTCTCATTTTATCTTGAGGAGGTGATGTGACATTGCTGCAACACATTGATAGTGCAATCATATTAATAATAATAATAATAATAATAATTATTATCTTTGGGACTTTACCTAACCTTAAATACTTATTTTAACCATGATGATGACTATTTAACCCAAGCAAAGGATAGCAAAATCAAACCAAATCTTAACCACAGCGATCAAAAGACAGATGTATCATTGTAACTGAGTGGTGTTGGTGGACAATGACAAATCCATCTACTTTGAGGACTTGTTTGTTATGTCATAATTTAAGATTTTCATATCTTATGTTATAGACCGTCGAATGTAATATGCAGAACTGATATTCAGAATGTAGAAAGTTTGTTCATATTATGTATTATTGCTGCAGTAGTGATGACAGAAATGTGATTAGTGATAAATTATGTGTTCGCTTCATTTAGATGAAAGAGACAACAATTTTCTCATACTATGATCATGTGTTGATTAATACCTGACACCCCCTTTGAAAACTGATAACAATTATGTCACCAACATACTGTAATAATGCCAAATAAATTCATCATGGCAACAATTATGACTTGGATGTTAAGTTCTGGTGTCGTACATGCTTGGGTCAACACTGGATCTCTTTTACACAAATAGTAACTCAAAAGCAACCGATGATACATCCTTATTCCATCTCTCACATCCTGTTTCTTTGCTTTTGTTTGACATTCAAATGCAACTTCTGTGTGGTTGGCATGAACCAGAGGAACAATGTTTCAGTGCATAGAGTGAAAACACCATGTTAATTCATGGTTAAAGCATGTTCTTGTATCTTATGTGCTTGGTTTATAGGGTTATTAATGGTGTATTAATGTGAAAGACCTCTCGCATCAAGTCCATTAAATGAACCGTTTGTAATTTTCTTCAGTTTTATTCAGTTGAATCAAATCTACTGAACGCTTTTGGTAAAGTAAATTATATGAAGTAAATTAAAGACACTTGGTGATCCCCCTCATATACCTTTAAACTGAAAAAATCAGAGTTTTAAGATTTGGCAGGCGTTTTTTTTTTAAAAATTTTATTTTTCATCATGTATTATAGGGATTTGCACAACCACATGTTCCATTTATATTATGTTGTTGGTAGAGATGGTTTACACATTTCTTCTGCATTCTCTTTTTCTATTGCTGTATTGACTGTGTATTGTGTGTGCGTGTGCGTGTGTGTGTGTGTGTGTGTGTGTACAGTTCCATAAGTATGCTGTGACAGCCTCCCTCCCAGTCTGCAGCTGTAATGGAATGACCCAGCACTGCTGACAGCACACTCCACTAAAATGGGGCCCTGTGCACATCTGCCACTGTAGCCCTGCCACATAATTGTCCAATTTACTGTACAGCCAATATCCCTGTGCTGTAATTGAATATGACTTTGTCCTGTTTGAGTAATCTCTTCATTTCATGCTGCAACCCCTCGCTGAAGAGAGAGACAGAGAGAGAGACAGAGAGAGACAGAGGGAAATGGAAAGAAATTGAGTGAGAGGGATGAGAGTGAGGAGTGAGTAAAAGGCGTCTTGTGTAGATAAAGCATGTAGGTCACATTGAGCTGCCGGGCTTCTGGCAATGAGATCTTTACTGTTGACATCATTGCTCAGCTTCATAACCATCAGAGAGAGAGCCAGAGAGAGATTTGTCTCTAATTTAAAAAAAAACAAAAAAAAAACAACTATTTGTTATATATTTTATTGCACCAAAGTACACACAAACTCAAAGAATGCAATCATTTAACATGTAAAACAAACAGCAAAAGAAAAAAACAACAACAAAAAAAAAAAACAACAACATTTAAATAATCTGCTGGAATAAGAGGCTCAGAAAAGAAGAGAGAAAATAAAAAGATAGCAGAGGTGCAAGAGACTTTATGGTCAGGTAGGAAGGAGAGAAGAGGGGAGGGGATGAGGAACAGCACGTCAGCAGAGACTAATCTCATGATCTTGGGTTATGGTTCCAATGTGTGTGTGTGTGTTTTTTTTTTTTTCTTTGTTCCATTTTAATCTATGTTGTGTTTGTTGTGGCCAGTGAGCAACCTGTGTGAAGTCAGGACTGTGCATGGGGGTGAGTTTCTGTTTTGGATATTATTTTGTTCTCGGCCCGAGCAACACACACGTCTGATCTTAACCGTGTGGTTATCATTGTAGCCAATTCTAACCTCTAATCCTTTTAACCTAAACCATCATTTTTCCCTGAACCTAACCATGGTGGCTTTTGTGTCTAAACCCAACCCAACCAAACCTTAACCACAGTGTCGTCACATCATAAAACATCAGTGTTGTTTAGCAGTGATTTGTAACAGTTTTGGAAAGCATAGACAGATGTGTTCCTGCAGATTCCAGCCAAGATTAGAAAACACTCCTATGTGTTTTTCTAGTCACATGTTCAAACATATTTGGCTGTTTAATTTGGAGGTTGATCCGCATAGAAAGATTTCAATGTCTGTCACTCACATGTCTCACTGGGACCCTTACACTCAATTGTTAGAATTAAAGGATCATTTCCACAGATAGCTGTTTAAAGTACGCAACGCTCCCGCCGTCTACACTATATGTTCTGAACTTAATAACAGTATTGATTGTGGCTCATGTCGTTGCCGCTGACAGACAGCTGCTTCTGTGGACAGACGGCTGAATGGAGTTCAGAGTTCGGTGTGGGTTGAACGGACAGAACGTCCATCGTGTTTATTCCCCATTCATATGTGGCTTTCTCAGTTACTATAGGTTTCATAATAATAGCCTTGTTTGTTATTTTAATCTATATGAATATGCTTTTGTTGACATTTTCCCCATGTTTGTTTCTCCCTTCTTGATTGCTTTTTTGCTTTCATGTGCAGGACATACATTCACACACACAAATTATAATGAACTACATACATAACCGTGTGTGTGTGTGTGTGTGTGTGTGTGTTGCACTCCTCAATGTTTCTGGACAATAACAAGCCCTGACCGGAGCTAGGAGGCCATGTGAACAATAAATGCGATTTGGTGAAAGTGTTGCATGCTAATTTGATCCTCACAGCTAAAGGTGCTAGCGCTTAACATCAATAAATCATTAGCACATTAAATTTCACACATTAGTATAACTAATCTGAACAAACAAGGCTATTGATGTGGAGACAGGCAGCTTGCGCCAGCTTCTTCTGTCCTCAGTCCCTTCTTCATCTGTGGGTGTGGAAGAGCTTTGTCAAGTCTGAATAAAACTGATGAGATGTCATCAGGGTTATCTTAGCTTTATACAATTTACATTTAGATTTACATTTTGGCAGATGCTTTTATCCAAAGCGACCTAAAAGATAAGACAATCTTTCGAGGACAGTGACTCAAAAGAGCTGTAGTAAAATTGTCCAGTAGCTGAGCAGATGAGAGATGATTCTTTTAAGGCATTTCTTGAATGAACACAGTATATCCTGTTATACAAAGTGGTGTAGTGAAGTTAGAAAGATGTGGGCAGAGGGAGATGGTTGCCTTATAGGTAAAGTACGCTCAGCGTTAGCCGTGACAACTAATACTAAAGATACTACTAGAGTAAATATTGCACCAGTTAGGAATAACTAGTGTAGGAGGACAGATGTTGGATTTGATTTTTTATTTTTTTTTTGAATGAATTTCTACTTCAGAAAGGACAACTGACCTGTACTCCAGTGAAGTGGGTGGTTTTGGTCAATGCCACAGTGGAGCTTAACCAGAGATCCTAAGAAATTAACAATTGAACCGAAAGCATTTGATGACCATTCGGTTCACTTGAATCAGAGAAAAGACCAAAAAGGTCCACGAACAGACGGTTAGACACTCCTCTTGATATCTGATAACTCCAGATGCCTGTTCTTAAATCAGAAGCACATTCTAGATGGACATGCATCAGCTAATGATTTCAGCCAAGCCTTAATAACTGTGAAATTAACCACATAAGCAAAATATATGAACTATGACAAACATTGATGTGATTTGGATAATTGTATGTTTTCCAGTAGAGGACATAGGATAATGCATTGCGTTTGTATGGGTTTTTTTCATGAAATACTTTCAGTTATTTGTGGGCATCTAAACTGATGTAACCAATTTTTGATTATGTTTTGATAGTTTAGACAAAAAGTCATATGCAAATTAGGCAGACACAGTTGTTTTGTATTTCAACACACATGAGCAGAGTCCTATTGCTGGGTGGGTGGGCCTGGGTTAACTGATTCCCCATCAGTTCAGCTGAGGACAACACTAAGAAATAATTGCATTGACTTAGATAAATTAAAGCACATACCATCTTCTCATTTGCTTTAACTTGAAGTCACACTTCAATTCATGAGCTATAGTTCAATGATCGTTTATTCCTTTGTTTTATTATTCTTGTTATCATGTATTCTGCAGACATTTAATTGGATAAATATAATTGCGATATAAAGACGTTGTTGTTTACATCTTTGAGAGCAGAGAACAAGTGGTCAATATTTTGAAGGAACTTCATGGTCTGTGAGACTGATTCATTAATTAGGACTGATACAATTAAACAAATGGTTTCTTCTTATCTATTAAAACTGAAGTGGTGCCCTGACAAGTTGAAATAGAAATACCGGTAATTAATATAAAGTAGATTAAACTCTATGCTAGTGTCAATTGTCCTTGATAAATACAACATATTCTCATATACATTTTGGATCAATAGCTATTAAGGAAATCCATAATTAGTCAATAACCCAGATTGGCCTAATCACTAACCGGTTTCCAGTTTTATTATCTGGAGTCAGATGGAACCTTGATGCTGGTGGTGGTGGAGGAGCTGGGGGTGGATGAGTGTGATGTGGTCTTTCTGATTGAACTGCTTCTCAGCTCTACTGGTGCTGGATTCTATTGTTTGGTATTTTTTTCTTCTTTTCCACCTCTGCTGACCTCCATCACTGACCCCCTGTACATTCTTGTGGCTTGCAAGGAGGGTGCAATCAAGGCAGTTGGATGCTCAACTAGCATGCCCTCCTGCCCCCAGTACCCCGCCCCCCTCCCCTTCCCTCCCAACAGCAGGCACCTCTGCATGGATGGAATAGCTGAAAAGGCTGGTGTTTCTGAAACTGATGATGGTTTATTTAGAGCAAGCACATATAGCGAGACCATTCTTCATCAACATGCTCTGATAATATCCATCCACCACACACAGTGATACACTCAGGGGACTGCCTGTGCGTGCATTTGTGTGTTGTACTTTATCGGATGCCTCCCCCCATGGCGATGTGTGTGTGTGTCGGCCTGAGAAAATCCTGCTGTGTATTGGGAACGAGTCATTCGTTCCCGTTTGTGAATTAATTTTCTATGAGCTGAGAGTCGGATTTGAACTTAATAGGGACTTAGATGTACACTCCTCCTCCCCGTCTCTTTTTATTCCACATCCGTACCGCCGCACATCACTCACAAACTTGTGTGTGTGACTGTGTATGCTCATTTCTTGCTCTTTGACTAATAGTAAGCCAGGCTACGCCCCAGGCCTCCTGTCTCATCCATCCAAGTGTGTGTCAGTGTCTAGAAATTTGTATGTGTGTGTGTGTGTGTGTGTGTGTGCGTGCGCGCGCATGCAAGCTGGGGCAGGACGCTCTGTCTCATTTATCTGCTGTTGACGTTGAGTGTGATTTCCTCTGCTGTGGGGAAGCGATGCCCCTGCTTATTAATTATGCCTGAAATATTAAAAAGACTCCATCAAACATGAATTATTAATTCATTTGGCCCAGATCATCTCGGCTAAAGATTTCCAAGACTTGTCATACATCATCTGACGAGGCCGTGACAACATTGCTGTAGTGAGAGGCAGGGTGTTATATCGCTGTAAACACAAGGTGTGTGTGTGTATGGATGATATATTGCATTTGTGTGAGTGTGTGATACAGACTGTTTTAGAAACTCATTTGATTCACTCTTGGTTGTATTTTAATTTGCATTTTTCTTTTTCTTTTTGACCTTGATAATACCTCTAAAATATTGTCACCTATAGTCAGACATTTGAGGATCCTTCTGACTATTCCCAAAACACATTATCTGATTTCAAGGTCTTAAAGGAACAGTCTAAAATATTAAACGCTGATTCTTCATCTCACCTCCATCTCGAGTCAGATGAGAAGCTGTATGTAACTTTTATGACAATATGTCCGAGTGTGTATATGTCTATTTTGTTCAACCTTACTGGACATTATTGCCCATAACAAATAAACAGTAATTTATATTTTATATAATAGACTTGTGGTACTATTTGTAGCAATCAATGTAACTGAATCAGTGGGGAACAGATGCAGTCCAAGCCTTTTTTGCAGTTGTAAGCAGGATTTGATTTGCTGTATGATGATCTCTTGATGGAGATCACAGTTCATCTTGATTTTATTTGCGGAGTCATCACTGACTGTAGGGAAACCATGGATGCCTCGTCTTTCTTCTTCACTTGCTCAATCCTGCACATTTTCTTAAAGCAGCACTGCTTCTAAGGTGTAGAAATTGATTGTGTCTTACTAATGCATTCAAGTTAATATTGCTGTAGCTCACAGACAAGAAAAGATTCTGGATCACTTCCATTGTAAATGGATCCTTTACAGGGTCAGACACTTCATAATTTTCTATTTTCTAAATTAAATGAATCAGTGATCTGTTTGGGTATATCGTGCAGAGGTACCAGATGTTGGGTTTCAATTGTGTGATTCAGTCTTAGACAGGGATCTTATTTAGGATGCCCATATTCCAATGAAGTACACACACAGCTCCTGTGAATATTTGTGAGTAGGTTTTATTTGTGTTTTTGTTGTTCTGATGATGATAACTCTCACTCATTGTCACACTAATCCTTATTCACAATAAAGCAAATGCCACCTCCTTTTTTTCTCTGTCCTGTCTGATCAATGTACAGAAAAAAGTCACTTGGTCGATCCAGTATTTTAATATTTACCCAAATTTCGGTGAAACAGAGGACACCGCAGTTCCTGATTTCTCATTGCAAGCTAGTGCAGGTCATCCAGTTTATTAAGCATGTACAGTGGCTAACAGGATGCTTGGCAGAGAAGATCCAAGTGACCAGGATCACAGCCAATGTTTAATCCCTCCATATTTACCACAGTGTTTCCTCTGGTGATGAGATGGATGCAGCGATGGTCTTTCTTGTCTACGTGGTAGGGTACCCCCTCCACCTTTCCTCCTGATGAGTTACTTGTAGTCATATGTTATCATTGCCCTGTGTGTTCACAAAAATTACAACTAACATTGTTGTACTTTATAAATAGAGCATGTTATTCTATCACATACATCTGTTTAATGATTATACGGCCGCTCCCTCTTAGAGGAGTCAGTATGTAAATTATTGATTCTATGTGTCACCTTGAATAATTGTCACAACTTAAACAATATATACTGTACAAGACATTACTGATAGGTAGTGTGTGTGTGTGTGTGTGCATATAAGAAGCATACACCTTAATGTATTTGCAGCCATCCGGAGCATTCTCATGTATGGTTATTAGTTGGGAGATACAACAGAGATCAGAAAAGGTCTCAGAAGGCTTAAACTACATTTCCCATGCTGAGGATGAATTGTCTTGTTGCAGAGCCACTTAGTCACTATTGTTCATGCTCTACAAGGCTTTGCTGACAGAGGACACGTTGTACTGTACGGATGGAAATGGAAAATGTTCCTGTCTCCAAAGAGCAGAGGGAAACCTGAAGTCATAATGCTCACATAGACAGGAATAGAGTCACAAAACACAATACATCCATTCTAAAATATTTAATTTCCCCAAAGTCAATGTTGTATAACTTGTAAAATGAGGAAGGACTCTATTAATGCATGACCTATTTCTCATCTCAACTGATTTTAGTTTTATTTTTTTAGTATCTTTAGGAGAAATTTGACACTCACAGAACAGCTGCTGGTGCACATTACCGGTCTTTTTTCATAAATGAACCTATATATTTTAACCAGGTTTTTAAAGATTCACTGGGGCCTAGTGTTGAGTGCCATAGACATAGGGAAGTCAGAATGTGTTGAGAGAAGGACTAACACAAGAAAAACTATGGAATAGCATTATCACAACATTATATTGTTTGTGAGACAATCGTTCATTCTTTTATTTTGACTCAAGACCATTCATTCAATTTGATTCATTAGAGTTGTCTTACATGCCCAATTAGTATATATTCTTTGACCATATAGAATATATTCTTATGCAAGCATTACATTTTTGTTACAAATAGAATAAGTATTATGTATTTGTAAATTGATAACTGTTTGCCTAGTGTTTTTCTAGTTTGACAAATATTGCTGATATACATGTTTCATTCATAGTTAAATTCCATTGTTGTCCAGAATGAGTCTCTGTTTTTAAAAGACTTGTCAATCGATCTGGCAGTAATTGCATGCAGGTTTCAGTCATGTGTTTAAACTTTCCTCCTTAATGTGCTTTACTTTCATTCCAACAATCTGTGTTTCAGTCAATAGCTTTGTTATTTTGTCATTCTGAGTCAGATGCTGACAGATGTAAAGAGCAGGAGTTTGCGTGAAGCTTCTGATCCCTGCATGGTTTTACTGATCCAACCTAACTGTCCAGGGTTTTAGCAACAACATGGAAATCATATTACCTGCCATGCCCCCTTAAGGCAAAAAAGTGCTGCGTGTAGTATTTTCAAATAGCATATCTCTCTTACAAGCTAGGAAAAGAAAATTCCTCCATGACCACCAGGGAATCCTGGTATGATCTGCAGTGAATTTCTCTGCTCAGAAACAGTATCAGCCCTGCTCTGGTTTAGAAACATCACTCCTGAGTCTGCTGCAAAGGCCTGGACACACAGATATGTGACTCAAAACAAAAAAAAAATCATTAAAACTGTTACTTGAGTCTTAATTTATTATTTATTCTGAACATGAAGTGTTCAGAACATAAATAGAACATTGAATGAATATCATGAACAGTTCTTCTGTACATGGCTTCTCTTGCCTACTCCTTGCTGCCAGAGACGTGAAAACACTTCTCACATATCTGAGACACCTTTGGCTTGAGAGAGGAAGGAGACCCTCAGTATGGCTTGAATATGATCATCAGTCAGTCTAGACCTGTACTTGGACTTTTGAAGTTCGAGGTGGAGAAGAACGTTTCATATGTGCTCCCAAAAAGGCACATGGTCCGCTTGAACATTAAAGAGAGCTCAGAGAAGCTGGGGGGCAATTCTTTCAAAAATTGCTCACGCTTGTCTGCTTTTTCACTCACCTCCCTGAATTTGGCTTTGAGGTCAGAGTTGCATTGCAGGTCAATGAGCTCCATTTGAAGACCAGGAGGGGCATCTTGCACATCAAAGGTGAAGGGGTCCGCAAAAAATTTGAAAAGTGGCTCTGTGCATCTTGAAGTCTGCAAATATGTTATCAAATTCCTTATGTAGCTTCAAAATAGCATCAATATATTTCTCACCACCAAATGTTGTGCCTGCACCCACAAGTGCATTGCATGCTGGGAAATGGCAAAGGTTTGTCTGAGAGAGCTGGTTTTGTGGAGAATGCTCTCACGTACAGTACAGTCAGCTCATGCGTGATGTCAACAAGAAAAGCTAAAGCCATTCAGGATCGCTTAACACAGTAACAGCAACCTATTCCTTCTTCTCTCAACTCAAAAAATCTTTTCAAGACATTTCCCCTTGACATTTTCAAAACATTCGGCTTTCTCATGGAGTTGATGATAAATGTTACTTGACAGGTCAGAAATGCGCTCTGTCACGGTGTTGGCAGAAAGGCTGATGCTGATAAACTGACCTTTCTTTTCCAGACAGACAATACTCACAGCCTGTAATATGCATGTTTTGACAAACTTGCGTTCTGTGAATGGTTTTCCCGCCTTAGCGATCATCTCACTAACCAATTCACCAACTAGCTGTAACTGCTGCAGAATTCTCTTTGCTTTCTTGATGAAATCTTGTTGCCTCAGTAGACATTTCTTTAAGACTGGCTGGTTGGCTCTCTCATCACCCTGGTATTTTTGCATATTCCTTAGCATGTTTAGGTTGAATAATGATATTTCAGGTTGTCCTCTTTGTGCACCGTGACTTTCTCTGTGCTCAACAAAGAAATACTGGGTCTCCCGCTTTTCCAGAAATTGTCTGTGCACGAGAATGTCTCAACGCATGACATCATTTCTGCTTCTGTCTGTAACAACAGTACGGTTGCCTGGTTGCAGTTGCCTTTCTTTTTGCGCTCAATCATGGCATTTGTAGATGGGAGAAAGTAGAGAGATGGCCAGCGCAAAAGAGGCGACGGCTATCTAGGTGTTCATTATGTGCCATGCTTTTGTTGTAGGTGCTGAGTGCTTGAACACGGTCTAGTTTAGCCTAACCCCGATCGTCAGCCGAGATGAAAGACGGCAGGCGGGAGCGGCCAGCGTCCACTCCCCTGGCCGCACTAATATTATGTTTCCTTAATAATGTGGGGCCACAAAATATCATCATGTGTGCCACAAATGGTCCACGGGCAGCAATCTGGAGACTACTACCTATTTTAAGGCCTGTACATAGCAGAAGAAAAAAGATGTCAGTCCGATGTATGGTCTGTCTGTCCATGTGTCCATGTGTCTATTTATCTGTCTGTCCGTTTGTCTTTCTAACACTGTGGTCCAGAGTAACAAATCTGGACAACTTGTATTTCTCTGTGGTTACCAGTGGTCCCCCAATGGATGATTCCTAATGATTTCAGCATCCCCCTTTTCTTCTTGTTCCAACATCATGATAAAATGGCCCATTGTGAGCAATATTTGGTCTGATTTCTGATGAGCACTGGATGCAAATGCTCTAAAAGAATAAATGCCAACATTGATTGATTTCCTTTAGCGCCACAATCAGATCAAAATGGCCACTTTTACACACAACCCTGTCTCCTTCAGATTAAAATTATATTCAACTATTCCCACTGCCTGGATTATGTTAATTAACAATAGCTGGATGGTGGATGTAGGGTTTGGGGTAGGTTCATATTTCTCAGAAAATGTCAAATGAATTGTTAGTAGACAGACTGCAATTTGCTTCATTAACACTGAAGACTGTAGACATTATTGATCATGTCACAGATACTACAACGTCAAAAATCTGTTTTTGATCTCCACAATTTTGTTTTCCTGATCTGGACCACTGGAATACACTGAAACCCTCTCTCTCCTCTATCTGAGCCAAACTGGCCCGCTCTCCTGGATATCAATTTATCCTCTGTGTCTGACATGACAGCCATGATGACGAGACAAGTGCCCCATCACTCACCATTTAGTGCCACAGAGACACAGAGGATGTGTGAGTGTGCTGTGCAAGACATTACTGATGGCTAATGTCTGTGTGTGTGTGTGTGTGTGTGTGTGTTGGGGCAACCTGAATCAGGCTAAGGTCAATAGGACTTTGAAACCATCCTCACCATCTTTACTGTGTTCTCTTCCTCCATTTCCATCTTCTGTCCACATTCTAAATCCATCTGCTCTGTGTGTTACCATGGCACCATCAAATCAGCCCATTTCCCCTCTCTTTTCATTGCCACATACACAAGCACATTTAGGTGCACACACACACACACACGCACACACACACACACACACACAGCAATCACCTTTTAATTCCCTTTGATGTATTACTCTGGCAAGAACCAATTTTAGCGCCCAGAATTGGGCCTTAAATCACCAAATCACCTCCTTTCACCCATCCAGCCATCTATCAACCTGCTTCAGCCGAAAAAAAAAAACAAAAAAACAAAAAACAGAAACATCAATATATCAGCAAAGTAAATAAATTAGTTTACACATACATTATTATGGCAAGGATAAATATTGTATCGACGAGGATTGAAGGATTTGTTTTAGCACTGATGGATGACAGCTGTGTTGCTGCCAGAACATGAAGCTTTTTCACTGCCAGCTGGCTTTGAAGTGTGTGTGTGTGTGTGTGTGTGTGTGTGTTTAAAATGCATGCATGCCAATGTGCATCTTTTAAGCAGCTTATTTCTACTTATGTGTGTGACTGGGTTTAGATTTTCCCAAAGGACTTTAGTACAACATAGTTGTCACACATCCTTAGAAATCAAGAAAAAGCTTTTTTAAATGCTGCTCAAAAATTCTTAGAAAGCTACAAACCACTGAAATACTGAGAATTGTTTTAATATGAGCTTTTTTGTGTAACAACAGCACGACTGGAGCTTTTCTCTAATGTCCTGACAGCTGCTGGTTGCTGAAATTCATGTATGTGTCTCGGCCAAATTACTTTCAAAATCATTGAGGAAGCTGAAAATGTTGAGGCAGGATTGAACAGTATTCACTTCTATAAGTCATGATAACATTGTACTCACCAAAGTAATTACTGAAATCTCATTTTCACTTTCAGCTTCTACCATGAAAGTTGGATGTTGACTAAATAGAAAATATCCAGAAATCCTTGCACGTGCAGACCTGGGGAATTTTTGGATACATAATCATGAAGCAGCTGAGTCACCTAGAAATTAGATTTATTTACTAATAGTTTATTTTGGTAGTGTAGGGTGTGTGGAGGTGGTCAGAGTCCACATCCTGCATGTGGTTACATTTGTAATGTTTCTCACAAACCATATTTGCTGTTTCAAATCAGTCGTACATGAACATCGTTTACAGAAGGCGGAACTCTGTTTCTGTTTTTGCTCCTCCAGAGAGTCTGCTCTGTGTGCAGATTTCACCAGAAGGATTTATTTATAGCAGTAGTAGTTATTTTTATACGTATATATTTATATAGCGTGGGTAATATACCAAATATTCCCCTCATGAATTACTAGAATCATTTTAGAAATCAAAATCTCAAGACTGGTGGTTTGGTCCTAATTCAGCCAAATATCTTTTTATCATATTTATTTTCCCGACATGTTGATGTGTTATCAAAATGTATAATTACATCAGTTGTTTAAGCTTTAAGCTGCACACACACACACACACACACACACACACACACACAGTACAGTTTAGATTCTGCTTCAGTCTTGCTGCATATTTAAAACCTTTACATTTGTCAGCAATGAAGCCTCCGAGCTTTAGCAGTGATGACATTTAGATTTTCATGCTTGTTGAAAAAGAAAGTACTGAGTTCAATCAATCTTATGGAGGCTACAAGAACTGACAGGCAGTGTGTTTGGGAAGGATCAGATGTATTTGTTTGTTGTATATGACAATAGTTTCCTGTTCCTGACCTTTATATGATCCACTAAATAGGATGACAATGACAAACTCATGCTATTACCTTATTTCATATTTTAATGTCATTGAATAGATGTTCATCGGTCTAAGTCTCATTTTTCAGCACAATTCCAATAAAGATAAAAAGGGGGTCCTGGTCAAAATAAAATAATTAATGTCCGCTTAGATTTATTGATGAAGTAGGCAAGGAAACAAAGGAAAAGATCAAGGAACCACAGGGTGCTTTTATTGCCGTTATCTGATTTCTAAAATGTGGTAAAATGAATGCCAGTGATGTCTGTTGACTCTGTAACACTGAAAGCTGAGCTCACTGACATGCTCCGTGTTTACTCAAAAGGTGAAATCTAACAAAATGAAGCTTCACTCTCAGGTTAAATCCAGTGGAGTTTCTCTCAGCTGGAGTTTGCACACAAGCGATACAAACTGCCAAAACTGAGATCGAGCAGCTTTGAAGCTAGAAAGCAAATTAAGCCCTTTTGCTCGCTCAATTCTAGAAACCCAGTTCCTCTGGAGGCTGAAAACATTGATCATACTCAGCGCTCCGTCCTCCTCGCTCTCTAAACTCGTCCTTTTCTCATGAATCTGTCCTTGCACGCTGCCATCAACCCTTAGACGATCTTTTAGTTTGAATTTGTTGTGTGCTCTCTCAATAGTTTTGTTGTTAATGAACGTCAGTGGACTTTGCTCCTTGCAACGGAGTGCATAAATGAGTGTGTATGACTGTGCCTCATTTTGCTTTATCATGCCTGGAATGAAAGGAGTTTGTGCTAACTGAGTGACGGATCCTCTTTGATTAAAAGAGAGCAGCTCAAACTTTAAAAGGCCTCACCTTTGACATGTAGCTGAGCCTTTGGTTCAAGAATCCCATTAACACATTTGGAGGTGTAAAGTTATTCAGTAAAAACACTTCACCGAACCGCACCTGGCCAAAACACTTGACATTTTGAATCAATCACACATTTACTAAATGTGAATTCATCAACTGCTGAAAATAGTTTCCAACACATGCACTCCTGTTTGAATGACGTTTGCTATGCATCCACAGTGTACAGCTGTTTTAGCTAGACTTACTGAGCCAAAACTTTTTTTTTTTTTAAAGTTTTACGTCTTCAGTAGGAACCAATGAGCTTGTGGCAGACAGGAAGGGGAAGTCAGAAAGAATTAAGAGACAAACACATTGTTGGTTTTGACCTTGTCATGACATTTGTTGGAAACAAAGAAATTCACATCCATTACTGTTTAAATTCAGTTCAGAGCTCTGGTACATTACTTGTGTATATTCATTATATGCCACATTATACTTCTATTCCATTATATCAGAGGGTTATATATATATATATATATTTGTCTACACTGTATTTGCGTGGCAGCTATAATTAAAGGGCTATGCTTCTAAATTCCTGCCTTTATATATTTTTACTTATGTGTTAACTTGGACTCATCTTGGTCTTTGCTATTTGTCTTGTCACTTCCCCACATATACAAGCTAGTCTTTAATATTTACAAGTGCAGGTAATGTTCCACATAAATGCCATTTTCTAAAATATGATCAAAAACAGGATATCAATGTACATGTAAACATACTGAGTGTGCCACTGTTTATACTCTCATTGAACAGCTATAATCAGTATGTTATTATTTTAACATTATATCAAATAATTATCAGCGACTCTTTACAGAGCTTTACAGTGAGTTTCAGCTCATGATTTAGCTGTTTAGCGGCTAACGAGTTCACCATATCAGTTTAAAGGTATGTGTGAGTGTGTGCGTTTACTGCTGTTCTGCTGCGCCCAAGTAAATAATAATAAATAAATAAAAATAGGTTATTGCAGGTTTAACTAAAAAATATTAATACTCACCAATGCCATAATCAAAATAATAAACTTGCACTCAGCTGACAGAAGTGACAACAGAATGAAACCCAGTGCTTTTCGTTTTTATAGGACAGCAGGTAACTTGCGTCTTTGATTGACAGAATCATACCACTTTAACAGACTGCTCCTAGTAAAGTTTAGAAATACAGGGTGCTCACATCAGCTAATGATTTCTATCTCCTGAAAATGGATGTATTGCGTCCTGGAAATGGACTAACTGCTTGCGTTTGCTCTCTCTCCCCCTGCGTGTTGTCTATTGATTAATTAATAGCGAGTGATCCTTCATCTTTGAGGGCTGTAATTACACTCGGGAGCTGCACAAGGACAGGGGGGTCGCTGTCATATACATGCACAAACACACCTCAGGGAGTGGATATGTTTTAGTGTGTGTGTTTTCCTACTCAGGGTATTGACAAGGATGACCCAAACCTAGTCACCATATAGGATTAGGAGAGTGAATAAGATCCTGGATCACATTCTGTGCTCAAACAAGGTCCTCTGCATGCACAGCAAATTAACTTCATCCCTACATAGGTAATCTGCCATGGAATTAGGATTTTAGCCCTCCCATCTCCACTGAACAGGATTCAGTAGCGATGCCAAAGGGGCATCCCTGTAGTGCTGCTATTAGCTGAAAGCACTCTCAAGTCTAAATCCAACAGGCTGTACGGACTGCCTGAGTGACAAAGGGAGGACACATAGAGGCAGGAGTAATCTTCACCCAGTGTATGTTTATTTTTTATAAGACATCACATAAACATAACATAAACAGGTCAAGATAGTTTTTATGAGGTGGTGAAAGACAAAAGAAAAATGAATAAAGCAATCCTGAGTTCTGCACCTGAACTGAACCAAAAAAAGGAAAATAAAAAAACAGAGCTTAATTCGCTGCATTTAATACAGAGAGCCCCTCCCCTCTAGACAATTCATAGTTAGACTATAATCAATTAACTCATTCTCTATTTAAAAGCAAGACGGACAATGTCTACATGTTATTCAAAATGTCCAAACATATGAAACACTGACAAACCTGGTACAGTCTGGGGTCCCCCTACAATAAAGCCCTTTGGTGCCTTCCACTTCCTGTTTGGCAGTTTTGATATGAAGTGGAGCACAACTAATGTGTGTGTACTGAAACAGTGCCTGTAAGAGTGGTGCAGTAGTACAACGCAGTGTATGCGTGGCCAGTGCGACCTGCTCGCTAGAGGACATGGCCTGCATTGTGACGCAGGCCATTGTCTCCATTCATGTCCTATTTGTACTGTCATGTTACAGCATACACTTATCAATATAATGCATTAGAATTATCTCCTTTCTGACAATGTCAACAGAAACTGAGCATGTGTAAGCTTTATAAAAGTAGATTGTATGGCAGAGGTGTTGTATTGCATGTGCTCAGTGAGAGTACAGTGATATGCACTATCCTCCCCAGAGGATAAACCTCATTCAGCACCTTCAGTACAAATGTTAGCTCCACTACTCTGAGGCTCAGTAAGACTTTTAAAATCAAAGTTATGTAAATGTGTATGAAGAAAGACCACTGTGGCCATGAATGTCAGTTAGTGTCAGAGATACATTTGTCAGAAAAGGCTCTGCTGTTTGTGGGTGTGCTCTAAGAATCTGAGTTGTACTCAGGATTTTGCTGGAGAACTTATCCCCTTTAAAACACGTATACTTGAACAAGAGACCTTAGGTAAGTCGACAATTTCAAAAGCTCCAAACAATTACATGTTCAGGGGTGGATGAGCTGCAGCAGCAGACACCTTTGGCTTCAGTAGAGAAATAGTGAGTATTATGTGACAAACATAGCTGTTTACACCTGTATGAATGTGACTGAAAGTCAGCTGGTTACCAGTCAGCTGATGAATGAAGAATGACTGAAGCATCGGATGCTAAGTGTGACTGTATGTTCTATTTATACAACAATATCTATCTGAGAACATTAGCCACCGAGGCAACTGGTCATACCATCAGAGCATGTGAGGCTGTTGCAGACAAACATCTGGATGCACTGAATTGAACAGTGTTTCATTTGGTAGAGACAAAACATATTGTTATGTTATTGCGTTTTAAAAGATTTACAGTCTCCATTTTTATTGCTGCCATGTAGCCTCAGTCTACTTGAAATCCGAGCAGAGAAACCAATAGTTGTGTTGTGTTGCGTCCTCTATGCCACAGTCCACTCCAGTGCATTTGATTTCATTGTATCAGCAGATGGAGTGGATTGGTTCCGCTCAGAGCTCATGGTTTCTTATGATCAAAGTCGATTTAAAGCTCTTTGCTGGTGTCTGTCTGCAATTGATCCCGTCTACCACAATGGGGCCAGTTAAATTTAAACATCATAGACATATCACACAGGATATACCGCAGAGCAATTTTCATTACATGAGGATGTAGACTGGGTGTTGATGAGAGTCAAATGTGTTTCAAGTCAAAACTGAACACCTAAGAACGCGGTCTTAGCAGAGGTGAGATCAAAGTGAAATGATTTTGCTTTTGGGTTTTCTGAGTAACTTAAACATGCCATCACACCCTGGAAAAAAAAACTATTCTGCACAACCTAACAGGAAATTCAGTGAGACACCTATGTTTACAGTGTGTGCCAAACAATGAAAGAATGTTGGGTGAAAGTTAGGGAACAGAATGGCAAGGGTACTTTTCAACAAAGTACAGCACCTCCAGAGCGCATTGAAGAAAGAAGCTCGCGTGATTGCAGAGATTATGAGACTGTTACCTTCCATATCTGATGCAATCAGTAGACATATGGCTAAATAATATGTGAGATGAGTGCAGACTACAGAATGATTTTGCTTGCTCTGATGGTGATTGTGTTAGGGAACATGTAAGTAGCCATGTGTTGATGGTTTAGTGTTTGTGTTTGGCACCTTGTTTTTTTTTATGTATGTGTAATGTAAACTTCTAATTTTATTTTTAATTGTTTCATGCCTTTTCTGTTCTACTTATGAACAACAGACAGTACTACCCAGTCTGTTAAAACAGTCAAATTATATCTTGATGTCACAGTGATGTCATCAAGGTTATTTTAGCCGAGGCTCGAAGATGAAATCCTGGAATCGGCTGTGTTGCTCCACCAACTCTGCTGGAGAATAAGGTGGTTGTCAAGCAAGCCATCTCCAGTGGAGATTGATTAAATTGCATCAACCTATTTCCTCATTAGAGATCAAGCTAGTGCACTAATTGACAGTTGACATGCAATTTACTGTAGCATGGAGAGCTATTGTGACTGACTGGAGCTACATGTGAGCCGTTAGCTCTCCATCTACAGTAGTTTGATTCGCCCAGCCAGCTTCAATGTCTACATTACAAACTGGGGGGAGTGGAGTTTAAAGGACATGGCAAGACAATGAGGGTCAAAATGAAGGGATGCTTTTGTTTGCATTATGGGAAATGTATGATCCAGCTTTTTTGGAAATCGATCCATATAAGAACTAAGGGATAACTTGGCTTGGTTTCTCCATTTCAAGCTCCATTTAAATATCAGTAATCAGTAATATCAGTAATTATGGGTGAGTTCAGATTTCCTGGTTGATGTTGTTTAGAAGACATTTTTGGATTTCTCTCATACTCAAAGTCCTTACTTCCTATGTGGAAAAAAAATGGCATCACTGCATAAAACTCCTCTATAAAGTTTAGAAATGTCTAGTGATTTAGTAAGATGCATGTCATTTTTAAAACTGCCTACCTGCTCCAGCTCAGAATTAAATTAAGCCTGCAGAAACCTGGAACCATCAGTCATCTCCCCAAACCTGCATACATTACACATTAAGTGGGCAGATTAACTTGAGACAATCCACAATATCAATTTCATAGAAAAAAAAAAAAGAACATAGACACAAACACATGTAGGCAGAAAAACAAAAACACACGCTAAATCTCTCACGACAGCTCAGGGCAGATTATTGCGGATGCAAAAATTCACACCGGCTTTATTGGCTCACAGCTTGTTTAAAATGCCCGACACAGCTTCCACGTGACGGCATGGAGTGTACACCCAGAGACAAGCGGCTTAGCTCTGACATGGACAAACAACGCCTGAGGACACACAGCAGAGGTAGAGTAGGTTAGAGGTGGGCTAGAACTAAGAGACAGGGAGAGGCAGTGTGTGTTTACATAGTGAATGAACCTAGTGGATCATGACTAGCGGAAGAGAAAGTGAAAGTGACATAGCACGGAGTAAAGAGAGTGATGACTTTAAAGAGCGAGAGATGGAAAGATGAAAAGGTGAAAGAATGGCTGCAAAGGGCTGCACTGCAACAAAATCTCCATCTTAATTACATTAAAGGGAATTCCAGTTTTAGAAACAGGTTGACATATTCTTACTGCACTGGTATAATTTGATTTTGTTTTAGGATTACAAGGTTGTTCCTGCTGAAACAGACGGAAATGTCTTGATAAGCCAGAGATGTGAATTGCCTCAGGACTGTCTATCATCTATTGTGTGTTGTCCCTGACACACAGAGGGTGGTATAATATGTGTCCACCCATCACACACCAGGTGTTGTGCCCCTAAGGCAGATGAATCACTGCACTATAATGACGGAAAAGACTCTTGATTCTAGAAAATTAATAAAATACATTGTTTGTTTGTTTTTTTTTTTTTGTTTTTTTTATCTTGTTAATTTTACAAAGGTTAAATAAATGAACTACACTGTCTGATTTTAAAACTCTTATATTTTGTATGATATTCTTATCATTTGTAAGAATCATTAACAGACAAAATGATGCAAGATCAAGATTTTTTGCTCTGTGTGTGTGTGTGTGTGTGTGTGTAAAAGAGAGAGAGAGAGAGTGAGAGAGAGAAACTAAAAGAAAGATGTGTGTCTGGATGTTCGGTCTATGTACCTGTTGTGATATATGACCATGTATGTGAGAGAGACAGCACTTGCATGTGTGTATATCTACACTATTTGCATGTGTGTGTGTGTCAGCTAGTGGGTTATCACCTGCAGCTGTATTATCAGTCTTATCTCTAGGCTAGGCTACAATGGATGCTGCTCTTTGCCGTCCATTTGCTGCTGCACGTGTTTAGCAGTGTGTAATTGAAAATGAAGGTTGTGTGTGGAGAGGACAGTGGGGCTCTGGTTTATTATCGGCTTATTGGTCAGTGGAATACTCAGGCGATTGATCACCATGCAGGTAAAAATGATCCATCCAGGCAGTGGAGACATTGATTGTCCCAGAACAGCAGTGTAGATGCAATCTCTGTTTCGCTCTCTAAAGATACGTGCCGAGCGGATTCCTCTGAAGATCCAACAGAATTGCTGAGGATAAAGCTACAGTAATTGATTCAGTTTGGCTCCTCAGCTCGGGTCTAAGTGGAAGGACGTCCTCTGCCTTTGAAAAAACAGAGGTTAACTCTGATGTTCTCATGTTTTTACGTAACACCATTCTAATGGTAACATGGCGCAGTGATGTAGAATCAGCCAAACGACACAGAAAACATCTGAGCCTCATTTTGACCTCAAATGTGTAACATATATGGATATATATTAATGCTCTCATTTAGATAATAATAAATGAGTTCAGAAACATAATGAAAGCAGATTAGGGCTCTCTGAATGCTTTGATGAGCATGGAAAGAATGCGAAACATGTTTTGGCAGTCACAAACACCCGGCCTAAACATGTCTTGATGTTGGGTTTAATGTCTTAGCTATGAGATATCCAGGTTCTGAGGGTTCTGCCTCCACACGATGGAGGTCAGTGGAACCTTTATTCACATGTGACTTCCTAAAGCATTAATATAAATGTATTCTGAGTAATCCAGACCTGACTGAACAGTTTTCATTAGAACCACTATCTGCCAGAGAAAAGTGGCTCTCCACTGTTTCCAGCATCATATCAGAATTGTAATTGGCCTCAGTGTAACTACACATAGACACACACACACACACACACACACACACACACATAACCATACAATTGTAAAGCAGACGACTGCTGTACCATTCTTTGATCAGCATCACAGAAACAGCCAGATATCCGAACTATGTTGAGACAACTTTCACTAACAATCAACACAAAGGAACCTCACACGGTATGTTGATAAGCACAGAACAAATAGCTATGAAGAGATGTACAGCAACTCATTATACACCTACATAGTATAAATGAATGAATGACAGCACTTGACCACCCAATCACTTGCATTTATAGAATTCATCATTGATCATCAATGGCACAGCAGTCAGATGTTACCACAGATACAAATTACAGTAAAAAAAAGAAAGAAAAGAAATGGAAATAATACACTTCAGTGTACAAGGTCAACAAGGGTTAAATCTCAGTTGTTATTACCAACAATGTTATCATGCGGGGAGATTGTCAATAACATTATGTTATGAATATGATCGCTTAGATGGAGGTATGAGGCAAACAATCAGAGGTAAAACAAGGTTATCTTATCATTCATCCGGTTCCACAGTGGAGAAACAGCTGAATAGATGTCAGGTACCTACTGAAGGCCAGCAGATGAAGGTCAGCTTGAAGAAAAGTTACGTGAGTTTTATTTACCAGAAACATACAAAGGCACAAATATTTTATCATAAGTTAGTCATAAACCTTGAATGGGGCATTAAATCCATACTGATAAGAACTACCATAAAGTATAGATTATAAAAGTTAAGACATATTTGTTTATATATCTACTATTCCCCGTCCTCTCATGGGCCCCTGACAGCTTCTGTGCCCCGGGGTTCTGCACTGGTTGCACCACTTATATTTACACCAGTTGAACTTTCAATGGAATTCTTGATATTTGACCATGAAGCCGAAACTGTACGACCTGATATTCATAGCTGAATAAGGAAATGTTTTGTTGTGATTTGGGTGAACTGAGCTTCAGTGTTGTGTTTTTGAACGCGCCTCATTAAAATTAAAACGTTATTAAAAAAATGGATTAGAAAAGCAAGACTAAGACTCTGACCAAGCATTTTGTTCCAACTTTTAGTTCTTGACAGTTCTGTTCAATACTACAGATGAAATTCACTCACAAATGTGCTGAGGTTTTATCCCCAGTCAGTTTGAAAATATGATTTCTAGTTAAATGCAAATTTAACTTTAGTATAGTTCCAGTCCAGCTGCATCGGACAGTTTCAGTTTTGTTCAGTCCAGTATGCCTCTACCCTTTAAGCCCTCTTACTGTATCTACTTACCATGGAGCATTGGCAAAGCCCTGATGAGACTTGGTCCATAAGTGTCTATTCTCCTCGTCTCATTGGCCAGATACTCATTAATCCCCCCTCCCACTCCCTAGTTATCTGCCGCAAAGTGAATTACACGAGTGCCTATTGATTTCTGTCCTTATGCCAGGCATGTTTAGAGAGTAAACCTATTGCTTTTCTCCCCAAGCGCTTCCATTGTGAAGCACAGTCTTAGCAGAGGGGGGGCTAATTGGCCTCAGTCAAGATCACCTTGGTTGTCTGGGCTCAGCAGCTTCATGTCTACAGGAAGAAAGGAAATACAGAGACAGAGAAAGATAAATTAGAAATAAAATGATGCAGGATGGGATGGAGAAAATGAAAAGATGTTCTCGTTCTCTAACTGAAGCTTAAGTGTAACCATTAAAGTGTTATGTCGGGGCCGTGGCCTCAAGAATACGCCGTGCGTCTCATCTGCATCTGCTGAATATTTGTGGTGACTGCTAATGCATTCAAATAGCAGGGGAAAGCAGGGGCAGGGGACAGTAATTACTACTCTGAATCAGGTAGGTGTGTAGAAGTGTGTGTGTGTGTGTGTGTGTGTGTGTTGAATGAGTTTCATGCTTCATTACTGAGGGGTGTTAAGGTAATAAGGCCCCTGACTGTCCATTGAGGGAAGTCATCACTTCTTCTGGCAGTGAAATTAGCCCTACGTTGTTCTATCGTTGCTCCTTTTTCCCGTTGACTTCCACTGGTACAGAAGATTAAAGTCTCTCCCAAGATGGCTATTAAGTAGAGACAGTTGACCCTTCATAGTCCCATAACTGTCCCTGTTTAATCAAATTTTAACCAACACTCGATCCTTTGTTCACTTCTGAACTTAGAAAGCACCTGTGGTTAAGGTTGGGCCACATTTATGCAGCAAAGAAACTATAATTACCATTTAAAAAATAATTCCTGCATCTGGTTATTATGGTATTGTTACAGTCTTTCACTGGATATACCGTATGTGAAGCCAAAAACATGTCACATATTTTTATTTTTTATTTTTTTACATTACTCCTGTCTAACTGCTGTTGTATACAACTTAAAAAAAAAATCACTAAAGCAATAATAAAGAGCTCCACAAGGGTTTTAAAGTGATGTGTCCTCCATCCTCTGAGGTACTTATCCTCAAGGGTCACAGAGGTATTGGATGGAATATTTTAATTTTGTCGTAACACTCAGTTGGCCTTCATACAATGAGCCATCTCTGGATGGCTTTACTATGAGTGGGGGAGTTCAAATGATGGTAATTATTACTTGAGCGCCTCCATGAATTTGATCTCATCTGGAACAGCAATGTCACTGATATTCCCCAACCGCCAGCCCCAATTACCTAATGGGCTTTAGAGAAGTGTAAGGTCTTCTTATCATTTTATATGCCTCCACGCTGCCACTAATGTGTGACAGGTAATGGTAATTGCTGTCAGTTTAAAATGAAATCATTTGAATGACCGTTTTTTTTTTTGCGTTTTGTTGCTTAAGCCTCTAGCATTTATTTTTTAGGAGTAGTAACCCTATATGTCAACCAACAAACAGCAAAAAAATTCTTTTCAATGACTGAACCAAGTATGTAAAAGCTCATATCTTGATTTACAGGGTGAGCAGCTATTAAAGTTAAATTGAGATAGTCAATAATAAACTAATTTGCAGGCATGTGCCCCTGCTTCCTGAGACACTCTGAGACACACTAAATGTTTCAAACTCTAATTTTTCAAAAATAAACTTTTTGTGAGAAGTGTTTCCAGGGCATAATTAGCTGCATCAGTGCTTTCTTACACATAAACCACATAAATGACAGATGTGTGTGATCAACACATTTTAACAGATAACTCATCAAGAAAAGTAGCCCCAAAACAAGCCACGAAGCCATGTATGTCAAATATGTTTCGATTATATACAGGCCTTTATAGTGAGAGTAGCATTCTGAAAGCATCTAGTACTAATGTCCATTATGGTACTCTAACGTATGTGATGCTAACTGCCATTAATGTTGCCCTTTTTTGTGTATTTGTTGCCTGATGCTGTGGCTTGTTTACAGTCACTGTGGTGATTTAATGATTTAATTTCACCTTAAATAATTAACCTGTAAAGTGAAATTCATAGCATGCATGAATAGGAACTGGCGCCAAAATGTAAACAGTACTTGTTGTTCTTATTACAAAACATTTCGCTTGCAGTTCCCAACTTTCTGTGACATAGTGTGCTGTGACACATACTTGTAATTAACCACATGTCCGTAGTCCAGCTCTTTACCTATATCATTTCTGACATTATTTTAAAGATCTGGTATGGCAGTTCAGTTTTTTTGAAAAAAAAAAGTCTGCTGGGAAGCTCATATTGCTTATTAAAAGTTTTGAGCAAGAGCAAAAAAGGCTCCCTTCCCACACTGTGAAAATATATTTTATCTTTTATGAGATATCTAGACACAGCCAACGTGCATCTTGCGACCGTCTTCGACTGTCATTCTCATATTTACTAGTTTTGGCAACAGCACCAAGTATTAAAGGCTTGTGAAGCAGGGCTTTTCCAGTGGCAGTTGAGGGTGCCACTGTTCTCGATGAAGGCTCCGTAGGACGGTTTTACTTCATTTAGGACGGTCCTTAGGCTTGCGTCAAGTTTAAAGTAATCCCACTTTTTATTCTTTTTCATAAAAACCCCATTTATGATTATTTAAATGTCATTCGGGGAGTGAGGGATTCCTTCCACCCTGTGCATGCCACACACACATGCGTTAAAATATTGCCAATCGCCAGTTGTTGGGCTGATGATGGCCAGTTTTCGCTAGTATCTATATATATATGGTTCTACTGTAGCTTGTATAGGTAATGTACATAAATCCCACATACAAGAGATTTCCATAAGCCTCATCCATGGAGGGTACATCATCAGCTTGAAAGATCCCATCACATCTGGAATATGCATTGAGCACTGCATTATGGATGAGTCTATCCTGCTATGTAAAACAGCGAAGGTTGACTGTATACGCAGATCAACATTTGACAGATAGCAATCAATTTAAATTGAATGTGGAAATGTATTTCCACTGTCTCTTTGTGTCCAGAAATAGGGTTTGTCTCAAAGAAATATCCTTATTGATTGCAGTTTAATGAATACATTATGGAGTCTGGATATATGTTACATTGCTCAACAGTCACATATGTTAAAATGATCAGAATAAAGAGCAACATTTGCAGTAATGAAGTTGAGAATTATTTGTTTTTGATAATTGTTGATAGCATGTAGTTATGCCACTCAAGTTTCCAAAGCATCTATGATAACTGATATACAGTAATACGGTCTAGAATTTTATTACATTTATAAATTATTCAGTCAGTTCTCAGCATGTATGTAGGGCAAAATAGCTTTTATCCAGCTGTTAATTATGCTCTTAATTAGTCGGGGAAAGGACAAGTAAATTAATGAAGTTTCATCAAGTCCTACATGTCTGGAGGGAAAGCATTTCCTCATGTCATCTCATTAAGCGTGACCACTGATAATCACTGATCTGTAGGCGTCTCCCATCAGAGTCTCTTCTCTCTTCTAACAGGCCCTTTCCTCTAAACAAATGCAAAGGTTAATGCTGCCTGTGCTTTCAGACGCTGACCGTCATGCTTTCTATCCACCTCACTTGGTCACCGTGCCTGGAAAATGCAGCCTCTCTCTAATTTGCTAATGAGGTAATTAATAAAGCTGGAGTAAGCCTGGTATTGTGGAATGGGGAAGCAGTAGCTGGGGCCAATGCAACACATCAGTCAAGGAATCCAAAATAGAAAAGGAATGATTTTGTGCTTTTATTTGTTTGGGTGATTATGTGGGTTTTTGACGGAGTTCTGTGACACGATTTGCTCAGATAAACATTCTCACATTTGTTCATTACATTTTCAACATCCATCACCAGATGATAGATGGTGATTATTGCCTCTGCCACTCATTTCCTTCCTCCCATATTGAATTGTGAGATTCTGCTGCTGAAACTAAATGAGGAGAGTGTAACAGGTAATGCAGGGGTGCAGAGTCAAGGGCTTCTTAACGGTTCAGCTGATATGAAGGATTCTTGAAGACCGTTAGCAGCCTGGTGAGTGACATGCTCTCAGAGACAAGAGGGTGAGAAAAGAGGAGACTGCAAATATAAGAGAGGTAGGAAAAGACAGAGCAGAGAAATGTAAGTATTTGATAATTGCACTCAAACAGCAGTGAAGCACATAAACCGGGACCTCTGGGTTAACGATTATCACAAGACCAACAGCCAAAAGTTTTATCAGAAATCTGTCATAATAGGTACATACGTATATAGACAGATGGCTAGATCATTGTCATCCATAGAGGAAAATACATTGATAACACAGCATTCTACATGTACACCAGAGCAAGACAGTTTTGGATGGGACAAACTTTATTAAGAATTAAGCTATTCTTCATCTCAGCAATCTCGGTTGTTTCTCAAAAGACTAGCCTTTCTATGATCATCTGTGGTCCATGCGGCTCCTGAGGAATGTCCATGTCATACAAGACAGTAGTCCATGACATCCTAGGTGGAGCATGGGAAAGAACTGGTTGGACCATGCGCATATGCAAAATTGTATCCGCAGAAAAGTGAAAAGGGTTTGCCATAATCATCTACTTGTGTGGTCAGGGACACTATGACCAGTGAGCCTCAGCCTACTTCAGGTTCAACTTGGTCTTGTAGACTTTGGTTGCGATGCTTGTTGAGCTGGTTTTGTTGACTTTAAATGAAATCTTTGTCCATCCTGAACAAAGATTTAATTTAAAGTCTAGTTTTTGGTGAAACTTGGCATGATGGACTGGACATTGGAATGTCATGAGGAATCATCATCCAGGATGATGGAGACTCAACCCATCAATATCCAGAATGCAAACCCCAACAGACCCTAAGAGAGAGAGATCACCAACACCGGAAGCAACGTGATGCTCCAACAATTTAATTTGGACCAGGCTTGACTTTGGTTTTGGGTCATGGTGAAGATATACAATGAATATCTACACAAAACGTCTCATTCAAGTCTGACTAGTATTCATGGAGATATCTCACTCTGGACAAACAGAATGACTGACCAACATACAGACATTGCAAACCTTAGACCACTGAAAACATACAATAAGTCATAAGATTTACAAATGTAATATACAGAGATGACAAATGTAGAAGTAGTAAACACTGAGACATATTATCCGAAAGAGCTTGACTTGACATATCGTAACAGCTGCAAATCAGACATGAAATGATCTAATCCCCAAATGACTTGCATCAGTTTCACACAACCTAATAAAATACGATAATAATTAGAATTGAGGTAGATTTATTTCAGGCCAGACAAACTGTTTTCCAAAAATAGAAAGGTGAGTTTAGGCAGGTTTAACCTCCACTACTTCCCTGAATGTAAAGCTGGAAATGAGTGACTGGAAGAAAATAATAAGTATCTGCAGAGGGAGACAGTGGTGGGGGTGGGGAGGGTGTTGGCTGGCTGGCAGGAAAGCGGCAGGGGTGTATAGGAAAAGGAGTATTACTTTGGATCCTGTTGCAAAGACCTCTGGGAAAATAGGGCCTGCCTGACAGTGCTGCGAGAGCCATAAATCACCACAAGAGCACTCCTTCTCCTCGCCATGACCTAGAGGTGACCCCGGAGACACACACGTTCTCGAACACTGAGCACACTCGCTCCAACACATTCAGGTGGAGGCGCACGCACACACACACACACACACACACACACACACACACATTACACACACAAAGATACAGACACAGAGTAGAAGGCTGTGTGGGAGCCTGGTTGTCACTTTCATGCCTTTTCAGCCACAGTTACTCACACAATCTTAACACAGATTAACTCACTGTGGCAGTAAAACATATATGCTTTTATTCATATTGAACTGAGTATAATGCAATGAAGACTCTGGGAGTATCCCTTCAGTGTTCTTTAAGATAACGTCATTGGTTCTGACATACTAAAACAGGTCAAAGTTTTCACGTCTTCAAAAATCAGGAGTTCCTTATCATATCTTTTCCTGTCATGGAGATGTCTTTGAAATATTCATGTGCATCAACATTCTGATCAGATTTCAGTATGAAATGTCACATGTGAGGCTGTCACATCCACGTCAGACACATCGGAGGGCATTTGTCTGATGTCCTTGTGATGACTGAGATTACAGCTCGAGAAATGAATGGGCACAAGATAAAATTGTATGTTTTTAGCATTTGAATGTTACGTAACACTAAAGAACTGATTGAAACATGAGAAGCACTGTGATAGACATACTGCACTTACTTATCATTCAGAGTTAGTTTTAATTCAACAAAACACAAACATTTCCCCTCAGTGCAACATGATTTGTTTTGGGTTTTTTTTCCACTTGAAGTCTAGTTTGTGATTTTGCACTGTGTATGAATGTACATGGAAGAGTTCAAGTGTTGAAGCGACCTCAGGCGAACCTCAGGGAGCTTGTTGCAGGAGGAAAAGGGAGAGAATATGAGAGGTGATGAGGGGGGAAGGGTTCTGAGAGGGGGACATTTGAGAGAAAGAGGACGAGAGACTTATATTAGTAAGCAAAACATGACAGAAATATGGGAAAAAGATCGGTCTTTAAAACTCATAAAATAAATTATCTCAATTTAAAGCCTTTAAAAAAAATAAACACCAACTTAAAAGCAATATTTTCATCCCACCATGTAATGACAGAGGTCTTTGTGCAGCTGATTAATGCATAACAGCTCTATTTGTACAATACAGTCTGTCGGCTTTTCTAAGCACACTGTAATTGCACTTAATGCTCTTTAACACGAGTCCCTTTTCTTATATGGCCCGTTTACACTTTCTCGGTTTTCATTGGCTGTGTTCATTAGCAAAGAAGCTGCTTTTGCCAGCTTTTTGTTTCATTATTTCAGTGATTAAAATTAATTCTAGGTGGCAAAAAAAAGGTCTTAAATATTCTTAGAAGTGTCTGATTGGATAGAAATTTGGTGAAGAGAGCAAGTAAAGAAGAACTGAGCGAGTAAGGAAAAAAGGATTGAGAGGGAATGACAAAAGGTGATGGGAGAATTTGAGGAGAAAGTGTTAATTAAATACAGAGGAAGAGAGGTGAAGAGCTGTAAAAGATTGAGAAATAAGAGTTATAGATAGTAGATAATAGAGAGTCAACTGGGACAGACGAGGGAAGAAGAAAGAGTGTAGAGGAACGTCAGTTAGAGAGAAGTATGGAGAAAAGACCATTTCAGCTTCCAGCTTTTGGGTCAGCAAATAGCCTGACAAACTGATTAAGATAATGATCCATATGAAAAAGTCTGGCAAAGTCAGTTGTGACCTGTGTGTGTGTGTGTGTGTGTGTGAGAGAGAGAGCACAGCCTTCTTTCCATTTGTAGGACTTTTATGAGGTGAGCAGACGAATGCATTGATTTCATAAAGGGCATAAAGGGGTCCGGTGGCCGTTTGAACAGCCGAGAGTGAGATCAATGCAGGGGGAGATGAAAACGGTGACATTTACTCTAGTTTGTGCCCCTGGGCAGGAAGGACCTCTTTGGAAAGTCACACTGTCAGCTTTCTCTCTCTGCATGTGCACACTGCTTTCTTCACGTGGGAGAAATGGGCCACTTTTCATCACTGAAACCGTTCGGTGACACACACACACACTCTGACAAAGGTGGTAGAACATAAATCTGGATTCTCTTACACTAAAGAATCTTAGTGTTGAACCTCCATCTAGACTCTAAAATAACAAGTTCCTTCATTCAGCATTTCAGCATTACATTCAGAACTGGAATTTATAGTATTAATAAATAGTATTGACCAATAGTGTTGACCAGCGATACCTCAGGCAGCAATAGATTCTCCATAACAATCATATTGTCTCATATTGTCTCTTACCTTAAAAAAAAAAAAAGATTATTTCAGACTTGGAGGAGTGTTATGAATTAAAAGGAAATAATATTGTGTTAAAGATGGAATGTGGATACATTAAACATTAAAACAGTGGATAAATTCACACAACCAACTCAAAATGACCAGAATTTGATCCAGTCGGTCTGATAACATTTGGAAATTCTAGAAGAGCCATGCAATTAAATTATTTTTCTCTGCATTCGAGTTAGCAGTGGGCTAACTGGAAGTTCATTGTTTCGGTCTTTGTTGCACATTCAAACATGCAGTGCAGGAAAGTCACCCGCCGACATGAGGTTAAAAAAACTGTGTAAAGTAAAGGCTTTCAAGTCATTTGCATGAAACTAAAACACTGAATGCCACCAAGATGGGGCTGTAAAATATTTTCAATCACTTTACAGATGTGGGGAAATAAAACACACCACCACCATTGTGTTTTAATGCACTGTTGTTAAAACAAAACAAAACCAACACCACAGTATAACTGAGAGTCAGCTGCTTCATGATGATGTGCACTATGCTGTTTTTGTGGAGCCGTGTTGTTGTTTTCTGAAGTAGGTTTTGAATGTTGACACACTTTCTCTCCCCGTATGAACAAAATTGTCTGTAATTTATTCACTTCAATGATAGTAGATTGGTCAGTGTAATGATGGAGCCAGAGTAATACTGTGCAACAGTTTGGATACAATGGGGAATAAAAGCTGCTTATATAGTACACTGCATAATGACATTTTGAAAAATAAATAAATAAATAAAAAAAATACTCGTTATTGCATACAGCATGAGCCAAAGCAAATGTGCCATTTTCTTTTATTTTTTTCTACCTGTGAAACTAGTAAATCTAACAATGCGTATAGGTCCTAAAACATTAAGATATCGAAGGCCATGTTTTTTTCTCTTTGTCTTTGTTTCAAGATGTACTTTATTGTTTTATACTCCATGCTGCAGCTTCACAATAAATTAACAAATAAACAAATACGTTTGTTTAGCCACTTCATGGGATATTGGCTCTCTTGAATCATTGTAGTATGTATGTACAATACAGAATACTTCCCACTTCTTCCAAATTACAAAGCTCACACAATTGCATTACCTTAATATTTTACTGCACTGTACTGTATGTCCATAAATTTGGTTTTGATAAGATATTTTCTGTGTGTGTGTGTGTGTGTGTGTGTCTGTTTAGAGAATATGTAGGCCACAGTGATCCTCTGTGAATCCACTGATGGCCAGCTACCTCTGCCTGTGGACCTAATTGGTGTTTGTCTCTCGAAGCTAACAAACCTGTTCTCCACTGCTCCCTGGGTAGCCTTCTGTACTGCTGACATAATGCACACACACACACACACACACACACACATATACTGTGCAGTTTACAGTTAACATACTGTGTACCGCAGGCCTTCATATGGAAGCAAACATATGAACAATTACAAGAAAGTGAGCTTTCTTTGTTATGCAGACCTCCATACATTACACATACAATTACACTAACATCGACACGCACACATACCCCGAAACACACACATACACATAGGCTGCTGAATAATTGAGCAAAGGGAGACCTACTCGGCCATTAAATGGTTAGGACTCTAAATAAAAACTGTGATCGTGCAGAGATGTGGGGGTCAGGGGTCAGGCCCTACCAAGGGAAATGACATCACACATCAGGATGTGACTATGGCTTCAAGAAACGCCCTGCAGCTTCACACACACACACACAGTTTGCCCATTCAGTATAGTCAGTCATTTAATATTAGAATTCATTCCCAATTTTACAGTTATATTATCAAAAAACAACAGTGTCTTGCTCAAGGACACACTAGTAGGTGATGAGAGAGATCACAAAGAAAAAAAAAACCTTTGAGAAGGTCCAAGCACAAATTCATGTCTGGGGATCTGTCCGAGCTCCACACCAGTGAAATAACACCTGTAGCCAGATGCATAAACAATATATGCACAAAAAATCATGCATATGCCATTTCCTACACACACGCTGGTATTTATGAACACAGAATATGTGGTGAGAATGTGTGTGCCTCACACATTCTTCAGCGGGACACACACATGTTTTTCTAGAGCGATGTGAGGCTGATGTGATGAGGTGGAGATGAAATAGAAGGTGAGAGATGGAATCCTTTAGGAAAAGAAAATGTTTTTTTTGGTTTGATAATAAGCTTTTTTTTTATTTTCTGAGATATTCAAAATACCAATCAAAAGCACATTTATTATTAACATTGATTCATTACTTTTGTGCGGTCAACAATTTATTTTGGTATTCATATTTTTTTATCCTTAGAGATATCACTTCTGACAGTGGTTCCCAGGTCTGAGTGATGAATTAATGATATGGATGGTAAGAAGAGCCGTACAGCTGTGTGTAATGACAGTCTGTGAGCAGCACTTCTTCTTTCGTGTTTGTTTCACTGACAGGTGGACAGACTGGTGGAGCAGGTGGCAAACTGATGTGAAAACAGCCGGTTAAGGCCGTGCCTTCTTCCATTTATGGATGACTGAGGGAGTAGAAATGAGACTTGTGCAGTCGCAGCCAAATCCTCAATGACTGACATATAGAAAACGGAAAAAATGCACCTATAGTTCTATCTTTGTGCATACACACATTTTCATGACACAGAGTTTTATGCATCTGGCCTCTGATATATCCCAGTTGAATACACCTCATATGCTTACCCATCCCCACCACCTCCCCCGAGGGATAGTTATACATATATATTTAGCAACACCATTCCAGCTTGGTGTGTGACTCAGCAGCAGAGTTGCCTGTCAGGAACATGTTATTAAGATGAGAACGTTTCTCATCCAGGAATAGAATATGTAAACTATAACTCTTTTCATGTATCTCCTTTGCCTGGTTGTGGTATGTTTATTTCCCCACTGTTGACTGTGTGAATCATGCGTTCATGATCACCTGTATGACTTTCTTCATAAATGCTGATCACAGAAAGTCATGTAAGTTTTCCCACCCTTGTAAAGCTCTGGCATGCTCTGAGATGGCCTTATACCCTTACAATACATTCTCCAACACTGAAGCAGCTTTTTTATAAATGGACCTACAGGGACGGTGCCTAAGGTAGGACTACTAATTGCTCTGATGACACCCAGCCCAACCATTTCTAGTTAATGGGACTTAAACTGCCAACTTGCAGCTGTCTTCTGACTCATTTTTCAAAGTACACCTTCTCTCAAAGGAGAAAAGAATCAATCATGTAATACAATAGTCACAATAGTCCACTTGTAATGTTCGGCCACTTTGCAGCCTATTGTTGTATTTTTTTCTTCTGATGCACTCCTTTTCTTCACACCTGCCTCTACTTTGTTCCAGTTGTACCGTCGTTTTCAGATTGTTGCTTTTTTTTTTTTTTTTTTTTTTTCATGTGCATTGTTCAGAAGTACCTTTGACAAGTTTGCAGCAGAGTGAGAGCAACACATCTTTGTGTGTTCTCTTGGAGAGATGGGAGGTCAAGAGAGACGGATGATGATGAGGAAGGTTGCCTAACGTTAAGGACATAATAACTTTAACCCACGCCACATTTTAAGCGATCATTTTAACCAAAACTATGATGAGTCATCCATAAATTTTTTCTGAAGTCTTTAAAACTGCTTTGATGTTTAAATAAAGTAAAACAAGGTTCAAATAATTTCTATTTTTTTAACGGTACAGTCTGTACATAGATTATTGTATTAAAATCACAAACTGCAGAACATTTAATAGCATTCAGGGATGTGTGAGCTCAGCGTTCTGAACATTTCATTAAATCAAATGAACTCACTGAGGTGCTACTGTACACTTCTTCCCATTGGTGGCAGCTACCATAAAACAACAAAAGATGGAAAACACAAATGTTTCAGCCTGATGACAAGGTGATTTATGTGGCTTCTGGTGTGCTTCCTCTGCTTCTCTGTGCATGTACTGTCTGCATCCAAATGTTCGCACATCTGGCATAAAGTCTATATGCAAACTGGTTTATTAGAACACTCAGTATTATATATCTGCATATTCATAATGTGACCACATGTCCACAGCAGCGATCACACACCTGATTTCTGTCTTTTTCCTACCTGGGGTCCAGCTGCATTCAGCAGGAAGTTAGTAGGCAGGACAGTCTGTGGTCACTGAAGCAAGCCGTCGTGTCACTTTGTCTAAGATACAGCGCCAAGGTGCAGGAGGTGGTTCAGCATTAATGATGATTCTGGTGTTGGAGTGTCCCCGAGCAGTGGGGCCACACACACCAAGGAAAAGTAAAGAGAGATGCCAGCTGTGGGCTGCTGGCCCTGTCAGAGTATCATGACCTGTGTGCCATGTTTTGACTCGAGGAGTCGATCACATTTTCTCTCACTCAACCATTTCATTTTCATCACCTTCAAGGTAGACAGAAAGTGAATAGAGAACTGGCTTTTTATCCATCGCCAACAGAAACGGAGAGTATTCAGCATTTATGTAACACCACCAACACTGTCAATGCTGTACTTTACTTCGCTTTGTTGATAGTTGCTGATCTCACCTGACATTTTTGAGAAGGTACAGGACAAATTACTACAACTGAATAAATTGAATATTTGTCAAATAATTTTGATAGTAGTATCAGTATCACTATGCAGATGCATGATATGCAGATGGATTCGTGTAAGCTTCTGTTAGACTTGTGCTTCAACACAACTGAAAACATGGTCCTGGGGTCTGTTTCACAAAGCAGGTTCAAAAAACTCTGAGTCAAATCCTGAACTCTGAGTTGATCTACTCTGAGATAGGAAACTCTGAGTTTTCGGTTTCACAACAGCTGATTTGAGTTAGTTTAATCAACTCAGAGTAGTTTAACCTGGAGCTCCACAGACATATAAAGCCAGCATCAATGGAGCCCAGATTCGATGATTGAACATGGAAACTGACGACTGACTGAAGAGGGCAGCATTTTGCACCCCAATAGAATTGGAAATATTAATGACTGCATATGGAGAATATGAGCATGTCTTTAGAAAGAAGTGCAACACTGCTAAAGAAAGGGAGAGGGCATGGGAGAGCATTGCTGCTCGGGTCAATGCGTAAGTTTAAATGTAATATTTTGCAATCACAATAACTATTGAAGGGCAAATTGCATGAATGGAGCCTATTAATTTATTTCATGTAGGTGCAATCCGGCGGGGAAGAGGCGCACTTGGCAGCAACTTAAGATGAAATATAAAAACATTGTTCAAACAGGTCTGGGCAGCAGCAGGAGACTCCCCTGACCTCAACTGCAGAGATTGACACAGTGAGACAGCTGTTCATGAAACTCCAGAGATTTATTGTGTGGAATTCATGTGCAACAGGTTCATTTTATGTCCTCTTTATGTATTCCCAGTTACCAGTAAAAGAAATTTATAAAATTCACCTCCTAAAAAAAATCCAGAAGACCAACAAAGAAATGCTATACCTCGACCGCCAGATTAAAAAAGCAGATTTGGTAATCCAAATACTGGAACATAAATTAAAGGTGGGTGCATGGTCACATGTCAATTATGTCAATGTTAACTATTGGAACATTAACTTGACTAGCTTTTGTATTTGTAGGAAATAAAGAAGACCAACTGAAATGTGCCTCATGTTTTTATTTGTGGTGGTGCTTTAAACTCAAAAGTGATTAGTACAAATTGTGTCTCTGACCGCTCGGCCATCCTGCAGAGCTGGCAGGTGGACGGGGTCTTCATCGGGGTCATCAATCTGTAGGGCGGGGTGTTGCTCTCCTCTAATAGTGGCGATATTATGAAGAACAACACCTGCCACAATAATATCGCAGGCCCTCTCAGGGGTCACCCTGAGGTGACGTAGGCACTGGAAACGGGCTTTCAGCAGGCCTATGGTCATCTCCACCCGGGCTCTCGTCCTGCTGTGAGCACGGTTGAAGTTTTGTTGGGGGCCTGGCTCAGGGTCCGGGTAAGGGGTCAGCAGCCTTGGTTGGCAGGGGTAACCCCTGTCACCCAGCAGAAGGCTGTCAAACTCTCCTGTAATGTAGAGAGGATGCATGGTGTGTTGTAAAGGGGGGAGACAAGAGAATTTTACTGCAAATCTTCAGGTTTCTCACCGCTGCAGCCTGGCACTCAGGTTTGACTCGCGGTATATCCTTGAGTCATGAACAGACCCAGGCCACTTGGCCTCCACATCAGAGATTACGTGTGCAGCATCACATATGATCATGACAGATATTAGTTAAATTATGAGGAAGTGCTTAACACAGTGAAACTTCTTAGTCTACATGTACCTGCACATTAATGCTGTGAATGGACTTCCTATTCACATAATCAGCCTCATTATGTGAGGGAGCCTGATGGGAATGTGTGTACCATCTATGCAGCCAATCACATTGGGAAATCCTAAAACAAATAAAAATAATAAGACTTACTAATTCAAGTCTAAGGTGGCAGCACAATGTCATAATACAGCCTGATATTAAAGGAATTCAACAGATCTCTACATCCTTCAGGGCAAGTCAGACTCTTCTGATGGCCCTGCATACAGTTGCCTTACTCAAGTGCTCAGCATCTCCGATGTTATACAGTAAACTATCATTGGCAAAAAAACGCAGCGCCACACACAAAATAGTGTACTGCAAAATCATGACTGCGACTTGTGATGTTTGAAATGTGCGGACGGATGAGGTTGTGTATGTAAATTATAGACTGTGAAGTAAAACGGTACCGCTGTCCGGGAGGGCTGAATTATCTATGCGTGTCTGAGTACTCTCTACCGACAGATATGTAATTCCCTGCGCAGGATCGTGATCAAAAGGACACGCCATGTTCAAACAGTTGACACCAAACGTTTCCTTCTGGAACTAGAGGACGATCTGACAGCGCAGGAATGAGGAAATGAAAGTAAGTATGCGGCTCTGAAAGTGGGCGGAGACAGAGAGAAACTCAGAGTTTCTTCAGGAAAACCTGCTACCTACCAGGTTAGATTCACGGAGCCCGTTACTATGGCAACCGTGCTTGAGGTAAAGTTACCTCACTTTGTGAAACAGGTTAGAGTTACCCCTCTCTCTCGGGTTTGACTGACCCTCCTTTGTGAAACGGAAAACTCAGAGTTTCCGTGATTCCAGGGTTAACAGACTCTGAGTTTTCAATAAACCTGCTTTGTGAAACGGACCCCTGGAGAAAACAAAAAAAAACACTTCTAGACATTAACTTTTTAAAATGAAACTGTCAGCAATTGTCACATTTTAAGAAAAGGAAAATATTGTTAACTAACAGAATAATATGTGTCTGTGTTAGCACTTTTGTTTTTAAAAAAGTGTGAATGCACCTTTACCTTCATCAGCGTCATCATTTTGTGTGTGTGTGTGTGTGTGTGTGTGTGTTTGTATTGCTTCAGCTGGATGAAACTGTCACCTGCAAAACGTTTTAAATAACTGGAACAAACAGTTTTTCAGTCAGTGAGATTTTAAAAGAGTTTTGTCAGCCTGAAGGTGTGTGTTCTATTCATGTTGTGTATTTTTGTCTGATGCTCTGACTCACACTTGAGTTCTTTCTAATGATCCCTTATTTTGTTCTGTCTCTTTCTGTTCTCTTTGTTTTTCATGCACTCTGATCCTGCCGGACATGTCACTTCCAGGTGAGCACCTCATGCTGTTTATTACATTTGCACTATCCTCTGCCCTGCTGAACAAGCATGCAACTCAATGGGAATCTAGTTTTGTGTTTCCATCTAAATACTTCATGTCAAAAGCACTGACTACTTTGTAAAAAATCTGTGGATTAATCCTTGTTACAAGAGCAACGTATTGTTGTTGGACATTGTCAGAATAATGAGGTTAAAACTTTGATCTTGAATAATGAACATAAGTCTACATGTAGTATCCATGGTGAGAGGAGGCAGCTTGTGCAGAATGTTTCAACATGACGTGGAAAAACTTCTTCACCTCTTTGCCTTGTTTGAAGACTTATAAATCTCAGAGTCAGGGGAGCTTTCTGCTGAGTGTGGTAGGACCATCAGAAGAATGTCAGCAGCAAAAGGTGAGGAACAGACATTTCCTGAATCCTGAGAGTCAGGAGAGGTAAGGCGAGTGAGAGAGCGAGGTGGGGGGAGAGAGGGAAGGCGCTGGAGCTGCAAGCAGGGGTGACAGCGTTTGCGTGAGGCGTGATTAATGGCCATTCTGATTGGCTGAGACAGGGACAGGCAACGCTGGTAGGGTAGGGTGGCAGGGGTTAGGACGCACTCTCTGAGGACACCTTTTAAACAGCTGGCCAACAGCATCATGGGAGTTACTTGTGTATGTATGTGTCACTGTGAGTGAGTAATTGTGCTGAGTTGCATTGAGTGCTGTTATGTCTTTTTTTCTGTCCTGTGACAGTTTTTTTTTTTCTTCCTGCTGTTACTGGCCTCCTTTCCAGCCACTGAGACACTCTTTCTCTGCTGCAGTCTTGGTGTTGCAAGAAAAAAAACAAAAAAAAAACAAAAACAAATAAACTTTTTTTTTTTGGTTTCATAATGACAAACCAGTCAGAAAGCTACACAGACGTTTCATTTTTTGCAGGTTGTGACATCACTAGTATATCATTGGCTGATAGTAAGGCTAACTAACAGCCAGACAGCAGCGACGGCACAACACAAAAGAAACACTTTAGCTTCCTCGGTCATGTTTTCTCTATTAGCATAGACACGTCTTATGTTGCACCTTGGTTTGCTGAACAAGCAACCAAACAAACATCCATCTGCTAATTGGTGCATTTTGTGGGTTAGGTAGCTCATTATCAGCTCAGCATTTCAAAGAGTTTATGAACGTGCCTGAGGATGTTTCAGTTTATATACTGCACAGTGTGGTCCTTATGCTTAAAAGCTCTTTTCAGACATGGAATATGTGCTGCTTCATCTGTCTTTAAAAGTGATGGCTTTTTGTCATTCAGTGTTTTTATGTTCCTTAAGACTTCATTCAGACGTGACATTTATAGAAAGAGGCACCTGCCAGCATGATATTTAGGACCTGCAAGACGGAGCATAGCATAGCAGTTAGAATTATTCAAATCTAAATATAAGGAGAGAATGTATGTAATTGTTGTGCACTGAGCTTTTGGCCTCAGTCTCACCATAAGGGGAACATAGTTTTAACGGAGTGATGTGAAACCATTCCATTTGGTTCTTTCACGGTATTTATTAAACATGTTCTATTTGTGTTATGTATTACAGTGATCTTAGAAGGTGGGACATTAATCTCTCTGCATGGTTGACCTTGTGCTGCTACAACCATTACGTTAATCTGACAGCGTTCACTTCAGACAGGTGTTGCGAAAACGTACAGGTCTGACCTCGTAAGATTGCCATAGTGACTTTCATGTGAAAGTGACTTATGCAGACATGAAGCCGATATGTTGAGTTGCCATCCGATTAACATAATGTAGTGCCTTTCTGAAAGGGGCTTTAAATAACAAAACACTGTCTGTCCTTGACTTCTAAGATACACTTACCAGCCCAAATGTGTTTTCATTAGCATGCCCACTACAAGGCTGAAGGAACGTTTTAGTTCGTCTTTTCAGTGATAAAAATACATAAAAATGTATGAAAATGACTTTTGATTGTGTTTTTGACTGCAGAAGAGATGGCTTCAATGATTTCAGTTTAGATTTAAAACACAACCATGTATATGCCAAAATCATTACATTCCTCTTTTCAACCTAAACGCTTCCTTATTAACGTCAGCCACCTGAGAGACAGCTGTCCAATTTCAGCTGTCTCTTTCAGCCTTCTATGTCTTATTTCTTGAAATTACAGCCTCTCTCTCTCTCCGTTTCTCTCATTACTCCTTAACCCGTCTTCTATTTCTGTCCTCAGTGCTCCACTATTTTCCTTCATCCTACTTTCTATCACTCTGTGTTGATTTCCCATTTTCCCTGATTTTCCTCCCTAGACTCTCCTCCGACTTCCTCCTCTCCCTCTGTTCATTGTGCTTCCTTCCCCTCTTTCATTCCACCTCTTTTTCCCAGTCCTCTTTCTCCTCTTGTGTTCTTTGCTACAGTGAGACGTGTAGATATTATTCTTACAGAGGCCTCCCATGCATGGCTTCCCTCCATTCAAATGCAAATGATGCAGGCCAATTATGGCTCAGCATGCAGTTATGTCTGTGTTTGCAAGAGCACATTCAAAGGCACATTGTGTCGGGGGAGATTTGAGTTAGCCAGCATAGCATTCCCCCTGGAACTGCCAGCGGCAGATAAATTAGGACCTCAAGCTCACAAAAGCAAAATAAATCATACTATTGGAGCGCCACTGACCCATATTTGTTAATATGGGTGCTCATTGCCACCTATATTACTGCCATTGTGAAAGCATGTGTAGTGGGGACTGGGACTGCTTCATGGCCGATCTCACCAACAGAAGGCATCAATGCTTTTATTCACATGGATGACAGTGGAATCAGTGTTGTGGCTTTGTTAGGGCTTCACACATATCAGCAATTACACTGACTTGGTGAATTCATTCAACCCTTATTTACAGTACATGCTTGCAATATCCATATCCTGCTACGTTCTAACCTTGAGAAACAGTGTGTCTTATGTGGATACATTTATGTAAGCAGAGGAATTAGACTGAACTTAAATGAATCTAATCATCACTCAATGACCTTTCAGTCCTTCTTTAGTGGCGAAACAATAAAATCTGTCAAATCTGATTGACGAAACGTAACCTAACTGTTGTTTAGAGGCCATGTAAAACATGTGAGCTTTAAAATCCACGTTGTTTGTCGGCGACTTTCGAAACACACACGGCCAGTGATGATTCTAATGAGCATATTTGCCACCTCTGTGGTTGAGGCTTGGTTAAGCGCGGGTACAAAAACAACATGGCAAGAGAAAATTTGTACTCCCACTTTGTGCACCCAACTATCCACCCTGACTTCCTCCCATGAGGCTTTGCGGTGAGCCTTTCTACCTCAGTTTTCATTTCCACAACCACAACTTTATCTGCAGTTCATTTTTCTGGTAAGGACATATTTTGGTTTTTACAAACTTCCTTTTTCAGACACTCCCATTTTCATTGACATATTTTAAAAAAATGAGTTAAAATTATTTTGGAAGATATGATGTTTAGGAAAGTAAATTTGCTTTTTTACTTCTTTTTTTTCTTGTTCTTTATCTTATTTACGTGGTAATTTAGAAATAATTCACCCTTTTGAGTTGTGTATGGTGATATGTATATGTGAATGTGTAAATGTGTACTTTGATTCAGTGTGAGCTGTGATAGGCTCCAGGCCCCCATGGGTATATATAGTAGTTTGCCAGCTAAATTTAAAAATACTCCTAACTTTCTGTTTGTTGTTTTTTGTGGCGGCTGGCTGGATGTTGAACGTACCCTGCAAGCAAAGATAAAACTGCTGTGTCACCATCACCCCTCTATGATTTATGGGTAGTTAGGGCTTCCCCTCTGCCCCACCACATGATGGATGCCTGGGATGTCACACCATGTCCAGGCCTTTTCCCTCTCACTGCCGAGGGCCATGCCGCCACCTGCTATTTTTCACCATCCACTTACTCACCGGCCCAGGAACTTGTATCGCCATATGCGAAGCACTTTAGGGGCTGGCCTAATACCATTAACCCTCATGCTCACTCCATATTAAATTTTAGCCCGGCTGCTCAAGCATTACATTTGCTGAGCCAATGAATCCTAATCACCTGGGGGTACCACAGGTAGGATGAAGTCATGCAAATGCATATAATGTGGATAAGAGTGCTCTAAATCAATAAAATACAGATTTACTAATGTCTTAATTGTTGACATCAAAACCTTAATAAGTATATTTCCCATAATTGTTCCTTTCAGGCAGTATTTCCTCTTCAGCTGAAAACCAGCTGGGATTGACTGGCCAACTCAACAATGACCCAAAATCCCTTCAGTGGACCCTCAGTGAATGCAGCAAGGCCCCCAGATCCCACATACTAACCCCAACCTCTCAGAATATGCTGCCACTTGTGAGCAGACACAATGTCTTACCATTCCAAATGCAGTTCACAACTTTCTTTGTATTGTTTACAATAACTGCAGGATCCTGGGTGTGATTGGCAACCTTTCCACAGGTCACTGATTTGAACTTTGAACTCTGCAAATCTTGCCTGTCACTCGCCGCCTATAATCCCGTGTGATGAGAGTGATTTGTCACTCCTCATAGAATTGACAGTCTCCACATCTACCTCACCACCATTCAGTGTTTTCCACCGAGGCCAAAGGAGAGCTGTTTGATTGCCTGTTGAAAGCTGCTCAGATGTTCTGCAGCCAGACACAGTAATGTTGTCCTAAAAAGGCAGACTAGACCTTAACACCAATAAAAGGTCATAATAGATCAACAATAGCTAGACAATGCATTTCAGTCCAAAATCAGAACGTACTGCTGCTGTGCAGCTACTTGCTGAATGTATTCATATTTGTGTTGTGGATGATTTATAATCTTGGTCTTATTAAATAATTTTAATTTTTGGTGCACCAAATCCACATGATATTTGAACCAAGCAAAATATGTTCACTATTCCTGTGTACATTTATAGGTACTCTGCATTACCATTAATGCACCTAGAGAAATGGCTGGTTTTACTAATATTGACTTATTTGACCTTGAAATGTCAAAAGCACATGAGCCATTATCCAAAATATAAATAAAAAATCTTCCCAAATACATTTGAAACCTGTGTCTGCTGGTTTCTAAAGGAATACTGCATGGTTTAATGGGCCAGTGTCCCAGGGCATCACTGACTTGACTCAGTTTAGGTCCCCAGGTAAAGAGAAGTTAAACGAATGTCAGGCCTTTTTAAGTCAGTGCCTTTAGCTTCCGATGCAGTCACGATGCTAATGGTAGAACCTGATCCAAAATCCCTAAACCCATGTCATGCATTTCCCAGATATACTCAACCCTTTTTTAACTATTATTCCAGAGAGAGCCCAAGTAGCTACTTTTTAGTAGCAACATCTCTATTTTTATGCTAGTCAGTGAATCAGAGGAGAGTTTCAAACCATTCTACATTTCCTGTTTTTCTTACCTAACTGTGGGTGCTCCTCTAACATCATCATCAATTACGTTGTCTTCTTCCTCAACTTTCTCAGGATTTTAAGCTGTATTCACACAAGGCTAAATGTTTCTCTTAACTGACCAGTTTAGGAGCGTATATTTTAATACTGAACATTCCTAAACCCGTGAAAGGTTAATCCTACGGCAACATGAAATGGCCACTTCAAGTTGCATTATGACATTTAGCACATGCATGCACCAAAGCGCCATACAGAAGAATGGTAGCACATGTTAAGTTGCTACTTTTCTGGTGCATTGATGCACATCAGCTCTGGGAAATGGGACCATAAAGTATTCTGACTGCTAGACAAGTCTCAACCTTCAATGATGCGCATCCAAAGGGTCTGTTTATGCTCAATCAGACCTAGATGATACAGCATGTATAACAACATGACCACACCACACCGTGAAAGCGTGTCTCCTGGAAGGAATTCATAGCATTGCACTTAAAAGTGACTGAAAATATCTTTTAAAATGTATTGATATTTGTAAATATCAATCGATATTAACTGATTAAGCTTTTAAATATGAATAACTTCTAATAGTTTTTATAATAGGTTCAACTTTGTCTTCTCAAGCTTTACACCAAAGCAATACTTGAACACTGAGTTGAATCACAACATGCAGTGTAAGCTTGCACACTGTTGGCTATTTAATGTTTTCAAGGCTCCCTTAGCTGGTTTGTTAGCCCTTAGCAGAGCTCAATGTCATCCACAACAAGGTCTACCTTGGCTTTTATCATAGCATTAAATGGCAATGAAATCTGAGTCTAAACTCTCCACAGGTTCATAAAGAGAGCTTTGAAAGATGACGGTTACCTTTAAATAGGTCAAAACCACAAGATGCAGAAGCCTCATTTTGCCAATGCAGCTGCTCACGTGTTTTACACTGGAGCTGACTTCTTCATTGTCGTGTCCATATTTTTCAGTTAACACCTGACCTGAAAACCACAATTCTGCAGCAGATGCATTTTAGGTCCATACATTTGCTATATGAGGCGTGGAGGAAAACCTCTTGCAACTAAAACAAATACAAGTTACTCATGTCAGCTACATGAATTGGTCTCTGTAAGAAGAAACTCCTATCTAGCCACTTTTTGTGCCCTGTATGATAGGTCTTCATGAGGCTAAGATAAAATGCTCTGTGGATACAGACCTTGATGTGTTTTCCCCTTCTTCTATTTCACCAAACTGTTCCAGAATCTCATACCCTGCATGTGAAGGCTTGACAGCCCACACTTGTGCTGGACTGTTGAGATGATGAAAGGTTTAGGTGTTTGCCAGCAGCTGTGGACCCAGGGTGATGACTGTGTTGTAAATGCCTTTATTCATGATTCATCTCACCTTTTACTGCCAGCCATTCTTTCTTCCTGACTCGTTTCCTTTCCTTTCCTTTTGTAACTATGTTTCACTGTGTGTGATGCTCACCACAGGGGTCACTGAGGAAACGTCTAACCATTCCCTCCCTTTTCCTTTCACCCCATTAAAGCATCATTGTGATCCCCGTCGATACCAGGCAGAAAGAGACATCTTCGGCATTACAGTAAACTGCTGGCTGTTGCAATATTCATGGGGTGGAGTGTGGAGTGTAATAGAAAAGCTATTGCTGTAAATAGTAACTGGAGACCAAGGGGAGTCAGGCTTGACTGCATTTCCATTTCACAAGTCCACTGTTTCCTTTTGTTTCCCTATTTTTTTTTCCCCTCCCTCGTCCTTTGTTCATTTTGAACACTACTGGCATGTGGCCTTCCCTCCTCTGCTTGCCTGCCAGAAGCAGCAATCAGCTGATATTAGCTGGCTTTCACACTTTGAAGACAAGTTGGGTTTCACACTCTGCCTGTTTTAGGAGAAGCTATAGTTATAAACAGCAGCTTGTGTGAGTAGGCAATTAAACCTTGATCAGATCAGGATAGGATCTGACATGTAGTGTTATGACAGTCTCTGTCTCACCTTCTCTCTTCTTTCTGACTCTATTTCCTGCCTGACTGCCAGGTCACAGACCAAATTTGTTCAGTTAGTTAGTGAAATGGCTAAGAACAAGACGAGATGTGGTAAAAGATGTGTGTATAAGCAATCAAATGGCAGCATCACACAGATGTTTAAGGTGGAACTAGAAGATGAATATTGCTTTCCACTTTATTTTACACTATGACTCTTTGAGCTACTTCACTCAGTAACAATGGTTGGAGGAAATTCACATGCTCATATGATCGATATCTTTCACTTTTTACTATTTGCATAGGGTACTTTTTTTTTCTGAGCAAATATTATATACAATATTTAATATTTTTAGAATGCTGCTCTCCATAATATATTGCTCGACATTTTTACCAGCCTTTAATGTCTGCGTTAAATTCCGGTTTTCAAGTTCTATAATTTATAATTTAAGTCGTCTTAACTATTTTACAATTTAGTAATCTAAAGTTGTTTAAATGAAGTTCAGTCATGCTCTTTTCAAGGTCACTGAAATACCAAGCATCACCTTTGTCTGGTGTTAATTACATGGGTCCCTGCTTTCATTCATATGTCCTATTAGAATAAGTGAATGAGTAATGTAGCTGTTTCACACTGATTATTTTAAATTAATTGTGATTAAGTGAATGTTGCACAGGCAGTCTCGGTGCCTGACATTTTTGACACAATAGTGTCATATCAAATATCAGAAAGCTTCTTTTTTGTCTTAGCCAGCTGGCGGGGTGTGTCAGGAGTTTGTTTGATTGCACATGCTGCACCATATGAAAAGGAGACAGAGTAAACAAACTGCTGCGGCTACACATCATGGACGGACAGTGCGACACTGACGGGGATTTAAGTGAAATAATGCAAAAGCAGGTGGAATTAAAAAAAGTCTCTCTTTTGGTTTAAGATTCTTTTTTAAAGGATAACACAGGATAAGTGGTGTGTGTTGCTATAATAGACAAGAACATAGTATCATTTCAATTAGATTTTAAGGGTGTAAGATACACAATGACTTGTTATTAAACAATGTATAGTTCAGTTACATTTCCATGCTGAGTGATGATGTTCATGTCATAGATTGTTCAGTTTAGTTTTAGTTTACTTGCACAATAATGAGGACACAAATACATACATTACAGTCCAGGAAGGAAACAAAGTTCTCTGTTCTTTCTTATCTGAACAAATAAAAAATAAAAAAACAATACAAAATAACACATACCGCAAACGATATCCATATATGTACCGAAAACACACAAGCAAGCATGAGCAGTAGTAAGATTTTGAAAAAAAAAAGTGATATATGCTACTATTTTTTTTGCCAACCAACCAAAGCAACACTTGATATAGGAAAAGTATAACTAAAGACTAAAATAAAAAAAAGTTAAATAACAAGAAGGATAGAACAACCGAGCATCTTCATGGACCTTATGCATACATGTTCAATATGTTTTTTCCAACTTAATCTTTCATCTCCAATTATTCCCAAGTGTTTTGTAAATGACACTTAGGTTGTTTTTTTTTTGTTCCATTTATAAATATTTTAGATCCATCTTTGGAGTAGGATTTGTCTTTGTTACACAATATCATGGGGTTACATTTATTAACACTCAGAGTAAGTTTACTAGCTGAAACCATTTAAATTAGTGTTATATATTAGTGCATTAGTGTTTTATATAAGGTTATATGACTGGTGTCATCAGAATAATATAGGGGTACGATTTTTACAGGTCATTATGTTATTATATAAAATAATAAAGAGCAGAGGATAGAACCGTGGAGTATGCCGAAAATGTTTTTTAGCTTCTTAGATATGCAACCATTAATGGATGCAAATTATCCTATATGATTTAAAAAGTTAATAAGTCCATTGAGAGCATCCTGCACACTATAATTATTATGTTTGGAAACATTATTTGGGTATTTTTACAGTAGGTTTTCTTTCACATTTGATTATGTTGTTCTACCATTTGACACATATGACATAACATTGGCTGATATATCATGATGACTTCATTTTCTATGATACCACCTGGGCAATGTGCATTCATTTTCTAGGAGGGACGCTAGACTAACATGAGAGGCTAACTTTGACCGTCAAGGTGTTACCTTGAAATGATCACACACACACACACATGCATGAAAGCTGCCCTCAGGGAGCGATGTCCCAGAGCTCCCAGGTCCTGTGCCGTGCCTAGAGGATGTATACCTGAGCGATGAAACTGCAAATCATGGGCACTAAGGATTCCTGCAAAATCACTGCAGCTGTTCACATATATTGCTTTGATATTACAGTTCCTTTGATGCTGTACCCTCAGGGCTTGGATTGCATTTAGCCTTCAAGAGGGCTGAAAAATCTCCAGCTCCACTTTTAAGCAGAGACAGTGGCCTGGAACAGCATGATCTCTGTCTCCAGGGCAAACAGAAGAACATGAAGGCAGCAAATGCTACAACAAAATACAAATCTATAAGGTACAGACACTTTACACGCTGTAAACAGCATTTTTGTTTATGATTCCACTTGGTTGTTGAAATACAGCCTTGGCCTTAGACATTCAATTTACCAAAATTCCCCACATGGTATGTACTTTATTGATGTTGAAAAGGTTAGAACCCAGACAATGATCAGCTAAAAATACACTTTTCAAAGTAATTACAAACACCATTGCTCTTCTTTAGCAAGCAGTGTGAAAGACATTTAACTTAACATTTAACATTTAACTTGAGGTGAAAGGTGTTTTCTCTACACATCCTGAAAGGTTGCTTCTTTTGTGTGCATGCAACACTTTTTGTACCTTTGATTTCAGCAACGGGTCAATTATGTGCATTAACTCTGGTGGTTTTTGCCAAGCCATTATGTGCCAATGTTTGTCTTTTACAAGGCACGCCATATGGATTTTATTGATTGTGAGTGGGCTTAACAGAACACTTTAAGACTCACATAAACATTTACTGTAACAATGTACCCATTTGGACTGGGGAGCATTCGTAATGCTGCGCTGTAAATCTAAATTAGTCTAAGTGTCTCTAGATATTTCTGCCTATGCAGCTCATCTTGATGTTATTTGTTCTGGAAGCGTTTCAAGCAGCTATGATTACTCTTGATTTGTTGTAACTCAGATCTAATGTCTGCTAACCTATTTCCTTCTGCTGGCAAACACTGGTATGTATGGGGGTCCGTTCCTGCCAAGAAATAGATACAAAGTTAAGAGAAACAAATAAAAACTCATAAGTATACTATAATTATTTTGCAAATTGTATAATCATGATGATGCAGCTCTCGATAATAAGCTATATTAAATATAAAGTACTTATAATAATTATTTCATGAGACATGATCATGACTTAGTATTTCCTAATTATAATTAAGACATAGGAAGGTGATATATTGAAATCATGACTTCATTACAAGATTTTATGTCGTGATTACCACATAGTATCTCATAATCGTGACCTTGCTGTACTTAAAAAAAACATTTAATTTCAGTTTAATTTCCTCCTAAATGTATCAGTGAATAAAACATTTAGGAATTATCTTCTGGGAGACAGGGTTGCACTATATGAAAATTAGGAAAGACCTTTACATATTTAGCATTCCCTGCATATTTTTGTAGTATTCTGTCATTAATGGCCCTCCATAGCTTGTGACAATAGACGTATGAACCACTCTTCCAGCTGGCTCTGACTAACAAGCCTTTGACTCTCATCCTTCGGAGGCTGCAAGGTCAAAGGCTTTGTTTCTGCAGGGAGTCGGAGCCTGTGGCTATGAGGGGCTCTGGACCGTATCCTATTCTTCTGTTTCTGTCTTTACCACATGGGTCTCATCAAGAGCACACTGTTAATGCCTGGAGAGGCAATGTTTTTTTTTTATTAAAGTGTGTGTGTGTGTGTGTGTGTGTGTGTGTCAAGAGAGAAACCTGAGCGACTAGCACCGAGCTGGTTTGAGCTGCTTGTCCTTTTCCATTGTAGATAGAGGACATTATGATGAAAGAATAAATCTAGAATAAATCTATTAACCTTCAGTTTTGGATCACTGTTGTTGAAATCATTTGGGTTTCAACTCTATATGATATATTTATGAATGTTTTCGATCCAGTATGTATATACATATATATATATATATATCATACACACTGCCTGCAAGTTATTTTTAATAAAAAAACGTGTTAGCAACTGTTTTCCGACATGTTAGACAGGTTAGCCATACCAACTGCTGACCATACGTCAGGTTATGTGTATGTAAGATTGTCTTTACTGGTTCGTTTGTTTTTTGTCTGCTACACAATAGCAATAATTGCTTCTTTGATACAATAAACGTTAATAATACCGTAACATGACTGTGAACATGAGAGAGACATTTGAAGAAAATGCCTTCCAAAAATATCTTTATAATATAACTTTCACAAAACAGTGTGGCTTCATATTTGTCATTTCCTTAATTGCACCCTGCACGTTACTCTGTCACCCTGAGGACACAAGGAGGTAAAACTTGGATGGATGATGGATTTCTTTGGTGATCTTTGCCTCTGGCATCTCATGCCACGCATAGAGTAAAGAAATCCCGTCACCAACTTCATACCCTAGAAAATGAGATTCCTGAAATGCTTGCATCCAGTCCTTGGTTGTAAAGTTTCTCGCTCTGGAGCTGCGACCTTCTGCTTCTTATTGTAGCATAATGAGGAAGACGTGCTCGCGGCTCGTCCCTTGGAATAGGAAAAGGTCACGTGTGTCTCAGCAGACGCTGAACGAGAACAATATACTATTCACTCTTTTATGTGTTGTAACTGATTGTTTTTCCTCCGCCAGCCTCTGGGCTTTATGTGCACTTGGACAAATCACAGAAGCTCTCCACACCTTTCTCCTTGAATACGTTAATGCATCTTTCATAAAGCCTTCAGTCTGTTTGTATATTACACATATGTGCTTTAGTAAAAGGATGCAGAACGATATACATGCACTAAGTGGGACTGGAAAATGTGTAGCTGAAAGGCCAAATGTATGGAAGTTTAATTGACCGATGTGCTGGCAGTTGATACAGACATAAATGTCTAATACTATACAATTCACACAAGTCGTAAACAAAGTCAGCGTCATCGGTTAATTTGCTATCATTATCATTATTAGCTGAGGTTTTGTTGGTGTTTGTTTTGTGTTAATTATTGCTGTGGACTCTGGGCACCTACCATACTTAGAGTGCCTGTTGTAATTATGCATTCCACATCTGGGCTGTAATCCAAACTGCGCAATGTGGAGTTTTACAGCATTAAAAATACAGTAGCACCTCGCTAATCTGAAGCCTGCAGGCATGCAGGTTGCTTGGAATAGTAAAATGCTTGAATTATTGTAATGCATTCAAATAGTTGGCCTAAGCTTAAGGTGGAGGCACACCTCAGGGTGCACTCACTGCATTTCTTGAACTGTTTAAACTCTGCCACAGGTGGCAGCCAATTTCTTCCCAGATCAGCATGCTAGTGAGGCCCTATGAGAACAGGTATAATATTTTCACTCTGATCTGCTGAATTTTTTTTTTAACACTGTAACTGTGTGGAAAATGTTGTTTGGGTTCGATGGCTTGCATTGCTGCTGAGCTTTGATGGACTAAACTGGTCTTTAGTGATCTTTTAATTGTATAAACTGGTCTTTTGATTACCTATATTGGTCTTTTGACAGTGTAAACTGGTCTCAATTGACCTTTGACTGGTCTCTTGATGGTTCACCTGTGATTTTCTTACTGGTCTTTTAGAATCTTAAACGTTTTTTGTTTTTTTTCTTTTCTTTTTTTTTAACTTCATTAAAAGGATGACATTTTTTATTGGCACTTTTTACAGTATTCTATTCACTATCCGGTCATTTTAATAACATTGTCTCTCATGTTTATTTTGTTGTATTTGTGGTAAGGTGTTGTCCTTGTCTTCTTTGAGACCCTGCACTGGGTTGCAAAGTGTTGCTGTTGTGGGCTTGTACAAATAAACATAACCTGACGTGACAGCTAGTACTAATTCTCCTTCCACTACAGCAACTGTACTAAAACTACCGCTGCTGCTGCTGCCACTGCTGCAGCTGCAAAATACACTTTCACAAATACAACAGAAACACACACCCATTCACCTGACTGACACCTCAACACTTAAATCTAATGTCATACATGGGACCCACTCGGCAATAACATCTCTCACTCCTTTCTTTCTGTCTCTAGGCTTGATTAGGAGCTGATGGGTTTATAACCCCACTCTCTACAGAGTGTGCAGTGATCATGTGTGTGATGTGATATTTGTCTGTCTTTGCAATGACCAATATTTTGTGAGATTTTTTTTGTGAGATTTGTCTCTTTGGGTTTGGGACTTTGGACCGACCGATGTTTCATTTATGTTTGGCATAGTCTAGCATTAGATGGCAGTTTGGGGTGTGAGTTAACATTATGCATGAAGAACAGATGTTTCCATGATGCCATTTCATACTTCAGATCATCAGGAACTTAACGACAAAGGTTCATCACAGTGTTACAGTAGGATAGGTGAATTTGGATTCTAATCCGATGAATGAATGAATTTAAGATTGTTTTTATTTTTTTTATTTTTTTTTATTATATTTATTTATTTATTTATCATTTTATTATAACTTATTTTAAAGCCTTCCACAGCTTTGAACATACTTAGCCAAAACTGAAAAAAGAAGTATATTTTGTGCTGAAAAATGCACTTTTAATTTGAATGACACAGACATCCGCAGCTGTTGCCTTCTTAATGCAGTTAATGGTTGTAAGCATTTGGGTATTGCATACTGTAATATCCAGTTATATTCGAGAGCATGGAAGGAGTTCCACAGATATTGATTTCCAACATATTGTGTCAATCTTTAGAAACAAAGTCAGACACTGTCTGAATAATAAACAACTCTCAGAGTCACTCATGAACCTGATATTGCAAATCGCAGGACTATGAATACATTTAGTCTGCGAGAGTCATCACAAGCATAGATATACAATAGCATGTGTGTGTGTCTGTTCTATAGATCCATACAAGCATCACTCTATTGACTATTACCGTTAGCAGGTCTGCACAGTTATGGTGTGAGGGATCCCATTACAGCGAGCCAAGCCTTGTTCCATTTCTAATGTTATCCTCATGTTAGTCACACTGTGTGGACTACGTCATATCTCACGCATTGAACACGGTGTTAGTAATCTGCTGTGAAAATAATATTGAAAATCAATATCTTGAAAATAACATTATTGCTATGTATTAAAGAAAGTAATGTGTTTGATATTCTGTCAAGCTCCCGTGAGGTGTTTGTGTGTTTTCTATGACAGCTTACACTGTGTGCTGAGCTGCCGCTATTGAACTGAATTATTCACAGCAAGTCACTGCTGCTTAATGTGGTCCTGCTGGTTGCAGGATACACCAGATAAAAACCTGTTCAGATAACAATAAATGAAACCCAATGAAATAAAGAACCGTGCACACAACAGAGTATTTATTAGCGCCTCCAAACCAATCAGGCCTGTAGAGTGTTTGTACACAAAAATATCACCTTCAGATGCAAATGATACTGTGCAGTATTTCAATAAGTATAGTTGTATATTAGTAGTATAATATAGTATAGTATAGTATAGTATAGTGTAGAATAGCATAGCATAGCATAGCATAGTATAGTATAGTATAGTATAGTATAGTGTAGAATAGCATAGCATAGCATAGCATAGCATAGTATAGTATAGTATAGTATAGTATAGCATCGTATAGCATAGCATAGTATAGTATACTATAGTATAGTATAGCATCGCATAGCATAGCATAGTATAGCATAGTATAGTAGAGTATAGTATAGTATATTAGTAGTATAATATAGTATAGTATAGTGTAGAATAGCATAGCATAGCATAGCATATCATAGCATAGCATATTATAGTATAGTATAGTATAGTATAGTATAGTATAGTATAGTATAGCATTGTATAGCATTGCATAGCATAGCATAGCATAGTATAGTATAGTATAGTATAGTATAGTATAGTATAGTATAGTATAGTATAGCATCGCGTAGCATAGCATAGCACAGCATAGTATAGTATAGCATAGTATAGTATAGTATACTATAGTATAGTATAGCATCGCATAGCATAGCATAGTATAGTAGAGTATAGTATAGTATATTAGTAGTATAATATAGTATAGTATAGTGTAGAATAGCATATCATAGCATAGCATATCATAGCATAGTATATTATAGTATAGTATAGTATAGTATAGCATTGTATAGCATAGCATAGCATAGCATAGCATAGTATAGTATAGTATAGTATAGTATAGTATAGTATCGCGTAGCATAGCATAGCATAGCATAGTATAGTATAGTATAGTATAGTATAGTATAGTATAGTATAGTATAGTAGTGTAGAGCAGTGTAAGAGCACATATATAATTACTAATAATTTGTAATATGTGTCATAATGTGGTATAAACCCCAGCTCTGGCTCAAGCATTTAACATGTAATAGTAATCTATTCACCACTGTTTGACTCAGTATCTCTGTTTAACTGAGGAGAAATTGGCAAAAATGTATCTCAGTTCTGATGCCAGCTGCTCTATATGTCACCAGACACCAGCAACAAATGAACCATAAGTTATCATGAAACACATTCAAAAAAGTGTTGACTACAATATATTGTATTCTCTGGTTTCCCATAATTGATTATATAGAGAAAATCCATTCCGGTATTTGACTTCTTTTTATTGTGATGCTAACTCCATATAGTATGTATTTTTCTTTAATCATATGGTTGTTATTTGATGTAAATGGGATCATGGTTTTTCCATAGTTTTGCTGTTGTTACTTTTCCTGGGTACTGTGTGGAGAGTTTTGAAGACTCAGTATTGATCCATGCATGTAAACAATCACACTCACACACATAAAAGAGAGTTGGCTGTAATTAAAAACTATGGTCTTATTAAATGATTAACAGTCCATTTCTTTTTAACATCACTTTGATCATTTTCTTTTGAATTTTGCATAAATTTCTCATTGTGGTATGTGTATTCATCTTGGAGAAATCTTTCTTTCAAATATATCACTCACTCTGAAATAGCAGTCATAGTAATAGTAGTGAAAATAGTAGCGGTCGTAGTACATGCTGTAATGATAATAACATGATTGTTGCAATACTTCTAAACAGATTCAGCCTACAACTGCTGCTAAAATATGAATTATAATCAAATATAATCTGGATTCCAACTACAAAAGTGTGTTGTCTTTCACCATCTCCAAACATTAACTACCCATGCATGATGATAATATCTAATAACTGCAATATTAATTCATATAATGACATACAGGTTACAGTATAAGCATCGTATGATAATATATCATTGTGTGAAAAATGAAGCAGCGTGTTGCTGCTGCCGGCCCCCACCCTGCCACCCTGCCACCCTGGCTAGATAAGCTGGCTGGCTGGATGAGGATTGCCTTGATATCCTTCCCAACCCTCAAAAGTAGCAGTTTGTGTATCACAGATGATGGGTTGTCACAGCTGAGTGTGAGAGATAGTGCTGGTTGACAACATTGCTTCCAGAGCATAAATTGAGTTGGTATCACTGTCCTGCGACACTCTGATGCTGTGTGATGTGGAGGTTTTTTGTTTTTTTTTTCAGGGGCAACTGTATGACTGCATGTATCATCATCTGATGCAACTTCTTTTTATGATCTTTTTTTAACCAAATGGAATGCATACATCAAATCAAATCAAATCAAATCAAATTTTATTTATATAGCCCAAAATCACAAAATACATTTGTCTCAGAGGGCTTTACAATCTGTACAGGGAGTGACACCCTCTGTCCTTAGACCCTCGATTCGAGTGAGGAAAAACTTGCCCACCAAAAAACCTTTTAACAGGAAAAAAGGTGGAAGAAACCTCAGGAAGAGCCACAGAGGAGGGATCCCTCTCCCAGGACGGACAGACGTGCAATGATGTCACATGTACAGAACAAATCAACACACACATATTGTACACTCCACATATTGTACAATGAATAATAATGAATTACAGTTGATGATAAGAATAGGTTACAATGAATGATGAATTATTACAGTAGCAGCAAATCATTACATAACTATAATCTGTAATGGGTATATGGCAACAATGATGAAGGCGACAACACATGCAGTAGACGCCACGCAGGACCACAGCAGCAGACAAAGTCCACAAGAACCTGCTGGGCGAGAGAGCACAGAAACTCCGGGGAAGAAGTTTAATTAGTAACATGATAGATAGATGGATTAGATAGATGGATAGATAAGGAGAGAGAGAGAATGAGAGAGAGCGAGAGAGTATGTGAGTCCCCCAGCAGTCTAGTTCTATGGCAGCATAACTAAGGGATGACCTGAGCCAGCCCTAATTATAAGCTTTATCAAACAGGAAAGTCTTAAGTCTACTCTTAAAGGTGTTGATCGTGTCTGCCTCCCGAACACAGAGTGGTAGTTTATTCCACAGAAGAGGAGCTTGATAGCTGAAAGCTCTGGCTCCCAATCTACTTTTAGACACTATAGGAACCACAAGGAACCCAGCATCCTGGGAGCGCAATGTTCTAGTGGGGTGGTAAGGTACTATGAGCTCTTTTAAATATGATGGTGCCTGACCATGAAGAGCTTTGTAAGTTAGGAGAAGAATTTTAAATTCTATTCTAGATTTAACAGGTAGCCAGTGCAAGGAAGCCAAAATGGGAGAGATGTGATCTCTGATTTTGGTTCCTGTCAGAACACGTGCAGCAGCGTTCTGAATCAGCTGCAAACTCTTAAGAGACTTATTAGAGCAGCCTGATAGCAAAGAGTTACAATAGTCCAGCCTAGAAGTAACAAATGCATGGACTAGTTTTTCTGCATCCACTTGAGAAATGATGCGTCTGATTTTGGCAATGTTACGCAAGTGGAAGAATGCAGTCCTCGAAAGTTGTTTTATATAGTTATTAAAGGACAAGTCTTGATCAAAAACAACGCCAAGATTTTTTACGGTGGAGCTGGAGGCCAGGGTGATCCCATCTAAGGCTAAATCTCTGGAATGATAGTTTCTAAGGTGTTTGGGTCCTATTAGGAGAACTTCAGTTTTTTCTGAATTTAGCTTCAGAAAATTGTGGGTCATCCAATTTTTTATGTCCTTAATGCATGCTTGAAGTCTAGTCAAGTGATTGGTTTCATCAGGCTTGATCGATAAATATAATTGGGTGTCGTCAGCATAACAGTGAAAGTTAATTGAATGATTCCTAATAATGTTCCCTAAAGGAAGCATATATAAACTGAAAAGAAGTTTAATAATACATACATACATTATACAGCCTATATTCCAAAACTCATGTTCTACTTTTATCACTTTTCTCTGATATTAAACTAGGGTGATATTTCAGCTGAATGATATTCAAATCCTTTTAACATCAGCCTCCAACAGTCATGTCAACTTTCATCCTGTCAAGTTTGCATACCTCATTTTTTTAGCCTCCCCCTACACTATTCAACCCAAGCCTAAACATTTGGGCATCTATTTGATCAGAGCAGAGAAAGTGAACACAAACAGTAGCAGTGATGGGTGAAAAACATCAGATCTCCCTGAAGTTGGACAATCAAAGGGGCCAATGAGCCGCAGGGCCTGACAGGGAAGTGAATTCATGGGGACGGGGGCTCAGGGCCACTGCAGACAGACAGGAGGCCTGAATCTCTGATCACACAGCCCTGTCTCTTTAGGCATTTTGACTATGAGCAAAGCACTTTGTCAACAGATTTCACATTATAGAAAGTGGCAGGGAAACAGAGTCACTGAAGAATTGATTTAAATGCTGTGAAATGCTAGGAGGGCCACACGGGTGATGGTTGATTTATGAGATGTTGCTACAAGTATGTTGCTTTATGTGCTTCAGTGGATGTCTGTCTGTGTGTTGGGAAGCAAATGTTTGGTTTCAGCTAACTCAAGTTGTTTGTGCATCACTCTCTTGAAACTGTGTTGCTCAAGCAGCCCAGACACAGGCCTAAAGCACTGTACATGTGGGCAGAGTCATTAGAAAGCTCCATTTACAGTTTACAGGAGAGGCACTCTAACAACAGAGAGCTTTACTTCATGTGGAAAAGAAAAAATGTTTTTTCTTGTTTTTCTCCGACACACCTCCATCACTCAGTGTGCACTCTCTGATCCCGCTCCACGTTGTGACACTTTCTGGTAAGCCCTGGCAGCCTTTTCCACATTATGTTGCATTACTGTTCTTTAGGTTAAGTTGTTCAACAGTAATGCATGCATGTCTCAGGTGTATACTTCTACCTTTGCAGTAACCTTTCAGTTGAAACAATGTCCCGCCTGTCACATTGCTGCTTCACTGCTTTCATGTAACATTCCAACATTTAACGCCTGTAGCGAACATCAAATGTGCCATGCAGACAGAAGAAGCAGTCAAGGTTGTGGCAGCTGAGATGTGCCAATGTGATCAATTGTGGGATGTGTTTTGATATTAGGAGAATTAATTACTTTTACATATAAACTAAATTCCAGGAAGTTTCATAAAAGTAAGGCTATCAAAGATTAACACATTATATCTAAAACACCACCTGAACCGATGATGGTCAAGAAATTCTCAAACTCCCATAATGACACATTATTTTCACACAATAGAAATCAAACATGTGTATCTTTAAAGGTGCTGGTACCTTTTGACAGCCCCAGGCTAGCTGTTTCCCTGTGTTTCTAGTCTTTATGCTAAGCTAATCTAAGCAGCACCTGGCAGAAGCTGTTTTCTCTTTGCAAGAAAGTAATTAACCATATTTCCCAAAATGGCAGACTGTTCCTTTAATAACAGCTTGTGAGAGTTTGTAGACTGTTTTGTTTGTGGTACACATCTGATCGAGCTGGGATCCAATCTTGAATAGTCATTTTCAGATTAAGTCTTGTAAAAGGATGCAGTTAGGCTGTAAGCAAATATTTTATATTATCATTCTCCTGCCCTTCACAGTGTTGTTTCACACTGCATGATATAAAACCACTGAGACCTTGACGTGCTTCAATTTTCTTTTTTGTGCACTAAAGTGAAGAAGTGCATCTGGGGACACAGTTTAAGTGCTGCAGAGTTTGTGTGTTCCATTGACAGAGAGCAGGTTAGTGATAATTGAGATGATTGGGTTACTCTTTTCTCCAAATGGACTGAAAAGAAGCTTGAAGAGTGACTGTGTGCACAGTGGTGTTATTATTATGATGCTGCAAGGTTCATCTGCCAGATGCCTTTGCAGTTTCTCAATTTGAATCAGTAATTGTGGTGGATGTCAAAAAGGAATCATAACAAAACATCCATGCTGGAGAATTTGCAAGGCAGAAATTGCATTCTTTCATCTTGCTGTATCAATGCGAATTGAATTTATTTGTTGAACGCTATTGAGTCTCTTTCTTCCTCACTCAGTCGCTCACTCATACTGCCCGCCTCAAACACAACTACATTTCTGCTATATTTTTGGGGTCCTTCTATTGACTGCGACTCAATTTCCAGTCCTAACCTTAAAGAAATAGTTAGACATTTTGATGATCAATATCATTCCATCTTTGTTTCTAGATAAGAGTGGCAAACATATCACTTTTTATCTTTTCATTGCTGAAATGTTTTGTTTAACGGTCACCTTTAACTAACTCAGTCATTACACTTTGTATCACATTTTAAAACCATCAACTTCTAACACTTTCCTATATAGTAGAACAATTATTTTTGCATACAATATCATCTCATTATAAAATCTTTGGGCATTCATGGAATGAAGATGACAGCATCAATTCCTCCAGAAATTCCCCCAAAATGACATACGCTTACATTCAAAGTAAGGAATGCATTGGGATTGGAGTCTGGCAGGATGTAAATCTTGCAGAAGCAGGTGATTTTAACTTTGCTGGGAATTAGCTACTGCTGTAGGTTGACTCTCACAGAGCCGGGCTGAGTGCACACACACACACACACACACACACACACACATACCACTGGCTGCTGCAACCTGCCAATTTCACCTGAATGAGCACAGAGTAATGCATGCATATTGCATTATGTGATGCTGCAGGTTATTACTACTATTGCTCAGTCTGTTAAATGACAGAGAAAAGAAAGAAACCACATTATAATACATTATAACATAATAAGTAAAATAATTAAATCCAATGTGACTTTGCCCTGGAACAGATGCACTTATTGCACTATTATGACTGTAATTATTCACGAGAATGTCATTTTGCCACACAATTACCGGCAGATATGCATTCCTTTATTAAAATAACACGGTGAAATAACCTGTTTTCCGGGATAGGAGAAGATACAAGTAACTATCGTGTGGGTGTGAATGGTCAGAATGTTTGCCAGAATGGGATTAAGAAAACAATCTCGAGCAGGGCTCTACCCTGTAGCAGTGATAGGGACAAAGGAGGAAACAGTGTGATGTTATTATAGAGCAAAGGCAGACTGCTGTTCTTTAGCAAAGAATGATTATATGGCGAGAGCTGTAGTTACTGGCAGTGCGTCTTTTTTATTATTTCCAAGCTGATTTATGGGCACTTATCCTCTATAGATGTTGCTCATACCACCAGCACTGGAAGGAGTAAGTGATTCCAACTATATGTGAATGATGTCTGTGTGTTCTGATTTGACAGTGTGTGTGGAGGCTAACCACATCCCAAACCTCTGCTCTGAATACACACAGTTTAAAGTGATAACATCTTCATATGTGACTCCAAGTAACGCCAACAGGCATATTTCTTCAAAATGTCGGCACGGTCATGAGGGTAACCTCGCTCTGATTAATAGTATTCAAATTGGATCCATTAAACCTTGGTCACAATCTGAAACCTTTTGTCTTCACTCTGACGGATGTTACAAGAATACACGTGGAGAAACACTCTCTCTCTCTCTCTCTCTGTCTCTCTCCTCCCTATGGCTCTGTTGCTCCTGATTTCTTGGAACGTTTGCCTCCCTTTTGTCTTCCCAGAACCCTCTGGTACATGAAAGAAAAATGAACACAACTTCCCCCACATCCTCCTCCTCTTCTCCGTATTCACTCTCCTTGTTCTTTTTCTGGGAGCAAAAGGGGAAAAAAAATAGAGTAAGAGATGTGTAGAGAGTGAGGGAGAGGGGGGGAGAGAGGGGCTTGATATATAGATTAGGAAGAGAGAGCAAGGGACATGAAGAGCAAGAGAGCAAAGCAGGGGGGGAAATGAAAGATATGGTGAAGGGATGGATGGCAAAGAAGACTCACTCTCTCTCTTCCCCCCGCCCCCCGCCCCCCGCATGCCAAGCAGAAGCAGCGCTGGATGCTAATTACTTATTAGATTGCAGATATGTGCGGCAGGGTAGTAGGGCTAATTAGGTTAGCGCACTGCTAAAATGAAATGTCTTAATGCTGACGCTACTTACGGGTATCTCCACCCCAGCCCACCCTCTTTCACTTCCTGTGAGCCCAGTCCAGCTCCTTCCAAAGTAAGTCAACCTAAATGATGGACAGCAGCTGAAGGACAGAGAAGGGTTGCCTGGAAAATACGGACAGAAAACCGTCCAGACAGGAGGAGGGATGGGTCGGCCTCAGACGGCTTTAATTATCCTGCTGACCTTTCCAGCAGCAGAGGGAGGAGAGAAGGAGGAATGTGACTCAGATGGCATGCAGCAGCTCATTGCTGAAGTGTTAAAAAACAAACTGTCTTTATGTGAAAACCAACATTCATTCATTTAAATCAACGTTCATTTAAATGCCTAAAGCGACCTACAGGTTTACCTGACTGGGGCCTCTACTGGCTTGTGTGCTTGGAGCAAAGGATGGAGGACAAATAAAGACTTGTAGGGAGAATGCAGGGTTGGTATCTATAAAACGTCAATGTTGTTTTCTTCTACATTTATCATTAACTTATCCGAGTAGTTTTAGTCGTACTGGTGGTTTGGTTTGTGCTTTGACAATGCCAGTCAGTCCATCCCTCTGATCCAGACTGAAATAGCTCAACAACCTTTGTTGTTATAATAGAATCTAATCTAGACTTTTCATCTAGTCATTATATTTGCCCAATATGATGATAGTTGTGTTTGATGTCTAGTGTTGAGACAGTTGATTGATCTATGTGTTAAAGGCAATCAATGCTGCTTCCAGCAGTGTAAGGATTTTGCTTAGCTTAGCTTATTTTGCCGAGTTGTAATAAAATGAAACTTTCCTTCATGTGCTTCATGTTTTACCATCTCAACTCCTACGTCCTGACCACCCAAGAGGCTTCTAACATCCCAAAGTTAAAAGAGTGATTTAGGATTTACAGCCTGCGTTTGTGAAATTAACTAAATTACTTTTTCAACTTTTAAACCCTTTCCCTGAAAAATCTAATTCTCTAAATGCTTTTTTAAAGGTTTTTATTTAAATATGTTTAGTCAGAATCACTTGAAAAAAAAAAAATGGTTCTGCCACTGCTCTTGCAATAAAGACATTTATTGGATCGATACATCAGTTTAACAATTCAAACTCCTGTAGATTTTTATTCATGCTGCTTGAAATTGTTCTTGGGGCTAACATGTCACATGATTCCGCACAATATTATTCATGCACCATCCAAAGTCCATTGCGGGAATTATATTTTTCAGGTCTGAATAAAATGTATTTATATTTGAACAAGCTATATACATAGTATTATGTTAAAAACTATATTTGTGATATGTTAATCACAACACTGGAAATACAGTGAAGGTATAAGTATGCATTGTAATTAAATGTTTAGTAACAAATGTATTTAGCCGGAAATCCATTAGTTCGCTGATTTATGTTTTTTTCTTTAGACCTGACAGACATAAAGGAATGTAAAACACATACAACATAAAATAAAATGCATGTGACACAGAAGAAAGGAAAATGAATTATATTACAGAAAACCAAGGAATCGGATGGAACAAAGAAGCAGAACTGAATTGTGATGGATGATGAAACAGAAAACAGACTGAATGTAAAGCGAGGGAAACATGGACGACAGAAAGCACTGATAAAGGTCAAATGTTTTTTTGTGGCAAACAACTGGAGACATTTAAAGCGTGTGTCCACTTCATAATACTGTTACTGCCGCTGGTCTAATTCATCTCCTTCTTTGATTTGACCATTTACCAGGCTTGAAAAATGTCCTGTCTGTTTCCTTTCATTAGGTTATGAGTCACCGTTATGAAACATTTGCACACACACATTTCATCTTAATCTGAATCATTAATATTCACATCTACACATTTGTGCAGATTGTTCTGCAAAGTTCTCTGCAATAACAAAAAACAGAAACAAAGTGCTCTTGTTGGAAAAACACTATATTATCTGGTATATCAGATTTTATTACTTTTAAGAAATTATGCTGTGATCTGAGTTATTATTACGTTTTTTGATTTCCAAAAGGTTTAACTCTTTCTGTTGCCTAATGAAGTGACAATGACAAGATCTACCTTGTGAAGTTGGTGTGGCTATCTACCCATGTAAGCACTCTATGAACCTGCTAAGGCTGCTCTGTGCTGTTGTAAAAAATTTAACAATTTGCTTGGGCAAAGTGGTAAAATCTTCAGACACACAGTGGGGTGACTCATTTTGTGAATATTTATTTTTATATGAATGTATGCAAATGTCTTCAGTATTAGAACAGCAGATATTTATATCAGTCGTGCCTGCTTGCCATTTCCTTTGCTCATGCAGTCGTATTTGACGCGTATCTGCTTCACAGCAAATGCGATGCAGTCTTTTTGAATGTGCAAATTCAAAACACACGTCAACACAGGGCAGACTGAGCTGTCGACAGGTGTAGTTCCGCTAAGTGGCATTTTTCTTGCTCCTGCAGTTGCAGATGCACCCACACACACCCTCCTGAGTTCCGTACAGTAAAGCTCTTTCATGTTTAAATTTACATGCGCATCAAGAACAGACTTTGAATGATGACTGCAGTTTTCATCATATACCACTGATTCGTGTTTCTAAAAAGCCTCTTTGTGTTTAAGCAGGGTGGATGTTTAACCTGGTTTCTCTGGCTGAGAGACATTTGCATTGTCTATCTCTGTCTGAAAGTATAAATACAGAGCCAGATGCTTATTGTGTGTACGTGTGTGTGTGTGTGTGTGTGTGGTTCAAATCAAATCAAATCAAATCAAATTTTATTTGTATAGCCCAAAGTCCCAAAATACATTTGTCTCAGAGGGCTTTACAATCTGTACAGGGAGTGACACCCTCTGTCCTTAGACCCTCGATTCTAGTGAGAAAAAACATGTCCACCAAAAAAACCTTTTAACAGGGAAAAAGGTGGAAGAAACCTCAGGAAGAGCCACAGAGGAGGGATCCCTCTCCCAGGACGGACAGACGTGCAATGATGTCACATGTACAGAACAAATCAACACACACATATTGTTCAGGTGTGGGGATGTATATCTGTTCACACAATCATGTTGTGTGGGCTCGCCTCCCTTATGGGAACAAATAGCAAGTCCCCTTCATATAAATCATTGATTTTCGGGTGAAGACTTGGTTTAAAGTTAAGGTAAGGTTAGGATTATGTTAAGATAAGTGTAGGGATAGAGTTAAGCATGTGGTGGTTAAGGTTAGGATAGGATAGGTCTCCAGGAAATGAATGCGTGTCACCTGAAGAGATGGAAACTCAACATATATATGTGTGTGTGTGTGTGTGTGTGTGTGTGTGTGACATTCTTTCATTGGCTATAAACACAGCATCTGTGAAAATGGCCTAACTAAAGCGAAGTGGAACAAAGGCTGAGGGGACGTAACAGGTCAGCCGCTTAAGTGCCAATTGATTTAAAACACGTCGACAAAAAGGTCATTCCAATCCAACTCTATTGATAAACAAAATAAATCCAGTATTCTAAGCTGACAGTGTACTGACCTACAGCGGATTGTTTATTACTTTGTCCAGGCTATTATAATCCTCTGTTATTGCTCAACTACTGTATGTGTCAGGGCACTGAGTGGATTTATGCAGGTTTGAAAGTATGAGGTAAATGCAGACGCTGATGCAGATATTTCGTTGTGGCTTGATTTAATGCTTATGACTAAGATCTCTTGTTGCTGCATTTCCAGTAAGCATCCAATGAACATCCTGTCCTACAAATCATATGTAGAGATAGCCAAAGACAAAACTAAATAATGGATTGATGCAATGTGTGTTATATTTACATACAGTATTGGGCTGCATAAAAAAAAGCCACCACCTCTAAAGGCTCACTGCGGTTTTGATTATTCATTTATTTTTAGTCATTTTGTATTGTCATTTTTCAGGTTAATTATGACTGGGGGTTGAAAACTTGAAGACAAGTTGTCCTAATACTTAACCTAAAAAATCCCTGCCACAACACATTCACATTGCCTCTCCATAGATAGGAACAGAAAAAGGTACCATACCATAAGAACTATAGATGATGACCAATGCTGCCTAAAGGCGTTGGATTAGGATCAGGAGCACATACCCTTCGACTTAACTGAATCCTTTCACTTCCTAACAAATATTAATAACATTCATTTAAACAAAGGGCCCGGCTCAGTGGAACCTTGGCTTCCTGGGTGCTCATTAGGCTCATGGTTGGGAATCTTTTCAGGTATGTTAGTCATGTCAATCAAAGCATTTATGCCCTCTCATGGACCGGCTGTGTTTTGATTAAATCAGTCTACTAAAATGCAATTACAATTACATGTGATTTAATGAAGTTGACTTATTGTTTTGGATGCAGTGGCTTCGTTCTTTGTTCCGATCTTCGTATGTGCATCTTCCTCTCTGCCTCACTCAGCCTCCAGCTCTTTTTTTATGTTCTTCTTTTCTCAAACCAGTTCTCTCTAATTAGCAGGAGAAAGGACACACTCCATTAAATGAGTCCATATTTGATCTCGTAGCTCCCACCACCTCCCACCAATTCCCACCAACACCCCTTTTTGTTGTTGTTGCATAAGAGAACAAACTGTCAGTTGTGTAAGACCGCTTTTTAAGTGGTGAGCGGAGTTATATTAATGTAGATGCTGCAATGTAATTTATATATTTTGGATTTCACCTCATTTAACTACCCAGACTGTGTGTGTGTGTGTGTGTGTGTGTGTGTACACGTGTGCATGTGTGTGTCCTCTCTTTGTGCAGTAGATAAATGTATTTTTGCAGTGCAGTTGTTACAGTGATTGTCTTGTTTTCAGTGCAAGGCACCAGTAAACCCTGGGACAGATGCATTGTGGGTAGGTGGGATCAGGATGAAAAGGGCTGGGTATCCCTGGGATAGAGTTACTTAACTAAGTTTAGAAAAAAAAAAGACCTGCAGGCATCACTGGTAGAAGGAGGCAGCGCTGATTTGTCTCAGCCAGCAGCGAAGTTTACAAGAACATACTGTATGTGGCAAACTAAGATAATCAGTTAGGCTATATACAGACAGCTGCAGTGTCTGGGAGACTGCCGACATTCAAACATGGTTACATGTTTATGCTTCTTGAACAGGTGTTTTGATAAAGTATTAGCTTTTTATTTACAAAGGTTTGTTGCAGATATCTCCTCTTCACTTGGATCACTGTCTCCACCTCTCTGCCCTGCTGTGCATGTGTGTGCAGGATAATACGGCATTGGAGTGTATTGACGCTTCAGTCTTTAGTAGTTTAGTCCCAGGGCATGTTTAATACTGACCCACTCTTTAGTCTGAGTCTGAGTCGCCAATGTCCAAGTCCAAATGTAGTCAATGAGCGAGTCCAAGTCTGAGTCATCATTGGACAAGTCCAAGTCAAGTCACGAGTACTGAAAATCAGAACTCAAGGCCGAGTCCTGGATTTAAGTACTACAACACTGGTGTGTGTATATAATTTTATGTGTTTATTATTTTTATTTTTGTTTATTTATTTGTATGTGTTTTATTATTTTGTGTGTACGCAGGTTCTTTTAACATTTTTTTTAAATATACTTCTCTTGTGTCAGGTGGACATCTGTTATGTCTTCATACAGCACAGGGATATGATGTGTCCATAATGTGTTTAGTTAAAATGCCCTTTTTAGCAACTAAGAATCTTACATTTTACAAAAAAACATTTTGTAAGCGTTTAGAATTTAACAAATGTAAAAGCAGAAACCATGACAGTGTAGATACAGTAGTTAGCCTTAGGTCTATATAGAGAGAGCTAATGAGGTTTACCAGTTATGAGCTCTGTTCTCAACAGATAGATGACTAGCTTGCTAGCTAACACGGGAAAACATCCACAACACTGGACGTTTTGGAAGTTTAAAAGTTTTGATTGAGATAGTGTTGCTATTCCTTCATTTCTATTGTTTATGCTAAGCTAGGCTAAACACGCTAAACTGCAGAACTCAAAAAGGTAGAACTAATTTGGATATGTTGTTATAAGTGGTGGGCCGTTAACGGCGTTAAAGCGCTGCGATAATGTGAGACTCTTATCAAGCGATATAAAAAATACTGCCGTTAATCTATTATCAAAATTGGGTTTGGAGCTGGGTCCTATAATAAGCAAACTGATGACTTTCACCGTGATATTTTAGCGCGGATGTATACATATTTGCGCTGTAGGGGCCGAGAACTAGTTTTTGAAACTCTACGCACCTGTGAATTACCGAACTACCACACCAAACGTGATAGTCTATCATGATGCAGCCACGAAGACGCAAGGCTTGCTTCAGGGAAAATTCATTTTTAAGAAGCTTCCTGATGGTGGCATCAACAAGACTAAGTGTAATGGTCCCCGTAATTTTGTGGCAATCTTCAACTGCTGGTTAAGTTTATGGTTTTTATTTTCTCTTTTCAACTTAATACAAAGAATATAGCATAAACTATGAGCACCGTAAGAGTTTGTGCCTCATTACGGCTCCAAACTGAAAACATTGGCTAGATAGCGCTATGTGACCATCTCTTACGAGCGCTGTAGTCTCACTGAACGATTACTGCTACAGGTACAGTAGCTCGGACATTAAACTTTTCAAAATAAAAGTTCCTCTTACCACAGTGCATAGAAAGACATATAGGTCCTCTGTACAAAAACAAAACTGACTGCTAGTAGAAAGATATTAATGCAGTATCAAAAAATAGAAATTATCTTGCATATTAATAACGTAATTCACCTATAATAATGGTCCTTTTATGGGGTCATTTACACTAAGGTTGTGTTCACCTTAGGCAATGTAGAATTGGTTTACTGTAGGAGATCTTCCAGTCTCAAATACCACCTGAACGCAAAGCATCCCTTTGCTATAAGCAGTCAGTGATGCATCCTGTTCTAATGCATCCCCTGGCTTAAGAAACCCGTTCTCAAAGACTTACTTTTGGTCAGTACTTAGGTATTTCGCATTCTGAACGAGCCATTTTAATCTAGATTAATTTCAAGATTTCAGTGAGATTAATCTAGATTTAAAAAATTAATCTATGACCACCACTAGTTATTATTGTTTTAGTATTGGTTGGTTGGTTGCAATGGGAGAGTAGAAGAATAAAAAGGAAATCTGCTACAGAAATAATCACTCATCAGTAATGGCATCTTAAGTGTTTTATTACATTTCTTCAGTTTATTTTCTTTGCCTTTTCAACTTTCACAGCACCATTTGGATTTAGCATCCTATATCCTGTCCTGCGAGAGGGTATAATGTGCAGTACACATAGACAACATCTGCCCGCTTAGAAATGACTGTTGTCTGCATTAGAGCATCTCATACATTTTCTAACCACAGATACTCATTTCATCTGGCCGCTATCTCCCCAGGAAACTATATGGGGAGATCTTAACTGCACTTGTTTTAATTATAGTGTTGTCTGCACTGTATAGGGTGAGATGATAGGGAAAGAATTAAATGTCTTCTGCACTGTTGAGTTGTGGAGTGCTAGGGAGTTGTTTTAGCAGTACATGGTTCTGGAAGTAAAAGTCATGTTCATTTTCTGTGTAAACAATCTCAGGTGAATGTTAGTTTGGACCGCCCCACGGTTTGGATGGGCATGAGACTCTGCAGGTAGAATCATCGGTACAAAACATCAACAAGTGTATTTAAAAATAGATGAGAAATATATAAGAACAAGTCAGTAGTTTAAATCAGTGTATATAAAAACTAAGGAGAAAGGTCTGAATGAGCTGAATGAGGGCATTTCTGTAAGAAACATCCAAACACATAGTCTAAATTTATATCAGAGTTATTGTAATACTTTCTGATGTGCTATCAGCTATCATTTATCTCAACATCTGCCATACCAAAAAGACAGACGTGTGATTTTTCTTTTGATAGAACAAATTGGAACTATGAAAAACTGCATGCTGTAACATAAACCTATAATATTGCTACATTGACACTGTTATGTTAAGAAAAACTGTGCATATGTAATGAAATTGTGGCTTATATTTTTTATATTTTTTATTTACTTCTTGTAGACATCAGATGAACTGTAGTTTAATTTCAGCAGTGTCCCAACCAATCAGATGGGGTGGTTACTGTTAAATGTAAAAGCATTCATAAATCAATATAGTGAATGTCTACTATTATCAGAGTTTTACATAACTGTGATGCCACTTAGCTATGCTAAACTGGTTGTTATCCTTTACTTTCTTTAAAAATGTAATTGTGTAAAAAAAAAAAAAAAAAAAAAATACATAGTTTAAATTCGGTATAACTCCCTCTTAATCTTCCTTATTTATAATGTGTATCATGTGTACTCAAATAAAATCAAAAACAATGCTGTTCATTTTCCACTGTACTGGTCTCCATTAGTTTTTCGCTTTTAATAAAAGCCTTTATGTGCCTTTTGGAATTCATGCATTTTCAACACACCTAAAGCTTCAGTCATCAGCTATATGTACATATACCTGCAGTATAGTATATAGTATAGTACAGAAAGGGGTTTTTTTTTTGCACACACGTGAAGACACAAAAACTGGCTGACCCTACAGAAAGTGCAGGCCTTCACACATGCACGCAGCGTGAAATAACAGGAGGGAGTCAAAAGACAGCCACACCATTGCACTGTATGTATGTCTAGATGTCTGTATGAGTACACAGACAGAGGTGAAGGGACAAGATGGAGATGGGGGTGTGAGAGGTGGTCCAACAGAAAGTCCCAGTGTGATTAATATAGTGTTTACACCCAGGGTGCCGGCATCCCCTGTCCCGTTAATCTGTCCTGCTGGCGATTTGCCGACTTTAATGTGAAATGAGGCGTGCAGCTGAGTCATTTATCATCAGGCCTGATGAGAGGCCAGGCGGACTGCGGCGTCAGCCAACGGGATGCCATTCAGGACCTACAGCAAACGACTGGGCATCCTCAGGAACTCCAAAGATTCCAATAGAATAAAATCCAAAGAAGTCATATTATCTCAATTTAAGTCCATAAAGTACATTAAACACAGTAACTCCAACTTTTATTTTGTTCTATTTAATGTCTATAATTAGCATCCCCATTTAAATTTAGCACAGCACTGGCAGAATGCTGATGTTCTGTGATATTTAGAGAAATGCCGGACTAGCAGTCACATGTACTTGCACCATTGACTAATGCAGACCATGTTAAATAGTGTTGAATGTGCTTTCATGGCTTTCACTGGTGTCTTCAGTCAAAGTACTGAATAATAAGATGTTAATAAAATGTCCATACTTGGACAACATGGTTATATTATCCATCACAGTCAATATTGTCTTCTAACTGTATTGCAACACAATTGCTTTACCAAATAATGGCAGGTTTAGGAGTTTCATTAATGTAGATTATCTTGTGTTCACATGGTAAAGTTGTGTTTAATCAAAATGACTGCAAATTAACATTTAGACAGTCCTCATTAAGCCCATGTGGTATTTGAGACTTCTCATCCCTCCACACAAAAACAACACTCAGTCATGTAGAATATGTGAAATTTTTAAACATGTCTTTTCAGATGGATGATGACAGTACACCAAAGTAAAAAAAAGGTTCCTCACATCTGTCTCTTCATTTAAATGTGTGTAAATAGGTCTTCACTTGTATTCAATGTAGCAGCACAGTACAAATTATGGAATTTACTGGTACTGGTGAAATATTTTGGATACATTCACACTTATCCACACTACTCTGAAGCCCTAAAACAGTCTTTTGACAACCCTGCTGTTTTAGTTTACGTTTGTTGTATTTCATAATACACCGCTTTGAATACAATATGTAATACATTTCCTCACATTTTGTAGTAAATTATTGAGGCTTTTTATGATAAAAATGTTATAATACTGTACATTATGTAACAACCAGCCAAAATGTTTGTCTTCTTCTTCACACATTATATTTTTTAACAATTACGATAAATTAAACTTTCCAAATAATGTAATTGTATGTTATAGTTGATTATGATCTTGTTCTAAATTGCCACATAATTAACATCATTTTTCATCATCATCTTACAAATACAGCCAAACTCAGGGACTTCTGCAATGGTGTTTTGACAGGGCTCCCTAAAAACACCATGAAGAAGCTTCAGCTTATTCAAAATGCAGCTGCTGGAGTTCTTACAGGGACCAAAAGGTCAGAACACATCACCCCGATTCTTCCTGTCAGCCACAGCATTGAATATGAGGCAATGCTTCTTGTTTATAAATCAATACATGGAGTGGGATCAAATATATCACAGACATGTTTAAGAAGTCTCGCCTGCCAGACCTCTCAGGTCAAGTGGGAGTGGGCTGCTGGCAGTGCCAGAAAGTTGTGAAAAGAGTGTGATAAGTCCTGCTAACCCGTCCTCTCCTTTAAAAAAAGCAGAATATTGAGTGATAACCCACTAGTCTAATATGTATACTGTTTATACTGTAGCAGCCTGGTGTAGTTTTCAGGTGATTTAAAACATGTGCTTTAACAGCGCTGGTGCAGCACTTTTCAGAGGCTGTAGATTTAACATACCGTATTTTTCGGACTATAAGGCGCATCTAAAATCATTAAACTTTCTCAAAAATCAACAGTGCACCTTATGTATGACCTTTGGTTGTGTTTACTAACCTCGAACCGATTTTATGTTGTACACATTACGGCTAATAACGTATCACTCCGCGAGTCAGGAGCCTCACAGAGACCGGAATCATCACTGAACAGCCCGGTGACAGCAACGAGACTGACTCAGATAATGACGAGAGGGATCCGGGCTGCTGGAGCTTAAAATCACACAACTGTTAAACTCTGAACAACGGTTTGTTTCGTTTTCGCTTATTGCGCCTTATAATCAGATGCGCTTTATAATCCAATGTGCTTTATATGTGGACAATGACAGCAATTGACATGTTAATTGATACTGCGCCTTATAATCCGGTGCGCTTCGTGGCCCAAAAAATACGGTACATGTATCTGTCCTGCTGCCTTCAGATGCTGCAGGGATTTAATGAAGCGTAGCAGACGCTTTTCATACCGCAAAGCAGCTGTGGACAGCTACTTTGACAGTTACTGTAATAATCACATTCATTCGTGTATAGATCAGTGCAGACTGGTGGCCTGGTAGGATAATTGTATCAATGGTTACACCAGCACATGCATTTCCAATGTAAGTGAATGTGATGTGTGTTTTCAGAACAGAGATTGATTCTGAAACAGCGCTAAAAGGCTTGTGTGAAGATTTTGAAACGCTGATATAAAATGAAAACATATTTGTGTGGATGAAACCTCGGGCATAAAGGAGACCTCTTGGTGTAACTGCAAGCATTCAGGGTGTTAAATGTGACAGAGAAAGGGAGAATTCAGTCTGAGTCATGAAGTGAGACGTGACTTTGAGGCATCACAGAATGTGGATGACTTGTTAGCAAAGCTGTGGCGTTGGAGAGACAAAGGTTGCAAGAGGTATTTTTAGTGCAGAGCTTCTGAAGTACACGTGCAGTCTAGCCTGTTGCTTCACTCTCCCAGCAGGGCCACGATGGAAGCAAGCTAAATGGATTATAGCGAGGATGTGGCTGCACAATGCACTCTACCTTGTATGTTCTACACCCTGCAGACTTGACACCTGAATTACAAAACTGAAGTCTTCGATGTCTGTGTCGCTGTGTGTAATGGAGATATGTTTGCAGACATAAAAGACATACCTTGCTCAAGACTCAATAAGTCCTTAAATGCTTTGATTACTTAAACCACTAACAAACACACCAGATGTAATCAAGACCTTCTGTCTTGATTACATGTCACCATGAAAAGAAATGTTTGTACAATATATGCATCATGGTTCATGAAGTAATGTTGGTGACAGACTAGAAAGGAAGTAATGTCTTCACACTGAGGCTAGAAGTGAAAATATGGCTCTTCTCACCTGGCTTCAGATGTCAAAATCGTTGCCCACATCGCTGAGTATTCAGTAATTCAGAAAGGCCTGGTCAACATAAGCAAATGTTTATACACAGATTTAAGCTTGAACCTCCCAGTGTCAGAGACAGGGAAATATTGAGACTAAACATAACATAGTCTTTTTTTTACTTTTTGCTCTTTGCAATTGAGTTGTTCTTAGTTCTTAGTTTGTTCTTGACACTTGGCAGTGTTAGTGGATACATTTATGTGTGGCTGACCTTTTGAGGGGCACAGCACTCCATTCCCAGCCTCATTTCTTATTCTTCTGGCTAGGATGGTTAAATCTAATTTGTGGAAGGTAACAACTCCTTCCATACAACCATGAAAGGCAAACTTCTACACTGCGGTGCCACTGTGATAAACAACCTGGCTCTGCTCCAATAAGGAATGATGAATTGTAGACCGTCTTTGTGGACTCATTTGCTGCCATTTTTACACCCAAATGAGATTCATTTAATTGTGAGTCATATTCAGTCTGTGCTGCAAAATGTTCTCGTATTCACAGACCGTTCACCTTGCTGTTCTCCTCGATGCTGCTCTTTATTTTACATATTTTCAAGTTCACTCTCATCAGTATTTTACACCGTGTGGTTGGATCATCACAGGTTTGAAGGCACAATTGATGTTGCACACATATTTCTTGCAAATGTTCTCTCATAGAAAAAAAAAAAACAAATATTCCTGTGGCTTCAGAGAAAAGCGGATTTGTGTACTGATATTCAGCCGTAACCCCATCTGAACATAATAATGCATGATGTAGTCTATAATCCATTGTGTCAATGCACAGAAATGCGTAGACGTTGTAACGTATTGACAGGATGCGCTGTCTGATGAATGTGAGTGTGAATAAGCATATATGGGAAATAGATGAAAGGATGCCAATCTGAAATAATGGGTTTTATTATCCCGTGCCACTGTCACCATTTACCCTCCACTACAACAGCTACAGTGTATTTTCCTCCTTCCTTCTCTGAAGCTCAGTGGAAATGTTTACTGTGCTGCAGCTTTGTGTTTGTTCACTTCAAGGTCACTCTATTCAATTACAGGCCAAGCAGAACTCATAAACAAGTGACATGAACTGAAAGTATACCATGTATCAGGAGAGAGGTTGGGGGGTATGCTGACTGTATGCGCTCTGCTTTGTATGTCAATATCTAATACCCTTATTGTTGGATTGAAACAAGGAGGCAGTGATTTAACAATGGGATTCTCAGTGGAGGGCTAAACCCAAAATCCAGTGAGCATGTTCCAAAAAAAAAAATATATATATATGAAAAGGTAGCACATCTCTTATTTAGAAATGAAGGGAACAGGAACAGAATGGAGAGTCAACTTGATAATAAGTGATGTGATTGGTTGGTGTTCTATCAGCATGTTTCTCATCTGGAACAGAGCTATGAAATAACAAAGTGCTATATTGGAGTGTTGCATCAGTGGTCATTTCATGTCATTCTTGTGTATGACCAGTGTCCAGTTCACCTGCATGAATTGTTTTAAATGAAATAGAAATTCAGTTAGAAGATAAGTGTGTGCATTCTGTCTCACTCGGTACAGCTGTACACATGTAGGCTACGGTTGTTCGATATATTTGACAGATGTTTTGCTCATTTTATTATATTACTTGTAATTAATACTCTAAAATGCTAACATTTATGAGCGATGCTAAAAGCCACGCTTTAAGAGATAATCCAGTGAGTTTACATTTAAAAGAGTAGATTTGTTTTCTCCTTGACAAAAACAGACATATTTGGAACATCACATTCATTTCTACTAAAAAAATAGAATTTAAACCAGAGAATAAGAATAAGTCATCCATATTTTATTTTCACATGAATGTAAGCGCAACAACGGCAGAAATGGGATACTTAGAAGAGGACTTTAAAACAGTTAATCATGCTCCTAATAAATTTTAAGTCTGCATGAAGATTAAAAATGTGCTTCACAAAAGGACAGCCAGACAGTTAAAAAGATTGACTGAACCACTCCAAACACTATCGTCGATTTCTCTTGAGTGTATTGAGTATATAATTATATTAATGTATGCATGTGTTGTATGTTGAGTGTGTATGTGTATCTGCTGTCAGTCAGAGCATTCTGCTGATGTGTCAAAATGTCGGTGGCTTCCTCCGTCGATATTATTTGCCACTCTGTGTGCAGCCTGAGCTGGGTGGGCTGGAGGAGAGCAGAGAGCAATAACTGCGAATGAGGGAAGCAATAACTCTGCTGGCTCCCTCATCAAATCAGAGCCAACTGATGCAGAATAATCAGCAATTGAAATCAGAGGGAGAAAAAAGCTGAAGTGACAAAATGGGAAATGTCATCATGAGAAGAGCAATAATAAAGGAATCAATGAGGTGCAGTTGCCGGTGCATTTCTGTGAGGCAATAAGACGATGGGGGCAGAGTTCTGCCTTCATTCTGTTTTCAGACAGAGGAGGGAAACTGACGTAGATTTTAGAAAGGAGCAGCTGTCTGGTATAGGGTCAGTATAGAACCCACATCTCTGAGAAGAAGGCAACAAACAAACAAAGACTTTTGACAGATTTGTGAAATAAAAACACATTCAAAAATATGTATGTAATGTGGGATAATCCATAACCTTCCATATACAAATGCATACATACATACATTGGAATACAATGGATGTTTTACTATATAATTTACAGCTAGTTCATGGAAGCAATTATATGATCTTTTATATTTATATGATTTACAACTGAATGAGGGAAAAAGCATGTTGTGTGTTTTGCATACAGAAGCAACAGCATTCAGTATGTTTATATATATATATATATATATATATATATATATATAGTGGCCATAGTCATGTCTTTACTTTAGCACATTGTAGAAATCTATGTTTTAATGATGTGATGATGCATTCTGAGCATGGCTGTACACGCTGAGGACGGATGATGAGGAGCAGAGATCAAGTTAAAATTAAAATGATCAGACATACAAAAGAGTTTTGAGTAGCATCTTATATCTTGACACTTTGATGATATCAGGCTGTCAGAACTGGTCTATTTATAGTGAGAGTTGGGACATTTTATAAAATTAGATTTAGGGATTTGCTGCAGTCAACAGACAAAAGGTGTTTTTGTTTTTTGTTTTTTCCCCCTGATGTATTTCCCATCAAGAACACAAAGCACATATTTGGCCATAACGTCTTCATATTATGTGTGAAGAAATGCCTTCAATCTAAATTTAAAGCAACATTTGAACACACACACACACCAGCAACATTGAAACGTGTTAAGTGATTAACTTCTGCTCCAGTGGTATAAAGCAGCTCTGTCTCCTGCAGTGAGTCATCATGAATCCCACAGTGTTTGTTTTTTCACAGGAGTTTGTTAAAAGCAAAGCCATGTATTTTCCTCAACTGTCACACTCACATTCATTGCTTTCTTGTCTAAATTGTTATTGTTCCACCCATGACCCATTTTCTCTCAGCCAGCCACCCACCCACACACACACACACACACACACACACACACACACACAGACACACACATATATATATATATATATATATATATATATATATATATATATATATATACAAACAAATCTCTGAAATACACACATCACAGGGGACAGAAGCACATTCATTGTTAGACCAAAAACCCAGAGCTGCAGTCATATGCTGGCACACCCACACTGAATGTGCGACATACAAACACAACAGGGGACAAAAACGCTGTCTTTTTTTACTCACTTCTTACTGAAGTGTTTTGTACAATAAACAAGTGTCAAATAGCAACAAAAATACTCGGCTTTCATTTAAAGGAGGAAGTGAAAAGAGCAGAGTCAGACTGAGTAACAGTGATATTATACATACTACTATACGTATTATACATATAAAATACATACAAGAAAAAATAAAGGTGTAAAAACATTAAACATGAATAATAATAAAAAAAAGAAAAACAGACTAGAAACAGAAATTTGTATGACTCTATATGTTTGTATATAACAGAATACCAAAACTGCCTGATGTTGAATTATATTGTTAATCCTGAAACCTCGATCTGCAACATAAAGTTTAATGATTTTATGGTATTAGACCGAATGTGTCATACATTTCATCTTATTTCATCATCTGTCGATGTCTGCAACACTTACATGCCATTTGTACTTTAAAGGAGTTATTACTATTACTACTGAGTATGTCCACTGCAGCCCAGCAAGCAAAGTAGGGATTCCCATGTATACATACATATACATATACATACACTCAGAAAACATGTATCAGAGGTTAGTATAAAACATGAAAATCTGAATGTTCATATTAAGACTGAGGCAGACATGTTCACATATGCAATTTGCACATACTGTATGGTAATACTAATAGAAGTAAAAAGTGAATAAAAAATCAAGATGAAATAATTCAGAATAGTTACACACACACTCACACATTACACATATTAGAAGATGCTGACTGGAGTCAACATTATAAACAATCAGAGAATTTGCAAAAGAAACTGAGAAGGAAACCCAGTTTGAGCGCACTAATAGGTGCAAAGTGCATGAAAACAGTTCTGAGCCATGACGACAATAAAATGAGAACTTTAATCCAGATTCACAACTTGTGTAAACTCCCTGTCCTCACCCCATTTATCGATCAAATGTACCTACACAGAGATCCTGCAATACCATCACTAATAAAGAGAAAACTAACTTTAAAAAAAAAAATGTAGTTACACTTTAAGCTACCTCAGGCACACACACACAAACACTCCCACAGTCTATCTGTTCTCTTCCCCCCCAGCCTCCTACAGTCTCACTGTTACTTCAAATGTGTCTGCAGAGAGCCAGCTTCAGCTTTAATGGGACATAGTCTTCCATGCTATTTGGGGATTTCAGCAGGTTTACCAAGCAGTGTTGTTCATGCTGCAAGTACATACCCTAATATGCCACAATCTGCACTCCACTTAGTCAGGAGAGAATATTTTCACGAAAAAAAAAAAAAAAAAAAACTCTATAGAACATCATAAAAGCTGACCTAAAAAAAGAGATAAATACACCCCTCCGCATGCACACACACACACACACACACACACACCACCCTGAAGTCTTGCTCTCGGCTGTTATTACCAAATTTAAATATAATTATGACATCCATTATGAGAGGGGACAAACATGACATGGAAATAATTAACTCCACCACAGAGAGCGTTGAAAAACGCTGCACAGTGATGGTGGCCATTTTGTTTTCCGTGTTTCTCATCCATTCCCTTTATACCCAAGAGAGACAGAGAGAGACGTGAAGAGAGAGAGAGAGAGAGGATGAGGGCTATAGTAGAGGCTAAGCTGTGTGTTGAGGTGCTCAGAAAGTCATTATGTTGGTCCAGGTAATGGGAAGGCCTGGGGAAAGTGTGCAATAAGAGGGACTTGGCTTATCTCCCACCTAGACTGGCCTGAATACCATTAATTACATGTTCCCTGTGTCTGCCTCGGCTCTCTCTGTCTCTCTGTAGAGGCCGCCTCACTCTGAAGAGAAGTGAATTTTTCCTTTACACCCCCCCTTCCCCCACCCTCGCTACACACACACACAGCTCCACCACCTTCTATATTACACTGTCCTTCCTCTACGCTGCATCCCCTACCCTGATACTTACTGATAATAGAGAATGTTCCACTCAAATTATTTGTTAGCTGCCAGAAGGCAACAATACTGGTCAGCTGGTCAGTTAGTCAGATGATGAACTAGTCCTTATCGCCTAAATGACCCGTGTGACCATTACAAACATGATTTATGTCAGTCTCTCTAATATCCCACCTCTATGGTGAAGTTATAAGAAACTAATGTTGACTGGCGCTGTAGAGGTGGTAAATGAAGAAAAAACAAATATACGTTCAGCAGTTTCAGCAGTTTCTTATCTACATACTTTGTGATTTTGGCCTATAAAAATAAAATTACAACTCCTGGGTCCAGTTCATAAATGTAGTTCTGGTTTAAAAATGTCTCTGTCCCATCAATGGAAACTACACATTACATCAACATGACAGGTTACATTCACACAATTCTGTATTATATATATATATATATATATTATTAGTGGTGGGCCGTTAACGGCGTTAACTCGCTGCGATAATGTGAGACTCTTATCGAGCGATATAAAAAATATCATAAATAATAAATATCTATTATATCAAAATTGGGTTTGGAGCTGGGTCCTATAATAAGCAAACTGATGACTTTCAATGTGATATTTTAGCGCGGATGTATACATATTTGCACTGTAGGGGGCGAGAACTAGTTTTTGAACTTCTACGCGCCTGTGAATTACCAAACTACCACACCAAACGTGATAGTCCAGCATGGATCAGCCATGAAGCCGCAAGGCTTGCTTCAGGGAAAATTCATTTTTAAGAAGCTTCCTGATGGTGGCATCAACAAGACTAAGTGTAATGGTCCCCGTAATTTTGTGTCAATGATCTTCAACTGCTGGTTAAGTTTATAGTTTTTATTTTCTCACTTCAACTTAATACAAAGAATATAGCATAAACTATGAGCACCGTAAGAGTGTGTGCCTGATTACGGCTCCAAACTGAAAACATTGGCTAGATAGCACTATGTGACCATCTCCTACGAGCGCTGTAGTCTCACTGAACGATTCCTGCTACAGGTGCAGTACCACGGACATTAAGCTTTTCAAAATAAAAGTTCCTCTTACCACAGTGCATAGAAAGACATATAGGTCCTCTGTACATAAACAAAACTGACTGCTAGTAGAAAGATATTAATGCAGTATCAAAAAGAGAAATTATCTTGCATATTAATAACGTAATTCACCTTAAAGGAGGATTTTCTTATCCACAAGTGGTTGACTAATACTGTCAGTAGTGACAACACATGGCCAGATTTGCATATAGAAGTGATGTATAGTTGTGATAATCATGATACCCTAGAATGAGTTCTTTCATTTAGTTTTTAGTGACACCAACATCGTGATTGGCTCATTTCCCACCCAATATTTTTTATAATCATCATGATGTTCATTCTGTTCGTTTGTATTTTGAGGTGGAATAGTTATTAGCCTCTGCGGGATGACAGCAGGACTTTTTTAGCATTAGTGTATTATTATCTACTGTCAATAACACACCTCTCACTTCAAGAATTGTTTTACAATGTAGCTCTTGTCTCCCAGTCCTCCTAAATATATTAGCTTCTGCTTGCCTCTGAATAATTACTGATTAGAGGAAGGAGAGGGGAAAAAAAAGACTCATTTGAAGTCAGAGGAAGGTTTCCACATCGCCTGCATATTTCACAGCCATGGGCTGTCACAAGGTGCATGCACTGCAAGGTAACCCTCATCCTAACCCCAGCAGTTTTGATGCGCCTCAATTACTTCTGCCTTCTGAAAGAGAAAAGGCCCATAGTGGGTCAGGTGCAGTTAGTGTATGTCAAGATCATTATTCTCCTAATTTGTGTCACCCAGCAGATTACTTGCCAGTGACACTGTAAAATATAAAACAGTGTGTAGGCCTGTAGGGCTGCCAGTTTCACTGCTACCACAAATCATCTTGTAAAACATGTTTTAGAATCATGTTAGAAATGGCTAATGTAACCATTAATTGATTAAGTCATTCTAATAATGACATTGATTCTTTTTAAACATTTTAAGCCACGCTGTGATTAACCATTTGAACATGAATGACACAATTATCACCAAAAGGTGCCCCTCGTCATAACTCACAGATATGCACACACACACACACACACACACACACACACACACAATCCAGAAGTGTAAATTCAGTAAGAAATCCAAGCTTTGTGTTGTTCTTTGGATCGTCCTGTTACAAGTACACCTGTGATCAGAAAAATGACACTGGCTTTTTCCTGGATTCTACTGGCTGTCATTGCACTAATTACTGGAACACACTTCATTCTCTTGTCCATTTAAGCTTTGTATTTATGGTTTGTGTGTATTGGAAAACCATTTTCAGACACTTGCCTCTAAAATGAGCTGATTAATTTTTGTGTCAGACATGTTTCCAATATGTTGTTGCCAATTACCTAAAATTATAGTGCAAATCAATCTCTCTGTGTCCTCTGCTTCTGTATATAAACAAACAACACACTCACTCATCATTTCTACATAATGTGTACAAGTTATTTGTGATTATTTATCCTCTAATTCTGCTTTGTGTTCTTTTCTCTTGCACATTCTGCGATGCTGTCTTCACAACAGGTAATAAGCTTCTTTTATATTTCTGTGTGAGTGTGTGTGATTGAATACTGAACAGCCAGTACAAAGGACAAAGGCTATATACTGTACATATATATATATATGTATATATATATATATATAATCCCACATACTCTACTGAAGCACCAAATGGATTTATTTGTATGTACAATTCATTTGCAGAAGAATATAGTCCCCTATAAAGCATTGTTTCCTTCTGTTTGACAACAACAGCCGTTTGAGGAAATCATTACAGCCAGAACTCAAGTCAAGCACTGAACATTGTTGCACAATTTGAGTTTTTATAATTGAAAACCATACTATGTTTACCGAGACAGTGTTTATTGCCAATAGATCTTTGATCGTCTAAACTCATCAAATATTATCAGCCATGCAAATTAAAATGGCTCCATTGAATGGGTATGAATATGAAGCTAGTTATACTACAATCAACCATTCCATTTATTCAATGAAGAGTAAAATCACATCTACATCTGTGTTTATCTCTGTGGAGAATGACTCTGTTTCTCCTTGGTTCCCAGAACTGAATGTGATAGCCGCTGAAAGGTTCTGTGTGTCTAATTCATATATGTGCTATCTCACTGGGTCAAAATAAAAACTGACTATCAAAAATTTTAAAAAATAAATAAATAAAAAGGTTTACATTCCAATGCTGTGTTTCAAGTGTTTGGCATCTGGAACGCAGCCATTAACGTCAATAAACAGAATCGGCTCATGTGTCAAGGAAAGCCTGTCGTAGACTCACATGCCAGCCTCGCTCAGTGCTGCTCACAAAGTAAATTGATAATGACAAGGTGGTTTGCCTCTCTGGACCTCACTGTTTCTAGACTTTAACAGTCGTAGCTACAGCGCCTGAGCATCCAATTAGCCTTTAATGGAGCTTCACTGAATGTAGCACATCTCCTTTCCCTAGATGTGTTTGGTGTAGTCTGCCATATAACATACTCACTGCATCCCATGTTTTAGCTCATTTGCTACAAATTACATGTATGAGATTGGAGAGCATATATATATATATATATACATTATTCCATATGACTCTTGTAATTGTATTTAGTAATTATATTTGTCTCAATTGTTGGTGGTCTAACTTTACATGTATTATTTCTTTAATGCTGGCTGCGTGTTTTTTTTGTGTGATTTTGTATATGAATATAAAAAGCTGCACTGTCTATTGCATATAATTGTTTTGCTCTGTGGAATGTAGCGCTTATGGGTGTGGTGTGAAACCAGTGTGATACTGCACCATACATCAGACTAGCGTTGCATAGGTGCTACACTACTCATTACACCACCACATTAAATCCCAGCAACTATAAATCAATCACTGCACCATAGGCATCTATGACATACTCATTCTGCCTTAAGGGGAAATGGCTTCATGATCAAAGTCTTGGATCTCCATTGCAGTCCATGTAAAGTGCTGAAAGTGCGTTGTGCCTGTTCCCTATTACATCATTGGTTGTTCTTTGCCCTAATCTTACAGTTCTTGGTTTAATAGTATAGATGCTTGTTCTTAAATTATAGTCTTCATTTGAAGACATGCACATGCCACATACGGCTCTTTACATAATGTGTGAATGCACCTTAGCTCATTACTTTAATGTGAAATCTATAGTTCAGGTGTGACCAACTCTGATTTCTTTTTTTTTTTTTTCTTTTTCAAAGTAGCAGTTTGACAAAGCCTTGACTTCCAGTGTTTTTTTTTTTTACATTTGCTCCATGCTTGTGCACGCGTGTCTCATTATTAGCACGTGGCAGGCAGTGTTAGCCAGTCCTGCTGCGAGGGCCACACTGGGAGTCTTGGCCTTCTTCGTGATCACTCTCTTGTTCAGCTCATTAAGTTGCCACCACCGACTCAATTATTCACACCATTTAGCACTTAGTCAGTCCTCCATTCTGTCTCTCTCTCTTTTCCTCTGACTCTGTCTCTCTTTCTCACCTTTTCCACGACTTGTTCCCTATTTTTACCTCACTTTCACACTCATTCTCAGTCATCAGTTAATTCACTTACTACTGAATGATATTAAACAGGGTTGGTGGATTTGTTTTAGAAGTGCGGGGGACAAGAAGTGTGTGAGTGTGAGTGTGAGTGTGTGTGCGTGTGTGTGTGTGTGTGTGTGTGTGTGTGTGTGTGTATGTGTGTGTACCTCTCATGCATTGTGCGAGGAATGACAGACACATCGTCACTTTTGGCTCCAGTCTACCTTTTATTCTGGTAACAACAGAGTGGTATTAGGCCCCTAGCAGCCAGTTTATCCAGTTTCACATTGACAAGCTCCAAAAAATACATAGAGGCATATTTACAACGACATTTTTTATCAAGGTATTAATGGAACTTATTACACATCAACCTAGAGGGAGGATACAGCAGATTTTATTGGTTGCAATATGTATACAGTATGCATTTGATTTGTGTGTCAATGTCCTCTTTGATTGAATTAAATTGTGATTGTGCCTGCTTTATTTTACCCAGTGTCTTAGTGGATGGGAATGATTGAAATTTTTACCAAGAGTGTTGTCATATAGGGATGTTTGCAGGAATACATTGATTTGCGAGTTACAGAGAATGGCAGAGAAGGGTAAAAGTGGGGAGGCAATGACCCCTTGGACCCCCTACTCCAAACACCCTTGATATGAACGTCCTTGTTATTGTTGTGCTGTTATTAGCCCTCAGCCAGGAGAGTTATATGTTCCATCATTAGCTGGATGTACCTCCAGGAAGTAGCCTGCAGTGGCCTTGGTACTCTTTGTTGCCTCTTTCTGGTTTGGACACGATTCCAGATTACATGAGGTGCTCCATTGGTGCAGACATGTTGGCTGCAGGTAAAGATGTAGAAAGAATGAAATAAAACTATCACTGAGAGAGGTTGTAAAAATGTCATAATAGAGATCATAACGGCATCAGTTTCCTTCATCTTAATGCAGGTGATCTAATTAACACAATGCTTCAAGCTGAACGGTACAAGTTATACTACCTGGTTTGTATGCTTTTACACATTTAATTAGTTAATATAGTACCTAGATTACAATGCATTGCAATGGCAAACATTGAGACACAACTAATTTTCCTTTCTGCACATTTTTGTTTCTTTTTGCTTGAATCCAGTGGAACTGTAGCAGTGCAATACTCTCACTACAAATTCTGTTGCTATTACATGCTGGTGCCACGAAATGTGTTAAAATATGTGAAATGACCACAACCACATTACATGCTCACAATACAAACTAGTGTTCCCTGAATACAAATGGTCACAGATTCCCCAAATATATGTTGGTAGGATGGGATTCTTGTCTTTATAACAAAACTGAGTCAGCCTTAGAATACCCATCAGGTAGTGTGTGTTGTCCAAGTTTTAGTCTATTAAGTTCTGTCCCTAGCCTTAATAATGAGAAAACTGCGAGCAGACTCTCCATACAGCGCGTAATAGATGGCAGCTCAGAGATTTCTGTGTCCCTCCACCATCAGCGCTGGCCTCAGCCATCGTCAGAAGTCGGCCAATCAAGCGTGGCACATGGTGGCCACACCGACACAGATGTTGACCAAGCTCATTAAGTAAATGGGCCTATAATTGATTTCAGTCAATACTCTATCCTCAGCGAGGGTGTGCATCTACCGATCGGAAGCAGGCTCCAGGGGACCGAGACTAACAGTTTGAATAAATGCAGTGTGTGAGGTTTCAGATAATGCCAGTCTTTGCAAATGCTTATGGGAATTAGTTTGACTTGACTTTAGCTATTTGGTGAGCTAATGTTGATTCCCAGTTGAGGGTTCTAGATGAAAAACGACTGACTGCAGCGACTGCCTTTTGCATCTAGCAGGTTGCTGTGTAGTGTTATATATAGAGATGGCAAAGTTCAAGCAAAAAATCTACAGTGTTTGTTAGATGTAGGCGACATATAGTGTAAATAATATAATAAATAATGCTCCTTTTCTTTCCTCAGTCCTGCCCTGCTCTTTTTGCTCTCCAGACTCCAGCGGAGCTCCTTAGAGCACCAATGCATGGTTAATTACCTCACATTATCAGCTGGCCTAATTGGCCATGACACTGTCAGGGCCAAGGCATTCATCCTCGAGTAAAATCCCAGAGTTTGTACTTTTCCTCGTCGGAGCAAATGAACATAAATACACTCAGCGGTTACACAAGGCCACCGTAGCCTTCCAGATGTGCTGGCTATTAGGGTTACATTTAGGTGTAACCGCTATAGGTGTGCACTATATGCAGCATATAGTTGTCAGTCAAGAAAAGGTCAATTCATTTGCATATGTGTAAATATATTCCTCAAGGTTTAAATCACCACAGTAAAGATTATGTACAACGTAAGGGCACAACTCTATTAGCAGAGACAAGGCAAGACCACATAACTTTATTTGTATAGCACATTTCGACAACAAAGAAATTCAAATAAATTGGAAATAAAAAAAATGCTAAAATAGAAACAGATAAAAGAGGACAATAAAAATTGCACAGTGTGTGATATGAATCATATTTCATTTAATAAAAGACAGCAGCAAACAGAAAAGTCTTCGGCTCTGATTTAAAAGAAGATGCAGATTTCTGGGAGTTTGTTCCAGATATGTGGATGATAAAAACTAAAGGCTGCTTCTTCATGTTTAGTTTTGACTCTGAGGACAGAAAACAGACCTTTTCATCAGACCTCCTGAGACATCTGGATGGTTTAGAAGCAGATCCTGCTGAGACATACGTCCTTTAACCTTTGATATATATTACATGTAAGCTGACTTTTCAATTGTCTTAATGTGGCTGATCTGAGTCCATAACTACACCAAGATGTCTGTCTTGGTTTGTGTTTTTATTAATATTACTGACTGAAGCTAAGTGATTGTTCTTCCTGGGCTCCAAAAACAATGATTTCAGTTGTATCTTTGTTGTCTGTGTAGATTCTCACTCATCCAGGTCATTGTAGTCAATGGGAGTTAAGTTGTAAGCGACTGGACGTTTTATCTTTCATCCAAAAGGCTTCTTCATCTTCAGTTTTACCCTAATGATGGAAACCATAGAGGAGCTATATCTCTAGATCACAGAGGGTGGAGCTGTAGACCACACCCCTCATTCCGTAACAAAGGGTCACATGACTCACCCTTCAAGGTGTGGATTAGGATGAGAGTCGTTGTGGTCACATGATCCAGAGAAGGAGGCCTGCTCAAAGCAGGATGGTATGTATTATGACGCAGCCCCCCTCCTCTGTTTAGAGTCCAAATGGACATAGATGTTCAATGAATCTGCTATTCTGAATTGTCTAATATGAATGTAATTCAAAGGGACACTGGGCTGAATGTTGGTTCGAGTGTTCCCACTCTAGGGACCATGAGCTGTAAATGCCACAGGAATTGGACTATGTGTTTTCTTGGGTGCAAAATGATATGGCCTAATTATGACATCAGCAAATATCATGTGTTGATCAAAACACGCCTGATGGCGCCATCATCAGTCCTTAAGACTAGAGCAGAGCTAAAACATCAGCAATCAGTATCCATGTGTTTGTCCCTAGTCACCGTTCCTTCTCCTCCCATCCCTAACACAGGGATGTCTCTACAGATCTTCAGAGAGTTGCACTACACTTGCTCTGGGATGCTCCTGACAGTCCTATCTTCAGCGGATGCCTCTCCTTTGCGAGCTGAATCTGAAGTAGGCTATGTGGAAACACTGTTACATTGTCAGATTCAAGCAGCCGTTATGGGTGGGCAGTGTGTCATAATAAACACCGCCTCCATGCTCTTTTCTCTATACATTCCACGGTTCCTAAGGGACATTTGCTCTAGGCTCAGGCAGTAAACACACTTCATTACAAGGTCTTTTATTTTCAGGCGGCAAAGATGCATCCAAATCAATTCCTACTTGCCCTTTGATCTAGCATGCCAGAGCTTGTATGCTGCACAAAGGCTGTACATTTTACAGAGACGCTGCTGTAAGGCCCTTGAGAAATGAAGATGGCTGTGTTACAAAGATGACAGCACAATGCGCCTGTTATTGTCAGAAGAGTCTATGTTTGTTCTCCCGCAATAACAAAATAATGTCCTTGCACAATTTTTCTATAAGCTTGCCTGGGTAGATAGAAGATTTGTATTTAGCTGCCATTTACTGTAAGTTGCCTTTGCAGAAAAAGCACCGAACAGATAAGAAGTAGAGGGTGATATTGTAGAATGTATAAAAAATCATTTTGGCTCTGTAAAATGTGAACAGTGTGAGCCTATACACCTTCTCTCATCCTGGTCTTTCTACAGCAGATTGTACCATGTGAAAGACATACAATTCAAGTTTCTCTTATGTGTTTTAAATGTAGTACTCATAGGGGATTCAAAATCACTAAACTGGGTTACCTGCCAAAAGGAGGTTAGGAGTCGCTGAAGTGAATTTACAGTATGAGAGAGGATGTGGGAAGAGTAGAGAAAAAGGGCAGAACTTACAGAAGGAAGTCTTAATGAAACGAGGCCTCTGGGCAGTCGTGCTATAGGAGTGAATTAGTTCTGCTGTGAGGTCAGAAGAAAGAGAGAAAAAAAACAACATTTAACAAATCACTGAATGCTGTTTCATACACCACTGGTAAATGCTTCACATTTACATTACACTATTAACATATAATAGAAGTAAGTAAGTAAGTTTAATTTATTTCCATCTTGCAACCGATATATATATATATATATATATATATATCTGAAGTCAAGTGAAGAAAAACCTGTTCTATAGAGACAAAAGGAAAAACTGAAATCGGCTAAACGTTTAGGTTTAGAAAATGAGGATGATTGTAGAAATGTTTTCGTGTCTTGGCGATGTCACTCGCTGTGTCTGACAACACCCGATTGTCGAGCCAGACCATTGGCAGCCTCAGGGTTGGACGAGCTGCCATCGGTGCCGAGACCCCAAATGCCACATCCATAATCTGCCTGCCAATTCTCATCAGACTCACCTCTGCCGCCACTGCAACTCCATCCCCCTTTAATTCCCAAATAACCAACACACACACACACAGCCTGACAGCTCTCTCACCCAGCATGACATTGACGAGACAAGCTTGGGCTGTCGCCGTTCGAAGGAATTATAGAGCTCAAATGTTCTTGTCACTTCCTTAGCCTTTCCAGGTGAAGGCAGCGGGGACAGAGGCCAACCCTTCATGAGCTAGTTGATTTCTTTTACAGTATTTTGAGATTGGCTTTTTTCCCTGCCCACTTGAGAGATGAGGTAAATTGTAACTTAAAAAGACCAACTTGAAGACATCTTTAATGCTTAACGTGTTTGTAACGCTAAAATGCTAATGAGGCAGTCACACAATGCGACGTCTAAGCACGCATTATGTGGCATTGTGCATTTCACTATGCCTGTCTCATCTGAAAACTCAACACAGAATCAGCCATCAGGCAAGTGTTTACGCTCTTGTATATTTTCTCTTTCTTATTCGTGCCTCCAATGGGTTGTTTATTTGATAGCGATGATGTGAAGATGATTGCAGAAATCTCCGCTGACACTGCCTTGTTCTTTTAAAAGCTTTATCACAAAAAGCTTCAGAAGCAAAGTACTGCATTTTGCAGGTTGTCGCCTGGAGAAGAGTCTCTGACAATCTGACTCTAACTCAAATCCTCTTGTCCTTCAGTATTTAAAGGCTTCTTACATTAGCCCTTCTTACGTTTGCCCTACAGCTGCATACCGCATCATCATAGATATGAGACAGATTTCATTTTTTTTACCGTATTGTCCTGATGGACCCGTTAAAACCTTTTAAACCTTTCGACCTTGTTGACTGAGCTTTCTTTTTCTGACCTGAGTTTCTTTTTTAGATAAACATACAGTATGTCTCATACTCATTTGACACCATCTTCTAGTGGCTCTCAATTGGTTCTGTCCCGGGTGCGAAGCGTAAGGGTGCGCCTCCATCCGTTTATGGATAAGTGGAAGTGGGACTGGAAACGAGACACCAGGCACATTCGCCCAGTATCTCAATGACTGAGATTTATAAAACAGAACAATGTGTACACATAGATTCATAAATCTGATGAAAAGCATGCATATGCATATTTCTTCTTTTTTGTGTGCACACACATTTTAAGTCATGAATCTGCACAGAGTTTTATGCATCTGGCCCCTGGTCTCAGTAATCAGAGTAGGGGATTAGAGAAAACTGATTTATATTTCTCCTGGGGAAAGCCGATCTGTTGGCCATGCATTTAACATGTAACTCTATTTACATGTCTCTTTTAATCATGTGAATGTCAAAAGATTTCAGACAGTATCTGTTTCCTAAATATTTGATTTATATACCTAAATGGTAAACCATTAGTTATACACAAATGTTTTAATATGAATATTTTGTGACTTTGCAGTTAATTGAAAATGTTTCATTAACATTATTCTAACTATTATAAATGAGTAGTATGCAAACATCAATTTGTTTAGAAAATTATAAAATAGTCACGAATCTACTGAAAGTAAATGAGTTATAATCTTATTTGTGGTAACCTGGTTTCCTCTGTGCATGTGGACGTAGCTAAATTCTAGTGCTATAGTGCTTGTCTATTGCTTTTTTTTTTTTTCTGATGGAGGAAGTGTGTGTGTGTGTGTGTGTGTGTGTGTGTGCGTGTGGCTGGTGGTTTGTTGGTTGTTCCGTGTTCACAGATCACACTGACAGCAGCATAATGAAGGTGTCTGCTGTTCAGTTAGCTGAGTCGGACTCTTTCTATGGGATCTCCAGCCAGGGTCGCTCAGACACAGCAAGCAGTCCATTTAACACTGCTCTGACTCCAGTAGAGAGGGGTTATGGGCCACGGAGTGGAACATGCACCTTGTGTTCAATCAGGGTCAGAGAGGTCATGTTAAAGGAACACTCCGACATTTTGGGAAATACGCTTTAGAGGAGAGGATCAATATAAGTCTGTATGTGTCCAGTACATAGACAGATCCCAGATGTGTTTAGTCTATCTTAGCACAAACACCAAATGTTAACAACAATACACCTTTCAACATTTCCAAAGCTAACAGTATCCTTAAAGTCATAGGCAGGTTGCCAGGTTTCAGCTCTGTCCTGACTTTGAATGAACCCAGGAGACTCTTGGATGAATGAAAAGCGTGCAAGGTAACAAGATCGAACATGCAATAAGTCAGCTAACAATCGTTGGGTGATGCATTTTGTCACTTATGATGGATCAAGGTTAGGTCTTTGTCTTTTTTCCTCTGGTTTTCTAGCAGTCTGGAAAGTCTTGCAGCACACTGATGCCTGTCACACTCCAGAGTTACTTGACAGTTTAAAACATGAGTAGCTCCAAACATGTAACCTTATTAAAACACTTCATGTTGGCCTTATCCTTTAATCTGTTACTCATCTTTATATTCAATAACAATATTCCTTTTGGGAGAGACATGTTCATATGTCAATATGTCAACATATACATGAGCAGTGTTTTCAGTTGTGTATCCCTCCAACAAGAGACAGCAAACGTATAGTTAAACTGTCGTTAGATTAGGTAACTAAACCTGTTTGGTTGAGGAACAGCAGCAACGCATGTATGTTCACGCATGTATGGAGTCTGAATAAAAGGCAATTCAATTAGAATTAGACACAGATCTATTTCAGAGACGACAGCAGTGAAACTATTTTTGGAATACAGAGTGATGTAGAGGGCAATTTATATATTATTATATATCCACAGTTGACTGTAAACGTTGTGTTACTGCGTTTATCATACAGTATAAAGCATGTTGGAAAGAAGACGACTTGGAGAAGTGAAGGTTTACAGATTAGCCTGAAGAAGTCAAGGACAAGGATTTAAAGAGTAATCCTCCAGCTGGGCTTTTTTTCCTTTGATTTCGTCCCCGTCTTTGATGCCCAGTGTTCGTTTCTGTGGACTTCTCACAGATGGCGCTCTTTATCTGCTCATGCTGCCTAAACACATTTTATCCAAAGTAGGCTATGTGGAAACATGAAAAAAAAAAAAAACATCACTTTCTGTGCTACCAGACACTGTGTGCTGGTAATTAAAATCTTAGATGAAAATGTTGCATGTTATTTACATGTTTCTGCTCTAATGCCGTGCAATGCGGATTTCCATTTGTTCACATTGGAATTTAATCCATCACTTGTGTTCGACAATGACAGTGAAAGACATTCTGAGCAAACAGTGCCTGTACAAAGAGATGTATACTGTGCTGCACAGCATGTGTGTGTCTGTGTGTGTGTGTGTACCCCTAAGTGTTGTGCTGGGGTCAGTGCATGAAAACAAGTGTGATATCCACTAGACAGGACAAGATATGCTAAAAGCCGAAGCATTCCCTGAAGGCATACACATGTGTGCATGAACTGTGGCATTATCAGCAACCTCCCGCGAGCAGCAAAAATGTGTGAAATGGAATTTAAAGATATAATTTTACTCTCAGCATAGTGAAACACTTTTGAAAAAAGCCAGACTTTGCAAACAAAGAAGACAGATCAGATAATTAGTGTGAAACACCATGTGCTGTTTACCTCCAGCAGGGACTCACTGAATGTCACCCTGTGTCTCATAAACATACCATCACTGAATGTTCATATATTCATTACTTACTCTAAAGACTCGGCCCACCGGGACTCCGGAACATCAGCTAAGACACTTTGTGGGACAGGAGGAGCTGTTAGTACGTTGCATTTATGCAGCCGGCGCCAGACGTGCTGGAACTGTTAGACCAGTGTGGGTTTGAATGAGGACTTAAGATGGAAGTAGCAGAGGGCGCCAGCTGTTGTAAATGTATGTTTCTGTTTGACCTTCTGCACTTGTGTACACAACGTTTTGCAATAAAACTGACAGTTACAGAGGACATCTCAGATACATGTACTTTCATTTCGTTTGTCATTCTAGTGATGTCACTGGTACTGGTGTCTGCTGGGTAAATTATCATAACAAATCAGAACGTCACATGTGATTAACCTGTTTGAAGCAATTTTAATGTGGCATATGCTGTATCTATTTGTGAATGTATATGTGAAATTGCACACCATGTTATGTTTATCACATACAAAGTGTCATAAAATGAATGCGTGCATTCACATATGGGCATTTGTTTGTAAGCGTATTGCAAGTCATGCTGATGAAATGTTATGATTCAGCTTGGGTGGAGAGAAGTTTAAATATATAAATTAAATATAAATATAAATGACATTCCAGTTGGCAGAGCGAGCCTTTTAAATATTTAATCCCAGACGTATTTTCCTCTTTAAAGATTCAGGTAGCAGAACTTAAATTTCAACACCACACACATAGATAACATATTAATGCGCATTAAACAGTTTTAATAGAACATTTTAATTCCAGGCTCCCGAGATTGGGGCTAAATTCTGCTGGTGGACTTTAACCTGTATCTTTTTGAGCATTACAGAATATAAAAGAGCTGTACGGCATATCTTAATTGAACTGCCACAGCTACAAGTTATTCTGTTTGTCATCTAGAGCAGAATATTGATCTGAAGGAACAACATGGAGCCTCATTAACTGGGGGGAGGCGGGGCGAAACGAAAGAACCACTTTAATGCACGGCTGCTTTTTCCTAGCAGTGAGATGAAAGAGGGTTGTATTAGTGGCGACACCCATACTTAACCCCCGCAGAGCACTGGTACCCCCTGCTACTCCCATCTGACTAAATCACAGCCCTTTAAAGGCTCAATTTGAACTTGTGACCTGCTGGCTGTATTTATACTTTTATTTTACTTTATTTTGACCTTTGTTTAAATAGCAGTGAGACAAATCATATTTTTTCACAGCATCAACTGAAAGGTCACACATTAAACAGTAAAGAACAACACACAGATTAATAATTTAAGATGATAAAAGCTATGCAAAATGCAAAGGAGCATAAGGGAGCCAGAGCTCTAACGAGCTGAGGCTATAAACAGCAGGCATTCTACGGCTAATAGCTTTGCGATTTGAGATGTGAGCTGGGCACATGGCTCCATGTACGTCACTGAATCAACAGTAAGCTTTAAAGCACTCTGCTGGAGGACTGCTTTCCTGCAACTATCAAATGCATACAGCAGGGAAATCATTTGCCCCCAGTCACTGCACCTCGAAGAGCTGCTAACCCTAAAAAAAATGAATCAGTCTGGGATTCAGTGGAGAGGTTTAGTGACACACGATGGGCTTGATGCTCATCAGCAGGCTTCTCCAAGCAGAAACATGAGTGTGAGAGAAGAGGATGGGGGTAAAGTAGGGGTGAGAGGGTGACAAAAGAAATCTGGATCGAAATATTTGAATGCCAAATAGAAAAAGAAAAACAATGTCATGTGTTTAACATTGTTTCCTATTCATTTTTTTCCTTCTCTTGGCTTTTCTCTTTACATATTATGGCCTAGCAAGGCTTAGTAGAAACTGTCTTGGAGCAGCTCTCTCCTCCTCCTTACTTAATGAGCATGCCACACGCTGAGCTGTCATTGGCCCTTGCTTCTGATGCTTCCAATTTTCAAACTGGAAAAACTTCCACCAAAAATCAGTTTCAGAATTATGCTTTTTTTATTTCATGTATGCAGCACCACATTTTAACAGCTGACGAGTTTTTTTGCGACACAGTAGACGCAGTGAGTTACTGCTCATAGAGCATTCAGTGGTCTGGTGTGCATCTGCCAATCTGAATGGCTACTTTTGGTCAATTTTCTCCAGACAGACAAACAGACATTGTCAGATTTGAATTGGCTCTGTGAGGTGAGGAGGTAGATGGTGAGAGTGTCGGCCTCGAGAGTGGCCAGCTGAATGTCAGCCCACTTGTCTTGTGAAGGATGTGGTGGCCATATTCTGCTCATCTGTCCCCTCCCGCCCTCTACCACCACCTCCTGCCCCGAGCCTGAAACCCTGTCAGACATGCAGTGCTCAAACGCTCTTCACTCGTCTCCTGGATCTTTATTATTTTTTTTTTTTTTCCACTCTGTCTCTGCTCTGCTTTCTCTTTCATTCTAACTCTCTTTTCAGTCCATTTATCTCATTATGTTCTGGCTATCTCCAGTGGCGTTGAAAATGAAGTGTTAATCTCTCTTCTCATCAATCTCCCCAGCCCGAAGTGCCTGAGTCTCTCCCTGCATCACAAAATGATGACTGGCACTTTTACTTGTTTGGAGAAATAAGTGTAGGGGCTAAATTGAATTTTAATGGATCGTGCATCCCCCCAGTGAAAGGTGCAATCCATTACTGAATGATTGTAATGTTATTTGTTGCCAGTGTTGATTTATGGTACGTATAGAGCGGAGGGCCAAAGGTGGGCACGTCGGGGAAGGAAGCTGCGTGGTGTGTTGATGGGGTTTTAACTACGGCACAGTGGAGAGAAGAGAGGAAGTTCAAGACCACATTAGCTGTTTATTCACCACCTTTTGAAGAGAACAGGAAGTAGCTGTTTGAATCTGAAGCCTGGGTCAAACGCTGTTACAGTGGACACAACAGTGTGTGCTTCCCCCAAGTGAAGCTTATAAGGTTATTAATCACACCGTCTCCCTGTTGAGCAACTGCTGGTTAATGAATGAACGACAGCATCAAGGTTGAGCCTTCAAGTCTTAGGATAAAAAGTCTTTGAGAATTTCAGATGGAGATGAGAACTCTGCACCGAATCTTAAATTAAATACATCATTCTTGACTTAAAAAAAAACAACAAAAAAACCCAAAACAATAAAAACAGTAAAACTATGCAGGAAAACAAACAAATAAAACCAGGTTAAAATATTAAAAATGGAAAACTTACTTGGAGGAGTAAAAGAACATATCCTTGATTTTAATTTAATTTTTGACAATTATCCTCTCTCTATATATATATATATATATATATATCTTTTTTTTTTTTCAAACTGTAACAAAGATGTGACATTTTATTGTGTAAAAATAAACATAGCACAACAAATAACAGCACTCGCTGGACTACACAGACCACACCTTGACCCTCTAATACAATGTTGTGGACACACCTCTGCACTTCTGATTGGTGAATGGAGTTTCCTACAGGTTTTCTTTCTAATTGACAGACAGCACCAGACTGTGATGTTCACGGTTGACCTTACAGTATCCTTGTGTAGCTTTGGGATTCCAGCTATCCTGAGAGCCTTCCTCAGATGGAGGCTGACACTCAGTTTAGCTAATCTGGCACCAGCTGGTGTTTCAGGGGAAAAACAAATCAATTAGAAATCTCTGCTAGCACACAAACTTTGTTATTGGAGTCTCTGGTGTTTTAACCAGCTGGTGGATCGTATTGTCTTTGCATCTTAACCCAGCTCAGGTTAGCCGTCGTGTAAGTCATTTCCTCTCCTAGGATCCGCCATCTGCTGGTGATAAAATATTCGTCTGTGGAGGGGAGGCGTCCTGGGAAGGAGTTAGCCAGATTGTCTAGACTGTAATATGTTCCACACTGTCATTTTCATCACATATATGCAGACACCACTCCAGAGAGACACTTTTTGCTACACAAGGAAGTTTAATCTCCAAGGCTTTAAACTTTTTTTTTATTATTATTTATTTATTTTTTTCTCCCCTCTGTTAATTTATGCTTTGTTATTGAGCATCTTGCCATCAAAGCTCCCAAACTAGAACAATTTGCCCGAGGAACTGAGCTGTTTATTCATTATTGTCTTATAAACCACTCTGTGAAACACATTTTTTGTGTACTTGCTGTGAAACTGGTTACATTTTTAGCACTTTTAAGCACAGCTTGAATTACTATATATATATATATATATATATATATATATATATATATATATATATATATATATATATATTTCAACAGGGACAGTTTAAATATGTTAGCTTCTTCACTTTCATAATGATCTGTATCTGTGACTGTAAGAATCTTCCCAGGAAACAAATATGCCCTCTCAAGATCACTAAAAACATTTGTTTTCTCTAATTTTATACTTAAATAAATTCAGAAAACTTATAAACATTGGCTGTATCAGTTGCCAGGTTGATAAGATTGCCAAACACTTTACTGTAAATAGACTGTAAACAGATATTTTCATGTCCGAAACATTCTCATTTTAATTGACTATTGGTGGAAGGAAGTCGCAAGCCACTGTGTGGCTACAAGGATCTTAATGTAACTTTCATCATCTACGATGAGGGTCTGCGTGGACATCCGCAGAGCAGTCCACACAGACCAAAACTGTAAGCGCCAACTGTGCATGTGCTAGAAAATCAAACAGTAATGGCTGTCTAGTTCTCATTAACGATGCAATATGTAAGACTGCACCTAAAAATAATCAAGATATCACAATGCTACATACCACAGCCAAAGGTAAATAACCAAAAGAGCTGCACAGATCAGTTCATCATCAGCTTATGTAACTGAGATGACTAGCTGCTGTTTATTTGTTTGTTATTTATTTATTTATTTTGTTTAATCATATTAGTTATTTTTTATGTTTTAAAGTAAACTTCTGGCCAAATCATACACATTTATACCTGTCATGTTTCTTTTTAGAACATGATCTCCTCAGCTGCATTCAGACTGAAAACAGTCCAGTGTAATGTCTTTATTTATGCCAGTTGTCATCACATTTTGTTGAAATGCGTGTCTGTATGCTGGTGATTATAGGGAGGTTATTTAAACTTATGAAGCACAACATGATCTTTAGATTTACTTTGGATTATGAAAATTGGAGATATAACATAGACCCCACCATTTGACAGAATACATATGGATGTGGGTGTTCATAGCACCAGTATTAAGCCTCCCAGCAGCTACTGTTTCACTTTTCTCAGAGGTACTTTAATTAATCTACAGCACATTTTACACACAGTGTATTTAAAACTTCCCAGCAAACTTGGCTGTGACAGGAGAGAGCCATATTTCCTAAACGCTCACTGTTAGCCAATTCAGAGCTCCCGTGAACTGTTTGTAAGTGGCTCCGGAGTGCATCACACCACAGTTGGACGTGCTGACTAGCATCTCCATCTGGAAGAATTGGCAGTTTCCACATGCCAATATGTCAGGCAGTATCTCAGCTGCTGGTGCAGGACTGTCACCAAATGTTCACCAAAAGATTTCTGAGATGGACATTTTTTTTTTTTTTTACTAAACTCTAAATGAGGCTCATAATTTTATTATCATAATATTTTCTACATGGGTTGGTAACTTCACACTTGGCAATGTTATTTAACAGAATATTACTTGATAAAGTGGTGGAAACGTTTGTCACTGATGCTATTATGTCTTAATGTCAGCTAATAAAATGTAGTATTATATTAGTTTGTATTATAATTTTATGACCATGAACATGAGGAAGATTTTGTTTTTCTCCTCCATGATATCAAGCATGCTCAGGCACTGCTCCTTTTCCCTCTAACCAGGGACTCTTTAAAGTGTTTTTGTTCATGTTCAAGAGGTTGACAGTTACATTACCAGCCAATACCAGTCAGCTCACACGTGTAGCTCACTCTCTGTGCAGTATAGTGAGAGTGTTTTTGAGGGCGTGCGTTTTGGATGCAGGTACATCAGGTGCTGTAGGCAATAGCTGTGTTTTCCCCAGAGACTGTTCGCGAGGAACCAAAAATCAATGCAAGCAGCTTACGGGCCATTTGAAGGGCCTGACTCCCTGCTCTCATTCATCACCTAACAATCTGCCACCTTACTCGAGAACAAATGCTCACAGGGACCTCTCAGTACTGCTATGATGTTGTGTGTGTGTGTGTGTGTCAGAAATGTAGGTTTTTATGGTCCATAACTCCCAACTCTTTCTGAACATTGGACTTTACATAATCTGGTGGACGTCCCAGACTCGGCAGGTAAACAGTTTTGTGGACTGAGTTTTCCTTCAGTCTGTCAAAGAGAATAATCTTTGTATCTGCAAAATGTTCACCGCTATGTTTTTCATTTGGATACTCTCACTATAACTAGAGTTTGAAAGGTGTCAGTTTAAGTAGCCGTAGTAGTAGTTAAGTTGTAAAGATACGATAGATTGTCCTTCTGTGCTTTTCTTTTGTTCATTTAGGTTCCTGGAGGATATGTTATTATATTTTTATGTTAGTATGAAGAAAAACTGCACATGAAGGTGTATCAGTGTTACTGTGTTACAAATGTACTGTAACAAATGACAAGAAGAGAAATATAAAGTATGAAGGGAGAATGGATGTTAAAAACTGCGCAGGAACACATGGATAGGCAATTGAACAGTTTGAATTCATGTCGGCTGCAACTGTAATCCAATCAAATCAAAATGTTCATAGAAACTGCAGCATATTATTATCTGACAATGATATATACATTTAACACTGAAGAACACTAAAGGAACAAAATACTCCAGCCTGTGTTTATTTCACATCTGTTCATCATTGGATTAGCTGATTTTAATTTCAGTTTCAGTTTTACTCATGAGAAGAGGGCTTAGAGAAAATTAAAAATCTAAAAAGATGACAAGTGACGAGACAATCCTCCAAACAAATGCGTATTATTTTCAAGGTTGAAAATACAACAAGGGATGATGGTAATACTTCAGAAAGCTTGAAAACTTGTCACAGGGGATCTGGTAGCTGAGGATGGAGGCTGGGGAGGAAGCACAGTGGTAATAGGCAGGAAGGCTTATGGATCTCTTATCCTGGGCCTTAGCAGTCACACAGGGTGCAAGCAGGGAGGCAACAGATCAACTTCAGCTGCTGCGATGCTGCTGAGCTCAAGCTGGGCTAGGGTATATGTGTGTGCATGTGTGTGTGTGTGTGTGTGGTTGAGAAATGAGGGCTTTGCATGCATGGTTACTTCTTGGTATCATGATAAAAATGGAGAACAAGGATGGGTGATCATGAACTGGGTAGAGCCCATAAAGACACTGGTGCAGCAGCACAGAGAGACTGTACAGAGGCAGAAGACATGTTGACAGAAAAAAGAGGAGAAGCTGGAAACTAAAGCAACGCTCTATTAACATCACTTGCTCAATCAATAGGACACATACACCTGCTGTGGCTTCAGGAAAATATATACCAAGCCCTATATATATACTTTCATACTTCCATTTCTAGTTTTACTTACTTTAACCTCCTCTTTTTAGGATTTTATTTTTTTTAATTCACACTTCACTTTTGTATTATTGTGTTGTGTTGCTATTCTGTTTTTTTACATAGTTGTCTTACCTCTAGCATATATACAAATATAGTCTGACTGATTGATTGAGCAGCAAGAGAGCTTTCAACTGTGATAAATATATTCTGCATTGTTTTCATCAACTTATAACTGACAGAATGAGCCTCCACAAGCGGAGAGAGAAAATATGACATCAAATCACATCATGAATATTGATTTAAGTGTAAACATTTTTAAGCTGTGCACACAAAATAATAATATATATATATATTTTTTTTTTCTCCATGACACTTCCCTGGCTCTTTACCTGACTGTATATATTTACAAAGTGAAAATATTGTTGTGCATGCAAAATAAAAAACATAGCCCTGATCGACTACTGATTTGCTGCGGATCAATGATCAATACCTCACTTCCCTTCACCTCAGCTGATCTGAAATGATTCATATTTAAAGAAGTATGCATTTACACATGGATATGTCCTCTTTTTCTTTTCTTTTTTTTCCTGTCTTTTTCTGTTGTTTCTTAGCAGTAGTGCAGTAATGGTGGTGGAGCTTAAACTGGAAATATTTCAAACAGCCCTTCCGTCGCAGATAAAATGTCGAAAGATGTTGGCTTACAGTTGTCTCAGTCAATATCACTTCTTTTGTTTGCTTCTCCCCTTGAGTCATGTCACTGTCACTGCTGGATTTAATCATTCATATGCAAACTGATAAACAGAGCAAAGTGTTTTCAACTGTACAATCAACTCAAGAAATGTTGGACCGTTTAATCACACATCCTTAATCCAAATGCCATTATTATGATTTTGCACCTTTTAATTATAAGAGAACATCGTGAGATCTGTATGTCAGAACTATGGCAAACAATACAGGCATATCTGGTAACTATGATAATAAATATGTTGTAATTATGAAAAGGTTATATTTCAATTACTAATGTTAAGAGATCAGACAAAACGGTGTTAAAAATGTATCTGTGTTGCTATGGAAACAGCAAATACAATCACGACTATTAAAACTGTTCATATGTGAATTGGTCCGTGGGAGGTGAGACTGTAATACCTCACGCATAACTGTGTGCGACGGCTTTGTCATAATGCACTCTGTCAGCTTACAGCAGCTCCATCATGCATCATTCATAACATGTTAAAGTATAGGTATGGGCTGTAGAGAAAGTCTAACCAGAGTCATTCACAAACCCTGCAGAGCGTAGGCGAAACCGCCGTTGTATGTATGTTCCCTCATGAAGTAATGGTGGATTTGAAACATTATGTGATCATAGCGATGTGTGTCAAATTGTGGATTTAAGGTAAGTTTAAGGTGATGTTAAGGTTAGGGTGAAGGTTAGGGAAATGAATGAAATCAATATAATGAAGAGATGGAAACATACCTGTGTGTGTGTGTGTGTGTGTGTGTGTGTGTGTGTGCAACTAAATGCAGTGTATGATAGAAACGTTATATTACTCCACAGGTTGCAGATTATCTGATTAGAGCACCTTGCTGCTGCATATATTTGCATAATATTGAGGAAAACTGAGTTTCTTCAAACTGCTGAAACTTTTTATTGCTTCAAGGTGCAGATAATATCTTGAGGATAAGATCTTAAAGTAATAGGTTTCCATTGCTTTAAGATACAGACTTTATATTAATACCACTATGTATTATGTGAAGGTGCAAAAATCAGAACTATACTGTAATTAACTCAATATATACATTATATAACCGGTTATGCAAAAAAAATAATAATAGTGGTATATTAAGAGGTAAAAGTGGCTCTTTTCCTCTTCTGTCACAGTCTTGTTAAAGTTAAACGTGTTTTTTATGACCATTTCTCTGTCACACAGAACACAATAGAAATAAATGAGTTACTGGCTTTTGCTTTTTGTTTGTTTTAAGTTTGTCAAACATATAAAAACAACAAAAAAGAACAAATACAGAATACAGTGGCTATACTGTTCTTATAATAGGCCAGTATCCTCTTCATGTTCCTGCAACTTTGTTGCTAACATATATCATATCACAATAATCACTAGACCTCTGACAGAGGCAGAGGCTTAATTGTGTTGTTGGGTAACCAATCTGTAAAAAATCAGAGGTAAATTAAAGAAAATGCTGTTGAAGCCGTCTTGATTCAGGGATTTTAAAGATGTGCTATAAATGGATATTGACACTACGGTGTTATGTAGAGATTGGTGTGATGTTGAAATGAGTATCTGTCACATTCCTGATCTTTATCATGTGCAGTGATGATCTACTGTGCCGCTCACAGAGCTATTTTTTAATATGCATGTTGATTTAATGTCATAATATTGACAACGCTTGCATTGACTACACAACTACATAAGTAGCAGTCAGTGACATTCATGCACACCTGGTTGCAGTGTTGTGGATGTAAAGATACAAACACTCTGCATATATAGCACTATTTTTATGGGATAGTTAAATGCATCCTGTCATCATTAATGCATTTGGTGGTGAAGCTGCAAGCTGTCCAGTAGTGTAGCCAGGTCTCAGGCATGGCAGTGCATTAGAAGGGACTTTAGTACTTGTATGTACTGCTGCATATGACCATCCCATTCTCACTCACAACTCAACATGTACAGTCTTCTCAGGAGAACCTTCACACCACATTTTAAAGCAATGTGTACCTGTTTAGCATCGTGTTTCATGTTCAGTAATATATATTTAAATAGTAATCATTTGCAATTGTACTACAATATTGTCTTGAGGTTTCAGCACTTAAAGCAGTTGCTGTTGAAACGCACTGAAATGCAACTGCTGAATTTAAAATTTCAGTTTGAGTTTCACCGCACGCAGTGTTTTTCACGAAAGCAGAACTAACAGTTGAAGAGTAGAAAGTGAAGAGAAGTGTCTGCCGCTGTCTAAGCCATGAAATCAGTGTTAAATGTCACTGAAAGCAGTTGGAAATCCAGGTGACCCTGGAAACGCTGGATATAGTTGAAGTGTGAAAAGTCAGGTGAAGCGTAAGCACTAAAAGCAGTGGAACTGAAGAAGACGTGAAGAATGAAGGATGAAAGCAGCTGAAGTGGTTGTAGCTGACGTAGTGGATATAGTTGAAGTAGAAGCATTGTTGGAGTTTGAGTTGGTAGCTAAGCAGTGACAGCAGATTGAACTGAGGTTTAGTAGCTGAACTGTCAACTGGAGTGTAAATAAATGAGTTGTAATAAACTAGAATGATCTAAATTCAGTTTAAAATGAATGACATCCTGTGTTATTTCACCTCGTATGCTAAAGGGTTAAATATCAGCCTCTGAACGGCTGCTGTGTAGTGAAAGAAAGCTGCCTGGTTGAATAAGCCCTTCAAGGCTATTTCTACATATTGCCTGTGAAACCTAATAAAGGACATTCTGTGTAATTTTGGATTTCAATCTAAGTGTCCTTATGAGCTGTATGATGGAATAATATTGAAATTCTATATGGGGAAGCCTTTCATTAGATTTGGCCTTTCACATATCGACTAGATAGTTATGATCAATTTCCAAAACTTCTTCCTGCGCCTGCCTTCTCTCTATCACAGTATGGAGAAGAACTTTGATCATCTCTCCCTTTGTCACTTTAGTTTCAGAAAACCAACCCGGTCAGATAATTGATTTTCATTTGGTTTATGGGGCCATTAATTCTTCTACCGCAGACACTTTCTCTCTGACACACACACACACACACACAAAAGCACACTCAAAGTTACTCTCAGTTAAATCTCCGTTCGAGTTAAACGTTACCCTCTTTTGCTCAAGGTACTTTCATTATCTTTTATTTATAAGCAGCAAAAGAAAAGAAAACAATAACAACAATAATAATAATAATAATAAACAGTGGAACAATCCAGGATCAGTGCACCCGATGAGGATTTGAAAAAGCAAGGTCAAAGGGATTTAGAAAATGAAATGTTTTTATTTCCACAATCCGGATCAGTGATGTTTGTCTCGGCTTGTCAGCCACACACACACACACACAAACACACACAGACACACACAAATACACGCACACATGCATATAATCATGTACATAGACACAAAAGGCATTCAGGTACACAATGGTAAAGCAGGACTGGCACACAGATTAGAGCTGTGTGACAGCTGATGTTTTTGCAGTGAAGATTTTGTACCAAAATTCAATATTGAGACTTAACATCTATATACAGTGTTTGCCTGTGTTCATGCACACAAACACACCTGTTGAATACAGGTTTCCCCCTCATACTGTGGTGACGGTAGGTCAGGATGATTGTGACAAATATTGGCGGCACATTTAATAATTCAGGGGTTTGGATTTAATGTCAAAAATGCATGTCAGGTGGATAAGACATGAAGAAGATAAACGAACGTGTGTTCAGAGCAGAATACGACCGAAGGCGTGCCGTTCTTCCCACGTGCACTGCTGTTTAATGTTGGTGCTTCAGTCAACATTCACGTCCGTTTAGGACTGATTTGTGTTGTGAATCCCATCAGGACGACGCATTACCTTTTTCATGCAACTTGTTTGCATGCAAATGAATTTCAGGTCCTGCTGATTTGCTTTGATATTAAACTATAGGAACCTTTACCAACTCGGTTTATGCAAAAGGCAGTCGTGATTCTGATCATATCTGTCATCTAGCATAAACAACAACATAAAAAAAAAAGTTAAGAAAACTGAGATAGCAGACTACTTTACTCTATTATTATAAAACTATGTAATGTAATGACAGTTTGTTTTTAATGAACAGTAGTGGAATCAAACCACCGCAGCCCGCCAGGTATACAGGTTAAGATTTCTGATAATTCAAGTAGAATCAATCTTGTGCACAAATTATTATTGCAAAAATTAAATATCTCCATCACATGCATTCAGTCTGCTGTCTTCACAGTCTCTCTCAGACAGTTTAGATGCAACACTGGACATTGTTTCAGCTCTTTTCGTCTACTTTTCGTAGGCTAGCTTTGGTTGGGTAATCATAGATTGCTGATATGATGTAGTGCTTCTTTGCTGGACTAAGATAATGTGAATATTATTTGATCCTTTGGGCTGTTACCCCTTTTGTAACTCTCAGCTGTTATTGGGTTTCACTCCCTTTATTCATACACACTCTTTGCATGTTCACAAGGCATATCACAGAAATGGCATTTATGGAGCTTTTGAATACACCATCATCAAGAGCAGATGGAGCTTGCTAGTCTCATAGAAATCATTCAGAAATCATCTAGTCTCATGGGAAGCAATCTGCCGATAGATAGGCAGATAGACGGGTATTGTGATGTTATCATCATCGTCAGAAAGACCTTCATATGAATTTAACCTGAGACAATAAGATTGTACTTGGAAAGGCTCAACAGAGGAGCTTAACATTGGTCTTATTGTGAATTACATCTCTTGACAAAGCTCTGGCCTGTCTTTATCTTCAGTCTGCTTTTTCATTTAAAATGAATTGTGGACAAGTTGTGAACAGTTTGGTGTTGAGAGCCTAAAGGCAGAAACAGGCTGGCCTCTGTCACTCAGAGCAACATATCTGCTCCAAAGATGATTTGTTCAACTTAAAGCGCCTCCAACTCTGCCCACGCAGCCGGTTCATCGCAAACTTTTTCCAACAAAACTCATGCCTGCACTCATTTGCAGTGTGTTGTGTCAAGGTAAGAGGCAATGAGAGGAAAGCGGGCGGCAGCGTGGGTGCAGCTCCTCAGCAGCCGTGAGTTCATCTAGTGTGGAAGCCAGCGTGCGTTCATAATAGCCTGGCTGCTGGGGACTGGAGATATCTGTGCTGCAGTTTGTTCTTTATTTACACAGCTTTCACATTCAGCTGTAACATTACAGAAGTAGTGCATTTGTTGTTTTGGAAATTGTCAACTATTACATCTCCACTGTTCAGCTTATCGATTTTATATTCAGATGAGGTAAATTGAGCTGACTGCTGTATCTTAGTGACGTTAAACAGCAGCACGTTTTTTACTTATCACACGCAGCACAGACTTCCAGACTCCAGGATGCTGGCAGCGAGATGTCATAATGAAACATCAGGACACAAATATAGTAGCAGAGGGGTGTGGGGTGCAGGTAATGGCTGTAGTTGATGATTAAGTCATGGGATGACTGTCTGAGATGTATGTGTGGGAGTAGTGAATGTGTATGTGCAACTCTAATATAGTTTTCACAATGTGAAAAAACATTGATATATATGGTGTTTGGGTGTTTTTGGTGTTAGTTTGTTCTGTCATGGAATGTTCTGGTCTCTGTGAGCTTTTTGTGTTCTGTATTGCGGGTGTACTGTTGACATTTTGGGTTCTTCAGAGTTTTTTTGGTTTTGTTTACCCGGTTTTTTCCCCTCTTCTGTGCTCCTCCCACCACCTGCTTTTCTCTCCACACCTGCCCTGTATCATCACCAGTCCTGCCCTGCTCCCTGTGTTTTCCCAACCGTTTCGGCTTCCTGACTGTTCCCTCCACTGCCCTGCTCCTTGTCTCCCCGGCCTGTGTTCTGCCCACTCACATGTTTCCTGATGAATCTAGTTTGTATTTCAGTCCTGTTTTTCAGTTAAGTTTTGTTAGATCCTCTGTGTTGTTGTTTTTTTGCCCGTTTTTTAATCTGTTTTGTTTGGTGCTGCTTTGTCTCCTCTGTCCTGTGTCCTGTGTTCAGTCTACAAATAAACAGTCATTCTTCAGTTTTTGCTGCCTGTCTTTGGGTCCCCACTCTCTGCTGTATTTGTAAAGACATTTACAAACACCAACACATTTAAAACATGAATCAAACTTCCTCATCTACTTGGTGGTCCTACAACACAAATGTTTTTTCGGCTTTAGATCCACATTATTTATGGTGGTATGCTACAAAGCACTGCTGGTAACAGTAAGATGTTTCAATGTCCATCTATAATAATTAATAATTATATAATAATTACAATAATTAGTCATTATTATTATTATTAAAATTATTACTATAGCGTAGAAAATATGACCATTATTAGACCGTTTTTCTTGTGTCAAGCTTACATCATCGTGTTCAGTAAGACCTCTGAAAATATAATATGTTGAAAACATCTGCTTACCTTGTGAAAATTCCATCAAAAAGAGCCCTGAAGTCTGGACAGTTCTGTACAGAGATGAACTGAAAAGGATGCTATTTACAGATACAGCAACATCAAGTGGATGTTTTTCAGCATAAAATACCTCAACCGAGTGGTAGAGATGGCTTAATCAGGTTGAGTTAAGATCAATACATTTTCTAATAAGATATAGTAACTCAAAATGTGCTCCACCAAACAGTTGAGCAGAACATTAAAGGATTCAAACTAGGTAACCCTCCTCGTCATGGCAACACGGCAATCATAGTTTTTAAGAAAATGTATTAATAAGAGTCCACTGGAAGCAAACAGCAGTCTCTGGCAGCTAAGTCCACTTTTTGCCATCTATATATCTCTCCATCCACCCAACTCGCACCTCCAAACATGGACATTTGTCAACTTGTATAGATGTCATGGATTGTGTCTGTCAGTCAAACATGGAACAAAAGATATTCCAGTTGAAATGCATTATTTTGAAAGTCGTGCTGAGTGTGATGAAAGAAATGAATGCATGAATCTATAGATTCAATTTTGGGACTATTTCACAAACTGCTGTGATACCGGATTGCATTATTACAACATCTGCCATGTGCACTATGACTCATGAATAATTTAATGGCTTCATGCTAACAGCTTGTTGCTATGATAATTGTATCCCTGCATGGCAAAGCGAGCCAAAGCACCATTTTGCTTTAAAGAAACTAATTCTCATTTCACTTCAAATCAATATCCTGAAATATGAGTTGTGGTGTATTTGTCTTAGTTCTGGCGTATATTTTCTCTCAGAAACACAAAAGGATAGAGTAGAAAAGACAGCACAGTAAGAAAAGCTCATTCAATAGAATAAACGGCATCTGAGATAAAGGAAAAAAAAAACGTTTTCATAAAAAAGTAATTCATAAACTGTGTCTCTATTGGTCCTTTGAAGAATCTCGTGATTAACTGATGTTTGTTGCCTTGGACTGAAACCCTCACAAGCTTTTCACAACATGCAGAACATCCATATGTATTATGTGCATGTAAGAAATGTATGAATAGCCATTACAAACAATGGAACAGTGATAAGATAAAGTACTGACACATTTACGCATCAGCATCAGCACCAAGCATACAGATGGGACAACAAATCCAGGGATGTGTCCAGATGTGCAGATACACAGTGGGAGCTATTCATATGTCAGTCATTATTATAGCTGGACGGCCACGTATGTAGTAAATCACAGTGGCCTGTAGACTCATGTTGCAGCTTTCAAATGTCTATGTACAGTGTCCTGTCTTCAACTAGATACAAACATAAGGTTAAGATAAGAGTAAAAAGCCTGTAGTGATTGTTATTTATGCTTGCATCAGTGTTTGTCCTCTCGTCCTTCACAAACACATCATGTGGAGAGATGATAGAGGTGGGAGGTGCCAGGGCTGTGCTGGAAATGACATTATCTGGGTGGAAGGGTGATTTTTTATTTATTTTTTTATTTTTTTTACTTTGCTTTTGTGTGTGTGTGTGTGTGTGTGTGTGTGTGATGGGTGGGAGGTGAAGGCTGTTGTCATGTGTGGAAGCAGCATTTTGTTTTTGTGTCTTCACGCTTGGTTGGGCGGTCAGATGGGATGAATGCTTGGCGGCGTGCAGAGTGACGGGTCAGTGGGACACAAGACAAGGTGTGAAATCACTTCTCTGTGGCCCAGTGACAGAGCAGTGAGAGGGCTGGCTTCCCTAAACCAGGCTTAAATATTAAATATTGTTATTTTATATTTCAACTCAATTCGTGAGTCCAACATAGTTTGACTCACTTTTCACCACACGTTTACAGATAATGAGTGGTTTTACTGTGGTTTTGATGTAAGGGAGATGTACGTTTCCAAAAATCTAAGAAAACCTGGAATACATACTTAAATGTATGGTTCCAATACAGTATAGCACAACATGCTAGTGTAACTGTAAACAGAACTGTAAACAGTGTTCCTGCACATGCTCAGTGGCATCTGTCTTACACTGAACTTCTCTCCAGAGACTAAAACGAGGTTTGCTGTTATTTGTCTTTGGAGCCATGTGTAAACAAACTAATGTGACCAAGCTTTTCATAATGAAGGAACATGACAGCCAGTGCAGCCGTGTGGCTCGTGTGTGACATGTTTTTAATGTTTTAATTTTGGTCTACAGCTCTACAGAGGTAATAAAGATGTATTAAACTTTTGATACACACACACACACACACACACACCCACACAATACAGGACCTAAGATGGGTGCGTTTAGGTAGAAAGTTAAAAGTGGTTTTGTTTAAAGCTCTAATATTTCCTTTGCTAATTATAGCAACAACAAAAAAAACAGGGTTGTAGTTGATGCTGACAGGTTGTAGCAAAGCTTTTAACTTCATTTATGATTCAGAATTTCCTTTTGCCATCCGTACTATGTGCGTGGTACACTGGTGCAAAATGTTAGCGATGCACACAAAAAGTATAAAATAACATTGTCTATCAGCTGGGCAGGTGGTGTACAGTGAGTTTACAAAAAAAACAAAAAACAAACAAAACTGAACTGAAAGGTGGTAAACGCTCTTTTACATCTGACCCGTTATTAATAATGATTAGTTAAGATAGTTTACTGCAGTGGGATTCAGAAGAACACATTACTGAACATCTCTTTTGTTCTGGAGCTTATGAGAAAAAAAAAAAAAAAACATGTTCTCCTTTTTGGAGAACTTACAATATTATTGTTTTTCCGGATCCATTTTTTTTCTCACTGTTTTTGTGATTTTCACTTCATTCAGTTTATTCTACGTTTGTCAGATATACCCCAACATTGTAAACATGTAGCATGTGTTTTACTCTAACTGTGTGTGGCAGCTGCGATCCCGTCTCAGATAAATACTGAGTTGATTTTGTGCTTGAGCATGTTTAAGTGTGTGTGCTTGTGTGTGTGTGTGTGTGTGTGTGTGGTGTGTGTGTGTGTGTGTGTGTGTGGCTTTGGACAGCTGTGAAATGGACTGTGACAGTGGCTTCAACCAGAGTTACTGACTGCCCATGGCAAGCCAGGTGCCCCAGTGGCCTTCTGTCAACACACTCTCTCTTCCTCCCTATCTGTCTCTGTCATGTTGTCTCTCGCTGTCCTCCCACCCACCCACCCCCACCCCACACACACATACAGTATATCTATATACTGTATAGATTTGTACTATATTTAATTAAGAATGAGTGCCATTTCAGCCTCTACAGACTGCATTTTTCCACCCACATGTACACTAATTCTGGCCGGCTTCGTCCCATCAGTCACAAAACGGAATGGATGGCTTGTGTGTTCAAGGTGACAGGAGTTAGGACCCATGCAAGCCTATATCCAGCACTCACATCCACAGGAGGCTATATTTGCTGCCTAAAGTCAATAAATTGCTCATTTTCTCTGCTCTTCTTCACCATATTTGTCTTTTTCACATGTTGTCACATATTTTCCTGTCAATTCACCAGTCAACCGTCATTTGTTTATTTCTGCTTTTTGTTTAGACTTGTCAGTGATGCAAATTGCATTCATTCGTTATTAAAATGTGCGTCGTGGTATTCTATATTTTCCCTCTTGCTGTTTTCTGTTTCAAACTGCAGCGACCCAGCTTCCCTCTGGGATTTCATCCAGTAAATAAATAAATAAATAAATAAAATCTCAGCGACTCAGGGAAAAAAAAAATAAAAATGCCAATTAGGATTTCCTTGCCATATGTTAGTCATTAGAATTAATGGGGCTTTAGGTGTGGAAACAGTGCAGCTCTGATTGGTTCATGAGCAGCTCATGAATAATTTTCAGTCACATGCAGAATGTTGCCAGGGACTGATGTGGGTTTTTTTTGTTTCTGTTTTTTTTAGTCTCACAGGGGGTGCGTTGTTATTTTTCTGATACTTGTGTAGCACTGATCATGGCTTATTATGGCCGGCGGGCACATTTCCCCAGCTCTCATGTGCTGATGATGGAGCACAGTAATTGGCTGCTCTGACTGACAACAGACATCTCGGAGGAGATAATGAGGCAGCCATTTTGAGCGTAATGCTGACAGACACTTTTAGCAGTTAAACGCATTTAACTGCTGCACTGGGCAGATGACTCACTACATTTATTAACAGCCAACATCCAGATTACACATTCATGAATATTAATCACTGACTGATTACTGATTGGAAAATGGAAAACATGGATAGACTTTTGAAAAAAAAATAAAAATAAAAATGATGCATTTATGTCTTGTTGTGGCATTCCAGTGAGACTTCAGATCAGATAGAGATGAGGAGAAAAAATAAAAAAAAGAACATGCATCCTTTTTTTATGGTGTCAGATTATTATGACGTGCACTCACACAATGCTGAGCCTTAATGGATTCAGGAACAAAGCATTCAGACATATGTCTTGTAATGGTGTAAGGTAATGGGATGACTGTAGGTAACCTTGTTCAGGGAGCTTAATGCACCTGCACATCACAGTACATCCTCTGCTACACCTCTTTATTTGGCAGAGTTGTCTCTGTCTTCCTTCCTCCTCTATGTCTGTCTTCAGTCCTCAGCGTAGCTGTAGAACATTTAACGGTGATTTTTTTAATGATTGATTTTAATCTGAATTGCTTTCCACATTAACAATTTTTAATCTGTCACTGCATATAGATTTTACAGATTCTTTGGAACACAGTCTAACTGCAGTAAACGCCAGTCTCATATATATATATATATATATATATATATATATATATATAAATAAACCAGCATGCATGGAGGAGTGTGCAGTGTTATTGGGTTAGCTGGCAAGCTGCCCTGGATGTAGATCCCTATGCACTTACCCTGATGGCTGTTCCAGGCATTTACTTTCAGTGTTTACTTTTGACAAGTGATTAAAGTAAAAAAAAAAGTTTATTTGGACACTTATAGGAGGCTTGTTAAGCTTGTCTTGATATATGTAGCATTGCATGAGTCCTTGTTTGCCAGTATCTCTGTAACAGAACTAGCAGCCGAAAAAAAAATATGAACATTTGATACTAATAGTTGTATGACCTACAGTCAAAGGACATACAAACATAATCGACATATTAAGAGCTAACATAGTTTAGCTTTTGCCTTAATAAAGGTGCTATATGAGTCTATGTTGTTCCACATTTTCTACAGTGTGGTCAACTCCCGAGAGAATAGCTTGAGGGTCAGTGTGTGAGTAGGAATTGTTACAGTGAACGAGACCTATTTCCTCATACTTACTGACAGGTTGGCATTGTATTAAGACAGACTTGATAAAAACCTGAACCTGTCCTTCCAAAATACTTCAATATGTGTTGACCTGTTTGAAATTGTAATGATATTTTTTCGTATAACGTATGACAAGAAGTCTGTGGATTGAAAGGAGAGAGGGTTTGAACATCCCAAAATGTCACTTTTGTTGTGTTGCTATCAAAAGTCAAAACAGTAAGTAGTAACATAATGAGAAGCAGCAACAAAGGAAGTGCTGCCACAGTGAGGAAAGCTAACATTAGCCAAGACTAACTGTGCATTCAGCTGTACAGAGTGATAGAGGACATTGTACTGCTACTTCCGTCGCAGATTGTCAGCATCTCTCAGGAGAGAGAGGCCACTCTTCATATCTGTCAATTATTTACTTTGTAAAAACACCTGGCTGCCTCGTATGACCTTTGAGAGAGTTTGAGGCTTTACAGTCAATTAAGAGCCATTTTTGAAGCAGATGCTGTGCTGCTAACCTTGTTCACTTCTCACTGAAAAACCTGCCACAATTCCAATTTGCTGCATAAACAAACCAAAAAAAAAAGCTGCTTAAAGACAACAATTACGGAATGCAAGCCTCTAATGACAAAAGCTCTTTTTTTACACAAAGGCACCTTTGGGAGAAATTCGCCGTCAAAAATCTGACAAACTCAAAAATAACAATGAAATCAAGGTGTGCTTAATGAGACGAAGGACAGGAGGGAGGCTGGGGAAAGAAAACAAGGAGCAATCTTTCTTGCCGATTCATGTTCTGTCCAGGAAAAAATGAGATTCACACTTGCCATATGTCTATCTCCTACAATTAACCGCTCATGCCAGAAAAAGTCTTTTCAAGCGTGGAAATAACAAGAAAGAGAGAGACAGAAATGGTTTCTCTTCTCCATTTGGCAGGATGCTTCCTCTCAGCAGACACTAAGATCTCTCCCTGCACTGATTCCATCAGGATTAGTGAGGAAATAGCAGAAATCAATGCACTAAGGAGTTGGCCTCTATGTCGAGGTAGCCTGGATACAGAAGCGAAGAACCAATCCAGTGAGGCAGAGGTATTAGCTGTAATCTTTGGATGCAGTCAGCACCAGTCTCTCCCTGACCCATCTCTGCATTCAAATCCTCACGTGGAGTAAAAATGCACAACAGACCGACGCTCACCAATTTACATTAAAAGCTCTGGATCTATTCATTCCATTACTGATTCCATTTTTCATAACAGCACAGGTCAATGCATGCAGGACTAGTTTCAACAGCAGTTTACAAAACAATTGTAGACTAACAGTTTGTTGACTATCCAAAATACGCTCCCCTGTTAGCAGATGAGGAAATAGAACATGGGACATTGTGGTTTCAGCATGTAACCAAGGGAGATCAGAAGAACATCTCATTTTTAGTCTTTTAACACACAATAACCTCATATTACAAACATATTTGTATGTCAAAGAAAATAAGAAAATCCTTTGATGGAACCAATACCAAACCAAGAAAAAGTGGTTGCCCCAGTTTCATCCAGTGCCAGGAAATACTGTGTCCTTTATGTACTTACTTACTTAATCCTCTTTATAATTTTTCATTCTACAAATGTTCTTTTGCCCGGAGAGGTCCATCACAGTCATCTGTGCTTTATTTCAGGGATGAAGTTCTTGCTTTGGGTTTTCTGTGCAAATTGAAAATTGTGATTAAGCCACATTTGGATGTGTCATTTCAGTTGACCTGTCCTCATGCCGTATTCAGCACTCTTCTATATCCGAACAAAACATAGTTGATTTTTGACGACCTATTTGCTCGCTATGAAGTTTCAACATGAAAATGAAACGCTTTTGTCGCTGTTGAAACATATTTTTTTCCATGCATTGATTGAGCTCAGCAAGCAGTTTCTCCCTTCTCCCAGTTTTTTTTTTTTTTTCTGCAAAGCAAGTCTAAACACATAGACTGACCTATGTCTGTACAGGACACACTGAGATGGAACCAATACCAAACTTCTCATTTGATGTAAAACAAGCATATTTCCTTTAACCACTGAAGCTGGTTAACAGAGGAAAATAAATGCTGTTCACATTTGTATTTCTAAGTTCTAGTGAGGCTGGCCTTTTGGGAGTCTCAAGTATAATTTTATCATCCATGCACTGCTTAATTAAGCAAAACATTGTTGAAAATCTATCAATACACTACCTCATTTACTTTATCTGTGGCGATTATTGATTTTATTCTTTGATAATAATCTAAATGAGATGATTTTCTGCACATATTTCCAGGTCCATATTTTGATTCTGGGGCTCCGCTGGAATATGATACAGTTTCTTTTTTAACTTATACTTGTCCGTATACAAGCCGTCGTCTAGAAGCCCAGGGCAGCTGGAACCTGGGCTTTGCACAGTGCTGGTAGCATTTGTACTTACATTTACCTCAGGTTTTGGAACTTTGGAACAATATATACATGTTAGATAATTACAAAAGTGCATACCGTATTTTCCGGACTATAAGCCGCTACTTTTTTCCCATACTTTGAACCATGCGGCTTATACAGAGATGCGGCTTTTCTATAAATTTTTCTTCAGCCCACAGTGTGTGTGTCTGTGTGTGTGTGTGTGTGTGCTCGCGCAGGCCGCAGTCATTGACGGAGCTGCTCCGTCACAGGTATATAATATTATTACACCCTCACCCCCTCAAAATGGAAAACCGAAGCAATTCCTATGATGCAGCTTTTAAGTTGAATGCCATCGATCTGGCTATCCGTGAAGGAAACAGTAAGGACACGTAAGCTTGCCGTTAATGAATCTATACCATAGATTCATTAACGGCAAGCTTACGTGCAGCCGCGGTGAGACGATATGTGATGAAGATTATCTGACGCTGTTCAACTCTGACACTGAAGAGGACGACTTCAGTGGCTTCAGTGCGCAGAAGAAATGAAGTGACAGTGGTTTGGTGTTCATTAGTTTTAAATGCTCAGGAGGAAGATAAATAGTGACGTGTGGCTTCATTTCATGGGAGAATGAAGCGACTTTAATAGTTGCGCAGTTGCGCTTTAACAGTGTGCAGGAGGAAAGGTGACAGTGATTTGGTGTTTAATGGTTTCAGGACGCAGGAGAAATAAAAATAAAGTAACTTAGTTTTAATGCACAGAAGGAAGATGAATAAAACCATCAATGACTTTTCTGTTTTGTTTGTCATCACTTTTATTGCGGCACTGACCCGAAACAATCAGTTCAGGTATATGAATAAACACTTATGGTACAAAATCTTTCCGTCTAAATAACTTATTTCTCAGCCTGAATATCGGCGGCTTATAGTCCGGTGCGGCTTATATGTGACTAAATATATATTTCATTCAAATTTTATTGGATGCGGCTTATATTTAGGTGCGCTCTATAGCCCGGAAAATACGGTAATATGCCGCCATTAAAATCCTGTACGTATCTATGTCATTGAAAATAACTTGAGTGAGTCTAGACTATTTGCACATGTAGCCAGAGCAGAAGCATAACGGAAATGTAAAGATGGAAGTAGATTTCTAAGTCCAGAACCCTTTTGTGAGTCTTGCCTATTCAGCACTCAACTGTTTAGCCATTAGCCAGGTGTGTGATTGAGGTTAGCACTCTAGCAGTCATGCTAGTCTCTCCTTCCATTCCTCCTTTACCTTTGCACTCCACCATATTGCTGCTTTCAGCAGAAATTAGCTGTATTAAGGCAGTGACTAATCACTTCACATTTTCCCTTCCACTGCATTTGCTGGCTGGGCCGTTGCTGTCTGGATCCATAGGTAATGCTAGACTTATACCAAAGCCAGACCAGCTCAATCAATAGCCGACCCCGGGCAAGGACGGAGATTGAGGAGAGGGGAAGGAGAACAGGATGCCGCCTAATTCAATGAAATAGACATTACCCGGTGCTTGCAACGCGCCAGGGCATGAGTAATCATAGACAAATTCATTTTAGAGCCCAGGAGCCCAGTATTGCTTTCAATTAAGGGCAGAGTTTAGAGTGAGTAGGGTGCATATAGTGGGAGCTAGTGTGAGTGGGAAGGGGAAGGAGACAGACACAGAGAAGGAGAAATTCACAGAGAGCTCAGATCAGTTTCTGTTGACATTACCAATTTGTATCCGGGGTCCTCTTCAGGCATTCAATACAGTGGGTGTAATTGGTGTAATGCTTAACTAACCAGTTCACTATGAAATACAGATAATCATCCATCCGCAAGAGACTGGCTGTTGTTTTCCAGCTGATGCAAAATAAGTATATAACAGATTGCAGCTGATGGAGTGCTGGCAAAAAACTAAAAACAAATGCTGAAAAGAAATATAACACAGAAGGAAGTCTTGAATCCAAATTGCACTGGCAAACTGATGAAAGGTTATTATAGTCAAATGGATTCACCATACATGCAGTACAGTATTTTACTCTGACGAAATAGCTTAATGTAATCACTAGCATCATGCCCTTAGACCAAACTGCTTTTAAAGAAAAAAACGAACCACCATACCACTATGTGCCTATTCAAAAATGTTGGTGTTTGTGTGAAATTGTGATTATTGTGAGTAGTTGAGCTAGATCTCTTCTCTCCAGCCCTTTGACATAATAGCACTGTGAGTCAATGAAGACTGACTTTAATGAATTTCATACCCTTTTCTAACTGAAAAGGGTATGAAAGCTCTGATTATGAGGTGAGTCAAGCTGGGAAAAAAAACCTCTACCTGTGCTAAAGATAATAGCTGTGTTACAGATGCAATGGCAGTGAATGATTTACAGGCTTTTTATAACTCATGCAGTGCAAAAACAAAAACAAATGATGGTCATTGTGAGTCTGTGCCATACGATGTGGTTTGAAACTGAGCTACAGCATAAAATATGATGAAAATGCCTCTGTGGAACATAAGCATTACCTGAGAGAAGAAAATGTGTACTAAATGTGCAGCAGGTAGAAATTCTATCATATATAGTAAAATCCTGTTCGCTAAACAAAACCCAAATATATCATTCCATGTTGAATTCACATCATGTGTCATAACCATTTGCATACACTGACTACAAGCCTTCCAGTTGATACAACACTTAAATCTGTAGACTAAACAATATAATTATGATGAATGTCTCGTTTAAATGCATCTCTTGTAGCTGTCAGCGTGATAGTTACTGGGTGTTTTAGGTGCTGGTGGGTTAATCATCTCTGCCAAAGATGCACATTTACATGAACCTACACGATACACACTATCACATACTGTATATACAAAATAACTGTTTTCTGTCATCTGTCACTGTTTCCATGGCATTGACCTCATCCACCCTTTTTTTCTTTTTTTCCATCTTTTTTCCATCTTTCCATCTTCCTGCATATATATATATATATATATATATATATATATATATATGTATAAACCAGCGCTCATTTTAATGTTCTTTCCTCATTTTAATGTTCTTTCTTTTTATCATGTTCCTCTCTTGCCTTTAAAGATTTAGTAGTGATTTTCCATAGCTGTGTGTTTCATCGTATCACATCCTATATATCCAAAAGAGGTTAAAGTTTTATAAAAACATGTGGGCATGCAGCCATTAAGATTCTCAGGAATGCAAATTAGCCACCATACATATTTAAGGATTTTGCAAACTTGGGCTGATATTCATGATGTTTCAGTGAGCGAATAAATGTGAGTGGGATGTAAGAGATAACATCTATGCATGCATTCCTATGAAAATGGAATATAAACAAGAACAGACACAAACCTCCACCAACGCTGGACAATTCTCCAGCAGTGCTTTGGTTTATCAGTAAATAAAACAGTTATGGAGGCTGCATCTTTTCAAGTTGCTTTTGAATTAGATTTTCTGACAAAATGGCATTTCTGTTCAGCTGAAGGTGTAGAAGTCTGCAATAACTGACTCTTTTACAGCTCCTGAATCTGGCTTTGGAGCTGCTGTTGTGCCTAAACACAGGCTGATGTATCTATAGATCACTGCAATCTAATCAACTGAACTATGTTTTAATTTCCTTCCAATATCATTACTCAGACATACTAAGAATCTCTATGGTAGGGGGAATAGCAGATATGCAATGTTTTGTTAAATGTATCAATTATTATGACTAGTGATGTAAAAGATATCGCCGTGAGTGGTCAACATGAGGAAACTCCATGACCATCCACTAACCTGAACCACATGATTATTACTCTAATCATGATTACATTGGCATCATAACTGCTAGCATTAAATTGGAAATGTCTAAAATTTCCACAGGGCCTACATCTGTGGCCTACTACTACTACTCAGCTTTACAGAATATTTAAGGCTGTTTCAGTTCATTGTTTTGGTTTTATGGCCAACTACTTTACTGATAGGTCAGTCTAAGCAACCTCATCAACCTGGTTTAACACAGCAGAAGCAGCTATTTTGAGTGAAAAGAAAAAAAAAGAAAAAGAAAAAAAGTCCCGATGAACCCTCAGTACATTACCTGCACAGCACCAAACAGCAGATACAACAACAATTAACCAGTGACTGTGTAATAATGCATGTTAAAGTTCATTTAAAGAACAAAAACAATCTCTAAGCTGGTCTTATGAAATGTGCTGCATTAAGTAAGTAAGTTAGAGCCACTTGTTTGTTACACACAGTCAAAGTCTCATGAACACGTATTTTAATTAATGTGTCCAAATCAATGTCAGCAGAAGGCTATGACTGATATCAGCAAAAAGGGATATATATATATATATATATACAGTATATATATATATATATATATATATACATATATATATACAGTATATATATATACCTTTAGGAACCTACAAGGTCACAGACAGAACACACGCACACATGTTATAAATTAATGCTGACCCCCACATTTCAAAATTCTTCTCCATTACACCTTTGATATGATAGATGAATCGATGACCACCAATTCAAAACAATCAATATTCCATCAATATTTATCTGATCTATCAGTTGTTGTATCTGTGTGTTTACTATGGTTGAGCACGGTATGGTATTTGTATTGATTTGTCTGTCACACGATCAACCAGCTTATTGTTTGAGGTAAACAGAAGTAGCCTCAGACACCCCGATGAGGGTGAGAGATCTGGAAAAGCAGAAAATAGCAGAGCCGCAGAGGACATTATAAAATGGTTTTCACAGGCAGAGGTACTCCTGAATTAACCTTGATGGATAAAATCAGTGGAATGTCCCTTTAAACAGATCAGAGCATTGTTAAACAACAAAACAACCACGGAATTTAGTAGTTAAATGAAATCAGTTGTTAGAACTAAAACGCAATCAATAAGCCTGTGACAGGGTAGTTATCTGCAACCATTTCAGTGGCCTATACACAGTCCAAAACCATTTATAGCAGTATTTCAGGAAAGATGACTGCTGTTCTCAAGAGTCAACCTGAGCTATTTTTCAATGTATTCTAGTAAATGACAAAAAGCAATACACCTCGCCTGATTTTCAGTTACGTCTCAATGAAAACTGCTTTTAACAGCTCACGTCTCATCCTCCACATTGCAGAGCTCAAGTAGTTTTCACTGACAGGAGAATTATAGGTCTGTGCTGCTCGCAACGCTGCTAGAACGGGAAATGGCACTGAGGCAAACCTGCTCCGAGGCGAACACAAATGGACACTATCTGAATGCAGAGCGATTGATGAGGGTCATGTGGCCCTGTTATCGAGGTTTGTCATCTCATAATACAAGTCTGAAATGTGCAGTCCAATAAAAAGCGTACAAAAGAGGAATGGTTGACCCGCAGTAAAACTAAAACCAGTTAACGTTTTTCACATGTCATGTCTCATCTTATTAATTCAGAGAAAACACAGGTCCAGCCAGATATGACACCAGAAACCCTTCACGATCACAGAGGAGCTTATTTTACGCGATGAATATGCGCCGCGAGTTACTGGGGGAGGCAGCTGCAGCCGAAATTCAGCGATAACGCTGTGAGCCGTAGAACTGTTGACATGAGTGATGACACCGAATGCCAACTTGTAAAAAGAATAAAGTCAATCCCATGCTTAGCCATGCAGCTGGACGAGCCAACTGATGTTAGCAATGCTGCTTTATCGTTAGCTTCCCGTAAGAGCAATGGCAGATAATTGATGATTTGAAAGATGATTTTTATTTAATAGCTGGACAGTGGCATTACACATATTTACTTTTTTTTTTTTTAAATATTTTTGATATATGGTATTGTAACTTGGTTCTTCAACACACACACACCGTAACTTCCACCATGTCTCCCTTGAATGTCAGTTTTCAAATGTTTCAGCTGTGATCTCTGCTGTCTAAAAATGTCTGCACTGTTGGGTCCTGTCTGTCCCGCTGTTATTACAGACATGTCTGAGCCAGTCACAGTTGACTAGCCCACGGACTTGCCTCAGTCTTCCGAGCTCATAGGAAATGGGGTTAGTCAAATTACAATTGTCAATGTGATTTTAAATGAGGTTTCTGGAATTCCCAGGTTCCCTTGGGCTCCTTATAGTGTGTTGAATTTACTGCGTCCAGAGGTGGTGCTTGGAGGCCTCCGGCAACATTATGCCTCCAGTGTGCCCAGTAGCTACAGCTCTGCTCTTTGAGTAAACATGCAGGTGTTAAACTGACTATCTTTCTCTCACAGCCTCTGCAAAAAGTGACTCCACTGGCCTCAGGCTTTCACTCTGTAGATATTCACTGTCAAACACATGCATGCTCATCAGCATCCTCACTTCTCTGAGGTGTTTTAGGGTTCCCTGTTAGCTCACTAACACTGCAACTAGTGCTGACTGCAGAGGGGCTGTCTGAGGGGAAGGTCAGAGGGAGGTCAGCAGTGCAACTGTCATGGTTTTTGGACTTGTACTTTGTGTTCTTGGACTCTTTTTGTGGATTTTTGTGTTTATAATGCAGGATCTTTTGTGTTTGTATCTGTCTTTTGGCATTCTGGTGTCTTGAATCTTTTTGTCTTGAGTCTGGGTGGATCATTGGTTCAGTTCAGTCCTCTGTTACCTGTCTAGTGTGGTCTAGTTTATTCTAGTCGGTGCTGCTGCTCTGTTGAGCCCTGTTCTGTCTGCTCCATCTGTTCTGTCCTGATCTGAGTTGCCTGCACTTCTGAGTCTATCTAAGCTGTCTCTGCTCTCTGTCTCTACTACTCTCTGCTGATATACATTACAACAACACCGAATACTGAATTTGCTTCATATGTATGATACCGTAAAAGGCAACAGGGGACACATCACATCCTCATAGTAATGACATCTTGAAAATCTTTATTTACCACATGAATGAGAATGAGATGTTGATGCTGCTTTTTTTCATCAGTTTCCTCTGTTTGGCGCTCATGGCGTTTATTCTGTGAGCAATCTTTAATTGGAATTTTGGATGACTTGGCAGTACACACCGTCAGCTGTTTTCAGCAGGCATGAGATGGATAGAAAATGTAACTTCCCTCTGACATATCCTTCTAAGTTTTATCCCTCTTGTGATACGATCCTGTTGCATCTCTTGTTTTCTCCAGGTATATATGGGCCAGACGAGGGCTGGGCATCAGCCTACCCAGAATGCAAAGAGAGAAACCAGTCACCAATCAACATTGTGGAACAGGATACCAAAGTATCCACAGAGTACCAGGAACTGACTCTGGAGGGCTTTGATACTGAATCCTCTAATAAGACATCCATGAAGAACACCGGTAAAACAGGTACAGTGAAGGCAACACAGACTTGTACTGCATATTAAATTTTCCTTGTCTTATAGCTTCCTGATATAGGTGGGTTAACTCCTGCTGATAGTCTCATGTTGAATGAAATGTTTGACATATTTTAGCTAAATATTGAAAAGAAATACAAATAAGTATATGGACAATTTAGAACTGAAAGGCTGAGGAGCAAGTAGGTGCTGAATCCAAATTGTTAAGTGTTTCACATTCCGTAATGACGGAAAAGATTGTAATGACTGTCGGTTCTGTTGGTCTGTCCAACACTTGACATGACTCAACAATATTAACATCCTTGTCTTGATGATCTTATTTTAATCATCCCCGGATAATAAATTCTACAATAATAATAACATGTTAATTATTTATTGAGTGCTTTTCAATACATTCAAATATGTTTATGTTACAACCCTCAGAAAAGCTCTTTACAAACATAAAGTGCGGATTAGCAGAAAAAAGGAAAAGAAAAAGGAGGGAGGCCACCCCCACAATGGATTGTCAGATCTGGGCACTTCCTCCTAACGTAAACCAACATTAAAACGAAATCTAACGGTAATAAAGCTGCGAAAACAGGATTGCCGGACCCATCAAAAATAGTTAAATATATTAATATATATGAATGAAATATTATGTATTATAATATGAGAAAATAAAGGACCAATGAAAGAAACGATGTGAATCAAGTTGGTCACATGAACAGCTGCTGCTGCTGAGGCCAGCAGGAGAGAGAGAAATTAGGATAATCAGAAAAGATGCACATCATAACCAGCAAGTTCAAATAAATAAATAAATAAATCAACAGTATTGTGTTTCACTCTCTGGAAACACAGACCGCTACCTCGGACCCAAGCTAATGCTAGTTATCACGGAACACTGAGCATTGCACAATTTTAGTTAAAGTGTGCTAACAGGGCAGGTATCATAAGCAAGGGACATTGAACTTAATGAAATATAGCGACAACAGTTTGATTCAGATTCAGTGTGACTTCTGGAGCTGGGGAGAGCAGCAGGAAAACCGACTGTCAATCACAGCTGTCAATCAGTGCTCACATGGCAGACATCAAAGCTACGATAAGTCGTCAAATCTTATTAACAGAGCAATAATTTCCAAAATGAACACCAGCACACTTATTAGAGGGCCTGAATTTAGAGATTGAGATCAGAATGACAAGTATTAAAGAGAAGTTGAAGCTTTTTCCCTTTTGGGAATCAGTTGGAGTTTTTAGTGGCTTTCATTGGAATTTAAAGGTACACTGGCATCAACCTTAAACTGTGGTACTGGGGTTCCTGAGATGTGGGAATGTGGCATTACTGAAAATGAGCTAGATGGGTTTAAAACAAAGAGATTAGACAGAATAAAAGAAACAAAGGGAACTAAATAAATGATTACCCAAACTGTCAATTGAAAACAAATACCAATTCCTCAGTTCCTGGTTCAATGTTAACCTAAAGCAATGTGCTTGTTGTAGTTGTGTTCTCAGCCACTGTAAATGTGGTTTATTAGTAACATCTACACACACTGTTGGCTTGTTAACAACTGGCCTGATCATCTGACTACCTGCGCTACTTCACCTTTGGACTTCATTGTAACAGCGTTGCCGGTTATCAATTACTAGTACAGCCCTATCATAACTAAGAGAAACGATGGTCAGAACTACAAAAATAAGATCCATGGTGTAATAAAATGTAATCATCCGTTCACATCGAAATAGCAGTCAGGGTTAAAGAAATCTTGCCAGTTTTTTTTTTATGACTGTTTGAATGTTTGAAATCATAATGCTATGACAGACCACAGTGCAGAGAGGATGAAAAGCAGACGTGTGACAGCTCTAATAATCCCGCCTCATATCGGCAGGTGTCTGCATGCCAAACATCTGTTGCATCACTTCCCTGCACATGATTATAAAACAAGACAGGTGCAATATGCAGCTAGTCATTTATGATGAAGATTACACATCCCATTTTCAGTCAGACATGCTGCAGCGGTATTAGTACAAGTGCCATGGCAGGTGTCACTTCCTGTAAGATTCAGCACCGGGCCATCTGCATGCAGCTCTCCTGGCATCTTGAGGACCCTCCTTGTCAGCCACAGGTATTTTTCACAATTCCAGGTTGTCACTAAGATGGATGATCCTTTCCCCTCAGTCAGGAAACGGAGTCGAAAGGCTTTTGAGAAGCAGAGGCCACAGGTGGCTGGTATCACTGTTGACAGCAATGAGTGTTGCCCAGAGCAAAGCTGTGTGTTCAGCACAATAATGTTTTACATCCCAGAGTGTGTTCAATCAAGGATCATGTGAGAATAAGGTTTACATGAGCTTTCCTGAGCAGGATCCTCCTGCTTTAAATACAAGGGGCTGCAACAAATAGAAATATCTGATCATTTCAAAGACATCATATCTGAACAACTGTATTTATATCTAACAAATATTTTGACATGGACAATATTTGGACATATCTGAGAAAACTGAATATGGGATGTCTGAAACATTGCTAATTAAGACAAGTGATCCCCAATGATCACAAGGACCATACATATATGCACCAAGTAAAAAAGTGAATTACTGCTGATTTTATTAAAGACCAATAATGTCTGTATATTTAATGGCAATCTATTCAATAGTAGTTAAAATATATATGTCTGGAAGTGGTTTAGTGAGCAACAGACAGACTGAACATTGCCTTCCATAGAACCACTCTACTAGCTAGGCAGAAAAGCTCATAATGTAAAATGCCTGTTTGTATTACTGTATTGTACTTACTGTACTATATGGGCATTTTGCAATCAGATTTGCTGACTACATTCATACTGTCCAGTGAATGAACCATTTTACTGTATTTTACTTTGAGACAGAATGCTGTCGGCTGTGTTGAGGTTGTAGGTAATGTAAAATATTCTTCATTCTATCTGCGCCACAAGGATGTCACACTACGTGCTGCCTTGTTACTGACTAAACAAAACCAGTGTCCTTCTGGTCCTTCATGTAGAATGTATTCAAGGAGCAGTGAATAATGATTATAATGTAAAGTAAGACAGCCAGCTCTGAGGCTAACTTAGCATGAAATACAAATTATTGTGCAGGTTTTGTGAGATGTGCAAGACAGTGAGTGTATAAAATTGGATGTTATAAGCTGTGACAGTTGTAGGATACTGTCTCCAAATAAAGGATGGAGGACAACAATAGCTTAACAGGTTCAAGGATTTTTTTCCCCCGTTTTTGATGTTCCAGAGTTGGTTCTTTTAGCAGCACCACTCTTACACTAGCATTTCCACACAGAATCCTGCATTATGTAGTAGGCCACTTGCCAGGTTATTAGCTGAGCATATTTTATATTGTTATTGTTATTATTTTTGTTGTGTCCAATATGTTTTGCTCAATGTAAAATATATGCATTTGTATGTGTGACACTGACATTGAATGTGTGATTCTCACAGCAGGGTAAGTTTTTTTTAACAAAGCATGTCATTTGATCAAATCTAAAATGAAAAATCTTGTTTTTGTTCACCAATATAATGCACAGAGAAAAACAGTGTGATTTCCTTAGATTAAATCCAAACTGTCAGTCATGTCCACCTGCTGCTGAGCTGAATTATAGCACAAACCTTTAACAGTCACACACAGAGCAGCTGCTCACTAACTGCTGCCATGGCTTCTTTCACTCTTTAGCTGTCTGTTAAGTAAAGTAGTAAAGTTCACATCTTCACAAAATATAATGCGTTGCAATGGGTTATGATCTATACAATAACAGATCAATATGAACTTTGAATGAAAGACATTAATCTTTTATGTGTGTGGGTCCCAACCAATCCCTGGCTACGGAAAGTTTAACAAAGAAAATACCCCCAGAGTCAGCGAGAGCAGGGGAGGAAACGACTGACCAGCAGACAACACGGCAATTGACCCAGGAACAACAGACAACGAGTACGGTGATCAGCACAATACCTGAGATCAGCTGTAACGGTACACCAAAGCAGGAAAAAGTGATTGAAGGTGTCGGGACAGGGACCTCAAAATCGACCACTACTTCTAAGAAGCAAGCTGAGTCAATTAAATGAAGTTCAGTGGCAGAACAAAAACGAAAGTCTACAGAACATCAATCCCCTGTTCCAGAGGTGGGATTGAGCGCCACAAACAGATCACCCTTCCACCTGACATGCCACCAATACATCACCTAGAACACCAGCACCAGAACACCTAAGTGAGCCTCATCCTCCCCTGCGCCCAATAGGGTCCCATACAGGCTCTGCAGAGATTTCTATGGAGACTAATAATACCAACAGCCTGGCAGAAGGCAAGAGACGTAGGAGGCAAAATCTTTTTTCAGGCTGTCTGTCCACCAAAAGGGAACCGCTTTATCGACACATTGGTACCTGAATGCAGGAATGTCAGGCTTTTCTTTGGAACACTCCAGGATGGTATGGAATCAAGTCCAACCACACTCACCACAACCAAGCCATTGACCGTGTGACTGTACTCACACATACACCAATGCCTAGAAAGTTGCAGGAAAACATTGAGTGGGCCTAGATGAAGATACAGTTGAGAAAGTCCAGGAGCATATTAATCATCAAGAGGAAGTTGGCTGATCATCACTTCCACATTGGCAGGCAGCAAGGTGCACAAAGGCTGTTTCCAAAGATAAGCAGGGCAGTGGATGAGATGGGAGTGTGTTGAGAAGATAAAGTTCACTTGGAAGCACTTCAAAGCAATTTCATTATACAAACCACATACAATGTCCTGCCATAGTCCGCCGTCTTCCAAGATCCTCAGCCAAATGTACAGTGACGACCCTTCATGCCATCTGTCCATCTCCAGGAAACCTGAAGCACATTCTTATCGGCTGTAAGACAAGCCTTACTCAAGGCCATTACACATGGAGGCACAACCAGGTACTGAAGTGTCTAGCAGCTATGCTGGAGAGCAGAAGGACAGCCCTGACTCCTCTGAGATTACCATGACCAATCTTAGGACATTGTGCTGCGGTCCACCTCAATTAGCAGTGTCTACAGGATATAGCTTACATGGCTGCAAAGCTAAGGTTTGCCCAGTGGAAGTTGGTTGGACAGGATTTGTAGGCATAAGTAGGCTACTTAAGGATATGGGAATCTAGGGCCAGGCACAGTGTCAAGCCATAAAAGCCCTCTCCAGTGCTGCTGAAAGGGCAAACCAGTGGCTCTGGGTTAACAGGAGAGACAACACGTCGGCTCTGAAATAACATCAAGAACAATATCACGGCGGGGGGAGGGGGGGCGGGGGTCTACGCCAGGCTTCACTGCTCAAGCCTCTGGAGGTGTGAGCTCATCAGTGAAACACTGAGGAGGGCATGAGTTTTACAAATTTCATTTCATTTCATTTATTTTCGGTTTTGTTTGTGCAGTTGGAAAAATATGTTGTAGATATACATGCAATAACAAACAATAACATTCTGTCCTCTGTGGACCATGAATATTGTCAGCAAATTTCAAGGAAATCAATCTGTTGAAGGCACCATATTGATATTTCATCCAACATCTGTAGTGTTCATGTTTTTTGTCAACCCTACTGCATGTATATTTTTTTTCCCAGCTGCCTCGTGGATGCTCAGTTGATTAACATGGCAGCAGTAGAGACACAGTTGAATTTCCACGGTGAGGCTGTCACTCTATATGCGATTTTTTCCCAGCCATGGTGAGTTTGTACCATCCTGGGGAAAATACACTGTAAAGGTTTCTGTTTATTAAGCTTTGAATATAACGGTGTCAGTTGTAGTTGCAGCCAGAGTGTTAATTATAGTGATATCCACTCAGGTAATGTCAACTAACTTTCAAAACAGCTACACAAAGGAATGTGTGGGAAATTATAAATATGGCTCCTGCAGCTGTTTATGACTTCCTGTGGTTCGAGTAGTATGATGTCAGAGAGGTGCATTCAGGCTGAAAAGCGAGTGTGAGGAAAAGCAATGATTAAATCCATCAATGCACAGTCAGTAAAAATGCACGGATTCAACAGATGCTGCTGATTTAACACAACACAAATCAAGATTAACATGTTCATCTATTTCTCCAGTAAAGTTATTGTAACTTTTACTGAACATTATGACAGTGATTCAGTTATTGAATCAAATGACTTTTCATTCATGTTTTTATCAAGCTAATTTTGACTAAGTGAAGGGATTTAAAGATCCCCTCTAGAGTTTTAAGATTTATAAAAATATCCTGCTTTGAATAATAATTTATGCTTTTTTTTCCCCTGTCACTTCAGTTCCTGGCCTTACAGTAGCATGCCATTAAGCGTCAGGAGGTTTGAGATGCTGACAAATACCAAATCAATATAATAATACATTATCACGGTCATCACAACACTGGATCTTATTTCAGCACTACTCTCCACCTTTGGCTGCTATCAGTTAGTTGCACATATACAATATGTGTAATGTAATGCCCAGTGAAGCCATCACATGGACAGTATAAATAAGCCTGCTATGTTTTGATTTTGACATGTGGATGAACATGTTCCTATCTGCTACCTGTCACCTGCTGGACTTAAATGAGGGACAGTCATTATCATCACTATAGTATAATACACTGTGAATATAAACACTGTGATCTTAAAAAAAAAAAAAAAAAAGAGACAATTGCCACCACAATTCCATCATTTGTTTGAGAACAGCTGGTCTCCAGCCTTCTCAGGGCCAGCGGCGATCTCTCGTGCCCTTTCCGTCACCCCGCTGTTGTGATGTTTCTTCACTGGAAGTCACCTGACAGCACAAATCTGCTCAGCTCTGTGGACAGCGTGCTGGAGCTTGTCCTTGGTGGAATGTGAGGCCAAAGAGAGCCAGAGTGTGATTGTAAATAAACAGACTAGCGTAATTGTTGACTGTCTTATGAAGAGTCAATATCAATTCTATTACAGTGATCAATCCAAGGTGTATTTAGCCTGGAAGGCCGGAGGGTGTCAAAAGTGAAAAAGTAGCCTGGATAACTATTCCAAAGCAGTTAAACAGTATTAGCATTTATTTTCAAAATCTAAAGACATGTGACACATTTTCCCGCTTTCAATCCTGTGTCCTTCTGTTCGTTCGCTTTCTTCCGCTTTTTTCCATAGTCGGGTCGCGGGGGCAGCAGCTTCAGCAGGGAAGCCCAGACTTCCCTCTCTCTAGCCACTTCTGCCAGAGCCAGCTTCTGCAACCGGGGGTCAGACCGCCAGGGTCCCCGTCTCCGACTGCCGCCCATCTCTCTTCGCACCTTCCTAAGGGGTTCCCCCCCTGAGACCCCTCCCATGGGTGGTGAGCCCATGGGAAGGGGGTACAGCACCTGGTATTCCCAGGCGGTTTCCCATCCAAGTACTAACCAGGCCCGACCCTGCTTAGCTTCCGAGATCAGACGAGATCGGGCGTGTTCAGGGTGGTATGGCTGCTCGTGTCCTTCTGTTAATTGTTCATTTATCTCTTGTTATAGGTGAAATCTTTCCTCTTCCTGTAAAATGGTTGCAAATGTTTTATGACTTATTCTGCACTCTGGAGCATTTACAAACCTCATCGAATCATCCAATCAAATTACTTTAATCAAATAGCTAGCCACAGTGGTCATATAAAACAGCTCTTCACTGTTTGTGGGTCTCGTAGCTAACAGAACAATATGGAGAGAGAGAGGAAGCGATGTGTGTTCAGATATCAGTGGGGAAAATCCTTCAATCCTTCTTGTAACTGTACACCCCTCAAATATTCCATTTCACTGTGAAGTACATTACAGTATGGAAGCTAAACATGCTCTTACTTCCGTTTGATGGGGCATTAAAAAAAATAAAAAATAAAATAAAAGCATTATGTAAAGTAAATGTATCCCAAATATGGCTCGATATGCCCATATGGTTGTCCTAGTAATAATTCTAATCACAGTGTGACCATTGAAGGGGCAGGAGAGCTGAAGAACAAATTCCCTCAGAAGCCTTGTTGCTGTACCCATTTCTGTTTCCAATTTTCACTGACTGATTAAGGTCACAGAGAGTGAGTAAATGTCCTGTCCACCTCATAGTCCAGGGATGTCAAACATGGGCCCGCGGGCCAGAACTCGCACACCGGATGACTTTGCAAAGTGGCAAAATTGCAGAGAAGTCATCTATTTCATTTTTTTTTTTTTAAATGAAATTCTCAGCTATCCCTGATTTGTCCACTCGGGCTGCGCTGTCCTATTAAGAGTAGCAGGATACAATCTAATAGATCACACGTCTTGCTTATGTGTAGGCTACGTGACACAACACTGTCCAGCGTAGGCTGCTCCTCATGAGCAAATTTGTCAGCAAATTATAAAAAAAAAAAATCAGAAATATAAAATATACTTATGAATTAATAAAATCAATGAAGCTTATTAATTAAAATAGCCACAGGGGGACCAGCTGGAAACACACACATGCAAGTAACACCAAAACAACTTCTCTTATTAACATAATCTATAACATTAGCAGTATCAATATATCATTGCCCTCAAATATCTATTATACCATACAACTACAAACCACAAACAATTACATATACAGCACACCAAGTGTGTGTGTGTTTGTGTGTTGTTGGGAAGGAGGATGCGAAGCAAGATGCGGAGTCACATCACAGGCCGGCTCAACTGGAAAAGTAGCTGGAGATTTGGGGCTGAGGAAGCTGGATTTTCCACCTGAATCACTTCAACACCCAAATATACTGTACAGATGTATGAAAGAAATCAAGAAATGAAAATCATGTGCAACAGCCATCTGTCGTCACACAGAAACATGCGCGGCTCAGCTGATGAATTGGGCCACGTCTCTGGGCTTTTAACCGACAACAGCAGTGTACTGGCTTCAAGGACAGTTACAGGGCAACACACAATAGTCTGATACAGTCGGACAAAACCATAACACAACTTGATGTGATAAACACGAGCAAAGCGAGGATCCCGGCTTGCCCATTGGCCGTGGAACAAAGATCACCCTGCACCTGAAGGACGACCACGCAGAGTATATTGAGGGGAAAAGCGTCAAGGAAATCACTGGCACAGTGGTGTTTTGTCACGGAGGGGCGGTGGGCAGCTGTGATCTGCGCACCGCAGGCGTTGGCCTTAAACAGACAAAACACACACTGGCCACATAATACATCATGTTCAAACTCGGTGAGAAAATAAACATGCACAGGAAAGCTGGATACATTCTTTAATAAACTGGCTCAATGGGAAAGGTAGTTTCCTGTGCCACCGTTACAGTGGTTGTATGCGTGCAGCTGACATGGCTGTGTCGCCGGGACTCCTTGTGGTGTTGTCTCTGCCAATAAGAGATGAGAGTTTGGGCTCTCCCAGATCTCACGCCGAGGTGCAAACTGCAGAGCGGGCAGGGAGTTGGAGTATGTGCAAGCAACCTTTGGTGCTCACCCTTTTTGCTTCCAAGAAGCCTCCCTTTGTCTGATTGTATGGTTGAGGTCCAACACAGTGTTGGCTTTTTTCAAGAAGAATGGAGCAGTTGGAATCTTCACAGAGGTGATTGGGAAGCTAGTGTGCTTGCTGTGTTCACCAGAAATAGTACCTTTCACAAATATAATATTTGGCACCACTATCAGGAAAAATACAAGAATCTGAAAGGGCAACTGAGACACGATTGTAGATCCACATGTAATGCACAGGCAATGATAGTAGACTGACTGTGTGAGACTTTAATATTGTTGAAATTGCATTTTTTTATCTAATGCTGTTCATCGTCTGTTTTGCAAATGGATGGTTCTTTAACTGGGGACAATGTACTTAATTCCATAAAAATAAAGTGGAATATTTGTAGGTGTTGTTATGTATTGGTAATTGTGCAGTGGCTTTACTGGTCCGGCCCGCTTCAGATCAAATGCTGTATGTGGCCCATGAATTAGAATGACTTTGACAACCCCGTCCCAGTTGCTTGAGGTGTGAGACATCCATTTGTCTGAGTGCAGGCAACTCAATCAGGCAAGGCGGACACACAGTGTGTTGTCATCCCCTGTGGGAGTGGGCCGGTCAGCTGACCTTCAGGTAGAAGATCAGCGGCGCTGACACCACCCAGCACTCTCACAGCAAGCTGAGAGTGAGAGACAGAGACAGACAGAAGACCTCATCATCACAGTCAAGATGAAACATTCCACAACACGTTTGATGCAGCGCTTCCCCAGACCTTTAGTGACTGAAACCGTCTCCCAAAGGCCACAGACTCTGCTCAGACAGACAAAAAACAAAATATGATGACGATGATGGCCACCTGCTAAGTAAGAAATACTGCAATTTAAATGGATTTGGGGTACCACAGCATGTAGGGAGCCATGTAAAAATGCTAACACAAACAACAGCTGCGAAACAAAATGGCACACAGCTTCTGCTCTCCACGGCTACATAATGCATGGCTAACAAGACAAATGTCCCTGTGTTTTTTCCATGAATTATGCACACTTTCAGCACTGTTTCTAAATGACAGATGAGCAGTTTATCTGTGGAGGGATCACCTGGTGGAGGTGCAGCTGAATGCTGTGATGGAGCTGTGAAAGCAGACTGAATATCCCTCCTACTCCTGCTGAGCAAACCTAATTCAGAGAAGTCGCTGTACTTTTCTTGTCAGCTGGACTTTAACTTTTTGACCTTGAGCGTGGAATCAACAACATGATATGGGAGGCAGAAGATAGAGTTCACAGTCTTGTATAAATAATATCTAAGCTTGCAGCTCAAATCCATTCCAGCCGTTCTGAGGATGTGTTACAGGTATGCAGGCTATTTAATGCTGGCATACGGTACACACTTCACATCACCTTCAGAACCCTCAAGTGCTCAACCATCATCTCATAATTATTTAAATATGAACTTTTTTGCTACTTTTCTATCGGTGTATCCTGTGATACCAGAACATAAATATTTAGTAGTTTATTCATAGTGCTCAACACTAGTGGAGATGGTATGCACGCTGGTTGCGTTTTGTTTTTTTTTTCATTTCATTTTGAACCCGAGAGGAGTTGAATCAGCCAATCAGCTTGCTTGAAACGCCATGCTGGCTCCTGTATGTACTATGATTGCCCATGACACTCTGTGACAGGTTCATACTGATGTTTACAGTATATCTTCAGAGACGTATATGTTGACCATGTAATTATTACATACAGTAATACTGTACAGTACTTACTGCCCTGGATAATTCTTTCAGTTATTTTGGAATTGTTTTATCCTATTTTATTTGGAACAGCTCACATCCTTCTAATCCAAGTGTTTGTGCATGTCTAAAGGACTATATCAACATTTTGATTATTTGATTCAAAATGTGACAGCACGACTGGTACTGTGTTCAGGTTTTCTGTAGGGATTGTCTGCTTTAATGGCCGGCTGTTTAAATGATGCACAACTAACCCTTCCAGGTCTGTGTAGGAGTTTGATAAAATACACAGCAAATGCTGCTGCAGCACCAGTCTAACAGCAGAGTTCTGCTTCATCAGCTCCTCCACAGTAACCTGTTATGTTTAGATGGAAAGTGAGCTAAGGCAGACAAGCAGCTGAGGCCGACTGTTGATCTGTGATGGACTGCTGATGAGGAAGTTGAGCTGTTGTTTGTCATAGTAATGTTTTGAACAGTGTAGGGCTGCTTTTTGCACAGTGTGAATTCATCTATTTGTGGCTTTTGGGAGGCAGTTAAAAACACGTACAATCACGGTGGGACACGATAAATTCATGGCACAGGAAACTGAAATAAATGTCTTCCACATAGTTATATTGTTTGGATTCAGCAACAAGACATTTTGGTACACCGTGGGACAGAAAAAATAGATCCTATATAAAATAGTTTATATACAAAAAACATATACAACCAAGCAAAATAAGAAAAAAATAAGCGTACAAGTATTTAGTATCATGTCAAGTTTTCTAATGTGATATTTTGGTTTTTGACCTGCATTTGATATCTTTAATTTAATAAAAAGTTGCTGGACACAACAGTATTCTACATCTGTCTGGATTTAGCTGCAACTCAACTCATTATTGTAAAAAAAAAAAAACACAGGTCCATGGTGTAATACGAGTTATTCTGAAGAGATCTGATTGAGGTATAAGCAGAGTATATAAAGTGAGCCTCCTAATGTGTAATCAGGTTATGTAATTCATAACTCAGAGTATCGGTCAAAGTCTTGATGACAAACCAGGTCTCTCCATTCGAGTGCTTCCTCTATAAATAGGGTAGGACTGTCTGATGAAGTATGGGATGGAGGCGGTTGCGTTGGGTAATGGAACTCAGAAATCCTTTCAGAGGCATTTGTGAATGTGAAAATAAGTAATTCTCACTACACTTCAGAAAGATGTGATGGAATAACAGAGGACCTTGCAAGGGCAATTTGCATTGGCTGAAGAGATTGATTTTGCTCAACATATTAATCCCTCATCTGAGAACTTTGCCTTGGAGGCTGATGGAAAATGACATGGAAAATAGAAATGGTCTTGTTTCAGCACGTCTTGCTCCAAAGCAAATGTAAAAAGATAAACACATACTGTATCTACCTTTATCCTGTCATGAAGAGATTTCACACTGGCTACATGTCCTAACACACATGCTTTGATCAAGTTTTTGCATTATTGTTGAAATCTGCCTCCACATCAACAACAGACACCGACTTTCATCTGTGTATTTGAGAAGAATGATGTATGACCACTCAATCTTTATCTCTCTGTCCTTGTTTTATTTATTTATATTTTCTGTTCTTGTCTCTTTCTTACAGTGGCTATTATGTTGAAGGATGATTATTTTGTCCGGGGAGCAGGCCTACCAGGGAGGTTTAAGGCAGAGAAAGTGGAGTTTCATTGGGGTCCAAGCAATGGATCTGAGGGCTCTGAACACAGCATCAACGGCCGGCGTTACCCCGTGGAGGTAAGCAAGTCATTCTTTGCTTTCCATCTTTCTGAAACAATTCACAACACTTCCTGCAGATCCTGCCGCATAGGTGTATATTCTGTGACATCATCAATCGGTTTCTATAGGGATCTTCAGTGGCCTGATGTTTTAAGTGTCGTTGGTTACTGGAACCAGATAATCCAAATTTGGGCAAAAGGGGGAGGGGCCAGTGGAATTACAATGACTCTGTAATAGGTAATGATACCCTTCAATCAGGGCAAACACACCTCCAAGTAAACCAATTTTTAGTTTATAGTTTTTAGACTCTTATTGGAATAATATCTCTCAAAATTCAAAACACACACATAACAACATAACGAGTATTTTAAGAAAGATGTTTGGGGGTTTTACTCTTCACTTAATTCAGTCAGTCTTGTTGAACATCTAGATATCATTACAGGAAGTGCATCTTAAAACACTTTTCACTATAGCTCGCAAGCTTGAATTTTGGCACCGAGAGACACTTTTAACATCCAGCTTCAACATCTTCCAACTACCTCAACATGCCAAGTGTGTAACTATGTATTCATGTGTGCTTCTAAGTGTGTGTGTGTGTGTGTGTTTACATGTTGTGTATGTGCATCTGTTAGTCACTTGAATGCTGAAATGTCAGCCATCTCTCTGTTTGGACCTCTTCTAGAGTGCTGCCTCTTTGCTGTGGCCAGCCAAACAGATGAATATGTATTATCTGACATTTAGTAAATCTGCATGCTGACAGTTCAGCTTGATATTGTAATCTTCTCCTTCCACTCCAAACTCTTTTTTTTCCCCCTCCCAAACCTTTCTACAAAGTTGCATAAAAGTGCCTTTGTGTCAGTTGCTGAGATAGCCTCATATGGAAATGATGCATTTGTCTTCACTACCCAGTTTAGAAATATTGCTTGCCTGTCTGCAGGGGAAGTATTCAAAGGTTCTGCTGAAAACACAAAACCTTCTATATGAATGCATGATGGAGCTTTCTGGGACTGTTGTTTTTAAATTGCTAGATTTATAATATGCTGTCACACTTGATTTAGCAGTGAGACATCAGCAGCAGTAACTTCTATGAAGTTCCAGTGAAAATCAAGCCTGTTTTCTCATATCGACTGAGCCTCTCAGTCATCTATACTATTTCTCCAGAGACACACATACACACACACACCTCTGTCTTGTGCCAGATTCAATATTGGCAGTATGCTTCAGTTGAGATGAGTCCTTTAAGGCCACAGCTGATATCAATATTCCTGTAGGGAAGCGCATGAGAGATGAGATTTTGTGCTGATTTGATAATTTCAAAATAACCAACATGGTAAGTGTGTTCAGTGTGCAAACACAGATCTATGATGTGTCATGTGAAATATAATAGAATTCCATTATAGCTTCCAGCAGCTTTTCAAATGGTATCAATTGAATCATTTATTACAACTGAACACATTAAAAGTATATAATCAAAGCATTAGCAAACTCCAGGTGTCCTGAAACAGGGATTATTTACACAATGCTGCTTTTCAGTCATGCAGTACAGACTTTATTTATTTATTTATTTTTAAACAACAATTTCATTTTGCTCACCTAAATTATGTTAACAAATAAATGATTTTAATAATGTGAACGTATCTGAAAAACAGTGACTGACATTGTATCTATTCATGTTTCTACGGTATCCACTCCTAGCAAGTTTAGGCACTTGTTTAAAGTAGGGAAACATTCAATTGTTAACATGTAACTATAACAAAGGTGTCCTAAACCTAACCACACGCAGGACTCTATAGATTTACATTGTAAAACATTCACTGAAATAAGGAACATTAACTCTGTAATTTTAGATTTCAAAGAGTTTAATGACCTCTCAAAATTAAAAATAAATAAATAAATAAATAAATAAATAAATCCTAGAAGAAGGAGACATATATTGCTGCCCAATATACTACATCAACATGCCACAACCTGAGGGACGGATAGGGTGATGGATTCTCCATGATGTTTAGCAGTTTGTGCAGCATCCTCCTCTTCACAGTAATAAATCTAGCAGTTTTAGGAGTTGGTAGCAGCTGCAGTGTCTTATGCTGGACACAAACACCTGACAGTGTTTCTTTAATGGGGTGAAAATGTCTTCAAGTTTAACACTTAAACAGAAAAAAACCCCAGTAATAATCCAAACACATATAGTGAACTCACTTCAGTAACAACTATTTAATTCCCTGTTTCTTATATGAAAACATATAATTTAGTGGGTGCTCACACAGGATGAGTGTTTTAGTCTCTATATTCCAAATAATCAGTACAAGATATCCCTAATCCTTATAATCCTTTTAAGAGTACGGTCACGACCTGCTGTATATGAAAAATGTTATTAGATCATTGTTGTTGTGATGTAGCGCTATATAAATAAGACTGACTTGATTTGATTTACCAGGAAAACGATGGAGACATTACAGTATTAAGAACATAACATGCATCATAGTTTGAAAGCTAAAATTAACTTTTGCTGTTTGGCTGGAATGTGTAGATTTATTTTTTGACGTGCATTTTAGTTGTTTTTTTATAGCGTTAATCCTCAGTAAAGGAACTTATTTAGTTTAACCCTTGTATGGTATTCGGGTCTGTGGGACCCGTTTTCAGTTTAATTAATTATTTTTTCAACCTGAAATTCATTGGCTTTGGCTCATTTTCTGTGAAGAACATAAATCAAAACACATTTGTTTAGTATTTTAAGAGAAAATTATTGGATTGTGGTGTTTTGAAAGCCCAAAACTCCAGCGGGTCCACCAGACCCATAAATACTAATACCACACGAGGGTTAAATGAACACACAGAATTCTTAATTTTGCCAAATGTTTTTTGTTTTTTTGTTTTTTTTCTTTTTATAGCGGCTGTTTTTTTCTATTTTAAATGAGAAATAGTGAAATAGTTTTGTTCTTACTGAATTTGAAATGCATTTGAAACACAATATGTATGATCTTGAGAAACCGATACTGTGCATCCATACGTACGTACACTTACTTATGTACTTATGTTTACATAAAGGATAAAATGTAAAGAAAATAAGTGTATGTGTAGGTATTATCTGTGGTCTGAGAGGAAGCTTTCTGAAGTAAATCAGAATGCCGGACAGTGAGTGACTAGAGTATCATACTGTATATGAGCACGGTTTGATTGCAATTCACGCCCTGGTTCAACTTTACATAACACTGCACATTGTTATCTATGCAGGGAGAGAATAGAAAACTAAAATGTACAAATGTATATGGACACACATGTATGCATACACACACACACACACACATGCACGCAGACATAGTCAACATGGATGTCCACCTCTAACATGTATAACCACAACAGAACACATTTTCCACTAAGAGATCACACACACACATCCATGCAGATAGCTTCAGCTTTATTTGCAGGAGGTTTTTTTTTTTAGAAACCGCTTATCGAGTGTCATTTAACGCAGCATGAAATGGTCAGTTGAATAATGATGTTTTATGTTGTGGTATTGCTGTGTTCTGGTTAGGTTTAGGCATAGAAACCACTTGTTTAGGGTTAGGGAAAGAAAAAAAAACGGCTGCAAAATGTGCTGGCATCTCACTCAAAAATATCCTCATAGCTCATATAAATGTCATCTGAGCTACATCACTTTCCCTATGATACACGTTGTAGAAATGTTGATATGATACATGCTGAAAACGTAGATATTCAACATATCCTTAGCTTGCACAATCTGGTCACTGGTCTGTTTTGAGACTTCTTCTGTTCACTACGAAAGTCAAAAGTTCAAAATGTTAATGTGCACACCAAGATCAGTCATGATCTCAGGAAACATATCCACATACATCCACTCTTGACTCATCTACTAATTTCCTTTCATTAATTGTTAGAATTCATATGAAAAGTCTATGTAATCAACAGCCCACAGATCAATTAACTGTGATATAGAGAATTTTTACTGATAAATGACCTGTTGGCTGTGCTACTTTACTTGCATAACTGGATGACTGGTGTAACCAAGGTGTATTAATCTTCTGATTACGCAACAGTGCTGTGACTGCACACATCTCCAACTTGATTTAGTGCTTTAATTAAATATGAGACAAATACTAACTGTGTTGTTTAATTCGAATATTCAGTATATCTCAAAATGTGATACGTACGAGGCCAGGTTTTTATAGCTTTATAGCAGAACATGATTCAGGACTGAAGCCTGGTTGTTAAATCTGCTGTGGTACAACATCTCTCTCTCCCAGCACAGCAGGCACAGACATACTGTGTATCCACACTTAAGCAGTTTACCTGAAGCATTTACAACACATTAAGACATGTTTGTCACATTTTTTATTGCACGTTTATTGTGTTGCTCAAATTCTTGTTTCTCCTCCTGCTTGTCCTGTGGAGATGCTGTGTGTTAACCTGATATGTTAGACTGCTGCTTGGATATTGTTTTGTAGGAGACATGATTTCAGTTTCAATTTATCACTTCCTGTGTGGAGGCAATTTCCCATCATTGACATATGACAGCCTGAATGCATTCTTATTACACATTTATCCCCACTAGCGATGTGGCTGCAGGTATGTTAGTGCTACTTGGTTGGTTGGTCCAGGTTTTTAGTCCCGATTTAAGAATCATGGATTATTATTAGTATTAATCTTAATGATTACATTGGAAGTTTTAAAGTTTTATATTTCAGAAGCTTTATAGTTTTCAATTATATATATATATATAATATATTTCACCATCTAGTTATTGGATTGGCACACAATCACAGATACAACTTTGGAAAGCTTTTACTCAGGAATTTTATTAGGTATTTCCGTCCCCTTTCTGTTTTATTTTAGCTTTTCATTCTAGCCTCTCGGTTGTTGTTTTTTTTTTTTGGTTCCTCTTTTTCAATTTTTTCCATTATCCTTTTTTTCATTCTGTTTTTCTTTCTTCCCTTTTCCTCGCAGTACCTCTCAGCAGCTTGCAATGTTTCAGTGGGCAGTGTTCTTGTGCTTTCTCCGAGCACTCCACATGAATGATGCATGATTTACAAGCCTTGCCATTTAGTAATTGTAGTCTAATAGGGCCCATGAATGGCATGATGAAGTAGGGACCTGCTGATCCCCTACCTGCTGTTTTAAACAGTAATGCTCCGGTTAATATGCCAAGCACAGCACTGCCAGGCAGCACAGCACACATCTTTAGCTGAAGTGTGTCACCACCCTTGAACACAGCTGTGTCCTGTAAAGTCTTATTCCACTGTTTTGTGCTTTGCATCAAAAGTCAAGCATGTATGATTTCACCAACAGGTTACCAAGAGTTTGTGTGGTCACTTCTGAATTATCAAGCTAAGCCCAAGGTCACCTGACATTGGAAAGACAAACTTACACACATAGTCAATGCTTTGTTTGTTTGAGGGCTAATAAAATATATAGTTTAGACCTCCTAGGGAGCAAATACTTTATAGTATATAGTGCAGGCATTGTGCCCCATGTGACTCTCACTGCAATGTGTTTTGGTTATTTATTTATTTCAGTGTTTATTGATTTTGTGGGGCAGTCAGTCAGCCAGTCATTAAATATAAAACAATTCACATTGCTTACACTTTAACCCCTGCCGTCCTCTGTCCATTCCCTACAAAAGAGAAACTACAAAATTTTAAATTATATATCTATGCAAAATATGACAGGTCAAGAGAGAGGGAAAAAAAGTGGATTAGTCATTGCTTAGTATGACATTTTAGTAGGAAGGATTATCTGCATCCTAGGTTTGTGTGGATATGGCTATCTATATCCTGTGTGCCTTTCCCAGGAGGAACAGTTCTGAGGGGTCTTAAGGACTCATTCTGCCCAACAGATTTTTTTAGAAATTCATACAGACATCTTTATTAGCTTTTAATACACATAGTTCACAATCTGAACAGTATTAGCAAGTATAAGCCAAGTGTGTGTGTGTGTGTGTGTGTGTGTGACTTCACTGTCCCACCATGGCAGCATTTTAAATGTGTACTTAAATTGCAGGTGAATAAATTCTGATCACGGTAACAACTCGGTGAAACACAAACTCAGATCCACCAGTGGGATTTTCATCTAAATCACTTTTGAATGAAGTTGACTGCAAGGATCTGCAGTTTGGTCAGTGAAGTCATGAAATCTAAGACTATTCATCTGCATCATGCCAGACACTGACCACACTGATATGTATTAAAATATCGCCCCCAGTGTATCAGTAAACCAGTATATCTGTGTAAGGCTGCCTCCTACAATGGTGCCTCCCATGTCCGCCCCCACCCCATCAAGGGCAGGTGAGAATGCTATCAGGGCTAGCTGGCCGAGACGCTAAGCTATCCATTCTGTCTGACTGCCTCTTGCCAAGGCTTGTTTTTATCTCCACCCCCTCCCAAGCCTCCTAGACGTGATAAACGAGAGGAGCGAAGGATGAAAAGATGGAGGGGGAAGGGATGAGTGTGTGTGTGGCTCCAGAATTTGCTCTGCCAGCTTTTACCCACCTGCCTAGATAAGAAAGGTGCTGTAAATTAACACGCGATAGGGGGGCTTAGAGCAAGGGAAGGGTGTATGTGTGTGTGGATTGGGGGGCGGATGTACGCTCATTCACACACACACACATACACACACACACAGACTTTGCTTTGCTGCAGGTATCACAGATAAAGATGTGTCATTGATGAATGGGATTTTATTTCCCATCAACCTTTGCTGCGTGGGAAATGGAAAGCGCATCCCGGCCCCTAAATCATCAGATGAATAATGATAACACTGGGTAGCAGTTTCCATTTCTTCGCACTATTTGTCTGCAAAGCGCCATATGCAAACTGTTTGTTTCTATCAGCGCCGGCAGTGTTCTTGTGTGTATGTGTGTGTGTGTGTGTGTGTGTGTGTAGTTTCACATTGCAGCTGAGATGAATGCTGAGCTTCCATAAACTGTGGTGCAGATGTTTAAGCTTGTGTTTGCACGTTGTTTAATCACACCGGAGGGCTTCTATTTCACCAGCAGACAGGGTGAATTACAAGGAGGAGAAAATTCAAAGGTGCCTGCCGTTCTTTTGTTTATAATATGAGGAATGCAACACCTTTGTGTCGCCTTTTTATAACACAAATTCATACTCTATATTTTGTTGCAGCTCGTTTCCTTGATAGTCATTTCCTGACTGTGAGTTCCAAAATAAACAGCATCAGAATCAATGTGCTCAGCACAAACACCATCATTCATTTAGACTTGTAAACTGTCACCGTAATATTTTATTTGGCATATGTTTATTGAACAATCAAATACACCTCAGTGAGCCTGCAACTTCTGAAGTTTTTTATAACCATCATGGCCGTCCAACACATGGCCATTCAGTGCATCTCCACAGATCACAACAGCAAAAGCAAGGCCAGTGATGTGGGACAGGAAATGAGGATGTGAAAACAGCTAAAAGTGGATTTTTTTTTACTTGTAATGTTGGAATCCATGAAACACAGTAGCGTTGTGACCCTGCCTAGATTATCCTGGCAGGAGACAGTTTTTTTTTATTTTTTGCAGCTACAGTAGTTGTCTTGATATGTTTTGCTTGTTCAACATTGACCTGTTCTCTTCTTGATTGCTGAACCTGGCACCTCAACATGTGTCATAAAACTGTGTTCATTTTTGGAGCTCAGCATTAACTGCAGCACATACAGTGCTGTCCAGCAGCTTGTGAACACAAAGCTACTTTACATCTGCAACTTTTGCATTGATGACTGTGTTCACGTAACATTTCTAACTGAACATCTCTGCAATCGCAGACCTGTGCCTGCAAGATATGTCATTTAAGCTGCTCCTCTGTTTCCTACCATACGAGATGACATTTCAAAAACATGTTTCCTGACAAAAAGCTCCCTTTATACCCTTACATCCCTTCAAGTGTCTCCCGGGACACCTCCATCATCCCATACTGTAGATCTGAAGCAGAAGGTATCTGTGGGGCTCACAGTGCTGTCTCGACCCCACTCAGACTGCCCTGGGGTCCTGACAGATGTTAGACAACTTGAGTAAGGCTTTATCTGAAAACAGATGACACAACAGTGTAAAGTGAAGTTGAATTTTCTAATGAAGCATCTCCGTTTCCTGTTTCGTACTGATTCATCACAACATACTCTTCTGGTTGGCGTTTTTGTTTAGTTCAGAGGAACGGTGATGCACTTTGTGAAACAGGTTGAGGCAGAGTGGGGCTCTGCTTTAAGTGTTTGAACAAATGTCCAATACTGTTGTTTTTTTTCTGGTGAAGACATGTATTCAAAAGTGTGCTTTGATGATTTTTTTTTTTTTTTTAAATGTCTCCTCAACATTAAAAACAACATCACATAAAAAGCACAGACGGAAGATAAACACAGCTTGATCAGGAATTTGTTTTCGTGTCTCACTTGTGTATATTTTGAGCTCTTGTAGGCATTAATCTTTATGTGTGCAGAGTGCATTTGTATATGAAAGGGAAGGTGAAGTGATGCAGGATCACATGAGTGACAGGGGAGAAGGAATATTGAATAAATGGATGTAGAGGGACTGTACTGTTACAGACAGATGGAAAGCAGCATTTGTGTCTGTTCTTACGCAGAGAAACACAAGTAAATGTGGTGAAAAAGTAAAACTGGATGTTTCAGGCTAACGCATGGAGTTGCTCTGTACGTAACCACATTATGGTGATGGGGGTTGTTTTTCAGTGCTGCTGATCTGATTAGTAATGGTATCCTTGGAGTTTTTCTTGCCTTATTGTTAGATCCAGTGTCTCTGCCTTTATGTTGTTTGTGCTCTTCTCATTTATTGCCATTTCTTTCTTACTCTTCCTCTCCTTTTAGTTCTCCCTCTTTCTCTCTCTCAGCCAGCTACATTCCATTAAACCTTCAAAGATAACTGATGACTGCCAGCCTGCACTCCCTAGTTTTTTTTTTGTTTTTTTTTTTCTTAAATTCATTTCCTTTTTATTTATGATCGGCCTTCCCTTCCGATACAGAACACATGCCATTCCTAACATAATGTTATATTTCCCGGTGCCTGTCCTCAATGACACCACAAAAACACAGTCATTCTTTAAAAGCCCAATGCTACCTGGAGGGCAAATAGATGCTGCCCCAGTTGCCGAGTCTGTTCCATACCATTTTTTAATAATCTGACTTGCTGATAGGGTCAGCCCACCTCCACTTTTTTGTGCTTTTTTTTTTTTCTTTTTGGGCAAAAACAATATTTAGCCCCCCTTTGCATTCATGAAAAAGTAACATTCATAAAATTGAAAAAGCCACAGCTGACTCTCAGGGCCATTTCTCACTTAATGCATTTCAATTGGATTTTTAAGACAGATTGCACAAGGTCGCAGTGTGCTCTAAACATATCTCATAACCCAGATTGTACAGCCCTGTCCCAGCATCTCCAATCTGTTTTGTAAAGTTGTAGCAGTGAGGGAGATGAAGGCAGCATGTGTGTTGCATCAGTGGCCGACAACACCACATCGTATGACCTTCTTTGATGGACGCCTTCTCTCCTGCTCTGAGAGGGGAATTCAAAACCCCATAGCGTGGCTCAGATCGAAAGAGAGACTGCATCAAACCGTCTTCTTGATGTCCTAGCTCTCGCCTCTCAGCAAGGACGCGCACTCCATGCATTTCATTCTGTTCTCTGTTTTCACACAAAGCCTTGCTTATGTTGCCTCAGATCTGTCAGTCCCTCAGGGGGGGATCATAGGCCACCATACCCGGCCGCACAGCACTCTCAGCAGGGTCGCGGTAGCAATGCAGCCCCCGAATACCTCCTGCTTTACATTTCCATCCTAGGCAACAGAGTTGTCCCAGGAGACACTTGAAGGTGGATAAAAAGAATGGAGTCAGTTCTCAAAGGTTTCTGTCAGGACACATGTTTTTGAATCTTTGTCTTATGGCTGGAAACAGAGGAGCAACTTGCATGACATTCCCTGTGGGCAAAGGTCTGCCTCAGAAATGTTGAGAAATAATGCAAAGCCTGTGATACTGTATTTCATTAATATTCCTGCTGTAGTGCTGCTTTTTTTTTTTTTACCTTAGTTATTGGCACATGGAGTCCACGTATGTCCAAAGTGGAAGCTGATAAAATTACAAATAAGGTTCACAGCAGTGTGCAGCTGCCAGGTCTTATTCATGATAATGCAGTCCCATTAAAAAGTAATAATTAAGATCCAAAAAATCCAGGACTGCCACTTGATACATTATTGTTTAGTTTTTTAAAGCTAAGTCGCTATTTTTTTAGTTCTCTGTGTTCAGAAGTAGGATAGTGCCTGGCATTTCCCCAATGTTTTTTTTGTTTGTTTTTTTTACTGAGTCTGTACATTATATTGATTTTCTCTGTTTTCTGTCAGAACTTTAGTTATATATGTTTGCTCTAGTGTGAGGGTTATAATCTCCTGCTCTGCCTACTGATGCTGTGTGTGTTGCTTATTGTTTGTGTCATTTTAATGTCATATTAAATGAACTTTAGTCTCTCCTCACCCCTTCTACATATCACATTGAGACTGAATTATCTAAAAGCCTTATTTGTTAACTGTATGATATTAAATGAGTTGAAAAATGGCAATACAATATTCTTTATGTGCAGAGATTTACCTGATGAAGAAACAGAATATGTGCTGACACCCCTTTTACTTTGAAAAGAAATGGAACATATTCCATTAATCTATCATTATGCTATCTGTCCTTTGGAGTAAGTATGCTTTCTCTTTCTGTGAGAAGTGGTGTAGCTGTTGTTTTTCCCCAGGTGGATGTACATCCTCTGCCATAATGAGAAGTAGTTGAAAAGTTCAACGTTGGCGTCAGCATTAAGCAGTAGTTCAGCTCAGCAGTAATCTGATCGAGTAATATAAGGACTAAGGTTTCAATTCAAGAACACCAAGATGCAAGGTGGCAACTTTCCACCTTTTATTTTTGTAAATGAACAAATAAGACAGCGGTGAGTATTATAACTGGCACCCAAAATAACTCTAAGGGCAGAGTGATAAACTGAGTCAAGTGGCTTTAGAGTTAAAGTTGCAGTAGGTCAATAAATTAATCAAAGATAATATGTTTGGCTCTAGTAAATAACACAATATTTGCTTCCTTGCAATTAGAATATTGGGAAGAGCTTTATGAGGAACATTTAATACAAACTGTAACCTTACTAGCCAGTTGCACAGAATCTGCTACACAATAGACAATAATATCATCAGGATGAAGATGGACTTGGCAGTCTGTTAGGGAGGGGGGCAATATCATTAATATACAAAGTGAAAAGGACTGGGCCTAGGATAGAACCCTGAGGTACATCTTTTGAGTGTAGACATCTGACTTTTACACTTTGACATCTCTCACACAAGTATTTCTGAAAGAATTATCAAGTCTTTTTATCCATACCGATTTTTTAAGTTTTTATAATAGTAGCTGGTGGTCAGCTGGATCAAATGGTTTAGATAGGTCCAATGCAGATATTATGTCTGTGACAGAGGTTGTGCTATGATTAGGTATGAAGCCAGACTGGTCAGGAATTGACAGGATTAAAAGGCACAACTTAACTTCATTGTTAGTTAAGGTTTTCAGGATTTTTGTCAAATATGGGAGCTTGGGAGCTTTGGGCGGTAATTACTGATCAATCACTGGTACTTCCTTTATGCAGGGGAGTCACATGAGCAGTTTCCAGACCGTATCAAAGCACCTGAAGCAAAACAAAGATTAAATATGAGAATCAATTGCTCACTGATGATTGGAGCTGATAATTTTAGTAAGTAAGAATCCAGAATACATTAATCCTGTCCAAATAAACACCTGGCATTTATGGCTTGCATAACATCCAGAGCATCATTAAGCAAGAGGGGTTGTGAGGTGAAAGGGGGTACACTCTTCTATACTCACACACTTATCATCGGTAAAAGGAGTGTCAGAGTGAACCCTCTTATTGAAATATAGGCATGTTTCTTATTGATCAGATATCTGGCAGTCATTTAACTTGATGTAAGGGAAATGAGCTGCTAGATTTACCTTTAATAGGATTAACTGTTTTCCAAAATTTAGCCAGATTAGAAGCTAAGGTTGTGTTAGATCTGGATAGTAAGTAGATGTAGTTTTTCTTATAGCCACCGTCCACTTATTTGTATTTGTGTCTGAAAGAGAGCCAGTGTCAAGGATCACCAGATTTTCTATCAAGAGACCAGACTGGCAAATAAAGTGTGCAGATGGATTTACTGCATGTGTCTTGCTGTGAAAGTGTTGGGTGAAGCTGTCTGTTGTCAAAAAAAAGGATGACACACCTCACACCAAACATAAGGTTCCACATAAAGCACATAAGGTTTGAGTTAAAATGGCTGAATGCCAGCTGTCAATTGTGCTGCCAGTTAGGACGTTTGCTCTGAAGCATGTATGCTTGCAGTGCAAACAACAAGCTATGGTGTGTTTTAATCTGGAGCCCCTATAGGCTGTATTCAGCAAGATTATTTGTCTGTGCTTTCCAAAAGCATTACAAAGTACCGTTAAGAAATAATGATGTTTCATGAAGTGACAACCCTGTGGTTATAGTCAGGTTAGGTTTACGCCAGGCATGGACGCAACGCCTTATGTAGGCGGGACAGAGCAGGTTTTTTTAAACTGCTACACAGACTCTGTCTTGGTAGCGTATGGTTGCTGCCAGCCACGTTTTCTGAGGAGATTTTACCAGGCGATAATACTGTTGGTTATGCAGGGTTTGGAAGCATAGGCTATATGAACTGGTACTGAATGAATTAACTAGACTGTTTTAACCACGGGATCAAACATACACTGGTAATGAGGTTAAACTTATTATTTTTTAGACAGTTCAATGTAGTTTTTACATGTTGGAGAGCTGCATAGCCGCGTATAGAGAAAGAAGTCAAGTCAGTAAAGTGCATCATAGGATGTCCCCCAATGGTCCAGGTCTATGGCTGCGTAACTATTGTCACACCGCGGTGAGGTCAAGCTGGGTTTTTGTCTTGTCTTGTCACTTGTTTTATTTTGAAATAACTCTCCTCTCGTTTCAGGTCACTTGCCCTTCCTCGTGTGTCATCAGTCTGATTGTCTTCCCTGATTCCTGATTGTGTCCACCTGTTCCCCATTACCTGGTGTATTTATTGTCTGCGTCTCCCTTTGTCCCGTGCCGAAGTGTTTTGTCTGTCCTAGCGATCACCCAAGCCTTAGTTACTTGTCCAGAGCCTTAGTGATATAGATCAAGCGTTCTTTTGTTCATTGTTCCTCTTATGAGAGATTTTCAGTTGTATTTCATAGTCTAGCCTTTTGTTACTTTGTATCTAGCCTATTGTGTTTTCAGCCTCGTTTTTGAGCGCCTTAAGTTAATGTTTTCATAGCCTTTGTTTTCTCCTCATTGTGAGTGACTTTGATTTTGTTAACCTTTGATAAAGTTAGTTCAGAGTTTTTCCTCCTCGGAGTGATTTTTGTTTCTCTTAGTTAAGGCCTTCGTCATAGTCTCACTCTTTCGAGAGTTATTAAAGTCCTGATTAAAAGCTACTCTCAGCCTTACTCTGCATCTGAGTCCTCATTTGAGTCTCGGCCTGACAACTATGAGCTGGCAAGCCTGAGACAGCCTGAACTATAAGCTTTATCAAAAAGGAAAGGTATCAAATTATTCCAACGGTTTAATTGAAAAATTAAACACTCTGTTTTGTGCTCTGTATCTGACAATGTACTCAATTCCTAAAGCAACCTGTTATAGATTTAATATAAGCAACTAAAAGTTTTTAAAAAATATCTCCACTTATCAGCTTTTTGGGGGTTTTAAACTGCAGCGTTGAGATTCAGTTAAAGCTCAGAAAAGTAAGTACACTTAAATTATTTTGTTACATGTCCTGTTCACAAAGGAAAAAAAAAATGCCCATGCTGAAATTCATAAATATTCATAGCAGTCTGTCAGTCTGACATTATAAGAAACCTTTGAAAACTTAATGTCCTAATTCATCATAATGGTCTAAGAATCCAAATAATAAAATCCTCTGTTTTGACAGAGAAGGACAACCCCCAAAAGGGGGGTTTATGTTAACTGCTGCTTTTGCATAAATTAAAGAATCACATTTTCATATAAACATTGTCGCCATGCAAGCTGGAATTACCAGACTGCTGCGTGATCAAGAGCCACAGCAGAGACACTGCTGAGCATTCTAACACAATCAAGGAGTATCTCTTTAACGTTATTGTATGGTTTCCTTACTGTAAAAGAAATGTGTGCTATTTGTTTTGTACATGTACATTTTTTTGTTTTCTTGATGGACATGTTTTTATCCTCATAGTTGTATTAGTTTTATATTGTTGTATGATTACAGTCACAGCTGTGGTAGTTGTAGCTTGCTCTTCTGACCTCAGCTTCTCCTGGGTTTTTATATGCTTGGTGCCCAAATTAGCATCTCTGTCTCCAGAAATACAATATAAATATAATAAAACAGTGTACTCAAATTCAGGCTTCAAATTGCCAAAGAATTTGTATACATCTTTCCCTTCATCCGCTATCCTACAGTTTATATGCAGGCCTTTCCAATTTCCTGGCCACTCTCTTGGTTTAGACAGGCAGTTTATAAAGACTGAATTGTCAGGGCCACAGGGTGTTCTGTAAGTGACTAATCTTCCTCATCACCGTCAGTTCTCGCTATCTGTAACCTCAGGGCTCGTATTGTTGGAGTGAAGACTTGAGTTAGACAGGAGGGTGAATTTAAGTCAGCCCATTGTGAATCCGTTCCTGTTCGTCTTCTTGTGATTGCACTCAATGTTGGAGCAATTTCCGCCTCACAGGATTTGGTTTTTTCTATATGTAAAACATATAAGCTAAAACTACAGCGCGGCCACACACTATAAACAGCTTTGAAAGTCCCATAGGTTTTATGCAATTGACCAATGTATTGAATACTTTGAACTTGGCAACACAGGAGACAGCTTCTGATGTGAATAGAGTTAACAAGGCAGCACTGTGTCTCCCTCTGGGCTTGCTTTTCATGCTAGCTTCATGAGCTTCAAAACAACGTTTTTTACTGTTTGATTTTCACAATAATTTGTACACAAAGTGAGAGCCAGAGCCTTTGTGTGTTGAAAACAAAAAACTTTTTCACAAATATGCCATTTTAAATTTTGACTGAACATGACAGAGCTCTTCATTTGGAGTGAGACTCTTCAAAGCTTCTAAACGTATGCAATGAACTCTTTGTTTTCTTTTACCATCCTCCCATTACACCATGCATCAAGACAATATTTTTGAACTAAAGGTTGTCAAACATGGATATCCTTGTAAAAATGTTGACTCTGCTGGTTGGATTGTAACATACTTGGATTCTTGGCCAACACCCACAGCTAAATGCAAACTCCAAACCAAATGTTAACCCAGTCTAACAGTATCCCTGTATAACAGAATGTACTTCGACAAAGTATTTGTCTCATACTTTGTACTCAAAATATGAAGATCCCAAAAGCAGATCTTAAAAAAAACATATGGAAACCCTGTCTTATATCAAATCAATCAAATTTTATTTATATAGCCCAAAATCACAGAATACATTTGTCTCAGAGGGCTTTACAATCTGTACAGGGAGTGACACCCTCTGTCCTTAGACCCTCGATTCAAGTGAGGAAAAACTTGCCCACCAAAAAACCTTTTAACAGGGAAAAAGGTGGAAGAAACCTCAGGAAGAGCCACAAAGGAGGGATCCCTCTCCCAGGACGGACAGACGTGCAATGATGTCACATGTACAGAACAAATCAACACACACATATTGTACACTCACAATGAATTATAATGAAATTCATTATAATTCATTATTCATTATATGCATTATACAACTATTGCATTAGGATTTTACACTCAATGCCAACTTTCAGAGCTAACGCAGTGGATTGGTGTGACATTGACACAGTGTGGTCCAAAGCACAGGTTCCCTACATGTCTGGCTTTGGGATCATTTTGAAGCATGATTAAACACTAACATGGTTTTTGATCTGTTAACGCAGTCGTAGACACTTTGTAGAAACGATTCTATCAATGTTATAAATGTGTGTAGAAAATGATTACACCACCAACTGGTGGAAGGCAGGTTCAGCTCTATGTGTCGCATCCATCGTGGTAATATGCTAGCCTAGCATAGAACCATCACCCAAATACCCACGCACCACTTTGGTTGTGTGTACAGTAGGAGATGGAGACACACTTAAGGACTTCAAAATGAACAACACAATATGTTACGGGGGTGGTTAGGTTTAAGCAACAAAAACACTTATGTTTAGTGAAAGATTGTGGTTTCATTTAAATGTTAATTGTGTATGTTGTTCTTCAAGTCATTGCAGACTTAAACCAGCACCATGAACATTAACAGAGTGCTGCCAGTGTCTAAACGTAATTATAAAAAACTGTAGATTTTAACCAACAGAATTTATTGACAGCATTTTCTCATTATGTTGAGAGAAAACCAATTTAGCTAGCATTATGTGTCCAGAAAAATGTATTTTCTGTTGCAATTATGTCTTAAATGAATGTAATTTCTTTGAGACAGGGTTGGAAATTAGTATGGGTAAGGTCTGGGTAAGTTTAGGCACAAAAACCACCTTGTTCAAGTTGAGAAAAATGTTGTTATCAAAAGAGAACAAGTTGACTGTCAGCAGGAAACAGGAAATGAACAGGTTGCATCCAGTGTCCTCATTATGAGCTTGTTCCATCTATCCCAACTCATCCCAGAGGTTTGAGGCAGAGGTTTGAGACAGAGGTTTGAGGCAGAGGTTTGAGGCAGAGGTTTGAGGCATAGGTTTGAGGTAGAGGTTTGAGGCAGAGGTTTGAGGCAGATGTTTGAGGCAGATGTTTGAGGCAGATGTTTGAGGCAGATGTTTGAGGCATAGGTTTGAGGCAGAGGTTTGAGGCAGAGGTTTGAGGCAGAGGTTTGAGTAACGTTATGCTGCTTCTGTCGTTTTTCTGGAAAGACAACAGTCATAATATACCTGCAGGTCAGGGTAAGCATAGGTTGTATTTAGGCATTTGAACAAATGACTAATATTTTTCTCAGTAGGACAGTCTATAATATTACAACCCTTCTCTTCATAGTAGAACAGTATGTCTATGATTACCTATCAACCACTATATATAGCAGAAAAGAAAATAGAAAGGAAGAATGAAAGATAGATGAGACAGAGGGATAAAACAAAAACAGAGAACGTGAAGCGTCCCGGTTTTGTTGCCTGTTCTTGTGATAAATGTAGAAATAGTCAGTGCTAAAGGCCATTGTCTCCGTGTGAAATGATACTGTTGTAGGAGGCAAGTGAGTAAAATATGTACTACTTTATTTTTTTATAAATAATTATGAGAGGGGTGCATTTTTTATATTTTTTATTTTTATTTTCTATTGAGCACCTGCCCTCCAAAATGTCTGTACACCGCCCTGCGACTACTTCTCTAGATTGTTGGAGTTAAAGTGGGTTTATTTGTCAAATCTGAAAAACGCTGCCTGTGAAAACAATGTGAGCAGAATATTAATGTCATCTCTGATAAGTTAAAGAATCGTTCATTGTGTCTTCCACAGAGTATTTTGCTAACACACAGCACACAGTAAATGCATATGAATGTAATTTGGAGGACGGAGGATTTGACACACACCGTCAAACTATGTGTGTGTGTGTGCACGCCTAAGAGAGATTTGGCCAGACATGAAAAATGCAGTCTTTGTCCTCTGAGTTCCAGCTTGGGGAGAGTTGCTCTCGGTGATAGATAATAGCATCTTGTAACACCATAAAATGAATTTGTGTACTTTTAGTTTTCAGGTGGGTTGTTAGCTTTAAATCAGCTCGTCGTCTCCTCCCTCAGAAACCACTTAGAACATCTATAATAATGATGCATTAAGGTGTCAGCAGTGCAGGCTGCCTGATTCATCACTGCAGTGTGTTCATGGTGAGAGCTTGTCTCCTGTGCCTTCCCACATATTAATGCTTCATTGAGTACATTACACTACATCACATCTGTGTTTGATGATCATGACACGCACACACGCACACACGCAGAAGAGAACAGAATGTATCAACGTATCGCGTTAAGGTCTTTTTAACTGCAGAATTTTCATTTATTTTACCCACGGACCGCATGACAAATCCACTTCAAAGAACAGTTGTTAGCCCAGGCTAGAACAAATTCACAGTAATCTTTGCAGTCAGTCACAACTCTAACTTCTTCTTATGCATTAAGATATGTCACTCACTTTCACTTTCGCTCCCTGCTATGTTCAGGAAATAAAAATAATCAGATTCTTACCTCTATCTATCAAATGTTCCACACAAACACCAAATGAAATGACCAGTTTTTACATTTACTTCACTATGACTGCTAAGAATCTAAAATAAACCTTGGACCTCAACCTTTAGCCATCATCTGGGGCATTACACGTGTGTCCACAGAACTCAGCTTATCAGAGAACACTGTTAACTGACCCAAGGCTCCACTAATTATAAACTGCATCTCCTGCAATTTTAAAACATTACCACTGAAGATGATTTATACCGGGACACAGTATGCAAAACAAAATTTAGAGAAAGACAAAAATGTTAAAGGGCGTTAAAGGAGATTCCCATATGATATGGTGTCTGCCTTCCTGCTCCTCCCACTCTGCTTTCACCTGTTTATATCTATTCCAAACCTGTAGTTGTCATAGTGAAAAGTACATTCTTGTCGGTTCCAATTAGTTGACTGGGTCACCTTCTTTTTTGGTCTTGTTCAGTGTATTTGAGGTGTTTGTGATTGTTTGGCTCTGTGGGATGCGGTTCCAGACGTGACACCTAGAGAGATCCTGTTCACTCTGTGCAGTTAGAGCATGCAGGAGGGATTTTTAACCAAGGCCTTAACCCAGCCATCAGCATTCCCCCTGCTCCGTTTACAGTTTGCAAACTAGTGTACATGCAGGTTTCAGGCTGGCTGGGCCATTATGTCTTTTTGGCCTGTTGTGAAGATGTAAAAGTAGAAAAGTGGACCCTGCTTTCCTCTGGAGCGACAGGGGGTTCCCCTTTCCTCTCCAAAGTGTTTTTTTCCTGAGCAGAAAATAAATCAAGTTGTTTGCTGTTGAGATGTTTTGCCTCTGGGCTCAACAGCATCTTCACCTCCCACTCAGGCTTTTGAACTTCAGGAAGGCAGAGGTGCTGTTAGAGGCCCCCTGAGGCTGATCACCGAGAGCGAGGGAGGCTTCCTCTCCCTCCTCTCGCTCTCTGCTCCTCCCAGTGCATTTACCTTACTCTACCTCTGTCTCTTTGTCGCTCTATTGACAAATTACAGGTTTTCCTGCCTCCTGTTATTAATAAGGGTTTTTCGATATCTTGAAAGATCATAGGAATCACAAGGAGTCAGCAGAGAGACAGACCCCTCAGATATTTGAAAGACGTATTATGCTGTCAGCAGGGAATATTGATATGCAAGGAGACTCGGTTCAAAGACATTTCAAAGACAAACATGAGCACAAAGTAGTGCTTTCCACCATTATCACATGATAGAGTTCACTATGGAAGGAGTCAATTATAGACCTGATCTGCTAAACGTCTGCCTGTGGCTGGATTAATGAGCGTTGCAGCAGAGTGACTGAATACTGTTCCATTTTTGATGGCAACCTATACAAGTCTTTCTTATAACTCCTGTTGTGGCTCTGTATGTCACCAGCACTTGAAAGAGTTGAGGTATGAAGTAGCTGGAACAAGAAAACCCAAATATCACTTTCAGTGTGATGGAACTGTCATCTCTTCATTATGTAGAATGTGTAAGATATTTACAAAAACTCTTCACGCATCATCTCACCTAACTGGCTATTTTTTTCTTGCCTTTTACACACAAACTGCTGCATAAATTAGCAAGGGGAACTGTTTATGATGGTTATCCATTTATGTTTTAGCACAGGAACATAGGAAATTGTGTTTCTGCAGGATTGCCTGGTCATGTGACTTCTTCATTGTAATTGGTCATTCAGTGTGTGTGTCAACAATCTCTCTGCATTGATGGAAACAGTTTTTATATGTGCGCTGTCTAATGTGTGTAGGGTTAAATAAACTTAAAGTCTAATAACAAGTTCACTCCAACTTGACCCTCTTCCATATCCCCAAACTTTAGCATTTGGCTTTAGCATCCAAATATGGGCCCAATATATACAATAAATATCGAATAAATCTCCTGCCCCTGTATTACCTTATCTTGTCTGGAAGCTCCCCTTTCTTTATACATATGGAAAGAACAGTGGGCCAAATGCTAAATGAATGAGCAGTGACACACATTCATACATTTCCCACTTTAAAAGTTTTTGTTGTTGTTGTTGTTGTTGTTGTTTTTTTACCTTGGAAACAACTTTTCCCCACCCCATATGACTATAGAGTATCTGTTCCAATATGCTTACGCTAAGTGACATTCAAATGTTCAATAATAATTATATAATTTCATCAGACTGAAATATTTTACTGTAGATCTCTTTCATAAATCTTTTTTTTTCTCTCTCTCTCTACTGAAAAACCGAATCAAGTTTACTGAGTTTGAGTCACCAGACAATATGAATCCGTAAAGACAGGGTCATCAGAGGGTAAGACAGAGTTAATGTGGTTAAAGAGGCATGAAGAAAAAATATTAAACTTAAAAAATATTCGTATATGCAGAGCTGATACGCTTGGCGGACCCCTCGGGCAAATGTGATTTTTGTTTATGGCCCGTAACTTTAATGTTTTGGTTCAGTCTCAGCTCTCATCAGTCTTGTCTCCAGCAGAAGCAGGCAGCTGTTTTCAGCTAAGAATCTGATAAACCAATCCTTCACTATCTGCCGACCACCAGACAGCAGGCAGAGATACAGACTAGCTGCTCACCATAGTGGAGAATTTAGGAGCTATACAGCTAGATATATTTCCTAGAATATGAAGACCAAAACAACAACAACAAAAAATGTTATAATGTTGTGCTTTATGATGCATGTTATCAAACAAATATGACATGGGTCAAAATAACCACACAATAATCCCCGGATGAGCATTAAGACAATTAAACATACAAAACTGCTTTTATCCTCCTGCTTGGTCTCAGCTCAGCGTTCTGGAAATGCTCCACAGTAAACTGTCTAAGCTTAATACTGAAACCCTCAGTCTGCTGCTGATCTGCCTCTTAATCGGAGATGGGCGGAAATGTATGTGGCTGTTAGTCAATGTGGCATCCGCACAGCACACATCGCTGTTGTCCAATGAAAACCTTGCTTCTTTGCAATGTCACCAAATAATAAAGGTAATAAAATAGACTATATTCTTATATCTGATTATTGTAACCATTGCAAGTGTTGTGTCATGTCATCGACAATGAGAAAAATGTCTCTTACTTCTCCTACTATGGAGAAGCTTGGATTCCTTCCCTGGAAAACCATCTAATTTGAAATGCAGTTCACGTCACGACTGTCCTCTCCAGTTTCTTAGGAACTAAATAAAACATCTTGATTTTAACATGTCAGTCGTGCAGTTTTGTAGTCCTCTCTTCTATTGCATTCGTACTGGATGATTCTGCATTAACAATGTATGTTCAGTAACAATATCTAGTGTCTGTATAGTGACATGAGAAATTCACCCGGTGCAGTGTAAATGCTGTGGAGGCTGTGTCAGTGTGGCGGACTGCCAAATAAGAGTTGGAATTCATCAGTATTTTCTCTTTTTAATATGTCATCAATAGCCACAATCTGTCTCCAGTCTTAATATTAACATTGTGTTTAAAATGGAAATTTTAGGGTACGATGTAAAAATCACCATTTTTGGAATTTAGACCTACTAGCAATGCTGTGTTAACCCCATTCACAAACCAGCTGTGTGTTAAACTTTGCGGATGACACCGGGTTATACTGTGGCTGTGATCAACATTAGCATTAAGAGACCTAGGCCCAGTGAGAAGAGTAATGATTTCAAAGAGGTTCCATCCAGCCAAATGCTTAAGCAGGTATAGAAATGTCTCAAATTGCAGTTTCAACTTGAGCTCGAAAAAACTCCGATTATAATGAATTATATTGAAGAACAATTCATCTCTCAAATATAGTATTGTTTTACCCAAGAAGCTATGGTATCAGTCATTTTACTTATTCTAATTGATAGGAGGTTGAATTGAAGGTTTGGGAAAGACTAAAAGTTAGGACACACTTTTTTGTAAATGTTGAAACAAGATTATTATTAAGATTTGGGACATGATGAAGATCAGTTCACTAGTTATGGTTAGTAGTACCTGTGAAATGGTTGTGTCATGTAGTTTTGGAGGAAATGAAATAGAATGAAAACCCAAGATTTTACTAGCAACCATGTATCATGTAATCCTGTGTGGGATGAGGCCTTTTAATGGAATAAAAGAAGCCTCATCCCGAAATGAATTTGTTCATCAGGAGCCAGTTGTTGCTAATTTAACACTGTAATACATTTCTAATGAATTAGATATAAAGAAGGGACCCAGCAGTCTCTTGAAGTGCTCCTGAGTGCTGCATGTCGCAGCTTGAACTGTCACAGATGTCTGAATATTGCATTCGTAGTAAAATACAATATCTGCTCTGCATTACATCACCGCTGTCACCATCATTAGGGGAAATGCTGCTGTGTTTAAATTGATTTTGATTGTTGAGCTGCTTTCTCACTGCTGCATTTACAAGCACAATCCACCACTTTGACTTTAATTAATACCAGTCTGGGAGAATGTGTTCCAGCTGAGCTGTCTCTGCTATAAATTCAACAAACAGACTCTCTATCAGGCTGCTTGACAACTGTTTACTCCGCAAATAGATCAAAATGCAATGCACAGGGCTCTTTATGTGAGGATTAGCAAGATGGAGAAAACGCTACACAAGTGATATTGACAGTGTTGATCTTGGCAAGGAAAGAGGTTCCAGAATTGCTTTTGGCATGCAGGAATGTGGTCCCCGTCTGTACAAATTACATAAACAAACGTGCATATAAACAGTTTCTATGCACATGCACACACACACACAGAAACAGTAATATATTCCTGCTACACACACATTCGTGCCTTAATGTGTCATGCCTCCTTATCACCATGACAACAAATATTGCCTGACCACTTTTATCTGTGTGTGAGTGTGTGTGTGTGTGTGTGTGTGTGTGTTTGTTTGTTTGTTCTCATTGGTTTTCACTCAGCAACAACACATCATCTAAATCCATTTCACAGTATTATTGACTTAAGGGTACAACCTGAATCTCTTCAACACACACACGCGCGCACACACACACACACACACACACACGAAGCAGACTGATGAATCACGTTGTGTTAATTACTTTCACAGTTACCTGTGTTTATATTGTATAAACTCACTAAATATGGGAGTTTGTGAACATTTAGTTAACATTTTATTAAGATTCATGCTTTTTTTTTTTATTGTCAACAAATCTCATGAGCAGAGCCAAACTAACAATGACTTGATCAACTAATTATTAAACTTATTAACTATATATTGTGTATATATATATCTAAAACCTGATATACAGCATATTATACGGTAGTCGGAAATGGAACAAACATTTAGTGGGTGATATTTACAGGTCTGATGTAACGTCGATTCAGTTGAAGGTTTATTCTTCTTTGTGTTTCCCAACCTGACTCGGTGTTTCTTTCTCTCACAGATGCAGATCTACATGTACAACTCAGACGACTTCGACAGCCTCAGTGCTGCGCTCAGGGAGAAGAGGATCATTGCAGCCATGGCTGTTTTCTTTCAGGTGGGAAACTTGCCTGACCATTTTTGTATGCACCTACTTTTATAAAGCAATGTGGGAGATGCACTTTCGTCTCTATCCTTGTAGGATTTGGACTTCATTCATTTGGACTTCCATTTGAACTACTGAATTACAGATTATAGAACATCTCGAAATTCTGATACTAAGTTAAGCACGATTTAAAAAATAAAAAAAATCCGAGCATTATGGTTAGTTTTGGTTAGAGTGAGATGAGGATTACATCTGAGCTCAGAGTATGTAGTGTATGCAAACTCATGCATACAAAATGAGCGTGTTGTTGTTGTATGTCGCCTCTCCCTCCTCCGTTTGCCTTTTTGATTGTGTTTAAACCGTGATTTCCTGCGTCAGTGTGTTCTTGTGGCGTGTCGGTACAAGCTTTAAAACATACAGCTCCAGTTCAAAGTCCTGACATCAGTAAAGTCCTCTCCCTGCTTTAAGTGGAGTAGTAGGTGGACTGGGATCATTGTCAGCTCCATCACTCTCAATTGGCAGGAATAAAAAAGTTCATTTGAGGCCATTGATTATCTAAATGGGCTTTTACTTGGACCATTAACCCTCAGTTAATATTTCCTCAGTTCACTTCAGTTTCTCTTTCTCATTATGTCTATGTCTAAGTCTCTCTCTCACTATCTAGTTCTCTCAGGCTCTTCTTTGTGTGTCCTGTGCAGACAAACATATACACACTTGCAAGCAGTATCATTAATATTGCCATATTGTTGGATAAAACCCAAAGTACACAACATGTACTTTGAATGGACACACTATTTGTCATGTCAATTTATGTTAAAATTGGACCAGAATGTAAATAAAATAATAATAATAATTAAAAAAAAAGGTATACTGTGTAAGTAACAATACCAATTTTTTTTCAGGCTACTCAATGAGTTAAATTGATCATAAACATCAATCACACATGAAAAGCATTTTTAAAAAGATGAGTTTTGATTAGTAATTTGGAGCCTGAGTGTATGAGGTGTAAGTAGTAAGTGGACGGGTTCTGCCTTTGTATTGTTGAAGGCAGTCAATGTTGGCTTGGAGATACAGAGCCTAACAAGCTGGCACTTCACAGGATTTCATTTGGTGGAGTTCAGGGAGCTAAACGAGTGAATACTGATCCAAAATACCGTTTTGGATTTAATGGGAGCCAGTTGATCAAGACAATAGATTAATGTGTCATTATAATAGTTGACCAGGTTGTCAGACAGCAGGGGAGGGAAGGCAGACATTTTACTGGCAAGAGAGGCTGAAAGAGCCGAGGAGGAGATAGATAATATTCCTGAAGGATCTCGGTATTTCTGAAGAATATCAATGTCCATAATGATTGCCAGGTGGTCAGAGATATTGAGGTTGAGGTGGTTATGTTTATTGAACAGCTGAGATCAGGGTTTAAGGAAACCAACACTGACTGCCAATAGCAAACTGGGAAACCGTCTCCTGTAAGTAGTCTGATGTTTTGTTTAACGATCCATCCATCCATCCATCCATCCATCCATCCATCCATCCATCCATCCATCCATCCATCCATCCATCCATCCATCCATCCATCCCCACCTCCTCCATCTTTGTCATTCTATAATAACATCTCAGTAAATCCTTCTTTGTTCCAGATGGACAAGAGTTATAATCACTACAGCCACTAGAAGCCTTTGTCACTCGCATGTAAACATTTGTTGTGTTTTGGGGATTTGCTGAAACAAGGAGGGTAGTCTCGAAGACAACACATCAATATACAGTCTATGTATATACACACAATGCATACTAGATGGAGGAAAGGGCATTGGATTTCTCAAATTAACAGAGTTCATCTCATTTGGATTATGAATGTGCTCTGCAAAGTAAACCAATCTGTTTGATAGTTCCTTGTCAAAGATTGGGCGTCACCCTGACATCATGACTGCAGCATCAGTCCTGATGCAATGCTGCCTAAAGTCTGAGCTGGTGGCATCTTCAAAACATGATTATCTGAAATGGAAATGTTTCATAAGTGACCGCTTGATGCCCAATGTATCTGACATGTTCATATTGAATTGTTTTATTGTTAATGTGTTATTTTTTATATTGAGTCTGTTGTGTTTTTGTCTTGTTATGTCATTTATTCCAGTTTACTGTGATGGTTTGTGTTTGTGTGAGTGTATATGAGTTCACCTGAGGTTGGCATTAAAGGAAAGGTCAGTGGTGTCAACAAAATCATTAGGAATCATTATCTGGAGGACCACGTGTCACCAAAGAGGGAGTAAGCAGTTGGCGTAAATATGCAGTTATGACCAAACAGATGAGTCAGCAGTTGGAGAAAATGCTTACTTAGAAGAACTCTGAAATGGCAGAAGAAGCTAGCTTTACTCTGAAAAGCAGCCAGAACCACTACCTTTACTGTCAGTTGTCCTGCACACACACACTATTACCTCCAGTACAGGACTCACTCCCTTCTCCCCCTCTTCTGATTCATCATGTGGCAGTACTCTCTCATTTCGCTATTGCGCTGCAGCAACCCGCAACCTCAAAGATTGACTTGACCCTATGCCCTCAATAACTTGGCACTCAGCAAGTTGTGATTGTGTGTTTGCTCCTATGCAAAGAAGTGTGTGTTTGTGTATGTGTGTGTGTGCCTGCCCTGATCACATGCTTCAGTTTGTCTTTGGTAACCTGAGAAGATAGGCTCAAACTGTGGGTGTGTGTGAATATACATGAACATCCATTTGCTTATAGTGTGTCTTACTGTGAAATGGAAAACACAGCTTGCATGATGCGCTGCACATGTGCTAAACAGCTCACCATGGAGGCGTTTTTATCACCGTAATAGTTTTTGTTAGATGAAATGTAGAGCCTGTATGCGAGTACGTTTGTTTGTGCAGATCAAGTGTTGTAGTTTCATCACCTGAATAGTTCGCATATGTACTTAGCACGTACATACGTGTGTGTGAATGCGTGTATGTGTGAGTGTTCTCCTGGGCCTGCATGTGTTGACGGTGATCAGTCGCATTAGGAAACAGACTCCTGGAAAGATGTCCTCTGCCAGGCTAAATAAAAAAAAAATTAAAAATAAATGACATTAAAGTTGGAGTCCAGGACTTTTGTCTCCCCCTTCTGGCAGTGAAAGTAATAACACTGTCAGCACAAGCTTATACATATAAGCTCATAGGCTCTGCCGTCGCAACTGTTGCAGCTGTAAAATGGTGGATAAAATGTTTTGAGCATCACACAGTTTGGTCCGATAACATTTAGAAAGTCTAGAAGAGCTGCACAATTAAATGATATTATCCACATTCAAGTTAGCTTGAAGGCTAACTGGAAGCCTCTGCTGCAAATTGAAACATTCAGCACCCGGAAGTCATCCAACAATACGAAGTACAGAGAGATCTATCTGACAGTGATAGGCTTAATCAGCATTGTGTGAAGTCGGTTGGCAACGGCTTGAATGTAACAGATGTTCACACCGCAGGTTTAAGTCCGTGCGTTTAGTTACCATTTTACCAGGCTGGCCTACACCTTAAATCTGCTGAGTGGAATTTGGTGTTGCAGCCTATTCAGGCTACTAAGCAGTGCTCTCTGACATTTGTTGTCATTCACTGTAATATCATTGCTTATTGCAGGCCATTACACACAATGTTGCAACTCAGTTGGATGAAGTAGATTTGTGAGGTTGGGTTTATCCATATCACCCTCCCCTACGGCCTGCTGTTACTCTCACATTGACAGGCAGGTTGTTTTATGCCCTTGACTCGACTGTTTTATACACTTTTACACAGTTGACAACAAACTGATCCATTCATATTTTTTTCTGATGCAGATTACATCAGTCAGTATTGTAAGCACAATGAACTGTTATGTGAGTAAAGTATCAATTTACTGTAATCATATGGACATGTATACTGTACCATAGTGCCGTAAAACACATGCAGCTTATCTGGCCCCCTGCCTTACTCATATCCAGGTATTAATGTCATCATCATTTCATCGTTTTCGGTGTAAACGCACTCAGCATCTTGGCCGTTTCGTTTTATTTCCTTCCTAAGAGTTTCTCTGTTCATTTGTGAGCTGTTTCCTCCCTTCCATCAATGTATTTTTGCGCCTGTGTCATATATTAATTAAATCATCACACATCATCACACTCGTGTTACAGGACAAATTGGCCCCATCATCTTAGCTGAGCATGGGAATCATACGATTATGAGCCAGCATTGCATTGCGCTGCTGCCTCTGATTGAAATAAATGCCAGTTGTAACCAGCTATCATTGCCCTTGTATTTGCTTATTTACAGCCCTGCATGCCTCCACTGTAAGCCACACACTCAACAAGCAGCAGCAACGTGCAAAACAGAGGCACAGCTGGGATGTAATCACTGAACATCCATTCTACTTTTTTACTATTCATTCTTTATATTAACATGAGAGTCCCTTACCCATTAAATATTAAAGCGTGAGAGGCGAGAAAGAAAAAATATAACACATGGAATGAGGGAAAAGCTATTTCAGACTTCAGACTGCTTACTGAAAAAAGGCCTATTAAGACAATAACCACAGTAGCGTCAAGGAAGAAAATAAATCCAGACAGATATTTCACAACAGCCCATCTGGGTGGTGACGTGTCATTCATCATCACCATGTCTAAAGGCAAAAGAGTTTGCACCTGTTGCGTGAAGACAAAACACGAAAGCTTGTGGTAAAAGTTCAAATGCTGCCAACTTTTACATCTTTCCACACCTTGCCCTGGGCATGACTGCTGGAGTCGGCATCTGCAGCAGGGTTTCAGACGGTGTTAACTGGATAGCTAAGGAGTACACACTGCAGTATTACACTGTGAGCTGACTAACTCACGTGCTTCATGGGATTTACGTTCATATGTGAATGTTGCACAGTGCACGATGGACATTCACTGTCAACATGCAGTTGGCAATGTCTTGTGTGTGTTGATATTTTTCAGTTGGAAACAAGTACAAGAATAAAGCAGGACCACTGATAGATAGAAATAAAATGTATACGTATTTGTTGCACTTCTAACTAACTCGTGGAATAAATTCACGATTGTTAACTCTCTATGTTGACAGAACAGGTTAAATCATATATAATAAAAACAATGGAGGATCAGTGATTGGTTGTTAGGTATGCACATTCAAAGCTCATCCATGTCTCTGTCTGGCTCTGGTCTCTACTGTGTTGCGTTGACTTTCTCTCCCCTCCTCTGTTCCAGCTCCTCTGACCGGCCTGTATAGAGAACACTGATCAAACTGTTTAGAACGAATATCGGCTGATAACAATCAGTGGCCAATCAATCGGAGCACTTTTCTTTTCTTTTTTTTTTTCAAGTTCAATGCTTATAACCTCAATAGACCTGACAGAAAAGAAGCCACGGATTCTCAATTCAAACAGCCAAGAGAAAATAAGGTGCAGGTTACCATAGCAACCTGCATCTTATTTTCTCATGGAAACCAGTGTCACTACTTGGCTCTACTTTTAAAATAAAGTGCACAAGCAATCCATTTGCTTTTTATTAAAATAAGATGAATAATATGAAGACATCCTCATTAGATTCAGGATATATTCATTCCTAGACAACCTTATGTTTAATATAAATTGGTTCCATACTTGGGGGGCTATTCTTCACATTAAAGGTAGCAGTGTCAAAGTGGAGTAAGAATAGCATGATGCAAACCTCGTATTACTTTATTCTGCTGTAAATCCAGTACCCTTAAGGATGGTAATTAGGCAGTGCATATTCCAATAATTTGCCTGAAATTTAAATTGGCGAAGTCTTTGTTTTTTGCCGTGATGCGGCAATGAAAGGCGATGTTCCTGTGTGCTTTGTCTCCCTTCCCCGCATAACCGCTGCCCTACTTATCACACACCATCACTCACACTGAAGAATTGACTGTCAGTGTCATCAGCCTTCTCCCTCTCGCAAAAAAGATCATCCATTTATGCTGATTTTTAAATTATGAAGTTTTCTATTCAGGACAACAAGGGCACAGTAACAAAATTATGTCCATATCTGTATCTTTACCACAGTTTCAAGGAGAAACAGTGGCGTTTTAAGTCACTTGTAGAGAGAAAATCACAAAAGGAAGTCAATGACATAAAAAACATGTAACAAAAGGTAGCTCACATAAAGGGGTGTGTGGTTAAGATAACACTGCAGTGGAATAGAAGCTGAACATGACTTGCTCAACATTATTGCATTAAAGCATGTCAGTACATAGATCTTCAGAAATAGTTAAAAAACCTGACATCTTCTAGGAAGAAATAATTAAGAGATTGAGAGACAGCACAGCCCTGTTTGCTGTACATTAATGCATCACAACAAGGTGAAGCTGCTCACATTGGATTCTTCTTTAAAATAAAGTGTCAATGCCTAGCTTAAATAGCCAAGAGATGGACCATTCTCAGCAGATGCCTTTAGAGAAACTGATGAAAAGCATCAATCATGATTCTAAGAATCATCCCGGTCCCTGTAAAGGGTAACTAAACACTAAAATTCAGTTTGGTCCCTCCCTAAAAGTATATTTTAAAAAATGCAGAGGGAAAATAAATGGCTCAGTGTGAGTGGATAAACTACATAAGTAGGGATGTGTCTGCGTCCACATTTTCACAAAAAAAAAACCTGTAAAAATATGTAAAAACCTGAAGGTAATGTGCTGCTCTGTTTAAACCAACTATCTGGTGGAAAGCACTTTCAAACTCACCTGGGATTCTGAAGCTCTGTCCCTTCAGTCTGTTGATTTATGATGGATCAAGAGTTTCGGGACCTGCCAAGTCACAGCAATGCTCAGATATATATTTAAATAATTGCAAACTTTTATTCCATATTATTATTTTTTTAAATTTATTATTTTTCATTCAACCCCTGAACTTAAGATATCACGCTGGCATCACAGTTTACCTGAGAGGCTGCAGCTTACCTGCCTGTGTGTCTGTGACATCACAGTTTACCTGAGAGGCTGCAGCTCACTTACCTGTGTGTCTGTGACATCACAGTTTACCTGAGAGGCTGCAGCTCACCTGCCTGTGTGTCTGTGGCATCACAGTTTACCTGAGAGGCTGCAGCTCACCTGCCTGTGTGTCTGTGACATCACAGTTTACCTGAGAGGCTGCAGCTCACCTGCCTGTGTGTCTGTGGCATCACAGTTTACCTGAGAGGCTGCAGCTCACCTGCCTGTGTGTCTGTGGCATCACAGTTTACCTGAGAGGCTGCAGCTCACCTGCCTGTGTGTCTGTGACATCACAGCTCACCTGAGTGGGTGAACCTCACCTGCATGTGTGTCTGTGACATCACAGCTTACCTTGTTTGTTTCTCTGTACTTCTCAGGTTGAGACTGGAAAAGGATTTCCAAAATAAAATCATCCCTGACTTTCACAAACAATCACACAAGCTCTGGATAATTTATCATAAATAATTTCTCACTAATTCTCATGTCATAAATGACATACAATAATAATATGCTACTGAATGAACATGTCCTTTTTTTTAAAGGACCTGTCAAAATTTGTATTTAGGAGGGATTTTAATAAAACAATTCATAGATTGACAGCAACAGTCACAAATTAGCTAATAACACCTAACACCTGAAATTTAAATATATTAAAATATAAACACTAACCACCTTTCATCACAGACTCCACTATAACTACCAGCTGCAGTCCATGTCTAATGTAATAATGTGTAATACAGTTTGAAGCTGGGGGTTGCCTGATCATCAAGTCAGCTCTCTTCATTATTACTCATAATAACTCACTTTTGGCAACTCTGCAGAAATCTGACCAGTAACATTCTACAGTAACATGTCCCTATTGTCCAAACCCAACTCTATGACTGGGGTAGACAGTGCATTTCTCAGCATTTGAATGCCTGATTAATGAAATATGATTTACAGCTAAAGCTGCAACTAAGTACTGTTCAATAGTCAACAATCTATTCAGTCTACTGTCAGAGGAGACTAAAGAAATCAGAAAATATTAACATTTGTGAAGGTGAAACCAGAAAAATTTAAATTTGCTTTAAAAAGGATTCAAAACAAGTATTTATATCAAGTATCAAAGAGTTTGCATTTAGTTTTCTCTTCGTCAACTAATTCATTAATTGAGTTTCTACCTTCTAGTTTCTAGTCAAGCTCCAGCAATGATCTAAGATCTACTGCAGACATTACCGGGTGGCTCCTTTATAGTGTAGATCTGATCGCCCGTTTTGAGCAAACAATTCCAGAAATAATGGAACCACAGGAACTAAAATCAGGAACTAAACTGAGAAATAAAAAGTAAAAATAAAAATAAAAAGTTGCATTTTCATCATATTTGAAGAAACGTGAAGTAGGTAAATAGATAGATAGATATACTTAGATAGATATACTTTATTAATCCCAAAAACTGGGAAATTAGACCTATGGTGAATTAAAACACAAGCAGATTTTGAAACACTATTTTTCTACACACACCATAAGTTATTATCCTGATATTGACAGAGTTAGCCAGTATGTCCTTATTTTGTGAATAAAGCTTTACATTCTGTTTGCCAGTCAACAATACAAAGTTGCTGTGGATCAGAAAGTCTTACCCACCAAGGATTTTTTTTTGGCTCCTGGAATCATCACACGGGAGCTAAACTGTGTCCCTGTTCCTCACAGGTAAAGTTCCTGAGTTCTTCAAAAGGTTCTTGGTACCTTTGGTTCGCCCTATAAGTACAAGAAGGCCAGTCTCCTTTAGCCTAGGTCTATAAATGACAAAAAAGCCCAGTACTCTGCAGTCTAGACACAAAATACCCCCAGAGGCACATTCTCGTTTAGTGCAGAAATGACAAGAACAGTTTTCTCTGAAAATGGTTGTGAGATCATTCAAGCTCTGAGAATGACCAGGAGGCACACAATCCCTTTGTCAGTTCTGCAACAGACAAGTAAAGGGCAGCAAAAGAATGCCAGAGTTTCTCTTCATCCACCACCTGCTGACAAATTGGTCACCGATGTAATTAGTAACTGCACGTCAATGTGTCTTCTTTGAGAGAAGTCCAGCCATTACTTGTGTAACCCGGGGAGCGCTACACTTGCATGACATCGTTTACTAATCAGCAGTTCATGCTGCCAAAGGCAAGAAAAGTAGATTAGTCTCTGTAACACACTGAGGGAGGTGAAGGAAGTCAAGAGAAAGAGGATACTGTACATAGTGAGTGATCTTGGATGGATGGCGGCTAGAGGAAAGGATGGGCAATGAGAGAGAGAAAAGTGGTGGAGGACGTGTAACATTGTACAATCTCCTTTTTTTCTTTTTTTTCCTGATTTGTCACTGCAGTCCCTGGAGAGAAAGAGGAAGATGGAGCTGTGGGGTAGAATGAAGAGAAAGAACGAGAGGTGCAGGATTTGAAGAGGAAGAGAGAGTAGGACATTGTGATGTAAAGCCCGGTGGCTGAGAATCTCAGGGGACAAGCCTGTGGGCTTTCAGAGACAAACATTAATAATGAAACACTAATTCCCTCTGTCCTCCTTTCTTTCTTTCTCTCCTCCTCACTGTCTCCCTGTCTGTCATTTTCTTTCTGTGTCTCCATTGCCGCCTTTATTTTTCTTAATCCCTTCTTTTACACACACACACATTTTTCCCCTCACCCACTTTCTGACTTTGTTGTAGCTCTGGTTATTAACTTCTTCTATTTTATAATGATTACACAATGGATGTGTGTGTGTGTGTGTGTGTGTGTGTGTGTGTGTGTGTGTTACTTTTTGAAATTGGCAATTTGAAACAAAAGCTATGCCCCCGATTGGTAAAACAATGGTTAAGATTAGGGTTAGGTTATTGTTAGGGTAAGGGGGTATGAGTAAGTCTACGAGAAATGAGTGTAAGTCTATGTAAATGTGTGTGTGTGTGTGTGTGTGTGTGTGCATTTGTTTGCATTGGTGGGTGGAGATAAGTTAGACATTGACACACAATAGCAAAAGAAAAAAAAAAATCTACTTCCTGTAAATTTCTCCTTCAATATATTTATTTTTTTATCAGGTGTACAAACTTAAGTTGCCCTGAAAAATTATAATTCAGGAGTATTTGTAAAATCGTTTGGTGTTAACGTCTCTGCTGCACACAGTGACAACACTTCATCAGACAGACAGATGCAAAACAGACTTTAAGAAAGGCATGAAAGTAGCTCTAAATTAAAGGGAAATTTTGGCATTTTTTTCTTTTCATCATTTTTGGTCTGAGTGATTAATAGGGACAACATTTTTTTGGAATTGATCCAGTATCAAGCGAGAACGCTTCAGCCGACAGCCACGAAATAGGCTGCAATGTAATCCTTGGGGGGGGCTATTGCACCCATCAAAGTATGTCCACTAAAAGTGCCTAATTTTGCCGCTGACAGGCTCAGATTGTTATTATAAGTGTCTGACAACAAAAGTAAACACAGGAACTAGCTGCCTGTCCCCATTAGTCACAAAATGATGAATCCCTTGAACGTGCGTCGCTCCTGTACAAGAAGGAGTACTACTGAGTGAAGGAAGGAAGTGGGCCAACAGCCAAACAGAGGCTGGTAGTGAGCAGTAGGGACAGCTTGTATTTGGATGAGGAGCATCAATTGTATCTAGCAGACTCTAAGCATCATGTGTCACATGATATTCACCACAGTCACATGAGTGTTTTTTTTTTTTTTTATCCCCAAATGTGGGAATTATCTTAAATTGTTCAACATATCCACAAAATGGGCTGCTTTTGACAAGGGTTTGTCCACGTACTCGATGAAAGTACCAGAATTGAAAAGCCTACATTTTGTTCTATTTGGTGTGGTCCAAGCAGGCAGGCAGTGTAAGCACAGATTCCAGTAATCCTTCACACCAAACAGGACATTGTGTGTGTGTGTGTTTGTTAAACCCCCGAGGTCAACAAGTGTGTGTTTCTAAATCCAGGAGAGAAGAGGTTGTGGAGAGTCTAGGGAGAGAGGGGAGGCATGACAGCAGTGTTGGCAAGCTCTCTGCTGTTCAAGCAGCCTGTTGGATATGGAAGCTGGCAGTGGCTTTGTGCGAGTTTGGGTTAGTTTGGATTATACACGACAGAGCTGTTTCTCAAAGTCTAAAACATAACACATCTAACACTGACGGCTACAGTTTAAAAACAGAATGTTCAAGCTTTTTTTTTTTTTTTAAATATGCTGCTGTTCGATTATTGCATTACTAATTCCAGATTAACGATGTTGTAGGACTATCTGTATGCAGAGTTAAAATAGTAGCAATAGTAGTGTGTAAAAGTATATAAGTATGTGCAAGTAGATGTATTTTATATAGTGGTAGCAGTAACAGCAGGAGCAGTGAGTAGCAGTAGTCGCAGTAGTGATAGCACATCCCATATGTGGACCTCTATGGCTCACAGTCCCAACATTGTAACTACAAATCCCATTTTCTGGTTAACCATAGAGTAGCTGCAGAGATTAGCTCCTGAAATAACGCACAAAGGACACAAATAATTCAATCTATATGCTTTATATGTCGCATCGTATGCGGTACAATCTTTACTACAGAAGAAGTCAAATGATGACGTTGATATGCGACAGTCGTTTGGCGCTGTGTATCCGTTTAATCCAACCGAGAGTCTAAGGACAGACGATGTTGTATTGCTCCCTGAGGCAAATTTGTGATTCGTGATAAAAGGCTATAGAAATAAGCATTTGACTTTCACTGTGGGAATCAACACAGAGAAGTGCAGAGGTATCCCAAAATGCCTCAGGACAGTGTCTAACTTGTTTCAGCTCTCGATTGTTGTGCCACATGCTACTGCTTTGTGCCTTAATACCGCTGATGCCAGTGGCTCCTCGTGTGGCAGGTTTCCATTAAAAATGACTGACGTGCTGCCGCTTCTCGACTCTTTGTAAGTCTCCTCAAGAGGTTAATGTTTTAGCATATCCATTAAATGTTCCAGTTTTAAAATGCACGGATACTTCAAAAGGTCAGCTCACACGGAAACATATTTTCCTCTCAACCATAGTGGTACTCAGCTATGCAGGTAGTCTTGATTCGATGTGACCAGGTTTCAAGATATCCAGTCCTTCTGCTGCACACCACTAGAATGGAGGTGAATGGAGTTTTCCTTGTTTCACGTGCACAATGAAAGTTTACACAACAGGAACATGTTAGAGAAAAAAAAAAAAGTTTACACTGAAGAAAGCAGGCAGAACAGTGACAGTGAAAGTACCTGTACATACAGGAAAGAGTTTCTACTTAATATATGACAAACAAACAGATTATGATTCTCTGTAATCACGCATGTGCGTCCGTGAATCACAGCAATAGTCCTTTATGTCTGCTGTTTAAGTGGCAGCAGAGGTGGCAGATCAGCAAAAACACTCATATGTGTCATTAATGGAGCGGCCACATGGGTCACGTTGGGGGGCACTCATGTATTTTGCCATTCAGGTATGAGGACTTATTTTGCTTTAGTTTTATTGATTTCCAGCTTCAATGACAACAAAGACGCACTTGTTGAAGACAATGAAAATGTGTGTGTTACTAAACCGTGACGCGCTCAGTTCAGATGGAGAGAACCTTTGAGAGCTTGTTGATCGCTGTTGTTTGTTCCTCCTAATTACACGCCACTTGTTTTCTCAGCATCCCCTTTGTGCTTTTTAATTCCGCCTCACTTGTATCGCCCTTCTTTCTCCTGATCAATTGTTTTGGGGTTTTTTTTCGTTTTTTTTTTTTTCTTTCCCTTCATTTCTTTAAATTAAAACACACACAGTGGGGTATTGTAATATTGTTTTATGTAAGCATGAGTCGGCCACACAGGCTATTATAACCACATATGGTCATCCTTTCATACGTTTAGTAAAATGGAATCATTTGAAGACACTCGAACATATTTTCTATATTAGTATGTAAGATTAAATGAAAACAAATTCTTTTTTTTTTCCTAAACTTTATGTGTATGCATGTACACGCTGATGTTTTTAATAATGCAGTGATGATCATTGTATCTTTTTGTGTCCCTCAGGTGGGAGGGAAGGACAACCCTGCTGTTGACCCCATAATCCACGGTTTGAAGGGTGTTGTTCATCACGGTGAGTGGCAGCTCCGGTGTCCAGTCATACAGGCGAATATTAAATATTCAGTTTTTCTATATAAATTATAGATGGTTTTTGAACCCCCATTAGGCAATATATATATATATATATATAATTTATCATTGGACCAAATGACATTATTGGCCTTTTTAAGCCTCTAATTGTTTTTGGTCCTCCAGCACACACATTTACTGTACGCTTGAGTCCAGCCATGTAGTCAGATGGGTGTAAAGTGACACAAATGACATGTTTTACTCAAACCAAGAGAGGACTTTTCCATCAAAGTCAGTTCAAACCAAATCAAAGTTGATGCAGGATGTCTCTCTGCTGAATGACTTGAGTGCTGCTCAGCCAGAAAATATTAAGGAGACACTTTTTTCAGCTTCGGTCAGCATCAATGATCTTCTAGTAACAAATTTCATTCAGTGACTTGAAAAGATGAGCGTGAGGCTGTCCACGACATGTAAGTACAGCCGCTTCCAACAAATAGCCTCAGACAAGCTGAGTATACACTGCCAAGCCAGCACTATAAAACAGAGAAGCAATGCCCCGGTGGTTTTTATTTGATTGACCTGATATAACGGACTCTTTCGTGAAATTTTGACGTTAAAGGATAAGAATTTTAATCAGTAAATAAGGTCTGAGTATTCACTGGGACACTTCTGATTCATACAAAGTCCAGACCTCAGTCCAGATCAGCTTTACACACTAATGGGGCAGAATATTTGAACTGTAAATTTGCTTTGCTAATTTCCTCACTGCACTCAGGAGGTGTGTGGAATTAGCATGGCAAATTAGCACTTCTAACTAAAGCCTTATCACTCCGAGCTATGGTGGTGTTGTAGAGGGAATGTTCATGTTTTTCTATGGACCGCTACAACACAAAACTCCAAAGGAAATGGAGGCAACATTAGGATAATGGGACATGGTAGTAAATTCATTTATGTTAAGAATTGATTATTAACATGAATTTAAACTGGTCCAGTATACTAAATGGGATATGAAGATGCAAACTGTAATACCATAGAGCCGACATTTCAGTTTCAGTTTCAGTTTTACCTTAGAATAAAGTGGTTTAGATAATCTGGTAAAACTGGGGGTTTGTTTAATACCTGCTTAATCGCTTTGCCCCGCAGTATCTGACGTCACTGTCACCATGTTCCCAGGACTCAGGAATGACTTTTGTCAGTATAAAATTATACAAGAACTTTGCATATATGTATACAAACAGGTGTGTAGGAGAATAAGTGATGAGTTAAGGTAACAAAAATCTGCTCCTGCACACATGCTGAATTTCTCATAAAGATACATGTGGGTCCAGCAACCTTCATCAGGCTTCGTCAGGACCTTTTGTCCTCACAGACAGTATTTAAATAGGACTTGTTGTCACTTGATAAGGGAATATACCTGATAAAGGTTGCTGCACCGAAATGTTGCAAATCAATCATTATTGGCACAAGTGTCACTGTGCACGGCTACAGTGCTATTAAAAAAAAAGAAAGAAAGAAAGTATGGTTTATAAAGTCTATACATGCGATCCATGAGAATGCTGGAGTGTTGTTGGACTTTTTATAGTTGGACATGCGTTTGTGTAAGGTTACAGATTTGAGATATGCGTGTAAGCCAAAGGCTTAAGGGCAGGGCGTAAGAGGATGGAGCAGTCAAAGAGACTACTGTGCACAGTACAGGGTGCATATGACAGGCGTTATTTTAATTAACAAGGTTATACACTACACAGAAATGATGCAAAGTGTAAGTGGGACCTTAGTGTATCAAACTTTAACTGCAGGGTACTATAGTTTTGATTGTACTCCTCATTAAAAAGTCTTTGCCTTTTGCATCATTTAGTGCTTCACATTCAGTATATTCACACAATAAATTAAGACTTCTGGGATGACTCAATGTTGTTGGTTGTTTTTTTTTGTTTTTTTTTTTCTTAGCGCTGTATCCCCTCACTCAAAAACAATTGCACACAGCCCTGAAGTGCACCCCTGTCATGATCAAAACATTTATCCTTAAGCAAAGTTCTGTCTTGTCCACCCCAAAGGGCCCCGCTTGCCTTGCAACAACAGAGCAGCTTCACAGTGAATTTTGAGAGCTTTGGCATACACAAATAAAACTTTGATAAAATTCCACCACATGATACTTGCACTTTATCTCCTGCTCAGCTGTCTTGGAAAAACTATTCTGCCTCCATAATTCATCTAACACAAAGACCACTCAAGTTCAATCAAGGCTGTGCTCCCATCTCCCCCACCGAGAAGGTGGTTGGCTAATTTGCTCTGTCTCCATCGGTGCTACTCTGTGGAGCGGCGGGTGGTTAAATTTTTCACAGCACTCTCTTCTCTTGTTGCCGGCTTGTCTGGCGGACACGCACCGCAGGTCTGACGCCGATGTCTTTGTACCTCATGCCTTGTTGCATTTTACATGAAACCTCGCTGGAACAAATGCCCTCCGACTAGTTAGCCAGTGAGCAGCTATGCACCATCCCTGTGAAATCAGCCCGGTAAAAAGGCTGAGTCTGATTTACATAGCGGGTTCATGAAAGGCTTCGGCGGCAAAGAGAGGAGCCCATTGTCTGCACAGGGTTTTCAGGGGCTTTGGAGGCAGATGCAAAGACTGGATGACAGGAAAGATGAGAGACGGCGGCAAGAAGGCGGAGCGAGGCCATAGCATGCTTTTCATTTTAATGCCGGTTGCAGTGAATTTTGTATATTATCTTGAGGTGTCATTATCGCTACTGCAGAAATCACCATCGGTATAGTGGAAAAGTTTAAACAATCACACCCTGAATATTCAGAAAAAAAGAGTGGCTGAATATCATTATCGTTATAGAGGACATGTTTTAAAACATTCACTCTTAGAATATGAAAGCTATGACTCCATAGACAGAATATATAATGAACACAACATGTTTCCAGTATCAGTATTCAATAACACAGCAAACACAACATGTTAACAAGTCATCTGAACTAAATGATCTTCGTCATTGCCTTCCAAAACCAATACAGATTATTTTTTTTTACAAAACCCAATATTTTCAGGTTTGCCACCACTATGCTTATGATTCATTTGAGTGGAAGAGTAATTTAGCACTCGCCAGTGTAGCCGGAACCACAAAGAGAATGTGAAAGGCACTTACCCATTAATGTGATACAGATCAATGTTTCAGCAAAGTGCTTTTACCCAGTCGTGATGTCACTGTCTACTGACACACCCTGGAGTACACTTTACTGCAGTAACGGTAGAAATTAAACAACTGGATGTCAGCTTGAAGAAGACTGATACCAGTTTCAGTCCACCTGTTGTGACTGTGATAGACTTTAGGGTAAGCCTAGTTTATTGTCTGTTTGTGTTTGCATTTGACATAAGATGAAAATAGTATTCTACCTGAAGATGACACCAGTGCACTGGACTGGACAGCAGCATCTTCACCTGATCATCTTGTGGTTGCACGGTTGAGATGTATTTGGCTACATAATTCCTTATCCTATTCCTTATTAGTGAGCGTATTTCTACATGTTGCTTACGGTTTATAGTCTATTATTATTATTATTATTTACTACATCAAGATGTAGTTTGTATTCACAAGATAAAGTCATTCAAACGGCTGCGCTGGGGAGCTTAGCCTGGCTGCACTATAACATGAATCTATAAACAATAAAAACAAATGAACAAAAAAAATAATAACCATGCTGATCTGGTGTGGACACGGCAACAGATGGGGCAGCTGACACAATCTTTTGTGGCTAGTGTCAACAGTCTGAAAGACGCCTTCTGCTCCTTCTGTCTTTGTTTGAATAGTCTCTAGAATTTTTCATATCTGCCATCAAACCTCAGCTCAGCATGTCCCCTGACTGTAACAATATACACAGTTTTGCTGTAAAATCAACAGTTAAAGCCTACATTGTCTCTTTATATAAATATATATATATATATAATATCATGTGAAAAATAGAGGAATTAAAATCTTGGCAGTCATGGTTACATTAACGACTTTGTATTACTGATATGATCAATATCATTGGCATCTTAATTATCAGAGGAAAGAGGAGAAAAGCTCATGTATTGTCCATAATCCAGGCGGTTCATCTGATGTACATTGGTGTCAATACTGGATTTCACTGCGATCTGAGATTCATTTTCAGGAGCAGAGTTTTATCATCTCATCCACGCGGACATGATGTACCAAACATTCGGACGAAAAAAGGTGTGTAATTTATAAAACTAGGAATAAATGATATCTCTAAAAACCTACTTGCTATTCCAAACCGGTGTTCTTGGCAGAACTAACTTCCATCTTTCTAAAACTGGCAAAGTGCGCACTAAAATCAAGATAGGCTGCGAATAAAATTCTCAGAAATGCATGATGAAAAAGGAGGACAGATAAATAGTTGTGTCTGGCCCAACTTTCTGGAAATCCTTTTTGAGGAGAGGATGAAAAAGAAGCTTGACATGCGAGTAATGTGCAGATGAAATGTGAAAGAGTGCTGTGGGATTAAACCCCCATCAGTGAAGGGATGATAAACATACTGCTACAGCACAGACAGAAAGAGAACAGAGTTTAAATACCTATAGGAGTGCTACTGTACAGAGTCGACACAGTATCTCAAATCAGGGGAAAAACACTCCAAGCTATGTACACCCTTTAAAAATTAATTGCCAATCAGAGGCGCAGAGTGCCAAGTCAGTGGAGACTGTGAGCAGTGAGTGAGATAGTAAATTAATGGACTTGTAATTTGTGCCGGCGAGCAGGAAGCACGGTGACACAAGACCAGCTGGAGTACAGACGCTTGAGGAGATAAACAGAAGAAATGACACTGTGTTGACACGAGCTGTGTGTAAATACCCAGCTGTATGCCACACCTAACCAATGGGAACACACCAAAAGCCGTATTCTCTGTCCCTCTGCTCTGCACTGGACATAGTCCAAACACAGATTTCTTAAGGCAATAATCCTCTAAAAACTGTTAACGTGCTCATGTCCGTCCTCTCCAGTTCACTGGACTGGATGTCAGACACTTTTACAGAATCACAGACATTACTAAGAGAGATGAAGCCTGCAAAGTTTGACACTTCCTGTCTCTCCTTTCCGATTAATTAAAGTCCATATTGTCCAACTTCATATCCAAGAATCCCCGGTTTGGGTTGGTTTAGTTTGGTTTGCGTTACATGGACACTAGTATCCTGGTTATCATCACTTTTTTTGGAGTTTCCTGGTTATGTTTTGCACAGAAGCCTGGATATGCTACAGAGAGCACTGTAGCATAGAAACCAGGACACATGTAAACATCTTATCCAGGTTTCTGTACATGTTACGGGTAAAGAACATAGTGACGGCGACACGGATCATTAGAAACCTGAATACTGTATACACAAATATGAATCACCAGGTATTCATATTTTATTATTAACTCAGTGTAATTTGTCAGTTTAAATTGTTTCAACAAAAACTGTCCTGAGGATTAAGACTTTACACAATCAATTATCAAATAACATAGAACATAAAAAAGTGGGATCTAAAGCTGAGAACTTCTAGTGGTGTGTGAGCACACAGCTTTGAGTTACTTTTACTTTGAGTAAAATAACAGAAGTAAAAAAAAATAATAATGATTTGTTTGAGTTGTGATGATGGAAATGAATGTTATTCTTACTTTGAGGAAGTTAACAGAAGTAAGAATTATTCTTGGATACACTCAAAGCCCAAACTTAAAACATAAAGTTAAATTGCCTTAATCAAAAAGTAGTTTTTTTTTTGCCTTCACCGTTTGAGTTTCCATCACTTTTTCGTTTGAGTTGCTATATTTTAAGATGAACAAACCACCACTGCTGCAGTGAAGCAGCAGTGTATTCAAGGATGAGGTCAGATGATGTCACTTCAGTGATGTGCATGCATATATATATATTTTTTTTTTAAAGGAACCATAACAGACCCAAATAGAGAGAAAATGCTACACCGGCCACAGCATGATGACTCATCAATCAAACAACAGCCATGGTGGAAAAGAGCAGTAGTACAGTCACACTGTTGTTTTCATGCACGTTCTTCCCTGCAGTTCACTCCATCTTCCTTCAGTCCCGCTTGTTTTTGTTCCTGCGATGATTATGACAAGCCAATTGATGTCAGCCCATAGAGAAGCAACTTGCATTCACTCAGGTAGTAGCCACGATGACAGGTTCAAGGTCGAACAGAGAAACAAGTCATTCTGCAAAACTGATGCCGCAGATAATGTGCTGACACTCAGGGAAATACTGCTCGTGACCATAAACCAGCTTTACAATAGGAAGACCCAAATAAATAAGCAACATAAAACCCTTATAAATCAACACAGTAAGTCCCAACATTTACCATCTGTTGATAAGACTGGATCATTGCAAAATGCAAAATACATGCATCCAGGCATAAAATGCCACCTCAGTTTATGTGCAAATGAAGCAATGTAACTGCAGTGCAGATAAATGAGTCCCAGTTTTTTTTATTCTTTAAACTGCTTCTGAACACTCCTGGATTTAGGACAGAAATATATCAGCTTTTTAAAACATATATCACTGTCCCTCTATGACTTTTCCAAGACCCACTTTCTCCACAAAGCAGCACTATTTAGGAATTCCAAAATTAAGAAAAGAGCAGTTATGACTAGACTGCATTAATACTCTTTCATCATGGATGATTCATGATTGTGTGCTCATAACCCAGAGGCAAACACCTAATTATTCTGACACCAGCATTTATTTTAGGCCGTAAACAGGGGCTGTTTAATATGGAAATACAATCATTTTCGACCATGCAAAAAAAAATGTAATGTCCTCTTAAAAAAAACACTAGTCTGTGTTATCATCAAACTCTGCTGCGCTCTGTTTGAAATTGGGAACACAACACCAGCAGCTTTCTGACACTTGTGTTGCTTCAACGTCCGTGGGTAAACAAAGGTCAGCCTACGTGAACTTCCACTAGCATAACTTGACACCTGCGTGGGATTTTAAAAACCCAGACAATCTTCGTCCCCCAGCACGGTCGGCAACTCACACTTAGGTATAAGATTTCGACACTACCAAATCCTTGTCCCCCTGGAACCCACGAAGGGTCTTGTCCCTTGTCCATGACGTAACAGAAAGGATAAAACACCTGAAAGGAGTCCCAGAGGTCACCTTCAAAGTCTGAGAAACAGCCAGTAACCTTGTGTGCTCGTTAAATTAAGCCTTGAAGGATTTTTCCACCACTTCTGGTCGAGACGAAAAAATCCCCCTCCTGCAGCCCCCGTTTCCTGGAAGCGTGCAGGAGGAAAAGAAAAGATGATGACTGCCAACAGCCCATCAATATTCTGATCGGTCTGTTGTGCCGTCTCAAAGAGCTAATTTGGTTGGTTGATTATTTGGTTATTAGCAATAATTACTAATTATCAAAATCAAATGAAAACGTATTAATCAAGATTAATAACAATGGGAACCCTGACCAACAGTCCATTGCAAATTACAATATACTGAATTATTAATTTGGAACTCCAATTATTAAACACAAATTACCATATCAATAACTAGTAAAAGTTAAAGAATGTTGGGGGTTCTTTGCAGAGTAGAGGTTAGCAATATTCTTCTTGTATGACATTAAATAGACAGCATGTGTATTCAAAAGAATGTATTCAAAATTAAAACGCACTTTATATACTATATGCAGGTGTGTGTGTGTGTGTGTGTCAATATAAATCACCTATGTCAGATGCTTTTGTGTGAAATGGCTCTTAGACTAAAATAGAATTTATTGGCCTCATTAGACCTTTTAGACCTTTGATTTTCAAAATCCAGGCTCTAATCCTGGCCGGCATGTTCCCGACAAGCCTTTCACACTGTTGAGAGGTAATCTAGACCCATTCTTCTTTAGTAACTGCTTTTAATTCATCTAAATTCTTTGCTTTAGACTTTGAAACAGACCTTTTGTCCAGGCATTGAGCTGGCCACTCTAAGACCTGCATACAGCGCTCCTGTTCTACTGGCTCTGGATGTGTGGCAACGGGCTTTATCTTGTTGAAACGTGCACAAAGAAGCATATGGGTTTGGACAGTGGCAACAAAAATTGTGTCTTTTAATAAAAAGCACAACCTTCATTAGTGGATCACTGATACCGAAATGACCCAATACTCAAAATGTCTTATGCATTTTTACAGAACCAATTAATTTTACATTTTTAATGGCTTTTTTTAGGATTTGTTTATTATTTTGACTGCGACTCCGCTAAAAGAAATAACACTTGAATATCCACGAGTGATATTTCACCACTGTATGTGTTAAATGAAATTATTTTTAAACTCACAGGTTTACTGCCTGCATCTGTATATGTCTTCTAAAAACAATCCGCCCTCCTACCAGCGACTAATCCAATTTACTTCCCTTGTATTACATGAGCTTTGAAAACAGGCTGTAATTTTTTTTAACTGCCATGTTCTTAAGATTTTAAGAAAGAACACAAAGATAACAGAATATATACAGTGTCAGATTCTCCAAAATACACTAATGTAAGTGTTTTCCAGCTACAATAGATGTAACCCATTGCCACTCCTTTTTTAGAGTGCGTCCTTTTATCAATTTTCAAACACTCTCATCTGGAGGGAAGTGGATGCCGCCTCCCACCCATCTGAACCCATTTCCCTGCCTGGAGTTGCTCACTGGGGTGATGGGAACAATAGTTCTGTTTCCAGAGGCTAGGCACTCTCTGCTTAAGTGATTTTATGAACATGTAAAAATAAAAATGCAAATGCACTGCTCAGCTGTGATGCGCCTCCTTCCCCTCGGGCGTTAAGTAGGACCGCATGGGATACAGTGTTTTCACTGGTGATGGAGAAACGGATTTCTGAAAATGTTCTCAAGCAACCGATAGCTATCACATCTGGACATTATTCATTGTTGTGTTGTGAAAATTGTTTGAAATGATGTTGTTTGATGGATACATCTGCTGGTCACAATGTCCAAATACAACAAGAAGACCAAAACATGTTGTGTGACATTATTCAGTGGAAAATGGGTTAGGGTTTTTATAAATTGTCTCTCACATACACGCATCATCACTGATGAGGTGTTATTGCAGTAAGACAGCTGCTGCTCACGCATTCCACATTTTACAAGATTGTGCCGAACAGCCTGAAAATGCTCCCACACAACGGACCTGTGGAGTTGGATTGTTTTAATGTACGGTTGAACCAAAGCAACCACGACTGAAATCTTGAAGTTTATATTTCATAAGTTCATTCTTATTATTTTAAAGGTAGTTTTTATAGGAGCTTTCAATCATATCTTTGCACCCCAGATGTGTTTTTTTTTTTTCTTTAAACAAAATTGCACCAAGCAATATTACAGCTTTTTTCCAAATCCATCAGGAAGTCTTTTAAAGTTTGACAGTTACCTTACTGAGACTTGACGTCATTCTGTGTGTTAGTCACCTCGGTCATGGTTATTTTTCCAGTGTCTCCTTTCTTTAGGCAATGAGTCCACTCCGTGAGGTTGTCAGGCCGGGACTCAATCAGGACTCAAATGCAGAGGATTCGAAGAACCGATTTAATAATTATAACAAAAAAAAAAAAATCACTCCTATGGAGGAAAAACCAACTAACATAATCAAAATCACTCTTTACAGAGGAGAATCACTGTGACTAAGGAAAATACTCAAGACTATAAAGTAACAACAGAAAATCTCTCTAAATAGGTGACAGAAAAACTTTCAAACAAATCACTTTGACTTTGGCTGTAAAAGTAACAACAGAAAATACCTTCATCCAAGGAAGCACATTAACTTACAAGAACACTGTGGCTATGGCAGACAAGAAGGCTTGGGTGCAATGACAGAAAGTACGAAGACACTTTCAAAATAAAACAGGAAATGACAAGACATAACAAAACCCCAGCTTGACCTCACCGCGGTGTGACAGAGGTAGAAATCCAATGTTAATAACAAACATGTCAACCTTAATTCAAGTATATTTTGTCAAACTTAACTCTGTCATTTAGTTTGAGCATGTTACACTTTGCAGTGAAAAGCAAAGTGCAAAGTTTTTGTCACAAAACACACATTTCTGAATTTTACCAACACAGTTGTAAATCATTATTGGCAGCAAATATCAGTCACACACACTCTCTCATATCAGAGTCCTTGCCTCACAATATATGACTTTGTGCTAACTGTGTGTTTTTTCCACGCTGTGCCATTAAATATTAAGACTACAGTGAATTACTGAGGAAGCTTATGGACGATTAGATGAGCGGACGGCGGTTTTGATGCCTCGCAGGAGGCTCTGAGCTTAAAACTGCCTGTTTGATCGCAGCTTCACGCTGTTCCTGCTAATATTAGACTTTTCCTGGGCCTTCCCTGTAGTAGCTGCTGCTGCTGCTACAACCACTAGTGCTGGTGGGAGAATAAGGGACCCGTAGGCCATCACTGCACAAGCTGCTTCGCCTTGCTAAAGCTTTATCCTTTTTTCTCTTTCAAGTGCTGTTCGCCTGCATGTTTCTACAAGAGTGAGGAAGTTTGTGTTTCATGTGTTCATACGAGCACTAATTCGGATTTGTACATTTTGAAGATGGCCTGTCCCATAATCCTCCTTTCCTCAAGTACACCCCACCAACCCCCCACTGTCACTATCAACAACCCCCACGCCCGTCTCCAGCTCTGCATCCTTCGCCGGCTCGCTCTGCCGTGTGGGTTCAACAGAGCTGAAAATACATGTCTGAACTCCGCGTCACAGAGGCAGCAGAAGATGTTACTTGTCAGCAGATGGGTGGGGGGGGGTTATATATATTGCCCTTTGCGTGTCACCATCCCTGTCAAGTGACCCACCCCGCTGCACACATCGGCCCTGCGTCCCAGACCCTCACACACACTCCCTCACACTTTAGTTCCATTTATTTCACCCTCCTTCCTTGGATTGGATTGGATTGGATTGAATGCTTTCTCCTCCCCTCTCTCTTCTCATCATTCCTTTAGTTGCTTTTTTCTTTTTTTTTCTTTTTTTTTTTTTTTGCCTTCCCCTCCTTTCCCACCTTCCTCTTTGCTTCACAATTCACTTCGTCCTTTGCATTTCCTTCTCTGGTGACAACTCCTCCCACCTCCTGTCAGGTTCTCTCCTTCCTGTCTTCTCCCTCCGAGGCAGATGAGTGATGAGGTGTTGATGATGAAAAATATGAAAGTGCTTTTAATTCATTTTTTTATCATGACAGGATTTTGAAGAATTATTGTACTGCCTATATCCTGAAAAAATGCCGTTAGCTGTTATTTAATTTCTAAGGTGCACAAGTTAACGTGAATTTGTTTTCCTCAAACGGCAGTTGGGGGTAATGTTTTGAATTCTAAAAGAAATCATACTGTAATCATTTTGACGTTTTTATTTTTTAATTTTTTTTAATGAAAATGAGAATAATGATGTAAAAATTACCATTCCGGAAATCATATTGCAATTGCAAAACACTTAATATATATTTTTTGTCAAAATTGTTCAGCCCCTCCAACCACTACTCTCTCTCTTTCTGCTCTGTCTCTCATCTTTTTAAAAAATGCGATAACATTTGACGTTGTGACGACCTCTGCTGCCAGCTTATTGGAGGAACAACCCTGCACTCACATTCCCTGTTCGTACCTTTTGTACAAAGCAGCAAGGTGGAATAAAGGTGCAACATTCCTGCATTTATCAGCGTAAAAGAGGCTTCTGTTTGTGGAAGGTGTCTGTAGTTTCCTAATTTAGTCCAACCGACAGTTAGTTTCACTCATGATATATTTTTGCACATTAGAATAGTATTAGGGATAGTGATGTCAAACATCGATCCAACACTTTAATGGCATTGTAGCTAGAAACTATTGGATGTACTTTCATGAAATTTGATTGAGTGTAGATGATCAGCAGAAGATGAATGCTAATCCAATGAGATGTCATCTGGTACCAGCATTAGGCCAAAGAAACAGGCCATGTGACAGGATGTCTACAAAAACTTAACATCCCTTCTGAGGTCAGCAGTAGATCATGGTCAATCAGGGAGAACTGAATTACTCACACTAAATGTGTCATTGAAAAAGTCAACAGTTTCTTGCTTGAAGCCTCCTTCATTAAAAGCTCCAGGTCCCAATGTGTTTCATATCAGAGGTGACTGTTATTTGGCATGCCATGTATGCCATCCAACACCAAGAGAGACTGACAGATCCAAGGTGCTGCCCGCCTTGCCGTCAAACAATCTTGACAAAAGAAAGCTGCAAAAGCAGCAGGAGACAAGCGAATATTATTACCATGACAGTTGTTTTTTTACAGTGACATCCGGCTATTGGTTTTTGTTCCTAAACCTGACCAGGCCTTAACCAAGACTATCACGTAGCATATCTAAGCTAAACAAGAAAGGGAAACATTGACTGAGGCTTGCTTAACCGTTATTGGAACACAGAGCAAAAAGGGACGGGAAGGGTCAATTATAGGTGTTAAATGCAATTATGTCTGTCAATAGGGGGACATTAGACAAGGCAGGCACAATGCAAATGAAATCAATAGGATAAACCTAAAGGCTGTGAAACAGCAGCACTTGGGTCTTGCAATAAGTAGTGTTGTGTGAATCATGTTGTATTGATTGGAACACTTTGTTCTGCCCTCTGTCATGTAGAAAAAGAGACTTTCCTGGAGCCATTCGTGCTGAAGGACCTGCTGCCGTCCTCGCTGGGAAGTTACTATCGCTACACCGGCTCGCTGACCACGCCACCCTGCAGTAAGATAGTGGAGTGGATCATCTTCAGCAGACCTATCTATGTCTCCTACAAACAGGTGAGAAACGACGCAGCCTCGATCGAGTGAACATCAACTACAGCGTGTGTTTTCATGGTAGCGAAGGAACATGTCATGTGGAACATTGATGTGTTTTTGTCTTGTTAGTAGATCAGTTCATTGTTGTTTTTTGGTTTTGACAGTAAGGAGTATCGCCAGACTTATTGTTTAAGGCTTTAAGCTCTGACCCGCACCCTTAGCTTCCACCAGGGTCCCCAAAACAAACTGCTATGACAATTTTGGGGAGCTATATATGTATATATAAGCTTCAATATTACAGTACTTAACATCTGTGGATAATAGCATGTTAGTTTATTTTATGCTGTTGGTGTATATACTCTTTCACTCCACAGTATTATAATTTTTATCTTTTTTACAACAATATTAATTGTGGAATTGTAGAAGGCAGACAGTGACAGTGGGTTTTTATTTATTTGTTTTTTTATTTTTTTATTTTTTTGTCAGAAAACCAAATGATTCAAAACCTGAAGCCCCTAATTTTTTTTAATGTTGTATTAACATCTACATGTGATTATAAAATGCCAACTCCTCCTCACACGTAATGCTGATAAATTGAGATGCTAGTTGCCATTTTAAACAGAACAGCAGCTCCAGTGTTTCCAGTGTTGGTGAATAAGAATTTGCAGATGTCTTCAGCTCTTGTCTTCCTCCCCGAGTCCAAAGAACACTTGGCAGACTCATCTACTAATGAGACCAAACGGGTTTGCTTAGGAGCTGCGGTGGAGCAAGCCAAAGGTGGATGAAGAATTGGCTTCTCCGCCTTGAAGTTAGAGCGGGTCAATGTAAAGCAGGTAGTGGCGAGACGTTACAGAGACTGATGAGATAGAAGGAGAATGATGAAGAGGGCATCAAAGACAGGGAGACAGAAAGCCGAAGAGAAAGGTGATGGTCTTTTGTCTATTTCAAAAAGAAAACAACATAGATGAAACTGCAGCAAAAACTCACTGACTCCCACACAACCCAGATACTCACAGACCAGTAAGAACTAGGACTGCAACTAACAATTATTCTAAGTAGCAATTAACCTCTCAATTTTATGTTTTTGTTCAAAATGTCAAACAAAAATGCCCACACATCCCCAGAGCCTGAAGAAATGTCTTCAGATTGCATATTCAGTCTGTAAAATAAAAATCCCAGACTTGATTTACAATTGATATGAAAAGGAGATAATAATGATGGCTAAGGTATCATCTAAAGTGACACATTTTCTGTTATTCAGCTCATCGATAACTCAACTAAATGAAGTGAGTTCACACCTGATGATTGTTGGGGTTTATATGCATCAGGACTCATCAGGTCAAGTTGGTCTGAGGCCATTCCAGTTACAGTCTAGGAGCAGTTAATGCTTTCATTTTCTATTGATCTTATTCTGTAAGTCAGCTTACAACAAAATGTGCAGCTGCATTCATTCCATCCGTCAGCGATGTAGCTAGCGAGCTGTGTAGGAAAATAAGGTCAACATTCCTCACACTGCTTACAAATCAGTTTCTTTCTGGAATTGGAAGTAAAAGTCAGCGATGAGCCACTGGATTTGTTTGAAACACTGGGGGGGTGGGTGATTCTGTGGAGTGGAACAAGACAACTCTCTCTGCACAGCATGCATTGATGTCCTGGTTTCAACGTCCCTTTACCATCCAAACGTCAGCATGCAGCAACAGTTTTTGATGCATGTCTGTATTTGTATTGGAGGTTGTGTTTTCAAGGGCTGTCTACCAATTCCAATCATAGATTAGTCACCCATTGCGTTGTCCTCAGTTGTATCAGTACGTGCTCATTTGTAACTGCCAAAGATTAAAAAGATGTGTATGTTGGTGGAAAAAGTTATGTGAGGTGTGACTAGACTGTATATTTTAATCATCTTAACGCCTGCTCACAATCTCAATACAGTGCCCACAGAGGCACCGCTGGCAACACTCTACTGCACACTGTTACTCAACACTATTTTTTTCTTTCTGACCTTCAGTTATCAGTAAACAATGTTTCCATCCTTCATTGCCAGACAATAGTCCAGTACAAGACATATCTCAAGGACAATCCAAGAAATAGGGCCTTATTTTTTTACTTTTCTGTCCTCTGTGTGTAGTTGTATGGTGTGTTGTGAACAAAGATTGGCATCATCTCACCAGCAGAACTAACCTACACACTCAAAACAAGTAACTACGAGTTACACCGCAGGAACAGAAGCAGCAGCTGTGTTCAAAATCACCTGCATGCTCAACCTGTATACTTTTAAATTGTGCATAGAATCAATGAGGAGCTCCTTCTCTGACATTTTCAGTGGCAAACATACTCACGGTGGGAAATAAGGCTAATACATTATAATAAAGTTACACAGCACAGCAGCAGTTTCAATAAACAATTAGCCCAGCTTGCTGCAGTCATGCTGTCTGTTATCACCTACTCCAAAAGTAGGTGATAACAAGGTTTGTGGTGATGAAGGATCACATGACCGAGCTGGTTGGTCAATGACTGCTATTGCTCACTGGTATTTTCTCTAGCAACCATTTCTCTGGGTTCACTCTCAACAGTTACCATGGTAACTGGTACACCCTGCAGAACGGGGAAGGGGGATAAGGTGAGCAGGACAGCCACGCAAACCGTCTGTTTTGAACAGGCCTGTTGAGAGACGAGATGAGAAGGCTGCTCTGGTGCGTGAGCCTTGTAGTATTTTGATCAAAGCATGTCAGATACATTTAATTAAGACCCCAGTTAACTTGTGGAAAAGAGGTATAATACAGCCTCTTTAATACATAGTGAGTGATGGTGGCACCTTCCTGCTCTCTGGCTGCTGATTCCTGACCAATAGCCATTCTTTCTCAACATGGTTAAAAGCCTCTTTTGATGTGTTTTTTTATTTTTATTTTTATTTTTTTCACTGTGCCACTCTCCAGAGAAAAGGTCACAGAGAAAGATAAAAGGGGGAGGTGACTCTAGTTATTGTCTCTCGTTGTATTTTATTTCACTCCTCTCTTTCTGCTGTTCTTTCGTTTTGGACAGTTGAAGTAGGTCAGCAGGAGTGACAGCCGTTGCTCAGGGCCTGCTTTTAGAGTAGATCGATGCTCAGGCTCTTACACAACTACTCACCTAAAAGGCCTTCCCTTCAAACAGACATGTGGTCTTGTCAAATGTATATTTGTGGACCCAGCGTGTATATGTGTGTAGTACTGCTGAGTATCTCAGTAGCAATTCCAAGTGGGACATGTGGGATTTATTTGTGGGGTTTCCCATCTGGCGTCATGTGTAAGTGTGCCAACATTTTGTCCTTTGCAAGTTGTAAAATTATGATTTGGTAAAATCTGGGCGGCGAATTCTTTGAAAAGTGAATCTTTTTTTTAATGTCTCAGTAAAATATAAGTGGTGTTTCAATAGCATGGTAATGATTCGTTCATTCATTTCAATTCATTCAAGGAGATCCTAACTACACATTGAAATATGATTGATGTGATAAATGTTAGTAAATTTTAAATCCTGTAATAGACGTACACAGATGATGATGTTTGACAGTTTTTGTGTGATCTACCACTATTATCTGCCTAAATCAGGCATGTAGCAACTAATGGGCCCGGGTGGCACTGGTCCACCCAGCCCGATGTATTCAAATGTTAGTTGAGCATGTTAGATAGGCTGTGTTTTTGCTGTCATTGCCTTTGTGACGCAGAAAGTGTCAAAGGAAACGGATTAGTCGTTCTCTTTGTTTATTCTTTTTTCTTCTTATTTTTCATAAGTCTGTTTTTCTGGGAAAAGACGATACATCCACGTTTTGTATTGGCTGACCCAAAATACAACTTCTGCCTATGTCTCTGGCATAAATCCTCAAGTAAGTCCACTGCGATCAAGTGATCAACACCTGCTAGCTATAGATTTCAAAAAGTGGTGTGTAACTCCAATTTCTCCACTCTGTTACCGACATGTTTAGACATATTTTGACCTGCACATCACCAAAATCAATGTTTAATGGATCGCATTGCAAATACAAGTCTATGATTTATTTTTATTTTTATTTTTTCAAGCCTGTAGTTGCCTGTTTCTGCAAGATTACCATCCATTCCTACCTGAGCCTGCTGGGACTCTGAGCAGTCCTGCCCACAGCACTGATTTCTAAATGTCTCAAATCTGTCTGTCCCATGAGACAGGAACACAACACATATGTAAGCCTATATGGATCATTTTTTAATCAAAGGAAATGCAAATGTAGTTACACATTTTTTGTTTTCAAGGACGTAGACCAAGTGTTATTTATTTCCTCTAAAAGTAAAAAAAAAAAAAAAAAAAAAAAAAAAATAGCTTGAGGCAGTTTTAACCAACAGTGGAGAAAAACACTGCAGATCATGTTGTTCCCCAAAGTAACAAATACATGCTGTCTATAATATGCCTATACTGTTATTAATATTAATTTGCAGATTTCAGACCGAGGCTTTGTGCTCTGATGGTGTACTGATTTTAACTGTGATTGGAGGCTGATGTGGAGGTTGCAGTTATACAATGGCTTGTTGTTAAGCCAGTCCTGTCTGTATTTGATGCAGAAGTGGAGGAAGAGCCCAAGTCTGAAGACTCTCAGACTGCAGTTCACCCTGAGAGGGCAAATACAGATTGGAGGCAGCCCATAAATAGTCATCACTATTATGAGGTGTTATCTTAGAATACAATATCCAGTTATCTTTATAGCTTTATACATCAGCACTAGATGCGTTTGAACCACAGGAACTGAGGCCCAGGAACAAAGACTAGACCTTGGTCAACTGATCCTACCTTCTGTTAAAATCAGCATCAGACCCTTGTCCATGTCTAAAGCTTTACAAAAGGTATTATGTGAAATGTACCCCACTACCTGAAGAAGAAGTGAAACAAAAAAAAAAAAACCACTAAAATCCAACACAAAGGAGAAGGCTAAAGTGTTACATGTTGATGTTTATTCTTTCACGGTGCAGTCCTGAGGGTTTACTATGGCTCGGTAAACAGTGGAATCTGACTGAGGCTTTGTCTTATTAATCCTTTGCTTTGACGCACAGATTTGACTTTCATCATCTCAGAAAGTCACCCCTTAAGCTGGTCACTAAAGCTGGCAGGCTGATGTTTTATGGGTGTTGTACATTTGTTTTGCAGCAGCTTGGGGGGTTTGGGATTTGAGCTGGCTGCAATTACATTCTGCTCATGAAAAAAAAAAACACTGACTGTCTTTCTTCTCTGCTATTATTGTTGCCGTGCAAGAGGCGGGGTCTAAGCATGCTGATGATTGTCGATGCATCCATGCATCACAATTGGTTCCAAATATTTATTTCAACACCTACTGCCAGTTACGTGTCATTTCAATCAAAATGTATGAAGACAAAATTACCATGAAACTCTCACAGTTTACATACGCTGTTCCAACTGGACACTTGTTTTCTGGCATGAACCGCCACAGTAATTAGCAAACGCAGGTAGACTGCCACAATCATCTTTTCCTGCATTTTGTTTAAAGTTATTTGACAAAATAGAGCGGAGTGGTAATCAGCCCTGCTTGTGTTTCCACAGGAAGCAGAATGAGCATGACGTTCTCTCCGTGGTACATATAGTTGCTGTGGTTTAGTTTCAGTTTTTCATCTCAGGAAACATGGTTTTCATACAGCACGAAGAGAGTCAAAGTAAGAATTGACTTTCCCTCACAGAGACATTTACTTTCATGAAACTAAATCTGCCTCTCAGTACTCCCTCCCCGTTCCAACACTCCCTTGCACACAAGCTGTTTGTCTGTGTGCATTGCTTCCAAACACATTGTACAGAGTATCCATCTGCCAAACACAGACAGAAAGATGACACTTCAATCACAAGGTGCAAATCCATGTCTGGTTACGCGTCTTGCCACACAGCAGGTGTTTGACAAATAGCAACATGCAGGAAGAAGCCAATTTCAACATCAACCCCAAGCAGTGCAAAATGTTCATAGCTTGACAACATGGCAGCTAAATTCAGGTTAAAATAAGTTAAGTGATGTTGGACAGATATGCGGCTCCGTCATTTCCTCTTCAATGTTGACACCAGATAATAATGTGGATATGGGATGATTCTGCAATACTTCTGATTACGGCAACTTGAAGTTACTGAACTTGAGGCAACCAGGTGTGACTGAGTGTTCTGTCCCCAGAGGACCACATGTAGGCTGCTAGGTTTGACTAAGTTTTAGGGGTGTTGATCCAACAGCTGAGAATCAGCTTCTTTTAGCAGCGCCATGAGCCTTACAACTAGATTTGTTGGATCTAGACCGCTGATGGGCCGAGCCTTTTTGTTTACCTTAGCAAAAGGCTAATCTCTGGTGAGAACTCCTCATTTCAGTATGTTCAACAAAGCGGCAACCTGGCCAACTCCAACATTACATTTGTAGTACCATTTGGAGTGTGTCTGTTGTTGCCTTTTTGTCAGGTGCACAAAACACAGCCTGAAAGACAGACTGGCAGAACATGAATATGCAATCAGAACTCCAAAACCCCAATTATCTCCTGGGACAACACTTCACAGATGCAATCTACAAGGACCCCTATTCACTAACAGTTCATGTTATTGAAATAATCCCCAAATGGGTCCGGGGATAAGAGGTGTGTGGAGGGTTGGTGTTCAACTAAAACACCCTCTGGCGGGAGACCTTTTGGACGGAATCCCTCAGGGCCACTTCTCCCACAGGTCTGGATAAGGACGTTGACCCTTCCTCTTTCCTGTGATTGGGTTTTCTGCTATAAAGCCTGGACATGTGACTTTGAGCTTTTTTGAATGATCATGAACATGTTAATATCTATCTGATTAGATTGTTAGATTAGTCTGGCCATTGTATTCTGTATCTAATATAATTGTTACCGTATTTTCCGGACTATAAGCCGCTACTTTTTTCCCATACTTTGAACCATGCGACTTATACAGAGGTGCGGCTTTTCTATTCATTTTTCTTCAGCCCACAGTGTGTGTGTCTGTGTGTGTGCGCGCGCAGGCCGCAGTCATTGACGGAGCTGCTCCGTCACAGGTATATAATATTATTACACCCTCACCCCCTCAAAATGGAAAACCGAAGCAATTCCTATGATGCAGCTTTTAAGTTGAATGCCATCGATCTGGCTATCCGTGAAGTAAACAGTAAGGACACGTAAGCTTGCCGTTAATGAATCTATGGCATAGATTGACGTGCAAGCCGCGGTGAGACGATATGTGATGAAGATTATCTGACGCTGTTCAACTCTGACACTGAAGAGGACGACTTCAGTGTCTTCAGTTCGCAGAAGAAATGTAGTGACAGTGGTTTGGTGTTCATTAGTTTTAGATGCTCAGGAGGAAGATAAATAGTAATTTGTGGCTTCAGTGCATGAGAGAATGAAGCGGTTTTAATAGTTGCACAGTGTGCGAGAGAAAAGGTGACTTGGTGTTTAATGGTTTCAGGACGCAGGAGAAATAAAAATAAAGTAACTTAGTTTAAATGCACAGAAGGAAGATGAATAAAACCATCAATGACTTTTCTGTTTTGTTTGTCAGCACTTTTATTGCGGCACTGACCCGAAACAATCAGTTCAGGTATATGAATAAACACTTATGGTACAAAATCTGTGGTACAGTCTAAATAACTTATTTCTCAGCCTGAATATCGGCGGCTTATAGTCCGGTGCGGCTTATATGTGACTAAATATATATTTCATTCAAATTTTATTGGATGCGGCTTATATTTAGGTGCGCTCTATAGCCCGGAATATACGGTATATATTTTGGTCCATTCACTGGTGATATGTCGATATATTTGCATTGTATTGAACTACATTCAATCACATGCCCTGTATCCCTATCATGTTTATGGATTCTGAACATGGGAGGAAACCCTTTGATTTAAAATGAAATTTTAAGCCATATTTCAATGAGCGCTTTAACTCACTCTTACAGTTAGAGTGCCTCAGACTCTTCTCCTTTTCATTACTTCTGCCTTACAAGCTTTTGTCACATTCTGCTTCACTTTATAGATTATAGGAATAGCTCAGCGTGGTAGGAAATGATCGTATTCACACTCTTGCAGAGTTAGATGAGACGTTTGATGCAAAGATAGATATCATATGTCTGAACATATGGAGCTGTAGCAATTAACCTAATCTTAGCATAAAGACTGGAAGCAGGGAAACAACTACATAGTCTGTGTAAAGTTTTGCCTACCAGCACATTTAAAGCTCACTTGTTAATGTCGCCTTTCTTTCATCCATAGACAAGAATCATACATATACAAAATGTAAAACATTGTGGTTGTGAGGGACATTATTGAGGGACTATTTCTTGTAAAACTCTCGCAGGGAGAAGTGACTTCCCAGAGTTGTTTGCCAAGAAATACTTAGACTTCATAACTTACCTATTATTAATAATAATAATAATTCATTTTCACATTTCGGTTTGTGTTGAGATGATTGTGTAGAGATACGTAGCTGTTTCTTACAGTCTTTATTCTAGCTAAGCTGTCAACTCCTGGCTCCAGCCCCATAATATAACGCACAAGCGGTATGACCTCCATTACGTTTAAAGCAAATACACATTGTGAGCATTTTGAATTGTTGCTGGGGAACTATCATTTTGCTTATTGCTTTGAGGTGTCTGTTGTTGTTTTTTTGTTTTTTATACTCTATACCAATTTTAAAAAGCCCCAATGATATTTTGCACTGTGTGTATTATATTTTGTATTAGTCTCTGATGAATGGCTATATTGTTTACTGTGTTCTTCATATTTTGGGCTTATTAGTTATGTATATTATATTTCCCAATGTCTAATATCTTCTTTGAATAATGTTTTCTTTTGTGAAGTCTTGGTTTTGCTTTTGTTCGTGCCTAGTTATTTTATGGGGATCATTAAAATGTCATATACAGTATTCTCATCTTGTGCATTTTGGTGTCATATTGTGTGTATTGTGTGCAGTGAGTAAAAATGACTTCTTGATTGATGATGGATGCAACATTCACTAGAGTGGAAGTTCTTTTTGGCACATATTCTTCTTCTCTTCACTCTTCTTTCTCCATTTCTGTGTCTTTGCCATGCTCGCTCGCTCAGTTGGAGGCTTTCTACTCAATCTTCACCACAGAGCAGCAGGACCATGTTAAGTCAGTGGAGTATCTGCGCAGCAACTTCAGGCCCATCCAGAGCTTGGACAACCGCCACGTCTTCAAGTCGGCAGTCAAAGACGCCTGGCTGCCCGACCTGACTGACAGTGGCAGTGGGCCGTACGGCACGGAGGCCTCCAAAGGTAGATCTGCTGAGGCTTTTAAGTTTTAAATATAAGTACTTTCACTTTTCTCCCTGTCATCATAAGTGTTCCAATTCAGAAATCAGCCTGTGTATACATGGGGTCAACTTCACTTACAACTAAATCTAAAATATTCAAGAATGTGCTCAAGTAGTTATTTTCCTTTCCTTGTCAAACCACGTTCAGCTTTTAACTCTTTAAACTCTGCACTGATGCCAGAAGTCTGAAAATCAATAAATCCTTATTTACTTCTTATTCATCATTAAATATTTTTAGAATAACGAACACCATCATCATGACAAAAGAAAGAACAACTAAAGCTATATAACAATCTACATTAAAAAGTCATGTGCCCTTAATCTGAAATGTAGTTGTATTTCTTTTGTAAATTTCCTACAAAATGTTTTTTTTTACTCCTTTCTTCCTCCTTTTCTCCTTTCTAAACATGTCCGGTATTCTCACAATATTCCTCATCAGTGACATTTCTTAATGTTAATAAATGAGGGATAATAAGTGATGCTCAGATGTACAGAAGAAACTAATTTTCTTCTCTTTGTGTGTGTGTGTGTGTGTGTGGTCTGGTTTGGCTCTCTGTCATTAGGTAGAGTTAGGTAACTCCCTTAGCATAAGGCAGTGGGAGGCGCACCAGCAGTCGTCCCACTCCTGCCTCATTACCACTCAAACAACACTACACATTCTGCAGTGTGTGTGCATATGTGTGTGTGTGTGTGTGTGAGAGAGAGTATGCACACGTTTCTCTGTGCATTTGTGTGTGGCCTAGCATCTGTGCTGTGTCAACTGTCCTAGCAGGGTTTGTCCCTTTCCTACCTTCATACACACTTCCATATGGTCCAGTAGGAGAGCGATGTACACAAACACACTCACATGCATGTTCTGCGTGGTTCAGGTGTTCCTCATCTTGTGGGGACGTAAATCTGTTTACACAGTCATGTTGTGGAGACTTATGGGGACAGAAAGCAAGTCATTAATTTTAGTCTGAAGACTTGGTTTTAAGTTAAGGTAAGTTTAGGGTTGTGTTAAGGTTAGGGTAAGGGTTAGTGGTAGGCATGTGGTGGTTATGGTTATGTTTTGGATAAGTCTCCAGGAAATTACTGTAAGTTAACGTAATGTCCCCTGAAGAGATGTAAACCCAACATGTGCACGTGTGTGTGTCGTCCTGGCACCGTGTGCTCCGTGCTCATGCTGTATGTCCTTGAGCGCTGCAGTGGGACTTGTTTGCTGTAAGCAGATCTATAAAACTGGCAGTGGAGGAGGGTCGGCTGAAAAAAAAAAAAAAAAAAAAAGGCAGAGAGGAGAATTAGAGCTGAAAAAGCAACAGACATACAGACCGCGTGCCACCCACACACCCTCTGCAACGCATTACTGTAGCTGTAGCTGAGTGGGTTGTGCATGTTTGTCCACCTGGTCTATGATCCACCTCAACAACATATAAACACACAAGAATGAAGCTATATATGACCGGCATAAGTTGAAATACATGAGACATTTCCCTCCTGTCCCTCCTACCATTGCTAATTTATTTCATTTTATCACGGCTCAGCCTGAACACCTTCCTCCTGCTTGTGATTGTTTCTCATCAGCCGTCTCTCGGTCCCTGGATGACTGGCACCCCATATTTAGTGGGCCAGAATGACAAATACATGTATATAGAAAACACAGAAAAGTATAGTGTTTGGATGTTGGAAAATCAGTTTGTCCAGGAGCAGTATTATCAATGTGTGTTCAGCACAGAAATATCTCTGTTGTGACTGGAAGCAGATGGAACTGGTAACTTAGCTCAATCCAAAAATAAATAAAAAACAATTATGAATAACTTAATATGTGCGGAAACGCATTTGTAAAAGCAAGACCGTGGTTGTTTCCTAACCAACAGTAGTGGTGACTAGTTTGTTAGTTAACACAGAGCAACATGGGCAGAGGCAACGTCCTGATTTCTTTCTTTCATTTGACTGTGATCTCTACTGCCTGAAAGTGTCTGAAGGCCTAAAGCGCTGTCTGTCCGGCTGTTATTACAGAACATACTGTTCGTATTTTGAATAAGCTTTTCTTACTTTTGGAACCGAACCTGGAAGTTATACCAGAGGTTGTGTTAACGTGTTAAATATATATTTTTTAAATATAAATCTGAAGGCCAGACAGCGCTGTCAGCAGCCGGCTGGAGAGACACTCCATGAACTTGGATTTTATAACTGAACAAATACCAGGACTCAAACTTTTTATTTGACTCCACAGACTCAAAGCACAGGTCTTGCAGGCAAACCATAGTGATATCAGTAGATGCTTTTGCAACTGCATATAACTTTTTTTATTTTTTTATTTTTATTTTTTTTTACTCATACATAGCTTAACCATGTCATGTGATATGCTACTTTAGTACACTTTAATAACAAGAAAAGTGAACACACAATCTGTGTCTATTTCTGTCCTTATAAATGCATAATCGATAGGCTTGTTATGTGTATTAATTATTAATAAATGTAAATTAATTCATAACAGTAATGGTGGAATTACAGTGTTACTCTTTTGCAAGCAGATGAACTGTGATCAGATCTGACTGAGATCTCTGAATTACTGACTGGCTTCCCAGTACATGCACACTTCCATATTTCAAGTGCTGCTAGTAAACTAGTAAAAGTTTGTAAAGTAATGTATATTAATAAGGTATACATTATAAATTATGGAAGTCATGTTGCACAAGTTGTATTTATTGATCTTAGTCAACACGTCAGGTAACATTGCTAATAATAAAAGTTTAACTTCCTAAGATGCAGTTACACTTTATGGCACATTACATTTATACTGTTTATGAGAAGTGATACCACGCATCAGTGAGCATTACGTGTTCTTCTCAGCACGCCATAAATCCTCGCGGATGCCTTCTGAAGCCTGTGCACTCATACATCATAATGCACAGAGAATATGATCGTAGAGACTGATGCATGTTTTTTGTATCCTATCATATTTGATGGGATTATTTAGATTCCGAGCACATATACAGATATGTTAACACTACATATACGCATGCATGAGCTGTTTACTGTTTACTACAGAACCTTTATTTAAGATTGCAGGGGAATCACATTTCTTCTCCCTCCATGTTCTTCTTGTGAAAGAAACCTTCTTTCCAATTGGCATATTGTTTGGCATATCTTTAGTTGTGTTCAGATATTAAAGGGCATGTCCCCTGTACACGCATATTAATAATTTCATCTACTCTACAGCATAATCAAATCAAATTGCATGGAATTTGAGAATGGATACCGCCGTAATCATGAAGCATAATCATGCAGAGTACGGAGACTGTCTACAAAATAGGGATGTGCACAATTTGGCAACTAGTTGATTAAACTAGAAACACTAGTTGATTAAACTAATGATTGACATTTTACTCATTTACAACACTGGTTAACTGTTGCGTCTGAGGAAACACAAAGAGGGAATTTGATGCTAAATAGGTAGTAAATATGTCAGCCTCTTTCATCGTCGATATTGGCACCTGACTGTTGTTTTAAGACACTTGACACATTGTGAATCTTATCCTTTAAGATTCCTACATGGCATGAATCATAAATGTATTGCCAAACAGTAACAGACATATAGACTATATTGTTGGCATACAGCAATATAGTGCAATTTAGGTCATGGATGAAATATCCACAAATGGGGTGCACCAACAGATTGACAAAACGGTACAAGTTGTAAGAAAAAATAAGAATAAAAAATAAATAAATAAATAAAACTGACATGTCAACTAAATGACATTGGTAATGTCTGCTTCAATGTGTGCAGCCATTACTGATGATAGTTTCTCACTGCTCAGGAATAAATAACACTTTTCTACAACCGGGCTCTTATTTTCATAGCCTTGGCTTTCAGTCCTATTGTTTCAAACGACATGTTACGCACAAGGTGCTATTGTTGATAACTAAGGATGCTCTGCACACACTTTGAAATAATGGAGGACCGCTCACCCTTTTTCACCTCTTTCCCATATTTTCCATTCTGAACTCTAATAGCACTATGTAGTAATCTTTTGTGAATGCATCCTCATGCACATGACCAAGACAAATAAAACTAGGATGCATGCACACGCATGGTGCAATACACATTACTGCCACAGGTTCCACTGATCAGCAACAAACACATAAATGCACCTGCAAAGGCAGAGCAGAAGAGGACTGTGACATTAATGTAAACAATGCAGGATTTAAAATTAATTCTTAAAAATAAATGTTTTATGAGGAAGGAAATGAATTCAACACTTTTGAGTTTTGGTGAGTAACACACAGTGTAAACAAAACCTTTGTTATTCATAACAGTTAAAGTTAAGAGGTTTTGTGTTCGTACCTCTGTGGGCACTGAGCGATATCAAAATAATTCATTCCAAACTGTGAAGGTAGGATGAATGCAGTAAGAGTTCTGGCTGCTGATGAAATCCATAAACTTTAACTGTACACAGCTAATAGCAGTGTAAAGCAGGATTTACGACACATGCTATTGGTGCGTGTCTAACAGCAGTGAAGCCTGTTATATTGTGAGATTCCAACTAATCCCTCTCAGTGCAAAATCTTGTAGTCAAGCCCACAATTAAGACCTAGTCATCGATCAAATGTGGTCACCATGCTGCAGGGCCAAAGATGTCCTTTCCTCCTCCAAATGGCCTCTGAGAGAGAGAGAGTTTACCTGTGTCAGACACCCCCTCTGCCCATGTTCTGTTCTGTGTGATTGGGCCCGAGCCGCCATCACTCATCCCTGCCATCCATCCTCTCCCCAGTGTGCGCGTGCGTGTGTGTGTGTGTGTGTGTGTGTGTGATGGCCCGCTTATCTTTGATGAAAGCCATAAGAGGATCTCTTCATCACCCTGCCACATGGGGCTACAAAACCCTTTCAGTTGTGTTACACACAGTGAATATGGGAATTGCTCTTTTTTAGCAGCCCATTCTGAGCTGTAGCCACTCTGTATTACAAGGCACACACATCCGAGTCAAGCCCTGAAAAAGAAGGAGCAAGGATCACGCGAGTGACAACAGACGGAGAAAAAAAAAAAAGAATCACAGTTCACCCCATACTACAAAATACATTTACTGCACATTAGCTGTAGGGTAGCTGTCAATTGTATACCGGACTCAAAGATAGCACCTATTCAACTGAATAAGAATCTCTCAGCTGGTGTATGAATTCAGTGGTGTACTTCCTGGTGAACATGTGCAGTCACATTTCTACTGCTTTCTATGTCTACCTGCTATGTCATTCAATTTCAAAACCCGCACGCATAAAAACCAACATGTGAAAGGAGCACACAGAACAATGTAAAAACAGCATAGAAACGGCGGTCCAGCGCGCACACGGCTGTGATGATCGCTCACAGCTGCTCAACACCCACTTGCGCTTCAAGTTGACTTTTGAGACTTAACCCAGCCGTAAACATGCTAACCTAAACAAATACTTTAACTATACAAGAACAAATTAGACAGAGGCCATATAATTGCATAAGGAGGCTGCTGTATGATTACAACACCCACAGTATTCTTGGATTACAGCAAGTATGCCTAAGAGTGTTTAACACACAGCTATTTTATACACGAGAGAGCAAACAGGGCATTAGCCATCACAATAAGAACATACTGTAGAAGACCACACAGCAGTCATTAACATCAGCTATAACAGCTTCACACTATGAGTGCAGAAAAAAGGCCCATACACTGCTGTGCTCCTGAAACTTATCTGAAAACTTATATTCAGATTGTGAATATTCATGCATAGAGAACTGCAGTGATAGTACTAACATTTTAACTTGTCACATACACACACACACACACACACACAGAGACACAGGGCATGCCTGACTGGACCCAGGTTGATATAATCAGTTAAATACGCTTCCCCTGCATAGAGGTCATTCACTGCTTGACTTCCAAATGGTCTGTGTATGTACGTGTGTGTTCTACTTTAGCAATGTGTGTGAGTGTGTGTGTGTGTGTGTGTGTGTGCGTGTGTGACTAATGGCTTTAGTAATGCTAAGCCGCATGGGGCTCGACTGCAGGTTATGAATAGAAAAACTCCACTGCAGCTCTTTATGAGCAAGCTAATCAATTTGGTTCCACCAGGCACGTGAGCCCTATTCTCAATCAACCCATGTTCATCATCGAATTACCTTAAGCATTTGCATAATGTGATACACTGTTTGGAGTATTCATTATGTGCATTGTTGGCTAGTAATCTGTTCCCTTTTTCCCAGCAGAGACTATAACGAATTGCTGCTCAACACACAGTTACACTACTGCACGCAATACTGGCTGAATTAACTTTTCTGTCAACATAATGAAAAAAAAAATAATAATAATAACAGTCAAAAAATATCTGTCAGATGACAAAAATCTTGACAATGAACATATGAGTCACATACTCATTTTTTTCAGCCTTTAACATAATCCAGGTAAACGATTACGTTTTTAATATGTGAAAAAAAATATGTTTTTGTTGTCATTTGTTGTTTTCTGTTGACTCTAGTAATACTTATTGTCCAGTGTGTCGTCTCCTGTGGTTAGATAATGTGTATTTTAATTGAAACAGTTGCTATGAACGGATGTGACACTAAAGTCTGTTCCCAGTACGGACCATAGAAAACAACCCCAGACCAAAGGTAGACAAGTATGAGGACAGGGGTAATATTTGAAATCATATACTCTCACTCACCCAGCTGAGCAGAAAACTAGAGACATCTAGTGGTCAGTAGCAGCCACTGCAGGGCTCGTCCTGACGGCATGAATGGAGGGTTATTATGCAATAGTGTTGGTAAATTTATATTGAAACATACAATGTTTGTGTGTTTATGCTTCATATCTCTCACTGCCAGATATTTGAAGGTAGAGCAGGTTGCCTGCACTTTGCCTGAAGGCGACTATATATGAACTCATGTGTTATTAGAGACTGTAGATAAATCCTCCCTCTTTCTCCCTCTGTGTGTGTGTGTGTGTGGCCCAGGTATTCCTCATCGTGTAATAAAAACAAATATAATAAATATATAAAAAATATGTATGTCATGTTGTGGAGACTCGCCTCCCTTATGGGGACAGAAAGCAAGTCCTCTTCATGTAAATCACTGATTTTAGGGTGAGGACTTGGTTTAAAGGGTTAGACATGTGGTGGTTATGGTAAAGATTAGCATAAATCTCCAGGATATGAATGTAAGCCAATGTAATGTCCCCTGGAGAGATGGAAACCCAATGTGTGTGTGTGTGTGTGTGTGTGTGTGTGTGTGTGTGGATGACTAACAGTGTCTCACAGCAATATTAATAACACATCATGAATACAAGTCACGCTCACATAACACTCTCTCTCTCTCTATCCCTCTCTCTGTCTCTCTCTGTCTCTCTCTCTCTCGAGTATTTGAAAGATAAGCAGATCTGATGAATTATCTCCTTCTGTCTCTCCATCCTTTCTTCATCTGACTTTGCTTCTTCTCCTCTTTTCATTTCACTGGTTTCTTCAATCCTTCCCTGCCTCATGTTTTCTCTTACATACTTACATTTTTATTTTATTTTATTTTTATTCCTTATTGCTTTGTTTTTTTTATTCCCCCCTCGTCTTCCTTCTTCATCCCTTCTTCTTCTGCCCCCCTCCCCTACTCGTTTCACACTTTCCTTCTTTCTTTACTTCATTCATTCATTCCTGTCATTTTACATATTTCCATTATATCCCTCCCTTCCTTACTCCATCACTCATTTTCCTCTTCCATCCTTCCATTTTACATTCTTTCCTTTTTGTACATACCCCTACCGCCCACCCCCATCCTTCCCTCCTTTCTTTCTCTTCTTTCTCTTCTTCCTCCTCAGTGTGCAGCAGCGCTCCCATCAACATGAAGGTGCAGCATGTGAACGGCAGCGCTCTGATGGTCCGCTGGGCTCGTCCAGAGATCATCTACCACCCGCCTATCCTCCACTTCCTGGTGTCCTACAGCTGGACGGCCCATGACGACAGCTACGAGGAGACGCACCTCACCGACGCCAAACACAAGCTGGTGAGACCGTCTGATAATGGAACTTGTAGATGGAGGGTTAGAATGGTGTAAGGAGCTGATACTGGGACATACTGAGGTTTGGAGGTGACTGCAGTGATAACAAACAGAATGTGTGTGAATATGGATGTGTTCAATATTTGTGAGTTGCCTTATTGCATATACATAAACTTTGCACAACCCTTCTCAAAACACTTCTAACAGAACAATAGGAACTTTAAGGTTAACTATTAGTATTCAGAGATGGAAGAAATTTGAGCAAACTTTTTAAAATAGTTAGAAAAGTCAGGTAGACAGAATATAGAACCGGCTGCTTTGCATTACAAATTATACAAATTCCCATTGAATATGCATTAACAGGTTAAAGGAAATATATTTTGTGTTTACTAAGTACTATTGGTGTTATTAGTGCAACACATTTTTATATATATTTATTATCATTTATATTTAAGAGACTATTGAATTATTATACTTGTTGTTGTTGTTGTGTATCTATGGTAATTCACAAGTTGCATGATGGATTTATGGACCGTATATTTACTTTAAATCAAATCAAATTTTATTTATATAGCCCAAAATCACAAAATCCATTTGTCTCAGAGGGCTTTACAATCTGTACAGGGAGTGACACCCTCTGTCCTTAGACCCTCGATTCTAGTGAGGAAAAACTTGCCCACCAAAAAACCTTTTAACAGGGAAAAAGGTGGAAGAAACCTCAGGAAGAGCCACAGAGGAGGGATCCCTCTCCCAGGACGGACAGACGTGCAATGATGTCACATGTACAGAACAAATCAACACACACATATTGTACACTCATGATGAATAATAGTGATAAATAATGACAATGATAAAATGAGAATAATGACAATGAATGATGAATTATTACAGTAACAGTGAAACTAGTGGTAAAGATATAGATGCACAGTAGCAATCATTAACTAACTATAAACTGTAATGGGGATATGGTAACAATGATACTTACCTGAACCTACCAACACATGAAGGATGAAGGATGTGAATTCTGCTGTCAGCTCCTAGTGCACAGTGTAAAAGAACAATACTCTTCATTTAGCTGCCAGTTAACGAAATACAAGCAGCAACTACATTTTCTCCAAATTGTATTTAGCAAATTAAATCATCAGGTATAAGCACATACAGTATGCTGCAGGAGATGGGGTGGCAATCACAACACTAGTGTCATTTACCAAAAACACAGACAAGATCATCATATGTGAATAAGTATCCAGATATGCTAGTATCCAAACAGAAAGGTGGATCTTAAATCCTCTACAGTCAAAGATACCAATAATAAACACACAGTGTTCCGGATATCTCTGCAACCACTACAATCCAATATTCCATGTTTATAAAATTTTTGGAACTCTTTGCAATGAAGCAGTGTTACCAAGTAAGTGTCTGCATTCATTGTTATAAAATACATCATCCCATTCCCCTTAATGAGAAAGTCTGTCCAAACCTCTTACTATATATGTATATATATATATATATATATATATATATATATATATGGGGAGACATTAACCTTTAATTTAATATGTCATACATAAAATAGTCTAACACATACACATGTATCCTATAGTATAAACTAGTACTTCAGTATCAAATATGTGTAAATATATAATGAGCACACTGCTTTAAATCCTTGTGAGCTTCTACACACTCATCTCTCTTCTCATTCCACACACACACACACACACACACTTGAAGTCTTTGATGTATTTGGCCTGGTTTAGCGTAGAAAAAAAAAGAAGAAAAAGCTCTGTTCAGACTTTTCGGGCTTGTAACTGTCGATAGCCATGTTTGTACTGTCATATATTACAAAGTGCAAATGATTGTGCCTAATAGTGATGCTTTTCATGGTGATATTTGGCTGCTGCGATACTAAATCACAGGCCTAAAACCAAAAGTCCTCCATATGTCTAACTGTATCTGGTTGAAAACACACCACCCCAGCCTTCAGCTTGTTATTTAATCACTGGATGAATGGAGTAAGATTTAACCTTATCACTGTGATACGCCGGACATTTGAACATATTTGTATTCATTTAACTATATTCTCGTCATGTGTACAGATAACACTCAAATGTAAATCAATATGGAACTTATTATAGGGATATAAACACACAGTCAAATGGAATAGCACTGGTAGGAAGCATGTGTGTGTGTGTGTTTTATTTCAGAAATACAGAGGATTTTACATCATCAACAATATGAATATGAGGGCCTTGGAAAATCTGTTAACTTGTATTGGAACAAAACTGTTTTGACACGTACCAAAAATCAGCACTGATTGCATCATTATAAATATGATGAATATGTTTTTGTTTAACAAAGGCACGTGCACATGCAGCCATGGGTAAATACAACTAATTATCAGAAAATGGGTGGCAGAGGTTTTATTGAAGTAGTTCTTAATTTGTCTAGGGACAAAAGTTTTTGAACATTAACACACACATGCCTGCACTCACACACACCAAGCAACATCCTCTTTCAATTCCATTACAAATGGTCTCATCAGGAGCCAAAATGAGCTATGAGAAAAGGCTGTGGAGCAGACAGGAGGGTTCATTCCCTTACATTGTGGTCTGCCAGTCAGCTAGCAGAATACTAATGCTAAGCTGGAGGGGATGCAGGGCTGCCAGCCTGTGCAAAAAGCATGACCTTGGGCCAGCGGCTCTGTGGGAAAACAGAAAAGGCTGCAAAAAAGAGATGAGAGTGCCCCCTGGCTTTGATAATATGCTGTGATGAGAGATGAAGGGAGCGCCGTGGGATGTATTTTAACCCCCTCCATCGTTAACTCAAGAGACTATCGCCCCCTCTGAAATCCACCCCCCCCCTCTCTCTCACACACACACACACACACACACAAACATACCTCTCTTGATTGTGCCCTTACTCCTCATATCATCCCTTAACGCCTCTATCTAGGTCACAACAGGGACTTACATGCTTTAGTACCCCCCAAATCCCACACACATGTCCCCTTTGTCACAATTAATGGAAAATCCTCATGTAATAAAACACTGTGGACTGGTCTATTTTACGGTCCATGCCACTTGTGAAGACGGGGGAGTAAATAAGAGAAACAGGTTCCTAACTGGATTCCACAAGGCAGAACTGACATGAGTCAGGGAGTCGGGGCTGGGGTTATACATGGAAATAGCACAATGATGTGGCATATGAATGAAGACATTAATGTAATGGGATAAAAACTCAACATAATTATCGTTTTATACAGCAGCCATCTGGAGTCAATGGAAAACATACTCAGTCCTTCATAGAGGGAATATGCAAACTATGTTGTTAGTCATTACCAGGCATTTTCAGCATGTCACTGAGCACCTATAGCTCGTAAATACTGTAGAGACAAAGAGGCACATTTCTAACATAACCTAAGGAAGGCAGATACGTGTGTCGAGTGTATAGAGGTTGTCTCATGACACTTGTCATATAGATCAGGTCTAGACCGCACTCTTGTTGACTTGTTGAAGGAAAAACTGTGATATTGTGTTTTTAACAACAGTTAGTATAAAAGCTATTTCTCTAGCAACAACAGTATAGTGACAGTCCTGTCCTGTGGGGAAACCCAGTCTCCAAGAAATGGATGTATCATGGGATGATATCATGTGCATGTCCACATCTAGCTACCAGGGGCTCTACTGGTATATTTTTGTATGATTGTATGATTTGTATGATTGTACAGTTTGGAAAACCCATTTAAATCACGCTGGCTCTTTACACGGCCCCTCTGCTCAGCTCTAGCCTGACTCAGCGGATGTACATTGTGGGTATAAGCCTGTCTAAGCCGGCTACTGGCTGGCTATTTTAGGCAGAATTATCCTTCCTTTACCATGTTACCATTTTCAAAATCCTTGTCACTATGGGAAACAAACAACCTCTGAACGAGCAATCTACACACTCTGTTCTGATTGGCCAGCTCTTGGAACGGCTGGATGTCAACAAACCACGAAACAAACATCAGTAGGATTTCACTACTTTTTCTTGTTCTTAACTTGAAATGTCAAATGCTTGAGTCCAAATCTAAAATATCTGAAATATGAATGTGGACAATGCAAACACATGGAAAAACCTTAGCAACAACCTAGCAACAAAGTCTATGGGATGGACAGCTGTTTGAGGTTGAAGCTCTGGTTGTAACTTATATGGAGCATTCAGACATAGTTAGAAAGTTTTGGAACACTGACCACTGAATGTTTAATAGAGATATTAAACATCATAACAGTATATGAATAACAAAAAAACCATAACAATCATAGAAATTGCTTAAAAATTGCAAAAGTCAATATGAATGAGTTTTATGACCTTTCAGACTTGAACTCTGAGCTATTTGAGTACCTTTCCTGAATTGGACTTGTTTATGATGCTTTTATCTGTCTCTTCACTCTCTTCACAAAATAAGCTCCAAATGGAAAAAAGAAATGTGTTTTCTTTGAAGAAGTTGAAGTGAGATCAGAGCTCCCCATTCACCTGTGCACATGTTTTGTGAACAGATCAGGGCAGAATATTTGTTACTTACATCACAAGCCTCTTCTCTCCTAATATATTTGCAGGTGTCTAACTGTAAAGTTGACAGTCCATGCTACTGTCTAATATTACCGCAGCAGTTGTTCATAAACAAGGTATTGTACAAGTGTATAAATGAAGTAAGAATGCAGAACAGCTCTGTAAAGGAGCGTGATGTGTTTCCAGACTTCTCTGCATTCAGCTTCGGTTGATGCCGCTGTACATTAAAGCCCTGAGATGTTTACATGAAACCTTTTGATTTACTCAGTCTTTGCCTCCCATCTGCACCCGTCTGAGATTAGGCGTCAGCTGGAAGCGACAGCCACGTCTGATAGAGCACTGCCTTCTCACAAAATCAGTTGCACGTATCTCGTTCATTCTGAATACACGAGGCAATCCACGGTGAAGATGCGAAAACTTATAATTAACCCGGTTCTACTGTGTGCTTGTTTTAATAGAAGGTACTACATGTAATATATTAATATCAGTGTTTCACAGATGCAGGTGTAAATAATATGATATTATTAACAGCCTATAGCAGCCTCCACTCTGCATTTTACATTAACTATAGCAATATTTGAATGCAGACTTCACCTCTTTTGAAGTCTGCATTCAAGACTGTACACTTCATAACAGGTTGCCAAGGACGTTCCATTCCAAAGGCTCCAAGAGACGAGGGTGAACAATTCCTTTAGATTTAGTCTCTGTGAGGCTCTGGGTGGGAATTGGCAATGATGTTGAGTTCTCTGCAGACTGTCTCGTTGGGAAGGAGGTGCAGTTTTAGCCTGGTAGGCGTCACAGGGACAAAATGTAATAAGTCTTAAGGAGGTGCAGCCTGATCTGGGACACAGGCGCTCTGCTTCACCATTTTTGGAAAGTTTGTTTGAAAAACTTCATTGTTTGATTACGCACAAGTATAGTTCAATAATATCTGTCTCCCTCTGGATGACTGTACTGATTTTACCTCTTGAAAAATGAGAATATGATGTTGTCCAGTGACCTACTGTATCTTTGCACTCCTGTGATCCAGATGATCTGCAGTGATGAAACAGCGTCTGAACTGGTCTGGTTAATAGCCACACTCAACAAAACGAGACTTTACTCATGTAATCAAAAGTCTGATATTCTACCAGCTGGAGTTCACCTCTGCCTGGGTAGCAGCGATGACTCAACGTACATAATGTCTTGCGTGTGTTGTTTCTAAAGGTTGACACTATATGAGACAGAATAGCTGGGCCAAAAGGCCAGCACTGTCTCAAATATTTTATATTCAAGAGAATAGAAAAGCTTGCTGTTTCTGAGGGTGGCTGTTCATTGCTGATTTCTATGAGAAACAGAGTCTTAGCTCAGAGCCTGTCTGGCTTTCTGTGCTTTCTGAGAATGTGAAGCGAAACGAGTGAAGGTAAGGCAGTAGAGAAATAACAATGTGCATGTGGGTACAAGGTAGCCGCCCAGGTTGACCTTCCACTGGAGTTTCATTAGGAGTGCAACAGTCTCCACTGGCTGACTGACATGCTGCACTAGGCTGGTGTTCTAGTGCTGTGGCTTTTCTGACTACTGTATTGTGTAATACACGCCATTTGATTTGTAATGAAAGCAGGCACACAGGACTCATCTTGAACGGTAATTTAGTAGAGTGGATTGATACTTTTAGTCTTCCTATTTAGAAGTCATGATCAGTACACACATTTAATAAAAGACAATATAATGTAGTTGTAAGCAGTTTAATTCATTCATAAATGTATTTGTCAGCAGTCATAAATGCTTCTGTGGAGGCTGGTGTTTAAACAAATAATGAATCACAATATAAAACACAGTTGCAATAATATAAAATATGTCTTCATCACTGACAAATACTTTAAATTGTCCTTATATGTGCCTATAACTACATTATAGTCTATTAACACAAACATGATCCATGGTTGTGTTCACACAAACCAAGAGGGACTTAAAGTGTCTTGATGAATTCATTATTCTGTTTCACCGATTGTTGCGCCTCCAGGCGACACATTAGTCAAGTTTACTGATTGTGTTTCTGTGTGTGTGTGTGTGTGTGTGTGTGTGTGTGTGTGTTGTCCAGGAGGCTATCATTTCTCCCGTCTCCCCAGATGTGCTGTACTTGTTTCGTGTGCAGGCAGTCTGCACGAATGACATGCGCAGTGACTTCAGCCAGAGCATGCTCTTCAGAGGTAATACACACACACACACACACACACACACACACACACATGTTCCTTTTCCACCTCTTCATGCGACAGTATATTGACTTGCATTCATTTCCTGGAGACTTATCATAACCTTAACCATAACCACCACATGTCTAACCCCAACACTTATCCTAACCTTAACATCACCCTAAATTTACCTTAACATTAAACCAAGTCTTCAAGGTGACATGATGTCATGTGTGTTATGATGACATCAGATTTATGTCCCCACAACCTAAGGAATTCCTGGAGCACACACACCCAGACACCTCAAGTGCTGCCCTTGTATCTCTAATGTCATCATAACTGTTGATATGATCGGTTGACTTCGCTTCCTTGTACACAGCCCTCTTTCAGAACTCTCTCCAAATGCCTTCATATTGTGTCACACTTGCGGAAAAATGGTATAATCCGACAGTTATGACTCCTTTAGGTCATTTATGTAAATTCTAGCTGCAGGCTAAAGGAAAGATAACAGAGAAAAGGCAGCTAGAGTGGACTGAGATACATGCATTTCATCAAACAGCACTTGCCTTATTGCCTGCTCCTTTAGTGCCTTGCATTTACATTATGTCACGTTCTGATAAACGTGCATCAGCGTTAAGTTTGTCAAGAACAATTTTGAAGATAAGTATTAGTTGATGACCTTTTATTTTATGACTAAATTGTAATGACAACATAAATAAATAAAAAAAATACTGACAGCCTGGAACACAGCAGTGATAAACGAAGCCCGTCAGTTACACTTGCTGCTGTTTGTCTTCTGCTCTGCTCTGAGCTCTGTGAGGTTCCACTGTCTGCGCTGCTCCCTGCACATCGGTGTGCTGCTCCCTGCACAGCGGTGTGCTGCTCCCTGCACATCGGTGTGCTGCTCCCTGCACACCGGTGTGCTGCTCCCTGCACACCGGTGTGCTGCTCCCTGCACACCGGTGTGCTGCTCCCTGCACATCGGTGTGCTGCTCCCTGCACTTTGACTCACAGGTGCGGCTCCTATAGTTAAAGGGTCATTGCACTTACAGATAGTTGTTTCAAGAGTGAGTGCTGCTAGCTTAAACTTGCAGCAAACAAAGATAACTTTATTTTGTATTTATATTTAATTTGTGTAGGAGCTTAAGCAGAATTAAGTTTCAAATATAAAAAAAAAAAAAAACGGACTTAATTGTGACTTTAAATCAACCAATGTTTAATAAATTTAAAATTATTGTCAACATTAAGAGATGTGTACGTAGCGCTCATGGATATCTTACAGATGCCACTTCGAGTCCTTAAACCCTTTTTCCTCTATGTTTCAGCAAACACCACCAGGATTTTTGAAGGGACGAGGATCGTGAAAACCGGAATGGTAAGAGATGCGAAGGTGAATCACTACTATTGTCTTTTCACTCTGTATCCAGCAGAGAGCAGTGTCTGTGTTAGGATCGTGTCCCCTGTGTGGACAGGAATGTCCAACTGGGAGTTTAAGTCAGGATTAGGAAATAGTAGTTTGCATCAAACAGAACAGCAGCGATACACAAATTCAATTCCAAAGTGTAACAGTCTATTTGATGTGCTCTATGTAGTATGAAAAAGCATCAAAATACAGATTACTTTGTAGTTTTGAGTCTGAAAATGATACCATGCTATAAAGTTTTGAAATCACAGGATTCTAAAACCTTACGATTGAGTTCTCAACCGTCTTAAAGCCTCCTTCAAACGAACAGTTTGTAAGACTATCCTTAGGACTTGATCTGTTTGTGATCAAATTTGGTTGTTTTATTTGTTATTCTACGGATCTGTCTACTTTCACATCTCCACATACCTGGCTTGAAACTCTTCACCACAATTCAATGCTTTAGTGCAGATATGAATTTTGAGCAGTTTCATCACAGTAAGAGACACGACCCGTCTCATTTATTTTGCCCCCCCCCCAATGGAGCCACCGACCTAGATCCATTGAAAAACTTAAAAATGTCTTAATCACTGCTTAATCTATATAACATAAATTACAAATTTAAGAGGACTGGACCCTTAAATATACCTTAAGGGGTTAAATAAACTTAATAATCAAGCTGACTGAGGAGGAAAAGCAACAAATGACTTCTAATTGTTTCTTTTCAGCCGACGGTGTCTCCTGCCTCCTCAGCCGACATGGCTCCTATCTCCTCTGGCTCATCCACCTGGACCTCGTCAGGCATCCCCTTCTCCTTTGTCTCCATGGCGACCGGCATCGGCCCTTCCTCCAGCGGTAGTCAAGCAACAGTGGCGTCCGTGGTGACCAGCACTTTACTGGCCGGCTTGGGCTTCAGTGGCGGCGTCATCTCCTCCTTCCCGAGCTCAGTTTGGCCAAGCAGAGCACCAACACATAATCCCACCTCGTCACGTCCGACCAGCAAACCCACCGAGCCCACCAAAGAAGCCTCAACCTCTGCCTCTGCTGTCACGACAACCGCTGCCAAAGATAACAGAGAAGCTGGGGCTGAGGATAAGGAGAACAGAAAGGGTCAAAGAGAGGACGGAGAAAAGGAAGGAGAGGATAAGGATGAAGAGGAGGAGGAAGAGGAGAAAGACGAGAAGAAGCAGAGGAAAGGATCAGGGGGTGTGGGTGGGGCAGAGAGGAAGGACAACAGCACGGTGGTAAATGAGCCACCCAATGAGACACCTGACTCCACTGCAAAGGAGAAAAAAGAGACTGAACCAGATCCGCCTAACATGCCACCTGGTGTAGAGGACCAGCTGGAGGTGTACACCCACAGTCCACGTGACTCTAACCCCACCACCACAGAGGCAGCCAATGAATCTGCAGCATTCCCTGTCATGGAGGACCCCACAGCAACACTCAGACCCAGCACAAGGGGGGACAAGAAACACTGGCCTTTCTCCATCCATACTGGTGAGTCAGCCAATGCACTACAGCCTCACTTAAACATAGAGAGTAATAACAGGTGGAAGTGTGACCTACCTGTCAAGCAATTGTCCCTAAAGAAGTCCACAGTGTTTGAGGAGTGTACTGGTGTGTGCCGGTCAGCTCAGCCATGGTTATTTTTTGTCTTTCTTTGTATGAGGATGTTTTTGATGGGAATAGTCAGGTGTGTTGAAAATTAAGCTCTGAATAATTTGCAATTTGGTCCAGTTGATTCACATCACTGTTGGTATGTAAAGACCTTAAGAACAAGAAAGGTGGATTACTGATGCGGGTGATTTGATGAATTACAGAGCTGTAGAATTACTTTCCCTTCCAAATGACCTTCACTCTATCTGAGGATTCCAAAGTATCTTCTCACATGCACACAAAAAAGAACAATTTGATAAGGTTCACAGTAAGCATTCAGTGAGTTATTTCCCAGAAAGATGTTTCTTTACCCAATAAGGCAGACTATTAGAAATAAATAAATCTGTCCATAATATATATATACATAATATATATCACTCCCAGGGGGCCTCTTAACATGAGGTTACACTGAGAAAACAGTCTAAATGTTGGATGAGTTGAAATTGTGTATGACCTTGTTGATTTTGTGCTCCTCAAAATGGTAAAGCAGGGACATTAACAGGAAGATGTAGAGGTGTGGCTGCTCTGTCTCATATCTCCCAGAAGTCTGAGATCAGTGGTTATGCAGTTATTTCAGATTAGGACAAAAAAGATAAGGTGGGAAAAAAAATAAATTGAATGCATCAGTTGCGTATGTATTTGGCACTTTGCAAATGCTAGCCAAAGTGAATCCAGTAGTTTCATTCATTAAAACTAAGAGTAATGTAAACATACAATATGTATAGTCCACATTCAAGCAAAAGGACCAACACCTTGACTGAATACTTATTTAGTTACTACTCCACCTTGTAAGTTTTTCTACAAAAAATGTAATACTTTTTGGGTGAAGCTATAACTTAGTTTCAAGTTAAATGTCCATTATGTACAATATTCAATATGATATACATATACTATATAAAGTTTTTCAGCATGATATAACAGAGTTGAATGTGTTTGTCATCTCCTGTCCCTGACAAACACTTAGCCAAGCAACACCACGGGACATCAGTCCAATCCCAAGTGCTTTGAGACACTTTGAAGCAAGCGTCAGCAAGCGCAAGACCAGACTTTATTATAACAAAAGCAATCTTCTAATGTTTCCTAGAAATGGCTTTCTCAATGTCTTTAGCAGAGCGCATTTAGCATTTCATTCTGTTAGCTGCAGGAGCACGAGGGCGGAGGTTTAGAAAATTGTTGCAACTTTGTAAAAGTGGTAACTGTGCGATATGCACTCGGCGCAGAGCTTCTGTCGTGGGAGTGTTTTTATGGCGAGTGCATGCTGTCAGTATTTCTGAATCCATCATCCATCTTCAGCCTGCAAGCTCCAAACGACAAGCCAGAGATGAACTCATTAACTCATCTCTTTACAACTGTGTTAACAACTGGCTCCATTTTGAAAGCTTCTTCTTTGGAAATCTACAGTATCTGAGTGTGAGAAATAACTTTTAAGTTTTGTATATAATAAATGCTAATAGATACAGGACCAAACATGTAAACCAGATGTGTTTCAGCATTTTGGTTATTTGGCTATTGCTCAGTGTCATGGCTTGACATCTGGTGAAACAGTGATCCTGCCCTGATTCAGCTTTACAGCCGTCAGAAGACCGGATACTTTAATTGGAGATGCAGTTTAATTTAAATGGTATTCACTTTCATTCTTGCCAAAGAAGTGATAAGTGGACCCTGCTTGTGAAGCCTGTGGATGTTAAACTCGTAGAATCTGTCCTCCTTTTCTCTGCTGCTCTAGCACCCTTTCCTTTCTGATTGAACTTGCCTTTTTTCTTTCTGCGTACTTTTTGCTTTCTTCACTCTATCCATCGCTTGTTATTGTCCATCTTCTCTTGTCTTCTGCCCACACCCCTCCTCTCTCCACCTCTTCTTGCTCTGATCTGAGTGCTGGCCTACTTTCAGACATGGTGAGAGGAGATGAGGCTTGGAGGCTGGACTCAGCTGCAGGGAAGAAAAAAAAAGCCTCAGCTCCTTTTTATAGTTACATGTGTGTGTGTGTATGGTGTGTGTTGGGAGTGTTAGTGCCTGTATAGATCTCACTCCACATTACTGGATGACAGTGTGTGTGTGTGTGTTTGTGTGCTGCTGGCGGAGGTTTATTTATTTATTTATTCATTTTTGGCAAACCGCCGCAATCATAAGAGAAAAGCGAAAGGAAAAGAGAAGGAAACAGAGGCAGGCAGCATCTCCGTGTGCACTGTGCATGTCTGTATGTGTGAAGAGAGGAGATGCAGAGTTAGTGGCGATGTGAGCCAGCTGTGGTGCAGTGCAGGGGCCCGGCCTGATGCAGCGTTCGGCTCCAGGCAAAGCTACAGCTTGAAGGCCATGGGGGCCGCCGTCAGCTCCAGCAACGTCACGGCTGCAGCAGCTCAACTGGGTAGGTGGTGACGGCGGTGATGATAAAGGGACGTGAATTTACCAAATGATTCAAATTACCCAGAACTGTGTGTTGTTTTGATGCAGTTATCTGGCTGCACTCAAGCAGTGTGCCAAGTGTGCTGGGAACTGACCCTGCAGTCTGATGTGATCTGCATTCATTTAGATTGATTTGATGCTTCCTGTTTGTTTCAGCACCCTCCATTTTTCAGTTAGATAAAGCTCAAGGAAAAATCCATTTTTGGGAAATAAATTTGTTTATTGTCTCATCCAGTATGAGATATCGATCAGTATCATCTCTGGTTCAGAAAGTGTTTAGCCTAGCTAGCTAGCTAATTTCCCAGTTTTTTGGGATTAATAAAGTATATCTATCTATCTATCTATCTATCTATCTATCTATCTATCTATCTATCTATCTATCTATCTATCTATCTTGTGCCCCGATTCCACAATTTACGCGACGTTTCATAAAGTAAAAGCTGTGCGATGAACAGCAACACGAACAGAAATTGAAACAAGACATTCCAATCAAACGTTTGACCGATTCCAAAACTGAAAATTTAATAAAGGAGAAAGCAGTAGAGCAGCAATGATTAGTCGATTAGTCAATTAGTTGTTTGACAACTATTTTGATAATCAGTTAAACTTTTCAGTCATTTTTTAAGCATAAACATTCTAGTTCCAGCTTCCTAAAGTTAAGATAAACTCTTTTTGACATATGAAACAATCATTTGTCATTTGAATATCTTTAGATTCTGGAATGTTTTCGGACAAAACAACTGAACGGAGGTAATGCGGGTCCAAGGAGAATGTGGATGTTGTTGAAGCAAGAAAATATTCATCAGGTTAACTGATAATGAAAATAATCATCCGAATCCTTCAGTCTTTCAAGGACTTGGTGACTTTATGAGCTGTCACAGAAGCAGCGTATTGACATATTTCAATAAATTAAGTCTTTTCCATTATTTGTTTAATGATTCAAATAGGTCTGTTGCCCTGCTCACTGACACCAGTTTAAGAAACAAGTGCTTTATAGGTGAAACAAGAAAATGGTGAGCTACCTAGCTACATCCTTGAAATGGTAAAATAAAAGTGTATGGATTGGAAACATCTGTGCAGGAAAACAGAAATAACAACTCTCACATCAACGTATTTCTACAGGTCTTTGTGCCACTGAAGCAAACTGAAGCAATTCCATCTGATTATCAGGCTTCATCAAATGTGAACAAAAAAAATCCACCTCCCAACAACTCTAAAGCTGCCAAGAAGACGTTTCCTGAAATGTCAGCTGATGTCCTACCTGACATCATTTACTATGTCCTCATGGCTTTTAACTGTACCTTTTCACTGGATCTCAGTTAAGGGGATGGGATGATTTCCGTGTATGTTCACACGGAAACGTCTTTTGACTCTGATTTCCCGTCTTTCCTTGAAAGAAACTGATTGTACAATGAGAGATTAATTGGTAAAGGCTTTCATATATTCGTCGTTTTCTATGAAAGCAAATGCGAGAAAATCTAAACTAATGTTCATATTTGATTTAGGATGAAGATACTAATTATGAAGACCATCGCAGTCATTACTGCTTTCTTTTCTGTCTCCCTGTTCTCTGTCTGCGCATTTCTTTCCCTCATTAATCTCTCCATCCCTGTCTTCCAGACCGTCCCAGTGCTGTGACCAACCTGACCCACCAGGCGAGGCCTGGTTCTGGGGCAGGGCTGGGTCGTGTGGAGTGGCTGATACCTTTGGTGGTTGTCTCAGCTCTGACCTTCCTCTGCTTTGTCCTGCTGCTGGCTGTGCTCGTCTACTGGAGGTAGGTACAAACAGCATAGACATCTAGGAAGTGTTTTCACACCATTGACAGTCTAAAGGTGGGGGAGGTGGATGATGACTGGAAGGTTGCAGCATTACTTATGGTTAAAGGTGCGAAGGGGAAAAACACAAAAGTTCAAATCAATTTAGTTCAATCCAGTTTCACAGTCATCAAAGAAAAGCAACTCCAAAGTCCCCTCCAGGTTTACTGCTGATCTCCACAATACAAATCAAGCTAAAAACACAACAGTACATAAAATAAGCAGAAACATCAGATAGTAGTTATGGTGATGAGCCTTTTTTTTGGAATTTGAGTACAGCTAGGTGTGATCTCATGCTGATTTGAGCACGTTCTGAATGTCTATTTGACCTAACAGATTGTTGTATAATCAGAGTTTGATGATATTTATTTACAGTTGGAAGCTGTGTTAACGTTTCTGTCGTGATTTCCGTAGTCAGGTGTGGTCAATCCTGCAGAGCTCTGACTGAGTGGTGACCGTGGACTAATATGTCCATCACTGCCGGAATTCTGCTGGATTTGAACTATGCTCGTCTTTACAACATGGATTTGTAATGAGGCAGTGTTAAGACATTGTTAGGTTGCAGCAGGGTACAACGCAGAGGATTTCACCACCAACACAACTGTTACACGCAGAATTTATAGGAATATACATGACGGGTTCAACGGGAGGACAAGGCAGATCTGGGAGTACATCTCCAAGCAGTGTATTATAGTACAACACAACTGAACAGGATGATTTATAGCCACGTAAGTTTATAAAGAAGAGAACTGCATATTCACTCTACAGTTTAACTAGAGTTGCCTTCACGGTTAATTAGTTCCCGAAGTAGGTGTCATGAAGACATGACATCATGGTATATCACCATAACCAACATGTGAAGTGAAATTAATAGTATTTTTCCAGGGAAAGCGTCATCTCTACCATCTCTTAAGTGTGATGCGTGAATGCAACATTCTTCTGCAGTGTGGATCTACACTGATGCATAAGTCAGAGTATCCTCCCTCTAACTATGCTGATTTATTACTTCTTTTTTTTTTTTTTTTTTCAATTTTCCACCACTGTAAACACTTATTGCACAGCTTCATGGCAGGCTGCGAGTCACCCGTAGGCGGAGTTGTCCTCTGAGTGATGGTGTTGGGGGGATGCTAAATCTTTTGTTGTGTTAATTAAAGCTCAGTGAAATGATAAAAAGATGAAAAAAAAAAAAATACACAGAGCATTACCTGAAACCTCCAGGGTGGCCTATTATAAGAAAAACAGGTTTTCAAGATAATATTTAGCAAATTTAATAGGCTATTTAGGTATTCAAATCATACTCAACAATGAGCTAAATTTGTCTTTTCAGAAATAATTTATATTTAAGGCAGACACAGAAGCAAGTCTAGATATGATCTGAACATCTCACAGAGAAGGTAAATTAGTCTGTGATTCACCTGAGCTAACTCAACAGGAGCTTGATCATAATCCAGCCTCTGACTCAGTGTCTCAACTCCTCGGACATGAAATCCGCAAACTGTCGTGAGCACCATGTGGATATTGGGCTCTACAACTTTTGACCAAACCTCCATCACAGAGATGGAGGATCAGAGAATGCTCTATGAAAGGATTTTGTAATTATATGGGTTGTTTTGAACTTGTATGATGTGAAAAACATCAGAGAATATCTGCGGACCCGTTTAGATAAAAATGATTTTTAGCCCAGCACTAATACAATCTGGATCACACGATGTGTTATGAATGTGCTCTGCTATCCATATTTATTTCAAAGAAACCTGAAAAAAAAAAACATATCTTAAATATCACAAAAAAAGTTTTTCTTCTGGCTGAGGTGGAAAAATTGACTAATTGGTGGAGAGATGATTAGATTAATAATTAACGGACACATATTTTACAAAATCATGATGACATAGAAAGACCTGCTTGTTTTCTCACTTTTACACTTTTTTATTTTGGTGCTTTTTGTTGCATACTGAGTTGCATCTGGATGGGAACATGCCTTCGTACACTGATCTAGGATCAGACACACATTTCTCATGGAAGCTGATCTGGGTCAGGCTGGTTTAGACATGAATAACAGATCCAACTAAACCAAACATTTAGTATTCATTATAACCCAAATTTACAAAGCATTAAGCATTAAGCATTTATAGATATAGGTAGATGTGATTGTATTCGTTTAATAGACTTCCAGGTAGGAAATTAGTGCTGGCAAATTTATGGACATGCGCACGCTGAATTATTCTTGCACTGATTATTGTGAATCAGTTACTGGACAAATATCAGCTCATATTTATTGACTACATTGAGCTCATAGCAAAGTAACAGCCCTTTACTGTACTTCATCAGACTTCTAGTATTAATTTCAGTAGGTCAAAGAGGTTTAACTGTAGCCACTTACAGCAAAGCATCAGATGGTGATTATATGTACTGTACTTTTTGGGCTATAAAGCGCACCGGATTATAAGGCGCAGTATTAATTAACATGTCAATCGCTGTCATTGTCCACACATAAGGTGCATCTGATTATGAGGCACAATAGGCGAAAACAAAATGTGTGTCGGATAAGTCAAACTTCATTCAACTAGTTTACAATAACTCTCAGTTGTAGGTTAACACAAAAATACAAGTTTAAGTGGGCGATTTCCACATCAAACATGTTGTTTAACACAAAAATACGAAACCGTTGTTCAGAGTTTAACAGTTGGGTGATTTTAGGATCCAGCAGCCCGGATCCCTCTCATCATTATCTGAGTCAGTCTCGTTGCTGTCACCGGGCTGTTCAGTGATGATTCCGGCCTCTGTGAGGCTCCTGACTAGAGGAGTAATACATTATTAGCCGTAATGTGTACAACATAAAATCGGTTTGAGGTTAGTAAACACAACCAAAGGTCATACATAAGGCGCACTGTTGATTTTTGAGAATGTAATGATTTTAGATGCGCCTTATAGTCCGAAAAATACGGTAAAAGTAATCAATACTGATATAGGTGCTGTGGTATTAAACTTGGTCCCTGAATAATTGTTTTCAATTTGTATCATATCATATTACATGATATGTTGAGTCTGACCAAAATCCAGTTTTGCTTTTAGATTTCTTATTGAAAACACTGGTAGGCGCACACGCACACACACACACACACACACACACACACACACACACACACACGCACACACACACACACACACACACACACACACGCACACACGCACACACACACACACACACAGGCCTGGCAGCAGGTGCTAGGGGTGGGTTTTGGTAGTTAATCCTATTATGGAGCAAAGCTCAGGTCATAACCTCATGTTCCACACAGACTCCACCCTTACCACAGTCCGATTGGCTCTCCAGCAGCCTTTGGTGTTGCCCACATTACCCAAACCGTTGCAATGATGCGTTCATGTCCCATGAAAGAGAAGTAAACATGAGCATCAACCCAGAAAAAAAAAAACTGTTCATCCAGTTTTCCCTGTCAGTACTACCAGAAAAAAAACATTTCACTTCAGCCGATCTGGGAAGTTTATGTGTTTAAGTCATTCTGCACATGTAATTTGTGCATTTCTAAGGTAACATTTATTAGCATGAGTATTAGCATGAACAGTATGATCATCTTGACTTTTTTTAAACTTTTTTTTGAATTTTACTAGTCTGGTAGGTGTGACATGTATTCTACTGACATCCTGCTTATGCCAAGTTGCATTATGGATCTACTTTTTACCCCGTCTATATTTTAAGATTTTGACAGGAAAAGGAGTTACACAACCGTACCTTAGGCCAGTGATTTCCAATTTAAGGGTCAGGACCCCAACAAGGGGTTGATAGATTAATCTACAAGGGTCACAAGATGAAAGGATGTGATATAAAATGCTTATATTCCTAATAGTTACAAGTCTATTGGAAGCACCAGGATTTCTTTTTTCTTTTCCATGAACATCTTAAGCAATAAGGAGAAAAACTTGAGGGACTTTGAACAGTGATTTAGCTTTAAAAACATTGCAGAAGCCAAGCACTCGATCACTTTCACATGCAATAAGTCCAGCAATTAGTCACAGAAAAGAAAAAGTTCTTCAGGAACTCCTAGGAAAAAGCAAAAGGTTATTTAGCTGATATTTTAGACCATACTGCCCAGCTAAATAATGGCTTATTTAATTTGTTGGGAGGGCAATTGTTTTCTTTATTCAACCATTGCTAGTATAGAAGCAGGAAACACTGAGGAAAGAAAGAAGACATGCAACAGCCAGGGATGTTGGGACTGTGGTGTGCAGCTGAACACACCCTGTATAAATACTTGCACTGGCTAAGAGGGCCTGAAGATTTTTCCTTTCTCTGACAAACAAATAAGAAATGTGTTTAATCAAGTGTTAGGAGAAAGCAAAAGTTTGTGGATAGACTATAGTCCCTTTTTTTGTCATTGTGTCGGTAGATCTGTAAACTCAGTAAAGTAGGGTGTCAAAAAAGTATTCGAACCAGTAGCACTGATATTAACAAAATGTGCCACAAGTGCGAATGAACCAAATGGACAGAAAAGCTCAGCTACGGTCTTTGTGGTTTGTAAATATTTTTCTTGAACCACAGCATGATTGTGTTGAATTTGTCCCGTGTGACTTGAATGCACCATGACACCAGCTGTCTCACACCAGGAAGTGATTTGGGAATGACTTGTGTGTGTGTGTGTGTGAGATTGTGTTGATGTCACAGAGAGGGAACAACCCTGTCCATGCCTTGTTAGGAAAACCCTCGTCCCTCCCTCCCTCCATCTTCCCTCCTTCTGTCCCTCCGTCTCTGTGCACACAGTCTCAATTCTGTCAGCAGCAGCATGCAGCAGCCTGTCTGCTCTCTCACTGCTCGTTCACCAGGATGAATGCTTTTTGCTCTCTGCTCTGTATCAAATACAGGTAGGAGGGTCTACACACACACACACACACACACACACAAACAGACGCATTGATTCAGAGGTGTTGAGTAACTGTTGTTGTGACTGGTTACACAAGTTATAGTAGTAGATAGACACAAGTGCTAGTTCACACATAGACATGAAGTTTTATTCTGTGCAACACAAGCCATGTGTCTTTCATTTACACACTTTTCAGTAGGAATGAAGTGTGTTTTTAAATGAACACAGTTAATTTAACTGTAATTTAATATATTTAAAAAATTTATATATTTCAAGTCACTGGATAATAAAGTTAAAAGACACCAGTATGCTTCTGTCTGCGTGTAAAATCTGTGTTTGACTAACAAGTCTTCACACTTAAATGATAAAACAAGAGATGCGTTAATGCCTCCTAAAATGACACACAATAATAAAAAAAAAAAGTTCTTTTTCTCCATCTCTAAGATTTCTCTAATCTACTTGGTTAAGGTGAGGGGAAAGGTCGGAGTCATGGTCAGTGCAGCATGGCACTACTTCAAGCTACTTCTAGACAGTCAGTATTCACACCACAGGTTGCATGTCAGGGAAGCTCAAACACAGGATCTTTTACCTTAGTGCCCCCTTTTCTACCTATAACCAAGCTAAAAAAAAACATTTATACGTATGCACATTTATATTTGTCTCTGCAAATAATATAATGCAAGCTTGCATAAACATAGTTGCAGGCTGAACATTTCAGTGTCTGTCTGCAAACTGCTTTTTTTTTTCACATTCATTTGCAGGTTTTTACAGATTAATGGAATTTAAGCGAGGATGTCGGTGTGAATAACTCTGAGATCCGTCTGGAATAATCTAGCTAAAACAATGAACGCAGGTGGCTGTCACATGACCAATTTGCTGTAACAGCTCCAACAAAGCTGATTGGTCAGTAGTTGAAGGGCCCACCCCTCCTTCTTACAAAGCTCAGTGTACAGATTTGCAACACTTAGTAAACATGTCAAATATCTGTGTGTGTGTGTGTTGAGTGTCTTTGCCTCACAGCTCATAAATACAGGCTTGCAGGCCTGGAACTGAATGCACAAACGGAGCTTGCAGGCAGAAAACATAATTTAGCCTGGAAGTATGATTATGCAAGAATTTACAGTTACAAACATAAATGTAAGAGCTCGCAAAGCTACAGCTACAGTTACAGTTAAAAAACCCTGTATTCAAGTAAACCTTTTTGTAATATTCCATATGAAGTACAATGAACAATTTAACAGACACTGGAAACATCTGCTTTTGTCCATTCTAAATGAAATCCGAGGCCTCCTCTCGGCTCACTGTTGATGGTTTGACTCGAATGCTTTCAGTTTTTAACAGATAACTTGTTCAGTTTAGTAACTAAAAGTTAAAGTCTTTTATATTTGTCACCGTGTATAAAAGGAATAATACAGTACATAGACAGAAAGCCTATTCATTGGGATAGAAATGTTGCTCGTCTACCTCTCTGGCATGCTCTGCTCTGTCTGAGTGTTTTGTAAGAGAGGAGACAGTGACACTTCTTCCTGCTCTATTTTATCTCCAACTTGTCTCTAAATGCCTGATGCAGATCAAAGCAGTTTGATGTAAAACATCACACTTGTGAATAGTCAAAGTCACTGTCACAGACTAAAAGCATGACAGGAGATCTACTGGTGTCTGCTCCTGAACGCTTCCCTGTGCGACAGCTTCTGCATATACTTCAAACACACCTGGAATCAGCCACATTCTGTGTATGTGTATGTGTGTGTGCGTGCGTGTGTGTGTGTGTGCGCGAGTGTGTCAGCTACAGTACATAGTGCTTTGAAATTGAAATTTAAAAGTGACTTTGCTGGAAAACGGGCCGATAAATGTGACATTGTTCACGAGAAGTCTCAACTCTGACAAGCTGAAAGAACTGCAGTGTGTGTGTGTGTGTGTTTGTGTTAAATGTGTAATTGTGTGTCCGTGCGCGTGTGTGTGTGTGTTTGTGTGTATATGTGTGGTCTGTATGTACTTTATAAGGAGGATAACTATCAGCTGCTAACTGCCTTGATGAACTCACACACACACACACACACACACACACACACACACACACACGTGTTTCCATCACTTCAGAGGACATTACATTGACTTGCATTCATTTCTTGCAGACTTATGTTAACCCTTACCTTAAAGTTAATGTAAGTGTTACTGTGTAGATAGATTTCCACACAACATGAGGAACACAACATGTACATGTATGCACACACACACACACACACACACACACATGCCGACTCTCTCACGAACACAAACTGTGTTCAGTGTGGGTGAAAAGTCTCCGTCTTGTCTGTCTGCCTCACTGGAAGCATTTCTTTGGTTTCTTTGGTATTTTATGTGATTGATTTACCGAACTGTGACGTCCGTGAAGGTTTGTAGAATCTGTTGGAGAGAATAAACCTCATTTCATTGTCGTGGTGTAGGTCTTCCTCAAAGGAAGCTGCTGGCGTCTTTATGTGTATTTGAATGAATGCAAGAACAACAGTGAAGCCATTGGCCTTGGATGTATTCAGCCCTTTAAACCATTTATGTCAATTTTTTGTCCTGAATATGAGGTTTTCACAATTGATGCTCAGGGAGCAACTCTTAACTCACATGTAAGTAAAAGATGTTGTTAAAATCTAATACCTCGCTTTTTCTCCTTCTCAGGCGTTGTTTCCAGACAGCCCATTTTTATGTGGAAGACAGCAATTCTCCCAGGGTGGTGCCCAATGAGACGATTCCTGTCATCCCCATCCCAGGTAACATCCAGCTTCGGCACTGCTGCTCTGATATGCTGCTGTACCTTGTCAGGACAGGAGATGCCAGACCTAGTTGTTGGTTTGTTTGTTGGTCCACTGTTGCTGAATAAATAACACTTTTTCTCTTAATATCTGCTGCTGACGTGCTCTGAGGCAAAGCACTGAAACCCTCAGCAAATTATCAGAGCTGTGCAACCTTATATATAATATAATATGTTTATTAGTCTAATGTACGCCTTCCTCTTTGTGCCTTCCTTTCATCCATCTATGTCGGCGCAGTCTTTCTGCATAGTGTTAGGTGGTCGTCCACTGCAGGGTTGTAGGTCAGTGCTATTCTTACAGCAGAGGTCCAAGGTTACAAGTCAGCATGAGACCCTACTGGTCTCAGCTTCCAGAGACCAGCCTGGAGTGGATGGAACATATTTACTCGCATTTTGAGTAGAGGTAGAGGCGTCCACCTTTGACATGAGTATAATGCAGTTTCCATACAAGCCAGCTTGTAATCTGTTACACACACTTCACTATGGAACTTTGAAACCAAACATAAGGGCGAATAAAATATGTAGGACATTGTTTTTTATGAGGTGTACCAACTGACTAGAACTCCAGGTTTTCCCTAAAAAGTATATGTCTGCAGTTTTTTTTCCTTTTTTTTGATAATGACAATGACAGAAAAATCTTTAGGCCATCCATCATTTTGTCAGATCGTAATTCACACTCCTGTCCAATAGTTGGCGTATGTGCATATTGATTAGCTATTATCTCGCCTTGTCTCTCATCTCGCGTGTATTATCTCACTGTCTTGCAGCTTAAGCCGTGGCATTGGCCGATTATGTATCATTTTCACAGCAATGTAATGCAAAGTAAGAAACAAAATAAAAAAGAGTGAAGAAAAGAGAAGGGCTTAATGTATGGTAGAGACCCTGCAAAGCCACATGGTAAGCCATGCGATTGTTTGGCTTCTCTCTCACTTGATTTGAATTAAATTGAATTGAGAGAGGCCGTGCCCAGGTCACCAATTACCAAGAACACACACACATATTCAAAACGCTTACAGGGCTTGGAAACTGCTCTCCAGCAGGTCCAGCTCTGGTCCTTAGGTCCAGGATTTGGATCCAAACCCGTCAAATCAATTGAAAGCTTGCAGGCCCTCTTTACAGGGAGACTTTGGCTTAGTCCAAACTCCTCCATTCACACCAGGGCCGGTGAGCCTGGGATGGCAGAGTCCAGCGCAGACCAAACAAGGGTCTGCCATTGAGGCCCCCCCCCCTCAGCGGCTCACTGAGTTCCTGATTTGGATTCACCATGAACCTCACATCATTGCAGTATGGTGTGTGTGTGTGTGTGTGTGTGTGTGTGTGTGTGTGTGTGTGTGTGTGTGGCTAATTATCATAAAATACGCTATAGTGCCTCACATGACTCACACTGTGTGACATCAGAGTCCTTTGCATGCAGACAGGGATGTGGTGTATGACCATATGTTAGTCATGTTAATTGTCTCACTAAGCTCAGAGCTAGAGCCTCACACATCCCATAATCCTCTTTAAGGCCTTGTGCTGGATTTAAAGTCCACAGGTAGCAACCACTATACACCCATCCACTCAACACACACACACACACACACACACACACACACAACAGATGTGGTACATTAGGATCATTTGCTTTTTGTTGTGGTGTTGTGGGGATAGTCAGATCGATCCATCAGTAATCCACGCTTTACTACTCAAATTTCAACATGCTGACCCCCAATTTCCTGTCACCTCTTTCCTGTAGCCATGACAACGTCTGAAAGAACGGTCCACTGCACCTGTTGAATAAATACAAAAATGCCCCTTACATCTGAAACATGAACTGAAGCATCGCCTGGTTTTAGAGAGGACCTTTGATATGTCAGAAACCAAATGGAATACAAATCTCAACATGAGAATGTCCTCTTAAAAATAAAGCGTAAATGTCTGTTCTCCAAACACCTCAGGTGGACACAAACCCCAGTTGTCAAAGCAAATGTTGTTGAAATGATTACACACCCACGGAATATGTTTCTCCTGGAGTGAAAATTTGTGTTTAAGGAGTTAGTTGAAAAGGTCTCTGGAGGAAATTTTCTTTGGACACCATTCAGCTTTGTGAGCACTGACGCAGCAAACATCCATACCGTCAGTCGGTCATATATATCATATATATATATATATATATATATATATATATATATATATGACTGGATCAGTTCTCCACGTAGCTAATTGGCTTTTCCAGGCATCCCTGCTCAACACTCAGCAGCCTGCTGTGATCACTTACACAGAAATAATTTTGACATATTTGCATACATAAATGCAAGACACCAAGTGAGAGGAAAAAAGTAAGTTAATATTTCTTGTTAATATTTGATGAAGACAAAACTGAAGGGAGCGGTGAGAGAGTTTTAGCTCTCTGTGTAATGCATTCTTTTCAGTGAATGGGCTCCAATCATCTTGTTTGAGTTCAGCTCTTTATGCTGTCAGCACTTGAAGAATGACTACCATTTTGCAGCTGTTTGTATGCAAGCGTTTGCCATTTGATGAAACATGCACTACAGTCTGCAGTGTGTCGTCCCGCTAAAAGCTCCCACGAGCAACAACGCGTCAACGCAACAGGAAAAATGACGAGCTTTCTTCTATGTTTTAATCGCTTCCTCTTGTGCAGTAAAGCAGTGGAACTGAAACTTAGCTGAGCTTGCATTATTCTTACACTAAAAAAATGGATTTCTTCAAAGCACCAAACATCATTTATAGCATTTGCTCCTCACGCTGAGATTTAGATTCACTGATTTTTCTATCAATCTGTTTAGTGTAATGTGTGATACAACAACAATTAAAATGAACAATTGAGCTTGAATATGCTATTTTTTTTCTGTTTCTGTAGTCTGGTAAGGCTTATTGTGCATTTTTCTAAGACTGATGTAATTTCCAGTGAAATGCACAATACAATGTGAGTGAAAGTTGAGTGTCGATCTCACATTTTTATCAGCACAAAAAGAAGAATTAAAAAAAGTCAGTCAGACAACAACATCTCACTCCTTCTTACATATGATGTATTCAGATGTATGTATGTATGTATGTATGTATGTAGATGATGGTGGGCCATCACTGGTCTCGTCTTTCAATGATCAAACTTGAACAATCTGACTAGCCCGCTAAACCATCAAAATCAGTTTCTTAATACATTTGAGATGAGGAAAAAAAAACCATCCCACAGTTGCTAAATGATGTTTTATATCATATCTGTAACACCTAGTTCAAATAGTTGCTCACAAGGTTAATGCGTTTGAAGAGGTGGATCGCATTACTATAGTTCAGACTGATGTTTGACAAAATCAAACATTTTCTCAGCTGTTTCCCAGAATCAAGTGTAATAGAAAAGACCCTTTCCATGTCCGCCTGTGCAGTCTCGAGCGCCATAGTTTCACCTTTACTGGGTTTATTCTAAATGCTCATGTTACTGTAACCCTTGACGACTCTGTAGGGGATGAACTGATCTGCCAAAACAATGGAAATGGTCTGAGACAGGCTCAGTGAGTCAGTACTTTACCTTTACCTTTATTTATCAAGGGCAGGTTACCCAGGTACAGGTTGGTGTATGTGTCTCACACATATATATATATATATAGTCAAATTTGGAAGTAGTCCAGAATCAGCAGTTTGGAGGACGCATTACTGTCCCTCTAAGGCTGGTTTAACTGGTCTCTTCTCTCCTCTGCAGATGACATGGAAGCCATTCCAGTCAAGCAGTTCATCAAACACGTCTCTGAACTCTACTCAAATAACCAACACGGATTCTCTGAAGACTTTGAGGTAAGCATTAAAATGATATTCATGCAAATCAGATATTATAACATAAAAATACTGGAATTAATTATACTTTACTCTTTGTTGTTGTTTTTGTTTTTTTCATGTGAAGCTACTTAGTATTCAAAATAGAGCTACAATTAGTAGTTAGTGAGCATCTCACATTGTAGTCTGTCACTTGATATCACCTGGTACCAGCCAATAACACCTAGACTGCACCTGGAAACAACACCTGCACATGACACACCTGTCGTCAAATACAGATGCAAACACGCAGAGATTTCGCCACAGTCTGTTGCGTCTACTGCAAGATGAGAAGTGTCTTTATTCCCACTGTATTTCTAAAGCTCTAACCAGTATATTATTCACACTACGTCAGTATGTAAGCAGAAAGTCCCAATAGAACTGGCCACTAAAAGATAGCGTTTTTTCAGAAGAGGGAAGTATGGGCTGTCTAAATGCACTCCTTCGCCGAATAAATATTGAACTCGGAGATAGTAAGAGATAATGAAGACAGAAAAGGCTGCATACTAAATGATTATCGTTATCTCAGAGAAAGCGAGAGGGAAGTTCCAGCGATGGGCAGTTTAGTTTCATTCTAACCCCTGCATGCTTCATTACACCAGCCACAGCTCTCTCTCTCTCTTTTCCTTTTCTCTCTTCTTATTCTTTGTTTCCAGTTTTTCCTCCAATCTCCCTGCATTCCTACTTCATGATCTTTCTAGAAAGTGGGTGGACTGAGCTGGAACCCCTGAATGAGTTACCTAATTGGAAAAACAGAACCCTTCACACACCACATAGCACAACGAGTCCCCTCCCCCTTCTGCCCTTGTTTGGACTTGATGGACACTGGGAAGTGTTTTATGAAGCAATCTCCTTGTCAAATGATGAATTAGCTCTCCTGCCTCATTCTCACCATCCTGGCTATCCTAGTTTTCCCTCCTATGACAGGGGGGGCTGGGAGGCTGAAGACATCAATCATCATGATTTAGTTCTATTTACATCATGTATGTCATTGTTGTCACCTAGCCAGATAATCAAAAGTAGCAGTAAACGCTCCAGAGTTTGAAGCAAATGCTTCAGCATGCTATCGTTGTTATGCACTGTACAATAAATCTTCCTTCATACCATCATTAAAATAAAGTGGGCGTAGATGCAATTAGGTGACTAAATGAGTGGAGAAACATAACAAATGAAGATGCTTCTATATAGGTTGGCGGCGTGTTCCTGGGGAATATGGAGACATCCTCAGTGAGGAGGAAAAAGTAGATCACATGTTAATGCTGTCATGCAGTTTTTCCTTTTATTCGACACCCATCTGTACGTGTGTTCACTCCCTCACTTATACCATATCCAAGCACTGTCAGACATGCATCACTATGGCAGCACTACGTCACCCTGAAAGGGCAGTACATGACGGTGTATGTACCATACTGAATTTAACTGCACATTGACGTCACCGTCATAGCAGGGGTAATTTGGTCTCTCATGCTTTAAGATAACACCAGGAGTGGAACCTATTTATATATATATATATATGTATGGATGTTATGTGTGTGTAAATATTTGTGTTTTATGTTTCATGCATATGTGCAGATACTTAAACTCAACCACATGGAAGAACAGACACACACACACAAACACACACATGCATTTATAACAACGGAAATGTGTGTGTATGCGTACATGTGTGCAAATATCAGCGTTTGTGTGTTCTTGCGTGTGGATGAGTTTAAATGTTTGCATTTATATATGTATGTATATATTATATATGTGCCAGTTCGTGCATGTGTGCGACATCATCTTGAGCCGTACCCTGTCTCTTCCAATCGTACCTGCAACTTGATCCACGCGTGCGCATACTCACGTGAACCCCGAATAAATCCTCATCCCAATTAGAACGATGAACCAGTGTTTATTAGTGCCACAACAAGGCGATCGGCGTGCTGCCCCAGAGGAAATGAGACTGAAGGGTCAGAGCCAAATCCAGCATCTGCGTTCCCTGCTGGCCATGCTGAGCTAGCACACAGCTGTTTGCTTGGCAGGAACTCGACATTAAACACTGACATATATTCACAGGCTGCTAAGCCCGGCATTGCTCTCTGTCATTTTTAAGACCGTAATCAACAACCATAAGGCTGTATCCACGTAGGAGAATAATTATGAAAAAAATGGAGGAAGTGAAGACGAAAAGATCTCCAGGGTGAATCCTGTAATTGATTTTCAGTCTAAATTGACTGTAGCTGTTTCTTTCCAACATGTTGTACTATGCCCTCTGGTCAAGAAAATAAATTGAGGAATGTAGCTTATTTAAGCACATGCTATGAAGGAAGGAGCGCTTGCTGTAGAGAGAGAAAGAAAGAAAGAGAGTGAGCGGTTGAAGTCAGCCTGAACAGGTAGAACAAGAAGAACAGCTTTTGTTCAAGAGAAGTAGGTCTTTTAAAAGTTATGACAGCAGCATCTGGTGGATGTGAGACATCTAAAAAGTATGTTATGCATCCATAACAAAATACTGGCTTTATTAATTTATAAAGAGGTACATGTAGGCAGAAAGAAAAAATGAATTCCCTTCAGAAGACCTACTGAAACTAAAGCTCAGACGCCAAGCCCTGTTTATTACACCCAGATGTACAAAAGTGGCAATTAAATTATTTCGGTTAGTTAAATCAATGTGGTTGATCCTCTGCACAGCATGAATATGTCCACTAAATGGCATGGGGGTCTGTGTGTGAGTGAGTGAGCAGCTACGAAATCTTTTAAATCCATTTTTGCACTGTGTGTGTTGTTTTGAGACAGACTTGACTTCGACTTTGCGAATCTTGAAATTCATCAACGTGTGTGTGTGTGTGTGTGTGTGTGCGTGCGTGCATGCGTGTGTGTGTGTGCGTCCTTCCCCAGGAGGTTCAACGCTGCACTGCAGATATGAAGATAACATCGGAGCATTCCAACCATCCTGACAACAAGCACAAGAACAGATACATCAACATAGTGGCCTGTGAGTACACAAAACCAACACTACACACACAGAAATTAAACATATTTGGAGTACACACTTCATGACACACTCTCATGTAAACATCTATATGCATTTAACCAGAAAAGATCATTTCAGCAATAATAATATTAATAAACTAATAAATGTACTCAGTGAATGGTTTAGTGAGCGGCTGCAAGCTCCTAGTGAAGCAGGTGGAAATGTCGCACAAAGAGGAAAAGTTATGCAATTACCTAAAAAAAATAGATAATTAACTGGTAAGTGTGAATTTACCTCTGTAGGTTTAGTGTTAGTGGAATTCTGGTCCTGATAGTGACACAAGCATTCGTCAGATCTTTCTATGATGCCGTCATCACTGTCCTCGCTGTGCTCTAGCAGAGCAACAATTTCTAACAAATCACACACGTTTGGTGCCTGACTCCATCAGTGTTTAATAAATATTCCACATGTCTCTTGCAGTCATTGGCTGTGGGATTAGTGGCTGGAAGTAGCTCGGTCTCGTGTTTATTGCAGTGTATGCTGGAAGCAAAAGGCAGGTGTGGTTCTGGTTATCTGTCTGGAAAAGGCTCCACGGCCGCAGTTTGAGCATTGTTTTAACCACAAAGGTTAATGTGCATCATGGTTGGGAGCAGGTGCTTTGGCATAGCACCAAGCTAACAACATTACACGGACAGCACGGTGTAAGGGTTAAGGTGCTTTGAGTCGCACACACACACACACACACACACACACACACACACACACTGCTTTACTGCTCTGTGTTTCCTCCTCAGATGACCACAGCAGGGTGAAGCTGAGGTCACTGGCTGGGAAGGACTCCAAACACACTGACTACATCAACGCCAACTATGTGGATGTGAGTGCTTCCACCGGGACATCTCAACTACAGATCTGAGTCTGTCTGTGTGTGTGTGTGTGTGTGTGTGTGTGTGTGTGTGTGTGTGTGTGTGTGAGAAGAGATGACTTCTGGGACTTCATTGTATATCCTTATAAAATGTAATAAATTACTGGAAGAATTGCAGTAGTTTAATGGTATGCATTCTGTATGACACATATAGCCAAACTAATGCTCCGTCTCTGTCATTCATCCATTAGGGTTATAATAAGCCTCAAGCTTACATCGCAGCCCAGGGACCTCTCAAGTCCACCTTTGAGGATTTTTGGCGGATGGTGTGGGAGCAGAATACAGGCGTCATTGTGATGATCACCAACTTAGTGGAGAAAGGACGGGTATGTACTACACAAAGCTGTTGACACTCAGCTGTTTGGCTGTATAAGACAAAGCTGGCATATGTCTGACAACATGTAACTCTAATTAATGAATTACAATTAATCAGAATTCTGGTGTCAAAGCTGAATGAGCAGATGTCAACTCATTCTCACAGACATCACAACTTTATGCACAGCACAATTTGTCGGACAGTAATGTGATTTAATTTGTGCGTTTATCATTGTTGTACAGAGAAAGTGTGACCAGTACTGGCCGACAGAGAACAGTGAGGAATATGGCACCATGGTAGTGACTCTGAAAAGCACTAAAGTTCATGCCTGCTACACCGTTCGCTGCTTCACACTGCGCAACACTAAAGTCAGAAAGGTGAGAATGGATGAGTAGAAGCTAAACTCCTTCTTGTCTGGACAGAAAGCAGCTTGACACTTAGCTCAGGAAGTGATGTTATTCTTTCTTTATAATTCTGCTTTCTTTGTCTCCCTCCCTTGATACTGCCGCATTTTTTCTCTCTCACCCAATAAAAGTCTCTTGCCTTCTCTTCTTACTTCCATCCAGGGGGTGAAGGGGAACTCAAAGACGCGGGCCCAGAATGAGCGCACAGTGCTCCAGTACCATTACACCCAGTGGCCAGACATGGGTGTCCCTGAGTACACCCTGCCCGTCCTCACTTTTGTCCGCAGGTCCTCGGCCGCCCAGATGCCTGACATGGGACCCATGCTTGTCCACTGCAGGTAATGCTTGTCCACTGCCTTTCACTGTACTGTAACTCAGCTCCCTGCATCAACACGGCCCCCACTGACATACAACTTTCACCTGAATGAATTTGTCTTCATTAGACTACAGTATGTCTTCGTTATGCTCATTTGAATTGATTTCTCTTTACACACTTAAAACACTTACTTACAACCTTTTGAAATATCCACGGAAGACATATTTCAATCTATTTCTTATCCATTAGGATTCATCCATTCGTTTTCAGCAAGCCTGTAATATTATTGTTAAGTCTTATAACCAGAGATTCCCATCACATGTTTACTTGGGTTTGTTTCCATTTCTAAAGACCCAACTTGTGTCCATTCTGTAGCTTTTTGATTTTGAATCAGTCCTTTATTAAGAACAGGCTTGCAGTATATTCCAGACAGGCCTTCATTCCTAGATTTCCAACTTCATGCAAACCTCGTTGTCTTGATAAGTTCAATATAATATACATTTCAGCACTTACCAGTCAGGATAACAATACAGCGGGGTCATACTCACCACTCCACAGTCATCAGTTTCCTCTTTTCTCGATAGCCGTTAAGGAACCAACACTGACTCGACTCTTCCTGTAAAGATGTTTCACATTAAAGTCTTCCAGGAACTCAGTTGGCGTACCTTCTCTTTTACTGAGAAATGTAGGAAGTTGCTTAACAGTGCAAACAACTGAATATGATCAGAGAATAAAAACCGTGTTTGTGTTGAAATGAAAACCTGAGACCAGCAGAGTGGTGAGTGTGTACTAATGGAATAAATATTGTAGAAAAGTACACTTTGGTGAATTTAGCTGTTATAGTACAGATAATTCCCACTCTGTTTTTATTAGCCAACCTTTATTTGTTTGTGCTTACCACACTGTTATTTGATTTAGATTTTTTTGTCATTATTTGAATATTGGATATTGTGTTTGTAAAGAACACAAATGTAAAAATGCTCCAATCATATGCATTTCCACTTATCGTTGTTACATAGAGATATCACCGAGCTATTTGTCTTTTACACTTACAGCTACAACTGCAGAGATATGCAGAACAGAACCTGCAGTCACAGTTGCCAGCTTGTGTTAAAGGGCATGTTACAGTAAGGCAGGGAAATTACTGGTAACTGTCCACTGACTGTGGCCCCAGGAGGAATGAGCATGAAGCTCTCCGCTATCATCTGCACTGTGATGCTCCATAATAACTTGTCACACCGTCTTGCTGCTGCGGCTGCTGACATACCGCTCATTACTAGCATTACTACCATGTACCAGCGCACATGCACAGCCATCATTATGTAAGAAACAGAGCGGACAGAGGCACACTCGCATTTACCTCACTGCTTTAAACGCAACCTAAACTTAAAACACTGACTTTAGAAGTGCAGTAAAGGTGTTGATTGTACTGGTGGCCGTGCAGTAAACCTTCTTTGCTGTTCTTTTAATTACATCGTCTGTGTTTTCTTGCTTCAGCTACTCTGTTCCCAGTGGTGAAAATTGTTTTTGTCACAGACGTGTGAAAATGTTATGTGCTTGCAAAATAGTTGTTTATAGTGTAATTGTATATAGTGGGCAGGAAAGACACACTTTTACTAGGAAGTGAAATAAAAAAAGGAAAAAAGAAAAATACTGTTTGTGTGAGTCTGAAAGAAGATGCTATTTAGATGCACTCAAACACATCAAATTAAATGTGGATGCTTCCACTGATAAGAAATGGCAGTATTACACAGTGAATCAAAAACGGACCATAGGCTGCCCTGATGTCAGAGGTACAGTATTTAAGACTCTGACCATGTAACGACAGTGTGACGGGTTCATCTCCTGCCAGCTGTCTTCTTCTTCATGTCTACACACAAATACAACCATAAAATATAACCCAACCATGTGATATCCCTTCAAATGCATTATATATAACCCAGATATAAATATTTCTCTCATGACGTCCTTTTGGCTTGTCCTGTTGGTGTGTTGTGTTGCAGTGCTGGAGTGGGTCGGACAGGGACGTACATCGTCATTGACAGTATGCTGCAGCAGATCCAAGACAAGAGCACAGTTAATGTACTCGCCTTCCTCAAACACATACGCACCCAGCGCAACTACCTAGTCCAGACTGAGGTTTGTATGTCAGCTATGTGTTGAGCAAATGCAGCTTTTTGAGTTATGAGAGCATGGACAACAAACACATTCATGTGCTTCATTGTTTCCTTCTGGTGACTGTAGCATCTTTAATAGTAGCCTAACACAGTGACATGTGTCAAACATCTGTGATCTATTTTAATGGGTCAATGTGCATCATCCAAACCTCGTTATAAACATTACAAGTCAGGTTACGGAATCACCAAAGACTAACATGTTTGTTTCATTAATTTGCATTCATCTACGCTGATCTTCCACGGCAGCCAGTGAACACTCCTCTTGTCACCTCTTGCCGATCTAGGAGCAGTACATCTTCATCCACGATGCCTTGATGGAAGCCATCTTCGGGAAGGAGACGGAAGTGGCGGCCAACCAGCTTCACAGCTACTACAACGACATCACGACACCAGGAAACGGTGGCCGCACACATGTGGAGAAACAGTTCAAGGTAAAGGGACGAGTGAGAATCAGTTCACCGGGTTTGTTTCAGTCATATATGAGGTTGGTCGGGAGCTAATTGGATCTTATTATTGCATCACATGTGCCACAATCAAGTCCAAAGTCTGGACTACATGGAGTAAGTATGCAAAACAAAAGCTTCCTTTGTTATGGAGATGAATCTCTGCTTTCATGGCGGGATTTGAATGTTTGAATTCATCCATTCATTGTTTGTAGCTCTTTTGTTTTTCCTCTGGTCTTGTGGTTGTTTCTCAACGTCTTTGAGCGATGTTTCCTGTTCTTAGTGGGGGATTTTTCTAATGTGAGCCGCTTTCTGTTCTTATCTTCAGCTTTTCTTATAGAATCATTCTGCCAATGCTTGAAGTCCTTCTAAGAATCGGATGCTATTGTGTTTACTTTTACTGTTCAATTAAAGGTAGAAACTCGTGGTTTAGAGTAAACATTTGTACAATTTTATCGTGAGCTAAAGGTAAGTTTATTAGTCAACAGTGCGACATTTGGGAAGCGTGTTTGCTTACTGGGAGTTCACCTAGATAAGAAGACCAGTTTAGTCTCAGTGTGTGCAGAGGGAGCTGCATAATGTTTGTAGCTCTGTCACTTGTTTGGATAGGTTGAAGTAAGTTTAGGGTTGGGTTAGGTACCCTGTGGAATCTTTGTTTTTCACCACAAAGTATTTTGAAACCATTCATTTCTTCTTCCCTGCCTTTTTCTGGTGCATTGCTACATATATTACACTCCAATTGTCAATCAGAAAAGTGTGAAACCATCAGTAGAAATGTGTACCACGTTGCCTGTATGCATATGAAGGAGAGCGGGGAACTGCTCAAAAATCATTGATTGTGTTTAAAAACTCCAATGTTAACCTTCTCCTCAGATGCTGGATAAGATGAGAAACAAGCATATGATCAAAATCAAAAGTTGTGATTGAGTTGCCCACTCTAACACACCCCCTCTCCCTTTTTCTTCTATGTTTCAGTTGGTTACGCAGTGCAACGGCAGGTTCATAGAGTGTTTCAACGCTCAGAAGGAGTGCAACAAAGAGAAGAATCGGAGCTCGTCTGTGGTGCCATGTGAGTGTAACAGTCGTACAAAGACATTAAATCTAAAATTAAATTGCCTCCAGCAGCAATAACCAAACAGCTGAAAATAACTTCCAGTAAAAACGGCTTCAATTAGAAGCCATTCACGTTATTTGGTGAATAGACTGTGAGTTTACATTATGCATTATAGAAGAATGATTAAAAATAACAGTAAGCACAGTTGGGCAGAAAATTGCATTTCTGTGCTGCTCTCCACTTTTTAATCACAGAGTGTGTTTCTGCCCTGAGCTCTGAGCTGTGTTCCTGTTTGTACTTTCAGATATCAGCCTTATTGTCCCCGATCGCTTTCAGCTGTATCGGAGTTACTGATGATGAAAACGTGCCCTTTTATTGTGAGGAACGTATAGGAAATGAAATGTGTTATTGTGCTTAAATAGCGGGGCTTCATTAATTCAAAAAACAGGTCAACCCGATAAGATCTGTAGATATTTAAAGCTGTTCAGCGGATGGGTTAGAAATACTGCAGAGTACACGGAGAAAAAGCCACAGTCACATGTGTGATGGAGCACGCAGCTCGACTACTTGCAAACCGCAGCTCGACGCGACTACCCCTAAAACCACAAGACTTTGATACGTGTGACGCAGAACAGACGCAGAACAGAAACGGATTTTCTCAGACTGAGAATAAAGAGGAGGAGAAGAGGAGGGAGCTTCAGTTTAATGAGCGACAGTGTTAACTGTGACAGCAGCTGGCTCCTAAAAGCCTTATCAAATTTAAATTAATCCCTCTCTCTCTCTCCCTCTCTCTCTCTCTCTCTCTCTATATATATATATATATATATATATATATATATATATCTGTTTAACCTCAGTTTGGATAATAATAAATAAAATAAATAATAATAATCACATTATAGACACAATGTCTGGTGCTGGAGAATGTGAAGGACAACCCTGTGTTTGCAGGTTCTGTATAAGAATTATTATTTTTTTTTATCAGAACAAGTCATTAGCTACAGTTAGATAGACTTTTATTTAGTTTACAAGCTGTCAGCTCTCAGTATCATCGTTCAGCTACTCTCTGTTATCTGCAGCTGTTACACAATCTGTTGATGGACTGTTGATGCTCCACACTTCTCTGAATCACTAGCCAAGCATTACCGAGAACTATCTGCACTCAACCAATAACAGCACAAGGATCAATGAATGCACACAGAGTGAGCTGTCATTGCGATCGGTCTCTTCTAATAAACTGTGTCTCTGTCTCTCTCTCTGTGAGCAGCGGAGCGAGCGAGGGTCGGCCTCGCACCTTTGCCCGGCATCAAAGACACCGATTACATTAACGCCTCCTACATCATGGTCAGTACTTACATTACTTCTCTCAGTCATCGATCTCTCCACTTTCTCCTTAATGATTTAACTCAGTGCAGGTTACATCAAGTCCACATGACACTATACTCCCTGATTTGGTATAATTACACTGAAACGCTCGGGTTTTCTCCCGGCTCCGTGAAACTCAGCACAGGTCACAGTTAGAATCCAGAACATGAGCAGGAGGAAATGTAGGTGCTATAACAAAAGCATTTAACCTTTAACTTTTAACCTTTAACTGTCTTTTAGTATAAAAAACGCTGATCTGTCCTTTAACAATATGTGTTAAAATATGTCTTAAATCCAAGTCAATGTGTCCTGTGTGTGTGTGTGTGTCATTTTCTCGCTGACATATTGTTTTTACAGGGTTACTACCGTAGTAATGAGTTCATCATTACCCAGCATCCTCTGCCCCACACCACAAAAGACTTCTGGAGAATGATCTGGGACCATAATGCACAAATCATTGTTATGCTGCCTGCCAACCATGGACTGGTAGGAACCAAACACACACACACACACACACACACACACACACACACGGGTGTGATGAAGGGTGATTATAGCCACCTCTTACAGTACACAAACATGTGCACACCTCTGTGATTTCTGCCACCTAACCTGTGTTTAAAGTATATGATTAATCACACACAATGGACAGACACACTCATGCCCACACACACACCCTCACATTACAGTTACATTCTGTGTCATTGTGGTTAATAGCACGCTGATGCAAACATGTGCTTGTGCATAACACATGCACCCATACACACACATACATAAACACACATGTCCATATGCTTGTGGGTTCTGTGACTTTCTGCAGGGTTTCAATGGGACATCGTGTTGAGTGGAGAAAAGTTTGCATAAACTGCTGATCTGTTGTCTCACACAGGTTTGATGTGCCAGTCATTTGAACATTATGTAACAACGGGTTTTGCTCAAATATAGACTCAGATAATCTATATCCACATTGCAGGATCAGAACTGATGGGATGCAGAAGCACCAGCATTAACATTTAAAGTGCTTCCTTTCACATATGAAACAGGAATGGAGGTGAAGGTGACAGAACCAGATCAGAATGGAAATTACACTTGCCTCACCCTTAAACACATGCACAAACATATGGCCGTGTACACACCACAATCTTTTCAAAATAAAAGTAAATATTTTTGTTAATATTTTGAACTAGCGATCTTAAAGGATGTGTACTTTTCCAGGAGGCTTTGCAAATTGCCTGTCCTCTGGCAGGTCAGTAGGTTCACTTTAACTAGCTGTAGCATTGTAGCAGGACATCCAACTAATGTAAATTCAGTGTCTCGATGGTTCTATGTACCAGAGGTGTGAAGCAGCAAGAGATCATTTTGCAAAACGGGGACTGCAAGACAACTGTCAGTGTTCAAATGTGTCATTTTCCTCTTATTGTTGTCATTACATTGGTTATTTACACACTGAAAATGAAAATTTCAGTCCAAATGTTGCATTGAATGAAGCTTTGTCCCCACCTGTATATATAGAATACAGTGTCATGCGATGCGGTGTTGAATGAATACAGTAATGAAACAGTCTGTCTGCTTTTCTTCAGGCGGAGGATGAGTTCGTGTACTGGCCCAGCAAGGAGGAGGCCATGAACTGTGAGGCGTTCACTGTCACCCTCATTAGTAAAGACCGTCTCTGTCTGTCAAATGAGGAGCAGATCAGCATCCACGACTTCATCTTGGAAGCTACACAGGTTGCTCTCTCTCTGTGTGTGTGTGTGTGTGTGTGTGTGAGTGTGAGATAGAGATCTGAAACATTGTTAAGCTGATGGAACTGTATGTACTAAATAAATATGTATGAGCACACTGAAATGCTCATGTGTCAGGAAAAAGCAGAAGGACATATTAGTCATGAGCTTCACCAGCGTGTACTAATAAGAAAGGAGACTGGCAGGGAGAGATTTGTAAATGCAGTACGAGTTTTAATGGTGAGGGAGGACAGAGTTCTGAGTGTGATAGATGTCTGGAAATATATCTGTAGATTTGAGCAAGCAACACAAGTTTTTTCCTCACCGTCTTCGAATCTGCTCACTCAGTTTTTATATCCCTGGTGTGTAAATTTCGTCTGGGAGAAGAGCGAACGCCTTTAGTCTCCAGCTTCTAAGTAACATCCGGCAATATTTCAAAAAAAAATCCACAAACCGCTGACAGCCCTCTGTTTGTTTTTTTGATCCAGCACCTGGAGATTGTTTTTGGATGCTTATTTGTCTCTAAGGATGCGGATGGCAATTTTCTCTATTTTTCTTATTGACAAATCTCATGTGCAAGAGCCAAACCGACAATGAACTGATCTACTAACCACTGTAGTATCAGGCTTTGGATGCACACACAAAACCTGTTAGTAGATCAGTTAAATTTAATTTGTTAACAAAAAAGAAATTTATAAAACATTGCTAGATTCATGCTTTAAAGACTTTAACTGTGAAATGAGCTCAATATCTGATATATTAGCCAGAAATGGATCTATTGTGTCTCCAGTTCCATGTTGTTGAGTGTTCTTCTATGTCTTCCATGTCTTTAATTGCAGATACTTTTATACGTTATCGAGCTTCCATAGCTCATATTTTTCCACAATATCAGCTGAATGCTTCAAGGAGACCAATGATAGATAGATAGATAGATAGATAGATAGATAGATAGATAGATAGATAGATAGATAGATAGATATACTTTATTAATCCCAAAAACTGGGAAATTAACGTTGGATTTCAACTGACACGAGAACTACTGTTGATCTACTCTAACAAGATGTCTAATTCTTAAAACCTTATAGTCACTGACTCAACTGTCTTGAATGTCAATATAAAGGTTATTAGAAAAGGAAAAATTATATATGATAGAACATATTATGTATTTAAATAGAATATTTAGACACCTCAATCTGCTACATTTGGTCCACACTCAAATCACAGCTGAGTAAAAGCCTTTCGTTTAACGTAATCCTCTGTGAGTAACCTGTGTCTCTCTGTCTCCCCTCCTGTCTCTCCTCTGTCTGACTACCAGGATGACTATGTATTAGAAGTGCGTCACTTTCAGTGCCCCAAGTGGCCTAACCCTGACGCCCCCTTCAGCAGCACCTTCGAGCTCATCAGTGTCATCAAGGAGGAGGCGGCCGCCCGCGACGGACCAACCATCGTGCACGATGAGTCAGTCTGATTCTTTTCCTCTTTATTCTGCCACCACATCAAAGCATGAGCCCGTTTAAAACTTGCTCTTGCTCTTTTATGCATTTCTTCCAGCCTGTCAGCGAGTGTTTTTCACATTTGATCCTTTGTTATTTGAACACCCCGTTGGCTGGTGAAATAGCGACAGCATCCTCCTAAAATCTTCTCGAAATAGTGATTTTAGAATAGAAAATATCTGGTTGAATAACAAGTAAACATGACCCCGCCCGACCTTTTGACACCTGACAGATTTTAGCTGCTACTCAAAAAGGATCACGGTTCGATGGCGAGTCCTGATCTCAGACAGAATCTTCACACTTTCTCAAACAATTAAAATCAAATTGCTGTGTGATTAAAATTAAATGCTATGATATGTTGCTTTTGGGATAATACTGTGGTTATTATTCCCAGTATTATTTTGTGTGTCCACTGAGACAGTGGTAGCAACGAGGGATGAGGAAAGGCACAAACAGCCCCTCCTGCCCCCCCCCCACACACACACACACACACACACACACACAGATACTGCCCAATTAAACATGAAGCGTCTCTATCATTGACACACATTAGTGTGCTTGAACGACACTAATCCGGCAGCTCCGTTCATGTTTATTCATTAGAATAATGAAGATCGCTTTTCACACCCTCACCACATGAAAAGTGACTAATTGAGCACTTCATCTGGTTGCCATCTTGCAAGCACCTAAGAGATTGTCAGTTAAAGCTCGTCCTAATTGTCTTCACGCTCATTATTCAGCCAGGCATGGGTTGGGTTGTTAGCATCGGTTTCTGCGTTGTCGCTGGCAGGGCTGCTAATGGAACAGGAGACCCTCTGCATTGTGAAGGCGACCCAGCGTTCTCCAGGGAGCCTCGCGCGGGGCTGAGCTGTCATCCTCAGGTGGAGCCACTCACTAATAAATCTGTAATCTCAGAGGTGATGTGTTTGAGCCTTCACTCGCAGCCTGAGATGCTATCAAGGACGTCTCGAATCTGCACAATGACTCCAGATCAGGAGTTTATTTAATCCAGAGAAAGATTCTCCTGCAGCCCTTGGGTATAATCTCATGGAGATGTCAGTCAGGCAGCAGCAGAAAGATCTTTGGTGAATGTTGGAAAGAGGAGAATGGCAATGATATGTCCTCCTTGGGGATCAGAGACAGGCCATAACCCTGAGTGATGGAGGTCAGTCAAAAGGGAAGATCAGCATATGCTGCAGTGACAGTAAGCAGACTGAACATGGCAGCTAGTTTAACCCGCACATCCCTTTCAGGTTCATTTCTGCAAACTTTTTCATTCATTTTTATCTTTGTTTAGCACATTTAATCTACCCTTATCTCACATGCAAAATACAGCATACAGCTAGCATGAAACTAAATAACAAGAAACACACGACATGACAAACTTCTTCTTGAACAAAAATATGAGCAGCGGGTGAAACGGATATTAGTAACACCAAATGTATTATATGCGCTGAACTTTCCAGTCAGCAGATCTCAACACAGCTGAACTTTGGGACCTCATGCTTGATGTCGGTAGCAAGTTTACTAAATGTCCACGTCTGCTGTGATTTCCACAGCAGTGTGTCATTTAAACACACTCCTCCTGTGCACATCGGATACACAATGCTGTTCAAAGGCACTTCACGCTGATGATGATGTAAAAAGCCGTTTGGCGACATTAAATGGAGCAACAGTGAGTGGTTCCCATCATACTGTGATTTCCATCCACAAACAGTACATTGTTTTCCTGTGTCATTTTAGACAAGCTTTCTTTTAATGACCCTTAAACCCAGCTGGGGATACACAACAGAGAAAATGTTATACGGTAACTCCATGAGCGTCCTACTTGTTCTATCTTCAGGGTAAACAATGATTTCTGCTCTGTTACTGTTAAACCTGTAAAAAATGGCAAAATCCGTACACTGACTAACCAGCCTTATTACTGCAGACATGTATGATGACCCTGAATCCTCTGTGTGTGGTTATCAGGTTGGGAGCAGTGTCCGCCGGCATGCTGTGTGCCCTCACCACCCTGTCTCAGCAGCTGGAAAGTGAAGGTGCTGTCGACGTCTATCAAGTGGCCAAGATGATCAACCTCATGAGGCCAGGAGTCTTTACTGACATTGTGAGTCTGACCCCTGCAACATAGACCATACAGTATACTCTACTGCTTAACCATCCAACCTCACAGGTCAGAGTGGATTATCGTGCTTATATCGTGGCTAATTGGCAGCAGTCAAAAAAAAAACCCAAAAAAACTTTAGCTTCAACTAAATTTGCTGGCTTCTGGTCTCTGCTACAGTATGCATGCTGGTCATTTGATGTTCTCACCTGATGTCTCCGTCTTTCTTCTCTTTGGCTGTCTCTGTCCCCGTCTGTCTGTCTGTCCCCGTCTGTCTGTCTGTGAACCGATCCCCAGGCTCAGTATCAATACCTATACAAAGCTCTGCTCAGCCTCGTCAGCACCAAGGAGAATGGCTCGGGTCTTCTGGCCAGGAACATTAATGGGAGCATGGCATCCGTGTCGGACCAGTCCCACCAGGCAGAGAGCATGGAGTCGCTGGTCTGAGGGGCCCTTCAGGGGCCCACAGCCGAGCTGAGGTTCAAACACCCTGTGAGGTCCCTGAGCCCACAAAGGAGGCACTTATCTTTGTAAACCGTCATGGAACTATTGTGGACAAGACTTTTTGAGGCCTTTTTTGCCAGACTCTTGGTTAAAATGAATAACCTGATTACTTTTTTACACTGAAAAGTTTTTGATATTTATTTTTTTCGCCATTTTATGTCTTAATGTTCTCCTACTGAAGGGTTTGCACCTGCGTTTTTAAGTTTCACGACGGCGTCGGCAGGCAACGAGAAACACTTTTCTGTCTTTTCTTGTTTGCACTATATAATGTCAGTGTTACTGCCTATACTAAAGCTGACTCACTTGGCTTTTCTCCACCCAAGCTCTGATTTTTTTTTAATTTTTTTTTTTGACATTCCACAGCTTTGACTCTTATTAAACCAACTGCTTCTGTGAAGGACATTGCTCTGCCTGCTACCTACTGGTTGATTTAAGACAGTGGAGGGAGGAAGGCATGAAATCGAATCCGCTTCAGTAACAAAATGCTGTCTGACTTTAACTCAGCATAACCTCCTCCTTCCTGCTCATCTATATTACTCATATTACCACTCATTTATCACGAAAACCAAGATCTCAGAACCTATTGCCACAAACAGTAGTGCTTTTTTTTTTTTTTTTTACTAAATTAATTTCCTCTCCACCTTTTTTTTTTTTTTTTTTTTTGATGTCACTCCCTCTTATTAGCGAGTCACACTCACGTTAGATTACCTAAGGTGGTGTAATAACTGCTACTGTGAACTTTTATTATTTCTTTGTATAATTCATATTATGCTTTTTAATATATGGAAATACTGTATGTATACATATATAAATATATCCTTATCATTATAACTTTGTGATTTTTGTACATGTCCTTTGTGGCCTCCCGCCTCAGGCCAGTTGATAGTTTACCACTCCAGTATTCACAGCTGATTCACAGCCGCCTGGAAGCGGACTCCCTCGGGTCCTCTATGTTCCTGTATGCTGCTATGTCATCTGAACTCACACATACAAACACAAAACATACAAAAGCCACCAGTTGTACATTTGAAAGATCTGATGAACTTGATGAACAACAGACGATGCAACATGTCATTCCTCATCTTTTTTAAAAATTCTTTTTTTTTTCTTTTCTTTTTTTTCAGTCATAGCTGCATTCTGACAGACAAGCACGGATTAAGAACACAGAGGCCTGTATGTGGAGCCCTGATTTACTCACAGCCACCTGTATGTGTCAGTACAAGACTCGGTCAAGAATCAGGATGAAAGGGAACAGCAGACTCAACAACAAGCTCTATGCAACAAGCTGCTTTAGTTTTAGAAATCTGAAACAGGGTTTAAAACAGTCTTTGAATATTAGTGTTAGTAGTCTAGTCCACATTTAACTAGACTCAATACAGTCACATACAGTATATATGTGTATATATAATTTTATTTTATCAGCTAAATAACCCTTATCTCAGCTTTACCTCTTTGATAATTGTATCGTGTTGTAAAACTGGAGAATCTGACGAGACAGGTTTCCTCATTGATTTGAAACCTGAAGCCGCCACATACTGTATCTGTATGTGTTGTACTGTACTGTATTTCTAATGTTTTCTATGATGAATCGCAGCAAAATGATACATTTTCCATCACCCTGCAACTTCATGGTTGCCTCTACAAAGAGGCTGGAAAAGGCTAGCTCTTTATGATTATTATTATTATTTGCTTGTTGCCTGTATAACCTCCAATCTATAGTGTTTACAATATGGCTCGTATGGATCAGAACTAACGCTAATATCAGTGTTCAACTCAAATTTCCTGAAGTGAAAAATATTCAGTGTGACAGGAATTTTTTTACAAAAAGGAACCACGAAAAATCTTTATCATTCATGTCACAGCTGCTTGAATGTGCTGAACATGAAGGCAGTTGTTGCTTTCTTTACTTACTAAAATACATAAAATGTGTTGGAATGTATTTGTAATAATATAAGAACTTGAATCAATTCTTTATTGTGAAAAGAAATCCATAAGACAGAAACCAACAACGTGTAAGACCACCTCTCAGCGTTTCGACGTCCCTAGTCGGTCTGTGTCTCAGTCCCAAGCACGTCGGGTTCCTGCTGAAGACATCAAGCCTCAGATCTTTATGTTTTTACACATTTTAATTTCCAAAAGCAGATATTCACTGTAGTTTCTGACAGACGTTACTCAAACAGGAGGAAATAGTTTGTTGGGAACTATTTTCGGATTAATCCACATTTGCTGCTCTAGTGAGTTTCTGGCAGCAGAACGATGTGTGTGTGGGATTGAGTCAAAATAAACTACAGCGCGTGTGTGTGTGTGTGTGTACACAAAAAAAAAACCCCATTATTCCAACCACACACCAGGATACTAAAGGCTTGACACTATTTTATTATTTATTATTTTATTATTGCTTTGATTTTAGTCTATAAAATTATATCTAAATACAGTATTACATTTCCATAAAACCCATAAGATAATGAGACAATGTCAGATAACAACATACATAGTCAGGCTAAGTCTTCTCTAATGATAGAGGATGAGTAGATCCAGAATGCACACATTTCCATAAAATAGATTCATAAATATCAAGTACTAAATACATGTATTTCCTTATTATACAGTGTCAAAATACAGTGTGTGTGTGTGTGTGTTCATGGTAATAAAGGAACATGTCACCCAGTAAAACTGTTTGAGAATTTGGATTGGATTTTTTTTTTTTTTTTGGGCAGTAAATATTTGTCATTTGCTATATTATTTCAATTAGAACTAACAGGCAGCTGTTGCCAGGTTACATACAGTGCACTGACCATATGACCATATGACCATATGACTATATGACCAGACAAAGTGTTGCTCTTCTCACTAAGACAGCCATAAACACAGAAACATCTACCATGTTCAAATCCAGGGCTCTGATTAAACTGCCATAGTACACTCACCTAAAAAAAAAGTCATTTATTAAAAGTCGTCGTAGTTGGTCAACTCTTTTCCAATGTGCGTCCACTGTTTATTATTATTATTATTATTATTATTATTTACTTGATTGGACTGATAAACCTTCATGATCAACAGCATGTTGGGGAAACTAGAACAGGTGGAGGCCAGTTTGAGATCCGTGCTCGCTGACAGAGGTGTGATCACTCAATCCAACCTCCCAAGGCCTTGTGTACATAGTCTCCATTCCACACTCGCCTCTCTCTCCACAGATGTATTTTTCAGTGGTTTTGTGGCCTACAAGCAAAGAGCAGAGTCTGAAATGTTTCCTGCTTTAGCTACAGCAACCTCTCTCTCTCTCTCTCACACACACACACACACACTTCCACACTTCTTTGACATGAGGATGTTCTAATTTAACCGTTGATTTTGATGATGTTCTGTACCTCTGTGATCGATGGCGTGAAATGAACACTTGTGCTTTTTGCGTTTTAAATGAAAATGTGAAAGCGTTTTCTTTTTTTCTTTCTTTTTTGTTTTCACAGAACAGATGTGTCAAACGGTAAAACAGCAAGAGGAATAAATGTATTTTGATTTTGTTTAAAACTTTTACCAAAGACTTGAATCCTTCCCGTGCAGAAAAAAACAAAAAACAAAAAAAGTTTTGCAAACTTTCCACTCTGCTGCTTTCTGTTTTCTGAATGGATGCTCAACCTATCTCACACTGTATCTGTATTTATAACATGTCCTTACACACGTTCGCTTCAGAGCTTCACTTCACCGTCACTTCGCTTTTTTTGCAGTAATCGTTATACATGATTAAAGGATAAAGTGATGCATCAAAAGATAAACCGAGCAGACAGAAGAGCATTAAACAATCTGCTTCTCGTGCAGCATAACCTTTTAGAATGGGGGCTTCATGGTTTAAAAACTAACAGCTTTAACATATTGTCTGTGTCTGGGATCATTCTTTCATTCATTTATGAAAAAAACACACTTTGCCTAAGTGCCAGGTCACACCAGAAAGCGGCGCAGCAACATGTATTCGCTTGGAAAAACTCACGTGCTACTTTTAGAATGCTAGCTTAGATAACAACATATTTGTTCTAGCCAGACAAAATAGCTTTTATAGCTCATTTAGGACTCTCTGGATCTCCGTTTCCTCAAAACGAGTTTACATTTGCAGAATGACCGAATTTTGCACGTCACAGTGTCACCGAAGTAGAACTCTGCGTTATCTCTGTGTAACCCGCCTTGCCTCTGTGAGCTAATAATCCACCGATCACAGCAAATCCACTCAATTGAACCGATTTTCCAAAAAATAAGTGTCACGGTTATAAACGTTGGTGTGACCAGGACCTTAAGATGGTTCCATTTTTACCAGTCCCCCATTATTTTCCCCAAGTGATTCTGATCATTGTGATCTCTCTGAATGAAAAGTGTTTTGTGTTGCCTTCGAAGCACACACACACACACATTTGTACTGTTAATAAGAAATGTACATATATTTTGTCGCCTGTGTAACCCAGCCCTTCTCTGAGAACTGTGTACGTATCGACTGTGTCAGAGGAAACGTTTCATCATTTAGATTTTGAAATTGCATCAACCAAATCTTCAGCTTTTCTCTTGATTCTTTTTGCCATTTCCTGAACTTTAAACGTGTGCCATAAAAAAACTGGAACCGGAAGGTTTCCAATCTGACACACGTCTGGTCTACAGTCACACATATGTTCAGATCAATGTCACTTCTCTCTTATTCGGACTCACTCATGACATCGCTGCTTGTGATGGATTCTGTGGAAGTGTCTGTGCGTCCAGCTTTTCACGGTCCTCATCAATCATTCCAATTCCCAGCTTCTATGAACGATCAGGCAGTGATTGTGATATTACAGCGTTATCCCTTCCTCTTTTCATTTCTCTGCACTTGGTTTTTTTTCATCCTCTGGAAGCGATGATTCTGTTGTCAGATGTGTACAATAGAATAGCTCTCTTGTTTCTTCTGTCCATTGACCCGTTTCGCAAAGGTGGCTGTTCCTTCCTCTTTTGTAACATGAAATCTTTTTTTCTGTTTCGTTGAAAGCTATATCAAAGCATTCTATTATAGTGTTATTTAATATGTAAATGGTATTGCTATACATAAAATAAAATATTGGTTTTGATGTTATTTTCTGAAATGTTTTGTGTGATACCTTTTTTTTTTTTTTTAAGACCGTACAGACGCTGCTCGTGTCTCAGCAGCAGGCTCTGCACACCCTCCCTGGAATCAAGCAAAAACACATCATCATCATCATACTCTCCTAACATGTAAGACATTTATGGAGAGTAAAGTGCCGCAGCAAAAGCTGTTGAAGAAAGATGAAAAAAATGCAATATGCTATGCACATACAATTATGCATTAGAATGTAATTTTGCTACATTACTGCAGACAGATATGCATAATACAACACAGTAAAATGACATGTTTTACCTGCAGGGCAGAACAAGACACAGAATCGATCAAACTCTATTGGGGGATTGTGAGCGTAGGTGACAGTAGACACACACACATTACAGCCAGTGTACATGTGAAAAATCAAACACACATTTCTCTCGTAAACACAGTAATGTAAAAACCACTAAACCTGGAGATTCCACTTTTCAAGTCAGAAGCAGGTACCAAAGTAATCAATCCGTAGACAACTTTAGAATACTCCTACACGCACTCGTGATGTGTTTTTCATGCTAAAGAAAATGACAAAGGTAAAATGAGCAGGCAGAGGCTGTTAGGCTGTTAGGCTGCGGCTGCATTGACTCCTGGCTGCAGAATGAAGTGGAAGCCAACAAGAGTCCTGCCCAACGTCCTGCTGCCTCTCACTGACTTTCTTGGGTATTGCATCAAAATAATAATAAGTCCATAAAAAGACTGAAAAAAATCCTTCAAAACAGCAAAAGCTGAACACCATACATCTATCTTCTTAGATACAACATAAACACATCTTTTGTATGTGTAATAAGATTCCTCACAAAGAAAAAAATGCTCCTGATGTTGAACACACACTTATTTCTACATGTTTAAACCTTCAGGTTGCTGGTGTGGAATGTGGTGTGTTTCCATTAGCCATGCTGGTGTATATTATAACGCCCCTGTAGTGTTGACTGTTATCACGTGTGGATTGTGTCAACTGTCTGAGGGACATTAGCCTGATGACGTGGCTGGCAGCAGGACTGGACACGTAACCTGGCTGGATACTACACCTCATTATTCCCCTCATGTGCTAGGATACAGATAACAGGTCAAACAGGCCGTTATTATGTAATCCTTCACAAACCTTTTTTTTTTTTAATAGTAAATCCAAGAAACGACCTCAGTTCTTTTAAGGTTTCGGATACTATTCAGGTTGTGAGAGTAAAAACCGTATCTGGATCTGTTGCAACACCAATGCTGCAGGAAATATCTCAAGTAATAGATATTTAGAAGAATATTCAGTTGTAAGCCATTCTCCTTCAGTTAATTAAGCACTTCCATAAGACTTATTTCATGTTCTTTTAAGTGGGTACAAAAAAAATAAATAAATAATCAAGTGGACAATAAAGACAAGGATGTCCTTCACATTTTAGTCATTTCTCTCATGCATAAGTCTCTCTTTGTAGCTCCTTGGGGCATGCAATCATAAGATATACAAAAGGTTTTGGATTTGCCTGCTTTGTCCATTTCTTTAATAATATTTGGATTTCATTTTGAGCTACTTTGATCCAGAGAGCGCTTGAGTGTCCTCAAGCTTTGGCAGAGCATAGGCATCCTTTATGGTTTGTAGACTTGGATTGACAAATTACTCATTTTCAAGGACCGCTTTAAGGTGTTTACGGATAGCGTCTGTGTCTTGGGGATGGACGGGACTGGATGGACGGGACAGGATGGACGGGACTGTGCTTCAATGGAGTTTTAGCTGAAAGTTTGATCCGGTGGGTCACTATCAGTTCTAGTATCAGATCTGTTTTTTGTGAATTATTTTTGTCTCGAGTTGTCAAAGTTGAAGCTCACTTGTGCTTTTGAGGGTTCAAGGTCAGATGAAAAGGTTTGGACTAGATCAGAAAGACTGGAATGGTTGGAGGACTCTTTCCATGCGTTCTGATAAAGTCATGATAACTGTCACTCGTGCTTATGTCTGAGTTCAAGAATCTCCAGAACTGCTCTGTATCAGTAAGGGAGCGGATGATTCGCTGATGCTTTGTCTTTTAAGTCTTTCTCGTAGAGGACATCAATTGCGTTAGGACTAATAAAGACAAAAGACTGATACATTTTAACGTAGTGTATGTATGTCTACTGATGTAGCAAGGAAATCAGGTAAAAGGAAAGTGACATCAGGCTCAATGTAGCCCATGTATGGCAAAGTTTGACCATTAGACCATTCAACCAGTTGAAAGAACGGGGACCTGTAGTCACCTGCAAACCTGTGTCCAACAGGCAATTGAATTGTCTTCCTTTTATGTTCACCTGCTGGGCTTTTGGTGCTAATAAGTCCTTTTAGTAACCTGCACAGACGGGAAGTGGGACATTGATTTCCTGCGGCTCCTGGCTGTCTCTATGCAGATAGACCGCATCTACCTTGACAGATTGGCTGAAGTTTGTTGTCTTTGTTGTGGTTGTTTTTCCATCACTAGAATTGGTTTGGGCTGCATTACCTACATTATGTAACCACCTTTAAATCCACATTCAAAGCAGTACCAGGGTTTGGGTTTGTTTCAGTGCTCTGATGCATTAACTGTTCGTTGGCTCGAGGGATGCAGGATATTTTCTGCCGATATCTGATATGCTGATATTTTCCAACTCATTTTGTCTGTTTGCCAATGCTGATAGTGAACATTGAGTCTCTCCTGTAGTGGAATTAGGATATTATGTCTACTCCTAGCGCTACTTTGCTATCCTCCACACCACAGACATATTGTTGCGCTCTCTTTCACACTTGACACAAGAGTAAGAAAACGTTTAGCATTTAGTCAAGCATCGAGCATTTAAGCATAATTAAAGTGTCATCTTATCAGCCTGTTGTATTGGCAGAAATATTCATTTCGGACCGATGCAGGTGCTTAATTTAAAGCCATTATCAGCTGATACAGTGACGTGCTGATATTATCATGCATCCCTAATTGGCTCTGCGGCTTGTTTATTTGCTTCCTGAGATTCTCAACAGCACAGAACAGCACTTCTTGCAGTTCTTCTTTGCCAGTTTTCTTCCGTGCGCAACACGAGTAAGGATCTCTGACAAGGATTTGTTATGATGTCTCTTCTTTTGACAACATAATTTAAGGTGAGCTGCAGTTGCTGGATGTAGGCTGAAGGTCACCAGGGTCTTTGAGTGTATTCAAGAACTGAGAACAAAGCTCTTCAGATCTTACAAGTAGACGAGTTCAGGGACCTAGACCTTTGACTACGTCGTCTGCAGGTTAGAGGAGAGCCAGGACGAAAGTATCAGGATAATGGTTACAACATGGAGCTTTTTGTCCTGTAACGCGGAAGTTTGGTTATTTTGGTTTTGTCACATGGCTCTACATCCTCCAACTGAATCTGGATCAGAAAATCACCCAGTTCTGATCACTTGAGATACAGCAACAGGATGAGTTTTCACTTTGTCCTCCACCCCATGTAGGGGGACAAGGAGGCTCAATTACATGTATGCATGTGTGTATCCCTGAGACCCCATTACCTGTCCATGGAGTTTGTCAATATCATCATAGGTGCCATTTATGGCACTCCCCAATGGCAACACGGGTGTGTGAGTGTGCACACGAAGGGCTGTAGCGCACACCTGGGACACCTGATTTAAACCACTGTCCCAGTTTTATGGAAGGAGTGAATCTTACCACCGTGTGCCACACTGAATAATGACTTTCATCCTGTAGCTTCGACCCCAATTATCATTAAATGTTTTGAAACGTGTGTAGCATCCCTGTTCAAAAAGGGAGTCGAGTCAATGTTAGATACAACACTACACTGATTAGATGGTTGTAATAATTCTAACTAATAGGACACAGAAAGTGAAGGTCAATAGGACACAGTAATACAGGGGTCCCATGGTATCACCTATACTCTTTACATTTCACATCAATGACTGCAAGAAAGTACAATCTAATAATTATATTATTAAGTTTGATGATAACATGATTTTGAGCCTTGTCTACAGGAACTTAGGCCCTCATATGTACCATGAGGAGATTCCTTCATCAAGTGGTGTGACCTACTCATCTCCAAAACACAGAAGATAGTCTTTGAGCCGAAGCTAGTGACTAACCACGTCAGTCAGTGGTCATCAAAAGCAAGACAATCAATGGTTTTATGTAAAACAAATTTCTGGTATTGTGTCAAATGGAGCTACGCCTGCATTCTCCCATGCTCCATGGGAACTCAGGGAATGAGGTGACAACTAACTATAGTCGGTAAAGATCAGTTAGGTTGGGTTATGTTGTGACAGGATGTGCATTTATTAGCACAGGAGACTTCTACCTATGGACCCTGCTGCTCTGATGCGGTCTGATAATAAGTTTGTTGGATGTAGAGCAGCGGGAATCCTGCCCTATATACTGTGGGACACACACACACATTTTTGGTAGGCACATTCTGATTAGCCGGGTATGTACATGCAAATTTATAATTGGAGGATAGCTATGCATGTAGGATGGTCTGGCACCTGGTTTATCTTGACTGGCGAAATGTGTTAAAAAGACAAAACTTCAGTCAAACTTTATTGCAATGTCCACAGATTAGAGCAGATATACAATATTATGCAGAGTATTTTGAAGGGGTATCATATAAATAATCTGAAGTGTTGACAAACAGTTTATAGCATAAGTATGGTAATAACAGTTTGACAGGTAAAACATAGTCTTGTCTTTGAAACATGGACAGAGGTACAGTCCTCACAGTGATGGACACGTGCTCTGATTACTGAGCTTGTCAATTACCCAAACAAGTTACTTTGTAAGATCAGCAATTCCACCTTCAAACTCTATCCCAAGCTCTTCTGCCTCATGTCTGACATAACTTTATATGGCCATTCAGGATAACACATGGGAAGTTACACAGTGGTAATTTTAGGGCACTACTTTATTACTTTCATATACTAATTGGTGTTATTTTATCAAATATATAATCTATATGACCAATGTTTCATACATCTTCTACCATTCCATATTGTACCTTTCACCACTGAATCCAGGTATTTCCATGACATTCTTTTTCGGTAACATCGCTGGTAACAAGTGACCACTGGTGTTTGCTTTTTACTTCACTGGGCTCTGTAGGTCATTTTTTACCTGGTACCTGTAAACACAAATGTAAAAATGTGAGATCTGATGCATAAACACTAACACAACACTACATGACAGATGCTGAAGCATGATGATATTTTTCCTGGAATTTGGATCAGATTCCCAATTTGAACATGTACGCGTATTAAGCTTTTTTGTGCCGAAGCTGTTACTGTGTAAATATTTATGGTAGAAGAGGAACTAAACTCAGTGTTTTTATAGGTGGAGAGAAGCCGGAAAGCTTCATAGACATATAATAACAACTGGATACGACGGCGCCCACTGTTTCAATTAAAATTGCTCATCTGATGCATAAGCTGGTAAAGTTTTCTAGCTTTGCTCTTGGCCTGATTTGCATCAAGTACCAACAAATTAAAATTTAATAGTGATCTGTTTTGATGTGTGTTGTACATGTGTTGAAATTAATGAAGCACGAATTTAAAAACAGTGATTTTATTTTATTTTTTCTGCTGAACTTACTGCTTGTAGAGAAAACACATCTAAGTTTGCATTCATTCCACAAGAAGGCAGGTTTCTGAAGCCAGATGAAAGCCTGTTAACTAAACTTCAAGCATTAATTAAAGACATAAAGACCTGGATGACCTGCAACTTTCTGCTACTAAACACCTTAGAAACACATCATCTAATGATAATGCTCCTCTGGATGGCATTATCCCACCGTAACGAACCGGGGAGTTATCTCTGATCAGGATATGACGCATTATAATATGCCATCGTTTTGCCAGTTTTTTTTTTTTTTTTAAGTCCCACATTTTTAATTTTTGAGAATATATTTTGTTTAGGAGCTATAGTTTTTTTGAACTCTAAACCTAAATTCATCGGGAGATGCTTACAAACTCTCACTGACTGTGTATTCATATTGAACACGTCGCCATACTCTAATCCTGCTGCCACTGATAATGTACAACTACACTGGGCTGCAAGCATTGCAGTAGGAATGTCTGCTGGCTCAGTGGATAAACTCTGTTCTCATGATCCGCTTCTTTAGTTAGATTATAAGGTTCGGAGTTCAATCCCTGCTCATTAAAACATCAGAGCCATTCAGTGTTCTCATTGACCACGTTGTTATTTTCTTTTTCGAACCCTTGAGCAAAATCTCAAATGTCAGAATTTTAACATGTGACTTCCCAGAGATGTATAACCTTTGATTTGAGTTCAGTGCATTCTGTTGGTTGTTCCTCAGCAGGGCTCTCTGTCAATGTTTCACCACTACTGCACAACAATTCAAGTGTTTGCTGCTCCGACACACACACACACACCTCTGATCCCAATCTGCCGATGGCATTGTTAGCAATCTTCCCAGCATGCATTGCAGTGGGTTGAAAATTGTATTTCTGATATGAACAAAGATACATGATGGAGTCCATTATGTTTATTTTTAAAAATTGTTTCTCCTTTATTTTATTTTATTTTTTTCTTTTTGAAATATGATTTAAATCTCTGGCGCATTAGGCGACCTGGCACCTGTAGTTCAGAGTAATTATAACATAACACCATTTAAAACTATTTTCTGACATTTTAAAGGCCAAATAATTGATCAATTAATAATTAGTCAATACTAACTGCAACACATAGCTATTCATTGATTTTCATAAACCTAAAAGGTACCTTCTGATATTAGAACCACTGAACTGTGAAAGGCTTGTGCTTTAGTCATTTATTTATGTCTTTATTAGTATGTGACCAGTTGATTATATACCACTACTTTCCAGAAAATTATTTCACTAATCTTTGGATGGATTGCCATGAAGTTTTTACACAGACAGTTATAGTCCCCAGAGTATAAATCCTACTGCATTTGTGTTATTTCTTTCTTTATTTTTTTCTTTGAGAGATGTCTCACTCATCCTTGAACTTAGGTCCTATACTGTATGTTCCACAATGTGCTGCTTTACCACAGCTATGAATACTGTCATTACTAACTAAAAACTGTCTACTTTAGCATTATCAGGTCTGGTCGGGTATGTAGCAAGGCCATTGCTAGACACAATGTGATCCAAAGACGATTCAAATCCTTCCTCCTTTAATCTGTCCAGCTCGTTAAGAAGGTGTTGTGTTGTACCAATAACAATTATCTCATTGATGTACTTCCAGTAGGTTCATATCACCAATAATCCCCTCCATGATGAAATATGGCTGGTGCTCCACAAATCCTCCATTCAATCGCATCTATTCAAATGACTAAAATCCGCTGGGCAGGTGAATGTGGTTTGCTTTGTCAGCAGCAGGAATCTGTCTGCTTCTGATTTCAAACACGCTGAACCACTTGGCTACATGAGAGACTGTGTATTGATCTCCTGCCAGTCAGATTTGCCCAAAACATGGAACCTGAAAATGTTGTATCTTGACTTCACATTGTCTAATCTGCCCTAAACTTCTCATGCTAGATAAGAGCCCACTCTAGCGCCACATAGTGGACACAGTTAGTATTGAAAATGCGTATGCATGTCAGGCAACCTCTGCTAAACTGGATTAACTCTTATTCAGCACCCAGCCAACATCACAACAAGCCAGAAAAGGCTAAATTAAATACTGGCTATGGAAAAAGAGGGATGATTTGTTGCTCTGTGTAATCAAAAAAGATAAAACAAATACATTTGTCAGCGTTCTTTGGTGGGCAGAGGACATGTGGTCAAACGTTGGGTTTGTGAGACCGGGTGATTTATTTAAGATTAATTAATTGATTAAACATTTTCCCTTCAGTGGAAGAGTGGTGCCTGCCAAACTAAGAACATAATTAATTTAACACAGGGCGCTTCAGCCAATTAAACTGAACCTTCATGGCTTTGGACAGTGTAAACAGGAACCTGGAGAACATGCAAACTCTGCAGCCAGACAGCAGGGTGGAAGCTAGAACACTCTGGCTGTGAGGTGACATTGCTAACCACCACCATGTTGACAGTAATAATGCAATAAACTACTGGGTTGTTAACACAGTCAAACATAAGCATGTGTACACAGACCTGTGACGTTGTTATTGCTGACTCCTTCTGCCATCTGCAGAGGCCGCTGGCTGGTGACCTGGCTGGCACTGGCTATCTCGCTTTCTATGGAAAAAGGGTCCGAGTGGTATCCAAAAATACTACCTTGTCTCTGTTTTAAAGAAAATAGCATCGTTATTGTGGACTATATTCACAGTCGATGCATACAAGATAATACAAACAACATGACAGAGCAACGTGTAACTTTTTACAATATTTAATAACTTTGCTGCACCATTTTGTATAAATGTATTCTAATGTTAATTAGGATTATACATCAGAATCCACAATCCTGATGATTTTCTTTATCTCCTTTATATTTAGTCCTGTGTGTAGATGTCAGGATATTTCAAGCCTTCATGGTTCCAAGCGGATTGATCCCCTGTCTGTTCATTTAGTATGCCCAGATGTTGACGTGTTTTTAAGCATGTTAGTATCTCCAAGCTGCTCACTGCCTTAGTATAACCTCATAGACGAGCAAGTATGGCTGCATGTTCACTTGAGTTTGTATTTTGTTGGGAATTATCATTGCTTAAGTAAAGCTGCATAAATCCAACTAACTGTTGCTAGTTGTGTCCGTCAGCAGTTAACAATTAAGTTTGCAATTCAAAAAGAAATCTGAATGAAGACAGAAAGATCAAGGCAGCTGTTGTAAAGTATTTGCTTTGTGTCTGTCCTGGAGTTGTGGTATTACATGCTTCGTTACAGTCTGATTAAAGGGGTTAAGTAGTCCCAGTTCACTGATGTTTCGAAACTAAGGAAATCACAGTTGATAAATCGGAGGTGGGTGGAGTGCTATTCTGTGCTGTGAAGATGTATACTTCCATACTTCCATCCAATAACAGTTCAGCCCTTAATCTTCTTTTATCCCATTCCCTCCCTCCACCTATCCATTCATCTTCCTATCCTGCCAATTTAATTCAATTCTCCTTACCCTGAAGATGCCATCCACAGCAGCTTTGTCAGTAGCTCTGTTCATCTCTTCTTCAGTCATCAGGTCTCCAGAGATGGCCCTATGGAGCTCTGGAGCCGTCTCCTCCTCAATGTTCCTCAATCCTGCCTGATTGACAAAGAGAAATAAGACAAAGAGAAATCAACAATGAAACCCATTTATAGCCATGCTGCGTGTGTGCATGTTAGAGGCCGTGGCTCACCCGCAGCTATTGGTGTGTGACACAATATGCATGCATATCAGATTGTGTATATAAAGTACTTACTTACTTAGTACTGTACTTACTATTTACTACTTACTGTAGTTACTGGTCTTAATGCTATCTTTTATTACTATATTTTTTTTTACAAACGGTAACTAGCCCCCTCTAGGATGGGGCTTGTGAGTGACTCAATCAGAACCTTTATCTATAATACGTCCTTTTAATCATGGCAGTTCCAGGCCTGGTTCGGAGACAGTGCCTAATTGTGAACGAGTTTGTTTCAACACCCAAAGAACCAGTTATCATCCAGGAAAACTCTTTGCTGGGCAAGACGTCAGAACCGCTGTGAGTTGGATTATAACGACCAACCAAAACCAAAAATCTCTGGCACTGCTCAGTCTCTTATGCAGCCATTTTTGAGCTGGCCCTAAAAGCCGTTAATATGTCACTGTATTATGTCTGTCAGTCACCACATTACACTTGAAACAACTGCAAATTTGCACCAGCACCACTGTATTTGGGATGACTGACTCATAATGTCAGTAGAAGCTAATGTGGTGGGTTTATTTTACTGTGGATTGTATTTTATTGCACTGCGGTGTATACTGACTGCATGCTTTGTGTTTTTTAGAGTAGAATTTATGCATATCAAAACGCTGTGTTTTGGTTTCCTTGCATGCTTAATTGCCCATTACTAGTGATTAGCGAGTTATGATCAAACCATTTGAAACTCAAGACTGTTTTTATAGACTCAGGGGTGACAATTCCTCGTCTCCGTTAACTTGTTCACTGACTCGGGCCTCCTACATGCTGGTGTGAAATGCGAAGACGATGCTGTGTTTGTGGAAATGTATGAAGTTAATTACTGTATTAAACCAGCTCTGTGAGAAAAGCAAGCATTTGTACTCACTCGCTGCCCTGAGCTGAAGGTTTCGGGCTGCATGAATCACTCACTCAGTGACCCACGAGCCTCAAACCACAGTCAGCAACGCTCTATGAATTTTAAGTTGTTTCTCATTAGCAGTGTACTACTTGATGTTGATTCTGATTGATCAGTCATGAAATTCAACAGTCAGTCTATTTCTGATTAGCAGCGGCTATGGAGGACAATCTGAGATGCAACTGACTGACTGACAGACTTTAAAAAAATGAAATAACATCATTATAAATTAACACAATTATTTCAATATTTTTTATTACTTATTTTTTTTATGTTATTTTCATTTCCTTAAGTAACACTTCTGTTTCTGAGTTTGGTGTAGAAAGTTCACAGTATACTTCATGCATGACTTCAAAAATGACTTCTGAAGATGAACTACAACAACAACTCTACCATGTGCACACTGTAGACGTTATTAACGAACATTTCGAAAATCAATATTTGACATTTGTGAATTGAATCAGAATTTATGTTTTTTATGTGAATCTTTTTTCTTTCTTTTTTATCCACCTATTATTTAGGTCCCTGGAACTTTGTTTCAAGGACTGGATGAAATGTATGTTTACACATCATCTTACAGCTACTACATTATATTCAGATTAACACTTCAGAAAGAGTTTACAGACTGAAGGAGAGACACAGGGTTATCTTTAGTGGAGGGAAACAGTTCACAAAAAATGTGATGTTTAGATGCATTTTGACATGGACAGTCCAATGCAGGAAAAATGCAACTTTTGCAGGGTGCTTTCATATTTTCATGGAGGAAGCACATCAACCATGACATTGCATTTAAATCAGCAAAAACCTCACAACAGGTCAGACAACACCACAGTGCTGCTCCCGTGCACTGCCCAGCCTCTCATTTAGGTTTTAACCTGAGACTGTAAATGTAGGTGTGGGTCACCGACTGCAGTTTAACAATGTTCAACGGACACCTCCTCACAGCAGGTATGACAGAGGACTGAAATCAGCATGTTCATGATCAGGTATGCCTCCTATCCACTAAATTGACAGAGGTCAAAGAAGAATGAAATAATACAACTAATATTCACTGAATATTATTACCTACTTACCTGTATCTCATTGGTAGCACTTTTCTTGGTGGGCCGGTAGCCGTAGTACTCTTCCTGCCTCTTCTTCATTTTCCTGTAATAATCCTGGATTAGGAAGGTGGCGTAGAATTTTCCCACTGTCACTTCATCATCTGGTAAAACACAGAAACACAACGTAAAGAATGGAAAAGGTCATGTTATTAAATGTACAAGAACAAAAAAAAAAGCAAAAAAGAGCTGGTTTGGAATGTGGTTTCCATTGGAGCAGAACAGACATATTAATAACATTTGATCTTAAAAAGTAATATTCAACACAATTTTATTTAGAAAGTTTAACAATATATTAATATCACAAGTAAAAGGATAGCTCTCATGGCATGAGAGCTCTCAGCAATCAAACATTGATTGCACAGGTGAGAAAGTCACCTGGAGGGTCCATACAACAGACCAACCCTCCTTGAGTTTTTACATAATCTACGGATTTGAATTGCCATTTTTTTCAGAGCAAAAGCCTGTTATTATGAATTAATATCCTTTAATACTTATCATTGATAATTAATGATTCATTCTAATAACAAAACTCACCCAAGCCCAACAGTCATGATATATTTATATTGTTTTATTATTATTATTTTTTAATTGTACTCGAGTTGATTATTTTTAGTATTTTTGGGCCTAGTTACAGATGTTACAGGTGTTATGTTGTTGTTATGATGTGTTCAGTGTCTGTGCTGAGGTTTGTCTGACTGTGAATGCAGCCGCCATGACAAAGTAGGTTCTTTAATAAGGTATCTATCTAACACACGACAAAGAAATCACATGAAAAGCTTGAGCTGCTCGACATAGTTGAAGCTAAACTAAAATCACAACAAAAACAGAAGGAGCCAGTTAGATCATGCAAATTACACCCACGAGGAATCGAAACACGATGGCAGTGTTTGAAACGTAGCAATGAGGAAAAAACTGAGTCTTAACTAAGAGTCTCCACAGTAAATTATCTGATGAGTGTTTGATGGTTATTTATATCTTATTTATTTCTGCTTTAGAACATAACTGTATCTTTTGCATGTTTTATTTGTCTAACACACTGGCTTTGTTCTTGCTACCTCCCCTCCATCTCTTAGGACCAGTTTAGGACATTTCTCTTTTGCTCATTATGTCGCTACCTCTCTCTCTTTTTTTTTTTAAATGAATTTGGGAAGATGACAAGAAAGCCTAACTTTACTTTTAACATTAACAAAGAAAGACAAATATCCTTCCCTCATCATAAACTGGTCTGAAAATGATACTAGAGTGCTTCCTCTAAGTTGAAGCAGGTACGCTGTGTGTTTGTACTTTTGGAAAATATTACCGTATTTTCCGGACTACAGAGCGCACCTAAATATAAGGCGCACCCACTAAAATTTGGATAAAATATATATTTTGTCCACATATAAACCGCACCGGACTATAAGCCGCCGATATATACATACCCCGATACATAAGTGTATATTCATATACTGAACTGATTGTTTACGAACAGCGCCGCAATAAAAGCAGCATCAAACGCGGCAATAAAAGTGCTGATAAACAAAACAGAAAAGTCATTGATGGTTTTATTTATCTTCCTCCTGCGTACTGAAACCATTATTGTGCAGTGTGCGGGAGGAAAAGGTGACAGCGGCTGTTAAAGCGCAACTGCGCAACTATTAAAGTCGCTTCATTCTCCCATGAAATGAAGCCACACGTCACTATTTATCTTCCTCCTGAGCATTTAAAACTAATGAACACCAAACCACTGTCACTTCATTTCTTCTGCGCACTGAAGACACTGAAGTCGTCCTCTTCAGTGTCAGAGTTGAACAGCGTCAGATAATCTTCATCACATATCGTCTCACCGCGGCTGCACGTCAGCTTGCCGTTAATGAATCTATGGCATAGATTCAAATTTATAGAAAAGCCGCACCTCTGTATAAGACGCATGGTTCAAAGTATGGGAAAAAAGTAGCGGCTTATAGTCCGGAAAATACGGTATTTAGGGTGTAAAACAATATCCCTGGAACTTAATTTTGACCCTGGCCAGTGGCAGGTAGGCTTTACAAAAGTCATGTGTAAATGGGTACCTGTCACTGACAGTAGCAGTTTAGATGGAGCATCACCTGCTGTGATTTGCCAGGAGCTACAAGATAAAGCATGTAATAGTCTGATGCCATGGTGACATACAGCACCGTGATGAGGTATCATGATGAGGTCATAGTCACCATAGGAAGAAGTGCATCCCAATAATGATGATATCAATAATGTAACAATAATGTCGTTTTTTCACAGCGCCTTCATGCATCAGCAATGAAAGCTAAATTATTGTTGATGCTTACAGGCTTACATGTGTGCCACAGTCACTGTGTGCTCGCGGTCCATCTGTGTATGTAGACTTTTAAAGTAAAAGGGGGAAATCGTTGCATTTGAAGGGAGCATATAGAGGTAACAATAAATAGCCATTGACTGTCACTCCAAAGACTGATGATCGGTGAGGACACAATGTAACAACCAGTCACTGGTATCTTCACAAAACGTTGCATTTTGTGTTGGCCCTCGTGAAGGCTCACCTCCTATAGGTGGGATGACTTGGTCCAGTAGTTTCATACTAGTGCGCTTCCAGATCTTCTTGATAATTCCCCTCAGCTCCTCGTTGGCTTGCTCAAAATTACCTGACCAATGGAGAGACAAAATAAATTACTGTAATTCAAGACAATCAAAAGAGATGTATTAGGATGTTAGGACACGGTTAGTAGGATTCCTCAAAAACACATGGTTCCCCCCCCATAAGTTATCAGGGGCATTTACTTTATGTTCAGTATGTGAAATGTATCACAGTGTATTATAGTGCTGCTAATCAGTATGTAATAATGAGTACGGAACAAGTTGTTGCTGAATGCCTGTTGGTTATAATACAGTCTAAGGGACTTAAGGTAAAGCTTGAATACTCACATAATCCTGAATAAGACAATCACAATCACAGAAAAACATGAATATACAGAGATATGTAATGTTTCCCAGTCTAGAGGCAGAATAAGGGAACACACTCTCCTTCCTCTACTCTCGTACACGCAACCATCTTGTTTTGCCTGTTCCCTGCACACCCTCACACACCCTCACACACCCTCACACATCCACACCCCCCAGTTCTAAATGAATAACTTATTATATTTTATGACTTAATGAACTATTTAGTTATTAGTTAGTTATAGTCCAGATGGTGCCCTGTTGCTATTAATCTTAATTAATAAGCTTTACAGATTTTTATAATCCATAATTATCATAATATATTTGAAAATCTATTGACTAATAACCAAAATCGCTCCTGCACAAATCACGACACATTGTTACGAACACACACCTTCTGTCTTTATTTTCAGCGCCGTTCTAACCAGGGCAAACAGTGTGGCATTGAAGGTGACTGTTCCATCGCTGTTGAGAGGCATGTTCATGGAGACCAGCCTCTGTGGAAAAAACACACATACATATCAATTCATGTAAAAATGTTCATCATCTGGTTTTATAAGTTACTTACAAACAAGAAAAACCACTAAAGAGATACAATTAATCCCAAGATTGTTTCCTTTTATCTGTGAGAGTATTCACACCTCCATCACATCTCTCTTCTGTCTGTATGTCGTTATGTATTAATTTTCAGTTTAATGTTGTTAAATTTTACATAAATGACTCATTGTTCAATTCCAGATTGGATTAGGCCTTTAGAGCCAGCTTTTCTCATACATTCTTCTCTTATCTATTTTTTCATAATTTTCTATAGGCATATATACATTTTGTTTTTTGTTCTATAATTGTGTATGTCTTTTCTTGTAATCATATGTAATAGTTTAATATTTAACATGCACTGTGATCTACTGCCCTAAATGTCAAGTCAAGTCAAGTTTTTTTTTTTTTTTTTTTTAGTATGTTGGCACATTTTGGATTTAACAGCTTTATAATTTTCGAGAAAAAGTCAAAGTATTGTGTGAAAAACTAAGACTAGTCAGCGGAGTATTTACAAACGACCAACACACAGTGCTCACAGTGTTAAATCAGCTTGACACATGCATTTCATTACTAAAGCCCTGCGACATTACACGTTCATTTCATTCATTCACGTACAGGCCAAAGACGTGTCATGTAAGATGCTTCCCAATCAAAAACATTTCAATTAAAACGTACTCACACACTCACACACCTCCATTTCTATTTATTCAGTCTTTGCCTTCAGGCACTCTGTCTCTACACAACAACTGTTTATGCTGCGAACCTCAAGTTGTTTGGGATGTTCAGAGAAAATGCAATGTTTTTCTTCTTGGCAGGTGTGTGATAACCATGGGGGGAGTTCAGTTTCACCTCATTAACTAACAATTCACTACAAAAGCATGAACTCGAGGACTAAACTAGGACTCTTCATCCCTTAAATGAAGAGCATGTTACATTACATTAGGATTGCCATATGACACCAAAAATCAGGTGGTACATTTTTCTAACCTTGCAGGCAATACGATGAGGACAAAACTTGCCAAAACCCAGAGGAGGAGGTATTCTCCGTAGGAGTGTCACCACATCAAGGTGCTTAATACGCCCCCTGTAAGATGAGACATGAAGTATATGAGAATTGTTGCAGCTGAAGTTTAAATTAGTGACGGGACTCTAAACTAAACTAAAACACATGAGTTCAGAAAACTCTCTCGCTAGGGACAGAAGTGGCGGGGCTTGCTAGAGCGCTTTCGTCGTCCATCTTTGTTTGACTGGATGTTGTGTGCATCTGCTTTACTGCATCTGAATACAAAGATTCCGCTAACATGTAATTAATTAGCGTTAAATATTTTTACTTGTTAATTTCTTTCCAATTAATTAGTGGAATTTAAAGTCCTAGCCCTAGTTTAAATATTTGCCAATATTTCAAATTTACAGATGAAAAGCTGAAAGAAAAATCACACGATTGCGATCAACAAAGACATGCAAGTTAGAACATGTGGTTTGCACAGTACATATTACACACACATTAATTGCATTGAAGCAAAGTCTACATATATATTGCAAGATATTTTGCAAAAAGAATGAAGTCTCTGCAACTCTCTTTTGACAACTGTATGAAGTTCTTTGATAACTGAGTTTTGAGCGCTACATTGCTGCAGCACCCATACCCCCACCCCCCCACCCCTCGTAAAATCCATAAATTTGAAAGCGTTTGCTTTCAGATACATATTTTGGTGTGAGAAATAGGCAAAGCAGTAACAGAATCTTGATTAATTTTTGATCAGCACTGCCTAGGAATCAGAGCAAAGGCAGGCAAGCTTTGGACCGCTTTGTGAGTGTGTGCAAGTTCCTAACAAGATTTCTACAGGAACCACTAAATCTTGCGTTGTGGCTACCAGATACATACACACAAAAACACTTACGTGGCCTCAGGATCATATTCAGCCCAGATTTTCTTGAACTCATCCAAGTGCTGGGGGCCAAGGATGGACCAATCACGGGTCAAGTAGTCAAAGTTATCCATGATGACAGCCACAAACAGGTTAATAATCTGTGAAGGATAGTGGCAATATACAGTATGTGTTTATGTGTTTGTATGAGCATGACTGTGACACTGCAGTGGTTCAAGAGATATTCTAATTTACAGGAGATATAGTGTGGAAGTCCTGTAAATGATTTCTTATTTATGTGCTGCTAGTTACTTATTTCAGTTATTACAGGATGTATTTTCATAAAATTTTTAAGATTTTTTAGTGTCTATTACAGTGTTTTCCCTTTCCATTTGTTGCTTCCTTTTCTTTATGAAGACTCACCACATACACACAAAAAAGTAATTTAAAAAAAAAGCATTTTAACTCAGAAAGCAGCCTTCTTATTGCTCTTTAATGTGTGTAGAGAACATGTGAATTTGTGTTGCATTACCAGAAAGGCACAGAGCATGTAGAAACTCATGAAGTAGATGATGGCAAAGTTGGATCCGCAGGTGTACTCTTCTCCAGGCAGGTAGTCTGATTTAGGGTCACACTTCTTCCCGTACATAGACGCTAACATCACTTCATGCCATGCCTCCCCTGTTGCACATCTGCACGGCAGAGATAGGAAATATCAGACCACCAGCCTGACAATCACACTTAACAAGCCATGTTGTCACTACTTGTCCAGTCTGACATTGCTTTCTTTGTTTACTTTGGAGAAGGGATTTGATTTTGCACGATCCATTTATAAGACTATATATGACCTGCACTTAGTGCTATACCTGCAAGTTTGTGCATTTAGATTGCTGGTGCTGTTCTGCTAATGTGCTGCTTTCACTAAGAAGACTGTGTAGACATTTTCTTATTTCTCTTTTTAACACATGACTATGCAGGTCTAGTTATTTCTCGCATTTATAGCACATTGCGCATGTTTTACAGTTCTTTTTTGGTGGGGCAGACTTGGCATCTCTAGCATTTTTCTGTCCCATCTGCAGGTGCATCAGGGCCAGATTCAGTATCCCGATCACCAGGCTGGTTTGACCTATTTGGAAGCACAAACTTGCTTTTGCACCTCTGTTGCCTCCAATGTTCCATCAAGTACACTGCACTCAGCACACTCTAAATGGCAGTTTCATTATATATTACATTTCATTACGTGAAAAAAACACTGCTCCTTCACAAAAATAACAACTGCCACAGATTTTAAGTTGGCAATTTCAATGAATGAGAAATTCATTTATTTAGTTTAATCATGTAAACATAATATAAACTAAAGTTATAAAGGTGATTTTGACTCAGATTTTGACTCCATCAGTCAGGAGTCCATATATGTATCAATAATAATACAACATCCAGTTGAATAGTTCCTCAGAATACGTCAGAAATAACCAGAATTGAATCTGAAAGCATCTGACTGTGGACTGAAAGGCAAAACCAGTCAATCAATGGTGACATTAACAACCCTTCACAGGGCAAGAAGTCCATTGGTCAGATTCCGTCCTGGGTAATAAACTTCCCTTAAAAGACCCACAGCTGTCCACTCACTATTCTAACCCACTCCAGCAGGTCATAGGCCGTCACCAACAGACTGCCCGAAGCATCTTTTATTCATAGATTCATTTTTGATGTTTATGTATGTGGGAATGTATATGTAGATATACTAAATATGTGTATCTGGCATTCTCTTCAGTCTGTTGTTCTTTTTATGATTGTCCTTCATAAAGCTCATTCAGTAATAAGCTTTATTGCAAATTTTATTAGATATCGTAAACACAGAACTTATATATCTGAGGGAAGTTGTCATGACTCTTTTGTGTGTGTAAATATTTTAATACTGGAGTGACGTTTCTGAAAATATATTTCACATATTTCTAAGCCATGTTTGCTGTGAAAAGTCAGTTCACGTCTACATTCTACCACCGACCTGAATAACAGCAGCACAGCCTGTGGAAACGTCTGGAAGTTGTTGTTCCTGTTGATGTACGTACCATCTACCAATGCAATTTTACCAAATATCTGCAGACAAAACAAGACATTACTTCAATAATGGGCGGTGTGCGCGCAACTGTGTGTGTGTGTGTGTTTATACCTGCATTCCAACCACAGCATATATAAAGAACAGCATGAGAATGAGTAGAGCCACATAAGGAAGAGCCTGTAACACAACAACCAATGACACTGTTAGACAGACATGATAGCAATTCTAGGCTAAAGGCTAAAGTGAGACTACACTGTGTATATTGGGAAGTTTGAGTGCTATGTTGCTTCAGTATGCTTCGGTCTGGATTGAATATTTCGAGTATTAGGTGTTCTGTGTTCAGGCTACAACAGCGCAGGATACTTGATTTCTTAGTAATCACACAGAGAGGAAATCTAACGTATTTAACATATTATGGTGTAATAGAAAAAAACATGAAATACTTCCAATAAAGCTTGAATCTAACATTTATGTTGCTTGTCTGACAGACTCATTATAAACAGGCTTGAAGAAAGTTGCTGGATTAGCAACGATAAGACTACAAATAATCCATCATGTGACTCTGTAAAAGACAATTTCAAGTTTAAAAAAAAAGGTATCTGATGTTAGGAATAATATGTATAGCTGTGTTGCGCTCAAAATAAACTTTTATTTTTAAGCCAATACAATATTCTTAAAACTCCACGTTTCTCTGCTTCATTATCCTTCCTGAATATCACGCCAAATGCTTAAAGGTGATAACATCAACATGTGTTTTACTTAGTGCAATGACTGTGTTCATGTTACATGCGTATACATGTGTTTTATAGGACATAAATAAATACTAAATACTACCTTTTACACATTGTATCATAGTATCAGATTAAGATAAATATTTTAGATATACAGTTTATATACAGTACATCTATCTATAAAAGGCTATCAAACAAACTGAAGGTCTTCAGTCTGACTCTGGTTCATGAATGAATCCCAGCCTTGTTTCTTTCTCTCATGCAGGCCGGTGTTCAGTATGATAATGGAGTGTCGAGAGCAGCGGGTGTGTAAGTGTATAGGACTGTAGTGCTAAAACATATCAGCAGCAAGCACATACAGCTCCAATAACCCTATACGGGAAAACATCAGTTACCACCCGCAGTGCTCTAAACTAATCACAGTCTCACAGTACTAGTGTGGAGTTTAGTAACATTAATATTAATATAGTAATATTTATATAGTGCATCAATTATTGATATAGTGTCACTATTTATACAATAGTAACACCATTTAAGGTTGCTGTTGGAGCCAGAATTATGATTTTGATATAGTGCATTAATATAATAAAACATGTGTTGTTGAAATAGATTCATTATGTATGATGAGTTGAGTGTAAACACTCTCTTTTGACAATCAGCAGATTAAGGCAGTAAATGTACCAGGAGGTAAATTTAACATTAATATTTATGTCTGGCTGAATAACGGTGCTGACCTGAAGGGATTTGATGAAGGTCCACAGAAGATTCCGTATCCCCTCAGAGCGATTTAAAAGTTTCACCAGACGCATGACACGAAACAGTCTGAAGAACGTGATTGATACACTCATGTTCTCAGAGGACTTTCCAGAGAGAGAGAGAGGGAGAGAGAGAGAGAGGTAGACGGGATGTTACACAGCAAAACTTAACACAACTCTTATGCAAGAAAATGTGTAACAACTCACCGCAATTGCTTGCATGGGATCCACTGCCTGTAGAAACAAATTATCATTTTTTATTTATTTTTATTTTACTGTTACCCTCTGACAAATGGTTTTAACACACAAAACAAGTTTAGGTATGTGCATCCTCCGAGTTTTTACTTGATCTCACCTTGCTTATTGTGTTAGCATCAACACAAGCATAACCGATAGTTTCATTAATGACGAGAAGCAGAACAATACTTTTATCTCTTAGTTTAAGTTTAAAAAAAAACGATATTCAACATGCATGTAAATTGTTGTGTTCAGTCAATTAAAGGTTTAATTCATTCATGCAAAACATCTATTTTCAATTAGGGCTGGACTGTCAATTTGGAGATAAATGTAAATCCCAATGCAGTTAGACAGTAAAATCACCAGCAACTCGCCCTTATATTTGGCATTTTATGCAATATACATCTTTTCCCAGAATCTCTATAATGGAGCTGGTGACAGCAGAGTCAGCATGACACATAAAGCAATAATGGCCACAGTTAATGGAAATGCATCAGTTTGAAATAAATTGTAATTTCCCTTCAAGTGAAATCATGTGTGAAGAAAAATGACTGCGGTGCATCTGCGTCCACAGAGCCGCTTCCTGTCCCCGCTTCATTCATATGGTGGCTGTAATAACTATTAATTCTGCAGCTATTCAAAAATAGCAGTGGTTGTTTAATTATTTTGTTTGCCATAATCTATTGTAATTATAAAAATAAATATATTATTTTGACATATCTGGGGGGTGAAATTGCATTTTTTTTTTCTAGGTCGAGTGAAAGATCCAACAAAATGTAAATAATGCAAACATCCAGCCCCCCTCCCCCACACACCCTGTCTGTATCGTCCCTTACACTTGAGACGGCTTGTTAGATGGATTTTCCAATGCCTCTGGCTTTTTCAAACATCTTTGTCAGTCTAAACCATGTTCAGACGCATGTCATGCAGCGTGTGAATGCCATGCGAAATGGAAGCAAGTGGAATAGTTACAGCGCAGCCATGGAGACAGTAAAGTCCTCCAGAGGACACCAGTGCCGCCTGTGGGAGGAGACACAAATGTAAAGATGTGACGTCAGTAAAGAAAAAAGTTAACGAGCATCCAGCAGAGAAGTTGTGTATGCGAGAGAAGTGACAATGAGAGATGCAGGAAGAAAAAATGAAAACTGAGATGCAGAAAAAAGAATGGTGCCATTCATAAAAGATGGACATTATGGACTGTATTCAAAAAAAGGATTCTCTGCATGGTGAAAACATTTGAATCACATGAATAACATCTCTTTTCATAACCTTTCAGAGCTCCATGCAAAGTTTTTTTTTGTTTGTTTTTTTGCACATTCTTCCCCACATAAATGGGTATTGTATGAAGCCCCTCTGGTGACAGACGAGTAAAGAAAAGAGAAACATCAAATTTGCCCACAACATAACACTTGGGAGCAAGAACCGGCATGAGGCCATTTTTATAGTGATGCTGTATAAAATAAAATAAAATTGTCCAATAAAAACATTAGTAGCAAAAAGTCTTTAAAAACCCTTTTAGACTCAGCTGATTTAAACAATTGTAAAGCCAGGTCTGACAACACTAGTAGTTGGTTGGTGAATATGTCTTAAAGTCTTAACTCAGTTATAACAAGACGTTATCAGGGGTAGTGAGTGAAATGAGCAGGGAAGGTTTACCGGCCATAGAAGGTACGAGGTAGCAGTAATATCTGATTCTAGTCAGGGCCAGCTGGTGGGACAGTTAGTGTTGACCCAGCAGTTATGAAGTTATACACATCTCCTTTACAAGTAGATAAACATGAACAGGGACTATCGGAGCCTAATTCTATTAGAATTAACCTAATCTAAAAGTTACTGTCATTGTTGTCCCGAGCACGTCTACATGTCCACAATTTTGCTTAGTCACCAGTTGTCAACTACCAGCCTACTACTACTAGTTGACTTAAATAAAAAAGATGCACACTAAACGACTGCAGGATTTAACCATTACTTCAGCCCATTTCAGACTTTTCTGTTGAGCTTGTGGAATTTGATGTCTTACTACGCTGAAGCGCAGACATTTTCAGTTGTAATACACATGTTGATTAGAAGCACTCCAGCTGGGATGCTTCTGCTCTCCCTAAGGTGGGCGAAAGATGAATGAATTATTTTCTTTTGGAGGTGTGCTGTAAACCTGCAGAAGATACAGTGATAGTCTACAGCTTTTCATCTGACATCAGAAAGCAGGTACTTATTTCTATATTGACACATGAAGTTCAGCTGCACATATGGCTACAGGGTTACTGAGCGTTTTCCATCCTCAGCTTTTTAAATTAGATGGCCTCCATCCTTCTTAGGAAGACTCAAGTCTTTCATCAACCAACAGTGAACTGACCTTGTACTCCTTTAAGGCTTTTCTTACTGCTGACTGTCAGAAAACACTCCCTCCAACAGCTTTGTCGTTAGTATAGTTAACATTCCTGTCATTATCACACAGGGATCTGTTAAACGCAACACGCATGTGCACAGAAACATGAATAATCTGGTTAAGATTCGGACACTCTCACCTCACCAGACTTTTGTTTTAAATTATTAAAATGTATTGGCAAATCTGGATTTTATGTTTATTTAAAATGTTTTTTTCTCCTGCCTATACCTGATCACATACGGAATCAAGTATGAGCAGTTCCTGTTCTCAGGGAACCTGGATTACTTTTGATACTGAAGAAAACGAAGATTATCAGGCAATATCTGATTTTGTAACCACATAAAACCACATGACCCTAAATGCATCACATGTGAAACATTCTAAAAACCTCACATGTGATAAGTCACATGACCTGTTTGTTAGAGAAATGCCTCCTGTGCATAGCACCTATAGTGATCTATCACTACAACATCATACTGGCTCTATCTACACATGTACTGCTCAACCTCAATCATCATTAATACCACAGTCTGGTATCACTCAGGCAGGACGAGCTGTCTAATCTTACAGTTTATTTGTTACTCTTAAGAGTATTCCATCCTTTCACACAAGTTTACTGCCTTCACGGATGAGCAATGCAGTATCAGCTGGGTCAGTACCCTATTGGTTTCAAATACTTTTTTTTACTGGTCCAATCACTGGGTCCAAGTCTTGAGCTGTCTCTGTGTCTTTCAGGCTCAACTGGCCGATGGTGCTTGTAGAAGGTGAATAGAGGTATAGCACATTAGTAGCAGGTGGGCAAATTACTTTTTGTAGGTCACCTCTGAAACCACAGAAATTATTGACTCAATGTATACCTGCAAAGAATTTAGCCTGAAGGGTGGTTGAAACCTCTTGTTCCTGTGTACATGTGAAAATGTATTGTATTGTATTGTATTGTATTAGTTAATGTGTGTATCATAGATGACTATAAGAACTGTCTGTCATATCTGTGTATTGCTGATGAATGATTCTTGCTTGGAAGCAATAAAGATCAACTGAGGATCTGAAATATTGTGTCAACTGGTACTTGATCATATCATTCTTTGTCTGGCAGATGCGTGTCCTCTCTGGTGACAACTTCCCTGTTTTAATTTACACACGCTGGCTCCATGCTCACCTCCACATCAATAGCTGAGCTGGCTATTCTCGCCTTTATGCTGTGCTGTTTATTCAGCATTCATTTCCCACCGTCTTCTTCCTCGATTGTTTGTATATTTTGTTTACATTCCCAGCCTCTTTCATTTTTCTTGAGATTTCCAATGTGATGCAGGAATCTGTTTCCATTGACAATGCTGCATCACAGGCACTTTTAATATCACCTGGCTCTCTGTAAGTAAAATAACTCATCCTCTTGCTGTCCTTCCTTGTATTCTAATATACTTACAGCTGGCTCTGTATGGGCAGACAACTGAGATCACATCATTGTATGTGTGGCTCGTATACTGCAAACTTTCTGTTTTGTATATATATATTTTTTTTATTTATGTAGAAGCTGAAGCAGGCAGTAGAATTAACATGGAGGTTGTGTTTGCCTATTTGTTTCAGAATAAACAAAAGATCCCAGTATCATATGCCCAGTGTCCACTGTGTGTTTTCTATCACAACAACACAATGCAGGAACCCACCGGTTACATTTAGAAATATAATGAAAGACATAGATAGGTTTAATGCTTAGACCGAAATGTTACACTAATGTCTATTCTTTACACACAGTGGGTGTTTTGATGCCCTAATTAAAAAAAGGAAAAGAAAAGAGGGGGGGGGGGGGGGTGGGTTGTAGACATATGCAGGAAATAAATATGCCCTGTGGAGGAAATCTGATTGCACTGATCTTTTTCTAACAAACTTTAAATTGTATATAATATATGACAGAAGTGCATTAAGACAGAAACACATTCTCAGCCTAGATGACTGAACACATAGTTACTTCTTAATGGAATTTTCATAGCCAGTAGGAATACCCTTCAGCAGAACCCATTACAGACACTGTCTGAGAAATGTATGACTAAAAACATTGACTGAAATTAAAAGTGAGTTCCACTAGCTAAATCTGGACTAAAACAAAACAAAGAAAATGTAACTTAACTACAATTATCAGTAAGCGACTAAGACTAAAACTACATTTAATATTCTTGTCAAAATTTACACTGATGTGACCCGACTGCACACTGCTTTTTGCAAGACATTGAAAGCAACAAAGGTTGAAACCGCTGGTTTTATCTTTAACAATGTGTTTTATGTTAAATCCTTGTTATATTATCCACTGTGTTAAATCTGAAAAGTAATTAAAGCAGTCAAATAAATGCAGTGGAGTAGAAAGTACAACGTTACCCTCTGAAATGTAGCGGAGTGGAAGTGTGAAGTAAAACCAATATACCCAAGTAAAGTACAAGTACCTCTAAGTTTTACCTATAAAATACAGTATTTGAGTAAATGTACTTTTGTACATGTCATTTTTGACAAGTAAACATCTAAAACAGCCTTCTTCAGCATTTGCTTGTATTAAAAGACCCTCCAAGATGTCAGCTGTTCTGTTGTTTTAAGCCTGTTGTTTGCTAGCTAAATTAGATTTAGCGTTATCACAGTTAAATTTAGACTGTAAATGAACTGTGCTAACCAAGCTAGCAGCTAGCGTAGAGGTCAGCTCCACCCTCTCGACCAAATATGGTCACATATGTGTGTGACATCGCAGTAGTTACATACATTATTTTAGACATTGTTGTTTATACATTGTATTTTATACTCTGTCATTGTAAAGAAAATGTACATTTCATTTCAAGAGTCACATATCCTATTTGGGGATATACGTTTAAGGTTATAAAAGCACTTAATTAATTAATCTTAAAGGATCAGGCTGGCATTTTCCTTCTAGATTATTTCTTAGCAGTCAACGAATCTCTCAAGTACTGGATCCTACTCCTAATAATAACTAATAATGTGGCAAATAGATCTAGCTTCGTCGTATTTCCTCCTATGAATACTCTGACTTATACAAGTACACTTCTATGAATACATCAGCAGTGCAACAGTGTGGCACATTGACATGACTGACATGTTTTTAATAGCTTTCGGACGATAACCAACGTCTACAGCACGGAGGAGTAACATATATCTACGTATATGGTATTCAGAAAGAATTCTCAGCAATTCACTCTTTTTTTCACATGTTGTTATGTTGGAGCCTCATGTTAAAATCATTTAAATGCATTTTCCTACATCAATAGCCAGATCTGTGCCTCGATACAATCCTGTCTGTGAGCTCTATTTCTGTTTTTAATAAATTTGCAAAAAATGTCTAAAATTCTGTTTTTGCTTTGTCATTATGGGGTATTGAGGCTGCAACATAACAAAATGTGAAAAAAATGGAATGGTCTGAATAATTTCTGAATACACTGTATGTATATATTTAGATGTATCTCTGCACCTTAGATTTGTTCATTATAAGAAACATACCATATTTGGCTTAACTTTATAATTGATACTGCGCTTTATAATCTGGTGCGCTTTATAGCCCGAAAAATACGGTACAGAAAAATTGCTTTCCAAATCCTTTATGTCAATGCAATGCCCTGAAGGTATAATAAACCTGTGTGTTTTTAGTATTTATTTCTGTGTTTAAACTTGAGAGAGAGAGAGAGAGAGAGAGAGAGAGAGAGAGAGAAAAAAAAGGAGCAAGTCATAATACTCACATCGATTTCACTCAGCATCACATCCACAACACTTCCAATGACGATGACAAAGTCAAAGACGTTCCAGGGGTCTCCAAAATAACCCTTTGAGAAAACGAGATGAGTATGAATGTGTGTTTCTCATAGAAGTTCATGTACACAGGTTGCAAACCAGTGAATCCAAAAATCCAAAGATGGCAACAGCCCAAATGCAAACCTCGTCGTTCTCAATAAGTGATGTTATTATTAGTGACATCAGTTACTCTGACTACTTGAAAAATGACAGCAATAGAAGCCAACATATTACCATGTCAGAATATGAGACACATTCAGGCTGCTAGCTGCTAGACGGTGAAGCAAACTGTACCTGCTGATAATTGAGTTTGACTTTAAAAGTATATTTGGGAGCAGAGAAAAGACAAGAAATGCTCTGAAATTCAGAGCAATAGACAAGAGAGACAACAGCAAATACACAAGAAGAAGAAGTCGAGGAAGAAGAGGAAATATCAGCTTATTAAAGGAGAAATATTCTTGAATGTTCTTTTGAATTGTCTTGAATCCTGCTGTTCATAAAACATTAAACATTATGAACTGTATCATCAGTTTAACTGTAGTTAAGTCATATCCCTCTGATTGCCTGGCCGTGGTCTGCCTTGTCTTTCACCAGTGGACTTTAACTGGAAGCCTTCTAAAGTGCACAGGCCACTCCCTCAGGACAGGTGCTGCTTCTTCTGTGGATAATCATTCTCTCCAACGAATGGACTGCTGCGTATCTTCATACTGCATTACTCCACATGCATTCTACATTCATCCTCTCGATTCAAAAAATACCTTAAGCCCTAAGACTCATGGGGTACATTGTGTATATAGTATATATAGTATAAAATGATGGTTGATCAGTTATGGCTTCAAAACATTAATTAATTAATCACCCATGTTTGTCTTCTTCCTCTCTGCCAGCTTTACATGTATTATAACCCTCTCTGCTTTAGCATCCTATGACCCTCTAGCATTTACTACAAGCTAAACTTCTCTCTACTGTGGCTTCTAGCCTTCACTAGAACCTAAACATTCCTCTACTTTAGCATCCTATGACCCTCTAGCATTTACTACAAGCTAAACTTCTCTCTACCACAGTCTTTAACAACACTCTAGCTTTAATCACAGGCTGAATTTTCTCCACTCTCCTCTCTTTGGCCTTCGACAGCCCTCTAGCCTTTATTTCGGGCTACACACGTCTGATCTTTATGATCTTTACCCTCCTTCTCAAAACGTTCCCCTTTTATCCTAATTCCTAACCATTGTACTTCATGCACTGTGTAGGTGGTGTGTATTCATACAAAGTGCTCTTTGATTCCAGCTGATGTGTGATATATGTATATGTCTACATACCCTGAGGGATTGGAGTTTTAATGGATCATAACAGGGTTCTCCCTATCAGAGTCGTGGTAGTATAGTAGTGGTAGTTTAGTATCACTGAATAACAGTCAGCCGTCATGTTATTTATCTGGAAAATGGAATTATACAGTGAATTTTGCCTTACCTTGGCTTTGAAGGCCATGAGTTTAAGGATCATCTCCACAGTGAAGAGCACGGTGAAAATCACGTTCAGCATGTCAGACAGGTGAGTAATGTGTTCTGACTGGTTACAGTGCTGTGGGTTAAAGCAGTTACAGCTGCATACGTGTAAAGCAAGTCAGAGTGTTTGTAATTGCATGTCAGCTCTCAGTTTGGAATTGTTATAATTACAATAGGCTATTAAAATCAATATCATCTAGCAAAAGGTACCTCCAGGCTGTTATGGCATGGTCATACATACAGAATCAGTGGCAGCTCTATCTTGTAATTTACACTCAGCTCTGATTAGACACTTCTCTAGTTGAGTCTGTAGTCTACAGACTAGCATGAGTCACACACACATGCATATACTAAGAGCAGGGGTGGCGTGGAAGGTGCCAACCTGCTCATCAGGTGGAGTCTAATGTTCACTCACACCAATGGCACAGCCCCTAACCCTAACTTGCCCAACACTAATCCTGAGTAATGATATCTTTAGGTATTTTCCAGTCAGGGATTAATCATAAAACAACAGGAAAGAATTGAAATGAAACCTTCTATTTAACTAAGTTGTACGCTCTCGCTTTGATCTATCACAGTTTCACCCTCTTAAAATAATTGCCTAAGTCATTTTGGCATGTTCAGAAATTTGTCATTTAAATCTCTCACGTTCCATGGTTGACTGACCTTGCTGTTTGTATGTCAGCCATCTGTTGTCATAATCGTTTTGATTAAATATGATACATTGAACAAATGGTTCAGTTTAATGCGTTTCCTGAAAAATCAGAGGAAAAAAAAAAAAAAAAAAAAAAAAGACTTAGGCGATTATTTTAAGAAGGCGTCGATTTTTGTGTTCCGCCATGAGACAGACAGACAAAACAGACAGTGAGACGGTGTGTTATATGCATGTGTGACGTGTGTTGTTTTCATACCTGCATTCCCAGACACATGGTGTTGAGCATAATAAGGAGGAACATAAGGTACTCAAAGTAGCAGGAGGTGACGATGTACCACACCTGATACTGGTAGGGGTTTTTGGGAATATAACATCTCAGTGGTCGGGCCTTAAGAGCATACTGCACACACTGGCGCTGGAGGGGTTAAAAAAAAAAGTGCATGGTTTAGATAGAGTAAAGCAGACATGTAATAAATCTGGATTTCAGTCAGGATTGATGACGTGCCTCTATGCACGTATGACAGTTCAGTACAAGTTCTGTGGTTTGGTGGGCCTGTTATCTGCATTTGACTAAACCTTGGTGAGAACACAATCTCAGAGCTTCTTTTCCACCTGAGCATATCTCTGTTCCACAGAGTGTGAGTGACCATGATACCGGTTTCCAGTCCTTGTTTCTGACACTTTGGTTTCCCTCTTTGGCTTACAGAATCAGCTTTATTATTATTACAAGTAGGTATTGTAGGTGGTGTTGTTGAAGTGTATAGTGGTCAAAAATATACAATGGGTAGAATCTGTGTCACTGATGAAGATGTAGAAAGTCTCTGCTCCACCTCATCAGTAGCTGGAGTTCATCTAGTTTGTTGCACAGTGATTGGACGCCGGGCTGTCTGCATGAACAAAGGTGAGCACACTTATGGCCAAAATGTCAAGAAAGTTGGGGAATAAATCTCATCTTCCAAACTGTTAAAAGCTCTCACTCATCAGGTTTCCATATCCAGTGTTTTTTGGAGAGAAGATCTCTCAAGGGCTTGTCCTTTCCTGGTAGCTGACATTTTCCCAGTTGCTTTAGCATGCGTAGAAAGCGGCACAGCTCAGACATGTCTGATGGCTCATCCATGTTTTTACTGGATCTAGCATGACGCTGTCTGAGATCATGTGCCTAAGAAATTTCACTTTTTGCTTGGACATTTCTCTATATTACAGTTTATGCCTGCAGCCTCCATCTTCCTGCATGCAGTCTGGTGTTGTGCTCATCTCTCTGCTGTGTCCCCATACCAGCACATCATCAATGTGACATGTCACTTCCTCTAGGCTCTTGACAACCTCAGACATCCTCTTCTGATAGTGTTTGGGTGGAGAGGTTATCCTGAATGGCAGCTGCCCACATATGCATCAAGCTTTTTTTTTTTTAAAGAAACAGCTGCTTGCGGGCTGGCCTCCTCCATCTGGTTCACCCTCCATTGCAGCAAAATAGCACCTTCGCAGACTTTCTTAGCTCAGAGTAAACACTTCTCATTCCAGGACACCATGTCATATTATCTATCTACGCAGAGTCCAACAACAAACACAAGTTTGCAGCCACTCTGCATTACATTGAACGGAACACATGTTCCCCAAGAGACAGCTCTCTTACAGTATTACACCTCCTGTGGTTGTATGGTTCACTTAACGACCACACTGCCTAATACACTATACTACTATAATTTAATTACACCACATTGAGCAAGGCGTCTACTACAGTAAACAAACATTAGTTACTGTTGCCTCTGCTAAATAAAACTCAGCACAAACTACCTCTCATAAACGCAGTCGGTGCATTTAGAATTGTATTTTTATTCATTTCTTTATTGATGAGTACGGGTTTAATGTATATACTGAATATCTATTCACGTGTCCCTGTTTTTGACATTTTATTATTGAGAACTGATTCAACATGCAGCTACAGTTTTTTTATAGATATTTTAATTGCCTTACCATTGGTGTGTCTAAGGATATCATAATTATTATTATAATATCTAGTGCATGCAGAATAGATTTTTTTTGAGTAAGATTGAATATTTTTCAACATTGCTGATGTGACTGATTCATCACTACATTCATAGCTAACTAATGTTCTGCCTCTATCTCTGTCTCTGTTTCAGTCTCTGCCTGGCAAAGGCAAGGACAGATTCAGTTTAACCCAGGACACAATGGTGCCGTTTCATGCATTCATTATACTTTCATAATGAATGCATGAATAACAGTGTTGTCTGTCCTCCCAAAAAATGTTGTGTTTGCTTGTGCTACCATCAAATATTCAATCAGATAACACAACCTAATTGCTGACTGTTTCTTTAGAATAGCCAATTAGGTTAATCTAACACAGCAGTATATCCCTTGGCTAAATCCATTGCCACCTGAATAGCTAACTACCCTCTAATTTTCTTTCTGTCTAACTCCATCTTATATCAATGTCTGCATCTGTTGTGTGTGTCCATAAGCACCATGGAGTGCCAGTTTGTACCACATGTCTCCTCTGGTAGATGTAAAGTCACTTTGCTTTCATTGCCCCCGAGCAGACTTCTCCCCTGCAGGTCTGATGACTTCATTGCAACACACACCAAAGCTAGTGTAGATATCCCAAGGGACAACTGGAAATAGAGCATGGTGACGCAGAGGTGATTTGTGATTTGTCTAAAAGTAGAGGGAAGAGCAAGTATACAGGGATTTCGCCGGGAATACAAGGCTGCTTTCACGACTTATGTCAGACCAGTGATAGTGCCATTCCAACACATTTTCCTATCGATGGTAAAAGCACCACACTGTACTATATGAATTAAATAATATATGTTTAAATGCTAGAATTACATTAAACTGTTGTGAAATGCAACAATAGATATTTGCATTGTCGCAGGACCCTTAATTTTGAATTTACTACTATATACAATTAAAAACTACATAAAAAAAAGTTAAAACTTTTTAAAAATAAGTATGGATGTCAGAGAGTGGTCTGTGTGTGTGTGTGTGTGTGTGTGTGTGTGTGTACAGAAACTCCTTATGGGGAGAAGTGACAGCATTTAAACCTGAATTTTTTATATGGAAATGAGTCCCCTTCAACTCTAGAAAAACATGAAGTTGTCTGTCCTAATAAATTATTTCTAAATACATTATGCAATCAAAACTATATATTTAATGACTCCAATTTTGAAATAATTCATACATAAAAACAACACTTTTTGATGTGTTTTTTATGTATCCTGCTCAGTGGTCTGAACTGTTGCATATACTAAACTAAGTGGGAATTTGGGAACTGAAGTTCAGTTTCTAGTGGACTACATTTCCCAGATTCCATCCCTGTAGCATCTTCAGTTGCAGGGAGAGAGTGTGTGTGTGGAAGAAAATACCTGGTTTTTGTCCAGCTCACAGTTCTTATACTCCTGCTCTCCTTGCTCCTGAAAGGTGACGATGACGAATCCCACAAATATATTCATCATGAAGAAGGCAATAAGGATGAGGTAGATGATGAAGAAGATGGAGATGGCTACTCGGTTGTTGTACAGTGGTCCTTTATCTTCTACGTTAGAATCAATGGCTTTATATAGTAACCTAGACAACACAAAAACAGGCATGACCCATGTACGTACACACACACACAATGTACAGACAGGAAAAAATATAGCTTAAATGAAAAGATGGTGTCTTTATTGCACAACTGCAATGTGCAGAAGCTTGACAGCAGATTATTCATTTTAATGAGTCAATAAAAATCATCAAAGAATTGACACAGAACAGATCATGACTCACTTTGGCCATCCTTCAAAGGTAGAAATGGTGAAGAGAGCCAACATGCCATTGAAGATGTTGTCAAAGTTTAGTTCTGAGTTGGTCCATTCTCTCTTGTGGACTTCCATTTCATGAAGTGCTCCTTCCTGGTACTTTATATACCAACCTCTGAGTCACAAGGTGGGAAGAGAAAACAGACAGATAAGATGCAGAGCGACAGTCGAGGTAATCTTAATGAAGTCCCGATCAGGACCAGGGGCCACAGTTTTCAGCAAGTATTGTTCCTCAGTTTGGCTACAAGGGGGAGAGTATCTGGTAAAGGTTACAGTGCTATATGAAACAACTTGCTGAACAAACACGACTACGGTAATTTATTCTAGACCAGCACTATATGAAACGTGTCATTAGATAACTCTCTTTGTGGTTTGGTGCTATATAAATAAAATGGACTTAACTTAAACTTTAAACAAGAAATTTAAAACAACTCCTGTTTAAATTAAATTACCAAAAAAAAACTACAACAAAAACTAACACAAGGTGAACCCGGGGCTTTTCAGACCTTTGGAGGTCCGGGGCCCTGAGAGAGTTGTCATCTTTGATCACCTTTAACATATCCATCAAACCACATGACTGAGCCAGCTCCAGGAAGAGTCCTGGTGGTTCTAAACTTCTTCCATTTACAGATGATGGAGACCACTGAGCTCACTGGAACCTTTAAAGCAGCAGACATGTTTCTGTTCCTTTGCCAGACCTGTGCCTTGAGACAATCCTGTCTCTGAGGTCTACAGACTATTCATTCACTTCATGCTCGTTTTCTGGTCTGACTGCACTGTTACTGTGGGACCAGTTATATAAACAGGTGTTTGCCTGTCCAAATCATATCCAATTAACTGAATTTACTACAGGTGGACTCTGATTAATCCCAAGGACTTAAGGGCTTCGATTTATGCATAAGTGATTTCTTAGTTTTTCATTTTATTTCATTATTACAGTTTTTCATTATTAAATTTGCAAACATCATTATGGGTTATTATGTGTAGAATTCTGTGGGGGAAAAATATGTACCCATTTTGGAACAAGGCTGCAACATAATAAAATAATAATATTTTCTGCATGCACTGTAGGGCCGATTGTGGAGGACCTTGTGGCGCACAATCCTCAAGGTGCAGACACACAGAATCCGGCTAAGACGCATCTGGACACAACCGAATCACCGATCGCTCCTGCGAGTTGGACAGTGTTTGGATTTTGCGCTGCCACTTTCCAACATGGCAACTGTGTCACAAACCTTCTCATTTTATAGCTAAACAGTATGTTTCTAAAAACATTGTACAGATAAAATAGGCAATGCAGTAACAGAATCTTGATTCATATTTGACCAGCACTGCCTAGTTTGATAGTCTGATCAGAGTTACGTAAGCAAGTCGTGGTGCACAAGACGGACCTCATTTGCATAAAAGTGAGGCTGAGTCGTGATTATGCAAATTCAGATACGGTACTCGGTCCGTCAACTCACCATGTTATATCCATCATGCACTGAGTGGCCGGATCTCCTGTTCTCCATAGGAAATGAATAGGACCCGTCGACTTGACATCTGTCACCGGATTTGGTGTGTCTGTACTTTCACAGAATTCTGTTGCTGAATTCTGACACGTCAAACCATTGACATTGATATGAAAGAAAAGAAAGAGGTCTAGACTACTAGAGTACACTAGTAGTGTAGACATCACCACTGCACTAACAAACACAGCGGTGCTTACTTGCATGTTTCCTCTGTCATTTTGTCAGGATCTGTGCAGGCATAGAACTTGCCCTGGTAAGAAAACAAAAAGTTTTTGTCTTTAGCAAATGCCAGACCCACACATGTTATGGTAGATTGTCATATACAGTGGCGAGCAACAGTATGCCATTTTATTGTCACCTTGAAAAGTTGGACTCCAATACAGGCGAACATGAAGTCAAGTAGCATGGTGACCAGTACAATGTTTCCAATGGTCTTGACAGCAACAAACACACACTGGACCACATGCTACAAAAGAATGGAATATTACAAACTGATAATGAATCAGGACATCTTTTAAAACTGGAATTCTGTAAGTTAGACGTTTTATACCTTGAGTCCTTTGGCTCTGTTGATGGCCCTTAGGGGCCGGAGTACCCTCAACACCCTGAGGATCTTTACCACAGAGATGGCACTGGATCTAAATAACACAAACACAGAAAAATAGCATTTACTAGTGAATAACTGATTGTTCTGTAGCAAAATAGTATATAGTCTATGGGTGTAATGGTCTGCTTTATAAAATCTAGGAACCAACAACAGATGAAGAATATATTCATCATATACAAATGATGACGTAAATGTCTAGACTCCACTTACTCCATGCCCATTGAGAGGAGCGATACACTGACCACCAGAAGATCCAAGATGTTGAAAGAGTTCCGACAGAAAGACCCTTTGTGAAGGATGGCGCCATACGTTGTCATCTGAAAAGGTTATCATTATGAACAGCACAATGACATTAAAGAACAAGTTCTTGCTATAAGTGTTTTGTTGTGTTACAGCCTTATTTTAGCCAAAACTGATTCAATTCATCTTTTTCTACACACAGTGCCCCATAATGACAGCATGAAAAAAGTTGCATATTCATTAGATATAAAGAAAAGTGCTATACTAATATGCCACTTCTGTTTAGTGCTTTATAATATATGGCAGCATTCACCCATTCACATACACATGCATATACTGATGGCAGAGGCTGGCATGCAAGACACTCAACAGAAAGATCTAATCATTCATACACCAATATCACAGTCACTGGGAGCAATTTGGGATGTTTTTGGGTGTCTTGCACAATTTGGGTGTCTTGCACAAGGACACCCGCTCTACGTCTGAGCCATAGCTGCAACATAAAATAATAATATACTAAAAAAATAATACTAATACAGATAGTAAAAAAACAGAAATCAAAGGCAGGACATTAAAAGGAAACAATCCAATAAAACAACATACCAAGAAGTAAAATAATCTAAAATACATAAATAAATAGACACAGTTGAATTAAAAGGCTAAAAAGCTAGGCCTTGAGTCTGCTGTTCCAGAGATGTGGACCGTAGTAATAAAAGGATGCCTCACTGTGGTGTTGTTCTAACTTTAGGGATTATTAAAATGATAATCCAGTAGACCAGAAAGTAGAGCACTACAATAGTAAATCTTGCAGGTAATAAAGATATGCATTAGTGTCTCTATGTTCAGACTTTGGAGTCTAAAAGAATCAAGTTATCTACTGTATTAAAGGCTGCACCTGAATCAAGTACAAATACTGAAAGTTTTTTGTTTTTTTTCATAACCATATTTGACCTGAAGTTGTTTACTAATTTAACAAATCTCACCACGCAGCACTATAAGTCAAGACAAAAAGAGCAGTAATTAAACAGCCCGTTATATTTTAACACAACTTCACCTTTCTGTTTCCCTGTGTCACAGCTGTGGCTGTGCCTCCCTCTTTTGTCTCCCCCCTTCTCCCTTGTGTTTCCCTGTCTCTCCCCGTGTTTGTTTGTCCGTGTGCTGGCGTGGGCGTGGCCACCTTGTCACTCACTCTCAGCTCCTGGATTCCTCCACACCTGCCATCCATCAGCTCAACTCTCTCAGCTTCCACACCTGCCATCCATCAGCTCATCCCCTCTGCAGTATATCAGCACTGGCTTTTCCACCACTCCGGTGCCAGATTGTCACCGCATCGTGGTAGAGCAACTAGGCTTCTCTTTAGACTTTGAACATTGTGATTTAACTGAGTATTGACTTCTATTTCTGTCTCCAGACTCCAGCTCTTCGTCCTCCTCACCACCAGGCTTCTGCACCTGTCCGCCCCAGCCTAAACCCCTCGACGGCCTCTCCCTACCTCGTCCCCGGCTCAAGCTTCCCCCCGTGAACTCCCCTGCTCCAGCTGCCTTCCTGAGGCCCGTGGCACCCCTCAGCCCCCTTTTCCCGTGCTCTAATAAACGGCTGCTTATTTAGCAAAACTCCGCTCCTCTGCGTTTTTGGGTCCACTACCAGCGAGCCATCACAGTACAATCTGGCCTTACCATGGACCCAGCAGATGGAGATTCTCTTCGTGAAGCCCTCACCACCCAAGGGAGATTGCTTGGAAAGCATGACCAATTACTTTCCAATGTCATGAGCTCGTTGCAGGACTTAAGTGCCAGTGTGGCCCAAATTGCATCTCAACTGTCCACCCAGACTCCCCCAGATGAAATCCCAGCAGCAGTGAGTAGCCATACTTCCCCTCTGACTCAAACACCCCACCCCCCTGCAGCCAAGGAACCTTTTGTTCCACCTCCGGATCATTATTCGGGCGATTTGGGTTCCTGTGGCCGTTTTCTTTTACAGTGCTCTCTAGTTTTCGATCAGCAACCATCAAGCTACCCGTCTGATCGCTCACGTATTGCATATATTGTTAATTTACTTAGAGGAAGAGCAGGTCAGTGGGCTACTGCATTGTGGGAGGGAGGTTCTAGTGTCCTGGGGTCATATGATTGCTTCATAGCTGAGCTTCGCAGAGTTTTTGATCATCCTATTCAGGGTCGGGAGGCTGAGAAACGTTTATTGTCCCTACGTCAGGGTTCCGCTTCAGTTGCTGATTATTCTATTGACTTCCGCATCCTAGCTGCAGAGAGTGGGTGGGACGGCAGGGCGCTACGAGCTGTTTTTGTTAAGGGGCTTTCGGGCGATATTAAGGATGAACTAGCAACTCGCGACGAACCCGATTCATTGGATGAGTTAATATCACTGGCCATCAAGATTGATAACCGACAGAGGGAGAGGAATAGAGAAAGGACCGGCAGGCCCCAACCCACAGCCAGTTCCCCTCCCCCACCACCCCAATTTCAGTCCCACTTCATCTCTCCAGCCAGCACTTGTGGAGCCCTGTCTGGCTCAGAGGAGGAGCCCATGCAGGTTGGACGGGCTCGTCTGACACCTGAGGAACGCCAGCGACGGATGCAAGCTAGACTCTGCCTCTACTGCGGCCAGACGGGGCACTTCCTTGCCTCTTGTCCCCATCGGCCAAAAGGAGAGGCTCGTTCAGTAGCAGTGGGGGTTCTGTCGCGCCAAACTCCTTCCCCTCCAAGCCCCCGACCCGGAATGCAGCTCGATGCCACCTTGTGTTGGAATCAGATGTCCCTGCCCCTACTCGCCTTGCTTGACTCCGGTGCAGATGAAAGTTTCATGGATACCACTCTGGCTGCTCAGATGGGCATCACCAGTGAGCCCCTGGATGTTCCCCTGAAGGCTAACGCTCTCAACGGCCACCTCCTTGCCCATGTGACACACCGTACCAAACCCGTACCCCTCATCTTGTCTGGTAATCATCGTGAGTGTATCCAGTTCCATCTAATATCCTCCCCTAGTGCTCCCATCGTCTTAGGCCTCCCCTGGCTCCGTAAACACAATCCCCATATCGACTGGTCAGCTGGTAAATTGGTAAGCTGGAGCCCCTTTTGCCATTCAACCTGCTTGCAGTCTGCCCTTGCGCCAGCTGAGGCCACTGTTTCCCCTTCTACCCTGGAACCCCCAGATCTGTCAGCCGTCCCAGCTGTCTATCCTGATTTGGGTGAGGTTTTCAGCAAACAGCGTGCCCTCTCCCGCCAGTTTTCCTCTGAGGAGGCACCCTCCACCCCAGACACCATCCTTCCTGCTTCCTGTGTGGTGGCAGCAGTTACGTGGGATATTGAGTCCATCGTCAGGGATGCCCAACAAGCACAGCCAGACCCAGGTAATGGGCCCCCCAACCGTCTCTTTGTGCCTGACTCAGCCCGCTCCCAGGTCCTCCAGTGGGGGCACACTTCCCGAATTGCCTGTCACCCTGGGACTGCCCGTACCCTCTCCCTCCTTAAACGGCACTTCTGGTGGCCTTCAATGGACTCTGACACTCGTGCTTTTGTCTCTGCCTGTACTGTGTGTGCCCGTGCCAAAGCTACTCTACAATCACCTCCATTTCCAGCCACAGAGAATGACACCTCAGTCCCTTTAGTTCTAGCCTACCTTCGCCGTTGCCGTAGGGTCCGGAGGGATGCTCGTGCTGCCTTGCTCCGTATTGCTGACCGCCATAGAACACCAGCCCCTGTCTACAAACCAGGTCAGGAAGTTTGGCTTTCTTCCAGAGATCCCCCTTTGCGAACCTCCTCCAAGAAGCTCACACCCCGTTATGTTGGCCCGTATACGTTGAAGCCTGTCTCCACTTGCCCACTGTCTCCTCCAACTGTGGCCCCGCCGCCCCCCCGCATCATTGATTACCTTCCAGCCTACACTGTCCGGCGGTTGTTGGATGTCCGCCGTCGAGGCCGCGGCTTCCAGTATTTAGTTGACTGGGAGGGCTATGGGCCCGAAGAGCGTTGCTGGGTTCCTCGGTGGGCTATCTTGGATCAGTCCCTGGTCCGGGACTTTCATCGGGACCACCCTACCAAGCCCGGCGGGTCGCCTGGAGGCGCCCGTTGAGGGGGGGGTACTGTCACAGCTGTGGCTGTGCCTCCCTCTTTTGTCTCCCCCCTTCTCCCTTGTGTTTCCCTGTCTCTCCCCGTGTTTGTTTGTCCGTGTGCTGGCGTGGGCGTGGCCACCTTGTCACTCACTCTCAGCTCCTGGATTCCTCCACACCTGCCATCCATCAGCTCAACTCTCTCAGCTTCCACACCTGCCATCCATCAGCTCATCCCCTCTGCAGTATATCAGCACTGGCTTTTCCACCACTCCGGTGCCAGATTGTCACCGCATCGTGGTAGAGCAACTAGGCTTCTCTTTAGACTTTGAACATTGTGATTTAACTGAGTATTGACTTCTATTTCTGTCTCCAGACTCCAGCTCTTCGTCCTCCTCACCACCAGGCTTCTGCACCTGTCCGCCCCAGCCTAAACCCCTCGACGGCCTCTCCCTACCTCGTCCCCGGCTCAAGCTTCCCCCCGTGAACTCCCCTGCTCCAGCTGCCTTCCTGAGGCCCGTGGCACCCCTCAGCCCCCTTTTCCCGTGCTCTAATAAACGGCTGCTTATTTAGCAAAACTCCGCTCCTCTGCGTTTTTGGGTCCACTACCAGCGAGCCATCACACCCTGCTTATTTTCTGAACTTGTCAACGCTGTAGAATGAATACACACTTGTGTCTTCTCCTAACTAAACCTAACTAATATTCTAAATAGCAATCTCTACTTCATAACCAAGCAGAAAACAATCTTTATAAAAATATATCTGACATATTGGATAGCTGAAGCCTACTGACTTTCACTGCTCCTTCTCCATACAAATATATAGTAATGTTGGATATCTCTGGCTGTGCAAGTGTGACAACAGAAAAAACATGTTTTTATGTGCAGTGTTTTGAGTTTCAGTGGTTTGTTTGGAGGGTGAACTAAGACTTCATTACATTATAATATCCAGGTAAGAAATCAAACACAGTGTCCAAAAAGGCATCACTAGAATTATAGTCCATAGAACTCTATTCTGTAACTTTAGAGTAATAAACCAAAAGAATAGGTTAAGTTCTGTTGGGTTGAAATCTTGTGTGAAGTGTGAAGGCCATATATCACCACATAATTTTCATAAACAAATCACTCAGTGAGCCCCAGTGGAAGCATTTGGATACACTATGTTTCTTCACTTGAATATTCTTTAATATGTCACCTATCTGTATGAACAATGTTAATTGTGGTGCATGTTATTACCTTGAGCACAATCTCTGCTGTGAACACCGAAGTGAAGACTATGTCAGCATAGGCCAACACCTGAAATGTCACAATATTTGTTGTAATATATATATATATAGATATATATATTAGTGGTGGGCATGGATTAATTTTTTTTAATCTAGATTAATCTCACTGAAATCTTGAAATTAATCTAGATTAAAATGGCTCGTTCAGAATGTGAAATACCTAAGTACTGACTAAAAGTAAGTCTTTGAGAACGGGTTTCTTAAGCCAGGTGATGCATTAGAACAGGAGCCAAAATGCATCACTGACTGCTTATAGCAAAGGGATGCTTTGCGTTCAGGTGGTATTTGAGACTGGAAGAACTCCTACAGTAAACCAATTCTGCATTGCATAAGGTGAACACAACCTTAGTCTTGTTGATGCCACCATCAGGAAGCTTCTTAAAAATGAATTTTCCCTGAAGCAAGTCTTGAGGCTTCGTGGCTGCATCCATGATAGACTATCACGTTTGGTGTGGTAGTTCGGTAATTCACAAGCGCGTAGAGGTTCAAAAACTAGTTCTCGGCCCCTACAGGGCAATATGTATACATCCGCGCTAAAATATCACGGTGAAAGTCATCAGTTTGCTTATTATAGGACCCAGCTCCAAACCCAATTTTGATAATAGATCAACGTCGGTATTTTTTATATCGCTCGATAAGAGTCTCACATTATCGCAGCGCGTTAACGCCGTTAACGGCCCACCACTAATATATATACACACTTATGCTGAAAATGACAATGTGTGATTTTCAATTGCAGTGTAATTCTTCAATTTATATTTATATTACAATGGGACAGGTACGTCACCTGGTTCCTGAAGGACATGGGGTCGATTGGATCCTCAGCAGCTAAAGAAATAGATGACAGCAGGATGAAGAGGAGGATGATGTTGGTGAAAGTAGTTGCATTGATTATACGATGGCAGAGTTTCCGGAACCTGAAATGATACAGTACAAGTAAAATCAAAACAACTAAACCAGGAACTACAGGATATGTGACTGTAGTAAATCGCTGCATAGAACGCAAACATAGACTACGCAAACATAGACTACGCAAACATAGACTACACCAGAGTGTAAATTTAGTTTCTGAGCCATAGTTCTTTCTGATTTCCTGGTAACTATCAGGTCAATGCTGAGTGGTCATACACAATCTATAGACTACAACCTGTTTACGGCTTCATTCACACAATAAAGAGCACTTGGCGTCACTAGTATTGTTGTTGGCTTTCCGTCCAGTCTAAAATGAGTTAGATAAAGAAGATAAAAGAACAAGCTGAGAGCACAAGCAAAGAGAAAATAAGTGAAGAAAAAAAGATGATTTGCTTTTTGTTTCATTGCAGTTACATTCTAAGGCATGATAAACCATATGACATAATGTCTCTACTTTTGAGACTGATGTGTTTTCAGTCTTCTTTTCTACCTCATGGTGACTCTCCATCCATTCATTACACACATTCATACATCAGAGTTGCAGTGTGGTGATGTGACATTGACTCATTCCCACGAGCCTACGTCTGAGTTACACTGTAAGACGCCACAGAACTGAAAGGAGCTTAGAACCAGCTGCTGGATAAGAGAGTGAGACAGGTCCGTTTCACCACTGATGCACTGAAGGACAAGGTTGATCATTCTTGGAGAAATTCTTTGAGTTCATTGAAAAAGCGCAAGGCGTTCCAAGCATCTTGGAGAACTGTTCGCAGTTCTTCTGTGGATTTAGGCTGTTTCAGTTGCTTCTGTCTCCTTCTGTGATCCCAGACTGACTCAATGATGTTGAGATCAGGCTCTCTGGGGCCAAACCATCTGTTGCAAATGTTCTTGTTTCTGAACATAGTTCTTTATGAAATTTGGGACAGATCAGACACCTCCCTAATGTTATAGCGTGATGGAACTGAACATCTAAAGCGCCTAAAAGAAACTAAACCAAAATACTTAAAGGATGTTTTTATTTGTTCATTCATTCATTAATTCATCTGTCTCAAAGAAAAGTCAAAAGAAGTCAGTCGAGTCAAAGAAACAGCATACATATTTTTACACTCATCTCCTGGTGTTTGCCCTTTTACAGGCTAATATCAGATTAGACCTGCTCTCTTGAAGGCAAAGTACTAATTATTATTATAAATAGGATTAAGATTATTATAATTATTATTTTTTTTATTTTAATTTATTTTGTTCACTATATTTGCAATACTCTAAACATCAACATGAGCATCATACTTGTTCTGAGGTCCAAAGATAAAAAATGAGCTGGCTTCTGGCATCGGCACTGCTTCCTCCTTCAACTGGAGATCTGCCATTGGACGAGGTCTGGGGCTTTCTGGGATCTCAGGGTCCTCTTCTTCATCATCACCTAGTCAAAAGAGGAGGTAATAATTAGCAAAAGACAATTACAATATATGATTAACAATATGTTATGGAGGCACTGGAGTTTACCGGGAAAGTCAGCTGGAGGGAAAGGGTCTTTGATCTCGTTCACGTTCGACTCAAACTCGTCAATTTTGAGCTGCAGATTAGAAAATGTTGTTTAAAGGAATGGAAGAGTAAAAGAAATATGGTTTTATTTATGCAGTTAATGAATGCTGCCTTACCTTGGCAGTAGTAGGGATGCCTTCTACACCCTTGGCCCTCTGCTCAGCCAACTTCTTTGCCAGATTAGCTTTCTCCTCCGATGCCTTGTCAGGCATGTTGGCCCTGTAAATCAATTCAACTAGTTTGTTGCTTGAATTGTGGAAGAAAAAAATTCAGTATTTTACAACTTGAAACAGACGTTAAAAAGGGGGGTTCGTCTTCTAATCAGGGTCAGGGGTTGGCCAATCAGGGTAGACCTTATATTCAGGCCAATAGGGTATAAATCAACACATAGTCTGCTAAAGAGTCTCTATCTGCTTGCATGTCTCTATTATACTAATATAATAAATGAATGGAGAACTCCTCCCTTCATCCCAACACCAAAAACCTGCTGTAGTAATAATGCTACTAATAACTATGTTATTACTATGCATTACTATTTACTGAGTGGTTTTGATCATTTTGTCATTCGGTCCATGAGTGGCCAGGGTCATTCTGAGTACCGTTTCCCACTTCTTAGTGGCAGTGCTGCAATGTGTAAGCTCAAATCAAAGCTGATTTCTTACGATTCGATTTAACCCTTTAGAGAGAATTTGTATACAAAAGAAATGACTCACACCATTTTCAGGAGAAAGGGGGTTTTCATTATACAACATTTTTACTAAAACGACAATACATAAAATGTTTTTTTTTTTGTTTGTTTGTTTGTTTGTTTGTTTTAATAAGTAATGGTGAGTATTTTGGCCCAAAATAAAATGTGATTATCATTGCTTATATTTAGGATGAACATGATTACTGCTGACCTCCAAGCCCCCCCCCCCCCCCCCCCCCCTACCCTCACCACCCACCCGGGGAGGCTCGGGGGACACCTCTACTACCCTCATCATTAACACCGGATCACCTCAGCGCTGCATTTTTTTGCTGACAACACAGTGGGCCTGATCACAGATAACAATGTAAACCTGAAAAGAGAGTTGAAAGGACCGGGTGGATATATTTCACTGTGACTGTAGAGTTTAAATTTTCATAACCACAACAGCAGGTATAACAGTTCCACAATGTATTGCTTCAGCACAGCCAATACTGTCACGAGTATCTTTTTTTTGTTCCACCAGCAAAAAAAAAAAACAGCATTTGAAAGATGCATCTCCACAGCTTTAATAGGCACGTTTTCACCAGCAGTCATTGCAAGAAATCTATTCATTTCACGATCGGCCGATAAAGTCAACATAAATACAGGTTAATGGGATCAGCTGTGTGTTATATTGACATTTAATATGATTCTCGGTTTGTCGTGGAAGAATTTGACTGGCCACAATAGTCACTTTGTGATATAATGTCAACCTGTGCTGCTATTCATAATGGTGCTCGACATTGCAAGTCAATATACATATATATAAATATATATATATATATATATATATATATGGGCTTTTATTAGCTACTTTTTGTACTTCTCTGACCTGTGTAGGAAGACTTACCTGAGTGCTTTCTTGCGTTTTATTTCCTCTGCTTTCTCCTTCTGTGCTAAAGTCAGAGACTCAGCCTCTGCCAAATTATCAACAGCAATGGCCAGGAAGACATTTAGAAGGATGACTGAATGGCGGAAGGGTCAAAGATCGCAACAGTGACTGAATTACAACATCAAAACACACAAACACACACACACACACACACACGTTCTTTAAGGATACAATTTCCACATACAAATAGGATGATGAAGTAGATGCTGACGAGGATGCCAGGCATGCTGGGTCCTCCATGAGCCATGATGCCATCGTACATGACAGCATTCCAGTCTTCACCTGTCAGGATCTCAAACATATGATACACACACCATTATTAAGTTTAAATGATGTTCTGACAACCTCAATGTTCCTAAACATAGCAACACGGTAATCTCTAACAATAAAATAGTTATGTTTGTTTTTGGGAATTCACACTTTTTCATCAATTCATGATTCATTGTTTCTGAATACCCAAGGACCTATTATCACCAGAACCTAACTACTATGGAGAGGGAAGTACAAATGTAGAAACTGTAACAATACAGAACGTGGCTTTGTTACAAGATTGCAAAATGTATTAAAAACAGATGCAGAATATGAACTTCGATTGAATAATGAGGCTGAATGTGACGGAGTTGTAACGTGCCTGCAGCAGGGGCGACAGGAGTGTACTGTTCCATCAGGCACGCATGACATGACAACTAAAGACGTGTCTGAAATGCCTTCAGCGTAGACTCAAGTTTGAGTGCTTCAAATAGCCCGCAGATAACTCGGGTACATTTCTTTCTGAACAGTCAATGCCACAAATAAACTCCTCCTCTTCTTCTTGTACCTGGAAAACAGTGATGAGGGCCTGAGGGAAGCTGTCAAAGGTGCTGCGAGGTTTGGGTTGGTTGGGAAAGTTAAACTTCCCTCCAAACACCTGCATACCCAGCAGGGAGAAGATGACAATGAAGAGGAAGAGGAGAAGCAGCAAGCAGGCGATGGAACGGACCGAGTTCAAGAGGGAAGCTACCAGATTACTGAGAGATGTCCAGTATCTAGGAAACACAAAATCAATTGATTCCAAGTAGCTGTATTTAATCATGAAATCAGTTTTAATCAATTTAAAATATAACAAATGTAAATTAACATAATGAGGGCGACTACACAAGCAGTTTGTGTTATTGGTGGCTAAATCCCACTTCTCAATCAGGAAACAAGTCATAGTTCTGTGTTTTTAATAGCTGCTAAATAAATGGTTATTACAGCCACCGAATCAAGCACCGACAGCTCAGTTCATCATCTTACAGTCACAGCGTCAAATAAAAAGCAATATAAAAGCTACTACTCAAACGGAAGCTATCTGTTATCTTACCTGCTGACTTTGAGCAGGCGCAGCAGACGTATGCAGCGCAGCACAGAGATGCCCATGACTGACATGACATCCAAATGGACGAGGATGAGCTCCATGATGCCAGTGGATACCACAAAGCAGTCAAAGCGGTTGAAGAGGGACATGAAGTAAGAAGGCAAGCCCAGAGCATACATCTTCATGAACATCTCCAGGGCAAACATAGACAGCAGTAGCTTGTTGGCATTGTCTGTTGATGGTGGATCAACAAGAAGCCCAGAGACAGAATGAGATTCAAAAAAACAGAGCGCAAGTCAGTAGTTGTAGAAGATTGTGCAGCACTATGGTAAATAAGGATTTTGAATATTAAATCATTTATTATTCAAAATCCATATTTATTTACCATAGTGATAATTATAATTTATCACATAAAATGATTTGTTACCTTTGAATACATTTATACAGTGAAACATTTACATTCTATACAGAATAAAACAATGCAACTTCTTATTAGAACCAACAATCAAAATGTAAAGCTATGAAAAATAAAAGCACATTAGTGTTAGATGTTGGTTCAATAGCATTCTATCACATCCAATGTCTTATTGAATTGATTTGATTGATTTGGAATTGATTTCTATTGTAGAACACCTCGTCTGTTGGCTTATAAACATCTATGAATGTTTATTAAGTTACAATGTGTGTATAGTGTTGTCTCTTTTGTTCTCACTAAAAGAAACCAGATTAATGTAAAGTGTCGCATACTAAACAGAAGGTGAAGTACATGTAGGTGTGTGTGTGTGTGTGTGATGCACTGACCTTGCCAGTTTGAGAGTCTCTGAGACTGCTTGTGGTGTTCCGTAGCGATGGCCAGCGTATTGAAGAAGACGAGCATGATCACCCACCAGTAGAACAGTTTGGACTTGACATACACTCTGCATTTACGGCGCAACCAGCGATTCCACTTACGAGCCAGCTTACTTCACAAAAGAAAAAAGAAGGACACGTTGAATTCAGAGAACTGGCGAGTCTTCAGTGGCGTTTAGTGACATTAAGTAAGATAGTATGACTTTTTAATAACTTTGATAGGGGGCTGAAAGATCATAGAAAGGAAATGTGATGCAAACTTACATTTACAAGTGCACTTTCACAATAGTCTGACCTGTCACATATTTGAGAGGTTGCAATACAGTAAGTGTAACTTCTAGTATGAAAGTCATATTCACAAAACATCGTAAGACTAAAAGCAGATTCTAAATGACCGAGTTACCCCTGAAAATAAGCCAGTTTTAACTTTAAGACTTGTATGTTAGAGTTAGTCCAGAGGATTAAATCACTAAAAGCTGCTCACAAGGTGCAGGTAAAGCACACCTTCGATTCAGGACTTTTGAAATAATCACAGATGATGAATTAAAAAATTATATTTTAGGTTGAGTTAATAAGGATTCTGTCTTGACGTGTTGATATGTTGGTGTTCTTGTGTCTCGTGACTTCCTGGTTTATTTTGAAATTTACCCATCCTCTCATTTCTCAGCCATAGTCAAAGTGTCTTTATTCCTAGGTTGTTTCCTGCCTTGAAAGAGCGATTTCAGTTTCTTAGTCTTGCTTTTGTTCCATTATTGACTAGCAATAGTTAAATTGTTTTATGTTTCATAGTCTTTCCATAGAGTTTTTCCTTGTTAGGAGTGTTTTTTGCTGTGACACCTCAGCTCTTGAGTCCTGACTGAGTTCTGGCCTGACAGATTCAATCAGTTAAGCTTGCATATAACTGAATTCATGAACGTAAATAAACTAGAATCTTCCAAAAAGCAATTTAAAGATGCCATGAGCAGTACTGACTAGTAATAGATGATCAGTTGCATTGTGTCCATTTTGCTGACACTTCCTGTGTCTGATCCTCCATTTTCCATGGGAAGCAGGCCTGATGAAAATACAAACACACACACACACACACAAACATCTCTTTAATTATTTATTCAACAAAATGTCACATGTCACTGTGTATTAAGTAATCAATTACACTGATTCTAATATAATATATTGAGTTTTGGACTGATAAAGTGGACACAATTGATTGAATGACAGTCAACACCTGAGCATTTGACATTTTATGGACTATTCAACTAATTTAAAAAAATGCAGACATTCATTAAATGAGACTTTTTGGTCTGTTGCAATATTTCAAGTGCTCATATTGGTTTATCCATGTGTATCTTTTATTACAATTTTGTTCCTTGTCGACCTTGAGGAAATCTCCACTGACGGCATCACAAAGCATTGCATCATGTAATGACACCTGTAGCTCCATACAGACAGACCTCCACACCCATTTCCCTTCAGGCATGATCACTCAGCAGACAAGGAGAATGGACTTGCTCCAGAGGTCACGAGCAGTTATGAGTCTAGAGTTTTCATATACGTTCACATTTTATCACTTTCTTTACAAGGTTTCCAGATGCAATGACATTTTTCAAGTTTAAGTACAAGTCCAATAAAATGTCCAAGCACCATAACATACATGCAAAATGCATTAAGGCAAATTTAAAATATGAAGACCTCAAAAAAAGAGGAAAAAGAAAAACAAACTTTAAAAAATCTGGGAAAATTGAAAAAATATAAGTCCCAATAAGTAAAATAGTCCCACAAAAGAAAAAAAGATCAAAGGGGTATGTGTAGTATGATTATATGTATAATGGATGAGGAAGGATATACGTATCATCACTTTCATCAGTGAGGACCTCACCTGGTCTCACAATGCACAGCAGAGCCTTAAAAAGGCCCAGCAGGGACTGTACTTCCTGAGAAGGCTGAGGAAATTTGGTATGCCATCCTAGATTCTCAGCACCTTCTACAGGTGTACGGTCGAGAGCATCCTTACCAGCTCCATCACAGTCTGGTACGGAAACTGCACCGCCCAGGACAGGAAGGCTCTCCAGCAGGTTATCAAAACTGCACAGTCCATCACTGGAGCAACCTTCCCCTCACTTCAGGACATTTACTCCACCAGGACCATCCGGAGAGCACACAACATCATCAAAGACAACACACATCCACAACACAGACTCTTCACGCTGCTGCCATCAGGCAGACGCTACCGGAGCCTGAGATCTAGGACCACGAGGCTGTCAAACAGCTTCTACCCACAGGCCATCAGACTGTTGAACAGCTCCCTCATTAAAAACTGATTTACATTTACACATCACCCCCACTTCCCATGGGCCCACCACCCATGGGAGGGGTCTAACGGTGCGAAGAGAGATGTGCGGCAGTCGGAGGCGGAGACCCTGGCGGTGCGACTCCCGGTTGCAGAAGCTGGTTCTGGCAGAAGTGGCTGGGGAGAGGGAAGTCTGGGCTTCCCTGCTGAAGCTGCTGCCCCCGCGACCCGACCACGGATAAGCGGAAGAAGACGAAACGAAACGAAACGAAACATCACCCCCACACCCCACTTACCCTCACACACCTTCACACCTCAGCCACCCCTACATACACTACTGCTGCTACCTGGTTGAATGTGCATTACTGCTGAATCTGTGCAATAATAATAATTAAGCGTTAAAGTTTACATGTACATACTCATATATATTTATATACATATGTCTCTATCTGTATATGTTTGTCTAATCTGTATATTTTTGTGTTCAAACTTTATTTGTATTTATTTCTGTGATTTCTAGTGAATGTTTGTGTGGTTTAAGTTAATGTCTGTGTGGTATTTGTGTTGTCAGGGAGGATGCAAAGTAAGAATTTCATTGTTCAGTGTGACTGTTTGTCTTACTAGGCATATGACAAATAAAAAATCTTGAATCTTGAATCTTGTATGGCTATGTGTGATGTATATATAAATGTAAGGGATGTACTGTAGATAGTCTGTGATGGTATGACATGAGTTTCTGAATTCCTTTATTCCATTAGAGTCATTGAAGGACTTCACCTCTTTATAAATATGGTCTTAAAAGTTCTGTACTGTTGTATTGGATTGAGCTGTAATCCTTGCGTGTCATAAGAAAATGTCTCAGTTGTAAATATATAATAAAAAATAAATAAATAAATAAAAACCCACCAGTCCTTGGGAATCTGAACTGATGTCTTATTAGTTCAAATGATTTCCACTCATTATTGTGAAAGATGTGCTGCAAATAAATGTGTCCACATATGAAACACACTGATACTCGCTCTGCGATCCTGTTAATGGAGATATGCAACCAACTATTCCACTCTCCCAAATAAGCAAAACATTAAAATACCAATCTGTAGAGCTGGGGCTGGATGTATGCAGAACTGACCATATGCTCTTGGGAGAGCCCTCATATTGTTTTGTATATTCTGTGTAAACTAGTGAACGATAGACAGGCACTTTCCAAATGTCTTCATGTCTTTAGTCTGGTCATGAACAGATTTTCAGTGAATTTACAAACATGCAAACTTGTATTAGCTAAACAAAAAAATGTGCATTAAGTTGAATGTTTGGATTGTCCAGCAGAATCTGTATCAGAAGCTCTGTGTTGATTTTGTTTCTGTCAATGATTGTGACCAGAGTTGTTTTAACCTGTACTAACAGACAGTTGTGTCAGACTGGCAGAGGGCTGTCTATTCCATTCCCTTATTTTCTATTTCTACAGGTATTCTGAAACTCGCATCTTACCTTGTACATCCTGGTCATTGTCAATGACCTCAGCCTGAGTAATCCACTCCATGTAGCCCTTGAGGTCCTCATCTAGCTGCTGGGTTTCTCTTAGCTTCTGGAACTCTCCACGGGACTTGGCTTTCTCTCGCTCTTTTGTGAACTCACTAGCGGTAAACAAAAGAGAACAAACTGAGAGACTGAGAGACATAAAACACATCAGGGAGAAATGGACAGATCAAACAGTCAATTATGATGAATGCAAAAGAAACGAAGCAGCTAGGTCCTACCCACTGAGCACACCCAGAACCAGATTGAGCACGAAGAAGGAACCGACCAGGATGAGTGTGGTGAAAAAGATCCATGGCCATTCCATTCCTATAGCGTCATTCACCTGTCAGACAATATATACGCTTCATTGTTATTATATATTGTTGTACAGTATACTGTATTGTAATGTGTATTGTATTGTAGAGGGTTACATCTTCATCCTTGTCTTAATAACACAATGAGCTGCAGGACCAGCTGTTAGGAATGGAAGACTGTGCAGATCTGCACTTTTATATAGCGCCTTTCTAGTGTCCCCACCATACAAAGTTAAAGAAAGCAGGTTGGCAGATCAGAGTATATGCAAAAAGGTGATATTTATTACCAACAATACTAATGAATATGTGATATATAAATGACATGCAACACAAAGGTAAAATCTGCAGCCTCACTACTATCTTCCCTACTGACCATTGAATGGCATTTTACCTTCTCAGCCTCACCTAACTGGAATATAGCACATAGATGCTAGGCTTTCAAAGTGTGAAGAACAATCACAGTGTTCTAGAAGCACACAAACAGTTCACATGTGCACCAAGATACTTAACTACAGATCAGTTTCACCTAATTTACCTCATTTCCTCAGTCTCTCTATTTCTACTATCCCTGATTAAACAGCTGATCAACCCCCAACAACAGGGACCAAAACACCAGAGAGGGCAGACCCTTCTACCGGATCATAAACCTGTAAACAAAGATATATACCAGCGTATTCACACCCTAACCAAACCCTAACCAACAACCGACTGAAAATATAGATGATTTAACAGAAAAATTATTTATTTTTTATTTAAAAAAATAAAATCTAGACACTATACAAACTGTAGCTTAGAAAAGAAACCCCGCAAAAACGTTATTATCGTCTTACCTTTACTTATAAATGAAGTCCATGCGCATGGATACGTAACTCTTCATTTTGAGAATGAGGCTAAACAATATGACAGAATAACTGGACGGCTGCACTTGACTTGCTAACTATTTACTGTCGCTTTGCCGCCACTAATTCTATGATTCTTTAGCCGCAGCGTCGTAATCTCTGGGATCACCAGCGCCCCCTAGCATGAGTCAGGAGAACTGCGTGCCTCACCTAGTGCCTCTTCACAGGCGTTTTATGATCGCTCAGCACAAGAAACATGTTACACACATACAGTTGTTGATAAAAAAAAAAAAAAAACACTGTACATCATATACATCAGATAAACTATGTAAATTCATATAGTACAAGTGGTTGAATATTTTAATACCGACCATTTCAGACATGTTAATCTAGTGGTAATCTCACTTATTCTCTTGTTTTGCCTGCAAGAACCAAAGCAGCTTTGTAAAGCAACATTTAAAAGCAGAATAAAAGACTACTTCAAACATGTACATTGATTGCAAACCAGTTTGCCTCTAGATTAGACTGCTACCTTACCCAGTAGAGAACATCAGTCCACCCTTGTGTGGTGATACACTGGTAGACAGTCAGCATGGAGAAGCCCAGGTTGTCGAAGTGTGTGATGCCGTCGTTTGGGCCCGGCCAGCCAGTTCGACACTCCGTGCCATTTATTGTGCAACGACGTCCATTCCCTGCTTGGGCACATGGAGATGGCTTCTCATTCTCCACTGTAGCGATGATGTCTGTAGGTCAGTAGGTCAATGGTAATGGTTAGAGTGCAGTCAGGGTGCAAAAGTCTATATGTGCTGTATATGTGGACACAAAGCGAAATGGCCCCACATCTATTGTGTACATAATTGCATTAGCATGACAGCAAACTCAGGTAAAGGTAAAGGTGGCAGCTTATGCTTGGTATCTGGTGTGTGGACAGTTGCTGAGACCTGTCCCTCCTTCCTTATTAATAAGTTTAACCTTTTACCTTCCCCACTAGTTAATATGTATTGTCACTACAGCAGTTTGTCAAAATTCAATCATTCCATATTTGAGATCTGCTCTTCCCAAATTCAATCAGAATGCATCTTGTCCAATGAGGGGCACAAAATTCAGGGCTAGTCATTCCCCTTTCTCACCTGAGACTGATCTGAGCAGCAATCTTTGTTCTTACTACCCAAATACAACCATGTCACGTACAGACAAACATGTGAAATCTGCAGTGAAGATAAGACAATTCCATCTGGACGGTGCAAGCTCTACACTCCAGCACCTATTTGGGCTCCCAGACTGGAGTGTCAGGCCACTTGGGTGCCAAAAAATCTCAACATCTGTTTTGCGGTACAACAAATACCACTGCCAGCACATTAAAAGAAGTTATTGTTAGGTACACGTGGGAATAAATATATTTACATCAGATAATTGCAGCAAAAAGCAGACAAGAGTGAAGCAGAAGAAACATGAGCTGGTGTGACAATACAGTTTGAGTGACAAAAATGAGGGAAAATAGTGGTAAATAAGATGAGGTTACACCCAATAATAGATAACCATGGCTAAAAAGTCAGTTGATGTTAGTGACAGCGAAGACACTGGATTTTATAACAAGGACTAAACAGCATTTAATGAGGAGCGCGTGTCTTTCCTATACAGACTGGCACATCCTTAGCATTACTGCCATACATAACCCTGTTGTGCTACATACTTGTGCCTGTGTAGTAGCAGGTTTTATGCATTTTGCACTTGAAGAGCTCCAGTCCCATAATGGAGTAGATGGTGACCATGAAAAGGACCAGTAGGGTGATGTGAAATAGAGGCAGCATGGACTTCAGGATGGAGTTCATCACCACTTGCAGGCCTAAGGGATGGGAAACAGGATGCATCTTGTAATAAATCAAATCAATATCTGTAAAATATTTTCTCACCATCCAAGATAATTATTACTGCACATTTAGCAATTGTGAAATAAGCCAATGCCTCTGCCTGCCACATGACTATAGGGAACTGACTTAAATATTTGCTACTACTAACACATATTTTGACTAATAATACAAATAATGATGATGAAATTATGCAATTTAATTGTACAAATTAAATGGCAAACAGGTTGCTTACTGGGAACTCCAGAGACTAGCCTGAGTGGTCGGAGGACTCTGAATGCACGCAGAGCTTTCATATCAAACCCACCACCTTTTTCTCCCACTGGAGCCTCCACTCCACTGATATGATTAATGGCATCCACAGCCACAGTGAACAGCCTGGAGAGACAGCAATAGATAGATGAGGTTTTATCTAATATTGAGGTATCAGAGAATATTGAGGAAATTAAGAACAATTGATCACCATTATAGTTATTTAACCAAAAAGCTGTTTTTTTTCACACTTTCCCTCCCACTTGTACTCCTGAGTCCATTTTTTTTTAAAATAAAGTTATTCTTCAGTTAAAGCTGCATCTGTTCTTTGCATCTGGGTCCAACTCTCTGCTGATATCCATAACTAAATGTCCCACTTAGTACATATCTTTCTTATTTTTTTCAACAACCACATTTAAATAAATCTTCAAAACTGTTTGGATAGGGTTAGATTTAAGTGGAAAACATATTGTCATTAGATTTTCCCTCCAGAATTCTGTATTCTGAACATGATTTCCATAAAATTTGTCAAACTGAATCCAAATGGTTGCTGAAATGGAAAACTATGTAAATATATCACAGATAAAGGTATATACAACAGACTCTCCCTGACTTTAATATCATCCATGATACAGGTTAACAGTAGATAAGAGACCATGAAAAGAAAAATATGTGTGTATAAAGCATGATAAATGTATATTAACTGTTAACACTATTCCAGTAACATCCGACCGACTGCACTGACTTGGCTCTGTCATTTCAAACTGCATTGTTGTGTTTTTGGATCGGCTGCAGTGTCCAATCACTAACAGATTTGCAGTAAAGGGGTTTGTGGGTCTGATAAGAGACTTTTATGAAGGCTGGATCGGTGTATCCTCGCTCCAGCCTCCGCTGGGAAGCCTCTTTGCTCCTTGAGCCTCAGAGCAGAAATGAGAGCATCCTTCATGATGACGGGCCAGAACAATTTCCAGGTCAAGTAAGAAACTTTTCTATTGTCACCTGTGGCCTCTGAGTCAAACCACGCTGTGTTGATTTTGCATTTTCAGTACTATTTTAAACATGTTGTGTGTGTATTGAAATCAATAAACATGTAAGTAAATAAAAGATGCACTACTCTATCTAACTTTATTTTTTATAAATAATTATGAAAGGGGTGGCCTTTTTTTTTTTGCTCGTGCACCTGCTTCTCAAAATAACTGTGCACGGCCCTGCAGGAAACATAGTAAAAGCACTTTTAGACTATACAAGTAAAAGCATATGAGTATGTTTTGTTTTTTTCAGTCACCTTCATAATTTAGTTTTTTTGTTTTTGTGTGTAATTAAGGTAATCACATATGTTTTGTCTTGCTGGCCAGTGAATTCTTTGTCATTTCCTGTCATGTCCTCATTTGTTTGTTTGTTTTTTTTTGTTTTTTTTTTAAAGAGCATGGTATAGACCTGCTCTCTATGAAAAGTGTTACGAGAAGTGTGATTTGCTTACTATATAAATAAAACTGACTTGGCTTGACGTGACTTTTCTAAACGCGGTTGTGCCAGTAGCCACATAGTGAGAATTTGGTCTTCAATTTCTGACTTACATCCTGGCATGTGGTGACATTTGTAAACGCTTCATGCTAGTACTCCTTAGAGTCATCCCCACACTCCCTCTTGACCACTACTTTGCAAAGCAACGAGGCAGCAAAAAGTGCAGTTTGAAAGCAAATTTTGTGAGCAAAATAACCATTCACCAATCATCATCTTACCCAACAGATACACAAACAAAGTCCAAAATGTTCCAGCAGTTTCTTAAATATGCATCTGCATGAAACAGAAATCCATAGGCAACAATCTTCAGGAAACACTCTACAGAGAAGATGATGAGGAAGATGTACTCCAGGCTTTCCTGTAAAACAACAACATTTTTGGTTTGATTCTGTGTTATTTGCAAGTAAACCTATAGAACGTTTTTATTCTAAATGAGGTTGTCAGCATGCCTTTCTGTTTTTTACACTGTTGGTTGAGTAGTCAAATCACCTCTCCTGCTCGTTTTTTTTTTTTTTTTTCAACTTCATGAGAGTTTTATGTTACACATCACACTAATCTTCTGTCTATTCATGTCACTTACAAACTCACAGACCATTGGAATGTTTTTTATGGCTGCTTCCATTTCAGCAAAGGCACGCAGTGAATGCCTTTATGCAGCTAGCATGGCATCAGTCTATTTTAAATACACACCGCACTGACTGTGCCCTTCAGTGGGGTTAAAACGATATGTGAGCCTAATATTGTACTTATATCCTTGTCCTTGCTGATTATGAACTAAAAGTAGTTAAACAGCACAACTCATAACTCTTAATCACATATTCTACTTAATATACAGTGCGATCGGAAAGCTTTCAGACAGTTTTTTTTTACATTTTGTTACATTGCATCCTGATAATAAAAACATTTAAATTCACATTTTCCCTCATCAACATACTCTCAGTACCACATGATGACAAAGCAAGACAGACAGACATAAAGCAAATGCATTCAAAATGGAATAAATGGAAATATCACATTGACATAAGTATTTAGACCTGTTGCTATGACACTTGAGATTTAGCCTTCCTTCTCTTCATCATCTTTGAGATGTTTCTACATCTTGATTAGAGGCCACAAGTGGCGAATGCAATTGACTGGACATGATTTAGAAAGGCACCTGTCTATATAAAGTCTCACAGCTGACAATGCATACCTGAGCAAAAAGCAAGCAATAAGGTTGAAGGAACTTCCCGACAAATTTCAGAGACAGTATTGTGTCGAGGCACAGATCTGGGGAAGGCTAAAAAATGGAAGGTTCCCAAGAGCACAGTGGTCTCCGTAATTCTTAAACGGAAGAAGTTTGGATCAACCAGGATTCTTCCTAGAGCGGGGGAGAAAGGATTCCCGTGACTGAACCGTTTCACCACAGTTTGAAGCATCATGTCTGGAGGGAACCGGGCACCACTCGTCACCTGCCCAATACCATCCCAACAATGAAACATGGTGTGGGGTGTTTTTCCACAGCAGAGACTGGGAGAATGAACCGAGACATCCTCAATAGAAACCTGGTACAGAGCACTCAGGACCTCAGACCGGTCTGAAGGTTCACCTTCCGACAAGACAATGAACCTGAACGCAGCCAAGACAACACAGGAGCAGGACCGAGCAGCCCCCATCTAACGTGTGCAAGCACTACCAAAGGTACTACAACTCCAGAGAAGTGTCTGAATGCTCGTCATGTCAATCTGATATTTCCATTTTTTTTCTTCCCTTTTTTCTTTCCTTTCCATTTTACATCACACCATTTTAAAGATAAATCAAAATAGTTTCCTTGCAATTTCTGCTAACTTTGTATCTGCTAATTAGTCGTTCTACTAAAAACTTCTGCATTCTGGATGTTGTAGGATTCCCATTTGAGCAATAGGGGAAGCCTACAGACTTTTTCTTGGATTTCTGTATCATAGGACACCATTTTTGAAAATGTTGTTGACCTAGTTTTAAGAAATCCTATTCAGACTTTATAGAGCTTCAACGTATAAAACCATAGGAAGCTTTATGACGTTTGAGCAGTGCTCTCTAAACTTCATTAAACCATGACATCCCTCCCTAATATATATATTTTTATTGTGATTTTATTTAAATAAATGCTATATGGCTTTGTAGATAAGGATTTGTTACATGTTTTTTTTTGGTTAAGTAAAATTATCTTACACAACAAGCAGCAATCCATTGTCACATTGCAGCTGTGGCATAACTGCATAATTAACATGGATTTTAATATCTATAGCTTATTTCCTTCCATTTTGATATCTCTAAAAACATACAGTTTTAATCCCAGTTCATTTGCAGATGGCTCATTTTTTCATGCAGTGACATTTTAATAATGCACCATAACAAAATATGGTGTTACAAAGATACAAAGTGAAACTCAGGCGATTGAGAGTACAACAAATTTGCTATACGTGATTTGGCGTGATGCAGTTGGTAGTCTGTAAGCAGTATGTGTCTAAACCACTATCAGTATCTATGCACAAACACAAGCATGCCAACACACCAGGTTGCTGTTGGTGTTGTTGGTGTCCTCTTCAGGCATAGGCAAGTAAACAGCCAGGGCCACACAGTTGGCAAAGATGGCCAGTAGGATTATGATTTCAAAGGGTCTGAAAATGGTTTATAGGAATTCTCAGTCCTGTGAAAGACAACTGCAGCGAGTAATCAACACACAGGGCAACAACCGGACGGCTGAAAAACATAGCTGAAACGGCTGGGTGTTAAAAGTGTTATAAAGTTGACACCCAAACTTACACATTGTCACCCTATTAAAATAAATGCCTATGACATTTTTAACATTTTTTTTTGCCTAAATCATTTCTTTGTAAAAAAAAAAAATTGGTTCAGTTTATTGTGTTTTCTGAAAAACCTGGAAAAAAAACCAACACTTAGGCGATCACTTAAATAGGATGATGACATACGCGTACAGTTGTTCTATGACTATATCATCAAACATTTAGCATTTAGTGATTAGCACATGTAAATACTGACTGTTGTAGCAATAATCACAGTAAATGCTGTCTTATCTGTTTGATCCAGCCATGCTTAGTGACACTTAACTACAACATGAGGATACTTCCACTCGACGATACTGATGCAGGCCTTGCGGAAGGGATTTCTCAGTGTCAAGAACAGGAGAGAGCGTGCAGGCCTCGGGTTGCCTCCTGTTGCCATCAACTTCTTTAGCTTCTCCTTCTGTTTTCTCTTCAGAGTTTCTTCATCCATAATGTAGGATGACAGAGGGGGGCTGCTGCTGTCTGCCATTGTGACTTCAAGATTATTTGTACCAAGTTTACTTTAAAATGAAACTTGTATTCCAAAAGATTTTTTTCTTTTTCAAAAAGGGGTAGTCCTGTAGGCTAGGTGAGTACACTCATTCATTCCACACTTTTCAACCTCCTCAGTCATCTCTCATGCCGTCTCTCAGTGATGGTTTGACAGAGCTCCCTTCCTTTCTCTCTTTCTATCTGTGGCATGGCAGCTGTCCCCTCTGCTTGGAAGGGATTGGTTTACTGCACAGCTGTTTGGTCAAGAGAATAAATATAGACAATGAGCATGGCTGTCAAACACAGATCCTGCACCCAGATATAGTTGCGGTGCGGGATATTGTTTAGACGTGAGTGCGACCAGAACATGAAAAAAAAACCCCAAAAAAACATGAATGTTATATATTTATATTTTCAGCATATCCAGTAACAAGTTTGGTACTGCAAAAAGAAAACCCCCCCCCCCAAAAAAAAACAAAAAAAAAAAACATATGAAAATCACCAGTGATAAAATGAGAAGAATTGAGAATAAAATAAGCAATTAAAATACTCTTCCAATGTGTTTAATAGCAATTTATCAAACAACTGCTGAACAAGCAGAATATACTCAGGTTTGACATCTTTGACTTCTAGCAGTCAACTCCCCTCGGATTAGAAGCCTCTATATTTTACACGGCTGATGATGGATAAGCAAGACAAGCATGTGTTGACTGGACCTGATCCATAGACCATGCCTATTGGCTGAACGCTCTGCTATGAAGCTACTGCTAACGGGAGAGAGAGAGGACTTCCTGTGATTTCTCATGAAATAAAAGGCCTGGACTTGTTGCACCTCACTCTCTGCCCTCCTCATTATGAGATGTCCTGGCTGCTTGTTATTACCTGACAAGACGAGTGTTTTCCTATGACAACACCATGTGAAGACAACGGAGCCACCTCAATTTGCTGAGGAAGACACTTAGATTAGATTAGGAATGATGATAGATTATTTTATTATATATAGTTGTATGTACAGTATGTCATATTCAAAATAAAACTTTTTTTTTTTCTCATTTGAAAAAAAAAATCACTAATATACGCAGTTATCAAAAATCATGTGGCTGCTCGGTGTATAAGAAAGTTGTGGCATTTAGAATAATTTATATATTTAAACTTAAGTTCAACAGCTCATCTGCATCCCATATATGCTCATAACTCTCTGGTGCATAGCAGCTACTACAGTGGGCAGCTAATAAAAAGTAACTTTCTCTGCAATGCATTGGTTTCTATGGTGGAACTTCATATCAGCCTCTAAAGTGCTCTCTGCTGCCATATTCCATTGAGGTCAATTCAGTGGTCAGTCAGCGTTACTGCAAGTGAATTTCCTCTAAATCCAAGATGACTGGTAAACAGCCACCCCTGTCGACCACTGCTGGCATATCCTGTCAATCCTTCTACACTGGAAGAAAACATGAAACACAAAAAATATGATGATATACAGTAACATCTAGGAAAGGATATTATCTGTTTCATATATGAAATGTTTATGTCCAATATGTAGAGAATTACAATTAACCATCTCAAGGAAATTAAATTGAACGCAACTGGACTTGGTTATTTGTCTTTGAAGACGTTTCACCTCTCATCCAAGAGGCTTCATCAGTTCATGTTTTCCGAGCCAACCTTTCATATTCACTGGATGAATTATTATGATTATGATTAATACAATTAACCATGTATCTAATGAGGTGGACATCATGCATCACCCAGTATATTTTTAACACAGCTCATATGATTGATTCACTGTTTCTTGTGACAGTTTTGCCTATAAGTCAGTGGATAATTGTTATATTTATAAACTATTCATTTAAAATATAGATTTTTTTGTACAGATTAGTTTGAGTTACTATAATAATTATTTTATCATATTTTGTAGACTTCAAATGCAGCCTACAGAATAGTCCAGGATATTCCGTCCAGCGATGATGAGTGGCTGCCAGAGAAGAACAGAGACACTAGAGCTGAGAATGATGAAGATACAGACAGTCAGGGAGCAGAAAGTGAGGATGATGAGGGCCAGGATGCAGATGATGCTCAGCATGATCAGGGAGCTGTGGAAGATGGGCACATGACACCTGACCATACTCAAGCCTGAAAAAATGTTTGGAAAGTCCTCTTCTTCCAAACGTCTGAGGCTCGTGGCACCCAGTGGGACCCCACAAACCCTGAAGCAGAGAGCAGTCACCAAAGTAGTCCTGGAGTTCAGGTTTAGCACATGATATCACTGGCCCCAACTCGCTGAGGTGAAAAATGCAAACAGATGCTGTGATGCTGCATGTACACGGAAAACCAAATACATCTACATCTACAGTGCCGTGTGCCACTGTGCCCTGGATCCTTTGCACACTTTCATACAGTGTGATGAACATAGAAGTGTTTGGAGATGCAGAGACTAAAAAATCAATTTGTGTTTTCTTCCAACATCCTAATATAAGGGCTTGGTAATGTCCTGCATCCTTATAGAACTGTGGTGGGGATGGTTTGACACATTTAGGTGTAAGATTCACGGTTATGAGTCATTGGTTTTCTCTGCTCCTATACAGTGTTGGAATTTCCCAAAAATTGTTGAAATATATTTTTTTAAAGCATAAAAAGAAACATGGGTTTTTATATTTACAATAGAACACAGTGTTTGTAAAGCACCAGTTCAACATATTTACAGTAAGTGATGAATACAGGTATCCATAATGCCCTGGCTGTGTGTAAAATACCTTTTAAAGTACCTTTTTTTTAATTTACACAGTGGAATGGAAAGACACTGATATTCATAACTAATTATATATATATATATATTATATATATATTGAGCCTCTGAACTGAATTTGAACTTTTAATTAATATTATAACTTAAAAAAAAAAAAGTTGGGAAAGCTGTTTAATAAACATGGAAAAGATTTGAGATTCTACAAGTTGTTGTGGGAAACTGACTCAACCCACAGAATGCATTTCTGAACTCCAGGACCTCACTGGATTACACTCACGTGGATAATATTACTGGTAAGGATCTGCCTTAAAAACTGTGTTTTGATTCGCATGTCAGTCTGTGGTATCTGCTGCAAGGTGAGCCATCTGTGCATGTTCACCCTCTGCCAAATAAAGCCACAAAAACAGCCACGTGTCTGCATGGGCAGTGAGAACAGGTTTTTATCACAAAAACAATTTCTTGAGGACCAAAATTGAAAATGTGCTCGGTGCCAGGAAATTACCAAAGAGGAACAAATGTAAGTCTTATGGCTGATGAAAACTGCATAAAAACTCTGTTTGGCGCAATGAGTGTTAAGGTGTTTAGCAATGGAATTCAACCCTGAAAGGCACAAATAAAAATGTGTATTTGAAGTCATTTTCCCAATCACAGAGTTGGTTTTTTTTTTTTTTTTTTTTTTTTTTTATTGTATTGTTTCTGTTCAAAGCTTAAGTAGGTAGAAAAACAGAGAAATTTGTAGGTGGCGGACATCAAAAGAGCAAAATAAAGGAAAACTAGACTATACTTTGCTATTTCACCAAATATATCTGCTTTTCTACATGTTTAGGGTTTGTGGTAGAACATTAAAAAAATGTTGCCTTCAGCAGAGGGGAGAAGAGAAATAACATGATCACACCGTTATGGCATTTTATGGCAACGGAATGTAAAACCACCTCTCTATCAATATTATACCTCATCAATATAATGAACTCTACCACACCACCACACGACATAGCTTCAATCACATGTTAATACAGATGCTTAAACCTCTGACAGACATAGTCAAACTGAACTGGATAGCTCAACTGCAAATACCGGTATACAGATCTAACAGACTTCTCCACATGTTACCTGCTACACGGCTGCTCTCCAGGACTAAACACTGACATGTTGTTAAATGTGTCCAATGAAGCAGGAAGTGGTAGTCGCCATTATTATGTTGCATATGCTATTGCTTGAGAAAATGCACACAAATCTACTCAGAGAAACAAGAAGATATGACGGCAAGGTGAGGATTTCAGTGTAGTACCCAGGTGGCTGTGTCTTAGTGCGGAACCTGTCCACCCAGACCAGAAGATAGAGGAATTACTGGGAAGACACTGTTCATACTGTAGTACTTCATACTGTCTACTGGTTAAGTACAGTATCTTTGTGATTTCTTATGTTTATAATGACACCAATAATACCAAAAATACATGTAGATACCAGAGAGTATGGAGCTATGGAGCTACAGTACATTAAGTCATTACACACCCTTTTCAGGGCTTTTATACTTGCTTAGCTAAGATGCACCGATGTCCACAGCATCATGTTGCTGCGTCATGTTGGAAGGTGGAAAGAAGGGTGAGACCCCCACCTACATGCCCCCCAGCGTACCTCCCTCTCAGGTTATTTCCATGGTAGCCATGGTAGTTGCCACGATGTCAGACAACTTCTAGTTTTACAATTCCATTGTTTGCTTTTTCCCCTGCCATATACTCTGTCATATCATATCATTCCACCTGCCATGCAGTAACCTGTGTTCCGGGGTGTCATTAACATTGCCGGTGACATTAACACCGGCAATGTTTGTCATTTAAACAAAAAAGTAAAAAGTAACAAGCTAAAGGTGAACGTTTTATACAATGCAACTCTTTGTTAAAAAGAAGAAGAGGAAATATAATAGCAAGCCTTAGTGAATCTGCACATTTATGAAGCAGATTCATAAACTGGTCGCATAGTATACATTTGCATCTCACACGGATGCATCTTTGCTCCAGTTTTTGCCGCTGCAGGCAAATTCGCATCTCATCATTTCTTTCATTTACTTCCTGCCACTTCTATATGTTCTCTTATGCTGTGTATATATGTTCCGTTGTGTATGTCACTTGCACCAGTGCACCCAAAATACAATTTCACATTCAAACACACATATGCCAGCAAAATGCTAGCACTGTAGAGCCCTCTGTTATCCAGGTTCTCCATTAGCTGCCTGACAGGTCAGACTGGGGATGGGTAGGTGGAAAGACCCACTGTAATGGATAACAAAAAAGAAATGATCTTTTGCATTTTACTTATATAGTAATTGTTCGTAGTGCTATCCATTTATAACAGTTACCATGACACTAGAGGAAGACTGTTCCTATCGAGGTTGTTATCAGGTAGGTATAAGGTGAATCCAGTAAACCCTTTATAAATGGGGGTAACCATGAACAATAACTATAAACTGTATTTATATATAAGTAATTTATTGGAAAGTACTACTTTAATTTCTAGATAGTACATAATTAAACTTGGACTGTTATTAACATAAAACTTGGATAAGTACAATTGTAACTTGAACTGATGGAGTTATTACCAACCTAAAATCACAGCTACATAGTATTTAGTTGAGTTGATGGGTAGAGGTGTTTCTTATTCCAGCTCAGTATACAGTTTCTCTGTATTTACCTACTTCCTACCAGTGATAATTACCCAATAATATACTATAATTTACCATATATTCACTGGGTAAATACTTGGTCATTAGGGTACTGTAAAAAGGAAGTGTAACCTATTATTTCATCCTCTGTGTGTTCCTGTGAGATACCTACACAGTTCCTATTAAGCAATATGTATCCTTCATCAGGGGCCGTATTCACATACATATCTTACCACTAGGGGTCCTTCTAAGTGGCACTAAAAGTTCAACTGTATGTGACAAACACCATGTACATACTGATACTGAGTTGTTTTTTTCCCAGTTGACTGAAAGAGATACCTCTACATAGGGTACCTATTACACCAGGTAATTTAGCAAGGGGATGCAGTTGATGATAATTTAATATATAGTTCAAGTACAGTACCAAATAGTACCAAATAAGGCCTTAAGAGCATATTTTTGGTTTGATTGAGTCATTTTGACAGATGGCTGATAGATTAGAAAAAAGTTTATTGTAAATGGTTTTATTTCATTTTATTTATTTATTTGACATATTTCGGTTAACTGATCAAATCCTTACTAACTCAACCAGAATTAAAATATAGTAAAGTTAGACAAACTTAAGAGCTACATTTAGCCCTAAAATGTGATGTGAATTGATCTTAGTCCAAAAGTGTCCTACAGTTAGGACAGGCATGCCCCCTATTTTTAGTAGTTGCTCCTAACTTGGTCAGTGAGGATCTACTTTTAGCCTTAAGATGTTTTGTGAATATGGTCCCGGATCTTTACTTTTATCCAGAATCGTTGTATGCGCACTGCCACACTGAGGAAAACTATTGTCTGTATCTTAGTCTGTGAAAATGCAGATAAGCACACGGATGTGCTGAGGACCTGCTTCCATTCCCTGGGGATCTTTAAATAGATCTGTTCAGTCTGTGAGCTGCAGCTGCCTGTGTGTGTCTAACAGGGTTATACCGATATGGGCCTTTTAACTTATGTGCCAATACTGATATTTTTAGACTGGAGCTGTTAACAGACAGTATTTTTTTTTTTTGCTGAATTTTAATACTGCACCTTTAAATCATACTACTCCTGCACCAAAAAACAATATGTTGAATATTCAGTGTTTTCCTCATGATTTAAAGGTAAAACACACCTTTGAAAGCTATTAAAACAAACACATGTGGTTGGTTAGCCACTACTCAAAGCTTTGCAGGTTTTATTGCTGGTTTTATTATATCGGAGTAACATTTTTCCATACTAGAACAATTTCCCAGCTGAGACATATACCTTATATATAATATATATAGACTAGAATTAACATTCAAATCAACCTGATATATGGACAAACATATGCACTAGATCTGGTCTAACTCTAGTCTCTCTCTCACTCTCTCCCTCCCACTCTCCTTCTCTGATTACTCTCTTGCCCTGCTTCCTTCCCTTGTGCTCACTAGCATTCAACTCTTCCCTCCTCACTCTATCCCCCTTCCTTTCTGTTCTCTCTGTTCAGTCATTTATTGTTTATTGGTCTTCTGTCCTTACCTCTTGTCTTTACGTCTTGTCTTATTTTACATTAACTTATTTGTTTCCACCAAGACTTTTCCGAACCCACCCATTCTCTAGACAAAGTCCTTCTTTAACCATGGCTGACAAAAGTTCTGTGCTAATGAGGAAAAAAGAGAAAAAAGAAAAAGAAGCAGCTGAAAAGACCAAGGATGTAAAGGAAGTGAAGAATGAAGGACAGACGGCAGCGGCCGAGGCTTCACCCGCAAATGGTGCAGCAGCTAACGGTCAGAATGGAAATTCCCAGGTTGAGCCGATGGAACTACCTCCATTTGAGATCATCGCAGGGTACGTCCATATCGCCAAGTGTTTCCTATACAGTCAAGTTGATTAACTGCTAAATAGTTAAGACTATGCATGGCTGAGTCACCAGTTTGCCTTCGCTCATGTCTTTGCTTTGGCTGATGATGACTTCTTCTCTTATCACTCTAATGAGAAATAGAGAAGAGCCACAGGTTCCACATGCTGACACTGAGAAGCACACAGAGGTGACTTGAGTGTACAGTCTGACATTTAGGAGTGCTGATGTGAATCTAAATGTCAGCCAAGTGCTTCCCAGATATAATATCATAAACTTATGTCTATTATAACATCATATTGAATAACCTTTATATTAACGTTAAGTAACCTACAGTTTATTCTTGATGATGTATTATGTGTGTTGTTTTATTGCAGTTACTATAATCAATAGACAGATAAATACTACTAACTCCCTCACTAACTGTCATTCAAACATGGACAGCCAGATGTTATTGTATATGCTTTTCACCATAATGATTGTGTTATTCCCTTATGCTTGTAATAGGAAATTTCTGGTTTTTTTTTTGTTTTTTTTTACAGCGTGGGTCTCATTTTTACAGTCTCGGCCATCATTGCTATTGGTTAACTAACCTGAGAACAAGCCAATATTGCTTAAATGGACAAGGTTAAGTATTCTACATTCCAGGTCAATCTTGCACTGTATCTGTTCTCTCCAGCAGGGCAGTGACAGTTTCTCTCTAGCCACACTGAGGACGTTTGTGTGTCAGTGAGTCTCTTTTCTTGGTTCTGCCTTCTCCTCTTTGGTTCTTTAGTAGTGGAATAATAACTGCTATAACATGAGTTCACATTAAGTGATTGTGCTTCTGTCTAGTATAAGTATCTTGATGTAGTATCATGTTACCACAGCAGCTAACAGGATGCTTGGACTGTGCATATGTAACCATTTCAGTGGACTTGTATTATCTGAGTATTTGGTTGTGTGGGCTCTTGGTTGGGTGTGTTTAGGAAGTCAAATCATGGCGGAGTGGGACTGCATCACTGCATCACCATTAGTTGTTACTCAATCCTTGTATTTGAAACAGGGATCTTGTTTATCTCCTTATTTATTGACAAAACTGTCTGTTGTTGCCGTTATGATCTCCATATATATTTTTAAAAGATTGATGAAGAGTTAAACATAGAGGTCCAACACAGCTGACCTCCCTTTGAGTCCTAGTATCCCAATCCATACCCCAATTTGATAATTCTATATTTGCAGTGATATAAAAAGAGACAAGAAACAAGGAGAGAAAATGTTCTGCAGGCAGAAACAGTGCGAGTTAGGGAAAATAAACATGCATTTCCTAATAATTAAACCTGATTATTGGAGGCAAACTGCAAGAAGCTGTCATGTGGGTTATGTTAGGACTCCGACATGCACCATTAATATCAAACTGTAGTATGTGGGCAAAATATGCCAACTCCCAGTCGTGCAGTTTTGTGTTTGCTGGGACCATATTGCTTTCCTGCACTTCCTCTCCTCCTCTCAGCCCAGAGTTGGGCAGCCAACTCCAAGATCTCATGACTGTGGTCTTCAGATCCCACTTCTTATCCATGTAGTGACAGGTGAACATGTCTTGCATGTCTATGGTGAGAGCAGTCCGCGAGTCAATGGTGACAGCAACAAATGAATCGCCTCCAATACTGCCTTCAGCATAGCACATTTCTCCTTGTTGCCACATCTGTTTGTCCTGTGGTGAGCCTCCAGCTTGGTAGTATCTTGCTCGCTAGTCACCAACCTGACTCCCAGTCTGCCAGCGTCCTGTCTACAAGGCTGCTGGCCTCATGCCTGATCCTGACCCTGAAGACCCCAGTCACTGTTGTTCTATGGATCTTGCATTGCCGTTTTCTAGGTGTACCATTGTTTAGGAGCTCCCAAAAGAAAGCCTGGTCTCCATGGTTTCCTAGGACATGCCAATGTGCTGCCCAGAGCCGACAAACCAAACTTACTCCTGGGGATCAGTAAAGTGTTTTTTATCTAACCTTATGTCTGGAACTGTATACCACCTTGGAATCTGGTCAGTTTGGTTTGGTTTGAACTTTCCAACCAAATTAATGGTAATTACGGTAGTCATTTTAATGGATGGATTATAGTGCACCTGGTCTGTCTGAACTGAGTCTGAGTCTGTCTGAGTAGTACACTGTGAAGTGGTTTCTTCATTTTATTATATAGTACAGTCACTGTCCTGTAGGTGGAACTTATTTGAACTTGGTGGTGGAACTGTTAGCCTGCAAAGCAAATCATTTTACTTTCTAACAGTAGTCGTCACAATTCATCACCATTCTTTCCATGCAATGAAATATGTTTGGATTGCAGTTCCAAAGGGGATACTCTTAAACACATCATATTTTACTGCAGTAAAAAGACACTGCTTTCCCTGCTGCTGAGTCGGGTCACACAGAAACACATTCTAATAATAATGCCGTGGTATTCCAGTCTCAGCCATTCAGACAGTGTAAATTTAGCCTCGCCTCTCCTGCCATGCTGCCCCAAGTTTGACACCCACCTCATTATCCTTCATATTTTTCTTAAGCACACAACAAAAATAGTTGCTGTGATTATATATCATCTTGCACCTTCCAGCTGCCCCTCAAACTTAACTATACGCATGTGTTAATGTTAATAAGAATGGGGTTTGATAACATTTCATTTAATCTGAATCCTGCATCAGAATCACTTCGAATGTCCTTATCAGATCTTATTACATTTCACATCTTGTACCAACAACTCGGTTTGAGTGGTGTATATTTTTACTATAATGCCTTCCCAACATTTCACTGTGGAATGTGGCATATGACAGTATTTGAAAAGGAAGAAGAAATGGAACAAGTCTTTTTTTTTTGCATGCAACATCAACTGCTTGTGTACGTAAGGTTTATACATTTGATACCAGGTCTGCTCTGCAAGCCGTAAGACTTGAAATCTGGCTCTTCAACATATATAACACACACACATACACACACACACACACACAGACACACACACACGCATACACACAATCTATGTTGCTCTCTGTCCCTTCTTGTCCTACACACTCACACACTCTCTTTCCTTCGGTAATATTTTAATTTTTTTTTGATTTTTTATTGTATTTAGGTATCTATGATATTTACCACTGATATGCAGTATATTATGTATTTATCTACATTTGTGCACCCAGTGTGCGATATAATGTACGGTACTGTATATTAGTACATATAGAACTTGAAGAAGCCAAATTTCACTGCCTTCAATACTGCCATCCATTTACTGTTGTCATGACAACAGAGGTTGCACAACTTTAATGCAGTAGAAACTACATTTCAGGTGATAAATAGTTATCTTACTAAGATACAGAAATGAGGCTTTATAAAATATAAAATATAAATATATATAAAAATATCATTCAGATATTGGTCACTGGTCTGTGCAAACAAAACTAATACTTACAGACAATATTTTGTTATTGATGCTTATTTAGACCATTCAGCAGTTAATGGTTAATAAGTGCATAGTTAACTCCTAATACATGCATAATAATAATATATGTATTAATTAATTTTAATAAAGCAACACAAATGATTTAAAGAGTTATTCTCAATAAATGTGTTTGCAAACTTTATAAACTTAACTCTTATTACAAGATATAACAAGGACCTTAATATAAAGTGTTACCAAATAAACATTAAATAAGTAAAAGTATTATTTTAACAGTCTTTTGAAATCGCCAAACTTTATTAAGGCAGTTTTTTTGATATCTATAACATAAAGTATTCTCGCTTACCAGATTGAAGCCCTTTACAAGCACTCGCTGTCACTCAGTAGGTCAGAAATATGAGGTTTTTCAAGCACACTGATGTTAATATGAAAATGTAACAATGTTTAAACCTAATATCATTTTAACGATACTTTTATTCCCTCAAATATGCCATATATCATCCTATCCATAATTGTATAATTAGATGCTACATGTGCTGTAGTTACCACAGCTTAATAACCAGCTACATTCCCCCACAACAGATTGAGCCAAAGAACTAAACTAATAATGGAAAAGGTTTGAGTTTTTACTCCATTGAGCAGTTGTCCTTGTCATTCTTCTGTCTCTTATGATTTATCGTCATCTTCTTTTTTCTCCCTCTTCATTGATGGGTCTCTCTTTTTGTGATATACTATACTGTCACTGCAACTCAACAGGGAAACACTGTATATGGAAACACGGCATTTGATGCTAAACAGACTGTAAATGTGTCAGATATCAACTTGATATGACTAACTCACACTGATGAATAGAAAGCTTCAAATGAACTTGCAAATGCATTGTTGCGCAAAATGATTGTAGACACTGTCATTTTGAGATGACACACACACACACACACACACACACACACAAACACACACACACCGCACCACTTAAGAGTGAAAACTGTAATATGCCAATTGTTCTTTCCTTTATTCTGTTTCACACAGGGACCGGATTGATCCTTTTGCCTTTAAGTTTCAATTCAAAAATGTGGAATACTCCTCAGGCCGTAACAAGACCTTCCTGTGTTACCTGGTGGATAAAGGGAACTCTGCTGATGGGCTGCTGAGGGGCTGTCTGGAGGATGAGCACACTGGGTTTCATGCTGAGGAGGCCTTCTTCACACAGTGCCTGTCAGACTATGACCCTACACTCAAATACACAATCACCTGGTACATAACTCTCCTGACTGTCTAAATCAGGGATTTAGTATTGTGCTTTCATAAAGTTGTTGAGTTCTACATGCGATGCAGTAGTGTCTCTCAACATCTTTTAAACTCCTCACCCTGTTAGTGAAATGTGGAAATGTGTTTTTACTCCTATGCTGGGATTACTCTATCTATTCTCGTAGACAAAGCTCCGTCAGATCAATTAAATTGTCATTACAATGCACTTTTTTGGAAATTTTGAAAAAAAAAAAAGATAATAAATGATAATCTCTTCATTCTGCAACTTTCCTCTTAGGTATGTGTCTTCCAGTCCCTGCTGTACTTGTGCAGGAAAGATAGCTGAACTGTTGAAGGCCAGGAAAAACATTAAGATGACCATCTTTGCTGCCCGTCTGTTTGAGTGGGAGGAGGAGGAGATTCGGGTCGGTCTGAAGGCCCTGCACACCGCTGGTTGTAAGCTGAGGGTGATGAAGCCCCTGGACTTCTCCTACACCTGGGACACGTTTGTGGAGAACGATGAACAACCTCTAAATCTTTGGGATGACTGCAAAGAAAACTATGAGTATTACCATGACAAGCTGGCTGATATTCTACAGTGACTACAGTAAGTGTTGAAGCAAACATCTGCTCCTTTTGAGGATTTTTCTTTAGCAACAGTAGAAATGGACAGGACATATGGAAAGAGATCGATAGCATGATAACAACTGATGTCCCCGCCAGAAATGAACTGGGGACATGATGTGTATTTTAACCATGTGGCCACCAGATGTCCCATATCTGATTTTTCTTATTTATTTGTGTTTGTTTGTTTATGTATTAAAGTCAACTAAAGATTAGCAATAAAAAAGGAAAACATGTGAGTAAAACATAGAGTTAGAAATAAAAATGCAGTATATTGTATGTAGTAAATGGGTAAAAAAAAAAAAAAAAGGGTATATGAGCAGTGACACTGAGGTGTTGTATCAAAACTATGGTTGCACCATGCTGTTTGAACGGTGCATGATGCTGAAATCAAGTCTTAATTAACCTACCAGAAATCAGTTTTAATGTGTTAATACAACTTATGTGTGTGTGTATGGGTCATTTTTTGCCAAATTAAAGTAAGAGTAATAAAAGTATTCAACTAAGATGTAATTCTGGTAATCCTTACTCACTATTGAGGACAATGATGTCTCTCTCTCTCTCTCTCTCTCTCTCTCTCTCTCTCTCTCTATATATATATATATATATATATATATATATATATATATAATCCTAACAGTTTTATAAATCAATTTTAATCTTAGGGGTGTGTGGATTTGTATCCCAAAATGTCCTAGGTTTATAATAATAATAATAATTATTATAATAATTATAATAAACTTAAGTTATATAGCACTACTCATATAGGAAATGCAGCTCAAAGTGCTTAACAATAAAACATTACATACATAAAATGAAACCAAGGGGAGAATGACATAATTAATGTGACATGAAGTGAAAAATGAAACACACTTGATAATAATAAAAAAAATAATAAAAACCTATAACCTAATAACTACTGCTTGATACAGGCAGATCTGGTTAGAGTATCCTGCATTAGAGATGTGCAACACCCAACAATGGAAAGCTTGAAAGACTCCAAATACTCGATAGGTTAAGAAGTCCTGACTGAGACTCTCAAACTTGCCATAGAGACACTGAACAGTCTCATTACAGCAGCAACGCGACCCACCAACTGCACTGCTTCAAGCAAGCTAAATGTTGTCCCAAAGCACTCAGGTAAGCTTTCAACTTCTGCAGTGCTTCCATTTTTTTTTTTTTATCTCTGGCACTTAACATCTTAAAGGAAAGTGTGCAGAAGAAAGCGAAGACTTCTGTTAGTCTCAGACTTTAGTAGCTATGTTTACACATATTACAGGTTTAATCCACAGAAGAACTGTGGCAACCTGTCTAAGCTGCAGGAACAACTGCTGAGGATCAGTGTAGTCCTGTTTTTTTTTATAACACTCGACAACCAGAAGTACAATACAGAGCTTGTCTACATGATAGGACAAGGACAAGGACAATGCAGGTCTGTTGTCTCAATCTGCTGGATTGACAGCATCAGAGCCAGGGACACTAATAAACCGATCAGGCTGGCTGTGTGCTGGGGAGTCCTCTGGATGCACTGGAGCTGGTTGAGTAGAGGAGGATGCCTTGGCACAAGTTCAGTAAGGAAAATCTCTATCAGTACACTCTGCCTGTAAATATCATGGGTGAACGTTGTTATTTCCTTTCGTTCACTGTCACTGTCACCAGCTCTTCATAAGCGCCCTGTCCAGAAACTTTTATTAGTCTTTGGAGACAACCTATAACCTATTATTATTATTATTATTATTATTAATAGTGCAAAAACAACCAGCACAAGATACATATTGTGTGTTCAACAATCAAAAAACGGCATCTGGGTCACAGAATCTTTATGTTTGTTTGATCATTTAGTTTGGTATTTAGCAGGTGACAGATGCATTTTTACACTTACATGCTGTGTAATTGACACACATGAGATGGTTGATGTGTGGCGTTCAAAGCATTGCTGTATAAGGCTGTATTCTTGGGTCTATAATAAGGTAACTATTCATCATTGGCAAGATTAGAGCAGTTTTACTTCTATATGTATGGTTTAAATATTTTTTAAGTCTTGTTCTTTGCTTTTATGTTCTTTCTTGATTAAAGGTAAATATTTTTAGAAATGGAGTGAGACCCACAAGGACATATTGGCATATAAATACCTCACTGCTAAGTAAGTAAGTAATGGCAATTTAAAGCTTTGTTTTTACTTTTTTTCTGGAAGAAATAGAGGTTAGAATAATGTCCTTTGGAATCTTTGCAACACTGGTGGTATTTTGCAATTATCCATCCATTTTCTACCGCTTATCTGGTGGCAGCAGACTGAAAAGGATCCAGCTACATTCTCCAGCTCCTCCTGGGGGATCCAGAGGCATTCCTAGGCCAGAAGAGATATGCAATTGCTCCAGTGCATTCTGGGTCTGCCCCGGGGTCTCGTACCAGTTGGACATGCCTGAAATACCTCCAAAGTGACGCGTCCTAAACAGGCCCAAACCACCTGGCTCCTTTTGATGCTAAAGAACAGCAGCTCTGCATTTGGAGCTCCCTCTGAATGTTAAAGCTCCTAACCCTATCTTTAAGGCTCAGCCCAAGAGCCCAATTTGCCAATTAGTGTGGGACTCTATATATCAGACAAAAAAACTATTGGTAGATCCGCTTGGAATAAGTGCACCGATTAGATCTAGATGTCAGAGCGGTCCCGGTGGACTTTTATAAAGCTTGGTCCACGTTGGGGGAAAATGTACTTGATGTGATTAATATTATTATGGATACATTTTTGGAGATAGCGCGCAGTTGTCATGGTATCATCACAAACGTGTTGTGTCTCGTCATTTTTTTTTTTCACTGTTTAACGCTATGATGATGATGATGATGATGATGAGCAGTTCTTTCCTTATCAAATACATTACCTGATTATTGGTGTCAACCTGTATTGTTGTCTCCACAACTAATAGAACAGCTGCTGATTCTAATGTCAGACATATGGCAAAGTAATAACCAGTCTACTTGTGAATACTCATTCTCTTCAGTTCATCACACAGATGGCAGCATAGACTATTTTCCTGTTAACAATAAATTATTACCAGCCATTCAAGGTTGCAGCTATCATGCAAGTCATTTCTGAACACTTTGTGACCATGAAGTTTACAAACTTCTCTACTTCCCACTCACCCTGGAGACTGAATATACACGTATTATCTAAAGATTCAAGATTCAAGGTTTTTTATTTGTCATATGCCCAGTAAGACAAACAGTCACACTGAACAATGAAATTCTTACTTTGCATCCTCCCTGACAACACAAATACCACACAGACATTAACTTAAACCACACAAACCACACAAACATTAAACAATTTTGGATTGAAATTGTGTTCTTTAAACATTTAAGGCCTATGTGAGAGGGCAATTAATATTGTGCATATCATAAAAAAACAAAAACAAAAAAACAACTGCATCATTCACTGTAACAAGTCTCACCAATCACATTCTTAAACGGCATGATGAATATACAGCGTCTCCAATCTAAACAGATCCCTGAAAAGAGAATTTGATAACCTTTCTGAAAACTGAAGCAAAAGACATGCATAGTACTGTGAGTCCAGATATACCTAGTATATACCTAGTATATACCTAGTATATACCTAGTATATACCTAGTATAGATATGGTGGAAAAACCAGCTCATAACGCCCTTGAAATAAACAACACTTTTAAAAATGTTTATGTTTCACTTTACACCAAGGAGCAGAAGCTTAGCCATGAAGACGTACACATTTTTTTATTTTTTTTGAAAATCTTCTTATACCACAAGTGGCCACTGATACAGTTAAAGCCCTCAATAGTCCAATTGCATGAGAAGAGGCATTCACAGCCATGCAAAGTGGTGGTGCATGTTTTTGTTCTTTTGGTTCCTGTGTTCACTCTGTGTGTCTGTTTAGTTCCAGTTCTACTTCATGGTTGGAGAGCCTGTTTAGTATCTATTATGATTTTGGGAGGTTTGTAACCTCTTGTGTTCCTCTTGTGTTGCTGTAGTCCTGCTCAGGGTGTTTTACCCTGAACACCTCTTCTGTGCCTGCCACACCCTTGTTGTCTTTATTGTTAACCAATACTTGTGTTTCCCTCCTTATTTCATTGCCTGTTTCACTCCAGTGTCTTGTTCTGTGATTAGTTCCTTTTGTTCCTGCCCATTCTTTGAGTTCTTTGTCAGTTTCGTGGTCAATGCATCCTGGTGTTTGCAGTTGTTCTTGCTCCTCGTGTTTCAAGCCTGCCAGTTCTGCTTCGTCTGCAACCTGAGTCTGGTAATAAATAGGTATTATTTCTTCATTTCCTGTTGCCTGCCTATTGTTCCTGCATCTGGGTTCATTTCCCTGCCTAACCATGACAAAAACATGTCAGAATACTTCCCAGATGTTTGCCATGCTTGCAATTTTTTAATCAATTTATATCAATGTACTCATGCCATATGTTTTGATCATGTGGCAAACTTTGGCCTCTTATCTTTTTGAAACATATTGTCTATCGCTCTATGTCCATTCATAGCTATCTCTGGTGCATCTCCAGACACACTGATACTATCAAAGTCCGAGGCCAAATGTGTTCGCCTTTGTCAACTTGTTTGTTAGATGCTTAATACTACTTAGACAGAAAGATGCACACCCACCTAATTTTGCACACACTGTATACAAGATGTCAAAAAAGTCAGCAAGGTGTATGCTGGGATGTAGTTCGAAAAGCACATATGGAAATATACAGCAACATAATACTACCAGAAAAGTGCAGGTCTGTGGAGAAAGATATAAATAAATGGTGTATATAAATAGTGTATACATGATAAATGATTGCAACAAGTGGAAACAAGTATTGCTTATTTGGTGATTTGGTGGTCCCACGTGCTGTTCTGTGCCATTTTTCAAATAATCAATCAAAAATGATCAATTAAATCAAAAGTAAACATAAGAGGGACTATACCTAAAAACCTCGTCGAAATTAACACCAGCACTAGTACAACAAAAAATACAACGAAGCAGGAGAATTAAATGTAGACTTTTTAACATTAGATCTCTGTCATCTTAAACTGTGTTAGTAAACTAATATCAGTCGAATATTGTCTTATGGAAACTGTGTCATGAAGAAACTTAAATCATCTTAAATGAATCCACTTTCCCCAAGTCATAGTAATATATTCCTCACGACACTAATTGATGAGGTGGAGTTTGAGTCAAGTGTTTTCAGGAACCCTAGACCTAAACTAAACTTAATCATAACTCATTCGACATCTTTCACACCCATCCTGGAAAACTTTAGCCAATTCTATTTGTTATATTTATTTTATATGTGTTATATTTTTATCTGGATCCTCAGTTTGTATCATGTTTAGCACTAATGAAGTAATTATTTTAGGTGATTTAATAAACATCACGATATAGTATTGAATATTCATGTGGTTGTTGATAAGTATAGCCTTAGCACTGTATTTATCTCATTACGAAAGCTAATTGGCTTCTCTCCGAGTGTAACCGCACCCTTGACCCTGAACATTTGACAATCTGTCCACAGAATCCTACTTAGTGGACCATTATTTAATAACCTTAATAACATTTTCATTACTGGACTCTCGCCATTAGACAAATACTAGTGGATGTTAAAAATGACTTTCTAATTGCATCTGTAAAACAAGTGGCCTTCACATACTATTACAAAGATTGGAACATTTAATTGGTATTAAAGGAACTGCATTAAGCTGGCTTTAGGTCTATTTATCAGATACATTTCAGTTTGTACCCATTAATGATGAATCATCCATGTTAGACACAAAGTTATGTGCTTGTACCAATAGTATACATCTTAGGCTTGTTTTAGGTAATGTAATTAGGAAACATTACATAAACTTTCACTATTATGCATATGATACCCAGCTGTATCTATCAATGAAGCCATGTGAACCCAATCAGTTAACTAAACTTTAAGCATGTCTTGAGGATATAAAGACCTGGATGACCAAGTTATTATGCTTCATCCTAAACACCTTAGAAACACATTATCTAATGATACAGCTACTCTGGTGCATTATCTTGGCCTCCAGCACCACTGTAAGGAATCTGGGAGTTATCTTTGATCAGGATATATCCTTTAACTCCCACATAAAACACATTTAAAGGAATGTCTTTTTTTTCACCTTTTCACCTTGCCTTAGACCAGCCCCTATAGGCTGCCGGGAGATTTCCCATGATACACTGAGGCCCCCCTCTCCCTCTGCATCTGTATGTATTTATATCCTATAAATGCATGTTACTATACTAACTTGGCACCTTCCTTGGAGTTTTGTGGTTTCTCGTCTCACAGGTGACAGATTTGTGGAGGATGATGTCCACTCCTTTGTATATTATTATTTATCAGTTTTCTATTATTAGTATTGTTTTTGTGATTATTGTTGTTGCTGTGTATATCTCTCTCTCTCTATTTCTCTCTGTCTGTCTCTCTGTCTCGCTCTCTCTGTCTCTCTCTCTCTCTCTCTCTCTCTCTTTCTCTCTCAGTCTCAGTTTAAAGGAGGGTTTTTCCTTGCAGCTCTCATCAAGTGCTTGCTTATGGTGGAAAGAGTATGGTCTAAAAGTGCCCAGATAACTTCTGTATATAATTAAAATTGACTCGATTGACTTAGATTGCAACATAACACAGCTAACTTAAACTGATAATAAGGGTTATGACTCCTTTACCAGCAATAATTGCCCTCGAAACTGACTCTCTAGCTTGTAAAAAAAGAAAAAAAACACCTAAATGATTCATAATAACTAACATGAAGGCTCATATCCCACAATTATCTAATATGGGATTCAGTAAATTGTATTCCCTTGGGTGAATGAACGCACACATGAACAACCACTGCTGCTGCTAATTAAGGGATGAAGGAATGTTCCAGCTTAATTAAAACGTGACCAGGATGTCTCGCCTCAGTTTCTGGTGTCTTAATGGATGCTTCAGGCTTCAAGAAGATGAGAAAGCACTGTACCACTGGGCAGGCAACACTCCCATGCCACGCAGACACAGAGACAAGAGATGGAGGGAGTCCAGTGACAAAGTCCAAAGCACAGATGTCAGCAATCATGGAAGGCCATCCAAAAGCCCCAGAAAGAACAGGGTATGATTGACGCCCGGGTGACAGGTGAACAGGAGGTCAATGTAGGACCCAGGAGCAAACAGGTTCCGGGACAAAGAGGCGATTAGAAGGTGTGTTACCTGGATCAGGCTGGGCTTGCTGTGTGTTCCTCACCAGGGACTCTCCAAAGTAACTGCTTTCACCACACAGGATGAAGGGAGGATGGTGTCCAGGCTGGAGGGAGACTCTTCCGGGGATAACTGGACAGAAGGGGGGTCAGGTTTATGGTTATATGGACGTGGATGATAACTGAGGGTGAAGAAGAACTACAAAAGAACAGGACCAAGCAAGCCTTACAGAAGTTTAGGCACTTAGCTGTCTGGATGTAGGCCAGACTCTTATAATTTGTCCAGATGATGAATGACTTTTTGGCTCCCTCTAGGGAAAAGAATGCGCAACTTCTGGTCAGTGGTGGAGTGCTGGGATAGGATCCAACTCCAGTGTTGTATACATCCACCTCCACAATGGTGGTGTTCAGGGTCAGGATAAATCAGCACAGTGGTGTAGTAGTAGTGAAGTGCTGCTTTAGCTCAGAAAAAAATGCTTCTCAGCTTCTGGTGACCAGGAAAAGGGAGTTGAAAAGAAAGAGAGCTTAGTGAGGAGTGCAGCCAGTGAAATTCTAATTGATGGTAAAGATTTGCAAAGCCTAGAAAGTGCTGGAGCTTTCTCATTGTAGTGGGTTTGGGCCACTGCCTGAATCTTGTAAGGGTCTGTCCTCACCTGCCCACAGTCAAGGATGTAACCCAGGAATGAGACTGAGCTGACACATAACTAACATTTTTCTGCTTTTACTATGAGTGTATTTTCCAAGAGCCTCTGGAGTAACTGTCTGACATGCAGTACATGCTCCTCTGGGGTGAGAGAGAAGTCATCCAGGTATACAAAAACATTGTGGTTGAGGAGATCCCACAGAACATCATTCACAAGGGTGGAAGACTGTACTGGCCGTTATAGTAAGACCAAAGGGCATGACTAAATATTCAAAATGTCTGAGAGGTGTTTTAAAGGCTGCTTTCCAATCATCACCCTCCCACCTGATGAGGATGTATGCATTCCATAGATCCAGTTGGGAGAAGATGGTGGCTTCCTGGATGGGCTCAAAAGCAGAAGAGATGAGCAGTATTTGTTCTCGTAATGGTGTTGAGTCCATTGTAATCAATGCAAGGACAGAGAGAACAATTTTTAATGACAAAGAAGAACCCAAGATCCAACTGGGAAGGAGGATGGGAGTCATGGATGTAGTTTTCAATAGCCTCTTTTTCTGGTCAAGACAGGTTAGATGGCTGGAAGATTTCAGGGAGGAGTCATTGGAACAGTCATGAGGCTGATGAGGGGGCAGAAAGAGAGAGCATGCTGCTTACTGAAAACGTCTTTCAGATTGTAAGGACAGGGGTCAGATCTGGGGGTTGAGAGGGAGAAGTGGCCTCTACAGGGGCAAGTGCTGACTGCAAACAAGACGAGTGACAATGTGCGCTCCACCTAACCAATTTGCCAGATGACCAGTCAAAGTGGGGATTACGGATCTTTAACCAATAATGGTCAAGAACTATTGGGGTGTGGTTAGAGGAGATTAAATGAAACTGGATGGCTACACGGTGGTTGCCAGAGAGAATGAGTTGCAGAGGTCTGGTGTGATGGGTGACCCAGGCATAGAGGTCACCATTGAGTGTTTAGTGGAGTTGTCAGATTTCACTGAGGATACCAGTTAGGACTGCTAAATCAGAGTCTATAAAGCTTTCGTCAGCTCCAGAATCCACCAGTGCACGTAGGGGCAGGGATCACCAGAACTCCCGATGCTACTGGTGAGTCTCTTCTTTTAGCTGATGGTGATAGCGAGGAAGTGGCCTCTTTGGCCACAAATGCACTGTCCAGCTTGCATTGTCCTCTGACATTCGGCTAAGGACAAATGAGCCCAGAGCTCCTACCTGGGAGGAGAATACTTAGTTATTAGGTATAGAGTTAAACTGAAGTACCGAGGGCCTGAAATCTGACTTAATGAGAGGAGGAGGAGAAGGAGCGGTATGATGGGGAAGGACAAGGAGGAATGACAGCTAGCTCTTTCCCTGTGCCACTCACACAAGTAAAGCCATGACATAAGCAATCTTAGATCTATCAGTATCATAGATGTCAGGCTGCTGTTCAAAGACCAATGAGCACTGAACCAAAAAGCCTTACGTGCCCCAAAGTCAGCTGACCGGCTATCTGGACTGGAAGGGACACCAAACTGCAGCGGGCACTGCAGCGGGAGGATTGGGTTGAACAGCTAGTGTGGGAAGGAGGCCAACCGGGACTCTGATACTGTGAACATTCTTAACCTCTGGACGTTTTCCATAACTTCATGGAGGACCTGATCATGTTGCCCTAAAAGGATTCCTTGGCTGGCGAGAGCATGGCGGAAGTCCTCTGAGGCTCCAATCCAGATGTGATACTGGCCAGAACGTTATGTCAAGGACACACAGGTGGGACCCACCTTGAGTAATTGAGCCAGGAGCCAGGGAGGGAGTGCCACGCCCATGGCATACAGACACACAAACACACAGACAAGACAGAGAAATAAGAAGGGAGGAGGGCAACACAGAACAGCCATGACTGTAACAAACCAAGGACAATCATATGAATATTTCAGACTAATATGAGCATGTTATATAAGCACCAATTGCCTTAAACTGCAATTAAATTGCACTTGCAAAAATGGGATTATTGCGGTGAATTATTTTCACCCACCAGTCTCAGACACATGTTCATTCTATATGGTTTTTATGTGGATTGTTCCCATTATTTATACACTTATGTTGTTTAATTTCCTCCCTTTGTAGAACGAGAAAATCACCCATCTACCTTAGCAAACATAGATAGAGGTCAGGACATGATTCTTGAATCAGATTCGAGAATTCTCAGACAGCACATATGATGCTAAAGTGTTAAATTCGTTAAAAAAATAGTTGGTTTGTTGAATGTGCTCTTATGTCTTGTGTTGTTCTAATTAAACGACTGGGCATTCCCCATTGTACTGTAATAAATGTACACGAGGTTCTTAAAGACTCAAAACTCTCTCCCTCTCTCTATCTTTCTGTTGACAGGAATCCAGTTGGGAATTTGTGCCTCCTTGATCATCACCATTAATTCTTTACCCATGATTCATACTGATATTATTAGTGTTGTTGATTGATAGCGACATGATTCATTCATAGTGGAATTGCTGTGTGCGTGTGAGTGTGTGTATGTGTGTGTGTGTGTGATATTGTGTGTATTGTCTTTTCTTTAGTGTGTGTTGAATACTGTAATCACCCTTTTCTGTACTATGGAGGCAGAAACTCTCCACAACATCTGGCATTGATCCCCACATCTAGCTTCCTCTTACTGTCAGACGTTAGTGGTTTACAGTCCTCGTTAGGTATGTGTTCGTTCTGTTTTGATTGTCTGGGCATGTTTTGCACACAGGGATTTCAGGGGGTGCTACAATGTTTTTTCAGTTTGAAGAGGTAAATGACAGAAAGTAAAGGACAGGCAGTCTTGATACAATTCAAGACATGTTGTTAATATAGTGCAAAGAAAAACCGGGACTCACTTTCAGCTGGACGTGGCTTCTCCATCTGATCACCAGAAGTGATGAGTCACATGAATAAGGTGCCATATGACACAGCATCCTGGTTTCTGTGCGACTACCTTTTATTTTTACATATTTGGATTTCTCAAAACCAGCATAGCAGCTTTGGCCAAACCGCTTCTGATTTACATAGTGTTGAGAAAGCAATGATTAAAACAACAGTATTACACCTTTAGTCTGAGGCATTTCTGCTCATGTACGTTGTGACAAACTGTCCAGTTAATGCCATTCACTTTTGTTTACATGACCAGATGAACCTGTAAGGGAACTTTGACACAAAAAAGACCCATAGGCATTGACTGACAGCCGATTCGGCTTCTCAACTAGAAAAGACCCTTATAGCTTTATCTAATTGTAGTGCATTTTGTCAAATGCATTTCTAAAATTAAATTAAATAAATCTCCAGAAACCAACTGACACAAACTTAAGTTGGAGCTTCATGGGCTCCTGGGGTTTTGGGGCTGATTCAGCCTTTACTATTTGGAGTGTATCAGCTCTAAATAATGTACCTCTATTTGTCTTCTGCCTCTTGCCTGCTCTGTTCTTAAATAAACCAATTTCAACAGTCTGTTGCTGTTTCTTGTGTTCTCCCTCCACAACGCATCCGCAGATCTTTCATCAGTATTTAAGTACTTACTGACTTAATTGATCACTACTCCATTTGTCATTTTTTTTTCCATTTGTCATTTCCTCATCGCCACTGACTTCACCAGACTTGCTGATCACAAATAGTCAAGTTAAATTACAAGGGATAAAAACACAGCTGCAGATTAAACTGGACTTAATTGTGCTGTCAAGATGAGCACATGTTCAGCTAAACCAGATACATGAAGATGTAAGAACGATCCGACGCATCATAATAATGGTTATAGTGGTCTGTGTAATTGTGACTTCCACCAGGAGTTAAAAAAAAGACACATTTTTACTGTTTACATTTTGCTGTTCAGATATAGGCTACGATATATAGTTTACAGACAGAAAGACTGTGGTTAGTGATTTTGTCTTGTAATAATCGCTGAACAAAAAAAACAAAGATATGGTCATTGATTCCTGAAAATAATATCGACTTTCACAGACCATCGTTAAAGGGCAGGAAGTGGACATCTTGGCTCTTATATTAATAAGAAACTACAAAGGATGACAACAATGAATGTATTCTCTGCAAGGGGTTATATGATTTTAATGTCACATGATAGTGTTATATTAAAAGATCCATCATATAATCAGTCCTTACTTTCTCTCTGATCGGATGGTACAGGAATTTAAATATGCAGAGATAGTTGGTGCCACAGGTTTTCTATTAATTCCACATGCAATAGGAGCTCTTAATAATACATTACAAGCTGCTTCTTGATTCCTCACACAGCGCGTTGCACATCCTCATTGTCTTAATTACGCATATTGAACTGTCACTTTCAATATATTTTGCCTCTTTTCTTGTTGTGTTTTATGTTTTCATGGTCTTGTAAAAAATAAAATTCCTCTTGTAGGACAATAAAAATCTGAAGTGAACCCATATTGCTTTTTACCTGCATGTTGCTGCAGAGAGGTGCAGTTCTAGCTCATCTCCACAGAGGGACAGTATATATCTATTTTTGTTATCTCAGCCCTTAAGCTTAAAGTCAGGCAATTCCATTATGTACAAAAAAAAAACAAAAAAAAAACTATGATAAAAACAACATAGACAACAGAGAGCTTTTGAAAAAAAAAATCCTAAAATAAAATAGCTTATATACTGTTTACGAACTGCCTATGGGAGGTCACCTAAAAGTCTGGCCATTCTTGGTTAAAAGTTGTTTTCACTGTCTGCCTTAAGCATGCCACGTGAAAATACTTTGGTTTTGGTTTCATATTAAGATGCTTGAAATGAGTCAATAGGTAATTTTTACCTAACAATAAAAAAGGTCTTGTGCAGTGTGCAGGAGCAAATTTGGCTCTTAGAAATAATTGATGATCAAAGATAATTATTAATAATTAAAATCAATAAAGCTTAATAATCAAAATAATAATAGCAATGGGTCACTACCCGGAAACCAGAACCAAGAACCAAACAATGGATACAGTCTTTCAAAAAAAGGCTGCCTTGACATTAAAATGTCAGTATCTGTGAAATATTTACAAAAATATAGTGAACAGGAAAGAAACAATAACCCGGTCAGCCAGCCTTTTATTGCAATATAAATGCAAGTAACACCAAAACAACTACTAATTTCACAATCAATATCACTTATGTCATGAAATATCTGTTATCCTCTACAACAGTCATATATAGTATAGCAGGCACCATGTGTAGGTGTTTGCATTACATGAGAGGTTGGAGATTTGGGGGAGAGGGCTACCAGTAAGTAACATGTGTCTCTAACAAAGTTGCCAGTTCAGAAAGGGAAGCTGGCACCTAAAGGTGTACAGATATGTAAATGTGCATTAGTATTTATAAGCCAGATGTGAAAAGTATTCACAACCAAGCAGCATAGCTCTCACGATCATGACCGCGGGGCAACAGCTATCTGTTGTCACACAGAGACAGCATGGTAGCCCCGAGCACGCAGCCGAACAAAATCACAACTCCCGATGAACACACACAAACACACATTAGCCAACTACTGCCCAGAGCCCAACCTCTTATTGTGCTCTTCCGTTGTTGATTGCTGTGTGATAATCCATATCTTAATTTGTCCTTAGCATCTGGCTGGAGGATCATATTTTTTTCCTTTGTTTCGTGCTTTTTATCAGGTTTTCTGTTCATTTCTGCTATCTTCTTCGATTTACTTTGTTTTGGATGTTTTTTTTTTCTTTAAAAATAAATAAATGAATGAATAAAATAAAAGTAAGTATGTATTGTAATGTAAATAATGTACCTACATTGTTTACCACACTCTGCTCTGATAACAACAATTATGCTGAGCTCAACTGATACTCACAGATGATACAAACTGTATGTATAACAGAATATTCTACATGAAGAATATATGTATATCTGCATGTGTGTGTGTGCATGGTTCATTTGATGACATTTTGGGATTACATTATTAAAGGTATTTACAAAACAAGAATGTGAACCTCACGGATACTTCAGAATACTGATTTTCTAGAGCCAACTACAGTTGAGACAATATGATAGAGATAAAATATTATTATTATTATTATTATTACTGTTTTATTTGCGCTCATCTGCTATTTTGATTCATGTCTGTCCAGCAGCGCAGTGTGCAAAGAGGCTGGCTGAAGGTGAATATAGATCAGCGGATGTGTTGATTATTACATACTCTCTCAGCCAGTCACATCACTGCTCTTATAGCTCTGAAACAGCTGAGCCAATCACAGTGAACAAATAGAAAGCTTTTCTTCAGCAAATGTCTGCACATGTCATGTCTTCACAGAATTAAAGTTAAATCAGACTCCTAAGGAACCACATTCTGACTAAATGACTGAATTGTGAAACTAAATGTCTAACTATTATGTAAAGCATACCATGTTGTTGGCCATAAATTCATAAAGAATAATCTAACTCTAAAATCTGTGTAGTTTATATAGAGTAGTTTACTTATTCATTTGTAGATTTACATCCATTTAGTACATGGTTTTTACATTTTTCAGATTTTGATGATGTTAAAAATATATATCTGAACAACCTCATTTGAATTTATTTTATATATTATATATTATGATGTACGAAGTGTTTAACTTGTGCTGAACTAACCTGATAGATAATCATAATCAAAGGCGCACTAGATTCTTACATGGGATAACTGAAGTATGCTGAAGTCAAAGGAATGTCAGACTTTTACAATTTGAAGAATTTCAGATTGGATGTTATATATTTATTGATATTTTGTCATTATGTTAGTTTTGCAATATGTACAATGTTAATCAAATCATATTTATGAACTTAAATATGAATAATTATTAATGAGTGATACGTTCTATCTGTATATTTACACTCAACCCGTAATTTCCACGTGCTCATGGTCCTCAGTTGTGACGCACTTTATCTATAAGTTAATCATTTTCCATCCTTATGACCTTTAATAATAATGAATGAGATATGATGTGAGGTCTACAGGTCCATGTGATGACTTAATGGTACAGGCACTATAAATAGCCACAGCTGCACATAATGGTCACATGTAACGGCAGCTATTGAAGCTGTTGAAGAAGCATTAATGCAACACAATCAGTGATGTTTTAATAACAGAGCAGGCAGAGGTGCTGATTGATGACAATGACTGAGATTTAGCAGAAAGAAAACAATGTGTATGGACAGCTTTATAAATCTGTGAAAAAAATGCATCTGCAAACATCTGTCTCTGTATGCACATATAGTTTTATATATCTGGACTGGGAGTTTTAGAAGGGAAGGGGTCTAAATACTGGACGCTGTCTGCTCTGCACCAATCAGAAATGAGCAGACACCAATCACCACTGCTCATCATGTTGTTGCAGTTCATTTAATGCTAAAAATAAGCAGGACACACCGTCTAATCCAGTGTAGTGTCCCGAACTGAATCTGTGTCTTATTAGTTGCCAAATGTATACTTGTTATGTCAACTTGCATTTCACAGAGAAAGCTGGCTAAAGAAAGCCTGGATTGTTTCTGTTTCAACTTGAGCTTCCAGCCAAACCTGGTCTGCAACAGGTTTAGGTGGCTGACCTTGATTCTTGTGCTCCATGTGAGGACCAATGAGGGTCAGTTAAGCAATAGCAATAATTCAAGTTAAAAACAGTTAAACACGACTGAAGATTACTTCATTATAATTCATATTAGGCTTAGTATATATATATATAAAAATGTGTCAGTGCTTTAAATTCCATGATGGGATGTCACTATATAGTGGTAACTACGGTAACTGACTGTGTATAACTTAAGCTTTGAGTGAGAACACGGTGGAAGCAAAACAGTCTTCTGACCATGCGTCAGACCTTACGTTGTTGTTGTGCAGTAAACATATTAAAAGACACAGGAAGTTGTCGTGTCTCATCATAGAAAAGGAGCCTAGAAGTGGAGCAGGAGTGCCACCACACTCCATCTAACCATGAATGAAGAAGAGCTAAACCCCTGCCTGCCCACTGAAGTGTCTTTGAAGTCTATAAATTTATATTTTTGCACTTTAACACAAAACATAATTTAACATAAATGCTGCGTTTTCATAGGGATACCCAACTATTGGTATATTTTACTGTTTATTGTTAACTGGCTAAAATAAACCTTGACTGTTGGTAGGTGACAGGATGTGAACCGTAGTTGTGTGAATGTCAAAGTCACATCTGACCCTTCTTCTGAATAATTCTTGCAGCACTTAACACTGTCATGCTACTTCCTCATGTGTTGATCTGCTGATTGTGAACTGTTAACAAAGTGAAGACTAAGTATCTGCGTGTGCTTGTGGAATAACAAAACGAGTTACGTGTGGTCTTTGTTGCTTTCACCTATGTTACAGTTTGTTTCCAGCTTTACCCGCCTTTAATATACTCCTGACTTTATAAGTCTGACCTTTGAGTAAATGACTGGAATAACTCAACTCGAGTCCAGCAAGTTTCAAAATCCCTGCATGAGTTTTAATGATGTATTATGATTCCACAAATAGAATCATGCTGTAATTTATGTAACAACGTTGATAATAGTGATGATGTATGTGTCGACCAGGGATTTGCACACCGTTTGTTGGTGTTTGTTGGTACAAACGTGTGTCTATGTGCACATGACTGCACATAATAGAGGAAGGGTAATTGACCATACACAACGCCATGTGTAAAAGATACTCATCAGGCATTGTGGTAAACAGGCAAACCTGTTTCACTATGCCTGATGAAAGATTCCTATCAGACATTGTGCCAAACGGGCAAACCTGTTTGGCTGTGCTTATTTACTGAGTCACTAATGAAGTTGTCCTGCAGGATACAGCAGGTAATAGTCATCCGTGTCACCATCTCAAAATAGGTAGCATTCTATGGTTTGCCCACCATGTCCATTTGTGCCACAGTGCCAGATATGACAGTTCCTAAGGTCTCTGGCAGCTTGAACACGAGAGATCCAGCTGACCATCGATTTTACTCACCAACACCAGATCCCTCCCAAACGAGATGGACGAGCTGCAGTCACAGATCGCCTACACATCCGTGAGTGTTGTCTGCTGGTTGTTAGCGAATCCTGGCTACACCCGCTGATCCCCGACACTTCAGTGGAGCCAGCAGGCCGCACCATCCACCGCCATGACCGGACCGCTGCCTCCAGAAAGAGCAGAGGAGGGGGGCTATGTGTTTACGTGCTGGAGGACTGGTGTTCAGACAGCAGATTAATCGACACCCACTGCTCACCAGACCTAGAGGCCATGTCTGTCCAGTTCTACCTGCCACGGGAGCTAACTGTAGCCATTGTGACTGCTGTTTACATCCCTCCCAATGCAAACGTTAGCGCGGCACCGGACCATCTGGCCTGCTGTTTAAGAGGTCAGAATGGAGATTCTCCATCTTATTTTAACCATTCTTAGATAAGAAAGACATCTTAAGCATACATTTTATCAGTGAAGTTATATCTTGATCTCTTTTTTAAATCATCAAAAGGATAACCTCTCACTTGGTAGACTAAATACATGAGAATTGGGTAGACCATATTGGGACAATAGCTGTTCAAAAATTTTTATTTTTTTATTCCCAAACATTTGTCCACATATACATAAACCTTTTAGAAGTGTACGTTCAAAATGTCTGGTCAGCTTTGTTAGGAGGAAGATCTGGAAACGGTCACATTTCTTTAAAAAACAATAAAGTCTTCATTTAGTTTTTGATTATGATAGACCTCTGATTCCTTTCCAACCCCAAGAGTAGCAACAACACATCTATTACCTAGATTCTCAACATATTATTATTATTATTTTATTTATTTGGAGAAAGGCAGAACATCTTCATAGGTGAGATTTCTAGCATCCACACTTTGACATTCCGTACTTATGTTGATTGATATCTTACAGGTTTCATGATGTAGGCCGTCCATTTCTTTTGGCAGTTTAATGTATATTTCATTTTTATTCTTGGGTACACAATATAGATGGGTAGTGCTTTGAAAAGGAATAAATATCTTGGTAAATAAATAAATATTCACCTATATAATTTAACTCTTTCCCAAAAGGGAAAAAGGGATTATAAAATAACTATTTATGTCTTGAGTGTCCTTCACACTCTGGAAACAACAGTCGCAGGTGAGCCAACTGTGAATCACAGCTGTCAATCAACGCCCACATAGCAGACATCAAAGCTGCTGTAAGTCTTCAAAAGTCTTTAAAATCTTAATAACGGAGCAATTAATGTCTAAAATGACCACCAGGTCACTTATTAGGGAGCCCGAATTTATAAATGAGACCATGATGACTGAACAAATGCCTGTGTGGGTATTCAGGTACACTGAATTTAGATAATTCCCCACTTCAATTCAATTCAACATCATCATCACATCATCACATTCAACTATATAGAAAAACAATAATATAGAAAAACTGTATCATTAAATCATCATTAACGTTTCTTTCAGCTTTCAGTAGATGTATTTCTGTTATTGTTTCCATGGCAACATTTGGAAACTGTGTCCTGAATAAAGCCTTGTGAGAGGGTGGGTCAATCTTACTCAGCTTAGAATTAGTCAGGCTGTCTAACTGTCTATAATATCACTGTTGACCAGTGTAGCATATCACTGGATAACCACGCTGTGGCCCTGACAGTTGTTCAGGAGTCAGACAGATAATACGACATATTGCAGTGTTCAGTGTGTATCTGATATTACTACCACATTTACCAGAGGGGAAGAGCCACATTGATCCTATACATACGTGTGTGATGTATTTTACAAACATTATATACACACTGTACAAAGCTGGTAGTTGCAAACTTTGTGGGTAAAGTCCAGGTTAAGATCACGGCCTATGCTGCTGTTTAGTGAAGTTAAGTTTTAACTCATGAACAAACTGCCACAAGCAGTCACAAGCTCATGATTTGCATACAGTGTTGTGAAGGGATTTCCCCTGGACATTCCCAGGAAGTATTCTGCAATTTTTGTGTTAATGACTTCGCTGAGATCTGCCAAGATTTTTATCACAGGCATACATAGCAAGGGCATACTGTAGGTCTCAGGTCTGTGGGTGCTCTGGGGCTTGAGCAATTACATTTTTAAGCTCATTTGTAGTACTCGTAGCATCACAACCCACCCCCACCCCCTCATTTCCATCAAAAGAAAGCCACGCACAATGTTTGTTGAAGCCTATCAATACAACATGATGGCGTCTCAAGTCAGTCAGCCACTGTGGTCATGCCACAAACACTATATGCCCAGAAATGGTCAAACTAAATGTATCTACAATGTGTATACAATATGTGTGTGTGTTGATTTGTTCTGTACATGTGACATCATTGCACGTCTGTCCGTCCTGGGAGAGGGATCCCTCCTCTGTGGCTCTTCCTGAGGTTTCTTCCACCTTTTTCCCTGTTAAAAGGTTTTTTGGTGGGCAAGTTTTTCCTCCCTTGAATCGAGGGTCTAAGGACAGAGGGTGTCACTCCCTGTACAGATTATAAAGCCCCCTGAGACAAATGTATTTTGTGATTTTGGGCTATATAAATAAAATTTTATTTGATTTGATCTACAGTATGCAATATTAGTCTGTTGGTTTGTTGTAAACTAGGATGTGTTTTATCGGTTTTAGTTCAGGTCACATTGCCTGGAGCTCCAGGTCACCGTCAGCGTGTTCTCGTCTGTTATCAGAAAATTATCTACAGTATGCAGTCAAATGACATAAAGCTTGCTCTAACCCAGTGCTTCTCATAGTGGGGGGACGCGGGGGGGGAGTGACCCTGTGTGACCTTTACTAGAATAAAGTGTAATTGCACATCCACTAGTTGGAAGTGGCAATCTCATTGTCAGAGTGTGCGCAGGGAGTCTTAACTCTATGGTGTAGGGTTTGTAATTTTGTGAAGTGCAGTTAACAAACCCTCAAGAGACAACATGAGAAAATGTTTAACAGGGATGAACAGAAAGGCAGAGAGACAGGAAGATAAGACAAAAGAAAGTCACCCCAAACCCAAGACGAGGAAGTATGACGAAGCGTACGTAGCGCTTGGCTTCACCGTAACTACAGTGGGACACGAGTTAAGACCGGTGTGGTTACTGTGTCTAAAAATGCTGGCAGCGGACAGCATGAAGCCAAATAAATTAAGGTGCCACCTAAAGACATTACACCCCTTTTTATTTTAGTTTTCTTCTTGGTAGAGGGGGCGTAACCGAAGTGCATTTTGGTTTAACTGCCATTTTAGAGGTATTCTTCGGTCAGGGCCATCTAATATATTCAACTCTGGGCATTGTCTATGTATTCATGTGGTTTTTTTTGTTTGTTTTTTGGTAAAATAGTATACTCATGTTGTGTGAAAAGTTGCAATAATAGGTCCCACAATAGAAAAGCTGACAACAAGGTAAGTGGTGCGAGGCAAAAAAAAACCTTTTCATATCTTTCTGTTAATGTTTGTTTGCCTTTTCATAAAGTAAGTAAGAGTGTTTTTTTGTTTTTTTTTCGTTTAAAGTAGAAACAGACGACTTTTCAAATGACCTCCCATTGTTCACACCGAGGATTTCCAGGTGGCATTATGGTTTGAGCCACCGTGGCGGTTTCTGCTTTGATCAAACGATCAAACCACTTTGGAAATAAGAGAGAATACATAACAAATGTTCACTGAAGATTTCAACTGAAATTAAAACGAAATATATCGAATTTGGGAACAAAAAGCAAAAAAAAGCTTGTTGTAATGATGTGCATTGCATAGTAATACTGTAATATCATTGCTTTGCTCAAACAAGTTACGACAGCAGGGGTTGCAGGGAGGAGTTGTTCATTACTATATAATGAAGACATGAAAACAGATAGGAGGCTGTGATAGAAAAGCAAACTGTGTAGGTGGCATGTTGTTGTTCTTGGAAGCAGTCAAAAATGATTTTCTCCAGCAGCATTTATAAGACTGCCTCTCTGTCTGTCTGAGCTCCTTATCATCTGTGGTTTTTGGCAGCTTGACAGAAGTCTGTTTCTGCTTTAGAGATGTGTAAAGAGGATTGGACTCAATGTCACTTGTAATGTATTTATTTCCTCCATGGTAGAAAAACACATCATGCAAACCTTCAGAGAAAGTGATCAGCTACACGCACAGACGCAGTGCTTGTTAACCTGTTAGCTTGTTAGCCTGTGGATACTTTGCTGCTTGCAGACTTTGAAGATACTACCTGCTGCAGCTTGGTTGATACACTAGTTCGACTTCAATGCCTCTTAATAATTATTTTGCATTTTGATTGAAACGTCTATTTTCTCAATGCCTTTTCTTATTTTGTCATGATAAAAATATGACGTACAAGATATTTTTCTTTATTTACTATTAAAAATCATACACATGTAGCATTAAACACAATAATCACAAGAATATATCTTCTTCTCCTTTTGGCTTTTCCCTTCAGGGGTCGCCACAGTGAATCAGTTGCCTCCATCTAACTCTGTCTTCTGTATCTTCTCTCACACCAACTACCTTCATGTCCTCTTTCACTACATCCATATATCTCCTCTTTGGTCTTCCTCTAGACCTCAAAACTCAGCATCCTTCTACCAATATATTCACTATCTCTCCTCTGGACAAGTCTGAACCATCTCAATCTGGACTCTCTGACTTTATCTCCAAACCCTCTAACATGTGCTGTCCCTCTGATGTACTCATTCCTGATCCTATCCATCCTGGTCACTCCCAAAGAGAACCTCAGCATCTTCATCTCTGCTACCTCCAGCTCTGCCTCCTGTCTTTTCCTCAGTGTTACTGTCTCTAGACCAAACAACATCGCTGGTCTCACCACAGTTTTGTACACCTTTCCTTTCATTTTAGCTGAAACTCTTCTATCACACATCACACCTGACACTTTTCTCCACCCGTTCCAACCTGCCTGCACACGCTTCTTTACCTCTTTTCCACACTCTCCATTGCTCTGGATTGTTGACCCTAAATACTTAAAATCCTCCCCCTTCTTTATCTCTTCTCCCTGTAACCTCACTCTTCCACCCGGGTCCCTCTCATTCACACACATGTACTCCATATTGCTGCAGCTAACCTTCATTCCTTTCCTATCCAGTGCAAAGCTCCACTTCTCTAGCTTCTCCTCCAACTGTTCCCTGCTCTCACTACAGATCACAATGTCATCTGCAAACATCATAGTCCATGGAGATTCCTGTCTAACCTCGTGTGTCAGCCTGTCCATCACCACAGTGAACAAGAAGCGGCTCAGAGCTGATCCCTAATAGCCTTTGTCACCTCTGCTTTTCAAATCAAATCAAATCAAATTTTATTTATATAGCCCAAAATCACAAAATACATTTGTCTCAGAGGGCTTTACAATCTGTACAGGGTGTGATACCCTCTGTCCTTAGACCCTCGATTCTAGTGAGGAAAAACTTGCCCACCAAAAAACCTTACGCTTTTACCTTACGCTGCATCTCTCTGTACTCTTGTCTACTATATTAAGTCCTCTCAGTATCCCACTTCTTCTTAGCTAACCTCAATTCATCTGACTTAACTTGAGTCAAGTCACTTGACTCGTCACTTGACTTGAGTCACCAACCTGAGTCAACTGAAACAATCAAACTTCCCAGCACTAGTTATATGACCCATAAAGCCTGCATTGATAGGTTACGGTTTCTATAAAGTTATGTTAGTGCTGCTACTAACTAAGAAGTGGGAAATGATACTTTAATATAAAAACGTTGTTTGGAAAACTGATGGATTGACCCAAATGCTTGTGACGCACTCAGAATGGGCTGGCAAACAACAGTTGGGAACCACTGTTCTAAAATATAGTGTGTGCTATACTGATAGCTATTGATTAGGACAACTGTCTTCATTTCAATGTGTTGGGTTTTAGAACTATAGCTGTCTACTGACTCCTCTCAGGTGCCACGTGGAAGTTTAACAATACAATAGAAGACTGTGATTTTTGAAAGTGGAAATTCTTTTGAGTTAGATGTTGAAACAGTAACTCTTTCTTGTGTTCAGTGTTCCATTGTGTGCTGAGTGCATGTGGGTGTGTGATAGTTTCTCATTGTTCCAGCCAGCATTTGTGGGAAAAAAAAATAGCTGTCTTGTCTTTGTGCTTGTGTCTAATATTCATAATAAACAATGAAACAGATAAGATGGAACATTGTGTCAAAAGCTTAAAGCGTTGCAATTGTGGATTGCTGGTGGGTGAAGGTTGATGACGATGTCAATGAATAGAAGGCATCAGAAACCGATGGTGACAATGTCATTCATACTGGCTTTCAGCAGACCAATTCCATGTTTATGAAACCTACAAAAGAGATGGGATTTGTATGATTTATATAAGATTAATGCAGCGTCTGGTTTGACTGCTTGTCAGCTTTGCAGCAGAAAATCCTATGTAATGCCTCGTCATGGTAAACACCTGCTCCTTGTGTGGTTTGGAGTCAATCATCAGCTGTTTTTGTCCTACAGATCCTGCCTCTGCACCTGGCATGGAATATGGTTCATGTCTGTTTATTAGGTGTGTTGTGAAAGAAACAAGTGATGGTGAAAATGCATTTCACACATTTCCTTTGAGAGATCCACCGAATCAAAAAACACTGTGAAAAGGGTCAAGTAAGGATTTCTATTAGAACTAAAATCAAATCAAGATCAAATCAAATTTTATTTGTATAGCCCAAAGTCCCAAAATGCATTTGTCTCGGAGGACTTTACAATCTGTACAGGGAGTGACACCCTCTGTCCTTAGACCCTCGAGTCGAGTGAGGAAAACCTTTTAACAGGGAAAAAAGGTGGAAGAAACCTCAGGAAGAGCCACAGAGGAGGGATCCCTCTCCCAGGACGGACAGACGTGCAATGATGTCACATGTACAGAATGATGAATTGCTACAGTAGCAGTGGAAACTGTGATAGAGACACATGCACAGCAGCAGCAAATCATTAACTAACTATAAACTATAGAGGAGATATGGTAACAATGATGACGGTGACAACGCATGCAGAAGACGCCACGCAGGACCACAGCAGCAGGCAGATAGAGAGAGAGAGAGAGAGAGAGAGTCCCCCAGTAGTCTAGTTCTATGGCAGCATAACTAAGGGATGACCTGAGCCAGCCCTAACTATAAGCTTTATCAAAAAGGAAAGTCTTAAGTCTACTCTTAAGACTTGACCGTGTCTGCCTTCCCAACACAGAGTGGTAGTTTATTCCACAGAAGAGGAGCTTGAATCTACTTTTAGTCACTATAAGAACTGTAAATCATGCAAAGATATTCCAGTAGAGTTCCAGATGAAAAATTTAGAACTGACTTTTCATGATGAACAATTCACTCATTCAGCCTGTAACATATTTTTTTCACATTTCCAAATATGTTAATTAACAACATATCATTGTCATTATGCTTCTAGCTAAACATATTTAATGTTGCAATTTAATGATATTTGTATGTAATTTTTACGAGAAAGGGTTAGTCCCTGTGACTATATGAGACATCAGGAATAACACAAAAGCTTCAGTGACTAGGCAAATAGCCTACAGCACATACAGTAACAGACCTTTTTTACAGCACACATTTGGTATGACATTTACTTATGTCATGCCAGGTAAAGCAGATATGTAATTAATATGGCTGCATGTGCATGTGCAGGTTTCAGTTGTTTCATTTAATGACATTACCATTCTACTGTATTTTATTTTTTTTAACTGAGAAGTGCTATATCACAGTGTCAATGTCTATTCCTTCAGATCTATCACCTTCCCTTTTTAAATGGCTCTATAAATCCTTCCATTCAGCTAACACACCCAAACTGTTCTGAAAGCATTATGAGCTTTAAACAGTTAAAACATGAGCTGAACTGTTTTTTGTTTGTTTTTTGTTTTTTGTTTTTTTTTTTGCATGAGAAATTACAATAGGTTATGAATCTAGGAGTTGTCTTTGATCAGGATTTGTCCTTTAATGACTATATAAAACAACTTCTGAGGACTGCATTCTCCAAAATCAGACGCATCATTTCTCAAGCGGATGTAGAAAAACTAGTCCATGCATTTGTTACTTTTAGGCTGGACTATTGTATCTATCTATCTATCTATCTATCTATCTATCTATCTATCTATCTATCTATCTATCTATCTATCTATCTATCTATCTATCTATCTATCTATCTATCTATCTATCTATCTATCTATCTATCTATCTATCTGTCTATCTATCTATCTGTCTATCTGTCTATCTGTCTGTCTGTCTGTCTGTCTGTCTGTCTGTCTATCCATCCCACCATGCATGCGTTGTCATCATCATCATTGTTACCATATCCCCATTACAGTTCATAGTTAGTTAATGATTTGCTACTGTGCATCTGTATCTTTACCCCAAGTTCCAATGTTACTGTAATAATTCATCATATATTGTAATCCATTCTCATTTTATCATCCATTGTAATTCATTATAATTCATCGTGAGTGTACAATATGTGTGTGTTCATTTGTTCTGTACATGTGACATCATTGCACGTCTGTCCGTCCTGGGAGAGGGATCCCTCCTCTGTGGCTCTTCCTGAGGTTTCTTCCACCTTTTTCCCTGTTAAAAGGTTTTTTTGGTGGGAAATTTTTTCCTTACCTGAATCGAGGGTCTAAGGACAGAGGGTGTCACTCCCTGTACAGATTGTAAAGCCCTCTGAGACAAATGTATTTTGTGATTTTGGGCTATAAAAAAAAAATCTTGATCTTGATTTGATTTGATTTGATTTGATTTGATTTGATTTGATTTGATTTGATTTGATTTGATTTGATTTGATTTGATTTGATTTGATTTGATTTGATTTAATACACAGAGACATCCTGCTCATAGTGACAGTAAAGAGAGATAAACACTCTGCCTGGTTACGCTACACTAGGGTTGAAGGTCTTTTGCACATAAGGATGGAAAGAAAAGCAGTCTTTCAACTTTCAATCTTTAAACATCTAGAGAAAGTTCATCACATACACATAAGTGTAGAAATGCAGGTTTCCACTGCCTGTCTCGTAGTTCATCTCTCTTTGCCCCATCCACCTCAGGTATGTTATGCATTGCCAGGAGCCTAGAGCCCACATGGAGTTAATGCAATTATGCAAACATGGGTTAATCATTAAAAATAACCGTTTGACAATGCTAATTGTTTAGCTATAAATATAGTGTAATGTGAATGTAATAGATTTGAATACATGTGATTTTTGTTTTTCCTCTTGAAAAATGACAAAAAGAGCCAATAAGGGTACCTTTAAACTTCCGGATCGATAAGCAGTATTGGTAAGAGTAGTAATACTATTAAAATCTTGACGATATCCATCTCTAATGTCACTATGTTTCTGTTGGTATATGTACAGACTGTAAAAACAGATCTCTCCTTGAGATAAAACACACTCTAATTACAGCTTTAATGACATTCCTGCAGCATTGTCTATAGAAGAACCCACATGGATTGATGCTGATGAGATGCTTAGATCGCAGTAATGTGTTTCTGATTAGTAGCAGTAGGAATAGTGCTAGTAGTCCCAGTTGTAGAATAAGTACACATAAAAAAATATTTATAGCCTTTTCCACACTGGTAAGAATAAAAATCAATGTGAAAGGCACTATATATTTGGAATGTATTGAGTTTATTTTTTAATCATATATTTTTAGGTAAACCATCATTGTCATTATCTGTTGATGGTTGAAAACTCCACCTGGACTTGAATATTTTGTCCTTGCTAGAAAGCACAAGACTGTGTTTTCTTAACCTGTGTTTTCCAATTGAATTGGATTGAATTTGATTTGATTTGATTTGATTTGATTTGATTTATGCTTTCAATATTAATTAAAGCTATACAACGCAGGATTTGTCAGTTGGCCCCTCCTCCCCAGCTCCACAAGTAAGAGAGTGAGAGTAAGCAGCGGTGGTCGAGCGAGTTAGAGTGTGAATGTTTTGGCCTCTCTGCTCTATGTGTCTGCTTTGGTCTCTCTGCTCTATGTGTCTGCTTTGGCCTCTCTGCTCTATAAGTCTGCTTTGGCCTCTCTGCTCTATGTGTCTGTTTTGGCCTCTCTGCTCTATGTGTCTGCTTTGGTCTCTCTGCTCTATGTGTCTGCTTTGGCCTCTCTGCTCTATAAGTCTGCTTTGGCCTCTCTGCTCTATGTGTCTGTTTTGGTCTCTCTGCTCTATGTGTCTGCTTTGGCCTCTCTGCTCTATAAGTCTACTTTGGTCTCTCTGCTCTATGTGTCTGCTTTGGCCTCTCTGCTCTATAAGTCTGCTTTGGCCTCTCTGCTCGATGTGTCTGTTTTGGTCTCTCTGCTCTATGTGTCTGTTTTGGCCTCTTTGCTCTATGTGTCTGCGTTGGCCTCTCTGCTCTATGTGTCTGCTTTGGCCTCTCTGCTCTATGTGTCTGCTTTGGCCTCTATGCTCTATAAGTCTACTTTGGTCTCTCTGCTCTATGTGTCTGCTTTGGCCTCTCTGCTCTATAAGTCTGCTTTGGCCTCTCTGCTCTATGTGTCTACTTTGGTCTCTCTGCTCTATAAGTCTACTTTGGTCTCTCTGCTCTATGTGTCTGCTTTGGCCTCTCTGCTCTATAAGTCTGCTTTGGCCTCTCTGCTCTATAAGTCTGCTTTGGTCTCTCTGCTCTATGTGTCTGCTTTGGCCTCTCTGCTCTATAGGTCTACTTTGGTATCTCTGCTCTATGTGTCTGCTTTGGCCTCTCTGCTCTATAAGTCTGCTTTGGTCTCTCTGCTCTATGTGTCTGCTTTGGCCTCTCTGCTCTATAAGTCTACTTTGGTATCTCTGCTCTATGTGTCTGCTTTGGCCTCTCTGCTCTATAAGTCTGCTTTGGCCTCTCTGCTCTATGTGTCTGCTTTGGCCTCTCTGCTCTATGTGTCTGCTTTGGCCTCTCTGCTCTATAAGTCTACTTTGGTATCTCTGCTCTATGTGTCTGCTTTGGCCTCTCTGCTCTATAAGTCTGCTTTGGCCTCTCTGCTCTATGTGTCTGCTTTGGCCTCTCTGCTCTATGTGTCTGCTTTGGCCTCTATGCTCTATAAGTCTACTTTGGCCTCTCTACTCTATAAGTCTGCTTTGGCCTCTCTGCTCTATGTGTCTGCTTTGGCCTCTCTACTCTATGTGTCTGCTTTGGCCTCTTTGCTCTGTGTCTGCTTTGGCCTCTCTGCTCTATAAGTCTGCTTTGGCCTCTCTGCTCTATGTGTCTGCTTTGGCCTCTCTACTCTATGTGTCTGCTTTGGCCTCTCTGCTCTATGTGTCTGCTTTGGCCTCTCTACTCTATGTGTCTGCTTTGGCCTCTTTGCTCTGTGTCTGCTTTGGCCTCTCTGCTCTATAAGTCTGCTTTGGCCTCTCTGCTCTATGTGTCTGCTTTGGTCTCTCTGCTCTATGTGTCTGCTTTGGCCTCTCTGCTCTATAAGTCTGCTTTGGCCTCTCTGCTCTATGTGTCTGCTTTGGCCTCTTTGCTCTGTGTCTGCTTTGGCCTCTCTGCTCTGTGTCTGCTTTGGCCTCTCTGCTCTATAAGTCTGCTTTGGTCTCTCTGCTCTATGTGTCTGCTTTGGCCTCTTTGCTCTGTGTCTGCTTTGGCCTCTCTGCTCTGTGTCTGCTTTGGCCTCTCTGCTCTATAAGTCTGCTTTGGCCTCTCTGCTCTATAAGTCTGCTTTGGTCTCTCTGCTCTATGTGTCTGCTTTGGCCTCTCTGCTCTATAGGTCTGCTTTGGTCTCTCTGCTCTATGTGTCTGCTTTGGCCTCTTTGCTCTGTGTCTGCTTTGGCCTCTCTGCTCTGTGTCTGCTTTGGCCTTTCTGCTCTATAAGTCTGCTTTGGCCTCTCTGCTCTATGTGTCTGCTTTATGTGTCTGCTTTGGCCTCTCTGCTCTGTGTCTGCTTTGGCCTCTCTGCTCTATAAGTCTGCTTTGGCCTCTCTGCTCTATGTGTCTGCTCTATGTGTCTGCTTTGGCCTCTCTACTCTATAAGTCTGCTTAAGCAGACACACAGACCTGCAGTTTTTTATGCAGCCATGAAACAGAAACAGAGAGCAAAGCAGAGAGAAAGACGGAGACAGCGATCCTGGTCGCTATGCTACGTGCCCGACCCTCACACCTGTGCCTTATTATAGGCTGTTGGCTACACATTCAATGTCCAAATGTTGACATCCAGAAACATCCCAAACACAGCAAAGTTAAGAAAATACAAGCAGAGGGCAGGGTCTCTGCAGATAAATACACCACCACACATGTCTAGTGGTTCATAAGTGATGCTTGAGCGGGATTACTTTTGTAAATGGGGTCCTCAGCCTGGATTGTGCTAATGAACCCTAGAGATCCAAGAGAGAGTTATTAAAATCTGTACAAAAGATATACTCTCTCACATGAAACCAGAATCTGGTGACACTTGCCAAGAGTACAGTCTCAGTTTTCACACCTGGTTTATGTGGTCATACCGGCTTCTTTCAGGTTTCTCTGGCTTTAACAAGAGCCTCCTTCTCCTAAACACTTTTATTCTTGTAATCTTACCTCCCCCAGACAGTCAGGTGGGAACTGTGAAGAAGAAAGACAAGACCTATTCCCAAAATGCTGGGCCAAAATCTAGACCGACTGCCACTGAAAACACACCAACAACAAACAATAGTGTTACAACAGCAATTGTCTGACGCTTTCCACAAACGAGAGGGCAGCCATAGTTTCCACTTCTGGGAATTTGTTATATAATACTCTCACCTATGAAGAAACCAAGTAGGGTTAATGTTTGTGTGGGTAAGTGCATTGTCTTTGTGTGTCTGTGTGTGTGTGTATGTGTGTGTGTGTGTGTGTGTGCGTGTGTGTGTGTGTGTGTGTGGGTATGACTTACCCTTATGACTACCTTCAGGGACACATTTCAGTGTGTGTCCTCGCCTAGGGGCTCAAACTCCAGTTTCTACATCATAATCACTAGATTTTTTTGTTATGTATTAATGAAGTAAACATTCAATGCATCATTAAGCATCTGTGTTAATACAAAGTACAAACTGAGTTGTGAGAGTAAATTAAAGTGATGTCTGTTGAGACAGACAGCAGTCATCTAAGAGGTGAGCTGGGTTTGTCCTACTATTGTTCACATCCAGTAAACTGACACTTGAATACTTTTTGTCTCTTAATAATAGATTCCATTGTTTTAGGGGACTGCTTCAGGTGCTTTGGAAGGGTTTTAGAAAACCTTGCTAGCAGCAATGTGATGTAGTAGGCAGATGTTTCCTTTTTTTTTTTAAAACTGAGACTGAATGTCAGCATTGCGGATAAATATAAGTATACATACACAGTATTGTGTACAATAATTAGAGTCAGTGCCAATAAGCTTAAAAAAACACAGTCTTGTGCTTTCTAGCAAGGACAAAATATTCAAGTCCAGGTGGAGTTTTCAACCATCAACAGATAATGACAATGATGGTTTACCTAAAAATATATGATTAAAAAATAAACTCAATACATTCCAAATATATAGTGCCTTTCACATTGATTTTTATTCTTACCAGTGTGGAAAAGGCTGTAAATATTTTTTTATGTGTACTTATTCTACAACTGGGACTACTAGCACTATTCCTACTGCTACTAATCAGAAACACATTACTGCGATCTAAGCATCTCATCAGCATCAATCCATGTGGGTTCTTCTATAGACAATGCTGCAGGAATGTCATTAAAGCTGTAATTAGAGTGTGTTTTATCTCAAGGAGAGATCTGTTTTTACAGTCTGTACATATACCAACAGAAACATAGTGACATTAGAGATGGATATCGTCAAGATTTTAATAGCATTACTACTCTTACCAATACTGCTTATCGATCCGGAAGTTTAAAGGTACCCTTATTGGCTCTTTTTGTCATTTTTCAAGAGGAAAAACAAAAATCACATGTATTCAAATCTATTACATTTACATTACACTATATTTATAGCTAAACAATTAGCATTGTCAAACGGTTATTTTTAATGATTAACCCATGTTTGCATAATTGCATTAACTCCATGTGGGCTCTAGGCTCCTGGCAATGCATAACATACCTGAGGTGGATGGGGCAAAGAGAGATGAACTACGAGACAGGCAGTGGAAACCTGCATTTCTACACTTATGTGTATGTGATGAACTTTCTCTAGATGTTTAAAGATTGAAAGTTGAAAGACTGCTTTTCTTTCCATCCTTATGTGCAAAAGACTTTCAACCCTAGTGTAGCGTAACCAGGCAGAGTGTTTATCTCTCTTTACTGTCACTATGAGCAGGAGTCAAATCAAATCAAATCAAATCAAATCAAATCAAATCAAATCAAATCAAATCAAATCAAATCAAATCAAATCAAATCAAATCAAATCAAATCAAATCAAATCAAATCAAATCAAATCAAATCAAATTTTATTTGTATAGCCCAAAATCACAAAATACATTTGTCTCAGAGGGCTTTACAATCTGTACAGGGAGTGACACCCTCTGTCCTTAGACCCTCGATTCTAGTGAGGAAAAACTTGACCACCAAAAAACCTTTTAACAGGGAAAAAGGTGGAAGAAACCTCAGGAAGAGCCACAGAGGAGGGATCCCTCTCCCAGGACGGACAGACGTGCAATGATGTCACATGTACAGAACAATCAACACACACATATTGTATGCACACAATGAATTACAATGGTTGATAAAATGAGAATAGGTTACAATGAATGATTAATTATTACAGTAACAGTGAAACTAGTGGTAAAGATACAGATGCACAGTAGCAAATCATTACATAACTATAATCTGTAATGGGGATATGGTAACAATGATGACGGTGACAACACACGCAGTAGACGCCACGCAGGACCACAGCAGCAGACACAGTCCACAAGAACCTGCTGGACCAGAGAGCACAGAAACCTCGGGGAAGTATGTGAGACCTGGCCCCCCACTCCTCATAGACAGCAGCCTTCAGGAGAGACATCTCTCTTCTGGATTTGGAATGGTGACAACGCATCATAGATAATTCTCATTGCAAATTAGAAGCCAAATTGGTAAGACAAAAGGTGCAAGATAACACTTATTTAGTCATGTAAAAAGTGGTCTGTATTGGTTGGATTTATGCTTCTGTAAAGCAACAACAGGAGGTGGGGGCAACAGCTCTGAGTTTGCAGATGACGTGGAGTCTCTGCTGAGTTTACTGTCTATATTGACTTCAGGATATTTGAAGTTGATGGCTACTATTTTGCCCTGGATGTAGGTGGAGTTCGGTCCAGTACAATGGATGTTTGATGTGCTAATGATCAGTCCCTTTGTCTTGTCTACATTCAGTTGGAGGTAGTTATCAGTGCACCATTGTGTGAAATGAGAAATGTAGTGTTGACAGTTACTGTCAGTTATTGTCAGTGATTAGTGAGGGTATGGCAGTGTCATCTGAGTATTTGAAATACGTGGTGAATAACTGGTACAGTCATTTGTACGGAGGGTGTAAAATAATGGACAGAAGACACATGCCTGAGGGGAACTATGTCTTTACTGCATGTGGTTACTGACGCCAGACGTCTGATGGCGTTGAATTGTGTTGAAGGTGGGGCTAAAGTAGACAAAGAGGATTGAAGTGAAGTTGCTAAGTGATTCCATCCAGATGTTGGGGGAAAGATTGGAGGAGACATGTCACGACTTCCTATGTCCCTTGTTTGGCTCTGCAGAATAGGCAAACTGATGAGGGTCCAACCTATGGTCTGACACACAAAGGACGGTGGAAGAGAGAAGCCTTTATTTATATAATAGTGAGCATAGGCTCATTTAGGCAATTATGCCTGCAGTGTATCTCTCTATAATCTTTGTGGGCAGTACATCTCTTGGTCTGTCTTGTTTGCCAGCCACTTCCACATCTGTGTTCTGTGACTTGGTGCCTGACAAAAGCGAGAGTGAAATGCAACTATTCATTATGTTTGATGCACGTTTGGGCATGAGGTATATATTTAAATTTTAAAGACGTCCAGTTAGAAAGAAATTTATTCAGGCAAAAGGTCAACAACATCATAATGTCTAACTTGCATTGTAATTCTGTGCCTTATATACTGAAGTAGCCTAGTAGTTGTATTGATGTCTGTATGTAGTCAACAACTGACTGTCAAATCAAATAAAGTACAATTCAATAACATTTCAACATTTTCACATTGAACTGGGGGGATTATAAATAATAGGTACTCTAATAATAAATACATGTTTTTGTTCTCATTTAATGTGGTCTAAAATAAGGACTGCATTTAAAAATAAAACAGGCCTACATAACATAAAAATGTCATCTTGTCAGTTCTTCATTTTAGAAAAAAAGTTTCCCTTTTTTTGTGAGCTATTTTTTTTCATACACGCACACACACAGGCAGCAAAGCTTGGGGTCGGTCAGTTTGTATGACGATAACAACATATCAATAAAATGAGAAATCCTATAGAAAAATGGCAAAGCCAGCAGAGTCAGCAACTGAATGACTAGATATGTGCAAAAAAGAAAGAAGTCGTTATGAACCCATAATAACTTTCAAGATATAACAGAAATATTACCAAACAAACAACATGAAGTACGTAAGCACCACACATAACTGCAGCAGTCCTCAGTAATAATACAATAATACAACATCCAAAATGATGCAAAAAGTCATACCACAATTTAGATGATGGCACACAAATCTACAATGCCTTAAATCGGTGCACTGAGCAAATCAATATTTGTATGTTTCATAATGTCCTAAAATGTCTAAAGTTAGCGCTAAACATAGCGATGCTGCTTTTAGCTTCTATGCTGCTCACCTCTGGAATAACCTTCCTCAAGATCTCAGACTAGAGACAATGCTGACTTCTTTTAAATCCTACTGCTCCTGATGGCTGCTTTTTTAGTAGGGCAGCTCTGGTGTGTGCTGAAGGTGTCAAATGAGGCTCTGTTACATAGCCAGTATGTGTTGCACTTAGAGGATCTAGAATAAAAAAAAAATATATATATATATATAATAGAAATGTACTTCACAATAAATCAAAGGGGACTGGGTTGCGTCATTATTTCCCTTGCATGTCACGTCATTTAAGATTTTGCTGTTGCAGACATATAATGACAAACACATTGTAAAATGACCTGTGTATATGACCAGCCCTACCTCCCTCCCTCCACCTTGCTCAATTGTTTCCAGTCAGAGAGCCATCACTGTACTGATAACACCTGATAGCTGAGGATCACGTGTGATATGAAAGAGCCCACACCTTGGCTATGACCCTCACTATCTTCGGCTCCGTCCAGAAATTGCTTACTGTTTGGTTTTTATTACCTTTTCTGCGAACAGCCAATGACGCTGCCGATTTTATGAGTGTCTAATCCATGTAAGCTGGAAGCTGTTAGGATGATTCACATACGCATGGTTATGGGACTGACCTTGGCATGGTTAGATTATCAACAAGGCATAGATGCTGAGAGGCCCCAGGTTTACTGTGTGTCATTTGGTTCATAGCGGTGTAATTAACTACAAATTTATTAGGGAATATACACCATCAAAGTACAGCGTCAACTAAAACGTTAAGCACCTGCATCTGCGTTCTGTACCTACCGTATCCTGTGCCAGAAACAGTGCTTTTATGAAAGATGGTGCCACAGTGGGGGGAGAGAAGCAGCGATCTCAAACCAGTAGCGCACCTCATGCCACTCACTTGCTAATCTCACTGGCTTTGATTAAACCGCCCCTTTCTGGTAAATTGCCAAACCTTTCAAAATCTATATCTGTATGAAACAATGCACTTCCTTCATGTTATCACCAGTGTTATTTTGCCGGATTTGACAAAACTCCTGAGCCACAGAAGACATTATGAAACTGTTTCCACTGGCTCCACATGAGATCCACAGCACCCCATGTATGTAACACGGTAGTCCTTGTAAAAAAAAAAAAAAAAAAACAACCAAAATCCAACAATATATCATTATTGAAGATAAACATTCAGATAAAGCACATGCACATATAAGCAAAGATCTCAGGTACGAAAGAGTAACAAGACATCATCATCAGTGCCTGAAGACGACTTTGTCCTATCTTTTTCTCTGGTCATTGAACTGGCCATTCTTTTTATTGGTTTCATTGATTACATTGGATTGGCTTGCTTCAGTGAAACACATGTATGATGATGAAAAGTGAAAATCACTGGTTGAACAATGTTGATGCCAGCTGTAGACAGGTCATATATAACAACATGAATAGAAACATTTGCAGTGAAAAAATGAAATCAATACCTGAAATAAACATTTTGTTATTTTTGAATATTAATATTTTGCTCAAACCCTTGTTGTAAAGTTCACTTTCCTCTCTCCGCCTCAAGCACGGGTATGTTGAGTGCTGAGTAACAGTACAGAAATAAACTGTAGCATTGTTCCACTTCTGCTCCATGATTAATGATTCATGGCTTTGAAAACAACACATGCTTACGTCAGATTTCGGTAAACATGTCTTCAATAAGATAAGCTATCTACACCAGATTATAATCAACACTTCTGCCAACTACTGTCAATGATGATGTTTCCTAGTGGAAACTGACAAGTGCTGCATTGCACGAGTTATTATGATCAATATTATAATTATTACTATGGCATCGTGGCCTTTACGGATAAAAGGTCATAGTTAAGGTGAACAGAGAATGACTTAAATGCTGTACACACTAAATCTATTTCTGGCTGATGGTAGAATAAAGTGTGTTAACTTGCATATGTGTATTTGTGATTTCATCTAGTGAGATGGATGAGTGAAACAGAAGTGTAAGAGGTTAGTTTAATAAGTAACTGTGGGGAAGGGCATAAGGACTCTCTCTGTGTTTATCCAGTGACAATGCAATGAGACCACAGCAGTAAAGAGCTACTCCTCCCTCCCTCCCTTGTATTTCTGGCACAGATCATGAGATTTCCAGTAAGCTACGTGCTACATTCGCATTCTACCTGCTAGACAGGTATGTTGACCTACTAGGAGGAGACTCACACCTGCAGAGACTCTGTGTGTGTGTGTGTGTGTGTGTGTGTTTTGAGAGTGCTCTGCTCAGATCATCAGCAAGATAATTAACAGGTCTAACAATAGCAATGAGTGAGAATTAAATCTGGTATGATTCTTAATCATCTTAATTAAGTTAGATCAGCAGTTAGAGGAAGAATGTGTAACATGTGTAACAAAGACATACTTACCGGTCAAATTCCAGTGACTGACACCAAATCTCGCAGCACTTCCTTTAAATGGGCAAACGTACCATACAGCTTTGGTTTGACAGCACTCAGAGGATGTGGCAAAGTTAAAAGTTAAAATGTAGTGATCAAGCATATGTTAGATTTGCTCAATAGTAAAATGATATTCTATCTTACTGTGATATAACACCAATATACCATGCACTAATTTCTTCTGCAACATGCAAGAGGTTTGTTAGGTTATCCACTTGTATGCTTATTTGCAGAATGCCTACTTTTAAAATCGACCTGATAGAATTAAATTCAGCAGAGGCTGACACATTTAGTCCATAGTATAGGTCAAAGCTTTAAAAGGTCCTACACTTCCCATCATGCAACTCAAGAGAATATTGTATTAGATCTACGCTCCATGCCTGGTGTTGGTCTCCTGCAAAACCGCAAAAGACATTACATAACAGTTTTTACAGGATGAGCAGTAAGCAATGATGAGTAAAATTTAAGCGTAAAATTTAAACTTTTATTTTCTTGCATGTAAAGAAATGATAATTACATTAGACACTTCTGACAGTTCTGTATTAACATCACTTTTTAATTAGTATTTGACGCTGTGTGTGCTGCAGCCTTTTTGTTAATGTAACTGCACTCAGTTGTGAGGGCAGTGCCTCTTCTCTTTTAGGCTCTTTATTGTTTATTATTACCGACCAAAAGTCACTAGTCAAATCATTCATCACAACTTCACACATTATTTAACTTTTTGCTTTCGATTTTACCACTTCAACTTGAATGAACTTAGATTGGCAAATGATTTATGCATCAGAAGAATGTTCCAAGGAAACAGTAGGTAGTACATTAAGATGACATCTGGCACTAGCCTGAGGGATGAACGAGCCCGAGTTGTGTGATGGGTGGTGTTTTTCTGTGTACTGTACTAGTATGTACTTATGTTCACATGTATGCACAACAGATGTTTAGCAGCCGTTATATTTTAATAAGTGAGCCCGCATTTTGTTTGTGTCTCCAGTTATACAACATATGCATGCATTTACATCAGGTGATGTGAGATACTGTACCTAGCAACATGCCAGTAAAGGGAGAGAGAGGGAAAAGAATGCAGGGCTACAGAGCAAACATAGATATAAACAATGCAGGTTTCAACGTATTGAAAAATTCAGCTTTTATGTTTTATGAGGAGGGAAATACATTGAACATGTATGTTAGCCCTCAAGGATACACAGGATTTGTTATGGTGAGAAATGCTGAATAAAAGACGCTAAACTCTATTGACTCTGTACAAAATGGTGAAATATGGTGGTCATGGTAAGTCAACAAACTCTCTCATTCTTATTCCTTTTTTGCCCACCCATCACCCGGATCGCCCACTTTTTTGAACATCACTCTAATTCCTGCATCCCTGCGGAACCATTAGAAAACAATGCATTTAACAGAACCATTAGATAACAATGCATTTACCAGAACCATTAGATAACAATGCATTTACCAGAACTATTAGATAACAATGTGTTTAACAGGATATAGGACTGAATGGCAGCCATTGGCTCAAAAGGAAGTTTTCATACAACATAGCCATCTAGATGTTATCATGTCATGTCATCTCTAACAGGCCGGACCTGTTGCAAACCAAGCTGAAACCAGAAACCACAGTCTGCCAGCGTAAACACATTACGTTGGAAGAACCTACACACACCCATGCAAACACAAAAACACAGATACACATTGGGTTTCCATTTCTTCAGGGGACATTACATTGACTTACATCCATATCCTGGAGACCTTTACTATTCTTATCACCATAACCATCACTAACCCTTACCCTACCTGATGAACGCAAGTCCCCACCACATGGAATACACACACAGAGAGAGTGCACCTGCAGCACATCTCCACAGATCTGTCTGCTTTTACTCATACATGTTGACTCTGACACAAAAGTGACACATTATATGGTTCATAAGAAAACTTAAATGCAAGTGTAGGGTTACATTGGTACGTAGGTGCCAGTTGCAATTAATGGATACTTGCATAATGTTGTGTAACAGTGGCATTTTGCAAAATCATTCCAGCAAACAAGTCTTACAGGTCTTTAGTAGAATCTAAAAGGTTTAACTGAAAGCGTGAATGCCTTAAGTCAACTGACTGTGTTTAAAACAGTCACTTACAAATTGCATTTACTGTATATGTAAATGCTCTGTTCGCAACTTACAGTGCATATGACAAGTATTCACAGCGCTTCGCTTTTTTCACATTTCGCTATGTTACAGCCTTATTCAAAAATCACTTCAATTCATTTTTTTCCCCTAAAACTTCTACACACAATACTGCATAATAAGTTTGTTTTTTTAATGTTAAAAAAAAAGAACGAAAATATAATATGCGAAAATATGACTAGCAGGGCTTCCCTCAGCAAACTGCACATGTATAATTATCATCACCACATGCTTGATCACAAGTACACATCACATCCTGACCGTGCCTACTTTTGGTGGAAAACACAGACACTGTTCCTATTGACCACCATGTGCTTCCCTCCATCACCTCACCGGACCAGACAGGGTTGATTCATGGTAGACTGCCATCTATGGAACTAACTCATTTTGTATAGGTGACCTGCCTTTGTTTGTTTGTTTTAGAGTTGTTTGTTTATATACTTATACACGAGTTGTACATTCTTTGTCTTTATTTGAGCTTTGTGATAACAATAATAATGAGAAACTTGATACTTGCGTTCTAATAACTGTCATTTATATGTTCAAAAACACCACCACATTGTTTTATGTTTTAGCTTCATACTCCATTCAATTTAACTTACAGTATATGATATATGTTCTAGCATTGCTGGAAGGATGAACAGAATTAAAAATGTATTTGGAATTACCAGCTCATTGTAAACATTGTATGAATTCATGATGTCAGTTCCAGCCAATTAATTATTAATTTTCTATGGAACAAAGTATCAAAACATCAATGTGTTGGAATACTAATGTAGTTGACCATGAATGCTTAAAACTGAAATGATACAGAGAATAGGTTTACGTACCATTACAAGTAATTTCAGTCTAATAGTGACTTCATTGATAGCTGGTTTCAACAAGTTCATAAAGCCTTTAATATTCTATGATCCTTCTGGAGATCTTTCTGGAGGCAAATTTCACTTTGACAGCGTTAATCATAATTCTAAATATCCTGCATAAGTCTCCATTATACCCTGGGCAGAATATAGAATAAAGCCATTTAATTTCACCCTCTATATTGAGAAATGATTACCGTGAGACTGTATTTCGTAATCAATCAAAATTGATCTTAATACAAGAAATAATGTTGACATGATTTAAAATCTAAGTTTTTCTTTATTTTCTTTATTATGACTGCTTAATATAAATTTTAGTAGTCACTTTGTGCTCACCTTGTCTAACATCCTTAGTTACATGAGATGGTGATCGTGATTCACTCTCTTTAACGGAACAGTTATGATAATGACAGAAACACAAAGTCATTTTTGCAGCCTTTGACACTATAAATATTTCATTGGCATTGAAGCTGGTTTAAGTCCTATGTATCAGTTTTCAATGTGTACATGTTAATGATGAATCATCCATGCATGCAAACATTAGACACAGAGTTCAACAAGGTTCTGTGCTTGGAACAGTCTTATTCACCTTGTGTATACTTTCATATTATTTGGAAGCACTCCATACAGTTATATTGTTATGCAGATGATACCTAGTTATACATATCAATGAAGCCATATGAAACCAAACAGTTAACTAAACATCAAGCACATCTTAAGGACATAAATACCTTGATGACCTGTAATTTTTTGCTACTAAACTAAAGAGAAAAAAAAAAGTTGTTGTGTTTGGCCCTAAACTCCTTAGAAAAACATTATCTAATGATATAGCTACTCTAATGGCATTAGCTTGGCCGTAAGAAATATGGGAGTTATCTTTGATCAAGATATACCGCTGACGTCCCACAAAACAAATTTCAGGGACTGCCTTTTTTAACCTATGTTACATTGCAAAAATCAGGCACCTCCTGTGTCAATTCCTTATTATCAGGCTGCCCCTACAAGTCTCTAAAGACTCTCCAGCAGGTCCAGAATACTGCTGCACTGTGCTGACAAGAAGAAGAAAAGATATTCATATTTCTCACATATTAGCTTCCCTGCATTGTCTCCCTATGAAATCCAGAATAGAAATTAAGAACCTTCTCCTTACCTCCAAAGCCCTTAATGGTAAGACACTGTCATACCTTGATGAGCTCATAATACCCTATCACCCCACAAGAACACTGCACTCCAGAAATGAAGGCTTACTTGTGGCACCTAGAGTCGCCAAAAGTACAATGAAAGTCAGAGCCTTCAAGTATCAGACTTCTCTCTTGTGGAAAGAGTAGGCTTAAAACTTTCCTTTTTGATAAAGCTTATAGTTAGGGGTGATTCAGGTTTACCTCGGACCGGTCACTAGTTATGCTGCTATAGGCCTAGACTGCCAGGAGACTTCCCATGATGCACTGAGCCCCTCTCTCCTTCTCTCCCTCTCCATTTGTATGCATTTACTTTCCCTGTGAATATGGCACACAGCCACACTGTTTTGGTGTGATTCTGTCATCACTGAACCGTCTCTCCGCTTCAAATAATGACACTGGGACAACATTAAGCCATCTCATAAGTGCTTGATTAAAGAGGCCTGGACCTCTGGACACATTTACATTAACAATGTCACTGCTGGATGCTAGTTGCTGTGTCTTCAGGCATTTGGAACATTTTGGAAACTATGTCTTTCACATCAAGTGAAATATTGAGAGTGTCCAACTCTTCTGTCCTCTTTCTAAACATTGCTTTGCTGAAATGTGTCCTTTTTCTCCATATGTGCATCCCAGTAGTTGTTCTGTGCCCCAGTCATGTTTGTTGCTCCATCATACCCCTGGTCATGTAAGTCTGTGAGGGACAAATTGAGGCATAGCAATACATTTTTCACCACCCTCACCAGATTTTTTTTTCCCAGTGGTCAATAAAACCTCACATAGGCCAGTAAATGCTTAATGTGCAAACCATGGTCAACATATCTTAAGCACAATGGCTCTCTCATCTTTTGATTTTGCATATACTATATATTTTCACAATGACTGCTTACTTACTGAGAATGGTTGGTTGGAGCCTGCCAGGGCAGACACCAGCACCTCTGTGACCTGAATCATACTTTCTTTATCTTCACCCTCACCATCCCCCTCTTCTTCTCCTCTTCTTATCTTCTTCTCTTGTGTTCTCTGCCTCTTCTTCTTCTTCTTCCCCCTGCTCTCTTTTGTCATCCTGACTACTGGACTCAACCTCCTTATAAACATCTTATATATAAAGTAATAGAAAAGAAAAACAATCTCCTCTGCCTACTGCTGAATGCCATTTTAGCTTGTTTTGAGTATCTTGCAGAACAAAAGAACAATGAGAATAAATAATGTACTATACTTACACACTATGGTTGTAGTATAGTACACACTATCAAGCAGTAGTGAAAGAAGATCTTTCAGTTAAGTAAAACTTGTAATACCACACTGCAGAATTCTTCTATATCAAGTAAAAGTCCTGCATTGAAGTTTTTACTTAAGTATAAGCATTAAAATATTACTTTGCATATTGCTCGGTAGCTTGTGAATTTCCCTCCAGTGACTGATAAAGCCTTTTTATAGATATAATATCATGATTTATTTCTTGATTATATTTTGTATTATTAATTGTTAAACACCAATAAGCTGGCAGAGCACATATAAAAAAAAAATCAATCCCAAAACAGTGTGTTGATAAAAAAAATGTATTTCTATAAAAACACTTTCCAAAAACAGTATGCATTACATGATAAGATATCATAATTGATGTGAGATTTATTCCATATGCTTGTATCAGTCTTAAACAGATGACAGCAAAATGGATTTATCACATTATAACAAACGCAAAAACAATGTGTAACTAATTTCTGAGTGATTCATACAGTTTCTATATTTAATTATGACATACAAATCATGTGATATAGTTACTTCTTAACTAGCTTCTACTCAAACATTGTGTAAGAACACTTCATAATAAGTGATACCGTTAGACATGTAGTGCACATCATTACTATATTAATGTGAAGTAGCATCACTTACATTTATTTTTCTCTCTGTTCTGTGTTTGTCCTTCATGTTTAGTTAACTTGTAGAAGGATCCACACATTTTATTAAAAAACAACCTTTAAAGTTCCACCCTTCTTAAAAATGACAAAACAGTAGTATAAAAGTTGTTTGTTTTTAAAAAAAAGATCACTAAGAGTAATATTTTCAGTGTCATAATACAACCATTAATGCCCACTTACCAAAACAAACTCCATAGTGACAGATGAGGATGACTTAGTCCTACATCAGTAAAGGAATTTTAAATACAAAAAACCAGAGTGAGTTCTGTACAACTGTAAAAAAAGATGCTCTTTCACCCTCTGGGTGCTTGTAGAAACTCACAAGCATCTAGGACAATGTCCAATTTAGTTACTGCACACACAGTAAACCTTCTGTAGTGACAAAAAAAATTAAAAAACAAAAACAAAAACACAACATTAATATTGGTTCATAAAACCTACTAGCGCCAAAAACACTGGCTTACATTTTCTGCAACACCTTCCTTCAAAGAGGAAGTTAGTGTCTTAACATTTTGGTCAGCAAGATGTTTTGTTTTTTTCAGACAGGCAACACAAGTATTTCCAGTTCTTCAACTAGTGCTCGTTGATGTTTTGGTTTCTACCCGCATCGTGACTGAATCCTCACATGCCAGTGCCAATCTCATCCGTTTTCCAACCAGTGGAGTTCTTTCCAAACTTGTATACGAGCCTGCGGCCATCGACTCGCTCCAGGATCTCTCTCTTATAGTAATACCTGAGGGAGGATGGGGAGGTCAGTTGGCCCAGGTATAAAACACAGAGTATGCAGTCCCCTTTGGTACATTCACTTAACTTAAGAGTTAAAGCACCTCTTAGTAAATAAAAATGTTAAAAGTAACTTCCCATCTTTTCTATAATATTCTGACACTGGTGACCAGAGTAGAATTAAAGCAGAACCTAAATCTATTCGTCACTGTGATATAACTGATATGGTTGTGTCACTCTGATTGGGCTTGCAGACTTCATATCCTGAAGTGTCTTACTGAATCACTGGATGGACCCTTTAAATTTGTCCCAAGGAAAATAAAGCATGAACATGAACTCACCTCATGGCCCGGCTGAGTTTCTCATACGTCATGCTGCTGTTCTTCTTCTTCTGGCCCCACATCTGAGCAACAGCCTCAGACTTGAGGAACTTAAAGACACCCTCACGGCGGTCCTCCCACTTCATCAGGCCCTGGTTCCTCTCTGGGTGGATCAGAATGTCCCTGATGAACTCCCATAGGTGAGTGCCACGAGGTGCTGCAGACAAACAGTGGGGCACAGTAAAGTAAATGAGCATACAAGTCAAACAGATATGCATCTGCAGTCTGATAAAGATGCAAAAAGGATGCAAAGTCGAATCTGTCAACCAGCTCAGCAGTGTTCAGGTACAGATGTCTTTTGAATACTGTATTTCATGATGAATGATAGACTGACTGCTCCAAACATGGCCTCACCGTGTTTGTTTTTCTTTGGGTTGTTAAAAATGCTGCTGCTGTGTTCTCTGCTGACTTTGGGAGGTCGTCCTCGTGGTCGCTTCAGTCGAGACTCTCCTTTCTCTGTTTTGATGTGCACCTCTGTCAACACAATCAGCTAATTATCAGATATTTACTTCTACTCACGGACAGTGCTGAGAGCGAAGAATGCAAAAAAAGCTAATAAACGTGATTTTTTTTTCTGTTTACTCACTTGAGATCATAGGGTAGGAGAACTCCGGGTCTGATTCACTACTGCCAGATTCTGGTGAGCCGAGGCTCGAGAAGCCAAACATGCCACCTGATGATACAAATGGGAGACAACTTTCATATATACAGAATCCTTAGTAGTCCCATAAATATTAAAGTAATGGATTAAGAGAGTGAAAGGTGGAAACTGAGGATAAGATACTCACTTTTGGAGCAGGAGCTGTACTCGCTGTCAGACTGATTATCAGACAGGTACTCAGTGTCTTCCAGAGTTGTCATGGACTCCATGGTCAGGCTGGTCAGATCATAATCATCCCCGTAGTCACTCAAAGTCAACTCCCTCTTGCTGACAGCTCCATCAGCTGTTAGTGGTAAAGGGCAGCATTTGCACTATAATTTCCAATTTCCATCATCTATTTTATGCTAGTATATAACATCTACATAAAATACATACCATGTCCAATTTTAATGGTGCTGAGCAAAGGGAAGTTTAGGTTGTCCAGGAAGTTGTCCAGGAGCAGGCAGGTCTCGCTCAGCTCTGGTGCTGATAGGCTCTGCAGCTCTGGGAAGAAAAAAAAGACATGAAGAGAGAAAATAAGACATTTTAGCCATCAACTTTATTCATCTAGCAACAATTCACATTCAAATGATGTCTTTTTAATGTATAATGCATAGGTTTATTCATCTGTAGGATGACCAGTGGATAGGATGGATAGGCCAGTTTTACTCCTGTATGGATTATCATGTACGACTTGGTTACTAAAATCTTTAATGAAGTAGCACTAGGACCCAAATAATATGGACTATATATTGATATAATTCAGCTCTGAAATGATATAATAATAAGCGTTCACATGACAGATGCAGCTTTACCATATTTGGTCTTGTGTTCGTGCAGACTCTGGTGTAGGTGTGGGCCGAGCTGTGGGCCAAAGACCTCAATCATCTGGTCCCGGTTCATTTGGCACAAGGAGGGGCCGTCCATGGTACAGTAGGCCAGACTGAGGGTGCTTGCATCAAACTTGGTGCTCTCTACGTGATCACTGATCCACTCCAGAACATTCTCCGCTGTCCAGCAGTGAGGGCTGATCTCTCTGTACCACTGACCTGCAGAGAGAGAAGCAGGGATGACTCTATATCCATCAGCATGTGGGTGGTGTGTTTATGGAACAATCCCTTGCTGCACTCCCTGCAGCATTAAGCTTTAATAGCTATGAATGGCAGTAAGACAATATTTTAGATAGAATATAGAATATTTTTCATATAAAATCATAGTTAATGCACTCAATTATTTTCAGTTGATTTACTGTTATCTCTCTTTCCAAATCACACAAACAACAAACACTGCCTGCTCAGCTCTCTGTCATATGGACTGATACCAGCCTGCATCATCGCCAGGTTTGGATGTGTCAGACAAACAAAGACTGAGTTGTTTCAGCTATGAGGTTGCAGCCTTCTTCTGTTTGACGGTTATGTTAAGTTAAACATTGGCTGGTCTGGTTAATGATTGAGCCAACAGTGTCTAAATGAGGTCAAAGCAAAGTTCACAGAGCTAATGGTGGCCATGCCTGAAGTTTGAAAATAAAGGATTGTGTTTACTGTGAGATTAGGCCTCAGCTGAAAGTGCCCATGAAACTATAATGGTTAACGAAGGTTTCAAACCCCAGGGACTAAGCAGTTTTAGTTTCTTTTGTATCACACGGCTCACACGTACAATTGCATCTCGCAGCAGTAATAGGCGCAACAAGTGGCGGGTGGTGTTGCTCTTACCACTCATGGAGCTGTATGCTGGGTTGCTGATCTGCAGGGTGTTGATGCTGGGCAGCACACTGGGCTGCTGAGGAGGAACATCAGAGACACCACTCTGGTACATGGTGAGGTTTGCGTGAGTCAGGACACTGCTGAGGCACAGCGATGACATGGAGACACTGGGAAACAAAGGAGATACTTGTTTACACACCAATAAAAAAAAAAAAAACTGTTTTAAATTGAATTCAAATGAAGGTTTTATCTGTGCAACATGTTTGACTCTTGTCATTCAACTTAAACATAATGAAAGTCTGTAACATTTCTTTGCTTGACTACTCTACTCTTTAACATTTCAGTTAGGCGGTGAGGTGCCTGACGTCTCTTACCTGACTAAGGCCGCGTTATGATGCAAAGGAATGATGCTCCGAGACAATCCACAGTGTGTGCGCGCGCGCGCGTGTGTGTGTGTGTTGTATGATTTTATGAATATCAGTGCTTTCCTCTGTCTCTGAAGCAAAGGTGCACCTGCTGCTGTATTTAACCATCTGTGGTGTTTTATACTCCTGTAAAGGAGTGTGGGGCGGACTCAGGTGAGTTCAGGGGAATTCCACCTGAAGCTAGCCACACCTCCATTCCTCCTCAGCCTCCGCTTTCCCGAGAACTTGATCAACAAAACAAACCTGCCCTGCTATTGTTTCTCTGTTTTCCCCTAACATTCTCTTTCAAGCTTTAAGAGCTTAGATTGTGTTTCTATGTATATAGACTGGTTAGCTTTTATGAGTGTGTATTGGTTTATTAGATTATGATTGATAGATTTGACAATTTGATTCGGCGGTCCTGCAGTGTGTTGGAGGAACTTTACTTTGCACAAATATGTAAAAGCAGTCTGTTATCTCATATATATCTATCTCTTTGGTTTTAACCTATTGGTTTTGTGCTGTCAGCAATTAAAGCGAAATAAGAACTTATAGTAAAATGAAGCTTTTTTTTTTGTGCATATAAGAACTAAAGCTGTTGAACTTAACCTTCCATGATCCGGCCACTCAACAAGGAAGGAAGTGGAAAGGGTTTTTAATTACAGAAGTTTACAAACTTCTAAAAATAGCAGCACACAGATGTACTGTAAATGACGACACCAAAAAGTCAGTGTAAACAGTTTCACCAATTAACAGCCAAGCTATGAGAATGATAGAACAACTCTAACAGCCTGTAATTATTACGTTTTCTTTAATTCCACTGCACTCAGGTACCTCCTGATATTTAATAACCTGCTTTGTGTTTGTGTTATTACTCTACACAGAATCATATGGGAGGATCATGTCTACAAGACTTCAACAGCATATCTTAAGATAACAGGAAGGCAAACATGAACACGCGTGCACACACACACACACACACACACACACAAGAGTGTTTTAATTATATATGAATCATTAAAGATACATATTGATTGATTGCTGCGAGCATCTCCATCTCTACATGCTCTTTGTGTTTACCCAATGAGGTCAACCTGTGTGTTTAGTGCTGTAATGTTGATCCTGTAACTATGGCCTGCACAGTTTCTAATTTACTTTCGCTCCAATTTCAGGTTTTGTGCCAAGTTTGGTCGGCCTGGCCAAAACAAACTATTCCAGCCCAGCATCCATCAGCTCAATGCAGCTCAATGTGCTGGTTAGATAAGAAGTCACACTGCTTTCGGCTCATTTCAGGTCACTCAACAAAGCCAGGAGCCGAGCCAAGTCGCTCACTTAGTGGTGTTGTTTTAATGTTCAACCTGCCAGCCATCACATGCTGCATGTCAAGGTAGTTAGTTCCTATGAAATAAACCTTGAGACCTTGCTAGTGAGGGCAGTCCTTAGATGTAATTTGCACATTTCTCCTTCCACTGGAACATAAAATGAGCTAGCAGTAAGTAAGCACACCAAAAGCTGAGGGAATGTTGAAACATTAGCTCTGTACCTGATATTACATACGTATAATGATAAAACATTTTTAAAATGTGTAGGTGGTCTGCATAAGCTGTGCTGATTCGTTCAGCATTCAGCACTTTCATGCTCGGGTAAACATGAGAGGAGGCCAAATTAAGAAGCACAGAGACAAAACTCAGGTCAAAGGTGTGTAAATGAAATGCTGATACTAAGCGTAACCTAACAGTGAGGCAGACAGTACACTGCAGGTAAACACACACACTGAGTTTAAGAGGCGTGTTCAGGTGTCGTGTTACACCTGCAGGTTTCTGTAGTGCACTGACCCTCTGAGGCTTGACAGTGACTCACTGCTGGTACCTAGTGGTTGCTAATTAACTACCACCACTTCTACTACACCTTCCACTGCTGCTACCATAAACAATGGTACATGACAAGTCACTCAGGCAGTGTACCATTGTAATTCATTATAATTCATTGTGTGTATACAATATGTGTTTGTTGATTTGTTCTGTACATGTGACATCATTGCACGTCTGTCCGTCCTGGGAGAGGGATCCCTCCTTTGTGGCTCTTCCTGAGGTTTCTTTCACCTTTTTCCCTGTTAAAAGGTTTTTTGGTGGGCAAGTTTTTCCTCACTCGAATCGAGGGTCTAAGGACAGAGGGTGTCACTCCCTGTACAGATTGTAAAGCCCTCTGAGACAAATGTATTTTGTGATTTTGGGCTATATAAATAAAATTTGATTTGATTTGATTTGATTTGCCTGTAGCAGTAGTACTAAACGTGTACCTTTTGAAATAAATAAACTCTGTGACGCCATCTACAATTAGGATACGTGCTGCCTTTTGTGTTTGATGGTTATCCATTGATGATACAGTGGTCATAGTTATTACAAAGGAGATAGCAGCTATTGGTGCAATAGTGTTACATCGAGTGTTTATGTAGCTGCTGTCATCAGAAGGGATTTGAAACAGTAGACTTGGGCAGATGGTGATGTCAGCTCACATCTTTCCTATAATCCCATTCAGTGTTCACCTTTGGAATGTGTTTCAGGCTCGATGACATCTTCATGGTTTTTCCCAAATTTCACAATATCACTCACACCCTGTTTCCACACTGTGTTGGAAAAAAAGCTTAGCGTGGAATGCAGCCCTGCAGGTTTTTGCTTACTGACAAGGCACCAGCTTTCATGGCCTGGGGACAAACAGGCAGTTTATTTCATCACTTACAATACATGCTGTCTTTTTTTTCTCCACCCTTCAGTTCTCTTCTACACCTGTGCCGTTGCTAAATGGCAGGGTTTTCCACGCTTACTGCTCGTGTGCATTTAAAAAGACACGAGGAGTGAGGTTATACAGCAGCAGCACAATAGAGGAGGTGTGTTAACCGTAATGAAGGCGTGTTGAACCATAGGTCACAACTGGTGTTAATGTATCTGTTATGTGTGTGTTTCTGTGCAGGGACTAATAGACATTCAATTCAAATATTAAAACCCAGCGGCATATATGGTTGCGATATTGCAGTGTTAAGCATAAACATGGAAAAAGGTAAAGTGTGACAGCACTCCAGAGAAATGCCAAGAAAGTTAGTGAAGCTGTAAATGGAACCACGTTCCCACATGATCAGTGGCGTCTTTCTTACACAGAACTACTCTCCAGAGAGTGAAAACATGATCACTGTCACCGTAATCTCAGTGTGGCGAGGGAACATGTCACCCAGTGCAGCGGTGTGGCTCATTGATGCGTTTTTTAATAGTTTGTAGACAACAGAGGTCTAAGGCACAGAGGAATAAGATACATCAGGCTTTGGATACACACACATTACATGTTAGTAGATCAGTGTGTTTGTTTGGCTCTTTTGCAAACATTCTTTAATGCACAAATCTAATTTTGTTATACATACACACATGCACATGAAGGAACAATACATATTTTGGGTCTTTTGTTAGTCACTTCATGGGAATGCATATTTCATATACTATGATTATGGCTTGTATGTTTTTGACATTGGAGAGAGACACATTTGTGACATTTGACTTTTGACTTGTCGTCAGAAACTTTCTACCGCCGTGTAGAAAAGAGTTTTTTTCCCTGGGGTAAAGAGTTTGGAGAGTAAGGTGGCAGGAACAGCGACAGCATGCTAGAATGAGCTGCTAACCTTTCTGTGACTGAACGAGAGTCCCTCCACAGGCACAAGTCTCCATAGACGCTATTAAGGAGCAAAATAAAGCGCGCTGTATTGCATGGCTCAATGAGTGATTTGTGCAAAAGCAATCCATCAGAGGATACATTGACTGGCTTTATACTCTATACCTAACCCAAGCTGATGCTTTTGTAGCACTTGAGCAATGCTGTGCTGACACTTTGAATATTCTTGAAAGCCATGTCCACAAACACTCCTTAATTCTGAGTAAGTTTTATGCCATTGTTTGCAATGAACATATCAAATACAAACGCATGTTCCTGCACATCAGTGAAGAGTCTACCCGCTCCCTCCGCTGGGAGGTAGCCGTTGGGTATTATTAATTTACTAGGAAGTCTTCTTCTTTTACAGACATTTTACAGAATGCATATATTGCTTGGAGTGGGCACGATTTGGCTAATAGTCCAGCCTCTATTATTGACAGACCATGGTTTACAATATGATCTATTATTGCTTCCCTAGATTCATCAGAATATATGACTCTGAGCCACTCTTCCTTCTCTGTATATAAGAACCCATGTCCCAGGTTTCTCCTTTTATATAAGATATAAATGGTCCTGCAACAGATGGTTTGACCCCAGAGAACCTGATCGCAACTGTGGAAACGTCTCCAAGATACAAGAACAACCAACCTGCCGAGTACCTGAAACACTGTGTGCAGGTGAACTGAGGAGAACTGATGCTGTTTAAAAGGCAAAGCTGCTCACACTAAATAATAATCAATCATTAAGGTTTCTTCTGTTTGTTGAACTTAGCATGATGTTAATGACTATTCATTACGTTACTTTTAAAAGTGACCTGACTTTACTTTTCAAGGCTAGAACATTTGCACGGTGCTGTATATTGAATATGTATTTCAGTGTGGTTATGATTTGACTGTTGTTCTCCTTATGAAAACATGCTAGTGTTTTGAGGCGAGGATGTCAACATTTGTAAAAATGCGCTGCAGATACAGAGTTTTGTTGATTGTTTGTGTTTCTGTGAGAAAAGTATTCAGGAAATTTGAAGGCTGTAGTCACTGAATGCTTTATGTGTGAAAACGATGCAACTGTGTAACAGTTTGGTCCATAACTGTTAATTTTGTGTTGAAGTGTGTAAAGGGTTTTGAAGACTATTCAACCACGCATGTAATCAGTCATAAAAACAAAATCAAAAGAATGAAAGACAAAAGAAGAACGTCACATTGTTTACTTGCTGAAAGATGTTTTAGGCGGACTGTGCCTGCTGGTGTGGTGGTGTGTTTGCACACTCTAGTGGTTTAAGACAGTAACCACTAGACTTAAGGTTTGTATCCCCAGTCAACTTTCTCTGTGTGGTTAATATGGAACCTGACCCTTCTCATACACTCTACGTCTCTTTGGACATCCTTCGTATGCAGAGGTCAGATTTTTACTTTTTTACAACATGAATGTTAACATTAATTTTAATGGAATCACTGTTTTAGAAGTTGCTTGTTTGATTCTGCTAAATCTAACAAGCTGTGCTTTTTGCACACCAAAAAAAAAATGTTGAAAGAATGTTGAACTTAAATAACTTAAATCAATAAATAAATAAAACAGAACTGGGTAGACACATTTTTAAAATGTATACTTTATTTATTTAATGTTTTTATTTAATGCAGAAGGATGTATTTTGAAGAAAGACAGGTCCTGTAAGCCATATTGGGCTGATTATTGATCCAATGTCGGCTATGGATGTATCCTAGTACGAACTTGCTGTCTGTGTAGTAGCCCAGTGATCTGATGATCTGAGAGCAAAGCTGGCTACAGTTCCAGTCTCAGGATAGTTACGCCAGGATGGGGAGAGAACTTCCAAAGCCGACTTCAGTTTTTTCTCCGTGGCTTGTCGCCTTAATGCAGGCCACAGCTGCAACCACTTTGAGTGACGCATCTGCACAAACAGACTTCTCTTCTTTGTGCACCTGTGGTGGAGAAGAATGTGTAAGAGCGTGGTATCTGTAGCTCTGGTAAGTCTTGTTGTCATTCTCTCCATGTGGTGCACTCAATCTCCATGTCTCAGGAAAGCGCATGTTGAGGTATCAGCCTTGTGAACATAGGAATCCTACACGGTGGTAAAGAATATTTACTGTTGATAATGCCTCTCTGTGAGTAAAATCTCTATAAACAGAAATCTCTGTCCTCTCAGTGTCAACTTTTATTACCAACTCCGTGACATAATGAACAGCCATATATCACTTATAGCACGTCTTCCTCTGTGCCTGACATTAAGACTGACAGTGACCAACTGCAACAAACCACATATATGTCAACATAAATATAACTGCATTTCAGAGCCCACACACCATAGAAGTTTGCAAACTAGAATCTGGCATTGCGCTTTATTCTCTCTCTCTATGTGTGTGTGTGTGTGTGTGTGCATTGAGGTTCAGTATCCTGCCCAATATGACAAAAATATACTTTATTTAATTTTATTACAGTAATAAATGTGTCTCTAAGTTCAACTCACTGAATGATGGAATGTTGAATGCTAACTCGATGAATCTTTGATTCTACAACTCCACTGAACATGCTTGTATTCTATATCATTTAGGTTTTTGAAAGCATATTTTGAAAGCATATTTTGAAAAATGTCAAAATGTCAAAAAATAAATAAATAAATAAATAAATATATATATATATATAAAGGCTGAATGAAAAAGTTGACAAGTGAAAGAAATGTAACCTTTCTGAGTAACCGCTCTGATCCACACCCCTATCCAGAAGGTGGCGGTAATGCACATATAATATACTATGGCAGAAACTTGTCATTGTTGAATGCATACAAGGCATTTATGAGAGCTACATTAGACTATGGGTGTTTAGCTTATATGTCAACAGCAGAGAGTCACCTTAATAAGATGGATGCGGAGCAGGTGCAAGGTCTATGAGTGTACACTGTATACAAATCATCTCTAGTAGCTGCCATACAACTCAAACTGGGAGAACTGCCAATAAGGATAAGAGGAGTGAAACTAGGTTAACCTGCAGGGTCGTAGTCGCTCACACTCTGCCAAGGCCACCCTGCAGGTGGGAGCATAATGAGTCTAATTTTAGAAGCTTTGGATGGATAAAAGCAATGACAGTGACACAGACCAACAGTGCCATCTTCAGCTATTCCTCTGCGCTTATTTGTGACGTCAATAGTAAATTTTAATATACAGCAACGTCTGAGGAAGAAATCTGAACAGGGATCGTAGCAGATAAGGTATAAGTGTTATTTCGTTCAAAAAAATGCAATGCGAGGTCGCCTTTAAGAAAAGAGCCACATATTACTTATGAGTATATGCAGTTGAGCTTCTATCTAATTTGATAGCTTTGCATTGATGGTTAGACGAAAACAACAGAATAATAATAGACCTAGACCATTGTTTTGAAATGTATCATTTAATACATAGACTGCACGATAAGGCACTGACAGTTGGCCTCGTTTGGGTTCCTGACCATGTAGGAGTAGAAGGAGATGAGGATGCTGATATACTGGCCAAGCAATCACTCCGATCACAATAGGTAAACATCTGCTGAGTCAAGCTGAGGGTAATACAATCTTTATAATATCCAGAAACATGGAAGAAGGAATCTAAAGGAAGAGTCAGTCATTACTTCTCAGAACAGGGCTTAATAAGACTCCAACACTGTGGTCATCCTGAATATGTCCAGCACGTGCTACTGGAGTGCAGGGGCCATGAGGAGGAAAGGAAGGGACCGACATTAGCTTTAAAGAAAGCTAAGCTCAGGTTCACCTAAGCAGGTAACATACCTGGAGATGCAGTACAGGGAATATACAATGACCTAATTAAATACCTGAATGAAACTGATTTAATACAGAACAACCGGTTCATTCATAGTTATATAATTAATATTTTTTGTTTGTTTGTTTATTCTCTATTTATTAGGTTTTTTTTCTTTGCCAGTCTGTCCACTGTTCTACACTCCAGTCCGGTAGGTGGCGGTAATGCATAAGTAAGCTGGTTACCAACCGCCAATCACAACAAAAAGAACGGCAACAACAACAACAACGACAGAAAAAGAAGAGAAGAAGAAGAAGAGGAAGCTAGACTGTACTTTATGTTTCTTGTTGTACATGCTAGCAGATATTTATCTAAACGTCAAGAAACTAAGTGCTTCCAGTAACGCTATCTTCTGCTCTTCATTCGGACACAGCCTTGCGGGGAAATGTCCGCTCTTGACCGGCTGAAGGAGTTCGCCGAGCAGCGGCTCGCTGCGGCGGTCGATGAGATATTTGAATATTTTGAGAAAACAATAACTGACTACGACGAGGAATTAGACCACTATTGCAAGTTGCTGGACGTTATTTTCCGACCTGAAATTAGGCTTCGAAGAGCAGGTTTGTTTTCCTCTTAATGCTTAATTTCACTGTGTAACTTCACGTGTTCGCTTTGCTAATGTACAAGTTCTATACACAGCCTATTAGCGCCAGCTAACAGTTAACTTCTGCTTGTAATGAGCATGTTATGGCTAACAGTACTTATGTTTCATATGTACGACTTAATAAATCAAATCTGTAATCATTCCTGCTGTTAATACTGACCTTTACAAGATCCCTTCATAATGCACTTAGAATGGAAGTGATGGGAAATCCACAGCCCTCCTTATGTTTAAAAATGTATTTAAAAGTTTATCTGACGCTAAAAGCTTCAGTCTAAACGAGTCAAATCCAGTAGATATCTTTCAATATGAGTCTTTGTATTGCCAAAGTTCCTCTTTTTGTTCCTATACTTCCAACACAGCTCAACAGGAAAAACACAACGAGAGACTTGATGCTGAATAGACTGTAAATGTGTGCAGTTTTGCATTAAATGACTGTGTGGACACACTGGATTTTGGCCTCCGTCACTTACACAGAAAGCACAAGCAGATCTTTTCAGTACAAGCCAGTATGAACAGGAGCAATGATTACAGTAACTGTTCCTATGGACACCTGGCTGTTATTTTAGGACAGGCCTGAAAATCTACATGTGCTTTAACATCAGTGATGTATCATATCACTCCAAAAAAAACTGCTTAACTGCATCTGAACCAACCATTCAGCATCACAGAGTAGTAAGATAATGTTACCGATACTGAGACTGCTGAACTTGCACTCAGCAGCAGTGCTTCTCATGATTACGTTAGAATTATGAGACACAGTTATAGTAAGGAATCTGAATGTTGTTTTTCTTTTACTGAATATATCTTTTGTTAACTGAAGTGCACCTGAATGGCCAAAGGAAGTAAAACCTCAAAGATTAATGTACATTAAAAATACAACCTAAAATCCGGAAACAGTTTTATCAGGCCAGGATCAATATATAGGCACAGATATTCATGTTTGTGTATTTATGTAATATTGCTCTCTGCAGATGTCCCTTCACTGGCTGTCAGTGCAGAGGTTGCCCCTGAGCACCAGGAGATCAGGCCCAAATTGGAATCTCCAGAGCCCCTATGCATTAAAGAGGAACCGGAGGAAGTCTGGAGCAGTCAGGAGGGAGAGCAGCTTCAAGGACTGGAGGAGGCAGATATCCGTCTCATCTCTATCAAGAGTGAAGATGAAGAAAAACCTGAGTTAGCACAGCTCCAGCAAAGCCAAACTGAGGAAAACAGAGAGGCGGAGGCTCCGGCCAGCTGCCTGACTGAACAGATGAAAACAGAAGTGGATGGAGAGGACTGTGGAGGATCAGAGCCAGCCTGTGATGTAGAAGCAGCTACTGCTGACAGTAGTTCTGAACCACAGACTGAAGATGGGGATGATTTGAACAGATGTAATGGCAGTAAAATGCATAAACCTTTCAGCTGTTTATTCTGTGAGAAGCATTTTGTTTGTACATTAGATTTGTTAATGCACACAAGAGGTCACGCGGGGGAGAAGCCCTTTAGGTGCTCAGATTGCAGTGAACGTTTTAGCTATCGTGCAGCTCTTAAACAACACATGACGCTTCACACAGGAGAGAAACCTTTCACTGGCGGTGTGTGTAACAGAAGATTCATCAGGAAGTCACAGCTTAAAACCCAGGAGTGTGTTGATCAGAGCAGCTGCAGGAACAGGCAGGATTGTTAAGCAGCAATAAAACACAAACTTTCAATTTCTCAACATCCACCTCAGTGTGTCCAAACGGTCATGGAAGGAACAAAATAGTGTTTCAGTTTATTTAATTAAATAGGGACACTGCATATTAATGAATATTTGAGGCTAATTTTCATCTGTTGTCCCTTAACAGGTTGATGTGTGTTTTAAAAATGCCATTATTTTTCTTTTGCTCATAGCCCAGAGAGCAGTTCACCATGGTCAGTCTTCAGAAATTAAAAACCTTTTATAGGAAGCTATAAATATAGAAAATTGTCAGTCAGTCAGATTTTGTAGCATTTACAATTTAAACTCCAGAGAGAGGCAGAGAGAGAGAGACAGTGCTGACTCTGAGGGCACGTAATGAGCCCTTGCAGTGCATCTCTTTTGGAGGTTTGATCACGTCAGCAGCTCAGCCTCTGGCAGGATGTTTGTCATGTTGTTTATGAACTGGTGGAATTATGTCCTCAAGTTCCAAATTAAATTTTTGAAAATGTGAGTCTATATTTGTGTTTTATTCTTGTACGTTTTCAACACTTTGAAGGGTGCGTGTGTATTGTTGAAGGCTCACACATTGTGCATAGTTGTGTGTGTATACATGTATTGGGCTACACCTAAACCCCTGAAATCAATTCCTGCGTGCATGAATAGAGCGGCGTATGGAGTTATCCACTGCTTAGACTTCACCTCCCTTATGCAATGCATATTTACCTCTCCAGCAGGGTCAGGGTCAGTTATAGACGCCAAACAGGCTGATATACTATACTGTCTGTATTTAATGCTAATATAATGCTTAACTTCTCATGAGTATCTTTCTGTTCTAACTTAATACTGCGTTCATCTGCTCCCGGGTCAATAAACCCTTCCCTTGATTTTATATGGCTATATATAATATTACATATGGTGATATGATGGTTCTCAAATCTCACAGTGTAAAGGAATAATAGTAGAACACTGTTGATCTCAAATATTTAAAATTATAATCATGGCAGTTGAATTTTTGATGATCAATTTCCGTTTAACTTGTTGAAAACAGCTGAAGGACTTCAGTAATATACAGTGGTAATAATAAAATGTCCAGAAACAGGAAGACTGCAGCTGTACTCTGTTCATCCCCCAGCTGGCCTTCCTGTGATCTATCCAGCTTCCATAGCAACCTCCTCCTGACAAGGTAGTGACTTTATATTGATGTCGGGTGAACTACATCATTTCTCCAGCTCACAATTACTACAGCTGCTAGATGGTATCTGTCACTCAAATGTAACTATAGGTCATTTTAGCCACTGAATTCACAACCTATAGTGTCTTTTTTTATATCTTATATTTTATTTTTATTTTTTGAGGACAGAGTCAGAGAAACACTTACAGTTACTCTCTGTGGTGAAGTAAGGGATTTGTCGTAATTTATCCTATTTCCAGACAAAAACAAAACCCCCAACTAAATTATTCAATGATCTTGTTTAGTGCTGATATAGATTTGGATGGATCATGCATAAATAAAAGTGTCATTTGCATATAATACATTTTTACGAGTTCTGATATTTGTTTGAATTGTCCCTTACCTGATCCCTTCCTGTAGTTTTAGCGGCTCTATGACTAAAGTAAAGGAGACAGGGGACAGCCTGGTGTTCTCCTCTCTTTATTGAAAATATCTGACATGTCAAACCATTTATGGGTATAGCAGCTTGTGGAGATGCATAAAGCAATTTGATCCAGTCAATAAAAATGTATCAAAAGAAAATCCATTAAGTGTTCTAAATAAGTGTTCCCATTCCACACGATCAAATGCTGTTTTTGTATTTTCACTAACTATTACCACATTATCATTATCATGGCGCTATCGAACAAATCCAGTTTGATTTAAGATATATATATATATATATATATATATGTGTGTGTGTGTGTGTGTGTATTCATGTATTCATACTGGTATTGTATGAGGTATTTATCCATCCTCAGTGTATTACCTGCAGTAGATTGCAGTCCGCACATCACCAGTACGGAGAAGCTGAGCAATGTACTTACACTTTTATTTACTTACAGTTTTAAGGAAGCTGAGATGCACCTCAGGCCAATAGGTGGCAGTGATACAGCTGTAACCACCAGTAAGCCCAAAGAACTCAAGAACAGAGGGGGAAAGCATAGTTTCCACTGGCAACAATACCAGGATAGTGCAACAGAAGGAAGATATGCATGAAATACAACATAAAGCAGGAGTGGTAAGAAATACTGGAATCATCAGGAATGAGCAAGTTATAATAATTAATAGTTATTATAATAAACCTGAATAGTATGTATAGACATTTTATCATAAGAGAACACTCAGCTGGTCACTGGCATTACTGTCAGGGAACAGAGACAGTGGAGCAGCTCTATGAAGAGGAAAGAAGCTGTTCTTATTATCCAATAAATGATAATCAGATTTCTGAGAGCAAGTGGAATTATTACGAGACTGCAATAACTACAATCCGTTCTATTACAGTGGATTATATAATAGCACAGCAGTGGACGGTTAAATCCAGAGGGGGGCAGTAATGCAACTTAAAGGATGCAAACTGCCATTAAATCCCAAAGAAGAAGAGGGGAAAAAATGGTCAGAACAGAGATGAGAGGGGGGAAAGAGCGATCCCACATCACACGGGTTCAATCACTGATCCTTATCGCCTAGCAACGCAGAGCCGCAACAGAGCCCGCATCAGGAAGTGCAGCCCTCGGGTCGGGCCTCCTACTCGGGAATCACGGTTCTTTTTTCTTTCCTTCGTTGTTCGCGTCCTTAAAAATGTCCACAATCCAGTTACTGAGGTCGTTCGTCAACCAGCGGCTGACGGTGGCCGTCGAGGAAATAATAGGGATGTTTGAAAGAACAATATCCGAGTACGAGGAGGAGCTCGACCGGCAGCGCCGGCTGCTGGGAGCCGAGCAGCTGCCCTCCATCAGGATAACAGGTTTGTCTTGTTAAAGTCAACATTTATTCCAAGGCTCAATGTTGAACGAGCACCAGCTGGTCAGTAGTGACAGATTGGTGTTTGGTGTTTCTATTGCTGTTAACCATCAGAAACCACTATAGGCCTGATATTGTGGAATATCCATCAATTACAAGGTATTACAATGTACATCTGTCATGGTTTTATTTATAGAACATACTTGTATCTTGCTTTGCAGTAAAGGTCATAACATACACTCATAGAGCACTTGTGCAGTCTAATCCAGTACAGCTTTGCCATACATTCTATGTTCACTAAGCTTCTATATATTCAGTTTTCATTGACATTGTCTGAAAGGAGATAATTCTACTTGATGTTTATTGGCTGGACTGCAAGAGCAGAAACCAGCCCCTGACTCACTCACTGACTGACTGAGTGATGAAGTTACACCACTGGTCTGGCGTGTTTTGGAGTTTCCCGATTGGTTGTTGCTCTGAACCAGCATGAGGTGATGGAAGCAGAGGTTTCTCTCTTCTCTCTTGTGTTCCTGTTTGTACTTTCAGATATCAGCCATATTAAGTTAAAGTTAAATCCATGATGCTGAAAACGTGTCCTGCTGCTCCTTCATATTAAAAGACCACCACTGACAAACCAATGGAAAGCTTTTATTTTGATGAACTTGAGGAAATTAAATGTGTTTTCAAACTGTACCCTATACATTGTCAGTGCAGGTATAACGTTTATGTTAATTATTGATTAAAATATCAATTGATTATATACATCTATCCTCAATTGTGTACACAAAAAATGATGGTGGCTAAATATTGTGTAAACTGTGTAGTCGTCTGGTTTGACAGCCTGCTGTGGTTTGGTGTGGGGAGGCTGCGCTGCTGAGTTTCTGTGATAACTGGACAGAGATGAGTCTCCTGAATTTGAACCCGAAATGCTGTCAGAACTTTCATTCATAATTTCCACTGCAGCCTCCATAATTCTTGACTGGAAACGAGGCAGAAAAAAGGCACATAGAGGCATGATGAAGAGCACAGAGTTAAAGCATCTGACAAATTCATACAGTGAACATCTGATAGTGGCACACCAGCAGTACTCCTGAACTTTCAGTTCTCTACATCTCTTTGACGTGTATGTTTTGTATCTCAGGTGTGACTCAGGCGCTGACCGTCAATGCAGAGGTTCCCTCTGAGCAGCAGGAGTGGAGTTCCAGTCTGGTCCAGGAGGATCCTGAGCTGCCGTGCATTAAAGAGGAGCAGGAGGAACTCTGGAGCAGTCAGGAGGGAGTGCAGCTTCAACGACTGGAGGAGGCTGATGTCCCAGAGTTCCAGTTCCCTCCTGTCACTGTGAAGAGTGAAGCTGATGAAGAGAATCCTCAGTCCTCACAGCTTCATCAAAGCCACGACGAAGAGCACAGAGAGGCAGATCCTCCAACCAGCAGCTCGCCTCAAAAGATGGAAGGTGAAGCTGTTGGAGAGGACTGCAGAGGATCCGAATCAGCCTTCGACTTGGACGTAGCTGGTTTTTTAAAAGCAGCCAGCGACGGTCAGTTTCTTCTCTCACGGTGCTTTAAAACTGAGACTGACGATTTGGATGATGACTGGAACCAGATGATTGTATCTCAGCCATTTTCAGATGCAGTGAAAGACAGCAAAGTTGTGTCTCATAACAGATCTCATAATCAGAAAAAACTCTATAGGTGTCCGGCATGTAGCAAAACATTTAAGCACAACACTGCTCTGCAGAGACACATAACATGCCATACAGGGGAGAGGCCATTTGACTGTACTGAGTGCGGTAAGAAATTTAGACAAAAGGGAAGTTTGCATATACACATGAGAAAGCACACTGGAGAAAAGCCTTTTAGTTGCTTGGTTTGTGGTAAAAACTTCACCCAGAGTGGGACATTAGCTACACACATGAGAATTCATACTGGGGAGAAGCCTTTCAGCTGCTCGGTATGTAAGAAAAGGTACAATGAAAGAGGGACACTGGTCAGACACATGAGAGTCCACACAGGAGAGAAACCGTTTACTTGCACACTTTGCGGTAAAAGATTTAGCGAAAAGGGAAATCTGAATAAACACAAGAGAATCCACACGGGGGAGAAACCATTCAGCTGCAGCGTGTGCGAGAAAACATTTAGTTTGCTGTCAAACCTCAAAAACCACAAGTGTCCTGGTAAGAAAATCACTAAGGCTGTAGAGCAGGTGCTTCAGCTGAAATGTCCAAAAGTTACAGTGCAATTAACCAGACCGATATTATGAGTCTGTCATTCGGGAAGAAACACGTCCGGTCAGTGGTGGTGATGAAAAAGAACATTCTATCGAACCTGAATCCAGTGGTAAATCACAAACAAATCCTTTTAAATCTCCAATCTAATAACATACATGTGCATGTAACAAATGTATAAAATAAATACAACTCTCCTGGTGTTGGCTCATTAGACAGAAAGTGGGTGGAGATTGAAAGCTCAATGATTTTCTTCTTGATCTTAGCTATTATTATTATTATTATTATTAGCATTATTTCATGTGTTGGTGTTAGTTTATGGATGGTGTACATGTTTTTTTTTATTCTGGTGTTTTTGGCAGGTATCAAATGGCTGTAGAGTGTAAATGTGAAAATGGGGCATTTGATTAAAGGTACCCTGTGGAGTTGAAGACCTCTAGTAGAGGTATGGAGCAGTTCTTTTATGAGTGGCTCCCTGTTTGTTTGTTCTACAGGTGGCTGTAATACGCAGAGAAACGCAGCAGTGCACCCACAGATGCAGGAAAGAGGGATGTAATCCCTGCAGGATAGAAAATACATACACACTCTTTCTCCACAGCTTTAAATATCAATCTGACACAGCTTTTCTTAATTTGCACAGCTCATTTTTTATAAAATACCTGCTCCAAATATTGGAAGTCCTGATAAGAGCCACAACGACTGGACTGAGAAATACAGAGGGAAGAAAGATAAAAGGCTCGAACCATCTGTCATCTGGCTGATTGTTTCCAGGCAGATTGAGCTAGTTTCCCTGTGGACTGATGAAAGTCAGTGTTATTTGGAAGCATGAAGACATAGTCATATATATATATATATATATATGTAGCGTTGGTACACAGGAAATAACCCTGTTAGTGTGGTGTATATATATATATATATATATATATATATATATATATATATATATATATATATATTGGTAATATCTTAACCAGTTTCATGAGGTCATCATTCAATGAACAGGTGTTCCTTGTCGAAAGTGAACTGGCTGAATTCCATGCCATACGTCAGTTTAATTGTGCCAAGGGAGCGTTGGTACACAGGAAATAACCCTGTTAGTGTGGTTTCGTTCTTTTACTTTTAAACATAACAATCATAAAAACTGCAGTAATCCACAAAATCATAATTACTACGAGCACGGTGGAAAACTATTGTGCTCTCCTTGCTTGCATCCTTTCCAATCAAAAACACAATTACACAACAGGACATGTGCAGATACTATCAACCAATAGGCATCCTTACAACCTTAACATATGCAACATGCAACAAATCTGCATCATCCATCACCCTACATAATATATATATAAATATATACATATACAAAATGGCTCTAACAAACTCTATTCCATTACAGTAGTAATCAATATTATGGCAAGAATCCCTCAACTATGTAAAGAGAACAGTCCATCATTACTTGAAGACATGAAGGTCAATCTAGAACATTTCAACAACTTTAAAAGTTGCTTTTAAAGTTTTGGGCTTTAAGTTTCAATGGCGGTCTATTCTTCTTGTGTGATAAAATGAACTGTTGCAACCAAAACTGTAACATTAGTTTGTTAAAGAATAAAAAAGAAGGAGAAATGTCTGGCAGAGCTGTTGTATTGGATTGCATTAGATTACACAGGTATTCCTAATATAGTGCTCGCTGAATGGAGATTATTACTGGAGTGATACTTGCTTGGTACTTACTACTTTATTTTTACCTGTTTATTTGCACTTTGTAGTTGTGACTTTGTGTAGAATTAAACTAAACGATTACTTTATTGGCCACTAAGTGAACTTGTAACACCACATCATGATTTATATAAAATGTAAAAAATTTCCTTACATTTTGGAATACGTTATTAAACATACCAGAGATTAATAATCAGCCAAGTAGATGTTTTCATTTGTTGTTGTTTTTTTGTCAAATTCATTCTTACAGGGACCACAAGGTCAGACCACATCTCCCTGGTTCTTAAATCACTACACTGGCTTCCTGTCAATATGTAATAAATATATATTACAAAATACAGCAGATGCTTACAAAATACAGGTGTTATTACAAAATGAAGTGAAAACATATTACATTTTGTCAAGTTATTACATAATGTGTTGTTACAGACCTTTTTGTCATCAGACATGATGGTACTTGGATATAAATGGCATTTAGTTTTCAAAGGGAGAACATGATATGGTCTTTTTTTTTTTTTTTTAAGAATTACAATGTTGTAGAATAGCTGCAGTAGATCATGTGGGTCTGTTCATTGAGGGACCGTAAATGAAGAATTTTGGTTATTTGCTTCATATTTCATTGTCGATATGTTGTTTTTAAAGACAAAGATAGTTGACAAATTAATGTGAATATCTGTGATTTTTAAAAACAACACACCTTAAAGGGTACATGATGTCATACACATCACTCAAAATCTCTGACTGTGATGAGCCACTAGAGGGCGCACTTACCGTGTAAGTGAGCACGGCGTCTCTGATCAAGACTGCCACATATACGGTGTTGTGTTGTGTAAATGATGCATGTATTTTTCTCTCTTCCAGCATTTGAATAAAATGCGTGACTCAAAGAATCCCACAGTTTTCTGTAACAGCAACACTGTAACATGTGCTGCACTCTGGAGCTTCATACTGAGTCCAGCCCTCAGCTGAGGATAACAATCACCCTGTCCATGGTGAACAGTACAGGACTTGTCCTGCAGTCTTCCCTGCTGCAGGGATCCCCTGCACCCTGCTGGCCTGAATACAAGATACATAACAATAGCTGGCTCTCATGCAAGTATACTTTTGTCTTCAAAGGAGTGTCTTTCTTGGGTACATGGAGCAACCAAACAGAACAGATTCCTGTAAATCACTTAAACCAGTATAAATGAATACGAAACCTTTCAATTGATCTTACTTTAACTACAACTGAACCAGAAATCACATTTCAAAGGGAGAACCTGATATGACCCAGCTCCAAAAAAAAAAAAAAATAAATCACTGAAAAAATATCAGTTTCTCTAGCTTTATTATTTAAAGGCACATCTTTGAGTAATATTAATATCTTTGTTTTATTCTATAAACTACTAACAACAATTCTCCTAAATTCCAAATAAACATATTGTCATTTAGAGCTTTTAATTGCAGAAAATAGCAACTTTTTAACTTAGGCAGAGTTCAGAAGGACTTCAGTCCTGTCACTGGGAGTGTTTCAAACTGTCCTGCCGTGTAGCTTTTTGTTGGTCACTCGATGTCATCCTGCGGTTGTTGAGTGACATTCAAATGAGTTGGCGGTCATCCCACTCCACCTGCCGGTCTTAAGGATGGAAGCAACCTGACACTTATTGTATTTGCCATCCAGCTGGTCCTATTGCGAGAATAGTGATGAACACAGTAGTTATTTTTATACCTGGTTAAATAACATTTGGTTCAGGTGATCATAAAGATAAATGATATGTGCTTGTGTTGGAATTCAACAGTGGAATTGAATGCCTGCCATTCATGTATAAATGCTGATTCTTTTTCCAGATCTGATAATGCAATGAAGAAATGACTCTCTCACTTGGACTCCGTCGACACCCAAAACCAATATGCAGAATTACCTAAGACTATTACACCATCTAGTGTGGACAGGATTGTCATTACAGTGGATGAAGTCAGGTGCGTCTTCCAGTGCATCCTTGGCAGCAGTGCCCTTATTTTGAAATCTTTTGCTAGGGAACTGGCTGGTAACCTATCTTTTAATTGTCTGATGACACTCCACTCCGTGACATTCCATTTCCATTTATAAACCTAATTAAAAAAAATGTCCTAAAGAGCACAATGATTATTGCACTTGTATTTGTATTTGTTATTATGAAATCACTGGAAAATATTATGGTCCAACATTGCAATGAAGCCAAAGGTAACACAGGATCCATTGACTATAATCAAGGTGACATGTCAGTGCATCTCATCACCAAACACCTGGACAAATCAAAACATTAATCTAAACTTTATTCGTTGGTACAACTCAACAATTAAAAACAATTCTGATTAATGTAGGAACACCACAACGCTGTGTCAGCTCTTCTGTGCTGTTCATATTTAAAATACTCGCTGTCTCTGATGACTGACAGTGATGATTTAATTGAATGGTGTGTTAAAAATGCTCTCATCATCAACACTAATGAGACAGAGGGAATTATTGTTCCTCATGATCAGCTGCCTCCATGTAGAAATTGGTATCCAGGTGCTTCTTTATACAAGTTCTTGGGTGTTATGATAGATAACACCTTATTAGACCTCTCACATAGAATGTATTTATGCACACTCAGATCCTTTTGAGCAAGCAGCCAGGTTATGCTTCTGATTTTTTTTAAATGATTTATTCAGAGCATCATACTGCAGCATGGCCAGGCTCAGCAGTCTGTCTGTGAAACTTAAAACTTAACTACATAATCAAATTCAAATTAGTGCAAAGATTACTGGCCAACCTGTGACACACTCCTTCCAGGTGACTCACAACAGGAGCATGCTCAGACCTGCAAACAGTATGTCTTCTGACTCCTCTCACGTACCAACTCCTGCACTCAAATAGGTGAGTTCCACAATTTACATGCAACAGACTGAAGAACTTGTTTATACATCAGTCTATTCCTTTGCTGAACCAAAATCAGGGTGTAAACAACTGAGTTCTGAACCAAGAGGATATATACATAATGTGATATGTGTGCTTATTATGACTTCTTGATGTGTTTCGTAGCCTCCTTCTTTACCTGGTGTCTTATGTGTACATGTATTATATTACATGTGAATCTCTTGAATGGGATAAATGAATTTCAGTACAAACTGGTAATAAGTGTAATAGAAATATTACTTTTTTTAAAGTAATATTTGAAGTAAAGCGTGTGGATAAATCACACTTCCATTTTTCTTGTTGAGAATTGTTACATTAATCTTTCAAGAAAGACAAAGACTTTCATGTAAGATTCAATCTGTTGACTGATTTCATGGCTTGTGAACGACCACAGATGATCTGGAGACGATATCAGTTTCACTGTAATTAATGTAAGTGTTTAATTCAACCCGTCCTCTATCAAACTATACACATTGCTGCTCTATGTACTCCACAGCGTTACACAGTCAGGTGTTTTGTGATTTGATGGCCCGATCAGCCAGATGACATCATTTGCAGATTTTCCTTCCAGAAAAATACTTATTTTATCACTCGACATGGCTACTTGGCTGTGGTTAAGGACTGGTTAGGTTTAGATGCAAATTCTACTTGGTTAGGTTTAGAAAAGATCAAGGTTTGGATTAAAATAAGTACTTTGTAGGGAAACATTGTGGTTTGGGTAAAAATGACTAACATCTTACTATGGCTTATTGTTACAGACTTTGTGGCTCTATAATAATGTCACCTGATTTCCTGTTTTGCTCCTGTCATATTATTTCGGCCACTAGAGGGCTTCTGTCACAGGTTAAAATTTTAGAACCCAGGGTTGCTCTGCAAAACATGTGCTCAAGACCACAGACACACAGTTTTAATCTTGCCGCTGCCTATTGTAAGGTATCCATCATTTCCGTTATTACATGTTGTCATGTATACTTAAACATTTCCAATGAATTTATTTTACCACCAACTGCCATATAGTGAACCTGTGGCCTCAGATTGAGGTCATTTATCACTTTTGTCCAGTTGTAATCTTACCAGTCAGCAGAAAAAAAAACAACCAACAAAATCTAAATAAATAAAAGGAAAATATGCAGAGGTTAGATTTCAATGGCAATATTTCAACCCTAGTGGGCTTTAAACATGACAAAAGACAGGATGTGTATAGATGAATCTGGCAGCTGATTTATGTGTTCTGCCTTTTACTCATTCATTACTGCAGTGGCAGAGTGGAACTGAGCACATTTACACAGACAGTGAAAGAGATGTTTGGGTTCATTACAGCCTGCAGTTGCCCCCTCTGACAGGCCAAAGTCATCTGTGTGAATATGGAAGTTATTCAGTCTCTAAACACAAATCTGAAATGAATTATGACAAAGGCCTTGTGGAAAAATAGCATAGTGCTTCTGTCCAACCTCCACAATCTGGATGTGAAAGTGCTGTATGGAGGAGCTAATTAAACCCAGCAGGAGTCACTTGCTATTTTATCATCTAAATCATCAAAATCCATGATTTATGGCATTTTAATTCAAATAAAAGCACAATTTAAACATATAAACAATCAGATGATACACATGAAACACAGAAAAGTAGATTTATGTCTAGGATACGTTGTACTAAGTTAGCAAGAGATGAGTGGGGTGTGTAGAGGGATCACAGGCTTTAGCGGTACCTTGTTGGGATGCAATGGAAACAGGAGGATTTAATGGAGACTTATGGAAGTAAAACTGGATTCATGGGCCAGAGCTTTGTGACTTTGTAGATGAGCTGATAATAACATCACAGTAACGAATGTGTAACTAGTCTGTAAAATTAGACTGTAAAACATTTGCTGAAAAGTTTTTTTTTTTTTAAAGTAGATTATAAACTGTAAATTTGTCAAAAATGATGGTGGATACTCATTTCTACCTGAAATGAATGTGTTATTCTGCACCCGTCCTGAATATAGAATATTATATTCATACATCTCTCTGCGTCTAGCTTTTTGATGCAGATTCTTATGATTACTTGCCTTACATGCCACATTTTACCTTTGCTCTACATGCAAGAAAGCTTTGACTCTTTCTCTAATGTAATAACAGATAAATACCAGCCAGTAGCTTCATGAGATTTTGTTCCTTTCAATTTTTTATTTTCACACAGTGTTCATGTAAATTGGAGCTGGTTAAATATTCATTTCATGTCTGTGGGCAGGATTTCTCTCCTCCCTCTGGGCTTTTCTTTTGTCTCCATCTCCATCTTTGCCTCTGTTGGTGTTGGCTTTTCAGCTCAGGGAGGGGTTCAAACCAGCAGACAGTCCTCATGTCTTATTGGCTCATGCCTCCCTCTGTTACTGTAATGAAAAGGGGGATTGAGCAGTGTTGTGGCATAGCCCCCCCTCCACCCATTTACTCTTGTCCTCTCTCTGCCTCTTTCTCTCCTTGTTTTCATCTCCTCCGCTTGCTCTGTGACTGACGGTGGAGATGAATGGCCATGTGATGTTTTAATACCCAGGGATTTTCTGCCGGGCATGCTCTGTAGCCTCCATCCATCCCAATCTGAGGAGAGGCTGCCTATTATTGTCCTGCATCCAGCCGCTCGCTCATCTTTACTTCCCAGAGGATCTATTGTTAATACTAACGTTTACCATGGATCCACCTGAGGGCTGGATGGTGTGTTAGACGTCCTGTCACACACACGTTGGAATACATATGCAGTGGTAATAGACGGCGGCAGGGACGTGGCAGTATTTGTACAGGTGGATGGTAAGTGACATGCTTGGTGTTTGCATGTGTGTGTGTGTCTGTACAATGGTTGGTGTGGACCATGTAATTTACCAGGGTTCCTGTCTGCACTAAAGGTTGTTATAGGATTTGTTATTAAGCAAGTGCACCACTGATAGCAATACAGCCAATTGTGATATAAAGGTCGCTCCAGTGTGTGTGTGTGTGTGTGTGTGTGTGTTTGTGTTTGTGTCTGTGCACATGAATGTACCTGCAAATGTTACTTGGGACCCGTTAGATGCCGGTGTGGTTGTTACGTTATAGAATCACTGTTAACAACACACTGTCTGTCTGTCAAGACTTGCAGCTACAGCAGTTTGTTTACTTCTCTCTGGTCTGTATGGTGTAACACCAGCATTGTGACAACCTGCCAGCTGCTGTCAGTCAAACACAGACTCCGCCCCTCCAGCCACCTGAGACAAAGAGGAGCATTTATGATATTTCCCTAAAGATCTTATTTATTTATTTTAATAATAATAATAATAAAACTATTACTATATATTAAAATACATTTACATTATTTTTGACTGCAATGAGGGATAATTAAATGTGACCTCAGTTGGACTTTAAGGGAGGGGTGAGTGAGGCTGAGCAATGTCTACAATGACTACTGAGTTCAGCAGATTAACACAGTGGGTGTGCTGCTCAGATACAACAAGCACATGAAAAAGTTTACCGAAGGAAATGAATTTTGTATGAGAATATTTGGCTTTTTAAAACTATATTCCAACAGTCAGTAAGTTCATCCTGAGGCAAAAAGCAACAACGCAGCAGAGGGACACACAAGGCCAAAGCATGTGAGCGGAGCACAAGTGAGCGTGAGAATTTTGGAACCAACTCCTCCTGGTTGAAGACAATAAGTGATGTAATTTACAAAGAACATGTATGTATAAAGCCATGACGAAAATTGTTAAAATTATAACAGCCATAGAACTGAAGTACACAGTGACCAGTACATCCTGTATCCTTTGTTTTATACTGTAATTCATCTCATATATAATTGTGTAATATGTAATGATGATGATCTCATACAGAGGTGGTAGTATAAGGGTTAAAATATTGTGCATTAATAATTTAACGCCCATACCCATTTCATTTGAATTTCATTACTCTGAACGATGGATTAATAAGAGACATTCATGTGTCACACACATTTATCAAGCTTTCCAAAGTAAAGTTTGGATGTTTACAGTTGCATTACTAGGCATTGTTTCTAAAACATGTAAAAATCCGGAATTGTGTCAAATATGATCAGAGGCCATGAACTGAATCATATGAAATGAGCTTTAGATTATTATATATTAAGTATTCTGAATTCTTCATGTAAGTATATTGACTGAAATTCTGAATATAGTAAATTTACAGTAACTGGAATTGGAAAAGACAGGGAAATGTTGGCAGCTTCTATTCAGTTACAGCCTGCCTGTCAAAGAGACAGAAAGAAGCAGCCACAGAACTTTTTTTTTCTTATTAAGATGTTACTATGAGATTGAAATATGCTCCAAACATATCTTAGTGTAGGTACAGAAACATACGCAGCAGTTAAAAACAGGCAGAGAGGTTCTCCCAATGGGTGTGTCTGCATGTCATTTGGCAGGGTGCTGTGCCGAATGCCACATGGCAGCGTTGAACTAATCCCAGCCAATTCCACTCCTATCCACCCGGCAGAGCTGATCAGAGGCAAAGCAGGATGAGAAGGCTTCAGCCACACTTCATCAGTGTGTGTCTGTGTAGACAGTGCGTGTGTGTGTGGTCCAGGTATTCCTCACATTGTGGGGACATAAATATGTTTACACAGCCATGTTGTGGGGACTCGCCTCCCTTATAGGGACAAAAAGCAAGTCTCCTTATTGTAAATCATTTAATTTTAGGGTGACGACATGGCATAAAGTTAAGGTAAATTTAGGGTGATGTGAAGGTTAGGGTAAGGGTTAGGGTTAGACATGTGGTGATTATGGTTGGGGTTTGGACAACTCTCCAGGAAATGAATGTAAGTCAACATAATGTCCCGTGAAGTGATGGAATTACGACTGTGTGCGTGTGTGTGTGTGTGTGTGTGTGTGTGGTGGGGTAGGGGTGAGAGGTTACTATTCTGTCTGCCGGGAGCTCATTCGCCTTGGATTAAGTACACACTTAATCCATATATTGCATGAGTGTGTGTGTCACTTTCAGTCACAGGCTAAAATAACACAGATTATGTAGAACACCTTGTCTAATTAGAGGAAAAGCATTTTAAATGTAGATAAAGTGCAGTTTATAAGGTGTATTTTGTCTCTTAACTCGCTAATGGCTGTCATGTGGTTGGGATTAAAAGGTTATTAAAAGGTTAAATACCTGACTACACACACACGCGCGTGCGCACACACACACACACACACACACAGCCTTTGCAACCATGGCAACAGCTATAATCATGGGGCAGCCCTTTTGGCAAGAAAGGAGAGTAGGGACAAAAGGAGGTATGGAGGAGGGGACGGAGGAAGAGAAACTAAACAGAGAGTGAAACATGAAGGAAGGAGAGTCTCAGGCTTTCATTGTATCATCATCATCATCATCATCATCATCATAGTCAAATCAATACTTATTGTTGTACATGATCAGGCTGTGTTATGCTTCAATTCTATTCTCTGTAGTAAATAAGCTCTTTGATCAATATTAATTCATTCATAGAGAAACATTTGCCTGGTGTTACATTATTGTTCGATGTGTGTGTGATGATCATGCTCAGCAGAACGCTGCAGCAGAAACCACTTTGATATGTGTGTGTGTGTGTGTGTCGCTGTAAAGGGGAACATTACTGAGCTGTTCCTGCTCGCTTGATGTTGCCCTCAGTATTAATAATGTCAACAATCTCCACAAGACTGTACTGTTTACGTCCAAACTGGACACTATTAATTCATTAATAATTAAGTTTTCAGCAGCAGGTAAGCATTGGGCTTAGAAATCTATAGTTGAATATTATATACATTCATAAATCAAATGAACCATGTTAATAGAATTAAAATTCCAGGCTTAACATATTCAGTTATTTTCTACATTGGACATCCACACTGCGTCTAACTGATGTGAGTGCAGGAGGCATATATAGCTGTGACAGAAGGCCATTAATGACGCTGGGAGGAATCACACACACACACACACACACAAAGACTATTAAGTCCCTGAGGAGACGAGAGAGGGAGCAGGAGGAGGAAGAGGAGGGAGGAGGGTTTTCCCATGAATTATTCCTTTAATATCCCCTCATAACGACTGAAGTCTGGTTAAAGTTTACTTAAGGTTAGGGAAAGATCACGGTGAGTTATTTAAAAATGACCATCTGTCTCTCATGTTATCATCCCATTAAATGGCTGTTATCAGTTGTTATCACAGCCATTATAATGCTTCAGACGGGACTGACTCAACACATTGGAATGGGACCACTATGTATTATGCAGCCACAAAATAATTGTGTTTTATGTTGTGACAATGTCTGGTTAGGTTTAAACATTGTGGTTAGGAAAATATCATGGCCTGACGTGACGAGAATGTGCCGTATGGCCACATTAATGCAAATCTATGGGTCCCAGTGACAACTGATTATACATCTGGAATGAGTGACATGACTCCGTGTCCGTGTCAATATGCAAACTCCAGTCTCCAGAGTTTAAATACGCCTGCACATCCATCCACCACCTCCACACTACCACCCTTGACTGGCACCTTTTACTACATAAAGAACACGCGACTTCCTGAATAAATGGTGACGTTCAACATAAACCATGTGCTGTAGAATCGAGCAGTCCAAGCATTGTTTTTAGGAATGCCCTGATTAAGGCTGTTCTCGCCACAAAAACAGCAGCGTTGAATTTGTTCAAATGCTTAAAACAACCAACGTTCATGTTTTCCTCTTGTGACCTTTTGCATTTCTGTAACCCTCCAACTTTGGTTTCTTCTCATCATGACTATCTTTTCCTAACCTAACCAAGCACAGGCTTTTACTCAGCCATGTGTGAGGTGTGTGAGAACCAACAATCCTGCAACACATGCTGTTGTGCACTACTTGTGCTGTGTGCTGCATGGGATCAGTTTGTGGTTGCCCGTGGCATGATGGGAAAAGGTCGATTTTTGTCGGCTTTGTGAGCCCGCTAACTGCTTACTTATAGTGATTTATACATGCAGTAGTAAAACAGTTTCTATTACCACCAGTACACAATCTGAAGGATCATAATCAAAGTTTAACCACACAGGTGATAGCTGTCAGAAAGCTCTCATATATATAGCTTTTATAATGTCATATATGATGTTCTGGAAGGCACTGATTAATACAGTATAAAGAATATCTCTATGCCTGCACAAGATATGAGCAAAATCAACAACTCATATCCTTTAATACAAAGGTATAGTAGTGGTTTAGCTGTACAAGTCATGCAGAAACATCTCTGTCTACTCTCTGCACATGTTCTCTGCTGTAACTGAGAACTTACGTCTATTACATTTTTATTACACACACACAGTTTGTGTGTGTGTGTGTGTGTGTGTGTCAGAGAACCAAGGTTGCATTAGCGTACTGAACACAGTCACTATGTTGCAGCAGATATACAGTCAACAATCAGAGGTGCTTATGTATCTGTTTGCAGCTGTTCAACAAATCTGCAGTGTCATTAGGTCTACAGACTGTGAGTGTACGCTCCCCCACCCTCACCCTCACCCGTCACCCCACCCACCACCCTGGTTATATAACCCTCACCCTTTGGGCTGTTTCATCCTTCAGTCTGCTTAAGAATGCAGATGTTGGTCTCTCATCAAATGTGAGAGGTATAATCTGCTGCAGCAGCTATTAGCCCATCCCTGTTGAACAGCAGGACATGTGGCAGAGACAGTCCGCACAGCGATTATGCTGCTCAATCTTGATTCGGTAAAGCCACGAGTTGGATAAAAATAGAAATATTCCAATGTTGATGCTCTCATTATCATTTGAATTGTTGAGGTTTGAATTTGTCCAAATATAGTTTTGTAATATACCAAATAAAATAGTGGCCTTTACTTACAAGATGTATCAGATGTATCAGATCTATCAGATCTATCAAATTAAAAACATTCTAGATAGATAGATAGATAGATAGATAGATAGATAGATAGATAGATAGATAGATAGATAGATAGATAGATAGATAGATAGATAGGCAAGGTCAAAGGTCATTGGTTTTTTTTTCACCCCAGAGCTTTCACTCTGCAGCCAAGCCACATAATGACATTTTGTAGTGAGTGTAATGACAGTGAAACGATTCCAGTGTGTGCTGAGCAGACAGCCTGTCAGCTCGCATGTTGTAAACTGGTTATTCAACTAATCTAACTTTAGTTTTGATAAAAAAGATATAACTTGGTTAATAATATTCCAATAATATGACATAACAGTCATATTATTAACAGTCATATCTAAGATGATTCTTAGACTATATACATTATACCCATATTCACAAAACTTGTAAATGTGTGAAATGAAATGAATTATTTAAGTTGAGTGTTGCAACCAGGAGCAAGGAGACATGCAAACATGTCAGACTGATCTTTTCTGTCTGTTTAATGTAGTAAAAACCACGTAAACTCAGTTATGATATGAGAAGGCTGCTGTAGCAAAACAACACACTGATTAAACTATTGTCTCATTCAAAATATCAGTGATATTTGCATCATTGGTTTTTTGTTAACCTAACACTAGTCCAACCTAATAAACACTTTGGGCAGATGTCATGACTGAGCAGTGAACTTTCTGCCCCACTGTCTCCCCTATAGGGACATGGCCTCTGTCCTCAGCTTTTGTGCCCTGTCCTTGGTTCCACAGTATTTATTTGATAGAGGATAGACATTCATTCCAATGGTTCATCAGTGGTATTAAGGAGCTTAGTGTGTGCCAAACACCCCACACCTGCTGTGGGTACAATCCTGCATCAGCATCTGCTGCTGGAGTTCATCCATGATTTTACTTTGTGCACAACACTGTTACTCAGGACAGTAACAGTAACCTGGATACTTGTGGCTTGTGTTGGTGAAGTGACAATACTGTACATAACATGAACTGGGGTTTTGCCATACTGTTGAACTGTGGGAGAAAAACATTTAAAGAAGACATATTCTGCACATTTCCAGGTCCATTTTTTTTTTCTGGGGCTGTACAGGAATATGTTTGCATGATTCACAGTTTCATCAGATCATGCAGAAACATCACGTCTACTCTCTGCACATGTTCTCTGCTGTAACTGAGAACTTACGTCTATTCCATATATATACAGTTTCTAATATTTAAAAGATAGGTGAGCTAAGTTTGTGGCTTCACATTCCAAAGATGTAATTACTGCCACAGGTGCCACAACAAAGTGTGCAAAAAACTTTTTTCATGTTGCCTTTATGGGGTATCGTGTGTAATCACATTCTAACATTGTCCCTGAAGATCTTAAGCATGCAGCATTGAACCTCCAGTCTAACTCTCCAGTACAAACATTCTGTTGTGCAAGTCATTTCTGGTGACATATATTTAGACTGAATGGTTGCAGAGAGACGAGTGAGCACTGAGTCTCACAGCAAATTATGATGGGAACACATTGATTATAGAGTGGATGTACATGCAGGAGCTATTTCTGGGACTGCACTGCCATCAACACACAATCACACCACACACATAGACACACACACACACACACACACACATACATGCACATACACAAGAAGATTACTAGGATTATTTTGAAGCTATCAAAAGGAAACAAAAAGGACAGAAAATGTGTGTTTAAAGTACTTTATTGATTCACTGCATTTGACCCATCCTTTACACACACACACACACACACACACACTGGGATCAGCCTTGGTCAGATGCACTGAAGGATTAACTGTAATATACATGTCTTTGATTGTGGGAGGAAACCGGTGCACCTAGCATACTGATGAAGAAATCCTTAGACAAGCCCCAAAGTGCTCCTGAAGGCTGTACCTATCAGTGTGTGAGTGTGTGAGACCCCTCCTGATGAGCAGGTCGGCACTTTGCTCAGCATCGTCTCTAGCAGGCAGCAGGCAGCAGGCAGCAGGCAGCAGTTTTGTACTGACACGTACACTACATGCCCAGCACCAAACAGCAGACAGACCGATTTAGAGACTAGCTGGTGAACATAGTGGAGCATTTAGCAGCTAAAGAGCCAGATATTTCCCTCTGGAGTTTTACAACATTTAGATTTTTTAAACACATAAATGCATAAGCCTAAATTTTTTTTTTTCTCCTGCAATGTTTCCATACAGTTTTAGAGACATGACCTAACTTACAATAACATAACACACTATAAAATTTGAATACATTTTGATATTGCCAGCTTATTTGAGATATGTGCACAAATAATCTCTGGGTGAGTTTGATGGCATTTAGCCTGTAGGTGGTACTGAAATATGATAATAATGGCGTGGTCATTAGTCTGACTCACCTGAGATTTTGCAGAATTCATTCTTGTGTCATCAATCAACCATAATTAATCTTTGCATTATTATCATCTTTATACAGGGACAATTTTTCATGAAGACTCAGGCAGGCTGCTATTAGGTTACTCTCACTGATGAACACTTACTCTAAGCAGCAGAGAGAACACATGGTGGTTTTCCAGCAGGATGATATGCCTGCAGAATTGGAGGTGCTGCTTCTCATCTAAGCTAAAATATTTCTTAAAGTAATACATTTATCTAGTAGTTTATGGGATTATTGTTTGCTGCCTTGTCGTACAGTATGTGCTCACCGCATGCTTTCTAGTTGTTGTTTCAGTCAAAACATGGTTCCTCACATCAGCGTTAAACACTTCAGATCTTTTTGATTGTGGCTGCAATGGAGCAGGGTGTGTGCACAAGTCCCTCTCTCTCTCTCTGTGTGTGTGTGTGTGTGTGTGTGTGTGGCGGGAACTTCACACACACAGAATGACAGAATGCTAGCAGGGTTGGAGGATGAGTTGCAGCCCTCTGGTCATGCCCATCCTGTCCTCTAAACCTCCTTCAAGCCACACATCCGTCCCTCTATCCCTCCTCCACCTCCCACTTCTCTTCTGCACACCTTTGTTTAGCTAAGACGCCTCCTGTGACTAATGCTGAGTAACAATCACGCCCATAATCATAGTAACGCAAACACAGTCAGACACAAAGGAGACTGTAGATGTGTGTTTGATCCAGAGCTTGCCCATGGCTAAACAGCTGCTCACAGGCCCTCAGCCAGTAGGGAGCCTCAAACGAATGCTGTATTCTTATTGCAGTCAATTTGAGATACATTTTTTGTCATATTTTACTTGGGGGCACTGTAACATAGTGTAGATTTGAGGATGCTGTAAAATTGTGCTAGTGCATCTAGTTATATGTGGATTTTTAAATGTACTTATGATTTGGAACATTTGGAGATGGGGTAAGGTCCTAAAAAGACTTTCAACTAAAACATTAGGAAACATTTAGATTGTAAATTAAATCTTATTTAGGTGTATTTTTGTGTTGGATCACAGCATAAGACAAGTGTTGAGTAGCCAGTCAAGTAAGTGATTTTGGAAACGTGTATGACTAGCTTGGTATTTGTCTCCAAGCTGCCTCTCAAGCTTTCAAAGCCGGGCTTAACAAGTTTTACAATCTACTCCTTCCCAGCAGAACCTCAGCGCTGTTACAAGTCCTCCAACATGAAACAACAAAATATGTGATCCATGCATGCCAGAACAACACACACACATGTTTTCTGATCTGACGCTCCTTTTGACAGTAACTAGAAAGGTGACATTGTGTTTCAGTACTTTCCAAAACCTTTTAAAAAAAAATAAAGAAATAAAAAATGCTAAATACTTTTCATGATATGACAATAGTGTGGATGTGTAAGATTTGGCCAGCAATTTAGTTGAACAAACATGAACTAAAATGATTTCGCCGTCCTGTCTCATAATACCACTTATACCTCGATAGAGAGACGAGTCAGGCTGAAAGGCTGGAAGCTGTAGCAGTTTCTGCTTTAGGTCTGTAAATATGTCACTGTTTTTTAGGTTGTAATAGTTTTTCAGGGAAGAAAGTAGCAATTTAGATTCCCAATATGTGGTCACTTTATCCAAATAACACTTATTTGAAAAGCCGTGCTGACGTTGCTGCTGCTGCAGAGGCTTCAGCTTCAGGCTATATTCAGTGAGCGATATGTGATATGTTGAAATGTTTACCTAGGTCACGACTGAAGGGTGTCCCCAAAAGTCTGCACACGCGCACACACACACACACACACACACGCACACACACACGCATACAGAGAAAACAAACAAGTAACAGAAATCATCCAGCGCCTACTTATCTGACACAATTTAAAAGTTCTATTGATACATTCATTTCTAATCAGCTACGGGGGACAGAAGTAGAAACCTTTATTAATGTCAAGCATTGCAAATGTATTCCAGTCACATGAGTAATATGGCTTTAGGCAACTTCACTAGTGAAATTAGAACAAAGCTGATAAATGATTTTGACCCACCGCTGTAGTTTCAAGGCCCATTTACTCTCACTTGTTTGTAGAATATACAAAACTGAAGTCAAACATTATCCATAATGTATATGAATCCAAGATTTACATAATTACAGGAAAGGTTTAGCAAAGTGTTTGAGAGGAATCAGTCTGTGTATATACTGTGTATAAATAGTTGTGTTTGTCTTTGTTGATAGCAGTGGCTTTATCTGGAGGTTTGAGAACTCTCTATTCTGATTGGATGTGATCTGTGCTTGATGTATCAACTCTGTGTTTTTAGGTCTGAAATGTGTAGCCTCGTATTCTCAACAAGCCACAAACCATCAATGAATTAATGCTAATTTCCCAAAAGCTATTAATAACACATACTTGAGCCACGCCGGCTGTTGAAAGCATGGACACACAACGTTTTATTTTTCACTTACTCCCACACACACCAGAAATACTCACCAAATGTGGATTAATCTGCTGCTGAAAATAGTCCCCAATAAATCTCCTCCTGTTTGTTTTGCATTTGGTAAAAAACAAAAAAAAAAAAAAAAACTGCAGTGACCAGCTGGAAACAGACCGAGTGCTTAAAAAAATGAAGCTATATGCCTACGGTGAGAGGATCCGGTGGCTCTGTTATGATGTGGGAGGCGTTTTGCTGGCATAGTTTGGGTCTACTTGTCACTTTAGAAGTAAGAGTCACTGCAAATTAGCACACAGTTGTTCTTTATGACGACTTCTCTATTCTGCAACCAAAACAATGTTGATTTCAGTGTTTTTCATGACAAAAAGAGAAATATTAAATCCATTTTTTCCGATAATCAGGTTCAGCTTTTGACATTCACTCACACCAGGCATAGAAAGGTTTTCTTTATAAAAAAAAACCCTCTCTGTCAGAATGAAAGCTTTGTTCCTCACTATACAACTAATAAAATAATCTGAAAAATATGGACCATGCTGGAGTGATTTGCATTGTGCAGCCAGAGGTTGTTTCATATATGCTGTGACTACTGATTATGGTGAAACAGAAGATTTCCTCTTTCTCCATTCCAACCATTCTACCTTCAATCTCAAATCTCTACTGTTTCAGAAAAAGAATAACGTAAAAAAACAGTAAAGACAGACAGAGATGGAGGTCTGAGGAAGAAAAAAAGAGATGAGGCATAGGGACAGAAGGGGAGGGAAGTAGAGAGGGAGATGGAGGTAGACAGCAGTGAAGAAGAGGGAGGGAGGGAGGGAGTGGGGTGATTGTTTCTGGAGCTTTGGAGGTTTCAAATTTCTCTTTTCTTTCGGTTCTCTGCTCACATAATTGAATCTCTCTTCCTTTCTTTTTCTCTCTCTTATTTTCTCCAGTCTAGTGGGGTTTTTCTGCAGACCAGCTCATTCCAGCAAAGCCCCAGCATGTTGTAGACGGCTGCTACCAAAAGACAGACTGGAGCGGAGATAGTGACAAAGAGAAGAGGAGGAAGTGAAGGAAGGGAAGACAGAGGAAGGTAAGCACTGCTGCACGTGCTCTTTATTTGAAACAGTGAAGTAGGAGAAGGAGGGTGCAGAGAATATGAAGGGATCTGGAGTTTGTTTTCGCTTTGTGTTCAGCTCTGATGGGGGAGATGTGTGTACGTGTGTGTGTGTGTGTGAGTGTGTGTGTGTGTGTGTGTGTGTGTGTGAGAGTGTGTGGTCCAGGTATTCCTTATGGGGACAAAAAGCAAGTCCTCTTAACATAACTCATTAAGTTTAGGGTGAAAGTTTGGTTTAAAGTTAAGGTAGGTTTAGAGTTGAGGTGAGGTGGGATGAGGTGGTTATGGTTGTAACATTATCTGAAGAGATAGAAACATGACTGTGTTTGTGTGTGTGTGTGTGTGTGTGTGTGTGTGAGAGAGAGAGAGAGAGACTTGTAGCTGAAGTGAGACCTGCTGTTGATGGAGGACTAAATAAAGCCATGTCTGTAGGGTGTGACAATCAGATTGACAACTGTTTGCGTGTGTGTATATAAATATATATAAATATATATTATATATATATAAATATATATAAATATAACCAGACTTGCTGTTGATGGAGGACTAAATAAAGCCCTGTCTGTAGGGTGTGACAATCAGATTGACAACTGTTTGTGTGTGTGTGTGTGTGTGTGTGTGTGTGTATATATAAATATATATAATATATCTAACAGTTAGGGTTTGATGTTTCTGAGTGTTTGCAACCAGATTTCAGTGGGTTGTCTTGTTGTTTTTATCTGATGTAACAAGACCTGATAATAACCATCCCAGTAAGAACACCTGCTTCAATGTAAACCCTGTCTCTGTCTTTGCTGTGTGTGTGTGTGTGTGTGTGTGTGTGTGTGTGTGTGTGTGTGTGTGCCTGTTGAGACTGAAGGGATGGATCACACATACAGAAAGATTCTTTCCCAGGTGTGATGTGTATGAGAAGACTGTTTTATTTATTTAATTTATATATATATATATATAAGCACTCCCATACATGTACTATATGTGTAGTGAATATGCATAGTTGTGTACTGCATTACCGGCATTACATGTCTCTAGCTGGATCTGTTCCTTTCAGCTTCTGTTTTTTCTAACTAAATGTTAGGTTGACTGTGTAGTTAGAGGAGTGAAGGTCGAAAGCTTTTTTCGTTGTGTTTCCGTGGCAGCTGGCAGGCTGCAGGTAGGCATCACTCCTTAGAAGCTTAGACTGATATATTGGTTAGCTGCCGATATCACGGCTATATCAGTATATTGTATATAATTAAGGTAAAAATACAGATTTAGTTCTTGTAGTTTAAGATCAGTCACTGAATTTTAAGATGACAGCAACTTCAAACCTTAGCAGGGCTAAACTTTGAGTTGCATTTGGATCAGGAACGGTGGACCATCTTTAATGTGACACATGGTGCCACCAGGCCCCTCTTTTCCCTTGCCAACAAGCAGGTTTCACCAGCGGGCTGTAACATGTGCCAAGTTTCACTCTGTCCCCCTGAGGTCCTTTTCCAAGACACTAACAAGTGTTCGTCAATGTCTTAAGTGTTTGAAGAAAAAGTCTCAGTCTCAGTCCCAGCAAGGTTGTCAGATTTGTGAAGTTTGAGGAAGGCAGCATGAGGAAATGAATGAGTAGAGAAACAGATGAGTGCAACAAGAGCCGTGAAGGAAAAGTAGCGTGTACAGTTCCATGTTCATGGAGCCGGGAGTTGTCGCAGGTGCAGGATGTGTCAGCAGTGTGCAAATACATAGATCATACAGTACACTGTCTGGACACATCTGGAGGAGACTGAAGGGATGGATCACACATACAGAAAGATTCTTTCCCAGGTGTGATGTGGATGGGAAAACTGTTTTCTACTGTTGGTAGAAAACAGTTTAGATAAAGTAACAAATGTAAAACAAAAGATCATGACCAAAACATCTAACACAGATTGGCTCCTTAACAATCTTAAGTAACACGGAGTATCAAAGTTAAGGATATATAATCCTTTTGTGTTTGTGTGGTCAGTGAGCGAGAAAAAAAAAGAACAGATCCTTCCTGCAAAGACACAATTGTTTCTATCTATCCCTCTGGCTGTAAATCCTCTCAATCTGGCCTCACAGACCCTGGCAACTAGTCAACTGTCTGCAGGAGAGGGAGGGAGGGCTGCGTAGTGGGAGAGCAGTGGCAAGGCAAGAGTTAAATGTGAAAGTGATGAGGGCAGGGTGATTTCAGACAGAAAGGAGAGGAGGGGGTGAGTGCAGGAGCTGCAGGGAGGGAAGAAATTTGGAGGGAAAAGGAAGAGAGGAGAGTGAACAGAGGTACGTCTGTTTGTGTTTTCCAGCTGCTTTGCATTGAAGAATCACACACACACACATAAACATATCACACTCCTACCGTACAGACATGTTCGTGCAGGCAGACCTGTACACTGCAGAGTTGTGTGTTGGTCTGAGAGCAGTGTGTGTGTGTGTGTGTGTGTGTGTGTGTGTTTTTTGTTTTTCTAAGGTGGATAAGAATCAATCTAATCAACATGAGTACATTTTAAGCGACTCGTCCATTGGTTAGGTGTCTACCTCTTTCATTAAAACTGAAAGGCACAGACATATGATGCCATCCTGCCAGTAATCGCTGTTGGAGGTCAGCTCTGAAAACATTGTGTCGTTCTGGAGTGCACGGACTATTCTATTTGAAGGACTCGCGTCAGTCAACGAGCGTTTTTCGGACACTGACTCACAGAAAACAGTTCACACAGCTCCATGAAACATCCGAGATCACATGAACCTCTCCCGGTGTCAAAAGTGTTGCTGCTCCACATTTTTTAATTGCAATACATTTAGACTTTGTGGCTGTGGTGAGCAATATGAAGTGATTGAGATTGGATTCATTTTTATAGCGGCGTTCCCAGAAACGAGAAGAAAGAGTGATATCTAAAACAAAAAAAATCCTAATTCACTAGATCATCACCAGCATCGTATTTTGCTCCAGATATGATGATTAAACAAGCAATGGTCAGAAGACATCATCTGGCTTTGAAAGAAAAAGCAGCGACTGTACCCACCTATAATATATAATAATGTGTTCTTTCTGACCCCACTCATATTCCAAGAGTTCCACAGGTGTGCCTGGCTGTTTTGGTCACCAAATTACCAAGGTGAGCTCTCACACGGGGTCGATCCTAACCACCACGAGGTTTCTTCCCGTTAAAGGGACTCCCCTTTTCCTTGTCGCCATCACCAAGTGGCACCATCGAGTACGGTCTAACCCTGCTCTAAAGTCTTAAGTGAAAAATTGGACCTATATCCCTGTACACACACCAAAGAAACTAGATTCTACCCTATCAGCATTTAAATAGATATGCATTGTGTAAGTATAGCATTTGATAGTCTCCACCATATGTTCAGTAACCTAACCTAAACCTAACGAGCTGACTAATTGTCTGCTAAGTGTACACCGGTAGTGCACAGCTGATGTAGTTTATGTTTTTGTTTTCTCAGTTTTCCCTGATAAAGGTTTTTGTTGCGTTATTTCTGATCTATTTTGGTATCTAAATAAACCCGACTTGACAACAGTTCATTGATGTGACATTGTGCAGCTCAGAGGTGATGCGGTGTTGGAACAATAGACGTGATGTTGATGATGACTTAGTTTCTCTTTATTTGTGTCTTGACCATAGTTGCCTACATGTAGACTTGGTGTGTGGCCCAGTTAGTGAAGTGTTTTCCATCATCTACTAGTTGGTCTACTCTAAAGGGTCAATCTGCAGTCTGTGAAGCAGCATACTGGTTTTTCTGCTCTCTGTTAGCGTGGTGTCATGCATGTGAGGTCAAAAACACACCTGCAATTACTGCTTATCAGCATAAGGTGCTGCCAAAGAGAAATACAACAGAGATCTTTAGAGATTGCCACTGTAAGGTCAAATAAATATTTATCTTTGACAGATGAATTGACTGGAATTCACTCTTATATTGAAAATAAATCAGTTTTCCAACAGTAATCTTAGACATGTCAGACAGACTTGTTACCAAAGAATAAATAAATAAATGACACCAAACACGATCATAGCCGAGAAAGAAAATCTGAGAGACTTCTCTCTGTGGAGCCTGGGAGGTGTCCTGGAGAAAGAAACACTCGTGTGTGTGTACCACCATCATGCCATGAGTCATGAGTTTCGTTTGTACACCTCACTCACTTTAACTTAACCCTCGTGTGGTATTAGTATTTATGGGTCTGGTGGACCCGCTAGAGTTTTGGGCTTTCAAAACACCACAATCCAATAATTTTCTCTTAAAATACTAAACAAATGTGTTTTGATTTATGTTCTTCACAGAAAATGAGCCAAAGCCAATGAATTTCAGGTTGAAAAAATAATTAATTAAACTGAAAACAGGTCCCACAGACCAGGATACCATACAAGGGTTAATATAGTCTGTTTTTGATCTTGCACTGAGATATGTGGATATACAATAATGGTGGGGTCAGTAAAACCTGTTTTGGTGTATGTTTTTTTGTCGTTTCTGTTTTTCATTTTTAAGGCCTCTGACTGTTTCAAAATGTTCTGTTGTTTCCAGAATCCCTTTTAATAAAAAAGATTGAACATTGAAAGTAGTAGTCTTAGTTTTTATTATGTGATAATGCTGATAATTTCAACTTTTGGAGGTGAGGCCAGTGAAAACTTGTATCCTGGAGATTCCCTAAGCGTATTTTACAGGATAATGGCCCGTTTGCTGTAAAATCTTTGATGATACATTCTGCCAGTTCATAAAAACTTATCCTCGGGGATCTGGATCGCTTCACAAATGTCTTCTTCGTTTCTATCAAATAACCGTTTGACTCAGTGCACTGCGGCAAAGATTTGCTGCCCTCTACAAGAGGGGAGGAAGCAACATTGACCCTTCATAAATCATGAAAGTGCCTTTTGAAAACACAAAAGAATCTTTTGCAATATCTTTGGCATTCACTCTGCACAAACCGCATAAGTGCTTTACCATGAAGAGATTTCATCAGAGCGCTGCTGAATAAGAAACAGTTCACTGAGCCAACGACAATAATAACAATGCTCAGAGGTCTAATATTAAGGTATGACTGTGGGTTCACATAGATTTATTCTCTCTCTCTCTCTCACACACACACACACACACACGCACACACATACACACACGGTATGTCTTTGTCTTTTGATAGAGTGAGGGAGGGGTAAAAGTAAAAGACAGAACTGCACAGAGCTGTATGGGGTGAGTCAGGGGGACACTCCTCTGTGTTAGTCAGCTTCGGTTTCTCTTTAGTTGCATAAATCCTCGTTTACATTGTTTTCATTAACAAGTAATCTTTGAATGCACTAAGAAACAAGAACGAGGGTTATATTTTGTAATTCAGGTACGGTGACTTGTTGATAAATAAATTAATGGTATATAGACAACCAAATCATGCAGGAATAATTCAGAATTACATCAGATGTTATAAGCAAGGCGACATTAAACTTGAGTTTACACTTGAGTTTGGATTGACAGAGATTACAGAGAGAATGAAGAGTTACACAGCTGAGGAAAGAGGTGGCTATTTTAAGTCTCTAAATAAAGGTGTGTGTGCCTGCTCTGTCCACTAGGGGTCAGTATGGATCAGGCTTCCTGTCATATTTATAAATAGAGCGTAGGTGGCTATTGCCAACTGGGCCAGACGTCTGCTGCCAGTGTTTTGCGCTCTGCTGCTGTGAATTTATGAAATCAGGCCAGCAGGTGATTTATGAGAGGCATCTGTTGTAGTTATGAGAATATTCAGATAATATCATCAGAGCAGCGTTCACACCACCTGAACTGTGCGTCATGCGGCTGGCAGGTGTAAAAGATGATGCGTGCTGTATGACACTCCTGCAGAGATCCTCATACTGACTTGACAATATTTTGTCTGTGGCAGAACAGCTGATATTGCCCTTCAGTTTTTCCTTTAACCTGTGAGCCATTTATTTAATCATCATGTGCTTTATTCTAGTAGTATTGTTAAGTAGTGGCACAGTCAGTCCATGTAAAGGCAACCAATACAAACTAACTATCTGATCATCTAAGTAGGTCTGGGCTTGTATTTATCAGTTAAGATTAGGGAACAATCGTAGTAAATGTTGTGTCCCTTTTTCAATATTTAACCCTAATAGTTGCATGGCTGTTATGGGAAAACAAATAAATATGTTGCAGTTATATTGAACATTTTACAGTTACGTTCAGTATAGAACATCCTGTGACTCTTCAAGAGAAGATGCAGAAGCCGAAAATAAAATAAATGAATAGCTGTGATAAAAAAAAAAGCAGCAGACTTTTGCCAGAGTAAAGAAAAATCCCTGACAGCACATATCAACATGGATTCACAACAGGGAGTGATTGTGAAGGATAATTAGCCAATTGAGTCATGCTGAACTCATTATCAGTTTTAAGTTCAATGTCTTGTCTGTTATCAGTCTTTACGACATACCAGCAACAACTAATTAAGCTGAAGCATAGCCTGAGCTTCATCTGCCTCAGATCAGAGAAGCAGCAGTCTGTTCCCATCAATGCTGCTAATCAGAGGCTTCTTCTTATCCGCTGTCATATCACTATGTTGATAGAAGACTGTCGGATGCACATGATGCCTGACAGGAAATCAGTGGGAAGATACATATTACAGATGGACAATGTTTATCTTCAGCAATTAAGTATATGTGAAATATGTCCAGAATGTTTCAGAATCGCACACCATAGCATGACATATCAGGGATGCTGAATATAGATGAATACATTGAGATTAACAGAGAAGTACAGTATATAATGAAAGAGAGGTGAGTTTGGACAACAGATGACCTCTGGGTCATTTCTGTTCACATACTGGAACATATTGAAAGTCTCAGAGGTAAAGCAGAACATGTTCCGTTTGGGGGTTGTCACCTGTTACAATGTGTATCAGTAACCTAATCCAAGTATCACTATATTAAAGTAATGCAACTTGATTACTTTCCATTACTTTAGGATTACCTCAATACCAAATACGCAAATGAAGACAGGAGAAACGAAATATCAATAAAATGACTTCTACCATGGATTCACCGGAAAAATGAATTTGCAGATTGACAACAATCAAAAAAATAATTTGCAAAAATAGTGTAACTTTACAATCAAATTAAGATTTGCAAAGCAGTTCCATTATAGTGTAAAACAACAAGACACCTAAAATTCAATAAGCCAAATCCTGGATATGTTTATGTTCTCTATTATGAAGGTAGGCAAATGCAAAGCATATACTCATACCATTACAGATCATATCAGACTAAAGAACCAATACTGAGAACAGTCACACATCTACACGTTTATGTTCATATCATAATGTTTGAATGAATATAAACTGTTTTCTATCTGCTTGTAATACAAAAATTGGCCAAGACTTCATATACAATACATATACTTATTCTGTAAAACATCTTACAAACAAAACGAGAATGAAGGTATTCATCTAAGCAACTAGCAGAGCTTCTGTACACACAAGTCACACAAGGATCACCAGGTGACTGAACTACCAACACGAGCAAGACTGAACTGACTCAACTGTAGAATTAGCATTGACAATATAACTCCTTTTGAACACACTCCAGCATTGGTGTTGTTTGCTCCTGATAGTCAACAGTGAACATATATTAAGATGTGAAGGGAACATTCATTCATCCATTCAGTCACACACACGATAGGTTCAGGTTCTCCTGAAGGGTAATAATGAAACACTGTATTGATAATCATCTGAAAGTACTGGTTTTTTTTCAGTGAAAACTAAGAAAAGACAACACAATAGAGACAACATCATTTATGTGAGTTAGTAACATGACTGATGACTCTCTAGTACTAGCACAGCTGCCACAAGAGCTATTTGAAATAACTAATAACTTTTATGATGGGGAAAGTTGTGTAAGCGGCATAATAACTTTACAAGCTACCTAGAGCCGCTGAAGCGCAACACCTGTGTGTTTCGTACCGGGAAGTAGTCACATGAGCAACGGGTCTCGATCATTCTTTGGAGGAGGAAGACGTGATTTGGGACCAACTCATTGAAAAGATGAATTCAATGTGCAATGTGGCACTTTGCATGCGGTTCAATGGAAGGGACCTTCAAAGACAACCCAATGGAAAACATGCTACGGATGTGGCTCTACTCAGCATACTGCTAAATGCTATGGATGCCCTGCAAACAGAAGGGACACTTCACAGAATGTCTGTAGGGGAAACAAACATGTGAGTGAGGTCACTGTTCCAGAAGTGACTATTAATGTTTGCAGCAGCATAATGTGTACAGTTAAAGTGAGTGCAGCAGGGGCAGGAAGCCAGTACACCAAGACAACGCTGGACACAGGCTCAGCAGTGACCATTTTACCAGAGTCAGTTTCCCTTACGGAACCAAAACTAAGGATGAGGTTCCATGGGGGAGATGCTGTTCCTGTGCAGCGATGCTTAAAAGCTAATGTAGCATTTGGTGACCATAACGCTGACACAGACCTGTACATAGTGAAACACAGGTCAGCAGTGTTAGGCAGAGCCTTATTAAGGATGTGATTGAGCCTGCAGATACATCCAGAGGGATCTCGCCTGCAGGAGTTACCACAAAGAAAAAGACACGAGGGCTATGGTTCTGTGTGGACCTGATGGACCACAATAAGGTGTTGTCAGTGGCCTCCTATTGCCTGTCGAGAGGGGCAACACTATTTCTACATTGGACCTCCAGAGCACTTATCACTAGGTTCCCTTCCATGAGGACAGCCACATCTTAACTACATTCATCACCTCCGAGGGTGTCCTATGGATTGGCATCCAGGCCCAGCAGTTTCCAGCAGGCGATCCATCCTCAGTGGTCTGTCGAGGCTCCAGTGTTACCTTGATGACATTGTTGCCTCAGAATGACAGCTGAGGAACACCATCTCTCAAGCAACTCCACCTACAGACCTCCTAAACTGAAGTAATTCCTGGGGCTTATGTCATGGTATTTAAAATTCATACAGGACCCTGCAAGTGCTTCTCTACAGATTTCACACTTTCACATTGGTCTGTCCACTGTGGTCACAACAGATGCATCGGAGGGTCTGGGTGCGGTCCTGACTCAGATACATAGTGATATGGAATTGGCACTTATTCATTACCTTACTGCCTCGCTGAAAGAGAAGCAATTACAAGGGATTTTCTGCACGTCTATCATGTAACACCACGCTCCATGACTCTGCATACAGAACTGTTGCATGGCCGACCTGTGCGCACCAAACTTCCACTTCCACAAAACAAACCACTGTCATCAAGACAGGCTGGAAAAAGAGCAAATAAGGGACCAAAGATGTGTCCTTCCAGTGTGGGCTGGATGAAACCTGGCATCCTCCCATGGCTTGAGTAGTGTGAAAGACAATGCTGTGTACTGTTACACATGTAGAAAGCTCAGGGCTCATGCATCATCGGACTGAACGTTTACAGTAAGAGGCTGGAAAGATGCCTTGCAAAAGAAAAAGGGACTGAACGGATACATCTCTTTTAAGTGATTCTTTGTTTCTAAGTCTAAACTGTTCCTGGGTGTGTGTAGAATTCCATACAAATTTCCTGTGTTCACTTCACTGATTAAAGTCTAATGGACAAGCTGTCACTGCTTTGTGTGGGATGTACAAAGTGCAAATGATGGCTGTGATGACATGTTGAGTCGCTAATGAAAAAACAAGGTAGATAATTACGCATTTAGTTGAAATTCTAAAACATATTTTTATAGGAGAAATTATTGATTTTCTGCTCTGTTGGCTGTGTGTAAGACAAACCCTGACTGATTGTTTGATGAAAGTTGAAGAGCCTTTTAATATCTGGCACAGAGCCATGTGCTGTTTGACCAGTCTGCTGTAGGTTCCCTCCCCCTGCTACAAGCCCCTCACAGCTCTGGATTGTGTCCAGCTCTTTGCTGGCTCTCTGCCACACTGAGCGTGCCTTTCAGACAATGATACCACAAACAGAAGCTCACCGTGTTGGAGCTCCCACATCTCACCTCAACACAGGGCATGACAAGTGAGAACACTTATTAATGTTCCATGTTATGCTACATAATGGAGAGTGGCACATCTTCACTCTAAGAGTCTATTTTACTTTAGTTTTATATACCTAACTACAGTGGTTGAGTTAGGATCAGAGTGCTTCCAAAACACAGGTGATCCACACTCAATGCTGTGCCTGAATGCATCCTGTGTGGGTCAACCTGACACCATCTGATTTTCCAATAAAAAGGTGTACAAGCCCGAGGTTGGGGGCTTTCAGGGCTTGTATGACCCCCCACCACCACAGAGAGAAGCAGTAGATGTAATATTAAGAACTTTCAATGAGATACTCAAATTGTTTTGGAAAAATCATATCAGACAAATTATTTTTCAGAGTAGAGTAATTATGTCTTCTGGGACTTTACATGTCTGGAAGGGATCTTTAAATATTATGACAATACTCATAAATATCACGAGGTATTAGGTTGGGCTTGTAGCAACTTTTATGTCACATTATGTACATGCTATAGTGCATTGTATACTAAAAAACATTTCTATATGTAGGATGCTTATTGGCATGTTGTTTTTGATTGTTAAACTCAAGCTAAAGGTGACCTTACTGGTATAACAAAGACACAAACGTGCCTGGTTAAGGTCAAGACAAGATTGTGGTAATTGTTCAATTGAATCAACATTGACTGTTGGTAGGAGACAGAATGCAGACCACAGTCTCTAGTGTCAAAGTCACACACTTTATACACTCAACCATTTACCATACCCTCCTGCCTTACAGTTCTTGTAAAAAAACAAACTCCTGTAGTTTTTCTGATGTGCATGCATCATTCTTTCATTTTTTATGAGGTTTCAAAATAAAAGTAGTATTGTTAAAACCATAAGATACCATAAACTGAACCCAGAAGTTTACATTTCTGTCTGAAGGAAGATGTGACAAAGTTCAGCTAGAGCTCCATCCACCTGCCCAGCATGATTGTTTTGAGTGGAGGTGAACCAAAATGAAAGGGTTCAGCTTTCTCTTGTTGTTTCATGCTGCAGCGCCCCTTAGCTGCAACAGTCAGACTCAGTCTCAGTGCGAGCACATTTGAAGTTGATTTTGCATAGCTTGAAGCAAGTGTGTTCACGTGGAGCATGTTTTGGGTATCACTGTGAGCAGAGTGCAATCTTGGAAACCATCAGCTTTCTGTCTGACGACGTTTAAGCCTCTGGGGGCAACGGCCCATTATTTCGTGGCTTCTAGTGTAGCAAGCAGATATAACCAGAAAACAGAAATCCAGGCCAAGTTGGTGCTTACAGTCGGATTAACAACTTGAGACTGTCCAGACACAATCAGCTAATCTCTATAAACAGATATATCCATATTAATGCAGATACATTAAAAAAGATAATAACAAGCTAAATCAGTGTCAGATGATAGCTGATGGGTTCTAAGATTGCATTTCACCCAATGCGTTCTGCCTCCTCTGCTCTCCACACGGACTGTTTATCTGCATGCCGCCAAAGCATGCTCAGATGTGATTGGTCAATGCTACTCGGAGTAGTAGAGTAATGAGAGGTAGTTGATCTGCGATCTGTATGGATAGTACCCCACGGTTTGGCATGCATTTGCATCACGGATTCATTGCAACATTTATGACTGTGTATTGAAAGTGACTCAAAACCATGATCCATCTGAACCATCCGTTGCACCCGTGTCTCAGACCACAAATGGAACACTTTCCTCTTGCCTACAGATTCTGCATTCTCATGCAGATATCTGTTTATAGAGAGTATGACCAGAGAAACCTGAAGGTTCAGTGGTGTGCTGAAGTTAGTTTAAATAAATCTGAATGCATTTAACTTACATTTATACAGTATTTTTATATAATCTCTTATCTTTCTAAGAGTAATATAATTGTGATATAGTAGAATATAAGCAAGAACTAGAGTACATCTTTACAGCTATGTAATGTATTGCCTCCTGCCTATGTACGAGTCATTTTATTTACCTATACAACACAAATAGGCCTTAAATGCCTTCCATAGGTCTAACTAAGCCTGAAATGATTGAGTTTATTTTGTAAACCAAAAATAAAAATCCTTGAGACCAATTGCTTTATGACTGGAATAGTTTGATTGGTATTTATGCACACAGTTTCAGTGCTAAACCTTCATCAGGTAAATGGCTCGTGACAATGAGAATCCCAGGACACATATTACACATTGGTGGTTGAAGTGAGTTTCTCCCCTGACAGTGAAGCACTTTGAGTATCAAGATAAAGCACAATATAAATGTAATCCATTGTTATTATTATTAGTAGTAATAGTAGTAGTAGTACTAGTAGCAATCATGAATGTATCTTAAAGGTTCCGAGAAAAAAAGGCTACGAAAAATGTGCTCAAATCCCCAAAGGCTGAACTGTGTTCTTGAAAAGATACAAATACTGCAGGTTACATTCGTTTAAGTTTTCTGGTGGTTTTCGCAATATATGCAAGCACACAGGCACAACATATAATATAGATCAAGTGTGTCGATGCACAAGTGATGATGCTGCGGTAATTAACATTTCCTCTAAGGAATTGCCTAATGACCACATATCCCTACTGTAGAAACAGCTGTCCTTTGGGCCCAACAGCAGGCTAAATGGTTTTGGCATAAAAGTGGATCTTTTCAAGTACAGTGGTCCCTCGTTAATCATGGGAGTTAAGTTCTAAAAATAACCTGCAATAGGCTCTGTCTAATGTGGCTCTGTCAAGTAGTCAGCTTTATCTTTTATGATTAAGCCAAGAGCACCTTCTGCCCAAACACAAACAGTGCGTCCATAGATACTTTCTGTAGAGATGTGGAGCGGGATGTTATGCAGAGGAATGTCAAACTGTACACCACCTACTGGACTTAAATAACTGCTTTGGATAAACTGATGTACGATAAAGGCATTGTCACCAAATCGACTGTGATAAGTGCCAGTTTTTTTGTATCCCAGATGCTGACCTTAAAAAGTGCAGTAGATGCACACATCCCATAAACTTCAAACAGGTGCTGGGCCAATGAAACAATGAAGACGAAGGGCCGCATTACACACACAGTCATCTGTAGAGAGCCATTACATGCACACCATTCCCACATGCACATTATAACAAGATGAATATGTGAATTTGTCATATGGACCTTTTTTTTTTTTTTTTTTTGTAGCGTAGCAGCGTTGTCTTTGGCTGCATCACTTTTGTTGCCAGGTGGAATGCGGAAAAGTTGTGGTGATTTAGCAAAATTGCAAGCTGCTGCAAATTTCTTGAATTGGCATGAATTATTACGCAGTATATTTGCAGTGTCCTGGAGGGACTGATTGAGGTTGTGTACCTGTGAACTGTTTTTATTTCTTGTGGTTTTTTTTTTTTTTGACCTCAACCAGTAGTAGAATGGTCCTGCTGCCCTTCTTTCTATTCCTCTGGTCCCCCCTACACATCTCCCAACTGTATGGCTCCAGCTGATCATCATCTACTCCTGGCAAGTAGTAGTGAATGTTTGTTCCTGTGGAGCACTGCCCAGGAGTTCTCCTGTGACTCTGGATGTGTGTCACAACACTGTATAAAGAGATTTATGTCCCCATAACATAACTACAGTGCTTGGTAACACACACACACACACACACAGTGTGTTTCCATCACTTCAGGGAACATTGACTTGCATTATTTTCCTGGACACTTATTGTAATCTTAATACAACCCTAAACTTGCCTTAAATGTAAATCAAAAAAACCTAAAATCAGTGATTTACTTCATGCAAGTCCCACAACATGACACACACACACACACACACACACAAACATACAGACAGAGAGAGAGAGAGAGAGAGAGAGAAAGAGAGAGAGAGAGAGAGAGAGAGAGAGAGAGAACAAATAAGATAAAGATAGAGAAGGCGAGAGAGCGACCATGATAGAGATAGAATGTATATCAGCCAGACTGCAGGGACTGAATAAGCTGAGTGTTGCAATTCTTAGCTAGGAGGCACAGGGTGTGTGTGTGTGCGTGCGTGTGTGTGTGTGACAGAGAGGAGGGGGATATAGAGAGAGAGGAGAGGGAGGGTGAGACAGGTGGAGAAACAAGTAGAGAGAGAGGCATGCGGTCTGAAGGAGAGAGAAGAGGACAGTGGTGTGTTTCTCCCTCCTCTCCTCAGTCTGTCCAGCAGCTCTCCACCTCTCTGTTCATCTCTCCATCTGTCCTCCCTCTGCCCGTCTGTTCGGCCCGTCTTCTGAGCTCTTGGTACATGACTGATCCAGGAAAGGATGTTGAAGTTCCGTGTGGACAGGAGAGTCAGGTAGGTGCAGGAGGAAAGGAGGAAGTGAGCACTGGGGTTAGGATGAGATGAGGAAGAAAAGGAGGAGGAGGAGGAGGAGGAGGAGGAGGGGAGGTTGATGGAGGAGAGGATAGGCAGGAGCTTGGAGGTCAGAGATGACTGCAATGCAGTGCCAGTAGGAAATACAGGGGGACTATAAGCTCTGCTGTGTATGTATAGGTGATATATGTTCGGTAATGTATAGTGTACAACATGTTGGTTAGTTTGTGTGTGTGTACGTATGCACGTGCATGCACCCATGTGTACATGTGTGTGTGGGTGCATGCGTGTGGAACTCTAGGTCTACTTATTAGCTTTTTCTTTTACTTTTACTGCATGTCACTGCCTTCCTCAGCAGGTGAAGTTTCACTCAGCCATTGACTGCTGTGACTTAAGTTCCATACTTAGGTCACATGATGACAACTGACCTATCCCTAACTTATCAAAGTCCATCCACTGAGGAAAACTGACTCAAACTAATTACTTTCCATGACTAAAATGCCAGACCTGTATTAGTGCTCTCTTTATCCCACATGAAAAACCTGATAATATTAATAATGCAGTTATTGTTGCTGAGGTCCTTTTTTTCCATAGGAAAGTCTTATTAGTGATTGGCTTTTTTTTGTATAGGCAAATTTGGTTCCCATTTATTAATACATTTAAAAAAAAAAAAAAGTATGTACATACACATAAGTGTATACAGTTATGTTAATAACTCATATAAGAGTTATATATTGTTCTATACATGTGACATCATTGCACGTCTGTCCGTCCTGGGAGAGGGATCCCTCCTCTGTGGCTCTTCCTGAGGTTTCTTCCACCTTTTTTCCTGTTAAAAGGTTTTTTGGTGGGCAAGTTTTTCCTCACTCGAATCGAGGGTCTAAGGACAGAGGGTGTCACTCCCTGTACAGATTGTAAAGCCCTCTGAGACAAATGTATTTTGTGACTTTGGGCTATATAAATAAAATTTGATTTGATTTGATTTGATATATACTGTATATCAGACAAGAGAGTTTCTCTTGTGGTTTTTGGTAATGGCTGCTCAAGGTCATTCTCTTTGCATTAGGAAGCTTTGTCTATACTTCAGTACAGATAGAGACATAGACAGACACATGCTTCTATACATACTACAGGTGGTGGTCTGAGTATGGAGATGCCTTCCACACATGCGCATTAGAAGACAAGGTGCAGACCTCACAGCAAGAGGAAAAGCTCATCTGTTTGTTGTATTTTGCACACGAACAAAATGAATAACAGAAAATGGTGTGTGCAACTGCTTATTGAGAATAGGAACAAGGGTGAGGAATTACACTAAAGCATCTAGATTGCTTTTATAGAACATATTTAGTTACAACTGTTTACATGTCTTCATGTAAAAGAAACATTTGGATTTTTTTTTTTTTTTTTTTTTTTTATCCTTACGTACATGTTTTCTTTTTGGTTTCACTTCCTCTGAGGTGAGCTCTGCATAGCACATCCTAAAAAGGTGCAGTTCTAGCAGGGAACTAACTGGAACTGTCTTGTTTACCTTTAACATCTGGCAGAGTTGTGGTTAACTGTATGTGCTGACTGAAACGTGGGGGACTCATGCATTCCTGACACTCTACTAGTGAGTCAAAACAGCCGTGCAGCTGTCCTGTTTGTCCTCCAGCAGATACAGTGTGGATCCTGCTGCCTGCTTTCAACTGTTTATCCAGCAGCTGCCTCTATGTAGGTTTGTAGGTTACTGACAGACACACACATACACACACACATAAATCCAGGGACATAAAGTACATCTAGTTATGCATTAAGTCTAGTTATGCACATAACCACTAAATAAACATTTTTTTTGTTAATCCAGGAAACGTGACATCCTTATACTATAAGCAGGATCGCATGAATTTCAGCCTATGTTGGCCCTGGGTTTCGCCTCTCAGGCTAGAGACCACCCTGACTTGGTGGAGGCTATGTACTGCATGTGCAGCATGAGAAACAAAAGGAAACAGCCATCTTGTCTGCATGTTTGAGGTTAAAAAAAAAGACGCAAATGAAATTAAAATTTGCAGTTAATATTCTCCTAAAAAGACACTAGAATTGAAAATCAAATATTAGGCACAGACTGTCCATCAAAGAAAATCCATCATGTAATTAATTTTGGCGATTAATTTTAAACAATTAACGTGTTTAAAAAAAGAAATTAACGCAATTAACGTTGTTTTGTTTACTTTCCGGTGGCGCTGACCTATAACCTTTGTCCACATGCGCGGGAAGATGCTAAATAAAGGAGAGTCTATGGCGGAAAGATGGATAAGGACGGACTTATAGATAGAAATGTCATTTTAAAACGCTGCCCGACGGCTCGTTGGACAAAAAATTTCATAGAAGTAACACGACTTTAACATATCACCTCAAAGCAAAACACCCTGCTGAAATGACCTCCACGGGACTCGCCAGTCTACACTACAGGAGTGTGACACTCGCGGGCATCCGTTGCACGCATGTACCCGTCAACTCCTGCAACCAAAGAGAGGTTGTTTTCACTCTCAGGCCACATCATAGAAAAGAAGCGAGCTTCTTTGACTCCTGATGATGTAAACAAACTGGTCTGCCTCAGTAACTGGCTGAATCTAATAATTATTAATAATATTATATTATTATTTAACATTGTTATCATATTATTATTATTATTATTATTATTAAAAATATTATAAAAATATTATGCAGTGAGTGTTCAATGTTCTGAAAAACAGCATATTTCCTCATTCTGGCTTTTTTGTGTTTGCACTATTCATATGTGCAAATAAAATGAATGAATTTAAATATACTTTTTCTGTGTTGATTCTACAATAATGATTTTACATACATACATTTTACATAAATAAATATCCATTATAAGCTTCAGTCTCATGAAATGCAATTAATTTATTGATATATATATATATATATATATATATAGTCTATATATATAGTCTGGTTGGTTAACTGTGTCTCCCTCACTCCTATAATCAAAAGACGGCTTTTTGTTAATATATTTTGCTTATTATTATATTATATTATATTTCCAAAAGCTTAACCATGTTTTTCAGCGTGCTAAAGAGCCATACAAATGCTTTAGTTTCCTGCACATACTGCAGGAAAGCTAATTAGGGACACACTTACACATAGTTTTTTTAAAGCAAATTAGTTGTATGTGAATGCAATTAGTAGGGATGGATTTAACATATGGACTATCTTCTCTGTTGTGATTATGGCTCAGTGATTCAGTGATGACTCTGTAAATAAATGACTTCATTGTTATGACTCTTTATCAGAGACCATATTTGTTTGGTAGCTCTGAGTCATTCTGTTTTCTACTACTACTACACACACACACACTCACACACACACACACACACACACAGACTCACTCACTCACACACACACAAGAAGCTTCTCAGTGTGATCAGTGTAAAGGCATATGTGTGTATGTGTATCTCATGCAGAAATGGGGCCATATATGTGTGTGTGTGTGTGTGTGTGTGTGTGTGCTGACATATATGCTGCTGACAGCAGCATGTATGTGAGTCTGAAGCCCTGGAGGAGCTGAGGATTCAGAATACTGTAAAGTATTAAGAGGACTGTGTGCTGATGCAGGCAGACAGCTGCAGTGCTGCTGTGTTCTGATTAGCCGATGCATTAGCTGAGTGATATCATCACTGATTGGTTGGCATGCTGTCAGTGCTTGTTTCTGATTCTGCTACCTGATTGCGTCATGTTTCGTACCGATGATGGTGTAAAGTTTTGTGATAATTGTCTAAAAGGAAGAATTTGGATTGTCATTACTACTCTAAACAAGCCGCTCTCAGATTTCTGCTTGAGGTAGCCAGATCAATAATGTGTCCATGTACCCTTCCCCCAACAAACACTCACACAATGTGTCCACACAGGCAACTCTGAAAGGAGATGCAGCATTCAAACTGTTTAAAAAATGCACTCGTTTATTGTGCACTGCAAGATATAATTCCAGTTTATTATACATTGTCGTAGTTTTGTGCATATTTACTATCAGTTATGAGAACATTGTATTCAAGTGAATTTGACATCACTAAAAAAACTATCAAACCTGATAGAAATCATGGGCAAAACTATGAACTATGAACATAAGACATATATTGTAATCATCCTTCTCCCTGTTGATAATCCCAACTGAACAATGATGTGATTTCATTGTCATCCTGTGATGTCATCTTTAACATTTCTCTTCTGTCTCTTTTGCAGTCAACATGACCCCAGTGGACCAGCTGGACCAGAAGTGAGCCCGATCCAGCTGGAAGAAACTACAGCAATACACACCTATCTGCAGTAAGCATTACATATACTGTATATCTTCCAAAACTACATAACAATCATTCAAATACTTCCACGAGAAATGAGAATCAGAGAACTGTCGAAAAGAAAATGAATCATCCAGTGAGGCTGCAGTGTATGAATAATTTCCACTGGGTGATTCATCACATAGCTGCACTGAATGCAGCATGAAATGCAGCATGAACAGTAGCAGTCACCAACAGCTCATCAGCTGGCTGTTAAGGGCTCCTAAAAAGCATGTCAGATAATGAACTTTAAGGAAATCATGGAAATATTAGTTACAGAAATGTTTGTGGCAAGCTGAAAACTGGCTTGCATTTAATCAAATGACATATATGACATTTGTTATGGCTCTGTTATCTGCTCAGCAGGTTTGTAAACATTAAAATTGCCTTTGACATATGCTTGCAATGAATGATTAAGCATCCGTGACATTGCTGTATGGTAATGCCTCCATCTCTGAGACTTTAAAGGACACTCTAGGAAATAAGGAGGAAAGAGCAGAGTGTCTTTTTAAGGAGTGTTAAGAGGGAGACTATTAGACAGAGCAGACGTAAATAATTTCCCCACTTGTCAGCAGATCAATATAGGGCTCCCTGAGGTTGGACCTTATAGGAGAGATCGGCTCTGTAATCCACCTAATCAATATGTTGACTAAAAGGTCCACACCAGACTGCAGTGGTTTGGACCAGACAGAGATGACGTGCCAGGCCAGGCCAGGCCAGGCCAGGCCAGTAACAACTAAGTCAACTCAGTGATGCACAGAAAATGTGCATTTAAAAGAAGGCACCTGGTACGGCTATGGAACCAGATACGTTACTGTTGACACTGAACATGATGATGTGCCAGTAGTCCACAGGTCTGGTTTACTGAGCCAATAGTAGTTTGTTCTATTGCTACGGGATGGGTTTCAATTTACTGAGGGACCTCGTGTAGACCAGTAACCAGGCATCTTTTACCGTCATGTTGGGCACCGATTAAAGCTAATTCATAATATTTTCAAAATAATAAAATAGTGAGGGCTCAAACACAGAGTTCCCTTGTGCTAAGACTAACCAGGCAAACATATAGGCAGGCATATATTTACAACAAGGACATTTTACTGTTCTAACCCTGACCATGATCTTTCCCTAACCCTAACCAAGTGGTTTTTAAGCCTAGACTTAACCATTCATTCAAGCATTCAATTTGGGAACTTGCGCAATCAATACCAATGTGCATGCGTAATAATTCTGTACCAACAATAAATGCTCTATTGAGATGGAGGAATCTGTACTAATAGCCACTACCTTTAAAGAATTAATGCAAATTCCGTCATCCATTATTAACCCATGTTAGACCCACATGACCATGACGAGTTGTACCAGCTGTAAATGGCATTTTACCCTCCAGCCTTGCATATGGATGGCTACCATCGGTCCAACCCTTGATTAGTTGCATTTGTGAATAACAATGGGATGGGAGAGCATACATTGGTTCCACATGCCCACTTACCCATTTAAGAAAAAGTGGAGAAGGGAAACGCATGCAATGTCTGCTTTTCACTACTGCCAAACATACACATGATGTTTGTGCAGTTTGACACTACAAGGCTGTTTTCACATTCATTTGTTGAAACAATGAGAATGGACATCTTTTATCCAGCAGTTCAATTTCGGATGGTAATTATGCTGTTTTGTGGAAAACCACATCAGACACTCATGAGATTAGACTTTGACAGAACAGGCAGGAACAAATGTGAACCATTTGTAATTTTGCCCTGATTGCAATAAAACGAGTTAATGCCTCTGCTTTTCTGTTCAGGCACTCTGATTTGGATATGAATGGGAAGGTGAATATTGCTGCTGAGAAGATCACTCACTCCAAAAGTGCCAACATGGTGTCAGACCTGTCTCCAGAAGCCCAGCCTTACACTCGGGTGAGCACACACACCTGGCATCGACTACCTCTGTAGAAACTATTACAGTTTACTTTGGTGTTATGTAGAAACCCTCTTCCTCTTCTTTTTCCATGTCACTGCTGACCTGCAGACGTCTCGTACTCCCAGGAAGGCGGCTACATTTGGAAAGCGCTCCAACTCTATGCGCAGGAATCCTAAAGCAGAGGTCACCAAAGAGGGATGGCTGTACAAGCAGGTAAAATCCTTTCTCTCTACTCTTAATATTAAACAAGAATGGAAGGGTACATTTGTAACCCTGCCTCTCTGAGTTCAGGGACTATTGCTTCATCCTACATATTTCCTACATACTCCTCTCATTTAAAAACAATGTTTGGCCATGTGCACATTTTGCAATATGTATCACCAGCAGGAAAACATAAACTGTTACAAATCACTGTTAAAAAAATTAAGTAAAGGAGATTTAAACTCTTTCAGATGACACATATGATAGAATGGTTTCAACTGTTTCAAGGGGCTTGAATAGTGGTGGAAGGCTAACAGCGCCATTTCTGGTCTTTCTTGGCTGGTCTTCTGTGGTAGTGAATAACCGTACAATTGACTTAGACAATCTTGTGCCAGTGTCCGCCTGCAACATTTACTGGAGCCATAAGCCGAGCAGGAGATGGGATGCACCCGTCTCGATTTGCAACATCTTTGAAACTAGACTGGAGTGCCCCAGTCTATGGTTAGCAGAAGAGCCAGAAAGACAGACTGCAATCCAAGTCAAGTCAAGTCAAGTCAAGTCAAGTCAAGTCAAGTCAAGTCAAGTCAAGTCAAGTCAAGTCAAGTCAAGTCAAGTCATATAGCTCCAAATAACAACAAAAGTTGTCTCATGACACTTCTCATATGAGCAAGGTCAAGCTCCCCTTTAAAGTGTAGTAGTGAATCGTTGGTTTACCATAACAATCCAGAGGGGGGTGGTAATTGCTATCCCCAGGAACCTGACAAATAAGAAAGCACCAAAACTCCAGGGAAGAAGTCAAGTTAGTAAGATGCATTAACGGGAAATGAATGCATATGAATGGAGAGGGAGAGGAGGAGAGATGAGCTCAGTGCATCATGGGAAGTCCTAGACCTATAGCAGCATAAGTTTTAAATCTTAAATGTAGAGAGGGGGTCTGAAACTGGAAGATGATTCCACAGGAGAGAAGTCTGGTAGTTGAAGGCTCTGCCTCCCATCGTACTTTTGGAGACTCTATGAACCACAAGTAAGCCTTCGCTTTGGGAGCGCAGTGTTCTAGTAGGATAATATGCTACTATAAGCTCTTTAAGATAGAATGGTACCTGACAATTAAAGGCTTTGTAAGTAAGGAGAGGATTTTAAATTCTATTCTGGATTTTATAGGGAAGCAGAGCAAAAAAGCTAATATGGGAGAAAAATGAAAATAGATCTAATAAATAGGACACAATGCAGTATTTAATGACAATTAAATGTTCTAGTCTCTGCAGTAGGACGTGGTGATCACAAATGCAGCACGGAGATCTAACAAAACCGCTTTAAAATCCCTGAGGGTGCCGTGCCAAACAGGGTCTATGCCACTGACTTTTTGTCATTTTCAACTTAACATAGGAAAGTATTCACAGCACTTCACTTTTTCCACATCAATTGTTTTTTTTTCCTCAATTCTGCACTATCCATAATGACAGCTTCAAAAGTTTGCAAATTAAAATCAAAGAAATCACTTGTATGTAAGTACTCACATGCTTTGTGTCAAGATCAAAACTGAGCTCAGGTTTTTTTTTTTCATGTTGTCATTATGGGGTATTATGTGTAGAATTTTAAGGAAAAAAGTAACATAATAAAATGTGGGAAAATGCAGTGCTGCCGATACGCAGCTACAATTCTGATAAAAATACACATTATTCTGCTGGTTTCAGGTGTAGTTTCGGGTGACATTTGATACACTGAGCACAAAAAAAAGTTTTCCATACAACAAGCAAGATATTGAATATCACGGATGACTCACCGTTTGACCGAACTGAACACCATTTGAAACATGTGGCGTCTCGTATCTAAAGAATGTCAAAATGTCAGTTTTAATAGCATTAAAACGATATAGATGTAAATTGATTTGGAATATTTTGAAAAATGTAGAGTGGGGGACTTCTGAATTGACTATATTTGTCACACATCTGTGCTGAAAAGTAGAAGTTTGGAGTGTGAAAGATTTAAAAAAAAAAGATACAACAGATACAACAGATACAAGAGGTATCTGTTTGAAGATGCTTTGTATAGATAAGCTGCAGCAGAATAAGATAGACATGCTAGATCCCTATCATGTTCATTCCAGGTGACTAGTGTCTGCTTTTACTTTTGCTTTGTATCAGAGACAATAATTTGAAATGATTCGTGCAGAAATCCTGTTTATTTGGAAAACTATAGAAGGCTCAGCAACTGACCCCAGTATGCATGGACACATTTATGGGAATTTATTTATTTATTTATTTATTTTCAATTAAATTAGGCAATACATTTATTTACCTTGCTGATGTTATAGGCTCGTGGTCAGAGTGGAAGGTGGGTGTGCATGGGCATCTCATGCTTCACAATTAAGTGCAGCCAGTGTCTACATAATATTTTAGAGGAAAATATATTTTTAAAAAAAATACATTTTCATTGTACATTTCACTTTTACATTTTACCAATCCAACTGGTAACACAGCTCAATTTGCTTGAGCAAATAACCATAAAACAATACAATACAACTTTAAGAACTAATAAAGGAATGAGGGGAATCATTCTCCTGGGTAACAACAGACATATTCCCTGTTGTATCTGAAAAACAAGCATGAGATGTAGGTTTCATTTGCACTTCAGCGATTGGGCAGTAATTTGGATTCATAGGATGTTATCTTTAGACTGCAGCACAACACAGGGAAGCTCATATGGAGTGCCTTCATTTATTACCAGTGGCCCTGTGTTCTCTGGCTGTGTGATTCTATCTGACAGTGTGCCTACATCAGATCAGCGGAACATTTAGCTTTCAGCAACAATTACATTCAATGCCAATGTTTCGCATTGAAACAGGAAGTAATTTGACCTTCATATTTCATGGCAAAAAAAACAAGTGTGGAGGCTGTGGCAGTGAAATATATTTAGCTTTGTCATCAGCCCAAATTTGCATCCCTTCTCATTCCAACAGTGCTGGCCTTTTCATAGTTAAAGGTTAAATAAGACATGAGACTAAAACTAGCAGGAAATTCAACTAAACTCTATATGTTCATATAAATGAAGGAATCTGTGTCCCACTGCAGCTGTAAGGACCTTTCATGGTTTTATAGTTTAGGTATAATTTAGGCTATCGCCTGCAGACAATACTGAACAGATCAATTAATTGCTGTTTTTTGTCTATTTATGGGACTTGTTGATAATAATAAAGGTGATGATGTTGATGATAATTAATGAGTGTGTGTCCCTACAGGCCAGCAGTGGAGTGAAGCAGTGGAACAAGAGGTGGTTCGTCCTCACTGACAGATGTCTGTTCTACTACAAAGGTTTGTTCTCTAGTCTGGATATCTTCTATGATTTCTAACTGATTTGTAATAAAAAGCTATGTTGTATTTAGATTAAGGGCCTTATTTTAACTGTAAGCAAGCGCGACAACAAGCACAAAGCTTGACAAGCCCTGTTAACCCAACGTCTCCTTCATAAAAAGGCACGTCATAACCGAGCAGGCTGATGTGTGTACAGGTGTATCTGTTTATTCTGTAGCAGCCTGGTGTCATTTTCAGGTGATTCAGTGATGGTAAATACAGTGAATGACTGTGCGCACGTCTGGCGTGACACTTCCTTAATCACAGGCTGCAAATGTATCATATCTGTCCTGTTGCCTTCAGGTGCTGCAGGGATTTAGTGAACTGAAGGAGAATACAGCTGTGGACAAGTGATAGAATGAGCCACATTAATGTATAGATTATTATTATAGAACATAAACTGATTTGCTGATGTCCTTGCTTTAACCACATTAAGAGTGATGTTTAACGCTGATTTAAATGCACAAACAAAATAAATGTGTTTGAAGCTGAAGTGTAAAGGTAGCATAGCGCTGCTTGTGCTGGTCACTGTGCCTTCATCATTAGAGCCTGGCGTGTTGCCATTACGAGAGTTACTAACTGTTTTATGTGTCAACTGTTAGTTAATCCGCTCTGTGAAACAACAAAAACATACAGCAGTGAGCCATGCATCAGTAGAAAATACAGTAGTACTGCATAGTTTGCATATATTTGACATGGTGCCATCAGTTGATGTGGCTATATTGTTGACATTACATCCAGGTGACAGCATAGCAGCTAGAAAAACAAAACGTCAGCCATGGTATCTGCTTTCAGTAGGTTACCTTTATTCTTTACGGAGCTGTTTTCTTTAGTACTAATACTACTAGTACTAGTAGCAAGTAAGTTGAGCTTCAGCTGTCGCTCACAGGATGGCTACTGCACACACCGAGCCTAGATTATTTATTTTGCTTTGTGACATTTGGAACTCGTTGGGGCTTTGAAACATGGATTATGCTGTGTCTGTGAAGCATGCAGTATGTGATTATATTATATATATATATCATCAGAGGCATTTCCCACATGCAGATAATGGGTCACCGAGCTAACTTTGGGCTGCAGCCTGGCTCGGCTATCACGACAGTAGCTCTCTTTTCAGCGGTGTATGTCACCATGGTAACACTGGCTGCAATCGTAACCTTCTACTCACCTCACTAGTGAAATTTGGAATTAAATTAAACACTTTAAGAGGCTCTAATAAATATTAGTAAAAATTGAATGGTTCCTTCCAGTTTTGTTGTTACTTTGGAGTCAGGCTAAAAACAAATGAAAAGTGAAAGTTTGACATGTTAACTATAAATGGTTTTCACAAAATAAACATTTTGTCAATATGATTATATGAAAAAAAAAAAATTCACCTGGGTGGAATTATAATTATTGATTATCAATCATTTGAAACCTCATGAAGTCATGATACGTGTGTCTATGTGCTGCTTATTAAGCTAGTTTAAGATTATGGAGCGCATTACATTGTCCAAAGAAAAAACTGGGAACATTATTATGACTTCTGTATCTTTATAATCTCTATCATTAGTAGAAATTAAAGTAAGATCTTCATCTAGTAATGTGAAAACCATAATTACATATTAACTGCAAAATTGATATCCTACTTTGTGCTTTGCTTGTCTTAAAGGAAAACTCCAGCAATTGTGCACACCAATGTACACACACAGAATATGCAGACAGATTCTTTTCAACAGATTCATAAAGCTGTGTGTGACACTGATTCTGTTTCATAAATCTAAGTCATTGTGCATGTGCACGAGTCTCATTTCCACTTCCAATAATTAGTCATAAATGGATGAAGGCATGCTCTGAACTGGCTGTTTTCATATCGGTCCACTACTGTTCCATAACCGGTATTACACGTGACCATTACGCATTTCTGTGCAGCTATTTGTACCGTCCATGTCATTAATTCATCTCATTGACCTGTAAGTCCTCTGTGGCAGTGATATCTCAGAAATGTAATCGTGTAATTAATGTCGGCTCCCATGTAAAATAAAAGATTGATAAAATGAATCATTTCTAAATGAATCAAACAGAAGTTAAACTGCTTTTACTAAAGTATCACATCACTCTCAGATTAAAAATACCAAAACAAACCGTGAACGCTGGTTTGAAGCACGTTCTCTTACGTATGTTTTTTGTGCGTACACATCATTCATGCATCTGGCCCTTGGTGTTGGGGAGTTCTACTGCATGTGTTTAAAACAGTATAAAGCATTTTGTTGCTCCAGAGGGAGCTGTGTGAAATCTGATAAACTGCAAACTGCAGTTAAACAGCAGCAAAACTGAAGCTCTCCTCCTCAGGTTGAGTCATCCACCATACATCATCTCACCTTTGATGGCCAAGACCTCCCCCTTCCCTCCTTAGTCTCTAATCTGGGTGTTAGGTTTGATCCGCAGTGTCATTGCACCGGCTCCCTGTCTCCTTCAGGGTTGGCTACAAAGTCCGGCTAATCACATACAAATCCGTCAACAGATATGCACCACCCTACCTACAGGAACTGATCACAGCACTAACCTCCACCTGCACCCTCTGATCTTGCAGTAGCTTGCTCCTCCTGGCCCCCAGTACCAAGCTCTGCCATCTGAGGGCAGCCTAGATGCTAGTCTCCTTTTAAAAAGGCCTACAAACCATTCATTTCAAAAAAGGCCTTTTCATTCTTAACTCTTAGTATTTTCTTTATGTTGTGGATTTTGTTTTATTAATAATATTATCATTATTATGCCAGTCTGGGTCTGAAGACTACAAGTTTGAAAATGAAGGAAATCTGATGGTGTTCAAAAGACATTATCCATGACTAACATATTACACTCAGTTAGGGTATTGGTGCAGCTATGGCTCAGATATAGAAGTAAGATCGGTTGTTTCGATTCCTCCAGCCTGCATGTTGACGTGTCCTTGGGCATGACACTCTACCCTAAATTGGTGTGTGAGTGTGTGTGAATGATCAGATCCTCCTGATGCGCAGCAGGCAGCTTCATAATTAGTGTATACATTTTGACTTTGAGTAGTCGAAAAGACGAGAAAAGCACTATATAAGTGCAGTTGATTTATCATATGATGTAGACACCAGGTTGCAACAAGGAAGAAGGTGATTCTGTTGTATGAATTTTGATCCTTTCTTTTGAACTGTCCTTCACAGTGTCTTATAGGACTCTTTCACCTGTCCAGTGGGACATGTGATCTACACAGCCAACCTGCTTTGATAAGAATAGAACATTTCAGGATTCACTGGTGCACTATTTCTTTTTTCTCCGTTGTTGATTTAATTCACAGTCATGACTCTCTTGTGTTTCCTTTCCCTGTAACCATGTAACAGAATAGTCCAGGTTAAGGTTGTGATCATTTTTTACAAACCTCTCATTACAAACATGGCTCTTTAGGTGGCTGTGCTTTTCTTTTTGTTTCTTTTTCTCGTATTTAGTTGTTAATTCCTTCAGCTGGGGGATTCTCTCTTTATTCTGAACACGGCTGTTTTGTTCCCAGCCTCCCCTCTTTTTCTGTCTGGCCCAGCTGTATTTTGGAAAAGAAGGCAGAGAGAGAGAGAGAGAGAGAGAGAGAGAGAGGTAGCGATGGAGGGAGGAATGTGTGACACTGCAATTTACCACTAGGATTGCCATGCCAGCGGAGACTGAGGGCCAAAAAATGGGCACAAGAGAAGGAGGAAAGCGCCGGACTTTTGTTGTCTGTGTTGTGTTTTACAGAACCGTCTCTGACTCCTCCAAGTCACAGCACTGCAGTTTGTGCTTCTATGTGTGTGTGTGTGGGTATTTAAACACATATACTAGGCCAGTGTTGGTGTTTTTGTAAATGATACTTTATAATCGATATGCTTAAATTATCCTTAAATTAAATATGCATGAAACTCAGCTTCCCCATTAAAAGAAATTTAAAAAATGGTCTCATATTACAATGTTATCCTGAATACATTTTTAACAACAATTTACAAAGACACTGTTAAGTAGTACAGGGTCATATTGTTTGATGAATGTATGCGTGTGCTTCATGAAGTGCCACAAGTCATCTGATTATTGCTGAAGTTTTCTTGTCTGCTTGCCCGCACTTTGACACCGGTAGCTACTAAGGCATTACTTGCTGGTTGCTAGGGTGTTTTGTATGTTGCTAAGGTGTTCAGTGTTGTTGGTAGGGTGCTTCAGAAACAAAATGGCATCTCTCTATTTCAACAGCGCAAGCGCAAAGACAGGTGCAGCATGGTAGGTCTCGTAGGCGTCTCCATGTAAACCTGCCATGTAGCCTTTATGTAGCAGAGTGCAAGTACAAAAGGGAAATTCAGCGTGATAACAACAGCCAGCGGACAGTTCAGCTGAGTACATCACCACAAGTCTGCACCCAAAGACAGATGGTGTAGGTTTATTTATCAGTTAGTAAATCTAACAACTATAGAAATAAAACAAACAATAATGTATTATTGCATTCGACAGATGCTATTTCAGCCACACTTCTAATGTACGTCACCTCATGAATGCTCACATAGCTTAATAATTAATATCACACAATGTATTTCAATTTGCTAAAAAGAAAGTTGGTAAAGAGCCAATGATGAGCTCTGTTAATCCAACCTCTCTTTCATAAAAAGCCGAATATCAAGTTATATTCAACCAGTCTGATGTGTGTGTGTGTGGTTATCTGTAGCAGCCTGGTGTCACGTTCAGGTGATTCAGATGCTGCAGGGATTTAATGAACTGAACGAGAAGCTTTTCATACGTTATGAAGCAGCTGCGGACAGCAGATACTGTACGAATCAGCCACATTAATTTATAAATCAGTACATACTGATTTACTTAAACATTCATTTGGCTGGAGAGTGTGTAAATGAAATAAGGTAATTATAGTTCAAGCACTCACATTCACCAGTTTAAGGCTGTTGAGGCTGACACACCTCTGGAATGTTGTACATGTTGTGACAACAGTGTCACTGGACTGGTGTCTTCCAGCTATTTAAGAATCACACTGATCAGTCCTGCCTTTGAATTGGGAGGAACAGAGCAGATTCTGCCCTGGCTTAACAACAACTTGTATGTGGCACTCAGCCCCAATTCCATTTTTCCTACTGAAGTAGTAAATCTGAAAAAAAAAGACTCTCAAATATGTAGTTTAATTTTTAGAAAAAGGCGTAGTCATTTCCACGTGTTCGTCAAAGAGGAGGAAATAGTGCGTGTGTTGATCCTCATCCTGTCACATCATAAATCATCATTATTTTAAACACTGTTTGTAATGGTTTTGGAAAGCATACATAGCTGATGTTGTCCTCCCAGTTACTGCTGATAGAGGCAGCAGGTTAGAAAACTCTTCATTTGTTGTTTGGGGTAACAGTCAAACATGGATCTGGTTGTTTTATTGGGAGGACTTGTTGCAGGTGGATTAACAAACATTTAGTCAGTGTGTCTGGCAGCAGGACAGTGTATGAGAGATTGTTCAAAATAAACTAGTGTGTGAAGAACATGTCGCCCAGTAGGATTGATTTCATGATTATAATTATAAGAATGAGCTCGTTCTCGACCATGGAAATACTTCCTTAATAAATAACATATACAATAAATAGTTTTTTCATTAACGATGACCAATACTTCATATTTTAGCCTTGAGGCTGATATTTATATTAGAGCGTTTAAAAATCCAATAACGATATATTGGCAAACATTCATTTTCTATACACAAATCATAACACGAATAAACACTTCTGATAAGGTTCCCTTGAAATATGTGCTGGGTAGGTCATTTTTCATAGTTGAAAAATAAACACATTTTCTCTCTGGTGGACAAAATAGAATGGTGACACTGTGCCAAAACACATATTTGTTATTTATCTGTTGACATACAGTATATTTACGATGATATCAGTATATCATGAGCTGATATAACAGCCCAAATGAAATTCCAGTCATCTCTAAAAATGTCAGAGACTGATATCTCAAACCTGGACAAATAAAACCAAACTACCTAACTGATCCCATTTATTTATTTATTTATTTATTATTAGGTTGACGTGAAATGTCTTAGTTGTGTGTTTACATCATTATAAAGTTTGTAATCATCGCTGTATGTGCCTACATGTATGTTGCGATGTGCGTCTTATTCTCGCATGGTCTGACAGAATGCACTTTCATGCTTTCAGTCTATAAATACAGATATCAATGAATCATTTAAATGTGTGTGGGAGAGGCAGAGGTGTGTCTGTTTACCTTCTGAACCAATGAAGTCTCATTGGTGCAGACAAGCAGCAGGTACAGTTGGCTGGGGGCCGAGATTCCTGCAACACTGAGTCACATGGGCTGATCATTATCTCTTGCACACGCACGCACACACACACACACACACACACACAGAGAGCAGGGTTCAGCGCATTGTATGATTGCACAAGCCCTTCCCCCTCCCTCAGATTTCTCTCTCTCCTCTGTCTCCCTGCTTCCATGCCCCTGTTTGCGCTCTCTCTCTCTCTCTCTCTCTCTCTCTCTCTCTCTCTCTCTCTCTCTGTCTTACACACACCCACACATAAACACACACACACACTCAGTCAGGGCAGAGCGAGTGTCGGTGCAGAGCTACGTTCAGGAAAAAAAAGGTAGGAGGACACAGAGAGGAGTGTATCCCTTTTCAAACTGATGAAAATTTCATGCTTGCTTCCATTATTCGGTCAGCACCAGTGCTCTTCTTCTACAGTGCTACTATTTGTCTGCACTGCATCTTGGTGTGTGTCTGTGTGTGTGAGCCATTACCAGCGCTTATCACAGGGACCCTCGGACCATAATGGATATCTATTCTAGGAAGCTGTCACCGTGGGAGCAGAATGTGTGCTGGAAGGAGAGCAGCTCTGATTCTGCTCTCATGTTTAGACTCTACTGAACACTCCTTCTCTGTTTATCTTTTATCCTTCAGGTCGAATCAACAGCCTCAGGCTGATTTTGTTACTTCTCTCACGCAGTGTTTGTGTTTGTGATGCACTGAAGCAGACTTCAGTTTCTCTGATGCTTCCCGGGATGTTTTCACACCTTCATTTTCCTCTTCACAGATGAGAAGGAGGACACAGTGTTAGGGAGTTTGCCGCTGCTCAGTTTCCGGATCGGAGGAGTGGACCCTTCAGATAACATCACCCGCAAGTTTGCCTTTAAGGTCAGTAACATTCTGGTGCAGGGACAGAGGGTGCTGTGTGTAATTGCATTCTGTGCAGGGGATGCATTTGGTACTGGAGAGCATGAATGAGTGCATATGATGTCCAATGCGTAAGACATACATTAATGAAAACAAATCTGTGTTGAGTTTTTTTTGTAGTCTTGCATCTTGGAATAAACCTTCTTATGCACTGGTGAACTCTTTTAGAAAGATTCTCTGCAGCACGCAATGCAAATTTTTAATTAGGAAATAACGCATCATCTCAGATTATAGAAAATGTTCCAAAGCAGCAGTCTTGAAAGACAGCAGCTCCTCGCTGAAACGATGCTTTAAGCATTCCCCTTGTGTGAAGTGAGCACTCATTGCAAAAGAATGATTTACTGATGTTTGAAGTTGTTCCTTGGTTGCATTGCTGCGGCTTAGAGGGTGTTGGTTTGGTTCTGACTGACTGATAGAAGATGACTGGCTTCGTGGCTGAGTCACATGATGTTATTTATGACTGCTCAACAGCCCTGTAGGGAGCAGCTTTGGGGTTGGAATCTCATCAGAGTGAAGGGTTGATTTTTCATCTGAGCAGGGGGGACTTGAATTAAACTATATAGATAATATAGATATTAATACCCAGTGTGGACATGGAACCTCAAAACTGAAATGTGTCTGTAGCTTCAGTCGGCACTAAATGTTTGATCAGATTCTCAGCCCCGCTTCTTATTTTTTTATCGGATGGTATGTTATGTAATCATTCTGTTAATTGCCATAGCCAGAAACCAAATATTTGTATATGACAGCAGATTGAACATGAGCTGTTTTTAGTCATATTACGGCTTTCTTTGCCTTTTTTGGACTCTAACAAAGTTGAGTTTGTTTTGAAAGAGGACGACAGAGAGCTGCATTAGTGAAAATGAAACATTTTGACTGTTGGGGGTTATAATGAGTAGTTTTGTTTTATCGTGCCAGGGCTTGAAAATGACTTATCCAACAAGTTATTATATAGAATAGGTAGAGAGCACTGACCACATCTCTGGTTAAAATGCCAAATTTAATAATATCCGCATGTAGCAGCATGCAGTCTGAAGAAACATCGGGACTTTAGTTCACACGGTGGTTCATCTACTGGTAATAAAACATGTTTTGGTAGGAAGTAATAATCATATAATCATTATTATATATAATCAGGTTGTGTTTCCTCACATCTGAATGAGAGGCAGCAGCAGCAGCAGCAGCTCAGAGCTGAATAAAGATGAGATGATGAAGATGTAATGTGGGTTAGCTGAGCCTGAATCTGCTGACTAAAGCTTTATATAAGTTACCTGTGTTTCCCTTCAGCGTCAGTATGAAACACACACACACACACACGCACACTGACAGCTCTCTCTTTCTCTCTCAGCTCTCTGTCTGTGTCGCTCCCTCTTATCTCTTCCTCTCTGTCTGTGCCCTTCTCTCTCACTGCAATCACTGTTTGTTATTATCACTTTTCTTCACTTTTCAGAACATGTAGTCCTTTTTGTTGGCTCTTTCTCTGCACATCCAGTCCAAGCTGTGGAGCAAAGTCCAGTGCATGTACCCAGTGTGTGTGTACACACCCAGACACACATGTATGTATGTCCTCCACACACCTGCAGTGGAGACAGCCAGAGCAAATATGCCCAGTACAGCTTTGACAGATTTCCAAGGGTTAGTGTTCTACTTGTTAGCTAATATTCCTGACTGCACACTCAGTACTGTTTACTGTCCAGTCTCACCGTGAACCTGGGAGTTAATATTAACAATGGTAAAACATTTTTGCTTCATAAAGCGGTAGATCTAAGACGAAATGCGTCATAAGACTAAAAACAAATATCATAGAAGGAAGTGAATACTCAACACTATGACAGGGCTATTGAATCAAAGTTATTCTTAAGGAGTGATTCTTTTACAACCAGCACTGATTCTTCAGAGAAAACCATCTGCGTGAACAGGGGACATCATTTCTCTTCATAATACTCAACTACGCTAACTACGTCTTCATACTCAACACATAGACAAGAGACTGAAATTATTTCCCAAGCAATCCGAGCAGCAACAAGGGTTCTACTGAGAGAGCTAATCCCCAATAACAAAATGATTGCTGCCTGCTTAATAACTATTAGCGGGCAGCGCATTAAAACCCCATTAAAACAACACACTGCCACTGTGATCAGCCATCCTGAATCTATGCAACAGCATGTCACAATTTACCCTGAAGTGTAGAGACAAAGCTGGCAGAAGCTGGAAGTGCGTGTGGTGCGGTGTAACGTTACAGTTTGTGTACGCACCTTTAGAGTGTCATGTGAAAAAAAGTGAAAAAAAATCTCGATTTTAAAAAAAGATATATTTATACTATATGTTCAGTCTCTTGCTCCAGTATAATGTGTGCCAAACCATTCGCTGATGTCCTTAGTGCACTGAAATACAATAACTGGCAGATAAGATAAATGATCCGCAGCCTTTTTAACTGCCTTAATAAATGAATGAATCATTCTGAAAGCATGTTACAGTCTCTTGCCTGTTTGAGAATAACAGACTGAAGGGGGGGCAGAGTGCTCTGCTGTGTCAAGGCTCCAGCAGTGGAGAGCAGCCTCTCTGCTGCACCGTCAGCTCCGGGGAAAGCCCTTCCGAGTTGCTTCAAGTTGTTTACAGTCTGCAGCAGTATTGAACACCTGTGTATGTTAAAGCTGATATAACATGTGCCAAAACCTCATACTGTTAGATTCCCGTGCTTATTTTTTGGGTTGAAGTTGAACTTGGCCCTCTCTTCAGTTCATGCTGGTCTGGGTGCAGTGTAACAGAGCTCTGTTTGTTTAGGTGTTGACACTGCGTTTGTCTGTGAGGCTAATGGAACCACAGTGTTTCTGAAGGCTGTGGTGACCTGCATGCCTTTATAAGAATTAGTTCATTCATTATATTTATTATTATGCTTCTTCAGCCTGACAAGAATCACAATGTGTGGGATTTTTTTTTTCTGATTTATTTTAGAATACAGATGATCAAACCAATGATGAATAGTGGCATAAACTAGAATTCAATACTCGTTAGTTTGTAGGGTTGAGTTGAACCCGACCCGACCCTTGAGTTAATATATCCAATACTCAAATGGATCCAAACAGACTTTATGATCAAATAGTGTGTCATCATTACCACAAAAAAAAATGTTTTTTTCTTACTGGTTTTATGAGTGAAAAAAGACATCATAGGTATGGAACATAATGCAATGTGTCATTTAACAAAGTTGACATGACAGAGTGTAAACAGAGGCTTAAGGATCCTTCAGGTTGAAGAGGGGGGTTACGGAGGGTTGAAGACTTCTTCTTTTGATGTGTTGGTGTTGAAGAATGAGACAAGCACTCTACACAGTATATAAATATCATATTTCATTTTTCTTGCTGCTATTTTACCAACATGTTAATTGATTGAGCATCATGCTGCTGTCACTGTTCCCTATCAGACAGTGTCTTTCTTATTTGGGTAAGTTTTTCATGGCCCCCTTTCTGAGGTTTTTAAAGCCTGATTTAGATTGGTTTAATTAACTGTACATGTTGTGTTTAAAAGAGTAATGAGATGACTGCGTAATTGCTGGGGTCATGTATATTTTGGGTCATGGACCATCAATCTCAGGCAGCCTCAATCCAAAAATATCAGTACTGGTCCTCAAAACCCACTTTAGTTAATGAAGATAGAAATCAAACTGAAGTGATCGGCTGCACTGTTCAGGAAACGTCTGATGCTGCAGACCTCTCGCTATTATTTAATGCTATCTCAGGATTGGATTTATGAGAAAATTCAATTCAACCTGAGAATATGGAATGCAAGTTTTGTATTATTGAATAAAAATCTGAGAGTTTTGGAATAAAATCGATTCACTTGTCTTGTGCCGCAGCCTTTACAGAGTGGACGGCCATATTTCTGCATTTGAAGCAGGTTTTGCAACAGCTTACTGAAAGCAAACATAAATCATTCATGTATGATAAACTTACTTATGAGTTGTTGTTTTTAGTCATATCCCACAGCCTTCTTCAGTGAGATTCAGTCATATAGTCAGATTTCAGTCATATAATTTAGATCACAGTTTTGTTAATTTAATTAACTTACACAACATTTTCCCTTCAGAATATTAAGTTGCATATTTTAATTATGTATTCTTGCATTTTATTTAATATTCTAAATAATTAACTTCACATTTCATAGAACTCCATTCAGTATTTGACTTTCTAATCTTCTAGTATTTCTTTCTATACAGCGTGCTGTATATGCAGACTATTGCAGTCTGATCCGTGTGTGGCTCATACCTCATGTCAACATGTCAGGTGTTTGTGCTACGGCTGTGAGCTGCTTTGGAGATGTTAGATAAGATGAGGCTGCCATCGGTAGCAGGCCATGTCAGCTTAACAGGAACACGCATCCATGAATAATAATAAGGGTTGTTTTGGTGGCAGCTGAGAGTTCATGCTGTAGGTATTTAAAGTACAGACAGTGCAGGTTTGTACTCATGAAGTGCAAAAAAGCTTTTTATTCTTGTATTAGTCTCTCTATTCAGTGTTTTGTTAGTTCTTGGTGCTTTTGGTTATTACTAAGTTATGTGGTTCAGCATGTACAGACAGATGACACTGTAACTATGGGTTACATAATGGCAGATAAGTGTCAGTGACATGAGTGTTGAAACGTGTTGAGTGTGATGGCCAGTTGTTTTTCTGAGCCGGACTCCTCATTATCTGTCTCTTTGGACAAGCTCCTTGAGGCTGACACTCTCTGTGGTCCTGTCCCAGCATGCCTCCTTCATAGCTGCCTGGTGATTCCTGTCAAACCACTTGTGTTTATGACAGACACCAGTTCAAAACAGACGACCTCTGATCCCTCTGGCATCTGCCTCAAAATAGAACATTTCTGTCTAAACTGTATGTTATGTCGTAAACAACTTTAAATCAACACATGAGTTGTGTTCACAGCTAGGAAAACATACAGCGATATTTCTGAGTTTTGCCTGAAAGAAAAACAACTGCAAAAACAAATGATATTTGTATATCCAAGCTTTTTTTTTTTTTTTTTTTTTTTTTTCTCTATCTTGTGCAGTTTATGATCTGTTTAAACAAGAATGTTTGTCAATGTCAATTATGTCTAATCACAATGTAACCATTAGAATGTTTATCCTCTAACTGGAAGCTCAGGTTTGACTCCACAAAGATTTGTATCCTTAAAATATAAAGTCCTTATTGTCTAAGTGTTGGTCAAGTCAAGTCAAATGTTATTTATGTAGCACCAAATCACAACAAAAGTTGTCACATGACACTTACATATAGAGCAGGACTAGACTGAACTCTTTCATTTACAGAGACCCAACAATTCTCAAGCACTTGGCAACAGCAGCAAGGAAAAACTCCCCTTTAAACAGAAAGAAACCTCAAGCAGAACCGGGCTCTGCATTGACCGGCTGGGTTGGGAAAGAAAAGATGGGCATAGTAGGAGAGGCGAGGAATGAGGGCATAATTATGGCTAATAAAAATAATAATACAAATATGACGATGTAAGTGATGAATTGTTGATTTGACATAACAATCCAGGCCCATGACAAGGTGGGTGGAAGGGGGGTGCAACATCACCAGTTACCTGATGGATGAGAAGGACACAAAAAACTCTGTGGAAGAAGTCACATTAGTAACAGGCATTAATGGGACATTAATACATACAGATGGAGAGAGAGAGAGATGAGAAGGGAGAGGAGCTCAGTGCATCATGGGAAGTCCCCCAGCAGTCTAATGCTCACAGTCGTTCAGATAATCCGGCTAAAATGTTTGCTTGTTTACAGCCAGACAATTTGTAATAAACCAGAGCTCAATGCCTCTTCCCCGCATGGTACCATGCTACCATGAGCATGGTACCATGGTGGTTGACTGGTTAGTTGGGAAGTCACAGTGTAACTAGTGAATCCTCCAGACTGACTGTTCACACCCTGCAATGGGCTACACACTCATCAGTTAAATGAGCCCACCCTCAGATGGGACAGCTTATGCACTATGACTGGTGCATATGGACTGATGATCTGTTAAAACAGTTCCTGTGTGTTTGGTCCAATGTATGCATAATATAATGTCTATCTATACATTTTATACATAGAGCTGCGTTTCCTCTTACTCACTTTCATTAGTTTAGTGTACAGTGAGACAACTGAAGAAGTACAAAAGAATCCTGCGAACCTGATGTATTAGCAAGACCATGCAAGTCCATGTTAACAGCTGATACTACTGGTCTTACCTTTGCACAGCTATGTCTGTTTTATTGGTCAATCAGTTCAGTTTAGTCACAAATCAGTTAAAATACAAATATAACCATATAAGATGTAATGGTGATATGTGAAATGGGACACAATGATCAGCTATGTTTTCTGTTTCTTTTGATCATACTTGATCCTAGAACTTCCAGGCACTTTAGCCTTAAACCGGACTGGTTCTGTTTTGGGGTATTGGTATATAAATCTCTTTGTTGGAAATTATTTGACAGTCTGCATCTATATGAGTCTACAGCCCCGCTTGTGGCTGTAAGGCTATGCTGAGACATGATGACATGATGCTTTGACCCGCTGTGGAGCTACAGAAAAAGTCAGAAGATCATTCAACTCATCAGGATTCATCCTGGGGGATGTTCATGGGGAATATGAACATCTGCACCAAATGTCATGGCCGTGCTATGCCAGTAGTTGTTGAGATATGTCAGACTGGACCAGGTGGTGGACTGACTGAACAGCTAGCATGGCTGAAAAAACAAATAATCCCACAAAACAACATCATACTAAACAACGAACTATAGGAGCAGCCAGATGAAAAGAAATTCCTACTCAGATTATGTTAATGTTGTTGCTTTAAAAGGGCTCAAACTCAGTCTGACTGCGTCCAGACTACACTCTAACCTTTCCTAACAAACAAGACAATTCTGGTTTTATATCAAATGCTCTCGAATCACAATCTCATCTTGCTACTGAGCTGTTCACCCGCATGGAAGAGATCTGTGCTCTTCAGCAGCGTTGTTTTTCAATAAGCAGCTCTGTCAGAGAGCTGTCGAAACCTGTTGTACCTGCAGGTTTACAACCTGACTCTGAAGGAGTAGAGGTGTGGCCATAGCCGGGAGATATTCTCTGAAAACGTGTTATGTTGTAGTAGTTGTAACAAAGCAAGTTCTGCACGTTGCCAATACAAATCTTAATTCATTTTCTTTAGGTATTTTAATTCTAAAGAAAAAATAACAATTTTCTGTTTGCTGCTAGGGAAATTTCACCCTTGACATTTAAACACCCTGGTCTCACCACCACCACCACCCCCACCCTATTGGCTAAATTATTAAACAGGCGTATAAGGAGTGTTTGTGTTAATGGATATGTCAGGCAGAGTTATAGGGTTACGCCTGCGGATGTGTATGACTGAAGTGTGTGTGCAGTGGAGCCTCACCTTTTCTAACAGCTAACAGAACTATCAGGTAGCTGTGAAAAGACAAGCGTTCATTCCTTTGGGGCTTTTGTGCTACTCTTTCTCTTTCTGTCCTCGGGTCCATGTCACTGATTCTGAAACAACATGTTCACTGCTAGCTGATCCTCTCTCAAACACAGGACTTAGACAACCTTCAGGATGCAAAGTGCAAAGACAGTTTGGAAATGAACTGAAGCAGGCCATGATGGTCCGTCCCCCTACTAGTAAAATCTTTCCAGTAGTGCTGCTAAAAGTCTCACCTGAGGATGGTGCCAGAGCAAAGATCATGGGGTCAACGTTTTAATTTGTCCAATACATTCGCATTCATGACCCAAAAAATGCAGATCTTCCCATCAGCCTCAGCTGCACTTTGTGTTTAATGCTAATTAACGCCGTACAGTATGCAGACATTTTTCTCTTTTTGTTTAAAGGTGCATTTCCCTCAGATGCACCGTTCACACATTCAGTTGTGCAGATATTTTTGGGTAATATCAAATATCTGAGCAAAGAAGTCATCTCACCACTGAGCTCATCAACCAGTAAATCCTGTAATAAAGCCTGCCTATAATGTACAACAGAATGGCTTTTAGTGGAGAATGTTCATGATGGCTTAAACACTGTTAAATAGTTTTTATTGACTTTAAAAATGTGTTAGATCACACGAAGTTGATGCAGTAACTCTAACTCTTTAAAATACTTTTCTATGTCTTTGAAAATATGACTGTGGGAGTGACAGTGTGTATTATTCTCCTTAATTCTCCTAGTCCAAAGTTCACTCATCTAAGGATGGAGACATCAATTGGTCCCACTACATTTGCTCCTAAAATATCTTATATCTCAGCAAGTTCTGGAAATACAGACTGAACATGATTTTGGTGTAGAGAGTCACAATTTATCCTTGTTGATATTCCCCAGAGGAAGAACCCTTTCCATCCACTTCCATTACTCGGCCCTCTCTGTGAATTTTCCTCTAGCGCTACCCTCTGGACAAATTACTACCCATCAACTTAGGCTTCTAAAATCTCACAATAGTTCATTCTAAAATCTCATCATAGCTCACTCATAATAGTTATGGTGAGCAATGATATGTCATAGTGAAAACTGTGTATGTGTGTGTCTGTCTCTCTCTCTCTCTCTGTTTGTGTATGTATGTATGTGTGTATGTGTTTGCGTGTGTGTGTGTTTATTTTTGTGTGGGGACAGCCAGGGAAGCATTTCAATAGCTCCCAGTGACTGGTGCTGCAATCTAAATGGCTGCATTGACTGCATTTACTGGAGGCTGGGCTTGGCAGGCTGGATACACACACACACACACACACACATACACGTGCAACACACACACACACACACTGACACAAAGTCACTCTATATTAACAACAAGAACTTGAGGATGAACCTCTGTGCAGAATTTCAGCTGAAAGAAGGAAACATGATCAATAATTTGCTTCCCAAACCCACGTGGTATAATGTGAAATGTACTTTAATTTACACAGATCATAAAAAATCTTTTTTTTTTTTATGTATTCAAATGTTTCACTTGCTAGGATGACATCAGCATTTCTGTTATATGCAAATAAAAATCACAAAGGTCACATCAACAATTCAAATGACCCTCAAACCCCACATAAGTCCATGTGGATGCATGGTTGCTATGGCAACACATGACCACGTCATTTCGCTAGAAGGTGACAAAGGAATCTCATAGCCTTAAATAAACAGCTTTTTCCTTGTCACGATAAAGGTCATTAGGCCATTTTTTCAACTGTATTTAGATAATTAATGTCAATTAAATATCACAGATGATGCGCAGGGAAGAGCAGGAAATACAAATTATGTGACTAATAAACCAGCACCCCGGGCAACATGCTGAATGAAATGAATACTATGAATGAGTGTTGGAGGAAGTATATTGACATGTGAAGTAAGACCTGCTGCAGACTTAACAAATCATAACAACAATCAATAACAAGGAACGTTATGCAGAGTAAAAATTGAATCATGTAGTTAGTTGTGATCTCAACAACGATGCCTCCATGAGTGTTGCAATGCTTAGTTACATCTATTGTGTGCCAAATCAGAAGCTCCGTGCCAACAGTCCATTTACTGTTGGTAGGAATTATCAGGCATGCACATCGTGTGCTCTAAATGTACATGTTGGTAAAAAGCATGTATATCACAAGTCCTACAGGGGGACGATGAAATTATATGATATTAAATTAGAGATATTAAGTTTGGAGTAACTAAGTAACAGCCACATAAGTGAGTCAAAACAAAATATTGAAAATTGCACTGTCAAAAAGGCTGTGTGAAGATAGACATTGATGGTCAACTATGAGAAAAATGTGTATAAAGGGTGTCTGAAGAGTCCTAATGAAACTAACAACCATGTGGGATCTGACCTTAAGATCCAAGAAACACTGACACCTTCAAAACAAGGTCTGAGATTCCAGTGTACACCTACAGTAAACCCAGAAAGCAACCCACAGGGTTATCTGCTGCGACTGCATAGGGATCTACGGTTCCCCCAGGCTTATTCATCTGTGTTTATTTCCATTTTAGGCTGTAGGTTGATACACAGCGTGTGGCTTTCATATATTGCCAACACACAAATTTGGGTTGTGGCTAATTCACACAACCTGAAAGTACACGTTGAGGAAATCCACACGCACCACTATTGTGTATGAAATGAACTTCAGGCTCCAGTGAGATGATAGAATGATGGTCCAGAACGGTTGTTTGAGTCGACACCCGTACAGCTGAGACGTAGAATTGTTGTGTGTTTTTGTGAGAGCCCTCTGCTTTTAGGCTCCCACTGTACTATTGAAATAAGTGAGCAGGCTGTGTGATATTTCACACAGGCCTAATGCTGGTCACCAACTTGTCTTCGTTCATACATGCACCTGACAGGCAAACACACATTCCACAGTATACCTAAAGAATCTATACATACGTCTAGCAGGAACCTGAGGACAAAGAAATTACAACACACTGCAGAATATCATGAACATGTATGGCACACAACCGGTTTTCCTTCCTCCTATCTCTCCTCCCTGCAATCTTTGGTTTCTTCTTTCCTTTCCACTTTTGGCTTTGACCTTTCTCCATCTTTTTCACTCTTTCTTTTCTCACTTGTTTGGTCCCTTTTCCTTTCCTTACTTGTTTTGCTTCGCAACCTTTCTTTTGCTCTTTTTTTCCTTTATCTACTCATCCATTTTAGCTTTAGGTTGTTCTTCATTTTTATTTTTTTCCTTCCTAGTTCCCTTGCTTTCTTGCTCCCTACCTCACTATATTTCTTATTTTCTTCCCCTTTCCCAAAAGCCGTCTTTCCTTTGTTTTCATTTTTTGTTAAAAGATGATGAATAATAATAATAAATTACTATAAAACACTTAATTCAAAAGAAAAAGTGCTAGAAATCTGTCACCTTTTCATTCTTCTTCATACATCCCACCATCTGTGACTACCTGAATGAATGAACAAAGGAAGGACAATAAGGAGGAAGGCTGCGCACACACACACACACACACGCACACACACGCACCTCCCACAGCCCCGCCTCTGTTGCTAGGTTACTACTGGCTCTTATTATGCAGCCATTTCACCCAATTGCATCACTGCGCTGTCACTGCTCTGGAGGCGGGGCCTCACTGTGCTCCACCGTGGAAGGAAGTGACTTCTGTTTCTTATTGACATCATTTCCTCCTGCTGTCTTATGGATACACAACCATGTGTGTGTGTGTGTGTGTGTGTGTGTGTGCACGCGCTGCTTTGTGTATCTTTGTTTCTTGTAAAGCACTTATAAATGTATGTTATTATTTCAATTTTATTCAGCCATCATCAGTATCTGCTCCTGATAAAAATGTGTGTTAACGTGCGTGTTTTGTAAATATTTACATGTAGTGTGCTGGGAAAAAACAGAGTGTGTGTGTGAGGAGTTGATAAAAGCAGGAGCAGGACTGGATCCAGATCGGAATCATTCACATGAAATTAGATCAAATTGAATTAGATCTCATTTGCAGAAAGCATAATGAAGTAAAGTGAAGTGTGTGTGTGTAGACCAACATGTTTACCTCATGTTCCTACAGCGGTTTTGCAATGGACGTTCTTCTTTGGGTTTTTGAAAATAGAATAAACTTTGTAGCAAAATAAAACAACATTTATCCACAATTTAACCATTTATTAATTCAATTTTTTAGGCTCATGTGATTCATAGGTATTATTTTCTGCTTAAACTGAATATAAAAGGTACTGTAACTTGGAGGATGAATCCATATACTTCCTGGTTTTAGGACTACAAACTGCCTCTAGTAGACGTTAAACTTTATTCATCCTCAGTTGGAAATGAGACCATCAGGTCACCAAATGAGAAACAGAAGAAAACACAGAAAACTGAGGTTGTATCAAGGCTGGAGAAGAGGGTTGGTTTTGAACATAATTCCTAAGATATTGGTCTGAAAGCAAATCAGCAGCCTGTGGTGATTTGCTTTGGTTATGATTGATGGCGCTCTTTACAGGCCATACTACAAAACCATACATACAGTAGATAAATATGTAATATATGTAATAACGTTAACATGATGGATGTTGCCATTGCGGTTCATTATTTACATTACTAAAGCACCTAAATACTGTAATATGTATATGCTGGGGAAATCTACTTTTCCTCCACTACATTGATCTGGAAGCTGTTACAGAATGTGAGTTTAAACATACATTAAGCTCACAACAACATAACCTTCAGGGGATATGTTCTCTCACATATTTGAAGCTCATATGCAGTTATTATCTAACATGACATTTTAATTTGAGGTGTATTTGAGGCTTTCCATTACTCGGTGATTGGTAATACTGCATCGTTATCAAACCTCTTTGCCTGTGCTGCCCTCTTGTGGTACACTACCTGAAATAGTTTTGGTTTCTTTAATATTACATAATCAGATGACACCATTGTTTGTTCAGCTACAATAAGGGGATGTCTGTGTGCGTTTCCTTCATTAGTGACTTTTGAACAATAAGTTAATTACCAGTTGTTTGTGTTTAGGTGCTGAAAACACAGACTGACCTGCATTTAGAACCTTGAACAAGCAGTATGACACTGAAAACTGTGTATCCAAGTGACTTCCTAAATGAACTGTGTCTGTCTATACATTTTGTATTCATCTTTGTTTCAATATAAGACTTTTAGAGGCTCCAGATTGTCCAAAACAAAGACAAACAGCCACAGCCTTAAAGAAACTTAAACCCCCTCACTGTCTCCTCCTTCATCCACCCCTATGAGCCCTGCTGGCCCTCGCTGTCTCCTGTTGTGGTAGAAAGTACAGTAGGTACAGTGTTGTTATTATACACTTCTTTTTATTGTCCTGTCTGCAAAGTATGCATGATTACGTCTTGCACTGCATGTCTGAATTCCAATTGGATGCCTAAAGACTGATGCATATTATCGTGTTCAGTATGTTTGGTTTGCTCAAATATGCGCTGCATTCCAATTATGAAATATCACTGGAGCTGAGGCATGTGTCATATCATGACGTCACTGTACATCTGCTCCTGACTGTTTAAAGCTACACGCTGCGATTTTGTTACAGCGCCCAATAGCACTTCCACCACTTCTACTTCCATCCAAATGAACTGGTTTGAGCTTCAAAACAACAACGGTGAGCTGAGAAAGCATGTAGAGATTAAGATGTGCTGTTGGGTTGTGTAACAGAGTCAGTGCGTGTAGCTTTAATGCAAGAACAGTAGACCAAGGGATTGCATGTGCGTATTATTAAAGGACAATTCCATTTTTTACAAGATGAAAATTATTTTTCGGGACTACAGTACGTAGGTCAAAGGTCAAGGAGGAAGCTGCTGTGTAAGCTGGTAACAGTAATCATTTTACCATTCACCTTTGTGAATGAACATTTTTCTAACCTGGAGGTTTGTTTACAACCTGATCTGAATCTGATCATGTGACTGATGTCATCATAACTAATAGAAATGATGGATAGATGTAATGAAGAAAAAAAATGGAATTATCTTTTCAATATCATGCTTCTTCAATGCATGAGAAAGTAGTAATAACTGGTGACTGGTGTAAAACTGAGTTACTTATGTGCTGCCTCTTTCTCTCCCTCTGCAGGTGTGGTTGGAGGAGGAGGAGCAGGAAGGTGAGGACAGGCAGTTGAAGGGTCCCGTTGTGTTTTGCATGCAGGCGGAGCACGCTGGGACCAGGACATATTACTTCAGCACAGACAGCCATGTGGAGCAGGAGGAGTGGATCAGAGCCATGAGCGAGGCTGCAGAGGTCACCGCTAAACCAACACAGAGGTCCTGCTCACACACATGCACAGAGCCATACTGGATACACACACAAATACAACATCATACTCTTTGGGTGTGTTAGATGAGGCCTGTCTACTATTCATGTTATAGTAATAGTGTACGCACTAAGTTACTGTGTGTAGGATTCAATTGTTTTACTTTAGCCCCATCTAGTGGTAATTTTAGGAAATATACTTTAAGTTATATGTAATATTCATACTTGCATATTGTCTTCTAGTCTAGTCTAGTCATACATCTAAAATGGTCAAGCACAGTTACAAAGGAACGGTTTAATGAGAACAAATGTTGTCCTTCGTCTACATTTCTCTGATGTTTATGCTCAAATAAGAAACAACAAATTGTCAGTGGGGAAAACCAAATGACTCAAACTATATTTGAACAAATGGCTAGTGTATGGGTAACAACTTAAGTTATCAACAAAATACAAGAAAAATAATTGCAGGTTTTCATATGTGTTGGAAGATAGTAATCAAAAATTAAAATGATCAGTTTGTTTGTTTGTTTGTATGCATTATTATAGATTAGACTATTCAACAATATAGTGTTAAAATGAGCTCTACCTTGCAAACATTAAAAAGCTGCTTTACATGTACATATTTACTGGTCCTGGTGTTAAGTTTTTCCTCATGCTTTATTTTACCCTTCAAACTTCACAGAACCAACTCAGACACCACAGCTCTCAACCACACCATGGTGACCCGGGCACCTGACCCCCAAACACAACAGAACCCACAGTCACACCCACACAACGAAACTGTCAGTGACCCACCCCCCCACCACCTTAAGATCAATGGGGTAGAAAACCTCGATACACTGCCGCCCTCCACCCCTTGCTCTGATCAAGAGGGAAAGAAGAATGATGGGAGACAAGGAGAACGTGAAGGTGAAGATGAAGGTGGGGGACCTGGTTCCGGCCACACCGCTCACCCAAATGGCTGGGGCAACTATGGCCCTCCCAACTCAATGCTCCACAACAGCAACAGCAAAGCCCCTCCATCCAGGAGTTACAGCGGACACCGTGCCCCTCAGGGACATCCTGAAGGGGGCGTCGGCCCACCACATGACCCCAGGGAGCAGCAGGAGAACGTGGTGCTGAGAAGAGGCTTTGTTCCTAGGACAGCTCCAGAGAGGGTGGCCCAGAGGAAGAGCTCCATGGCCCAGCTGCAGCAGTGGGTCAACCAGCGGCGTGGTATGGCCTCCCAGGAGAACATCAACAGGTAGATCAGCAGATAACAGGAGGAGCATGGGTTTCTTCTGAGTTGCACTTACTTTTAAATGGTGCTGTAGTCGTCGTGGAGACACTGTGGCGATTGATGATTTCATAGCTTGCAGCTCATATTTAAAGGAATAATTCCAAATTTGGGGAAATACATTTGTTTATTCTTAGCATAAAGACTGGATTAGGAAACACACTTCTTATCTCCTTTCAGCCTCAAAATGCCTCATTTACACACCATGGCTTGTGTTTTATGAATTTAATTTCCGTGTACATAAGAAGTACATGTGAAATCTATTATAGATTATCTTACCTGGCATGAATGAGACGTGTGCTGTGATACAGTGGACCTCCAGGACAGAAATGTGATTTCATTTGTTATTGTTGCCTATATAAAATGAAGAGGCTACTCTTGGTAATTAAACTTTATAGATATATGCACACTAGAGATAATGTTTCCCTTGCTAGAAAGTAACTAATCACTACTGTTCTACTCTACTCAAGCACTGTACTGAAGTATAAAAAAGTATTCTTTTAATTGATGAATTCCTGAAAAGAAAAAAATAATGCACTCATCATCTCTCAGAGGTTCAACCTCTATCTTATCCCCATTGCTTCCTGTTCTTCCAGCCCATCTCATTATTACCCAGTAAACCGAGGGGTCTCGGCTGACTACTACGGCTACCCTGGCACCCAGTACGTGGAGGAGTACCCTCTCTACCCACCAGGGGTCCGACCTGATAGCATCTGCTCCGTCTCTGCTGTGGGGGGATACGACCGCCGCTGGAATGTTGAGGAGAAGCGCCGCTCCCTGAGGGATGGACCCCAACAGTTGTATGGACCGCCGATGTCCAGGGAATCATGGGGGCCTCAGTACTACGGTGGAATGGAAACCACCATGAGGCGTCTGTCCATCCAGCCACGTTCCAGGTCTGTGCCCAGGTCACCGTCCTCGTCATCGGGGGGGCCATACTCACCGGTGCCACCCAACTTCGTCTCACCAGCTCGATCGCCATCTGCCCGCCTTGACAGGTTTCCAGGGAGGATGCGGGATGACGTGATCTATGCCGATCCATCCGTCTACAGCCTGAGGAGATCCCTCAGCTCACCAAAAGTGAGAGAATCAGTGTGTGTGTGTGTGTATAGTGACTTACAGTGGATATAAAAGGTAGCACCCACCTCAACACACAAAGCAAACAACTCACTGATACTTCTACTTAAAGATTCTTTTTGTTCTAAAATCTGTGGTAAGATCAGGTGTTTTAAGGTGGGGACTATTTTCCAGAAGATGAAGACATTCAAAAGGTCAACAAGGATGAAAGAAAGAATGAGAGATAAATGTTTTGTTTTCATATACTGTAACCATATTCATCTTACTCCACTCTAACTTCCCTTTCACCCTTGCCTCCATTCCTTCTTCCTTCTTTCCTTATGACCCTTTTCCCTTCCTTCAGTATGACTACCCTGGTGATAGGAGGTCCTTAAGCCAAGGATTATACCACTACAACTACCCTGTATCCCCTTCCATCCACAGTAAAATGGTATGTGCTACTAATGTACTGAAATACATATCACTCTACTGGGTAACACACACACACAGTCACACACATAGATAGTGATGGTACTTTATGTAGTGTTATGAGTAGTTTTGCTTTGCAGCTGCAGCTGTGTGGTTTCTTCTGCACATCCGTCCTTTGTCTTAACCCTTCACACATCACTCGATGTCTCCTGACTTTTCTTACTTGTACCCCTCTCTGCTGTTTTGTCCCTTAACACCCCACGGGGGCCGCTCTCGTGTGCATACGTGTGTGAGTGTATGCGTGTATGTGTGTGGATCAATGGAATATAAGATGTCCAAGTATTTACATAAATATTTAAATACAGAAACATGCACCTTGTTACGTTAATGTGATGGTAAGTTAATTTGTTGGTCATGAGACCATCTGAATGCAAGTTACCTGTGCATCATTAAACAATCTTAAAAGATCTTAGATAGAGATCACGTCAAGCCACAGCCTATGGAGCCTGGTCTTCACTTAGTCACAGGCTTATTTGGACTCTTAACTCGGGCTGATGTGTTCAGGAAGTAAATGCTCATAGCAGATTAGTTTAATTTAGCTGATCGTTGTTGAGTAGTATGATTGGCAGATTGATTGTTGTGCTTTGCCTTCATTCTGAAAGCCTTCTATCTGTGCTGTATGTGTCTGTGTGGTCACCGTATGTGTTGCTGATGCTGCTGCTTGGCTCAGGAGGACATATTAGACCTTCAGCTCCAGCGCAACCTGGAGTACCTAGACCAGCAGGTAGGAGGACACACACATTATTTCCCATGACATATTTCCCAGTCTATGTTGACATTGTCAAAACCTCATTCATTCCTTATTACAGTCTCATTTCCTTTGTCCCTTATTTCCTTCTAAAGGATGCTTGTCTTTGCAATAGCTTTATTTATAATGATATTATTGGAAGATTCGCTAAACAAGATTCAATTGTTCCGGTCATCTTCATGCTTGAGATAAACCAGCTACTCGGCATGATTACCTGAATGGCGGAGTGTTCATCCTCAGCAGCAAAGCTCTGTGTACAAGAGAGAAGAGAGCTACAGTGAGGCAGGCTTCAGCCGACCTGATCTCACACAAATACGGGTGAAGGCCACAAAATCTTAACACTGCATTATGTGGTGACAACATGACCACAGTATGCGGTTCTTGCACATAATGTGGTAAATTATGTGACACCACCACACAACATGGTGTTTAGATGATGTGGTCATTTCACATAGGGTTAGGTTTAGGCACTAAAACTACTTGCATAGCGTTAGGGAAAGATCATGGTTTGGGTTAAAATGGTCGCTTGAATTTTATTTATTTTTTTAAGTTTTTTAACAGCTGCCTCTTAGCTAAGTGCACTTTTTGCCATCTAACTGTCCTCCACCCAACCTGCCTCCTCGTAAAAAGGGAAACTGTCACCTTATATTAAAGTCATCTCAACTTTTCCTTTCGTGTGTCTGTGAAGGTTTGTGTGATGTACATTTTTTCATCTGCCAATGGCACTGGCAAGTCAAATCAGCCTTATTTGCATAGTGCCAAATCACAACAGAAGTTATCTCATGACACTTTCCATATAGTGTCTAGACTCTTTAATTTATAGACCCAGCAATCATGGGAACCTGCTCACTATCACTGTTCAGCCTAAAACCTTTGACTGCATGTACCATTCGTCCAGACAGCATGTGTCAACTGTAAATGTGTCCACCAACTCAGAGTTATGTACTTTTCATTTTTAATATCGCAACTCATCAGGACACTACTTGATTCGTTACCTGTTTTAATGGATTAAAAGAAACCATTTGTTTGATTTCAGTCTTAATCTGTCTCAGATTAGTTCTTTTCAAAACATTGAAGCATTGTTTGCTCTCCAAGGGTGTCAACAATAACTTCTTAATAATACAGGGATGTATTTATTAATTATTACGTGAAAAGGCCAGCACCTCCTAACACTGCGCGTGTGTTAAAATGATGTGCTGGTACCATAGAAACAATGAAAATGCAAAGTGAATTAGGATCTCTTATCATGGTTGGTTTCCTTTATTTGGAGGAAGCATTTTGGGTGGAACACAGTTACATGGCAAAAAGCTGCAGGAGACCGCTCAGCTGACTGCATAACCAGCAAAGAAATCCAATTACAGAGAAAATCTGAAGAATATCCTCATGATCAACATTGTCCGTGATTGTTTTTGCATTCGTCGTGCAGGAACTTAACAAGTCTGTAATTACAGTAGTAAGTAAGAACAAGTAATTGCAACGTTACAAAAATCTCCTCCGACTGATTCCATATTCTGAAACTTCTGAATCATGCTGAAGCCTCACGCCACTAAAACCAAACCGTCACCGTTGCCTGTACCGTCTTGTTGACCTCTTCTTACAAAGTCGGCTATCCTCATCTGTCATTCACATAGAGCTGTAAACGTCCTCTCATTGTGTGGTTTTGCTGTCATAATGAATGGTTTCAGGCACAGCTGTTTTCAGTTATAAGACTCATCTTGGGATGATTGTCCTCAGGGTACAGCGAGCATTCACTCAACATGTATCATTACATATTACTACTTGATTCTTTATTCTGAGACATGAACCACAGCAATAATAATTGAATAAATAAAGCAAAAGCATCCCTCAGAATAAAGAACACAAGGCAAACATGGAGCCTTCCTCTCGTTGGAGCAGTTAGCATCTTTACTGTTTGACTGATGCTGACCTTTTGGATAATTTGTTTTCACAGGTGCCTCCTTTCCATGACGTCTACAGCAGAGAGTTACACCCCACGCTGAAGCTCAATGAGATTGAAACCAGCGTAAGACGTAACACCACGCACGCACATTATTAACATACAAACATAAAAAAATCATATAATACAAATACATGTGGTAAGCAGCTGTTGTCCTGTCTAACGCAGAAACTCTTGGGTCGACTCTGTGAGCAGAACAGAATTTTGAAAGACCATGAGGCTGTTGTCCACAGACTGAGAATGGACAAGGTACATTTTTTTACTCACTGCATTATATCATAATTTAAAGTCCCCGTCCACTCAAAAATATGTTTTCCCTCTTGTTCCTGTAATCGGGTGTTTGAGCTTCTCTTTGCAGAATGATGAATGTGCAGAGTTGGATACTAGAGGTTTTCACATTCGTCTGCTGAAATTTTCACTGTGCTCACTGAAAATCTGATTTGTGGTTGCTGCTACTCCTTTGGACACATATTGAAAGTTGTTTCTATTATTCTGTCTGATTCGTTAGTGAACTGTTGTATCATAGAGCATTACATTGTCCAGAGGATTTTACTGTTGTAGTCACAAAGTACATGCAGTGAAGAGCTTGTCATCTCCAATTAACTCTTCCTTCTTTGCTTGCCATGCCTGATGTTCCCAGGACAGCCTAGAGGAGGCGTTGGTGGCAACTCATCAGGAGATGGAGCTGTATCATAACCAGTCACCGTCCATGGAAAAGCTGCAGTTCAAAAAGGAAACGTTGCAGAACCAGCTCATCAACATCAGAGGAGAGCTGTCCCAGGCCTCCAGTGTAAGACACGTCATCTATCATAATCACATGGATACGTACAGATTAACGGTTTCAAATAGTTTTTAAAAACCCTTGAAATTTCCAATGAGGCACTCCTGACATTCTCCTTTTGTAAACTTAGTCTTACTTTGTTCAACATTGATTTATTTAAGTCATGGAAACATTCTCTGACTAGGGCTGTATTTATATGTACCTCTCTCAGGCTTTAACCACCACTCGTATGGAGTTTGAAGCATTGGAGGATGAGGCCAATGCCATCCATGGAGATCTGTGGGAGCAGCTTAATGCAGGAGTGCAGGTAAGATGTCACACTGTCTGCTTGTCTTTACAGACCACCTTTCATTTGTATGGGAAAAGGAAAGCTAATCTAAGAGCTATGATTAAGACAAAGTTGTTCATTTGCTTTGGACATTTAGTAATAGAAAAAAAACCCACCCAGGCTGATATATACCCAGACCTAACAGTAATCAGTCAAAGTTTCAGTGGCTTTCTTTTATGCATGATTACAAACATTCATTGACAGATTTTCCCAGATGGAATATAAATTAAACATGGTGCATGTTTAAAAAGTAGTTCACCTTCTCTCTCGCATATAATTTTCAGAGTGAACTGGTCCGAAGGCACATCCAGAAAGAGTTTTGGAGAGTTCAGGATGTGTTAGAGGGATTGCACAAGAATAACTCATCCAGAGGCACAGACACAGCCAAGCACAGAGGTAACTCACTAGCTAGAAAATAATCACATTCAGTGGAAATACCAGTGTTGCTTTCTTCTGTATTCTAATGAGTCTTTCTCTTCTACAGTGGCCAGCGGTGCATCAGGCTCCTTTAGCACCAATAGTCCAGCCAGTCCCCTGAGCTCAGTAAGCCTCACCAGCCCACTCAGCCCCTTCTCCCCAGTGCCCGGCTCCCAGGCTTCCCCCACCAAACAGCTGGGCCCGGAGGTAAGCACCGGTCACACCCAGCCAGGGTCCAACCCCGATCCAAAGCCCTGCACAAGCCCATGTTCAAATTCTAGAACGAACCCTGAAGTACGTAGAAGATCAAGCCCTAAACCTCGTCCCAAGTCATGTATAGTGCCTCATTTTAAAACTGACCCCAAGCCCAGGTCTAGACCGAAAAGTTACAGGGAGCCTGACACAAGCCTGCTTGCAGAAAATTTTAATTACTATAGCTGTGATACCCATGAACACTCCCTAGATTTCCCAAATCTTAGAGACCCTGTAATAGAAGAAACAGACCAAAATGTTAACTGCCGAACCAACCCAAACTTCGGCCAACATATAAATCCAGCCAAAGCCAGTGCAGGAGAACAGATGAGTTTTCTCCAAGTACAATGCCAGGACTCTAAGTACACCAATCAATATTCAGACACGGTCCAAACCCACTCACACCTTCAGGAAGTTAGTTTGTTAACCTCAAATATTTGCAGCCAAGAAGTCAAGATTGGCCTCAGAAAAGACGTTTATCCAGACTCGCACCCATCTCACTTGTCAGCAGGATACCATGATGGCCTCAGAAACTTGCCTCCCAACAGACGATTTTCTATGCCTGAATCGCAGATCCTGTTTCTCCAGGACACCTATCAGACTAATGTGTTATCATTACACCACAGCCCACGTCTTTATAGAAATGCTAGTCCTGAAACCCAGCACCATCACCAGTTAGCTTTACAATCATCCTTCCGTGCGGGCGCAGGTGCTAGGCCGCTCTCTTACCCCAATGATCAAGGGGAACTTAGCACTGACCCAGTGACACAGTCTAATTCAGCCAGTAAGCATACAGATAAATTGTTCATGCAGACCCATCTTTAAAAAAAGAAATACTGAAAAATGTAGTTTCCTCTTCACAGATAATTGATAGATTCTGATCATTCTAAATTCAATTTGATCTGATCTGTAACATTTTAAATACAGGCTCAATATTTTGTGAAGCCATTGGCTGCAAATGATAAACAAATCCTTATTTAAACTATCAATGCTCATTCTTTCACTCTACAGGGAAGAGTAATGAATGGAATGAATAGAAATTGCACATTTCCCTGATCTTATTTACTCAAAAAACATTATTTTACACCAGTTGACTTCGGTGTGATTCATATTAAGATTTTGCGGATTTCATTTCAAACAGAAGGCAAACCATTTGGCTAGATTTAAGTCTGTGATTTAAGTTAAGGGTTAACTTTTGCTTTCACATAAAGAAAAATAGAAGAGGTGCATTCTCTCATTGAATTCACTTGGGGACCTGTTCTAAGCTTTCCTGTCAATCAAATAAGATAATATAATATATATTATTTTAACAGAAAATAGTCATTTTAGTTTTGGTTTACATTGGGAGGTATCGGAGCGTGATAGAAATTTAATTGTTAGGTTCTCTCTTAAATATATTCAAATGTTACATCGCCAGATTAGCCAAACACTGATCAATATCTTCTTGACAACTGTGTTCTAGCACTGTGTGCTAACAGCTTGTGAGCATCTGACTATTGCTCTCACACACACTGAATCTCTTATATGCACTCCTTTTACACCATGTAAACAAACCACATACCTATAATCTGTGCACTCATGATCAGAGTGGAGATGTAACCACTGAAATAAAAGATGACAAAAATAGCTGAAACGTCCAGATCCATCCCGCCAGCTGCCACCTCATTGAGGTTTTTGTTGTGAAATGAGGAGGTATCATAACTCCTCATTCCAACTAAATCAATCAGCTGTTCCATGTCCACACAACACTTTCAACGCGAGCAACAGGAAATAAATAGAAAAGGGGGCGACAAAACTTCAGCTGACAACGGCGTCGCAACATTCCAAAAGAAAACAACGCAATCAAACTGATTTTCCTGCTGATGCTTGTAATGCAGTGGTTGGTTCACAGAGCCTTTCATGGACTGTGTGAATATAAGAAGTCACTAGAAGGCCAGTTTGTTTCTCCACAAGACTTTCACATCTAACTCCTTAAGATGGGATCAAGACCCCATTCTATGGAATCATTCCCATGAGTCCTCTCTGCTTTGCACTTTGCCTGGCTTGTTATCACTCCTCTTGATGCGCAGCACTGTCTCTTCCTCCTACCCCTCTCCCCTTCTTCTATCTTTCTCTTTCCTTCCTCTCTCCCTCCTGCCCTAGGAAAATGTTCCCCCAAGACCTCCCCTACCTAAATCCTATTACCCTTTGGAGCCCTCCCTCACCTTCCCTCCCTCCATCCCCCCCCTGCCCTTTGACAGCACCGCCTGGCTACGCAGCTTGGGCATCGATGATGGTTACCTTGATGGTGAAGATTCTAACATCAGAAAGGTATTTGGGTGTTTCTGCCCCTGTTCTGCTCTCGCTTCACCCTGTCATTCCTAACCACCGGGGGCTATTCATCATTGCAAATTCCATGTTCTTCCTATTTCCAGACATTCTATGTTTAAGCGCTGCACCCATTGCAACATACTATCCCTCTGTGTTTACACATCAGTCTGTATCTGACCTCCCAAACCACATGTTGCTGCTTCCCCTTTGCTCTATGTAATGCCTTTAATGCTTCCTTGACAAGAGCAGGGGAGTTCTCTATGGCCAAAGATAATTTGTCCAAATCAATGTGTACATATTTGTAGTGTCTCGGTAGTGGTGTAGTCATGCTATTTGATACGTGGTCACACCAGTAAGTGGCAAAGATTCTCATGAATGAATGCTGGTGTGTCTGTGGAGCCAGAAACGTGCCAAACACAGCAAAATAATAACATAAAAATAAAAAAAATAGGAAAATACAGGAAAGAGAGAGGTGTCTGTGTCCCAGGAACATTGTGCATAGTATGGCTTTAAGAATATTTCTTTGTTCCCTCGCAGAATACAAGAGCAAACAAGGATGAGAGGGTTAGGTGGGTATTAATAGGAAAATGCCAGAAGTAGTAGGGTCGAGGTGTCGTCCTGCTCCTAAATCTTCACTAAATAAGATTCAACTGCAAATTCGCAAAAGCTCATTGAGCAAACACACTGATCTTTGCAATTCCACTAAATTGAAATGGTTTCAAACTGAAATGTCACTGTCATACATGCTGGTGTGACCAGGTAGTTCCAATGCCTGTAAGTAATGTATTGCTTCTGTCAGATATGCCAGTAATGCATTAGCTAATGCATTATGTGTTTAATCAGCAGCTTTGGATGTGTACTGTAGTGTGCACCGGAATTATTGAGGTTTAATAGTGATTATATGACGAATCATATCAGTTTTCTGTCTTGCAGTCCAAGTTTGGAGAACAGAATAACATCAGTGACATGCAGGACCAGGTCCAGGACAGACAATCCACCATGAATAAAGGTACAACAACCAAAGCCCCACCCATGTGATACCACATGATGAATATCCAGTTATCAGTTCATGGGTTGGTACACATAAGCTCACGTTACACTGATTACACTGATGACATTCCTTCTACTGACATTTGTAAATTAAAGATGAAAGAATGTTGTCTTATGATGCATGACTGTATCATTAAATCACGCGAGACTGACAGGATAGGTATTCATTGCCTTATCGTGTGAGCTTTGAGAATTCAGCTTCCTCTTCTTTCCCATGGTTTTCAACTTATTTTTTGTGTTCCTTGCCAGTTGGCATTGTTCCTCCAAGAACCAAGTCACCCGCTGACGAATCACACAGCAGCTTTGCTGCAGTTTCCCGGCATAATGGCAGAGTGCCTAATGGAATTTCTAGGGTATGTCAACCTAAACTGCATGTCATTACAACCCATATGTCTATCCAAGCCACAGCATACACAAAGAACTGTGTGGAAATCAAATTATGCATCTTACTTCATCATCAAAGAGCCAGACTAAATTATTAATGACATTTACCTTGATCTCTACTGTACACAGTGCTAATGCTAAGTCAAGACAAGCCAAGTTCCTTTGGATATTATGTAAGTGCTTTACTTAATGCATTAAAGCAATATATAACACAATATACAGCATAATACAAATACACAAAGGAGAGATAAAAAGCAGATGATTTTACTGTTTTGTATGATTTAGTTAAATAGAGGCATGTAAATATTACATTACATTACACAGTAGTAAGGGATGGAGCCTTGGGGATCCATACGTTTGTCCCCTGAGATGCATAGTTGCCGAGTGAGAAAAAAACAACTTTTAATCTGGAGATAGGACCTGAACCACTTTAACACCGTTTTCACATCTAACCAGTAGTATTTTATGGTCTGCAAAGTTAAAGGCGGCATTAAGTTTTGCCTGAATAAAATGAGTCTTTCCGTTCTACATCACTGTCATAGGAGCGTCCAAAGAGTGCTGTGTTTCCTGCAGAGGTGAAGTCGAAGATGAGCGTGGAGGAGCAGACTGAGCGAATCCGTCGGAACCAAAGCAGCTCTGTGAGGGACAAGAGGCGGAGCCTAAACCTGTCAGGCGGCCAGTCTTCAGCCAACTACAAAGTGGTACATTCAACCATGTGATGATACTTGGCAAACATGTTCACAAGACATGAAATAAGGGTCGGCAAACACAGTAATGAATTCACAGCCTGTAATAGAGAAAACAGCATGCCAGTGGAGCAAAACCTAACTGTGTTCATATTGCCTGAACAACACCTACTCACATTCCAGGACCTGGTTGCTGTAAGTAAGTTTAACAGTGTGTAAAGAGGGGAAGACCACTGCAAATCCATGGGGTTCACTTCCTGGTACTGGTATCTCAGGCTGGTTTAAATATGTGCAAATTGTCAGTGTTTGCAAGTGGGAAGCCAGTGAGCCACTGCATCCTTTCCACTGTAGTAACAACTATTACTTCGTTGTTAGGACAACAGTCCTGATGTAAATACATTTTCAAACAGGTACGTGTGGTTGTGTGTGTTTGGGTGCAGGTTCGTAGGCGGCTGACAGCTCACGAGATTGACATCAAAGACTTGGAGGCGGCAGTTCGAGGCCCGGGACTGGAGTCTCCTCGGGAGGAAATCGCTCGGCTGAGACGGTTACAGGTTGGACCAGAACGCTACGAACTGGACATCAACAAAGAGGTGAGATCAGTCAGCTGATGGATCCCTACCTCACTCACTCTTTCATTCATCCTGATCATTGCTCTACACTACACTGTGTGTAATCATTGAAAATGTATTTGGCACCCCAAAGTGGTATTCTCCAGCAAAATACTGTATCTAGCATATTCATGTGTGTCACGTTTGTTCTAGCTGATGGCTCCTGACAAGGTTCTCATCCCTGAGCGCTACCTGGATGTAGATGATAACACTCCTTTGAGCCCTGAGGAGCAGAAAGAGAAGCAGAAAAAGCTGGAGCGTATCAAGACCCTTATTGCCAAATCAAAGTAGGTTTTGACTCAAACAAACATAGATACATCATTCTTTATATTATTCAGTCATTTTTCTATACTGCTTAACGTATTTCTCAAAATGTTAAAAAAACAGACTGGAACATAGTGAACATATTTCTACAAATGAGCACAAATTATAGATGCTAATACAAAAGCTTGGAAACAAGGTTCCATTACTTTTCAATTTCAGAGAGACGGGCTGTGCGTACTGTAAATTAATAACAAACACTACAAAATGTTGTTATATGCAGATGATATTGTCTTATATAAGCGGATGTATCATAATCATTATCTGTTACGAACTAAAGCACCACCATTTGTTTTCTCAGCCTGCAGAACATGGTTCCTCTCCTGGACGGCCCTGTTGAAGGTGGAGCTCCGGTCAGCTCCCAGCAGCAGTTGCAGGAGCAGGAGAAGCGTATTGAGATCTCCTGTGCTTTGGCTGCTGAGGCCTCTCGTCGTAGCCGCCTTCTCTCTGGTGAGGACTCTCGTCTACATAACTGCCACTGACACCATCACTGACTGCTCACCATGATCCCACAGCACAGGACAAGCTTACTCCCGACACTACCTCATGCACTTTCCTCCACACACCTTAATGAGGTCTCGCCAAACAAACATGTAATCTGTCAGGTTATTATTACAGGCAAAAACATTTAAGATCCTCCTCTTTTCATTTCAAAGTGTATAGCTGGAAAGTGAGATTTTTTCATTCATATATTACTGACAGTTCCTGTTCCTGTTCCTGAAGGTTATTTTTGTAGCTTTGGCTATAATTCTTTTTATTAATAAATTCCCCCCCCCCCCCCCCCCCCCCCCCAACTTCATGAGACATTCCTGAACGTTTCAAAATCCAGGTCAGAGACCTTTATATAATAATATGTTTATTAATTGATCATTAAGATACAGCTGCCCAGTGCACACCCGAGCTAAAAGCTGAAAATGAGAAAATATAGAACCCAATTCATCCCAAAATAACTGTTGTTTTTTTTGTTTGTGTGTGTGTTTTATTTGAATTATATTCCATATGCATGTGATAGGCAATTTTAGAGCAATTATTTTACAGATATTATTTGAACAGTTGTATTCAGTAAAAGAGAGGCAGAACACGAAATAAAGTGAAAATAAGTGCTTTTTAACTTCACCGATTCATGATGGAGCTGTTCGATAGTGAAGTACTATTGTATCGGAAGTCCTATTATGCTGTTTTCCCTTTAGCGAGGAACAAAACTCAAAGTCCTCAGCACTGGTGAGACTAACAGATACAGGCTCAGTTGTTCCTTTTATTTGATTTTTGTGATACTTTTGGCATTGTCTCAAATCAACTCATAGTTCAGTAGTGCTGAGTAGTTCAAGAGAGTCAGACATAATGATGATCCAGGTAAACCAGATTTAAGGACTTCCTTAACCCTGCAAGTGTGCAGATGTGTGTGTTGTGTGTGTGTGTGTGTGTTGTGTGTGTGTGTGTGTGTGTGTGTGCTCAGGAGTCCCGTCTCTTCAGCTCCTTACCTCACTGTACTCCTTCCTTGGAATGGCTCACTCCTTGTTTTATTTGCATTTTGCTTCTGTTCACTCCTCCTGCTTCCCTTCATCTCACTCCAGCCCAGTGCGTCCCCAGCCCCCCCACCTCCCCGACCAGCCAGGCCCCTCCCCCTTCCTCTGCTGACTTCCCCAACTCCGCCCACATCATGAAGGTGTAAGTCTGACCAGGTGAGTCTCCATTAACTGCACCCTTGTTCCCCCATCTTGTAAATCCCTCTGCTCGGTCACTCTCTGGAACTGCTTTTTTTTTGCCCACAATCCCCTATTAGTTTTATGATGTGATATGACTGAACTATGAATATGAAACAAATAGATGAGTTCCATTTAAAACCAAATTACCTCAACCTGTCCTCACACAAAAAATGACAGTATAGGTATAAAGTCCAGCTGGCAAAAACAGCCTATAGTTATGTTTATGCCATCTAGTGGTCATAGCATTATGATTATTTTCTGAAATGATATTTGCATCTGTTTCATTTTGTCTTCCTTTCCTCTGATTGGCTGTAGTTCAAGCCCTGGCTGCTGTCAAGTTTGATGGATCATCTTTCTAAAGGATTCACTGGACAAGTTGAACGATGAAGATGGCCCAAAACCAATGACTTTTCATTTCTTTAGGACCTAAACTGATACAACAAAAGCACGGATATCTGTCAAAGGAGATTCATGAATTTACATCCCAAATGGAAGCTACAGAGATTTAAAAGCTTGTTTCTTCAAACTTCAATGCATCCAAACCCACAACTGTCGCCCCAACATGCGTGCCCAGACGCACAAAGGAAGGCTCCAGTTCTGTTACCTGCTTAAAGAGGTGTAATATTTCTATATAATTTAGCTCAGGACATATTCTATAAAGCATAGATTACTAGTTAACAATGATGAGATGTTTCACACCCACTATGACAAATAGTCATTGAACTGTGAGGTTTGATGTGAATCAGTTCACAACAAAGAGACATATATGAGAGGCCCACACTGAGGATGAACCAGGAGAAGAGATGCAGAGATAAATAAAGAGAAAGAGTTGAGATGGACATGGTTGACAAGTAGACAAGCGGCTCAGTGAAACAGAATGATGAGGAGAAAGAGAGGTTTTGAATGTGCTTCTGGACACTAAAAGCCGATGGAGGATGTTCATTATCATCTAATGTCCATATCACCCATTAAAGTCCTCCCATGGCTTCTGGCCCAGTGAGGAGCAGGGCTCGCTTGCAGACTGGAGTTGGGTTTTTTCCCACGGTGACAGATATTCTTACACTTTGACAACCGACTGAAACGAGAGTGAAGCCTCTCGCCCCTTTGTGAAAAGACGAGGACTCTCCTTCTGAACTCACTGTGATGCCTGTTTCACCTAGACCTCCATTCCCTACACGACTCCCATCCTATCAGCCTGATCTCCTATCAGTTATGCTCATATGCAAACATTAACATTACATAAGACAAGTCATGTCGCCCAAACATTTCACACGAGACACACCAGAGCACAGAGAACAGTTTATGCAAGATGAAGAGCATCACGTAAGCCACAACTCATCTTACAAAGCTGCCCACTGCAGCAACGTGTCCTATAGCAGAATCAGAATATGGCATATGTGAAACACAGTATTTATTTTCTTACCTGTTATTCTCACACTCTCTCATATTTGCTCATGTTGTTGCTTGGTAGGATTGGGCAGTAAAGACATCAGAGATGCACAAAATGAGCCCGACCCTCATTCTTTCTTTCCCATCAGCACTGTTATCGGTAGACTCTCCGCCTGCTGTCAGTGAGGGAACTCCATTGGTCAGCGAGGTCAGCTTATTTGACCCTGTGCAGTGTTACACTGGTGTGTTTGGTGTTAGATCGTTTGAGCTGAAGTCTTTCTATTAGTTGAAATAAGGTCATTGTGTGTCATCTGCATGGTTGAGTGTGAGACACTAAGACAGACACGTTCACTGTGGTTGGACAAGCTGATATGCTTTTGTTCAGTCTAAAGTCTGTTCAAACCTGACACAAAGGAAGTGACACGGTTTCCACATTTTTATCAGTCCATCATTGCAATGAACATAACACCAGCAGTGGAATATGTACCTAAGTAGACCATACGTATTTCAACTTTTACAACAACGGATTTAAAAAAAATAAATTGGAAGGCAGTTTGTGACACAACCGTCTGTTCTGGATGTAAAGAAGCAACAAAGCAAAAAGCAGAGATAGACATTGCTCAAGGACAAAGATGAGTTCAGAAGCAGTATTAGTAGACAATAATTAACCATCTTCATCAGGCAGTTAGACAGTTTAAATGTTTGCATAGACTACTGGTAGGAAACAGAAGAGTTCCTGGGACAATTAAACAGTCATCCACCAATCAGGCCTGCACACCATCACTGTATAAAAACCTCACTGTCTGAGCTTTGTTTGGTACAGAACGTTGGCACTGAGTATGATTCTCTAATCCAGAACAGTTGCATATGGCTGATATGAGACCGAGTTGCGTACTATCACCTTACAGCATTTAGTGATAGTGTCGCGTTTGATTAAATCATCATCGTGCTCAAGAAATTACGCCAGTGATTGTCTACACATATAAGTAAAGTATGTTGGATGTGTGTAAGCTGTATGTGGAAAGTGAAAATAGAAGTGACCTTAGAAGTGTGTAGCTAATGATTCTGTCGTTCGAGAGGAAATGTACTGGTAAATACTGTCATGTAACATATTCATCCCGTCATGCAGTGCCATAAATCTGAAACAGGTCTGTGTGTGTTATATATATGTTGTGATGAATGGACATATTGATGTAATGACAGATGTGGAGTTTGAATCTGGAGGAAATGCAATGATTGATGCTACCACTTGGAGGTGTAATGTTCAAAATCCTAGTGGCATAGTGGTGAAACTCCAAAATGATCAATCAATCAATCATTATGAAATAAATAAATGCATAAATTAACTTTTTTTTTTAAATAACTGTTTATATTAGTTATTAGAAATCTTATGAGTTTTATTTTTATAGTAACACCATCTCTGGTTTACTCATTAATTGCATTTCACAATGACACATTTATTTAATAAAAAATCTAATCCAATACAGTTCTATAAAAATTATGAAAAATGATTTCATATTAGTCAGTACTGGCTTCTTCTTCATTATAAGCTGCCAGTTAAACACAACAAGTATGTGTCTAGTGGGAAGTTGTGACTGCCATCTGCTGGTATTTATTTGTATCAGTGTCTGCTCCATGAAAAGCTAAACCATCCATCCTTTCAAACTTACTCAGATCTATACAGTTTGGGCCAAGTATCTTCATTGCAATGTCCACCAAAGTTAAACTCTGTGACCACACACACACACGCACACACACACGCATACACCTCCCCTTTGTCATGTGTATAACTGTCCATCATGCTTGTTTTGCGCTCAACGCACCTCAATGTTCAAGTGACCTGTAGAAGGCTGTGTGTACTCAGATTTAGAGACGATATGTTACAGAAAATGAAGAAATGGAATTTTATGCTGAAAGCAGTTGACGGCTCTCACTAAGCAAAAACAAACAAGGATTTAACAGAATACTTCTATATTTTCTTGTTTTCAGTTTTTTTTTAAAGAAAGGGAATATGTTCAAAAGAGGCAGTACATATTTTTTTAGATGCATGGGTATTCAATGACACGTTGACAGGTGCAATTTTTACACTCAATATTACTCAACATTTTGCATTTTTCCACAAGACTGTGTTTTTATTTTATTGCTGTTGAGGATTGTGCAGAACATAGATATTTTTGGATTAATTGGAATATGATGTGTTAAGAACCGACAGCCGAAAGGTGGTGTCCAATATTTGATACTAGATGTAGCATTTGTGGCTGATTAAAAATAAAGATATATACATTATATAAATTGGTCAATGTATATAATATTTTGGATTTCAGTTAGAGTATATCCTATTATCACATGTAACCATCGCTACTTTGGGAGAAATAGACAAACTGCTTGAACTATGCAAATCATTAAAAAAAAAGAGAGAAATAAATACGCTTGCTTTCAGAAAACCTTGCAATAAAGTGAATGTATACAAATAATGTGTTTCTCTAGATGCTTCTGAATTCACCACAATATTTTGTATGATAAAAAACATGTCTTACTGTCTGGAATGATGATATATATTTACTGCTGTTTAATCCACTTGTTGATGATAAATTTCACTGCCAAAACTACTGAGACTACTGAGGTAAACTGTCCAGCCCGCTTGTTACCGATAGGCTCCCCGATGACGTTCTACAGTCTTTGTTATATCGAACTGTATGTCTGAATGAATAAAGTGCAAAAGCAAAGACGGACTGGATTCTTTCACATTAAAGCTTGACTTCCTTTTTTTTGTGGATAATAAAATGTGTGAACATCATAATTTATAAAATTATCAGACACGATGAAAATAAGCATTTATTAAAACATATTTACATACAGTGTATCATAACACACTTTTGTCTGGCATTGAAACTTACTCTGTTTAAACTCTATTGACATCTACCATAGAAATATGTTGATATATTTGAACTCATTAAAGTAATATATATATATATATATATGTATTGTCTTGAAAGAAGAAAAGGGGAAAGACAACCACAGGTCAGCACTCTCTGAAATGTTGTACAGGAAATGTATAAAACCTTTCAAAATAAAACTATTTAAACAGAATCAAGTAAATAGAGGAAATGATGGTAGTATATATATTCCACCTCTGGTTAATTAATTATGTAAAGCTGTCAGACCTTTTAAAGATGGTATGAGGTATTCAGGAGCTCAAACTGAAGATAAGAGATGAATGAATGAAATGTCTTTGAAAGGCTGATGACATCACTCAGGTAGTTAACCCTTTACCTGAGACTCCCTAGTGTTCAGTGTGTGCCTGCACTGCTAATATCTCCTAGTTAATGTTTACCTCACAAACTGACAACATCACGCACAAAGGTCACACAGAGAAAAGCAAAGAGCTGCCAGTCCCACAGAGGAACAAAACCAGCAAGTAAGAGAGGAGGGAAGACTAAAAGGAATCAGTATGGTGTCCATCACAGAGTTCCAAAGTAAGTGTTCCCACACTTCCTCTCTTCTAAAGTATTATGTTGAAGCTGTAGTCCTCTGAGTGACTAAAGGTCAGGGGCAGGCCTGATTTCACAAATACAAATACGATACTTCTGGACGCGTTGTATCTCAAGGTAAAAGGCTACATGGATATCAAGAGAGTTCGGTGTTTGGAAGGTTTATCATTGGGGTAAATTCACTGCCAGTTTATTCAAGCTATTATCTATAAGAATCACAGAATCAACTGTGCTGAAAGTTTGACTTAAAAATAACTCCTGTGAGAATGAATGAACATAGCTGGTATATTTAAAATGTCTACATACTCCTGACAATCATCCCAATCTTTGACTAATGAAAAAGGGAAAAGAGGGATTCATAAGCTTTGTGTAAGTGTAAAACTACCCAGAATGCACCTCTCAAACACTGAATCAGCAAAAGCAAGTCTCCTTCACATCTTCACACATGTTTAAGATTATCCATCATTCATAGTATCCAATATTATCAATACTTTGATATATTGCAACATGCCTGAGAAAAAGCTTATATATTTTCCTACAGTACTGTACCTAATATTTCAAATATTATTATTTATAAAAAATCTGAGGAGGTCTTTTAATCTGTTTCTTTGTTAATTGATTACATACATTATGTGATTGTTTCTGGTTTACTGCGAAAAATAAAAAAAATAAAAACATAAAGTTTAATACTAAGTTTATATATTTAGAATATTTAGACTAGATTAACTTCATGTGTCATTGATGTTTTCTATGTGTCCATTGTTACTCTGTTAAACTCACAACCCCAAACATTATTGTGCTTTAATAAATAAGTGGTTCATTGTATTCATGCTGAAATATTTTGGGGGGCTAACATTAAGTTTTTACTCTAAACAGTAAAATGACATCATCTTCAAAATACATTTACGTGTTGACCTCTCACATCCAAACAGAATAGAACTGAATACATTTACACTGACGCTGTCGTCCTCTGTGACAGATAAAAGTTGTCTGTGTGAATGTAGAAATGATTCAGTATCTAAACACAAGTCTTTTCATGTTAATTAGGACACATGCAGGCAGGAAGAAATAACATAAACGTAGGTTCTGTCCAACCTCCACAGTCCGGATGTGAAAGTGCTGTCTGGAAACACTGAGATCAGTGTTGTGGTGACTGGGCTACTGCTGCTACTTCTAATATGTAGTTCTGGAGCTTTAAGCTGCAATAAGCATAAACACAGCTGTGAGTAATAATAACCATGACTGTGTACTGTTTTCTAATTAAGTGTGAGGATTAAGAACATGGCTGGTAATATTCTGTGTTTTTGTGATTATCAACAAATCCAACAACAAAGATTAAAACCACTATCGCAGCCAATGACACAAGAAGAAAAATATAGAATGACCCAGAATAAATCACTGTTCTACATAAAGCTACATTCTGCTGTGAAGGTTAAAACAGGTGTGCAGATGTACTGAGAGCCGGAGAGGACACGACGATTATGTAGATGAAGACAGTTTCTAATCCTTAGTGATAAATGAAGTAAATTAGTAAAATTAGATATTGAGTATTAGCATGTAGCGTTTCACCTAGCACTAGTTGAATGTTGTGTGTTATGATTTATATATATATATATATATATACATCTTATTTGAACTTTTTGTACTGACTAAATTAACTGACTAATACATGTGTGTGTTTGTCTTCCAGAGATTGGTATAGGTGTGATGGGATTCGGTCTATTTTTCCTGCTCTTTGGTGTGCTGCTGTACTTTGACTCTGTCTTGCTGGCCTTTGGGAATGTGCGTAATCACACACACACACACACGCACACACACACACACACACACACACACACACATATATATGCTCAGTGTCAATATGACACCATTACTGCCTCATATCAAGATGTAAAGACAGACTAGTTTACAACCTTTGAGCACAATTAAGATTAATCTGATGAGAGAGAATAATAACATGCTGTTCTAACACTGATGATTCACTATTAATAATCTAATGATGTCATATATATATAATAATATATCAGTCAGAGGGACCAAAACACAACTGTTACTGCAGTACTTTAACTACATCAAGATCACAGTACTTATGTACTTTTACTTCATGCAGGGCTTTTACTTGTAATGCTCTATGTTTACATTGTTTTAATTAAGTGAAAGATCGGAGTACTTCTTCCACCACCGGCAACACTGGTAACATGAAATCAATTTGTTGAAAAAAACAAGGAAGAGGGAAAGGATTTGTGTAGGAAAAAATTAGATGCAAGCTGACACGTACCTGCCACACAAACACAATGTGTTCTGTTGTGATCCTCTTCCCTGTAGATCCTGTTCTTGACTGGTTTGACATTCATCATTGGCTTCAGGAGGACAGCCCACTTCTTCTTCCAAAGACACAAGTTTCGAGGATCTTTATTCTTCCTGGGAGGCGTGTCTCTGGTGCTGTGCCGCTGGCCAATCATCGGTATGCTGGTGGAGAGTTACGGATTTGTGCTTTTATTCAGGTAAGTTCACTGAGGATGTTTCCGAGACAGGACACCCCACCACTGATGAGATTATGTGAACATATTCATAATACCGAAGAAAGATAAGTACATTTTTTCAAAAATGCTGGCGGTGGTTGGCAACTTTTACTCTGACGGGTGAAGAGTAAACAAAAAGAGTTTTAAAAAAACAGATTAAAAGAGTTTAATGAGTCAGTGTAATCCTCCATCCGCCGTATAAACAGGCAAAACACTGAGTTATAACTGCTTGTTTGCAATATTCATCAAGGTTGGTACTTTATACTCTGGCACTTCTCAAATCAAATGCTAAAGATTAGCATTGACAATCAATGGACAACAACTGAGGTCTATGGCACAGATGAATAATGTATATCGGTAATATAATACATCTGTGCTAAAGCTAAGCTAGCAACCTCCGGCTATGTTTAAACAAAAATACTTTTAGTTTGTAAGGCAACTTCCTTCTGAAACATCCTGCAAAAGGTTTATTTCCATTTATTCAGGATCATAGAACTCTGTATACTGTCTTACATCTCCAGCTGGAGACAAATGCTGCATTATTCATTAGGTAGTATTTTGATTGGCTGGGTGTAAAGGTGAGGGCCACATCTGCAGCCAATCAGTGTGTGTGGTCATTAATAATGCTGATTAATAATGCTTCCAAAAACAGCCTGCTTGAGGACAGAGGGGGATCTGTGCTGTAAGGAAAAATAAATCTAAATAAGTTTGGTGAATAAAAATGTCACAGATATGTAAGTAACTAGTGCAGACCTATAAAAAGGTCTCACACCACCTCAAACACACCACATAGACACTGTAATATGTTTGACCTCTCCAGCACTGCTCCTCTATGGATTTTTGAAAAGTGTGTGATGTTTTTATAACACTTGATACCTGACGAAAGGATATTTTTTGGGAGAATACTGATGCAGCGAACCTTTGAGTTTATTTACACATCATAAACATTGTTGTGTATCTGCTGGTTTTTTTTCCTGTTTCACATGTTAAGTCACAGTGTTGTGTGTGTCTCTTTGTAGGTCATTCTTCCCCATGGTCTTGGGATTTGTGTTGTCAGCTGTGAATATCCCTTTCCTCAATGCGGTAAGTGTTGTTCTTGGCACCTTACAGGCTTTAAAGACATTCACTTAAGGGATTCCTCAGGGATTGGGACTGCAGGGATAATAACATCTCCTGTTTCTTTCAGTTTTTGTCCAGCAGCTCCTCCATGGTCTGAGCAGAAGAAGGAACACCAGAGAACTGATGAGTGGCTGCTCATTAACATTGAATATTAGTATCTATCAATGGTAGTATTAATTTATTTTTATAGTGTCGTGGATTGTCAGTCATTTAAACCTTTTAATATTAACATCTTATAACAAGCTTTTTTGAATGAAAATTCAAACATTTCTCCATATATTCTCTGTTAGCTTGTTTCAGATCTCCATGTGAGTTATGTGATGTTTGTATACATGTCATACACATTTCCACAAAATTCACTTTGACATTCGCTGGAAACTGAGATCTGTACTAGAATTTTAAAAAATATATGTATTTTTTTTCTTTTTAAAGATGATTCATGACTCATCAACATTAAACCATGACAGTCAAAACCAGGCAGAAAAGAAAAAAAAAAGGCAAAACAAACAGCACATTGATAAAGATCAAGTCAAATATGTTGGCCCTTATTAATTAATCTTGTTTAGGAAATTATAACAATGGCTCAGTGTTTTATAGAAATACGTCATGGTAGTTCCTGTTCCAGAAATCAATTATTTCCATTTGAAATGACTGATAATTTGCCTCCTTGCTGCCACCATTCCAACCTTCCCACAGCTCTGTTTACAACTGATGTGAGCTCAGTAACGATGAGAACGGGGGACAACTGATGGATGCATTCTATGCAGTTTACTGTGTATGAGTAATGAAGCCAGTGCACAGCCTTAAATTCTATCAGCTGATATCTGCTGATATGAACTGGGGAGGTTTATGAAAACATATTTTATATTTTATATATCTGTCAAAAGTTGTTTGTCTGTAAATCAGCCAGGACAATCTTGAAAAAGAAGGCTGGTCAAATAAAAGTTTATATATTGAACTCTTTCTAGCAGTATTATTTATGGACTTAAATTAAGTCTTCTTTGTAAACAACAGTGTGTTTTACTGTTTGTATACTGTATGTTTGGTGAATACATGATTGCCAGCTGCTTGCTTGAGAGGTTAACTTAGGCATTTTGGTAATGTTTGGGAGCTGCACACATCTTAAATGACCTTTACCCGCCCATCACAACTGTAATGACTTGGATTAAACTGAGACTATTATAATATATCCATCCATCCATCCATCCATCCATCCATCCATCCATCCATCCATCTATCCTTCTGTGGGGTTTTTTTGAGAATAAAATACTGTGTTGAGATTCTGATTGCAAATTTCAAGCATGTCAAGCGAGATGTAAAGGTATGATGTAAATAGAAATATAAGCTTTATGCTGCTAATGTGAGGTACTGTGAGTATACAGTATATAGAGACCTGAAATAGATTTAAAGAGCCAGGACAGGTTCTACCCTTTTAATGAGCTTAAAATATCAATTCAAGTATGATTCACCTCATTTCTGATCTCTTCATCATCATCGTCATCATCATCATCATCATCATCATCATCATCATCATCATCAACTTGCTGCTGTCACCAGTCTATTTCCTGACACAGCTACTTTGGTGTGTGTGTGTGTGTGCGGGTTTTATGATTACATGATTACAGGTCACTTCATGCTCCGGGCTCCCCTGAGCAGCATCCTCACGCTGTCTTGTTATCATTGTGTCTCTTTTTGTCTTGCTCATGTATCCCACCTCATCACTCATGTTGAAGCTCACCTTGGCCAGACTGTTCTCTGTCTCTTAATGAAGGGAATCACTGACCATGAACACATGTCATTTTCTTTGTAAGTATGCTGTTGACATTCAGTCCCTTTTTTTCATGATTCATGTTTCCTTACACTGCAGTTCAATGCAAGTCAATAAAATATGAAACCAACACAAGGCAGAAAAAACATCAGTGCCAGGAAAGAACTTTTAATGCCGTATCCTGGTTATTATAGTACATGCTGTAACTTGTTTTTCAGATTTTTTTTATATTAGTCTTTATATTAAGGGGAAAAATCTTGTGAAATAGGTATGTTTTTACATGTACATCACCATAAAATGTTTGAAGTAAAGTCATCTTTTCATAATTGTGTAGAGGAGGAGATTGTCTGGAATCTCACAATATCAGAACCATGATGGTGGGATGCTCTATGGCTTCTTGTGATATGATATGTGTTCCATATCTGTGCAATGACGAGGTTATGAGTAATTCAAACAAGAGATGGATGCAGAGCTGTATGCAAAACTCTGTAATTATGATTTAATTTGATGTTAATTCAAAATAATTTTTCTCGCCAACACTTTGTTGCATAGACAAGCAACTATGGGCTTTTGCCAATGTCTGAACACGGCTTAAATCCCACATCGTGATAACCGACATAAGGTATTTTTAGCTTTGATTAATCAACAACTTCCGTCTTATCACAAATCCATCTGTGCTATCAGAGCAAAATGAGCCCCTGTTAATCTGCTGACATTAACACATCAGTCTTATGACTCTGACACCTGAGTCACTTTGACTTAAAAGCCACGACGACAGTCTCACAAGGTCACAACGGCAAACACGGAAAGCTGTCAAACGACACAATGTTGGTCCCTTTAGAGGTGTGAATTACGAATCACTTTAATGAACTGAATAATTTTCTTGACTTCGCTTCAATCACTGAATATGTTGTTCAATTATAATCACGCTATCACGTCACCATTCAAACAGTAAGTGTTCATACAGCACTGGTTCTGTATCCAGCTCACATTCAGTATGTTGCTGTTCGAAGCTGTTGTGTTCAGTTCAGTAGATTACAAAACTAGTCATACATAGCTCTGCTTATAGGTTAATAGTTATTTGCAATGATGCTGAAATGATTATTTCTGTGTTTTTTAATAACCTTCAATAAACTAACGTACTGAATTCTGCTTCACAGCAATATGTCATGTGGGCTCTCACAGCCAATCAGATGTGGCGAGCATGAATTGGGCTTAAAGTAAAGGCCACAGCAGCAAAAAGTTAAATATCTGTTAATATACAGAGACAGAGAGATTAATTATTTAATTGATTCATTTAATTTCTTGTTCCTCCCGCTTGGATCTCTGTGATACATGTATTATCTTAATGATCATCTCTGATGCAAAAAGAAAAAGACATCAGTTTACATCATTTCAACCCTTTTTTTTATTGTATTGAGCCTTTAACAGTTACAGTTATTTTTTCCCTGCTCTGAATGTACAAATTAAACTAAAATGCAGTCAATGAAAGTATCAGATCTAACACAGCATAACAACAGACATCATCAGACGTCATTTTCCATAACGTAGACCAAAGGAGTTGAAGTTGTATGAGGACACGCCTTGATGTTTCTTGACGGTCTGTGGTAGGACAACCTTCGGGATCCACCATCCTGTCCTGGGAAACGTTTTATCTGCTGAATTGACCTTATCAGCAGGTAGATTCCCAGAGAACGTTGATGATGGCAGTATTGATACATGGCTTAAATCTCTCAGAGCTTTGAATATGGCCTGATCTGCAAGACAAACAAGACAAAGATCTCTGACTTCAAACAAGTGTTACAGCCGTATGTTTCAGTCTTCAGATAAATGGTATCAATACACACCTAATCAATATATAAGTATAGCTGCATAAATTCAACAATAAACTATTACGTTTAATTTTGTTGTTGAGTTGCTGTTCAGCTTAACACTAACTGCTTTATGTAATTACATTTAAATTTGTCACATTTCCAGTGTAATACACACAATACGTTGACAGAAATGAAGCAGCTCTTCTAACACACTGCTTTCACTATGCAGCCATGTGGACATTGTGTAATTCAACTTGTGATGAATGCTTACGAGAAAGACTGCAAATATTCATTGTCATTTGGTTCTTGTTTAACCAAAGTAAATTAACAAAACATTAAAAATACTTAAATTCTGTTATGTGTCCAAATAACTCCCACAGAACCCCACATTTCCTTCCAGTTCACTGTCTTAAAGTTTATCCTCAGCACAAAAAAAAGATGAACATAAATGATAGAAATAAATGCGAAGACAGTTTCATTTTATTAAAATAGACATTTGTAAATTATGAAAAGGAATGCAGTCACTTTTATTGCATCTGATCAGGAGAAGCTGTGAGTTTCATTGAGTATGTATGAACCAGTTCACCATCATGAAAATGTGCGGAGCCTTATCAGTAAGGAAGCCAATTCTAATGCTGGACATCAGGAAACACACTCTGTCTATTTCAGCTATTTCAGTCATCCATTTATGTCACTATCTGCACTATAAAAGCTCACACGTTGTGTTATTGTATTGTTTCAGACATTATACAAGCCTCCAGAACACTGGCTGTACCGTCACTGTAGTAGGTAGATTTAAGACTGTTGGTTGCGTAGACCTCTGTTGACAAAGCAGCCATCATCAGAGCAACAATGAGTCGCAGCATCATGGCGGTTTGTTAGAGCTGCTGAAGTTCTTCTGCAAGTAGACAGAAATGATGGAAATAAACACAGATAGTTACTAACTCAATATTACACAAAATAGCTCTAAGCTTAAACTAAACCAAACTTTAACATAACGTGTCCCAGTAAGACAGGACAGTGTGACACTAAGCCAACATGCACAATACCAGAATTACATATAATTTTTGTTTTCCAGTTTATCAGTAGTGGTTCTTATTTGCTTCCAATTTGTTAGGAGAAAAAAAAAACCTAGAATACATTCAAGTAAAAAAAAAACATTTTGAATGACAACATGCTCTGATTTTTTAGTGCTTAATCTTATATAACTTGACCAAATTCCCCACTCGACACAATGAATAACCAAGCAACATGATAAACAAACATGCATTTATCTTCCTATCACTCCTTCAAAATAAAACTTTCACCAGCCAAGAGTTGTAAGGCTTTAATTTTGAAGCAGCTACACGCTTACTATTTTCTAATACATATGTAATTACATGCTCGACATAGCACAAACCGAAACAGTTACGTAGTTACATAGGAGCCCAGATACCATCAACTACTATAGTAGTTTATGGTAGTATACTACCAACAGATCTAAATAAAGATAAGGGGAGCAAATCCATTTTTAATATTGCAGCAAAAAAAAAGATAAAAGGAGAGCAAAAGGAAGAATGAGATGCATGTGAGGAAACATGAAACCTTGAATACATCACCATGGTATTGCAAATATTCATTACATTATGTAATTACTGTCATTTAGTTGTTTCATTAACTACAGGATGAAGAACTGATGGCAAATATTTCTAGAAATGTCAGTTATGTTCATAAGATGTCATGCAGCATCATACTGACATAGAGAGCATATGAGGAATAAATATTAGCTGGACACTGGTTGCTGGGGAACATGCAGCTTTGACCTTAGCACCAACACACCCTGCAGAGATGAAGAACTCGGCTATTTTTTGATCAATAATTCAGCAATGTCCATGGACATAAACAACATTTAGAATGTACAACTATGTCTGAGGCTAGCCACCAAACTTTTCATAAACAGTCTGATAATTATGGTTCTTTTGAACTTTCATCTTCAGTTTTCATCACCATTATCAGCTCAAATATTTGTTCAATATTTCAGTTTTTGGACCTTTCATAAATAATGACATTCTCAACTGTAACAGGATCATACATTATATTATATACACATACACACATTATAAATAGTTCATACCTTAAAGTTCGGAAAACATAAGGACAGTACTTCTAACCGTTCTAACTCTTTTAAGTCTAATTCTTATCTTAGCACATCCATCACACCAGTGTCATATCCTAAAATATTACAAATGACTTATCATGTTAACTTCTCTGCTTATGCCGTCTTCACACAAATGAATCATATAATACATGCATTACCATAACACGTCTATACTTACAACATGAAAAACAATAAAGTGGCAAACAACCCTTTATTCTGACACCACCCTGGCCAATTATTATACTTTGCTAAGGATCAGAAAAAAACAATTGAACCAAGGGTTTGGTTTTTCTTTACGCACATTAGAGCCACGTGTTTCACTCTCATGGACAGTCAAAGCCACTATGCTGCTGGTCCAGGCTCCAGTCACTTGCTATGACTGTTGTTGAACCTTCTAAACCTGCACATGTTCTATTGTCTGGTCTAACCACAAAACCATTACTGTCTGGAGGTGACTGTGACCACTGTTTGTCACGTGAAGTTTGGCATGCATGAGAATACGGATTCATTTACTCACACTAGTGTTAGGATAATGAGAACCTTACCACAGTAACCATATCCTCATATCATCAGCCAGAGACCTCCTGCAGGTACAAACAGAACATGAGTGGAGATGAAGTGTGATCTGGTCTTACCTGTGTGCTGAAGGCTGGTAGTAGCGCTAACTGACACCCATAACCCCCCTCCTGAGCAAACGGTCTCTTTTATGGGGTGACACCTCCTGCGTCATCATCACAGGTCACCGGTTGGTAGTGTGTATATGGTGCCAACACACATGAGTACACAGGAAGACACACACATTGCTCCTGAGTTCATTCCTGTTCATCCACCTCTTCTATTGAGATTTGATCTTTCAAAGGTTAGTAAAATACCAAAATCTTGATTCGCATGTGCACACAGATTGAGTTTGGTTACTACTTTGGTCTTTTTATAATAGACGTGAAATGAGGTTTGTGGTCAAGACAAAGGCCTGGAGGTCATGACAGTAAGAACTCAGCACACAGTGAAGAGGGCTGAGCAACAGAAGAAAGAGATTACTAAAAATATACACTGGAGAGATGTGCATGTTTTTGTAATTGAAGAAAAATTGTTTGTTTTGTCCTCAGTTTCCATGAAATGATGAAGCGCTGACACTTTTTGCATATTTATACTGTACTTTGAATATGTAAAACAGCCATGAGATATGGATTAATAGAAGCAGAGCAAGAATAACAATCTTCACTGAGATCTTTACTTTTTTTTTTTTTTTTCAATCAGAATCATTCCATACTTATCAACACTCACACAACACTGGCCAGATTGTCCACTGAACACCAGTCACAAATGATTCCATTCCTACAGTATAAATTATATGTATATAAAGTATATAGTTATGCTGAATATATATTAGTTCAGCTGAATTATGCATGCACCCTTTTTTGATAGGAATCAAATGTATGTCTTATCAGCACATGCTTTATTTCATCAACTTTGACAGACTGAATTTGACGCCCTACATTCATTTTAACATTTAATAGAAAATCCTTTACGTAAAAACACATAAAGAAAACAACACCAAAGAGTTCACTTTAAGAAACATTGAAAGAAGGAGATTATTATTATTATTGAGCTGCTGCTTCCTGAAAAGCTGGCGTCATATTTCATCACAGCAGCTTCTTAATTTCAGTAGTTGCTATAGAAACTTCTCTCAGACCAACAGCTGCCTCCGGATGTTTCTGAAGGTCTCTGTCCAGTCTCATCTTCTGTTGCAGCTGACAGTGTAACATCACCTGTAGATGATAATATACTCTTATATAATATACTCTACATCTCTTGGCCGCCTCAAAGATGTTTTTAGCATCTAACTTCATATTAAAGCATTCCCTCTTTATTTCTGGCACAGTGCAGAGCTGCTAGTTGTTCTGTTTTTGTTCTGTTTTTTACTCTTTGTTGTAACATTTGTTTAAAGAAACTTTAGCCCAAAACCGCGCAGAACATGTCACTGTTGATATTATTAAAGGCATCTATTGTGCTAATGATGAAATCTCGCAAATGTTCAGCTCCCCATAAACAGATGACATTCATCAGGCTGAAATGAGACAGATTCACAACATTTTTTTTTTCCAGTTAAGAGAGTTTGATGAATCTGACTTGGAACACTTGTACATATAAAACTCACAGGAAAAAAAGTGAGAAAAGTTAAAGATAGGATAGAAAACAGCTTTTACATGAGGCCCTGTGACTTTAAAAGGCAAAGACACATTAGAGATAGTGTACGCAACATCTGCTCACATAGCTACCAGGAGTCCTATAAGAGGTAATGCAGAGCTGACTGGATTGTGTCAATGACACCAAAAGAAGGTAAGAGAGATGAGCCCCGAGAGCTTCAGTTGTCAGAGAGTCTTAAGAATGACATCATCCAAATCACAAATACACTTATTTCCACATGGTTAGGTTGTGAGATTAGGGGTGAATGGCTTTACTCAAAGCATCAGAAAAGTAAGTTTTTACAAACTGGAGAGCTACATTCCAGAAACATTGTCCCTGTTACTAGGAGACCATAGACATCAATGTGGACAGTGTTATTCAGGCCTATTAGAGATAGCATTTGTCTTGCAGAAGCAATGAAATGAAAACATGGGTTGTACAAACAAAAGATCACAGATTACTATATATAACTACCTCACAAAAGCCAGGGCAGAATTGTATTATCTCTCCTCCTCCCCTTTACTGGCTCTCATTGCTCGGCCCTGCTTTAGACCACTGCCAGACCCGTAGGAGGTTTGTGGCTTGGTGCAGGTCAGATACCCCCCACTACTACAGGAGGGTCTGTTCATTTGGGCCTGACAAGCATCTCTCTATTTGAAGGGTGGTTGAATGGGGATTAGGCCCTCAAAAACACAAAATAGTCCCAGACCAGTGAGGGCCCCTGAGCCCCCCTCAGCCACCTGGACCCGGTATCAGATGTCCCCATCATGCAGAGCTATCGTTTGCTATTTATTAAATTAAATTAATAAATAAGTAAACAAAGAAGAAGTAAAGAGAGATGATGTGTGATAGTCTGTGAAATCAGATTCATATCAAAAGCAATAATAGTATACAGTAATGGCAGCAAAAAATCTAAATATTAATGTACTTGTAATAAGTGTTAGTTAATAGTTAATAAGGCCCTTATAAAATGTTTATTAACATTATTAGATGTTAGCGCAGAATTTAGCAGGAGGCTGTAATGGCACTTCTATCCAGCAGGTGGCGGTAATGCACAGGAAGCTTTCTGGCAGCAGCAGAACAGCAGAAGAAAAAGAAGCAGAAACAGAAGCAGAAGAAGAAGAAGAAGAAGAAGAATGTCTACTACTTTAGAAGAGATGGAATTAATGGAGGAACACGAGGAAATGTGAGCATATCTTCTGTAATGTGAACTAGTTTTAATTCACTTTGACCGAACAGTGTCAGTTGGGTCTGTAGTTCACCCATGAAGACTTGTGCTGTCATAGCTAGCTAGTTTAAAGGCTGTATGTTCACCTGCAGTTTCTAAACAAACTATCGTGACCAAACTTCATAACAAAGGACCTCACTGACGTTTTTTTTTAATAGTTTTTGGACAAAAACAGAAGTTTACAACACAGAGGAAGTAGATATATCAGGCTTTAAAAAGCATCCAAATCTCCAGATTTATCCTTTAATTTGGTTGCAGTTTTATTCATGTTGTTTATGAAATGTTGTTAATCTAACAATATATTGTTTGGTGGAGATGCTAATGCTAAAACATAAATGTGTGTGTGTGTGTGTGTGTGTGTGTGTGTGTGTGTGTGTGTGTGTGTGTGTGTGTGTGTGTGTGTGTGTGTGTGTGTATATATGTATGTGTGTGTGTGTGTGTGTGTGTGTGTGTGTGTGTGAGATCAGTTTAGGCAGGAGGGCACAGCTGCTGGAGCAGATGGAGAGCCACAGAGAGCAGCTGCGGATCCAGAGGAAGCAGCAGTTGAAGGAGTCCGAGGCTGCTCGCCTCAGGAACAACACACTGCTGCAGGTGAGGATGGATGATTAAACATGGCTGCACCACATGAGGGCTCTGACTTAATGAAAGCTCTCGATAGGATCATATGTGCATGTTCAGACTGTGACTGACCTGTACTCCTTAAAGATCCTCTCCAGTCATATATTAAGTCATAGAAACTAATAATGTGTGTCTAATCCTTAAAATTACATGTTCTCCTTCTCCCTCATTAAGAATTCCAGAATCTATGAATATGTAAATATTGTTTGTTTCAGTCATTTTCCTGCTGGACACAAGATGTCATCTATTTCACTGTAAAGTTCATTCTCAGTGTTTGTGCACTGGAGGCTTCAATTATCCACATCACACGTTTTTTTACTAAGCACAGAGAAACTTTCCATTTTCAGCAGATGATGTATTTTTTACACTTCAAGTCTGTTTTTGTCCTTTTTATGTAAATACAGTAATTGCGTATTGAACTTTGGGGCTCTGGTGAAACGTTGGTGACCTACACACAGTATACAGTACTGAGCCTGAACAGTCTGTATAGATACTGACAGTGTAGACAGTGTCAGCGTGGAAATGGCCTTAGAGTGAAAGAGGAGAGAGGGAAATAGAGGCAGTGTCATTGATCAAATATTTCCAAAAGTGAAATCCTTTGAAGTAAACAGTGACCTTTTTAAACATTGAGATAGAAGTTAGTTGTGCCTAAAGGTGTCTTCTCTCTGTTACTGCAGGATTTTCAGAAGATAAAGGAACGTCTCAGGGGGAAACAGCTGCCACATCCAAATCTCCTCGCTCTGGAGGTAAAAAGCGTTCAATCTATGACATTACATGAGGTTTGTAATGGTGGTCTGCATTGTAAGTGTACACCTCAAGTCCATAAACTGTTCATCCAGTGTCTGTCAGGTGAATAAGCAATATTCAGGTAAGTCTGTAAGGCTGCTATCTGTATGGAGTTATTCAAAAAGATCTCCAAGAGATCCTCCAACTAAAACTAAATGTACACATTTAGTTTTCCCCGTCTTACAGACAAATGTTACTTCATTGTTGCATGATGATGGAGTTGAAAGCTCAGATTGTTCTGAAATGTCTGCTGGTCTGTTTGTAGGTTCTTGTAGAGTCTAGAGTCTGCTAACATCCTCATATAGAAGTTGTGTTTCCAATCTAGAGAACTCTATATCAATATACTATAGAAAGAACTGTCTATAACACTCCTGAATTCCAGGAAACGTCAGACTCTTTCGGTTCTTTCTGTAGTCGAGTTCATTCAGATATTAATTCATCAATCAATAATAATAACAGTAATGCTATTCTTGTGTCTCCCTTTCAGACAAGATATTGGATGTCTGTAGAAGAGTCCATCCCTGCCTGGGAGCACTTCCTGCTGGGTAAAGGCCCACACCCTACTGACGACCTGGCACAGCCACCCAGGAAAGCCAAGCAGAAACCCGGCACAGCTAAGGGCCTGGGCCTGCCTCCTCGCCCCAAAGCCAGGGCCGCTAGATAGGTGAGCATTGATTCTGATGCTACTACTGTAGCCCGAGGCATACCTTTGTTAGTCACATGATGCAACTTAAACCATGAAGCTCTGTCTACTTGTGATTTCTTTGTCACAGGCTGCATGTCTCAGACTGTTTGATTTGAGTATTTTTATAGGCTTGAAGAGGTAAAACAATTGATTTCACAAGAAAGAAAGATAATTTTTGCCATTTATCATTTCCAACCCCTCTTTCAACCCACTGGAGGGGTCAAAGCTGAGTCTTTATAGTGCCCACCCACCTGAACTATTATGAGAGCTAATCTACAACCACCAAAACCCGCAAACCGCCTGCACAGAAAATATGTTGAATATGACTGCTTAGGTACAAGTACAAGGCAAAAATTCAGAGATAAAGCAAGGTAAGTTAACACTGTCTCTTCCCGTCCATAATACAGCAGGAGAAACGGCTGAATAAATGTCAGGAACCAATTTACTGACAGCCAGCAGATTAATATCAGTTTGAACAAAGAAAAGTCTTGTGAGTTTAATTTCCCACAAATATAATGAGACACGAATATCTCATATTTTGTTTTTTCAGTTTTTCACTTTTAAATCGTGGTGTCTGCAGGCTTCTTTTCAAGTGGATTCAACAAGCATAAATACAGACAGCGCCACTCTGCCATTGCAACCCATACTGTGGTCAGTGTGGGTTGCAATGGCTCCAAAACTCCAGGTTCACTCATACTCTGTATTTTTGATGATATTGATAATCATACCTATGAGATATGAATACCCTGATGTACCGTAATACCGTGATACAACAGAGTGCCTAAAACCCTCTTAGCTGCAATAATTCATTGATAATAAATAATCATTCTTCCCCTTTCTTTAACAGAATGGTTGCCAAGCAACACACAAGCATCAGGCTAGTGAAGCTGCTTAAAAGATTGGAGTGATTATTAACATGTATCTGGATATGGCTGATAATAACTGTTGTAGTGTTCAGTCATAATTACCAGAAGCAAACATATTGATCCATAGTTTCACATTTCTGACAGAGAGTCTGGTTATTAGCTCCATTTTGGTGATTGTTTTAAAATCAATAGACATTTCTATTCTTGGTCTGAAAACAGCAAACGGACCACAGTCTGTTTTTAAAGGGTTAATTACTTGACTTTTAAATCAAAACTCACAAGATCTGACATATTGAAACTATTTGTTTGGTACAGTAATATTGCTATAATGCTGTCAGTATTTTATATTGACTCGGCTCAGCCAATCAAAGACCAGATCCATCTATTTTATAATAAATGCTTTCATTTATTTATTTTTATTCTTATTCTTACTTTGCTTTTTATTAAATTGACTTTGACATGAAGCTCAGTCGAGCGTAAGTAGTTGACCTTCATGACTTTGTATCTCTACTGAAACCAAAATGTAGTTTTTTTAGGATAGTGTTAGGTGTTGTTGCACAGTAACACGCATCATACGGTGTCCGTCGTGGACAGTGAGGGAGAACTTTGACCTGCAGCTTGAGCTGAACAGGTCATCAGCTAGTTTACGTTCAGGCGTCATGACACCAGCAGTGATTAAAGCTGACCTGATATTCTGATGTGCACAGTTTAAGATCAATATTAAACACAACAGTTCTAAAGTTATACTATAGGTACATTTAACTTTATATAATATGAATACAGATGTGAGCTTGTTGTTCCTGAGTGGTCTGCTGACCGTCAGGGCTGCTGGAACTTTTTTTTTTTTTTTTTTTTACAGAACAGCAGTGCTGTGTAAAACCCACTAGAGGGAGGAAGTGGTCTAGAAACGGTCTAAATACAGTCTGTTTATTCAGTTACAATTAATCATCTTTATTTATACATGATTCTGATTCTGTCTCTTATTCTCTTGGTGTCATGTTTAATTCTGACGAAATAATCATATAATTATAACATTTTACAATTTGTCACGTTACCGTTAAATTCTCAAACAAGGAATGTTGGTGTTCGTGCTAAATATGTTAATGCTAAATATGTGCAGCGTGTTATTCTGGAGTGTAATTTTACAGTTGTGTCCATAGCACAGATTCAAAAACTGTCAAGAAGTGCAGGTTGGACATTAGAACTGATAAAAGTCACAGTATGGTAAATGCCTGCAAAGAACAGTGTCATGATAAACACAAAATACTTATATGACTCCACTGAAAGCAATGAATGATAATTAGTCTTCTCAGATCAAAACAATTTTTTTACACAATTGAGGCAAAGTTGTTGTACTGATACTTGCATATATACATTACACAGTGATGTGTTTGAGAAATAAAATATTCTATCAACAGATATTGCTATTATCTGTTTATAGTGCTTCACTATGAGACGCTGCACCACGGGATGTGCAGGCCTTCGGCTGTTTGAGCTGCACTCTGAAACTGTTTTTGGAGCTTTGTCATCTGCTGTTTAGTAAATGGGTCCATGCAGTATGACTGCTTCCATTCATGAGGTTACAGGAGTCACAACAACAAATCCCACATCATGTCTGGCTGATTTTCGTCACTGACCTGGTGTGTGGAAGTACAGAGCAGAGACAGAGGCGTAATAGGAGGAATATCCCACTGATTTGTCACCAGATGCAAAAAACGTGGCACCTGCTTCTTCACTGCCAGGGTGGATGAAGACCCACCCCTATCCCCCCTCCCACAATTTTAACCCCTAATTGTCTGTGATCAGACCTGCGCCGGGCTGACGCGGAGTGGCGGCTTGACAAACGCAATCATCCGGACAGCCCGGGTTGAAGTGGCTGGTGGTTGGCAGCTGCCCCAGCTCCTCAGCTGGGGCCCCAATGCTACAGGCCCTCGGGGGTTAACTAGCCACCAGCCACCGCTGACTGACTGGGTGCTGGTTTTGTGAAGGAGTAGGGTGGGGGGCAAGTGCTGTGAGGTCAAGGGCAGGATTTAAGGAAGGAACGGGTGGGGGGTGGGGTATTAGGGTTGTGCATCCAATCATGGGTGACAGGATCGGGTGGTGGGAGGGTGGAAGGGAGGAAGATGAAGATGCAATGCAGCGAATTATCTAAAACGAAGAGCACGATCTGGAGTCTTTCCAAATGACTAGCCTTGCAATATCTGTTCTAATGGCAGAGGCCCCTGGCTCTGTTGTCACTGACCAGACCTCGCCTCACCCTGCCAGCCACCCGCAACAACAACGACCCTCAGACCACCGTCCTCTGTCTCTGGTGGCATAGCATGAATCTGGAGCCGCAAGATTAAGCTACGCGGTTTGGCTATCGAGAGCCCACTGAGAGCCCTGACAGATAATTGGCTGAGCCCAAAGCCGTGCAAATGGTTAAGTGTCGACTCCAGTTGATTGGATAATGGGTAATTGCACGCAGCATTTCATTCAGTGATATGCTGCGGGTGTAGCAGGGGCAAATGAAGGGGAGGGAAAGAATGGAGGAGGGAAAATATTTTGGCGTGCTGCGTTTTTGCAGCCTGTTATTTCACACTTTGAGTCTGTTGCATTTGTTTGGATCTCGAGCCTGGAGAGATCACAAATTTGTATCGTCTGCTGATGCAATTTAAATTGCAAATGACATTTTATTGTTGATGAGTAAAAAAAGAAAGAAAAAATTCATTTTCTTTGAAAGCATTTCAGATGTCACAGATCCAAGCGTGGTCCCTGGTCCCTGGTGGCGCTGTTGGAGGCTTTCCTCTGACCCTGACTGAGCTTCTGAGTCCTGAGTCTCTCCTTTGATCATGGCATGTCACCTCTAGTTAAGAGCCTGGGCTACCAGCTCTTTGTCTTTCCCTCCACAGAGGCCTTGACTGTTGTCATGTTGTCTCACATTAAATAGGAGGCTTCATGTCATACACTAAGAGGAAGCAACACTGGCCTTAAGGTAGCCTGGCACGGCTCCCTGTCGGCTGCACGGGCACTAGTGTAACATTTCCTCTTTAACACCCCCTTACCTCACTTGTGCCACTATAATGACATACCACTCTGCTCTCCTATAGCTCCCTCCAAAGAAAAAGCTTTTTTTTTTCTTTCTTCTTTTTCATATTCCATGCACTTAAACTTAGAACCAGCTTTCTGGAGCTAGTGTGAAAAATCTTCCCCGGCTCGACTTGAATATACTTGAGCTGTATTATTGCTCTTAGAGGAAGCCCGGTGGGGGGATTGTGTTTGCTGAATTCCACTTCAGTCAGTGTATCGATCGTGCTTCCACGGATGTCTTTCTGCTGTCGCCTGGTAAAGTCAGAATGCGCGGCGCTATTCATATCGACTGACGGATTAAGTGGGCAGCTGAAAGGACACGTATGAATTTTGTATTTGTGTACTTGTGCCTTTTGTTGATATCGATTGTTCCTTGGCACGGATCCACACATGGCACCAGCGAGTTGTTTGATTCCTTTAATGCACTCTAACCAGTTTACAGCAAACACCTAAAGTGGTTTCTCACTGTAGAAAAAGCAAACGGGCAATCACTGTCTGTCTGTTGCAGTGCACTGCAAGAATGAAAATCTTAAACTCAGTGAAGATGAGCGTGGAACATCTTTACACCTTCATATTCTTTTATAGAAGCTATTATTTTTTGCTCTTGCAGATATTCTTACCGCTCATGTTCATGAGTTAAAATGGTTAAAAAGTAGAGACCATTTCCCCATCAGTAGATCAGTCGTCACATTGTACTGAACACATGAACACAACAGACTGTCCACACTCATTATTACAGCTCCAATCACATTTATGTAAACATGTATCATCATCATCATCTGTGGATAAAAGGTGTCACTGATGTGAACATATGTTAGAATTTAAATGTTTTTATTTAAAAAGTATTCTGTCTGTTTACAGCTTTTTTTTTTTTAAATAATTTTGAAACTGTCGGGTGACAATTAATCAATTAATAGATTTACATGAAATGAATCCGTGACTTATGAAAATCAAACATTCTGCTTCCAGGTTCTCAGATGTGACTCGTATACGTGTAAACGTTCGAGTACACAGGCTGTTGACAAAAATAATAAGATCAGTTTGTCTGTCATTTGGCCTAATTTATGATGTATATAGTTGAAATGATTAAAAAGAAATATACAAATGGATCTATTTTTTTTAATTATTATTATTTTAACATCTGGAACCTGATTAGTTGATCGACGGAATAATTATCGAGTATTTTGATAATCAATTAATCATTTCAGTTGTTTTTCAAGCAAAAATAATGAGCCCTAATTCAGCCCCATCAGATGAGAAGATGTGCTTTTCCTTGACAGTAAAGTAAATCATATATTTGAAAATAAATAAAATCAGCAGATTAATTGCTAATAATCAGTAGTCTTGTAGACAGCTGTCCTCTTATGTTTGCAAAGGTAAAATAATAAAACAGTTGTTTCTTATTTACTACACATTCAAGGTAAAATGATGAACAGAGCTGACATTAGTGTGACACTGGTCTACAGTGGGGTGTCTCACGAAGCAAGTTCAGCTTGGCTCTAGTTGACTTGGCTAAACTAACAAACAAACAATAACATTCTCACATGAAAATAACTGCTGCAGATTAGTAAATATATTAAGACGAGACTAAACTGTTGATCCATGTGGAAGATTCTACAACAGCTCAGAACTCCATTTATTAAACCGCATTAAACCACAAGCCTGCACTTTTAATGACTTATTCAGTCATGTTTATCACTCCTGCATCAGTATTAAAAGTATTAAATATTATTTATGGAAAATCACAGCTTTACCATTTTTTTTTAACAGTGAATGCTCATATTGTAGTGATGCCAGCTTGTTGTGCAGCGGCATGTCGAGTTTCATTCAGACCGAGGCTTCTTTTAATTGTGTGAGCCAGCAGACTGGTTCGTCATTAACACGGTGGCCTAAAGTGAAGGAGGAGAGGACATTTCCCAGCAGGGCCAAGTCAGGTCAAAAGGATTAGCTGTGGCACCGGACATCCCCAAATCAACTGATCCTCCCCAACAATGACACACTGCTTTAATGCCACTAGAAAAGAGCTGAGTGCAGTGTGATGGAGAAATTGGCTCATTGGAAGAAACAATCCTCTTTTGCCTCGTACTTGTATTAGTGGCATACTTTTAATGGGCCTAAACGTGAATGATGCAAGAAAATGTCACACTTTCCTTTTGTAATTAGGGTTAAAAAACATGTATGTAATTTTTTTCACTGATTATTGTGTCAATTATTACTTCTTTTTTTTATCGATCAGTTAATTATTGAGTCTGTATGAATGTCAGAAAAGTGTAAAAATGCTCATATCAAGATATCAATATATCAAGACTCCAGAAGGATCTTAATGAATGACTAAAACGGTTAATCAGTTGTCATAATTGTTGGCAAATTATTTTTTTTTTTAATATATTTTATCAATTCAGGTGACGAGCGGTTGGTGTGATGACGGTCAAAGTCCCGTTTCAGAGGATCTTACACTGTGACAAATGTGTCAGAAAAGCAGTGACTACTACTGCAGGTCTTGATGATGTCAAGCAGTAGAAATGCTGGTATCGTGTCTTCATTGTCTGCCTTCTTCTAACTTGTTTAGAAACACCAAAACCTGATGGGGTCAGGCCTGCATCACCCGAGAAAGACGGTTCTCCCCTCAGCTACACACAGATAGAGGGAGGAACGGACGGACGGATGGTCAAAGAGTGGAGTCTGACAACAGATCAGCGATGAGAGCTCCCTCCCTGCTCCGTTCCCAGCAGCCAACCGCTTCCCCTTCCAGCCACAAAGCACCTTCTCCCGGCCCGCCGTGCCCTTGACATGCCAAGGCAAGCACATCCCAGGGACAAGCCGCTCGCCGCTGTCTTTAAGACATTCTGATGAGGTTTTGGTTGAGAAAGGCTCGGGGTTGACTTTGTAAAAGAATCTAAATGAGGTGCGAGTGAATGGCGTGGCTGTTCCATTTTAATCTGTGTGCATGGCTGCTTCTTGAGTGGCTCATTTTCATGCATCACACCCTGGATTCCTCAGTGCTCAGCTCCAACACATTCACCGGGTATGTTTTTAAACCAAAGCAGGATCAATGACACTATTTTCTCCATCAAATATGCAGCAGGCCTGCTCTGGATAAGAAATGTAATATTTAATTTATGTTTCTGTAAACATCATTTTTTTTTTTTTTTATGTTTTCCATTGTGCTCTGTTCCATCCTCCATCCTTTCAACTGCTTCTCATTTAAAGCAGGAATGGAGCCAGGAGTGAAGCTACTGCTTCATTGTAAAGTCCCCTCAGTACTTTACAATGAATCCTGGAGGCTCATTGTGCCAAAGGGCCAGTGCTTCCCTAACGAGGGCTGGGAGGGTTCTAACATCAGGGTCAGTCCAAGACTCTAAGGCCATACAAAGATTTACTTTCCTTTTTAACTTTGAAAACTTGTCTTTTTTTCCCATTTGCCCTTAAATATTAAATATAAAAAGTATGATGATTGTCGCTGAATATTAACAACATAAATTTAACTTTTTAACAGTCTTAAATGCCTCGAACATCCCACCACCATCAAAACACATTTCAAAACAACTACAATGATTTAATTTTTCTGTTGTTTAAAACATTCAATGAACACTGAATATATATATATATATATAGACATACTATTACTGTCATGCAAAGACAAAACAACCTGAAATGATTTATAATATTTCAACTTCTGATTTTCTTATTATTAATGTGTTGTTGTAAGACAGGACGCCTTTTTTTTCTCATCCAATGAAATCTTTCGCAATTATTTTCATTGAATTAAATAAAATGAATTTTAATTTATTTTTTAATAAACTTGCGCTGACCGGCTCGTGTCATACAGAACAATTAAGAGTCATATTGTACAGAGCATTAATGAATATAACTGTTAAAGACAATGCCTGCATTGCTATCCAAATGGCCCATCGCAGAGCCTGTGTTAATGTTATGAGATGTTGTGGGAACGTTGTCTGCTGGCTGCTGTACTGACACCAACTGTCACCCCTCCACTCTCTTCTAAAGCGCAGAAAGCTTTAGAGCGGGGACACTTTAATTGGAATTTCATGTGGGCTAAACTGAGGGGAAACTGATGTAAGTTAACATTTGGTAGACTTAATTGGTCCTTTTCTCTCCCTCCTCCTCGATCGGGCACTTACGGGCCGCTGCTGAAGCTTCCCCGCTAATCTCCCATTTACAATCAATTCAATCGGCCAGACAAAAGTCCGTCTCTCTCTTTTCTTCTCTTCCTGTCTCAAACGAGCTCCTTTGTGGGCCGTAAATTGCCTGAATCCCCCGGTGATCCCCCGGTGGCGGAGGGAGCAAAAGAAAGATGTCCTCATGTTGTTGACAGCTGATTAGCGCGCGCTCCCGGCCAGCCTCTAATCCCTATCCGCGTGGGCGCGCCCTAATTAAAGCTCCCGCTCGTCAATTAACGTGTTTGTGGACGTTGAGGCGGTTGCTCAGATGTTGGAGAGGTGCAGAGGGAGGAAAAAGTGCAGAGAAAAGGACAACCTGCTCGCCTTTAGGTTGTTTACTGCTCCGACATTGTTGTTCATGTTCCGCAGCCTGCAGGCTCTGCTGTGTGTGTGTGTTTATGCGTGTATATATATATGTGTGTGTGTGTGTGTGTGTGCTTCAAGTCACTTTCAGGGACACACACCAGGCTTAAGACCAGTTGATTGGGGGCGGCTTGTGCAACTGGGGACAAAAGATGTGTCACCAATTGTTAAAACGCAGTATTTTGGGTCAGTGGGTAAGGTTAGAGTTGGGTTTAGGGTTAGTGCGAGTCTCCAGAAAATCAATGTAAGTCTATGTAGATACCCTAAAAGTGACATAAGTAAACCTGCGCGTGTGTGTGTGTGTGTGTGTGTGTGTGTGTTCTGTCACATTAGGTGCTATAAGTTCAGCGGTGAGACGTGTACATTACCTGCTCTGAAGGAATGTGATGAGTGTACACCTCATGTCATCCTCATTCATTCTCATTCATTCTCATTCGCATCATTTAGTATCTATTCACCTGGATTATTGTGATTTTTATGATTTAACATTTGAGTCTACTATCACGGAGACGTGAAACTTAATAACATGTAAGTGTTTTCGTCGTCATTGTCACTCCCATCAAGTGGAAACCTCATAACTCCGGATTGCTGGATTGATCAACGTTGTCGAAGCTTCTTTTTTATTTTTTTCTCTCTCTCTTTAAGGACCAATGGCGTACAGGCTTTTTGTTAACAATTGTAATTTGAATTTGTTCACGAGCTCTTTCGGTTCGGTTTTATTGGAGTTTCCAGCTCACTGTCTGTGTGTGTGTGTGTGTGTGTGTGTGTGTGTGTGTGTGTGTGTGTGTGTGTGTGTGTGTGTGTGTGTGTGTGTGTCTGCCTGCTCCACACTGATGAAATAGGTGAGCAGACCATTCATCATTCATCTGGCAATATTAGCCCTGCCAGGCTGCTGCAGGCCCGGTCGGCCCGGCTGAGCGCTAATTGGCCGTTAATAGAAAGAGCGCCATTTGGGAGCACGGAGCTGCCTCTCGACAGAATGTGTGCAGGGATAATATTGTTCCAGGAGCCGTGCGGAGAATAACTTGTGCTCTATTAACGCGGAGGCCCAGATGAGGAGCTGCGGCCTGAGTGCTCCATTATCTCCTGTTCTGATGAGCGGCTCCGGATGCGTCCTCCACCCACCACCACCACCACCACCTCCCCCTCTTCTCAATCAGGCCTCCCGAGGCCGTTTAGCTGGTTAATGTAATTCTCTTTCAAGGGTCCATGTTATCTCTGATCATTTGCGCCATTACGCCGGAGTCAAGTGTAAATGCTGCATTATTAAGATCGTGTCTGTCAATAAATGCTGAAGCAAAGTGGCTGTGAGTGTACAGTAGAGCCAGGCTGAGTCCATATGTGGGTTCTAACGAGGCTTAAAACACCCACTAGCTTTATCTTATTAATAATAATAATAATAATAATAATATATATATATAACTGTTATCTTGAACTAGCTCATCTGGCATGTGTGACATATAATAGATATATAATATTATTGGTCCTGAGGTTCAAAACACAGCAACATAATAATGAAGTGAAATAATCATGAAAATATATCAACACACACGTGAAATGAATGAATGAAAACACAAACAGCTCATAAATGTGTGAAGAAATTCACAGCTGTTTGTTTTTTTCTTTTAAATGATGTTGCTTTTATGATTAGTTTTTTATTTCATTTTGTTTATGTAGTTTCTTTATATATATATATGTATGTATATATATATATATATGTGTGTGTGTATGTATATATATATATATATATATATATAGATAGATAGATAGATAGATAGATGGTTATTTTTAAGTGTTTTTGTTCATTAGTTAATTGAGGTGTTTTTGCACCTTAGGGCCAGTGAGCTGAATCACATTCCGAGGAAAAAAAAACTCATAAACTTAATAAAAACAACTTTCATCATATTCAGTTTTATTTTCAAATGCCTTCAGAAAAATGGAAACAACATGGCTCAAACATTCAGTTTTCATGATAAGGTATAACTTATTTATTCACATTAACATTTTTTTTCTGTGAAATGCACAACATAGAAAGGTGCTCTCCAGACAATTCACATTTTAAATAACTTTTTTTTTTTTATTTCCATAACCTATTATTTACAGTTCCATCATGGAGACACGTGATCTCTCTCTCTCTCTCTCTGTGTGTGATGCTAGCAATGGCAACCCAAGGAGAAATTCTAACTGGACAGAAAAATCCATATAATGTTCCTACAGTGTGGGACCCAGTGTTAAGTGTGTGGGGTTCTCCTGGCCTGGTCTTTATTCCTAACTGTCACTGCTGGCATCAGGATCCCTAAAATCAAGGATTACTGTTCTTTTTAAGGGATGGTGTCCAGTTTTACTGAACTATTCCCATCTTCTTCAACGTGGCTACAAGCGCAGGACACGAGCCGGTCTTTGTGAGGCCTCACAGTCTGAGGTGGAATAATCAAAGGAGCCACTGAGCAGCTTGGCTCAGCTCTGCAGCTCTCTGGAGGCCTCTGTGTTAGAGGAGAAGCCGTTGTCGTGCAGCTTCCTGATGTGTTTCTTCAGGTCGAAGTTGCGGCAGAAGCCCTTGCCGCATGTGGCGCAGGTGAAGGGCTTCTTGTCGTTGTGCGTGTGCATGTGGAAGGTCAGGTTGTAGATCTGGTGGAAGGCCTTGTTGCAGATGGAGCACTTGTACTGTTTCTCTCCGCTGTGCGTCAGCTTGTGGTTCTTGTAGTTTCCTGGGAAAGAAAAAAAATAAGAGAAATGAACATACATGTCAACATGAAGATGGTCTGTAAAAAGCAACAAGTTACAGATTAATTGAAGTACTGGTTATATTTAGATTGTTTAATCTATAAAATGTCTAAAAACATGTTATCACATGATGCCAGAGCTCAGCAGTTCATAAACCAAGCAAATGCTCATACTGAAGAAGTCAGAAAGAAGTCTGCATTTTATAACACTCATCAAAAATGGTATTAATCATTTCAGCAATAAATATAACCTGAGTATGAATAACATCATATCAAACCAACGCAAATTCCACTGAAAACAGTGAAAGTCAAGATATCCTAGATATCCTAATTTATATTCATTGTGTTCTCTGTAAATATATATATATATATATATATATATATATATATATATATATTTAAAACCTCCAATGTCTGCTCTATGTAGAAACAATATTGTATAACATACATATTCAAATCTGCTGTCAGAAAAACAGAAGAAGACATTATGACTGAAAAATGAAGCTGTAGAAATGATCAACAATCATAAAAACTTTTTTTAGTTCTAAAATGTATTTTTCATTCATACATTGTAATTTCTGGACAATAAAAATTAATGTGTGTTTTGATGCTACTAGAAAAAAAACTAATGAAGCATTAGAGAAAAATAATGATGCCCTGAAATATAATAACTGAAAGATATTAATATTTTTGATGTTTACTGGCATTTATAAGAAAGTGAGCATGAGGCCTCTTTTTCTTCTCTTTTCTTTCCCAGCTAAGGTCAGCAGTTTATTATGAAGTTAGAGCCTCGTCGTCGCTCTGCTATGCTCACCCTTCATTAATCAGGCTTTTTTTTTTTTTTGTCGAAGTCAAGAAGTTGTCAAACTTTGTCAAAATCAAATGCAGCGACAACTTAACAAAAAAAGAAAAACCCCACAGATTCCCAACTTGGCTGAGGTCTAGCAGGTGACCCAGAGCAAATGCTGCCGTCTTGAAGGCTGAATTAGTCCGTGTAAAGTGACATGTCCTATTTCCACTGAACGCTTCATGCAATTATTCCCCCCTTCGTTCCTCTCGCAGATGCAGAGCAGCAGCATATGGAGCCGCTGCCGAGGATTCCTTCACAGGGAACGAGACATTGATTTTCCTGCTATCAACTGCGTGGAACTGCGTGGAACTGCGTGGCTCTGTCAGCTCAGCCTGTCGCAGGGATGCGTTCACGATGCAACGTAAAACATAAAACGCAATTTTTATCATATGTAACTAACCAGGGAGCACAGGGTCATTTCAGTATATGTGTATACACACACACCACCAACTACAACCAACACAGCGATTCATATTTTCTCTATTTTTTAGTTTTTAAAAATACTTAATTTTCTACAAATGTGCGAAAATTTCCACGCGAGATGAGATTATTATATTATTATTTATTATTATTATTATTATAGACCTGTTCTCAACGCAGGAGTAAATCCGTGAATATGGAAATAGATGAAATAATCTTAGGAAAACATATTGTTTTATTTTAAGAAATATAAATTTCACAACACAAGTTTTTTTTTGGTTTTTTTGTTTCGTTTTTGCTTTACATAAGTTTGAAGCACTTTTTTTTTTAATAACCGTTTGAGGACGATAAATGCGCATCGAACAAAACAAGTAAACCCTGTGAAAGCAGAATAATGCAGCTCCGTGTTCATGCTTCTTCTTTCTCTGGGATCATTTACCTTTCTGGTGGAATCCTTTCCCGCAGAACTCACAGACGAAAGGTTTGTATCCTGCGTGGATCCGTACGTGAGTGTTGAGCGTGGAGCTTCTGTTAAACGCTTTACCGCACTGGTTGCATTTATGAGGCTTTTCCTATGAGGACAAAAACAAAAACAAAACCCGGTTCAAACTAAATGCAAAGTCAGGATTTGATCAGCTGTAAAAATCAAAACACACGAAGAAGAAAGAATCACCTGTGTGTGGATGATCTTGTGTCTGCACAGCGTGCTGGCCTGTCGGAAGCCCTTCCCGCACACCTTACACACGAAGGGCCGGGCCCCGGTGTGCACCGGCATGTGTCTGGTCAGGTTGTAATGAGCGTTAAAGACCTGCGGGAATCATCAAACACATCGTTTATTATTAGGAATAATGATAACAATAATTCTAAATGTTTTTAGACGCTGGAGGTAAACCGGTTTAATGTATGTGAACCCGGTAACTGCTGTTTAATTCATTTTAATGTCGTTTGACAGCTCTTCTCTTTCCAATTACAGCCTAAACATGTCGAATCTGTAATTAAAAATATATATAAAAATATAAAAGAAGAATAAATGAATAAAGCTGCATTTTATAACCTCCACTAAACCAGCGCATCTGCTGTACTATTTAATAACAGCATTACCTTTCCACACACTTCACACGTGAAGTTTTTGGGTTTCCCGTCTGTGGCGCCGCCGCCGCAGCTGCTGAGCTTGCTGTGCGCCTTGACGCCGTTCTTCTCTGCGCTCAGGCCGTGGTTCTCCTTCACTATCTGGTCCAGCTGCCCCGGCAGGTGCTCTTTGTGCGGGTACTGAGGTGTGGGCAGCTTGTCGGTCCCCACCCCGGCCAGCTTAGCGTTCTCCAGCAGCAAGAGTCTGTGGTGCGCCGACAGAGAGGCCTGGGCCTGCGGGCTGGAGAACCAGTGTCCCGCTAGCAGCTCCGACTGTGGGTACGCAGAGTCCAGGTAGTTGAGATAGTAGAGCGAGCCGCTGCTGGGCACAGCCAAGGCCTGGTGGATCACCTGCGGTTTCACCACCCTGCTGCCCGGCGTCAGCAGCGGCTGCTTCAGTCCCGGCTCCGCTTTGCCGCAGACGCCACAGTTCCCTTTGCACGGTGCGGCCGCGGAGCCGCAAAAAGTTCCCCTGAAACTGGCTCTCCACAGCTCCGAGTAGTTCATCAGCGCCTTGGCTTGGAGGTCGTAACTGAAGGGCTGCAGCGGGATCATGCAGGGGATCGGGGAGCACAGTCCCAGCAGCTTCTTCCCCCCTGAACGCTCCTCCGCGCTGCCCTTCGGCTCCGAGCTCTTGGACATGATCCGGTCTATGGAGAAGGCCAGGGTCTTGGGAGCCGCGGCCGGCCCGGTCCTACCGCAGGACATCACCGTCTCCAGAGAGGCAGAACTTGCCATTTTTTTGTTGTTGTTATTGTTGTTGTTTTTGTTTGCAGCAAAGCAGAACTTGGTGTGAGCAACTCCAGGGATATAGTCCGGCCCGCTCCTCCAGCTGCCCCGCGTCTTTTCACTCTCCTGAGCTTCCAGCAGAAAAGACAGGAGGACACATCAGTTTAATAAGCACCTTGCTGTCACAGTGTCACGATTTGCATTCAAATGGCCATCCCCCCTGCAACAATAGCATCCAGGGGTGATGGATTAATGCTCATTAACTAGTGCACACAAAATTACCAGGACATTACAGAGCTCGTTAGGGAGAAAAAGAAGACAGGAGGGAGAAAAAAAAAGACAAAAATGTTGCAGTCGGAGCTCCTGAAGAATTGCGAGAGAATACAGTTGAGACGGTGTTAGACTTGAAGTTCACCTCTTGAATGGCCAGACGGGTGTGGAGAAACCAGCCGACTGCTCTCTGTTACATATTGGCAGCGCCCGCCCCTCCTCAGCGCGGATCACTGTCTCCAGACATCAGCGGGCACCCAAACTCTTAACTGGGTGACAGGGAGACGCCCTCATCAGCTAGAAGTATTACTGCAGAGGGGCTGGCACGGATATATAGGCTGCCATATGTGTCATCATGAAATATGAAACCATTTCCCCCAAAAGAACTGAAACTATTATGATGTTATCATTAATCATAATTAGATTTGAATCGTTTGACCTGCATTGGAGACGTTGTGCAAGGCTGCTGCTTTAATTTGGTTAACAACACAGTAATCTTTTTTTTTTTTTTCAGTTTTGGATTTTTTTATTTTTTTTAATTTTTTTTAAAGAGCAAGCTGCTAATCCTCGGAGATGGGATCCCTCCTTTTCCACGCCGGCTTATATACTTACTAACTATTTGTATAAATTCGAGGACGTCCAATTTCCACCTGTTTAAAAGCAGAGACTCCCTTTGGATCCTATTAAACGTTGTTCCTCCTTCCCGCTATTCAAAAGAAGCAATTTTCCAGAGCGATTCAAGGCTCAACTCAGTGCAGGGAAGGAGAAAAAAAAAGAAAGAAAAAAAAAACACAAGCTCTTTCACTTTTAGCCACTAAAGCACTGCGTGAACCTGGTTTTGTGTTTTTTTTTTCCTCCTGAAATAGAGGGACGGATTAAAGAGGGAGAGAGGAACAAGAAAAGACTTAGCTTGGCCAGAGGTATACAAGGACAAATGAAAAGAGAGGCTTTTTTTTTTCCTCTAAAGAGGCATACAAGAAGTTTGCTGGAATCCACAGTGTTGTGTGGGAGTTACAATGAGCAGCAGCCTCTCTTCTATTCGCCACAAGGGTCGTGTTGAATTCATGTGTTTGCAGGCCATTTTACCTGAGGGACCCCGGACAAGTGAGAAGGAGAATTCATGCAAGGCAGAGGACGAGGGAGGGCGGGGGGGTAAGAGGAGGGTCACAGAGGGAGCAATATGGACAAAATTAGTATTGTGATCATTATCAGAGAATTATCTCTGTGTAGATCTGAGATGATCTATTTCATTCAACACGGTAAAACGTTGTTTTTTGATTAAAAATTAATAAATAAATACATGTGGACATGGATTTTGTTTTTCAACCACTCTCATATTTCAATTTGATAATTTTATCACCAAACAAGATTGAAATATGAGCAATGCAGCCTTTATGTGTGGGTTAAAAAAGGAAAATATGTTACAGAAGTCTGAAAAGGTAAGAAAAAGAAAAGAAGCTAAAATATATACAGCAATAATAAGAAAATGAAATGAATGACACATGTGATCAAATACTTAGTCCATATAGGTGATATGATGAGCATTAGGAAGTCATCAATACTCTCTAATAAGGCACCCCATATAAATGATTTATAAGAGGTAATTAATGGCTTTTCTAATGATGTATTTATTTATGTTTTATAGACCGGTTGTGAGTCATTAGGAAGAAGGACTTTTGAGTTGCCAGCTTGTGACAAATTGTTCTGGTTTTTTACTTCAACAGAAAGATTCCTCCAATAGACTATTTGACCACTGACCTTCTGGCAAAACTCATTTATTAATAAAAAATAAAATAAAAAATCTACAGCTGGCTGCAGATTTAATGTTTCATTAGAGAGATGAGAAACCTGAGAAACATTTAAGCCAACATGTATAAGTGCTTTAGGGTAATCACATGTCACATTCAAAACGTGTTTTTAATAATAATAAACCTCTAACAGATCTGTAAAGAATTCATAAAATATTGATTGTTCTGTAATAAAGTCATGATGTAAGTAGTCTTATTAGAAAGTGGTACTATAAAATCAATGTGTATAAGCAGGAGCTGTGGTGCAGGGGAGGTGCTGCTGAGAACAACGTTCTCACATGGTTTTAATTCAAAGTCAAGTTCCTGTAAAGTTCATGTATCTGCTGTGTGATCCTCCAGCAGTCTCTTCACACTGTCACAACATAGTGATGGAGGAGCTTCACAAAATATTCTATAATAGACATATAGAAGTTGTTGTTTTTTCATTAAACCTTCATATAACCAGATATTTAGCCCATTGAGACCAGGTATCTCTTTCACAAGGATGACCTGGCCAAGAAAGCAGCAGCACACGCCACATTTTATGTCACAGTATTAAAACCAGTATACAAAAATACAACGTAGAAAAGAATAAAACAGCAGCAAAACACATAACAAATACCAGTCATATAAAATACAGATTGCTCTGACAACAATCACGTACAGAGACACTATCCAATGGTTTGATATTCCAAACCAAAGTTATATGAAATTAATTCTGGCCTCCTGGAGGGTGCAGCAAATTTGAAAGCTCTTTTTCTTATCTCAATACAAACATGTGGAACAATGAGAAGCAGAATTTATTTCTAAAGCCAAACTTAACCTTGAGCTTAGAGACCAGATTGACAATGTGAGGCTTAAAAGATAACTGCTGATCAATCAAAAATTATTTATAACTTGAGACTTTCCCTGGACAGTTAATATATTTAGGAGATATGGTGGTAATTCACACACGTCTGAATTAAATAATTTAATACCAATTTTAGTTTCTGCAGACAGGACTGAATAAAATCAAATAGTAAACCAAAGGTCTGTACAACGGACAATAAATAATAGTATCATCAGCATCAAAATGGTACATAGTATTGATAGGTTTTTGTATAGGTTATTGGCATGAATAGAAAACACAATAGGCCCTAACGCAGAACCTTGGGGCACACCCCTGTGCTACAGTCAAAAAACATCACATTGACACACCAATGTGATGGAGCATATTAATCAATATGCTGTGATCAACTGTATTATTGCTTTTAATAAATCAATATCTAGTGCTACACAAACTTTCTTGCAGTCTATCACTTTAGTGATGTCATGTAGTACTTTCAGGGCAGCAGTAACAGTGCTATGCTGGTTCCTAAAACCAGACTGATATTTGGATAAAATAGCATTAGAATCTAAAAAATCCTTGATATAGATATGATGCTCCATCAAGGTATTGATTACTTTGTGTCGTTTTGGTCTTGAGTCATTTTTATTTTTTAGGAGATTTTCTAATGTTTTAACCCTCACTTTCTACATATTAATTTATTAACTTTATTAAAGTTATATCACACTGCAGATTGACTGTCCATTTCCATCAAATTGAAATATTCTAGATGTCCTTCAGGTTAGACCCTTCAGACATATTTGGTTTTTTTGAACTATGCAGTTGGAACCAGAACCTAAAATAATGTTATTGAGATATTGAATAAAGTGTGATTTTGCTGCTCTTTAAACGTAATCACAAAACTGAAGAACAGACTGAAAACCAGCCCTGTTCAACTGAATTAATCCCCTTCCATTTTCATCACTGATGGTCCATGTCATAGGTGGAGGAAGGTGATGATTTACCTCAAGCCCTATAGACTTAGTGCCATACTTAGCCCAGCATGTTGCCATCCTATAACACTAGTTTTCCTGTTAATAACCTTAAAAAACGTCCCTACTCTGTTTTGTTTTACACCTGCGTCCCAGCATGGAAGGATTAATGTCTGTTGTCTGTGTGCTACTCATATGTAAATGGGGCAAAAATACTCTAATTTAAGTTTATTCAGGCACAATTGAGGGCTCATCCTCACAATAAACATTGATCCTATTGCTGTAACCCAGGTTCCCCTATTCAGCTCCAACAGCAATTAACTCAAGCATTGATTTAAGGGACCCTTGCTTCTTGCCTGCAGGCATGCGAGGTTCACAAATACCGGCTGGATGTGGCAAACCTTCTCCCCACAATGTTATGATTTTGCCTTTTTATTGCTCTGTTGTTGTTGTGTTTTTTTTAATTTCAATTATACAATATTATCTTTACATACAAAATTTAAAGTAAAATTGATTTTCATGAGATTCATAATAGTTTAATTGATTCATATAAATTAGACCGACAGCCCACAGTAGATCCACAGTCTGTGAGTGGGGATTTTCTCTGCTCTGCTTCTTTTAGTCATCCATCTATTTTGAATCATTTGAACCTCATGTTCTGTTCAGGATCGCAGAAAAGCTGCATTTAAATTATAAGGATATCTATTTTAGCTGGGTGATAAAATAATAGGCGCGCGCGCGTGTGTGTGTGTGTGTTTTAACTATGAATAGATAGATATACTTTATTAATCCCAAAAACTGGGAAATTAAAGAAGAAGTTGTTTTTATTGTGAAAATCCTGGCTTTAGTTAACCTAAACAGTTATTCAGTTTAACTATCTGAAGTCACTCTCTCACTCGCTATTCCACATAATATACATTCAATAGTTCACTCCATATAATAAATATTTATAATACATGTGACATCCATTGCACGTCTGTCCGTCCTGGGAGAGGGATCCCTCCTCTGTGGCTCTTCCTGAGGTTTCTTCCACCTTTTTCCCTGTTAAAAGGTTTTTTGGTGGGCAAGTTTTTCCTCACTAATCGAGGGTCTAAGGACAGAGGGTGTCACTCCCTGTACAGATTGTAAAGCCCTCTGAGACAAATGTATTTTGTGATTTTGGACTATATAAATAAAATTTGATTTGATTTGATTTGATATTTGTCAAGTTGCTATAGAAAATCTTGACTGAACATTGGTTAATTTAAATGAAATATTTCCGAGGATTAACCCCTGACCCCATCCCATTGCATTGTGGGATGTTTGTTTTATTGTGTGATTATTTAAGGCACATGTATATGTTTAGGTGGAATAACTTAAATATGATATCAAAAAGTACATATGGTGCACTAATAGGGAGTGATTTCAGACACTGTCATGCTCGTGACTGCACAACATGAACATCCCACCATTTCCTGCTGCACTGACTGACTTCAGATGAGGCTGCTTTGCTGTGGGTGGAATATTTCATCACATTCAATAGTCACTCAGACAGTGTTAATATCTTTATGGTTCCTGCAGCTGATGCTGTAGCTGTACATTCATTTCCCCACATTCACACTGCACACGATGTTTTCATTTAGCTGCAGCATGATTCACGGATGAATTCATGGAACACGTATTTAATTTTATTGCCTTTATGAGCCATAAACAGACAGACAGTGTAGTACTGTGCTTGACGGACATGCAGCCTCCTCTCACCTGAGAAGTTTTTGTCGTTGCATTTGTGAGGAAAGTACAGATTACACCTTTATGTGACATTTTGTAATTAATACTATTATTGCTGTGTACCACTCAGGTATTCTAATTCCGGTGCAGTGCATGCTGGGTCACCGCGACTTACTGGTACTCTTTAATGGAATGGAGACATAATTAATGTTAGTTCCACCTTTTAACATAAGGTTTTATTTATGTCTTCACTAACTCTCAATTGCAGCATACGGTTTTACAACTAAGTCAGGTGGGAAACTGAGGTGTGCTGGTAGTTTACTGGTAGTCAGCACATAAAGGTTAATCTCACACCAATTTGTATTATATATATATATATATATATATATATATATATATATATATATATATATATGGTTTTTTTTATTTTTTTGAGGCCAATACCAATATTGATATTGATATTTAACACAAATGTTATTACTCAATCATATGATCTGAGCAAGTCATTTTACAGTTAGATATTATAGGTGTTTGGTGTCATGGGGAGCTGATCACTTGTTCTTCTCCAGACGTTTTAATTAAAACTGTCACAAAAATATGTGTAAAAGACTGTCAAATCTATATGAGTGGCTCGAATAATTAGCTTGATGGTGTAAGTGAAACAGTTCAATTAATAGGAAACTAAAGCATTGACATCATTTATCAAGTTAACATATAGGCACTGGATACAGCCTCTCCAGAGTCAGGATCTGCTGTCATCCTGTTTTCTATCACTGAGATGACCCCTGACATTTTACAGACAAACAATTAACCAATTAATTATTATTTATTAATCTGGCATTATTTTGTTGTTTAACTTAACACTGGGATCATAAGCAGAACTTTGGTGCTGACTTCATGTCCAGCACTCTGTCCTCCTTCTTCCTTCTTGTGTTCTGAAAGAAGAATAAAAGTTTCTAGCGAGGGATGCCAACAAAGAGGAAAACCTGGCGTGTCAAGGCGATGTGGCGTGTTTGTGCTGGGAACAGCAGAACTGACTGTTTGACTAGATTCCTGCGTGAGTCTTTTTGTCAGCCCAAGTTTCCGTCCTGAAGCGCCATGGAGGTTTTTTTTCAGCCTGTCATGTCTTCACCTGTCCTCCTGAACACCACCCCCACCCCCAGCTGCCATGTGGCCTGTCACACTGCCACCACACACACATGCCTCAATGTACCCACATTCATTTTATTGCTTTTGTGAGGATTTCTCAATCTAATCTTAACATTATCACAGTAAATCAATTCTGAATATATTTTTGTTAATTGTATTTTTATTGGACAATCTCACAAATACATAAAGCATGATAAACCTTTATTTTTTCATCACCTCTTTACAATTTGCAATACAAAAGCAAACCTTCATTTAAAGGCCTAATCAGTATTTCAACATTATCAAAATTATATTATATAATAAAATTAATTATATATTTTATTGTTATTATTTTGAGGTAAAAATGAAAGAGAGTATACCTTCACATAATAATCGCTATTCTTGACAAATGTCAGAAAGTGTTAGTTAATAACGTGATGCTGACAGAACTGCAAGACAGAGCACACGCCTGAGTTATAGCTCATCTTGAAACAAGACTAGGTGGAAATCTAGTATACGGTCAATGTTGCAAACAGTCATGGTATGGTAGTGTCCATAATGTGAATTCCTGGATATTAAATGTTCTTCTGCAATTTTCTGGAGCGGTCCTATTGATTTTAAAGAGAATTATTTAAATTGTACCTGGACTCATTATTTTACAGAGACTCATTACGACAGTTTCAGATTTGTGAAACCTGAAAAAAAAAAATCTTCTCTAATGTGGTCTGTGGCCAATCAGATTTGAGTTGGAGGATTCTAATTATACATAGTATTACTATAGATATAAACCTGTTTTTTTTGCTGTGTGTTTAAGAATATTACAGATATTTTCAACAGCATTAGAAACCATACATTTTGATTTTGCCAACCCATTTTCATTTTAGTCGTTAGAGCGACCTACTGGATTATTTAAAGTTTAAAGTTACCCGTGTTTGCTGTTAAGGGCTTGTTAACATCAGTAATGTGAGTATTAACATGTACGCAGCACCTCATTTAAACGAACCACTCATTGAAACCTTAATTGTGAGTTTAATCGTAATTATGGACACAAATGCTGCAAACCGCTGCAACACTATGACCTCACTTCACAAAAATGTGGAGTGAGGTCACTTTCTTTTACTCAGTGTGAGAGTGCGGAGATAACAGACGTTGGTTCAATAAAGCAACCACTTGAGCAACCTGCCCCTCAGTTCACTTCAGTCATGTATTTCCTCAGTAGATTGTCAGCACACATTTCCAACCCTCCACCCCCGATTCAACATTCACCCCCTGGGCCACTTTTACACTCCAACCCCCTTTTTATTCTCCCCAAACATCCCCGCTCACATCTATTTTTGTAACCCCCTCTCTTCCTCTGTGTAGTCAGTAGGACTGGCCCATGGCTCAGTGAGGTGGGGGGTGTAGGAGGCCAGGCTTTGATGCCCCCTCCTTGAGTGCTGATGTTGAGATGAATGCAGCCCAGAGACAAAGATCTGAACATCCAAAGCGTCCCTGACAGCTTCACAAGGTGGTACACAGGATGACATGTCAAACATTATAAGATGAGTATTTAGTTGCTTTCACATGTGTGTCTCTCAGGAGTTTGTTACCATCACATTAGAATGCATCAAAGACGCTGTATTCACATCAGTCAGTTAACAGTTCAGACTGTGGATCGCACAAAAGAATAAGATTCTAGTGTCAGTCAGAGGCTTCAGGTTTCACATCACACTTGTGTAAGTTGCATATTGGACCACAACTGGTCAAAAATACAAATACAAAAATAACAACCAACCAACCAACCAAAATAATCACAATGTGATCTTTGAAAAACAGTCTAAACCACATTGATCACTTAGATTCTGGAAACAGGGTGTTCGTTCATATCTTACACAGTGTTCAGCAAACTAAATAAAAAGTTTTCAGATCTGAAACAGTAAAAAAAAAGAAAAAAAAAAGTTTTTATCTGTGAAATAAAATTAATTAGAGCTCTGCACTGCAGCAGACATGAGTCAAATTTATACACCATCTACATTATACAAGACACGTTTCATTCCAGTTGGTTACCATGACTGCTAATTCATTCGAGAAAAAACCACTGGGGAAAATGCTATTATGGATATTATATTATATGATATATTTATGTACACTATGCAAGCATACATAAATATTGTATTATTATGGCTTAGAACGGCATCCAGGCAGCTGCACATAGCTTTAGTGGGAAACTGAGACAGATTTAGACTACACTATAGCTCATATTTATCAGCTGTTCCAGTCACTGATGAGCAATCCACAGGGGATTTAATAAAATGTCGCTCAGGTGGCAAAAAATAATTCATTCACAAAAACAAACACGACGAAGAGCAGCCAGTAGATGGTAAAATGTTACAGAGGTCCACACCTCAAAGACCTCAATGGCAGTAGCTATGGTGGTGACTGTCAGTCACAGATAGCCAGAAGAAATGGAGACATGTGTGCCAAAGAGCATTTTGTTGAATATTTATGATTGTGACCCATTATTTTCATTTCTGCATCAGCGGAAGAATGATTGATGTAACTCTGCTATAAGATTATAATATATCACAACAGGTGTGTGTCTGTGTGTGTGTGTGTGTGTGTGTGTCTGTGCGTGCGTGCATGCGTCCTCCGGCTCTGTAGTGAGTCAGGTGAAGACACGAGTCCTTGGGCAGTCATATGGTACAGAGGGACTCCACATGCACCAGTGCATAAAGGCCAGCATTCAGAGGTTTTCAACAGACTACAATGATTCTGGAGGCTTTGAGTTTGAAGACTCTGGCAGCAAAGCAATAACTCACATGACTGGAACACACATCAGGGTCTGAGAATATGCAGATGATGCATGTTTGTCCACCTCATCTGAATCACTCGATATCTACAATGGACTATCTCAAGAGACACAAGGTTTTGGAACGGCCATCAGTCACCACAGTCTCCTGACTTACTAACTGAAACACTTTTAGCAACAAAAAGTGTTTCAAGCTGTGATGTCTGCTTCTGAGGGGGTGTTAATAAGTGCTGACTATGTAGGTGCACAAGCCACAATGATGTTTTTTTTTAGAGAGACTGTGTTCACTTCTTTTCAAATAAAAAAAAAACACATCATTTCAGCTTGATCATAAATCTGCTGTGTGTCTCCAACAAATTTACACCGATATCCCGCCCCTTTCCTGTTCAAAGTTTGTCACAGGGAGCAACAACTTTTCATTGGTTGATGCTGTTTAAGGAGAAATTAGGAGCTCCAACGGATGTAATAAACACACTGCATGAAGCCATGATTGTGATGGTATTACTATTAATCATGCATCCCTATAGGCAAGAATAAACATGAACATATTGCAACTCATAAACTGTGTTAAGACAAATGATTGTCATACATTGTTCTTTGCACTAAAAATGTAGTGGAAGAAAACACCAGTTTCACCATGAATTTAACAAGAATAACAATCCAACATACAAGCCTTTAAAGCTTCCATCCAAACAACTGGTTAGCAGGTTCTAAAAATGGAAATGACATTAATGCTTTACATCTATGCAAACTTGATAATTAAGTGAAATCAAATTATGCAAAACAATTGAACTGAAGGAATGCACCATTCTGTTTCCAAAATGATTTATTTTCTTTTTCAATGGATCATAGTCAGGGATGCTATGATCCATTGTCTCGCCATATAGAGATGAAGGTATGGAGAAAAAAAACATGGAAAGGAGGAAATATCTGGTTGAAAGAAAGGTGTGCACGATCAAATGTGCCTGCAGAGGGGCAAAAATTAACTCCTGACTAATCTCATCTGATAATAACAGTGGCCTCAGTCAGTCAGTGATGCTGTTGATCCCACATAGGCTTTTACTGTATGCGACCATGAACCAGGACAAACAGTCCTGTGGGATATTCATCCCTGCAGTATAACACAATCTGCCCTCATGTCTTGCCTGAACATTGTGTGAGATTGCTTTAAACTATAAGCTACTCTTTTCATGGAAAAGATCTAAAATTAATCAGCGGGCTTGTTGTCCCCTCTTAAGGCCACGATAAGAAGGTTTTTGTGCACGGGGAGAGAAACATAAGAGGCTTTGGGGGCCGCTTTTATTAAAAGGATCTGACATCTACCTGCCCTCTCAAATGGCAGGCAATTTTGACACTTCTGGCACGCAAAGCAGGCATACAAAAATAACCTTGTCTCCTGGGCTGAAGGCCTCCTCTGTTTGGATGCTGTTTACCTTGAAGAACACTGTGAAAATCTTTGTAAATGAAATACCTCCTCACAACAAATCACAGCCCAATTTGTTTGGCAGCTTGAATGTTTACACATGGGCTGATTTCTCCCCTCATCTTTTCATTTTCCTGTTGTCATTATCCACACGCATCATGCTGGAGACTGCTTGATGGACTCAATGTGTCGGAACGGCTTGTTCTCACATCCATATTACTGCAGGACTCCCCACAGTACAGCAGTAGCCTGTCAGCGCTAAGACTCAGGGCCAGTTCTCACTGTGATGGTCAGTTGGAGATTCTTTTTATTTTGATACAGTTATCATTTTCCCATTTCCCCACTTGATTGGAGCTTAAAAGCCAAAGCAGCTCAGATCGTGCCGGCATAAATCTCCAGGCCCATTAATCCGTCCTGGTGTCGTCTCTCGCACAGAACCGCCCAATCACGTCTGGATATTCATGGGGAAATTAAATGAATGATATTCCGAGGCAGCTCACTGACACTGCAGATTGGATGCTAAAATAGGTGGCTGCTTTGTGCGTTTGCTGTTGATTATTCTCATTGGTATAGGATATGAAGGAATAGCCTCTATAGAGACAATTAAGGTCAGGAACATGTGAAGTCTACGTTACATAAAGTCAAAGGATCCTTTCTCGCTTCTACCCTGCATTATGTCTTTTAATAATGTTGGCAGCCTTAAAGTCCGCGGATGAATTACTGGGTATATGAGAAACGCATACTAAATAGAATCTAAATAAAAGTGGAGAAACCAACCTTTAAAGATGTAATATATATATATATAATATTACAATCAATACAAGTGAATTTGATCAATTTACAATTTAGAATCAAAATTGTGTTGTGCAGAGATGAAACTGATCAATACTCTCATCTTAAGTGCTAATATTATTATCAATACATAGGGTGGGATTCATGTCTAAACTTGACAAACATACAAATATGCAAACAACAACATGCATTTCTTTTCAGCGAGCATTAGCATCGTCCATGGAGAAAGTCAAATTTAACTTTAGTTTGATTTATCTCATTTTCTCCAGTCTCGTCCAAAATCTTGCTTTTCTCTGTTCTTCAAAGAAGGATTTGCCCCCCCCTACATAAAATAATTAAAAAATATCCTGTCTTCTTTTAATTTGGGACTATATTATATTTAATCCTCCTGACTTTAGTCTTAGCTCCCATCTTGGGCTCCTGATTTGATTTTGGTCATTGAAAGAAATGCGAGAGATCAAATCAACAATCTCCTTCTGGATGGTAATATGCATCAGTCAAGATGAGTGATGCTTTAATCCACAGCATTAATCTCAGACTCTTTTCTTAAGAAAATGCTGCTACGTGGAAGGAGGTCAGCGCCATGGATTAGCAAATATGTATTTTTTTGCACTATACTGACACAACATCTCTGTCCACTTTAAGTGATTAGCTCTTTGTGTAAAATATTACAAGTAACTCCCACGTGCTGAAATAAATATCGTACTTATTAAAAACTTTTAAACCTTTTCGAACAATACAAATATACATACAATGTATACAAATCATTCAAATAGTTTCATCTGATTCATCACATTCGGTCAAGTCAATTCATAGCAACAACAGCAATGAATGAGGCAACAAGTGCTTTCCACATTTCCACATTTGCCATTCACCTTTATTCAAATGTTCTTGGCCTTGGTGGGTTCTTCTAGAAGGCAAGAAGCATGACGAACCCACCGGTAACTTTACACATGAAGCAAGAACAGCTTGGGGGGTGAATACCAGGGACATGCAGTACTTCTACACGGTGCGACACACAGCTCTAAGAGTACAGTAAAGAAAACAACATTGACAATAGGGAAGGTACAGGCGGACATCACTTCCCATCATCCGTTATAAAAATGAAGATTAGCCTCATCACACATCCTAGAATGAAGAATATGGCACATTCAAGGATTTATATAGGATCTGTAGATGGCAAATAAACTATATTCTTGAAATATTTGACTAAAATAGAACATTTGTTTTAAAATGAAACATACCGGTGTGATAAAACCAAAGCACGTGTGTATTGTGTTGCTCTTATCTATGAACTAAAAGAAAGAAAGGAACCTGACGGAGGTGTTGGCTTGATGTGGCAGTTTATGTTTAGTGTTAGCGTTTATTCCAACAGTAAGATGCAGCTAGTGTTGCCACTGATCAGTGATACACCATCACTTTCTTTGTAAAGGACAAATGCAGCACTCTCATTCTCTAATGGAAGAACCTGGTAACATGTGTCTTTATATCAAAGCCATCAGATGTTATAGTAACAGAGACAGACCTCCCATCCTCTTTGATTCAACATCCTCCTTTACTAATTCACTGCACAACTCATTTCCAATACATGTTTTACCTTTTGATATATTTGTGCTTTCACACTCATTTTGAGTTATAGACAGACTCCAGTGACGTCAGCGCATGTACCCCATCATGTTTAATGTGTTTCAATTCATTGTAGTTTTGTCACTGCTACACTCATCAACCTCATTGCTGACGGTGCATTAGATTTCTCTTACTGCGTGCATTCATCGTCACTTCTTATATTATCAGCATTTTTATGGATGAGAAATAATTCGGACCCTTTACAAAGAAAGTAATATGAGACCATTTTCACACACTTTACAACAATACAATAACAGTAGCTGCACCCGCTGCATTCTCTTTTAGCACATCACAGACACAGTCATAACCTTGTTCATTAACGGAATGGACAGAATGGTCATATATATATTATATTGCTTGAGAACAATTAGGGGTCATTTTGGGAAGAAAGTATCTTGTAAATAGTTTAGTTTAGTTAAACTGTTGTTTTAGACTGATTTGACAGTTTGATCTTTAAACCAGAAAGCAACCATCAGTTCTAGTGCTAATTCTTTAATAGCAATATATGACTTCAACAGTTGATCATGCATTTGGCAGCAGGCTTAAAAAAAACAACAAAAAAACAAACTGTACTCTATTTCACTTGCAACCACAGTAGAGTAGCCTGAATCACTGTGCTGTTTTTAAAGAGAGTGCTCTATACTGTATGTACTTTCCAAAATGTAAAAGAGAAATCTCATCAACAAACAACAGCAAAGACTGTAGACATTTTGGGTTGCACAACATGAAGGTACAATATAATATAGTTGAGGCTTTCAAAAGATAAACTCCATATATCTTAGATGCAATCGCCTACATTTCTGTATCATATTTGTTCTTTTCTCAAACTCTCCTGTCATGTTTTGGCCTCTTTTTGTATATTCTGGAAACTAACTGACTCACATTCCTGGTGAGGTTTGATTGATTTATGGTTCTATCTTTTAGTACTCGGCTGCCATAAATTTCCGTTTGGGAAAATTAAAGCGTGACAAGCCTATAGGAGAAAATTAAAAATGAAGAGCATTGACAGGCCAGACTCACGTCTTGTAAGTGTGAATACACACAAATCCTATTTTCTTCTTGTATTAATTCTGACAGTAACGTGGAACTATTACAGGAACAAAAACTAACAAAGCAAGAAATGGAGGGAACAAGTTGATTGTTAGGCCAGTCTGTTTTAAACTCACGGAAAGGCTACACGGAAAGACAGTATACCACTCACCCTCCGAAACGGCTTAACATTCTCATAGAGGCCCTTTGACCTAGTTATCATTGTCCTCTTCATCGCTGTCCTTCATGGAAATGCCTTGCATCCCTCCTTCCCTCACTGAAGCAGTGGCTTCTTCCAAGGTCAGCCGATTCCTCACCGTTTCATACATCTTACTGTTTAACGTGGAGTCCAGCACCCCTTGAAGGCGGAAGTCACGGTACTTTTTCTAAAGAACAAATAAATAAAGAAATCACAAAAAAAAAGAATCAGAATCAGAAACAGCCGAAAAAGACATTCAAGAAATCAGAATTTTTTTTTTGTCACTGTAACGCAAATCAAATCAAAGTTGTTCTGAGTGATCACTTTTGTCCTATGATGAAACATTTCTATCCTAGTGGTCTGGGCTAGGATGACTATGCCCCCATTCATAGGGCACAACTGAAAGGTCTTGAGTATGAATATGATGTGAAACATATGCTATGGCCTTCACAGTCACCAGATCTCAGCCCAAATGCAATTGAAGCTGTTCTGGTGGTGGTTCTGGTACTGAAACACTTTCTATCGGTTTCTCCTTTAATATGTCACCTGGCTGTAGGTGTCCCTGTGTTGCTTTGCTGGTGTGATATCAAAAATTTGCTTTGCAAAAATCCCACTTTGTCTGGGTGTCAGCGGGTGGGAAGTCAGTGAGGGATCATGTCAGACTTTTAGTTGAGAGCACGTTCACAAAGTGGTGGTGGGATATTGAAACACTGGTGTATTGCTGTTAAAGTATTAAAAGCCTCCAATCTAACAAAAAATGTGTGAAAAAAGGAAATAATTTGGTAACAGCCTGAAATATGAATGTATGTGGAGAGCAGCAGTGAATTAGTTGTTGGAAATATTTTTGTGGTTTGAAAATATGAATAAAAGCAACTGTCCTCACCTTGACGACCCTGATGAGTATCTTCAGCTGGTACACATGGAGCTGCAGGTCCATGCGGTCGGTCAGCCACGTTCCTACAAGATTCATAGTGCTGGTGTACCATTGCTGTAAGAAACAAACACACAGATCATCATCTAAAATCTGCTTCCTTAACATCAGAACACACACATCAAATGGCAGCATTTCAACACGGAAATACAACGGGGAATATGTGTGTCTGGAGTCCTTCGACTTTGCTCATGGTGTGTTTGGCAGGAAAAGCATGTGATGCCATCCTTGCAGTGTATCATCATGACACTGAGTTTCCTGGATCACTGAGGGAGAGGCCAGAGGGACAAAGCTGACAAGTAAATCTCTAATCTGAAGACGTTCATGTTGTGTTGGTTGCACAGCCTCATCAAGCCATTTGAAAATGACACGCAGCACAGATTGGGCACTTCTCTATAGCGGGGTTGGTCTGCTGTAGTTCAGAGATGCCCAAACAATCTTGCCTGGGACCCAAGCTTAGGAAAACAGTTCCGGCTCTTGTCAGATAGTCCCATAGGCTTAGGATCTATTTAAATATGGACCCCGGGAAGATCCAACAACCAATGAGGCATCAGTTAATGGGGATCCTAATAATGAGGAAAGCTTATGATGCTCTTGGCACACATCAACATGTTCTGAGACTATAGCCTTTGGTGACAGACCTATGGGCACTTGTCAAAGGCCATGAAACAAATCTTTTAGGTGTCAGTTTAACAGTATGTTCCAAGCTTTGACTGTTGCGGTCTCTCTTTAATGATGAACACATGCCTCTTGAGGGTTTTAAAGACAGCAAAGACAGCGATCCTAAGACAATAGGGCTACTACATGGTTAGATATTGTGATATTGGTTCATAGACCCCCCCCCCCCAAAATGTGTAGGCGCTATTTCCTGGAAGCCAAGAAATAACTAGGACTTCCTTCTTATTCACATTAATATTTAAATGTTAGTACAATTTTCTTTACATAGCAGTTATAGTATTGATATTGTGCCATCGCATTGTAAATTGAAAGGGTTGATGACAGTGTATTGCAATTGTCAAGTCTAGAGCAAAAGGGGAACTAGGTTAACCAATCAGGTGATGTTGCTACTGGTAACCACAATGGTAAAGGCCGGGAAAATTCTGCAAAGAGAAACCAGACTTATTCTAGTTTTACACCAGTGGTACCAATGTCACTGTAATTCAATTAATTAAAATGAAATTAAGAGCAGAAGAGTAACCTGGTTTTCCACAAACACTAGTGGAAACACACAAGCAGCTATCAAACTTTGAATGTCATGTGTTTACTTCAATTTGAGGGGTTTATTATATTTCACTATTAATCTTTACATCTAATAAGCTTTGCAGTGGTGTATTTTTGCTGGAGAGGTACATTTTAGTAATCTGTATGGAAATGTGCACTTTTTTTGTTTTTGAACATTAATGTTGTATAAATTAAACTTTTCCAAGGGAGGGGGTGGGTTGAGGAGGGGTGGGGGGCAGCGACGACACAGCACCCCCACCCTGGACCCTGCACTTGAAGACAGTGTAGAGGGTAGAAGAACCTGGTAACTGGTTACAATTGTCTCGTTGTCTCTGTCAGCACACCTGAAATCACCATCTCACAGCCATGATGGTCACTCACTCTTTTGGTTTTGTATATTGAGCTGCTCATACTGAGCGGAGCTTAGTCTTCACTAGCATACATTACTTGCTTCCCCTATTTTTTATTTCAGCAAATATATAAAGAAATAATCCTGTATAAGACTAAGAATATGATCATCTTCACAGGTGTTACACGCTTCAACCTTGAAATTCGGCCATCGCTCTAATTAAACCGGCTCTCTCCACAGCGAGCTCAGCGCACGGCAGCCACGCAGAAACGGAGCCGAAAGGCTGCAGATGTTTCTCTGTGGGCCTAATTGATGGATAATGATGAGCGCAGGCTGATACTAATAGAAGCCGACTGACTTTCAACAGTCAGGGTCACAGCGAAGTGGATGGGGCGGTTTGGAGAAGAACGGAGGACAAATGAAGAGGAAGGGGGTTGCTGTGTGTGTATGTGTGTGTATTTAGGGGAGTTGAGTTGCCATGGGGTAACTTCTGAGTTGTATAAGATATCCTTGAAAGTGATAATATTCTATCATAAGTATTAAATTAGAGCTCTATTATCAAATTGGACACAGTGAAAAGTTATGCTTATTGCAATATATATATATATATATATATATATATATATATATATATGTATATATGTATATACGTTTATTACAATACTACTAGATGTACATAGGCGCCAATATTCAAGAAATAAAAACACAATATGATAAGCAATGTTATACTTTGCTGATCCATCCAAAACAGTGTGTATGAGTGTTAATACTAAAGATTAGTGTAGGAATTGTTCAGTTGTCTGTGTTCTATGTTGTGATGGTCAGAAATGGCTTCAGGCTCTTGCACCAGTAATGACGTTTAGCTTTTCATGCTTCTTAAGACAGCATGAAGTTTGTTGTTGCAGTGACCTCAGTCTGTGATGATGACTCAGATATTCATTAAAAAAGATGTGGAGGCACCCTGAGAAATGATAACAATCTCATGCTGTAGCTTCGCCACATCTTAAAGGTTCAGATCAATTCAGATTTGGAAATACTTTAAATCCTAGACTAAAAGACACAACAACAACCGAAATAAGTTCACACTGCACCGACAGCCACATTTTTGTTTGACCAAACACAAAAGACCAAAAACCTGCTCAGTTCCTATTTGAGACCTGCTGAGGCTGTAAAAAGAGAAAGCAGAGCAGGTCAAGCTCAGTGAGAGGAAGACGGGTGAAAGAGACGACGGCTTTGCTGAGGCAGTGCTGGGGTGAATCAGTGAGGCGACCTGGTGCCAGCAGCTTCCTATCTGTCGTTGTGTGCCTGTGAAGGCTTCAGCGTGGCAGCAGGCCTGTGATCTCGCCCCAAGCACAACCCCCCGCCGAGAGGCCAGGCCTGGAGTGACTGATCCACTGACTGGCTGCTCTCCCTCTTTGCATCATCCACTCCTTCGATCTCCTTTTTTCTTTAGACTTTTGCACTGTACCACACAGCTTCCATCTGCAGCCATTTTTTGCAGCAGCCATTTTGTGTCCTGTTCTGCTTTTACTCTTCATTTTATATCAAAACGATGCTTGACAGTTATGTTACAAGTCTTCTTGCTGCCATGACTGGCATTTTGGAGGTCTGTCAGGGACATCTTGTACACACATGATGCCTGCGATTTTCATTTCAGCTTTTTAATGTAAGTTTGAATGTACTACCAGTTTATGGTAGGACTGGTATAAATGCTCTACAGGAGCACAGGACACAAAGACCTCTAGAAAGAGATCTAAAGATATTGGGTGTTGCGTGATGTATAGATTGTAAAGTGCTTTTTTTCCGGGCAAGTATATAAAACTGATTATAAAAGATTGTTCACCATTCTCAACAACATCACGTGACACATTGCTGAGTAAAGGTACGTTCCAGATTTCCAGATGCATTCTTACACATTTCAGTGTGTTTGTGAATGATGTTTCACTTTGGTTCTCTTGTCTTGTAAAAGAGCTTCATGAAAACAGAATGCCTGAATATCCGTTCAGTAATCACAAGTCAACTTGTATCCAACGAGAACTCCAAACTAAGCAACAGAACATCATACAATGAACAGAAAAGTCCAAAATGAATTCAAATGTAACGATTGAAGAGAATTAAATATACTTGAATTTTGTTGCTGATGGGATCAAGTGTGATTATCATATCCATGAATGCAAGACTGATACTTTAGTCCTTGTGGAGAGCTTTATACTCAAGTCGACTTGGAGAGAGTCTGGAAGTAATCACAGAGATGCCTCCATGCAGATGGGCTGTGTACTTGACATTGCATGCACAATCAGGTACACAGCTGTTCATTTTCCCAGCTGCAGGCCCTCCACTGTTGATGCATGAGCCCTGCTCTGAATCTGAAGCATTCCCTGAAGTCTCCCTGTGGCATGCATACAGTAAAGCCTGGTTGTCAACATTGTGAATGCATGTCTGAAAATGAAAAGTAACAACATAGATAGCCGAGGTCATAAAGTCATGTCCAGGGAAGCCTTTGTTCCACCTGTTCCACTGGACTTTTCCTAGAATTTACTCTCAATCCAGTGACAGAACAGACTACAGCTCCCATGAAACCCTACGAGCAGTGCGAGTACTTCTGTGTGAACTTCCAGGGCTATAAAACTCACTACAAAACATTGTCTACAAACCGCACAGCAGTTCCAAGGCTGTATTATTAGTTATCAGCATAATTACTAATGGGTCATTCTGTGTGGAATCAAAGAAATTGAGAAAATGTTTCTGAATAACCATCTTGGATTTGCTTCATACTTGATATAAATGATGTCATTGTGCCCACCAACAGGTGTGTAAAACGCTTGACTTGTATCTGCTTGCTTTTTTGATGTGGAGGCTTTTAAAGGGATCCTGAGTGCTGCTAAAACATTAGAAAGTTCCACAAGTCATTACTTTTGAACCATTCATGCTTGATGCTTTCAGGGATTGTTCTACATTATAGGATATCTTTAACTTATATATATTTGCCACATTATGGCTTGCTGAAAATTCTGTTGTTAATCATTCCTGCATATATTATAATTACACATGGTCATCTTTAAATCAAAGAATACGGATTTTCTTTCCAGAACATGTCAAGGAAAGAATTTCTTTTTTTCCCGGAGCACTGTCTACAGGCTGCTGACCTTCGTGCCAGGCTGAATTCAGCCTCCAATAAGCCTTACTAGTCAGATGGCTGGGTATGAATGGTGATGGGCAGCCTGTTTGCAACTTGAGAGGAAGGAGTTGGATTTGAGGCAAAAGATTCTGGAGAAATTACAAGTTCGGGGGCAAAAAAGTTCCCACAGCACCTGCTGCTCATTAAGCCTTTTGCCATCAGTCAGCTGAAGATGGCATGTGGCATGAACCACTGTATCGCCCCACATCGTTACTCAAGCTTGTTATTTCAATTTCAGAATATGCTTAAATAGGTACGACGGTGATCTGCTTCCTAGTTAGTGTCTTTGAACCACACCTGAAGCTGCATACTCAGGGGAAAGCCCAGAGGGGTTGCACACATTTCTAGACGAGGTTTTCTCTAAGGCTTTCAAACATCATCGGTTTGTTGACGTATACAAAAGGCGACAAAACTAGTGGTGTGAAAATGACAAAAGAGACATTCAATAAGAACTTCATTTCCTATGTACTTATGGATAAAGCTCATTTTACATGGAATCCAACTGTCCATGCCGTTCACTCTCTTTTCCCGTAGTTTGGCTTTTTCATTTATTTTTAGTTTCCAAGCCCTGGAGGCATCTTTATGACATCATCAGAGGATTATAAACCATGATGGGTCCAGTATTTTTTCTGTTTTGTTTTGTTGGAATACAGCGTGCTCTATTTGTCTACTACAAGTTTTACAATGTTGTAGAAGATCTGTCAGATCCTTGTCTGGATTTAGCATTTTCATTTAGCAGCTTTTTCCATCAATTTTAGTTTTCTTGTTTATTACTGAACATAACTCATATTGACTTTCAATTCATTATCAAATCCTTTTCTTTCATCCGAACATTCAGGTGTCAATTGAAGTTGTTACATGTTTGTATATTACTATCCATGACCACAGTGTCCATGTTTTACTTCAACGTGTAGTTTTTACAGGGTTATTTTATAGGTCTTCTGCTCTCTTTATCCAGATCTTTCATTCTAAACAGAAAGTTGTTGTTTCTTTTGCCCTGAGTTTATCCCTCTTCCCTTTTAATCTCATTACACCATTTCTGGAGCCATCTTTTCACCCTTTCTAACGCGCAACTATCTGCTCCAAACCAACTATGTCTTCTTCCAAATAGTCACATGTAAAAGCCACAGTTTCACTTCAAGATGCAGGGACACGGTGACAGTCCTTCAGGGCAGGATTAAGATGTTTTGGCGTCCACATGGGAAAGTTAAAAGCCACTTTGATGCTTGCAGGGCTTGTCAAGTGAACAGTTATGGGACCTCTAGGTTTGTTCCTTTTGGCAGGAACTAACAAAAGAAAATCATCAGAACAGACGAATTCACCCAAGCTCTCTTTTTTTTAGGCTGCATGGGGATCAGCAGGGGGCTAGCACTTGCTGACAGCCAAAACAAGCGTAATATGGCTCTGAATACATAATGCCATAACCCGACAGGGATCAAATCTGTGACATTCTAACGAGTTCCATCTGAAGGAAGGGCTTCCATTCCTTCAACAGGGTTATCTGTGTGTGTACATTTGTGTGTGTTTTGTCACCTCACGACAGGCTGATGAACCCCTACCTATACACAGGCGACATGCACGCCACACAAAACACCACACACACACACACAAACACATATACTGTACATCTGCTGGTCCATCCCCCTTCAAGCGAGAGCTGGGAGACAGAGCGACCTCCTGCCCCCATCTGACACCAACCCACCCATCCCACCCAAAACCCCCACCCAGCAACACACACACACACACACGCACACACACCACAAACACACACACACAAGCCTCGCCTTGAAGCCAGCGTTCACACCCAAGTCTTCACATGGCGCTTGGCAGGGGGGGGCCTGCCACCAGCAGGGTTTGATGCAAAAAATGGCACACCTCTTCTTCTCCCCCTCAACTTACTCACCTCTTTCATGACCCTTTTGCATTAATTTGCTGTGCAGCGTAATGTAATGTAATGGCACCGGCCTTTTTTTGATTTGTAGGGCAAACAACACGCATGTGCCTTAAAGTTTCACCAGAGCTGCAATGTGTCCATATCAGCAGACATTTTTCACTCCGCTCTGAGAGCAGAACTGTGCATCAATACTATAGATAACTGTACCTTTTTAAAAGAATGAAATGTTGATGTGACCTAGATGTGGGTAGAACGTACACCTGTCCAACATGCATACATAATACTAACGTCTCCTTTTGACCCAATACTTCCAGGTACCTGAGAGCCTCAGGAATGAAACCCAGAACTGCTGTACATCAGGACTAAAAGACCCCTTCGCATTCCTGTTTCTACCACATCTGAAGTTGTGAAGGTGAAACTAGTCTGACAGTAAACTTCAAGAAATTTACAGTCCTATGAAAACCTACAGCTGCCAGGGGTGTGTTTGACCAGTCAATGACATCCATCCCTACAACCATCATGTATGTAAAGTTCCTGAGTTCCTCAAAAGGTTAGTTAAGTAAGTTAATATGGTGGAAACATTTAGTTTGCATTGTTTGATTTGGATGAGTGGATTATCCAGGTCAGATAAAGCAAACTGAATTAAATCGAACTGCAGGGAAGGTTCGTAAGTTTCTAAAATCGTTCAATCAGCCTTAATTCTAATGTTTTCAGCTTGTAGGGTGCCAGTTGCATTTCACACACACTATTCTGTATTAAAATGAAATTGTTATTGTTGTAAAGTCAGAGTTCATTTAACATTTGCTGGCACACATATTCCATCAATTAGCAGTGAGACAATATCACCACCGTACATCAGTTTCTTGAATACTGACTGGCAAATTGGTGGAATGTCAACGTAAGTACATGTTGTATATGTGAAATATATTATTATGATACAGGTGTAACTTCCATGTGCTCTTCCATTAAAAATATTAGTATATGTCATAACCTGGGCAGTCAGAGCTATCAGGAACCTTACCCATTCACTAAATATCACAACAGCTCATTATTCATATGGCTCCTCTGGTAAACATGCTGAACATGACTCTGTTTGAAGGCTACTACCGCTACTTTAATTCTGACCACTATACACTTATTGTCAGATAAGACTTTAGAGGGTAACATCCTCTTGGGACAATGAAGTTAGCATGAGTAACAAAAAACTGAATTTCACCATCAAGATAAAAATCAAATTTGGGTCAGTGAACACAACATCAGCATCAAAGATGGATACAACTTAAGCCTGTGAATATTTTCATTCATCCAGGTCATGGTTATGTCAAAGAAAATTCAATCGAACGCAACTGGACAAATAACCAAGTCCAGTTGCGTTCGATTGAATTTCCTTGAGATGGATACAACTTGTACAAAGAGGAGGTGGAGGATGAACTCTGTCTTTATACCACAAACACCAGACGATATAAGAATATCCAGCTCTCATTCTTATCGTCATATATTTATGTTTACATCATTTTAATCCTGAATGCTTCATATGTAAAGCAGTGTTGTTGTAAAGTTCACAATTTTACACATCACATAACTACATGTACAATGCCCAGATTATTTGTGGAGTGAAGTGCATGTGAGTGAAACAGGTTAAACAGATATGAATCTGTGCACGCACGCACACACACACAGATACACGCAGACACACACACACACACACACTTTTACACACACACAAAACCCCCAAAAAGCCAACCGATTTGTTAGGTCAGAGGCCCTTCTTTGTGGGCCCGCTCAGGAGCTTTTGTGCTGCTGAGAGCCAGGAATGTAGGAGCTGAGGAGGGGCCTCACCACAGGAGGTACACAGGGATTACAAGCAACCTGGGACTCTGCCTCTTTCTGCCTCTGCTCCTGCTCCTGTGTATACGTGTGTATGTGTGTGTCTGTCTAAAGTTTGGGGCTGAGGAAGGAACCTTAATACTTATTAAGTGCTGACTGGATTATGTCAGGAGAATATTGAACAGTGAAAAGATCTGAAAATTAAATGTGTGGTCAGATTCCGAAGTGGTAACTGATTTAAATAAAAATGTTGTTAGTCTTCATGTTTATAACAATAAGACAAAATGAATCACTTCAGTTATATATATATATATATATATATATATATATATATATATATATAGCTTCTTTTGTTTAGAAAATATTTATATGAGAAAACATGGTGACTTTTTGCTTGTCTTTAAATGTTTATTTGACATTTAGGATTCATGGTTAGAAATGAAAAAACATTTTTTTATTAAGCATTATGTTTTTGGTTTTGTTAATGGTTAATTTGTTAATTCTGGCATGTAGTTGAAAGGGTTAAAGAAATAGTTTAGATTTTTGAAGTGGGGTTGTGTGAGGTACTTATTCATGGTCAGTTTGGAGAAGTCGTTCTGCTGTGAACTTTCTCTTGAATACAGTCCTCACATGTGTAAATGTAGAAGAGGAAGTACACGTTGCTCATTCCCATGATTGTGTAGTCCAACCAAATTACATTCCACATTCAGAAAGTAGCACTGGATAATGCACTATATGATAATTACTCTGGATGTACAGCTGATTGACTATGCACGCACCGCATCTGAAGGCGAAACTGTTCAGTTTTGAAGGCCACACTCGTAGGTGGAGTGAAAAGCTGGCTGTCTCAGAGACGGGGGGAGACATGATCATCTTTAAATATGAGGATAACGGTGTGCTTGAGTCTCAAATGAAGTGTGTTCATCTCACTGAGTATGTGGCATGGGGAGTGTTTTGACAAACATGGCTGGTTTCTCTGCTTGGTCTCAGCAGGGTAAAGCTATGCTCTGTTTCCTCTGACTCCCTCTGTGACCACTTATTTAATGTTTCAATGAAATAGTGTGATCTGACTGCTATAAATGCTATCTGCTAACCTGACATACTGACTTTTAAAATTTTTTTTTTTGGCATGTTTGCCTGTATTGGATAAATAGACGTTTGTATAATTTTTTCTTGTGTTGAAAGATTAAGAAGACAAGAAACAGATACCTCATCACCTCCATGATTGACCAATTCACACCAATGAGTTCACATGAATGTGAAATGCAGTTCAACTACTGCTAAATACAAATAGATAATCAGACCTAATGGCTACTGATTGGGAGCTCCCTTTTTTATGATCATGCAACCATTTAGCTGACCACTTGGTGTGGATGTCTGAGCTTCTACACTACACTACGTAAGAGAGATTAGAAGTCTGTATTGTCATTGCTACTTAATGTAACCTGTGTATGTGTATGTGTGTGTGAAAGAGGGAGAGAGAGAGAGAGAGAGAGAGAGAGAGAGAGAGAGAGAGAGAGAGACAGAGAGAGAGAGAGAGAGCATGTCCTGCTGAGCCCCAGCTGTGTCTGCAATTAGCAGGAGGCATGGAATGATGATTGCTGGTTCGGCAACACTAATGCCAAGTGACAGGTTTCCTTGTGAAGGAGAAGGAAGGCCGCTGAGTGCCATAAAGCAACACTACTTTATCTTTCAAACACATGCTTTTACTGGTATACACACACAGCCTATATATGCTTACACACATAGAGACAACAACAAATAAGTATGATGTTGGTGGGGGCGGGTGTTTTGACTGCAAGACATTAGGCACTTTGGACAATGGGTTTGTCTAATCCTACCTGCTCTGCTTTTCAGAGCCCACCGCAGGCCTATTCTAGTCCTGCTCACCAGCTCAGCGGAGAGGACCCGCTGATGAAGACACTCAATTACCATAGTAACTCACACAGTAGGTAGGAAGCCACAGAACCAGCATCACCAGGCTGCTATTTTGCCATCTCCACGCTCACCTTGTCACCCAACAGCAGGACAAAGCTTGAATCTCAGAGAACAAATGACCTTCTGTCCATATAAAGCAGACATTCGCAACCCCAGAACCAGCATTTGTGGATTTTTTTTGCAAATGTTGGTTGATTCATCAGTGTGGACACTAATGTACAGCTGTCAGTCTGGTCAGACATGACTGTGTAGTACCTGTGTGTAGCAGCATAATGAAGGATCCAGCTTTCTGTCACATCTAGCTCAGTGACAGCTCATTTCAGATGTCTCTATAGCTGTCCCTCATCATCATTAGACTGGTCCTACATAGAATCTCAACAACATAAAACAAATTCATTTACAGTTTTGGTAATATTGTTTTCTTTGTGGAAACAAAATGTAAATTTAAATGTATTACTGCGCTCTGAAAAGACAATGTATATATTGATCATTTCTACTGTCTAATAAAGATGACGCAATAAAATGACCTCTTACATCAAGGTGATGTCACAACTAAGTGTTTATTTATGAAATGAATGACACGCCTGAATGGGGCTATAAACAACTGTATACGTGCTGCTGCCAAGGAATTACTGTTGGTTAGCAGGTAGCTCATCATTCTAAGCTGTCTAAAATTTTTATCATTTTTCATTTTAATCATTTTTCTATTGTTTGGTCATTGTTTTTGTTCAAGGCAGACTTATAAAAAAATTTGAAAATGAGTGTGAAAGGTTCCCTGTTTGACTCATAAACATGTTTATAAATGTATCTGCTGCAGTGTGGACAGACAAGAAAGGGGCTTTTCACAGGAGCTGAATGGGGCTCAGCATCTTGAACTGATGTTGTCACCCCGTGACTCACTCTCTCTCACTTTCTTTTCACTCAAGGAAGTGGGTATGCTAGAGTAGGAGGAAGGAGCAGAGGGTTTCTCAAAGTAGGACTAAAGTAAAGTTTTGGGCTCAAGGAGCTCAGAGGTCTCAAACTGTTCTGATTGTGCTGATGACACAAAAGGTGAACCGCGGCTAACCACTGACCGCAGTCTGAGCACAGCTGGGCCGCCAACAAAACAGGCGCAGTGGGCATTTCAACCAGGCATCTGGTTAAGGAAGGAGTGCTGAGGAACAGGATGGTGTAGCGTCACAGAAGAAAGGTAAATGTTTATCTCAGATGTGGGTTTCTTCTTTCAGGCCAGCAATATGGGTCTCCTACAAAACATCTCCTGCTACCTGCAAGTGTCAGTTCAACAGACAAGAGAGGCTAAATAAGGAGCAACTTTATAAAAACACAGCGGATTGGAGATGGGATGGGTATATATTTGGGACAGTGGGTGGAGGGGGTTGGGGGGCCTTGTTGTGAGGAACTAAACAGTTGGAATTACGGTCAGCGACCAGTCATTGAGTAAACACACAATGAGCGACAGAAAAGCTCTGTGGTGGACAATAAAAAAAGGAAAAAAAGCCGCCAGCTCTAGGCCCTGAGAAAAGTGAGCCATTCTACTTACAAAGAGCCGCTTAGGGGTGGATTGAGGGAAGGAAAAAGAGGGCTAAAACACTTGTGGGCTCAGGGAACTCTATAGGGGGAGTGAAAATGGAATAAGCCAGCAAGCACTTGAGGGTCCCGCCGAGCACCTGAATGGGATAGAGGGGCGGAGCGCCAGAGGGGGGTCTGGGGAAGGTGAATGGCCTTCTTTTTGGGTCCAATTTGTCTCTTTTCACCCCACTCGCCCTGCTCCGACTCTGACAGATGTACAAAGAGGGAGCGGCGCTGGGCCACTCATCCACATACACCCGTGAGCAGCTGTCACTTTTGTCAGACAAGTTAATCAAACAAATGCCACCGTACCTCCCTTTTTAACAAGGCGGAGGGAAAGGGGGAATTGAAGGGGGCTGTAAAAGGGTGATAGAGACCCGAGAGATGACGTGTGTTTTCGATCAATTCACCCCATCGGCCCTCATCAATAAACCAGTGGGACCTAACAAAGGAGAAGTCTCCATTAAACTTGTATTTCCCTCCTCTCGGGATGATCATGGCTTTAGTGTCCTTAGCTGTTTCCTCCCGGCAACACGGCGCTGGGAATGCTCACAGAGGATTTAGACTCCAAAGAAACGAAGCAGGGAAACAAAATGCTCTCTCTCAGCAATTATTAAGGACTTTAAGCTGCTTACAGACTTCATTAAACAGAAGCGAAACCTTTTCACTACATGTTTTTAACAGTCACACAGTCAATCTAACCTATCCTGCTTGACTGGTCTTTTTTTATTATTGTGATCTACGACTATGACCATTATTTTCCTCCCTATTGGTTTGTGTAATCCTTTTATAGTTACTTTACTTCAACCTAAAAGAGATTACTGACCGGCATGAAAAACAACAAGAGGACATCAATGCAGTATTGCAGTCATATTGTTGTGGATGTAGGGTGGAAGACATCTGGTCATTGTGTCTCAGAAACAGCAAACAGCAGAGAATGAATCCTACAGAAAAACACAGCAGAGGAAAAACTACGGCTGCAACGCTGGCTGATGTCATAGGTTGTAGTTTTCTAATTGGATATCATAGATAGTCATGTTTTATGTCACTTTTTAAATTTTGTTTTAAATGTGTGAGTAAGGTTGTAACTGGTAGTAATTGGTAGGTTTGCATTTGCTATGTTGCTATTAAGGCTACAGCCGATGTTTGGTGTGAATATATATTTTTTATTGTCGGTGAATTGTTTAGTCTATAAATTGTCAGAATGTCAGATGTTTAATACTTTTTATCAAGAGAAACTACAATTCATCCATAATCAAGCATTCTGGTCAATTTTTTAATATTATAATTGACTGATCAATAAATTAACTATCTATTGAGTTGTTATAAGGATATATACTGATAACAGACAAATAATCTCATTAATATCCTCATAATGATTTCATTTCATCACCCAACCCCAAAAAATCTAATTCCCCAACTTTATCATATTTTTAATCATTACCTCCTAGATTTAACATTGTATGAATTATAATTCCATGTTCTCAGTGAAATATCAAAAAATTGACAAATAACTTGTCATAGTGGAGATTTAAAAACAAACAAACAAAACAAAACAACAACGCCTTCTTTATTCTATCTTCTCATAAACGACTCATTTGAGCAGAATAAGATGTGTGGACGGCTGAAAGGGTTACGTTTGCGTGTTGCCTGAGCTCAGTGTTGATTAAATTGTTCACTTGGCATGGCTGTAGGGCCAGCAGTTCATGACCGGAGCCGGCAAAGTGGTGAAGCGTCCCCGGACAGCCAAGTGGTATGACGGCAGCTCCATCACCCGCTAGTCTGCTGGCATTCTCTGTCACCACTACAACCCCACCCCACCTCAACGCACCCACCCATCCACAAAGCCACCCGCCGTGACCGAAGTACAGCGGTGGCGACGTCAACAATCTTAAATCCCCCAATCTGCAGCTCAATCTGACCCTTGCTCTTGCTCTGCTCCGTAAACAGAGCGAGACGGGAGGAGCAGCAGCGATTAAAAAAGCGCTTTAACTTTCGCCACACAGAAGTGCAATTTCGCCACGCCTGTGAATCTGATAACTATCCAAGGTCAACGGAAATACTTCAAATCAATCAATGAGCCGCACTCCTAATCCCCTCCGGGCAAAGGCAGATTAAGTGTATAATTGACCTGTGTAATCCCTGTATCTGCAACTCCAGCCCCGGGGGGAGGGATGGAGAAAGGGGGAGGTGGCTCCATCTCAGTCCTCCTTCTCCTTCTTGCCCCCCTTTCCTCGCCTTCAACCTGGCTAGCGTGTGTGTTGCCTGGGCTGGGTACAGGGGGGGTGTCATATGGCAGGAAGCTGTGGTGTATCAGTGCAGGGCTGGATTTGGCTCAGGCTAAAGACATGGCTTTTTTAATCAATGATCCCCAGTCTGTGCCGTGCTAAGTCCGCTCTCCAGTATCATTTAAGCACATCTGTTTAAATCCGGGCCTCTTTAGCCACTCTTTCAAGAAGTAAACCAGAGAGGGTGGTGGTGCTGTGTGTGGGGACCAAATTAATTTCTCCCTACTCCACACACACACACACACACACAAACACACAGGTCATCACACACTTGTATGGTGGCCAAGAGAGGTCAGTCTTCTGACACCACAAATTTGGACGCAACACTTTTCTGGACTCAACACTGATGAACACATTAGTAAAAAGTACGACTGACGCTAGATGCACGTTTCACTGGTACCACCTGGTCTATGGAGCTTCTGTTTCATTTTACACCTGAAGATACTTGAACTCAAACTACTGCACTTGAGGTTGTGACTAACTTTAACCAGCAGGAAGCACCGAACAGTGACGTCAGACTCAGTGACGGCTCTCTGTGGAGATCACGGTCTGAAGAAGCAAAAAGAACCGCATCATCCACAAAATAAGGACAAAGATCTACTCTCACGTAGCGAAACAAGGACTTGTATTCAATAGTCCTGCAGTACACCGAGCATGATAATTCAATGGACACAGGAAGCCTTCTTAAGGTCCACAAAATATATGTAGACTGTATGAGCAAACCCCTATGACCAGTATCCAGTATCTTTGCTGGTAAAGAGCAGGTTCAGTGTTCCAACACATTGGATTGAAGTTGAGTATTTCCACCGCGGTGACATAAGGTGTCCCAAGGAGGCCTAGAAGCATGATACCTCTACAGTTAAGCACATGCGCTAATCCCCAAGCACCCAACTCTGCCAGTCCACAGGCACTACCCCCAACCTCCACGTGGCACCATTGTTTTATAATGTGAGAGAAAGATACCATAAGTCACTCACAACGCCTGTAATGCGTGATCAGATGAACTAACTGAAAATGAATCAAAAAGAAAGCTCCAAACAACACAAAGTTCCTTTTGCTCGTTATTTTTTCTGTCAGTGTGAAAGTATCATCTTAATAAGCCTCGCTCTGTTTTTCCAATAAGCTGTTTTCAGTGGGGGACAATGCTGGCTTAATGTGAGTGCGAAATGTTTTCAGAAGTATCTGCTTAATATGGACATGACCTGAGGCAGCGACAGGTCAAACAAATAAAAGCAACTTCGCAACAGCCACCTCTCTGCAGGGGATTTTCATGGAAGTTTAATCATGATGCCACAGACCTCAGAGCAATTTTTGTAATATTATAACAACTCCATGATTGGATTGCTGGTCAGGATTGTGTTACTAAAATGATATTAGTAAAAGGGCATAAGGTAAATCTGACTGAACACCCAAAAAGAAAACATGTTTCTAGCAAAAATAAAGATTTTTTTTTCACAGTATGTTTGTTCGGAGAAGTGGGTCAAATATCAATTAAAAATGTCTTGCCGCATCAAGCCCCTCCCCCCCTGCTCACCAATCTGTCAGAACATGAGTATTAGCACTTGTTAATATGTCTCAGATTATGATTCATTTCTTGAGACGCTGTTGTTTGTGTAACATTATCAGCATTAGATCACATATGGGCCTGTCTGCTGTCACTCTTGATGTCGAACTGCAAGTGTTGGCACATATTTAGATATTAAGAGGCCATAGAGGAATAATCTTCTTAAAATGACATATAACCTTGGTTTTACTGTTCCTGGATGAAATCCCAGTCTAACATGTTTAAGAAACCTAAACTGATTGAAGGCATGAAGTGTCTCCACTGACCTTTCTGACGGTCTCCTACCTTTAACCTAAAGTTTTTTTAAAGACAGGGTTACATTCTATTCTACTCCGTTAGCTGTAACTGGACCAAACAGTGAAACAGTGCTGTTCATCTTCAGATTTGACAGGGATGTGTGAAATGAAACATGATTAAAGGACTTGATGTGTTGATGTGATTTAAAACGTCTGAATCTCTTTACAATCAAACATTATGGGATTGGAATAGTTGATGGAGTTCTCCCATTCTACATTATGGCCCGTTGAAAGATTTTAAGTCTTTAATCTTGTCAACTGGCATAAAAAATGTGTCGTGGCAGGTCACCAAAACATCATAAAATGTCTTTCTAGTCTTGAAAAAGCAAATGGATTATACAGAATATGATGGAGTGAAAATGGGAGTTGTTTGCCAAGCACTTTATCTTTGCAGCTGTTATTTTGCTCTGCTTTCTTCCCTTCCATTATGTTTTTTTAACAATTCTGCGGAAAAGTTTTTATGTTTACACTGCAGATTTTGTTTTAATGCTTAATGTCTTGAATCAATTTGCTGAATTCAGAATTCTCGAAACATTTTGACTCGCACTGATTTTCAGTGGAAACAGGTGAAATCATCTCACCCCAATGAGAGCTGTCAGAAGAAATAATGAGACACAACACTGCAAACTCTCCAAGGACAGGTCTAAAATGAACTCATGGTGGACTATCAACCCATGAGCCATATGATAATATTTCTATGCAACAAGCCATTCTACTGTGAACATATTATAAAACACAGGTTGTAATCCTCACCAGTGAAAATGGACAAAACAGATAAATAAATGAAGTATGCAGCTCACAATGGGAGGGGAGGGGCCACCTAACAAAGCAAAGATTAAGGGGCGTCTACCCTGACCTTATTACACACACACACACACACCCTTTAGAAAATGAGCCCTCTCACTCAGAAATAAAAAGTATAAAACCAGATCCAGAGCAGCTCCACTCATTTGTCCCGCTGTCTGGTTGACCCTACTGGGCAGTTCTGCTCATCTGTCCTGGCTTCTGGTCGGCATCTACAACAGATCCGCCTACATAGACTGCCTCCAGGTCATCCTCCACTGAGACTTTGTATGTCTGGGCATCCACCTGGTCGCCCTCTGGAGCCATACCAGCCTTTGGTCCTGCACCTTGGTCCTTAGCCCTGTGGTCGCCCTCCTGAGCACAACCCTTCTGGTTTTACATACTTTGGTTGCCCACCTGAGCGCAGTCGTCCTGGCTGCCTGTGCCTTGTCCTGGCCCATGGATCGTCAGTTTTGAAAGTATAATCACTGAAACCTGAAACTCATGTACCAAATCCCTAACAAAGTCTTCAAAATTACAAGCACAATTTCTGCTTTACACTAAGTTTTCAATTCTAAATGGTATACGGTATATCCACGGTAGTTTATGGTTTATACAATGGAACTGAGATATAATACAAAGCTAAGGGCACACAATGACACAAAAAACAGCTGTGCCTTTATGCCTGGAGTCAAGCACTAATGTTCCATCTAATATGTCATCATACTTAACCAGATAAAAATACAAGAAAGGGATAAAAAAAAAGGGTGGAGGGACAAGAAAAGCACAACAGTGCTGCAGAGAGCAGCCAGAGACACCTTCATCGGCCTCTGTGACGCCACGGGGAGAACTGATACGGAATGACAACAAAGAGAAGTGAGGGTGAGACAAATCCTGGCAGAAACGCTCTCGTGGAGGAAAAACGGATACGAGCAAAGCAACCGGTCAAGATGCAGCAACAACGTGCAAACATCCAACACCGGACACCTCTCTGTCACCCTCTGTCAGGCCCAACAGAGCGGAGGAGGAGAGGAGACGGATTCCACCTTAAGGCCAGACAGATAAACACAACTGTAAGATGTAGCTGATGGTTATTTTTACAACTGATTAGCCTATTACTTATTTGTTCAATTAAATGAATCAAATTGCATTATTTAAGGATAATTCAGGTTTATTTGAACTCATTATTTTTGTATTTGGGCATTTTTTTAAGAGATTATGTTCACATTCACTCAACAAGATAATTGCTGAGATCTGGGACACGCTGACATCACACACGTTATAAACACGCCAGCAGTTTATCCAGATGATCTAAAACCCTTCATTTTGTACATCAAACATTCAATAAGCACACTTGAAATGTTCCTAATAATTACGTATTGCTCAAGAAAACTGTGTGCACTTCAGTTAGCATGATATTTAAAGGTTGAAGCAGTCTGTTTGGTTAATCATTTCCAATATCTCTTCCAAACATGCTTGGCTAAACTCCCAGTTTGCTTGTGTTTCTTCATGCATCTGACTTTTTTAAGTGACGGTACTGTGTTCCCAGATCCAAGCAATGGACTTATTATCATAACAGACAGAACCAATAACCTTCTAAAATATGATCTAAGAGGAAAGATCTTTTAATGAATGCTTACATAGGCAAATTTGAATAGAAGTACAATAAGAAACAAATGAGGGGACTCTAACACAGCACAACTAACATAACCTGTTATGGATTAGCTGAAAGACTGCCTTCTGTCTGAGCTCTGGATAAAGCAAATCCCAAAAGTCCAACAAGGAGAGCTAAGAGTATGACTTTTTCAATAAGTTTAGGAAGGATTTCATTTTGGCTAAGATTCTGAGTCGAGGAAAACATGTTTATGCGCTCCTTGACTTTACGTTTACATGGGCGTCAAAATAAAAGGGTGGTGGTAATCTTTGATCCCAGATTTTAGACAGGGTGTCCCCCCTGGAAGTTATTTAGCTGAGGGGGTAAGCCAGTCAGATCCTGACACATCCTCTGGCATGGTCAGTTTCATTACTGCATGACGGCCTAAACAAGAACACATTGAGATTTATCCAGTTTTGAAACTAGAGCAGAAAAGGTTCTCAGATCATTCTGGTTGAGCCAAGAGAAGAATGTTTTACTGTGTGCCATTACATCCAGTCATTTGTCATTTGATTGAGATAGCTGTGCAGTCTTTTTTCCATTTGAGTGGAATCAGTCGCTGAGTAAACAGTGTAGAGGTCACAACTTTCAAGCAAATTTCTCAAAGAACAGTTTTTGATATAACAAGCTAGTGAAGCTGTAAATAAATGGGTTTTTTTTTTCTTAGACCTTTTCTCTGAAAACAGCTGCCTTCTGCAGCCAGAAACTAGCTGCAGATCACATGCAATTCTCATCCTCTCCTGAAAGACATGAAATCCAGTTGCAGCTTTATGTGATATAAGAAGATTCAGACACCACCGAGTGTCTCTTGAAACAAGCATCAATTGTATCATATTTGATTCCTGTATTGACACGTTTAAATCACTGTATCTGACAGTATATAGTATAAAGTAGTTCATGAGATGACATGTTTGACATCTTTTGTGTCTGTTTTTAAATTGATTAAGTGTTTGCTGACTCAGAAACGGCAAGGACAACCCCCTCAGCATACACTGCAAACAAACACCATGAGACAAAGCAGAGTAAATGGCAAAGAACACAGAGAGAGACTTTGAATAGAGATGATCCACAGAGAGCTGCAGATCAATATGCAACTCAGCCTGCTGCAGGGATTGTTTTGTCACATTTTGGGGAGCAATCTTCCTATTTGACCTAAGAAGAGGCTCAGCGGCGAGGCTTAGAGATTTACTATTTTGCTGTTACTTGACCTCATCTCATGCAATGGAGGCAAACTGTGTCATGGGACTGTTGCAAGTTGATTACAGCTTGAGTTGATTGCAGTTTGTTTGCTATGGAGAATGACAGTGATGGATCAGCACAGTCACTTTCACAAAATGACTGATTGAGGTCTACAGGGAGTGGTTCTTGTCTTATTCATTTGTAACATGTTTCCTTTAAAGAGATTTGATTCAAATGTTCTTCCTTGATCATTATGAATTCTGTGATTGTGTATAAAGGTTAGTATATCATTTACCAGTTCATCTGCCATCTACCACCCTCTCCACATCTTTTTACCAGCCTCTAACTCTAACCACTGGGCAAGCTGACCTTGCGGTCTGCTTTTAGATGGCACCAGACTAGCTGCCAGTGATAATATAGGAACATTACAACCTTACGAAACTACCTTGAGTGCTGTGTGAAAATGTTTAGCTGCTTTAAGCAGTGCAGGTGGTGACTGACTGACATATTTGTCCCTTACGTTTTACCGTAGCTGTATGTGCCTGGCTTGCTGCTGATACTGATAACAGCTCTCATACAGACTCACTACCATCAACACATCCCGTACATGCTGATCAGCTGCCTGGATTCCAAAGAATACTGAAAAATCACACACATGTAGAATCAACTGTAAATAAACAGATTCAGCTAATAATAATCAGTTAATATCAGCTGTAGTTAGCATACATCCTTATTTTGGGAGTATAATAAAGCATAAATGTATTTAGTACCACGTGTACACTTATTTTTCGGACTATAAGGCGCATCTAAAATTATAAAATTTTCTCAAAAATCAACAGTGCGCCTTATGCATGACCTTTGGTTGTGTTTACTAGCATCGAACCAATTTTACACATTACGACTAATAACGTATTACCGGACATGATTGATGTGGAAATCGCCCACTTAAACTTGTATCTTTGTGTTAACCTACAACTGAGAGTTATTGTAAATTAGTTAAATAAAGTTCAACTTATCCAACACACGTTTTGTTTTCGCTTATTGCACCTTATAATCAGATGCGCCTTTTGTGTGGACAATGACAGCATGTGACATGTTAATTGATACTGCGTCTTATAATCCGGTGCGCTTTATGGCCTGAAAAATACGGTACTCATTTAGAAGTCCGGGCTCGATTATACAGCACTGAGACAAATCATACACTCAAACTTCCCAGCATCACTTGCAAAGACCTAAAAGGACGTAAATCTGTATGAGATGTTGGCAGAGTTATAGTTATAGTTATAGTTATAGAAGCAGTGACTTTTTTTAACCTGCCAGACTCACCTGTAGGTCCATCATTATAATCCCCTATTCATTTAAAATTGTAGCAGATATCCCAAAGATACCAGATCAATTATAAATTATACACAAGACCTCATATCATATCAATATTTCAATGCTATTGAAATGCTGGAGCAAAAATGAACAATTAAATTAACAACTGTGATGAAAGGTTTAAAATGAGTAAAACTTCCAAATGAAACAATAAAATAGATTCTCATTGTCCACCAAAACTGACCCACATGTGAGTGCTGATCTGCCACCTCTCAGGTTAACATCCGGTTATGTTTAGACAAACTACATATACTTGGTTAAGGCTAGGGACAAATGGTAGTCATGGTGTCCTATATTAATGTTAGATGCTTTATACACCCAAACCTCCAGCCTGATGTTTTACAACAGTATAAAAACATGACGCTACTTACACTTTTGTTATAGTCCTAGTCAGGTAAATTTAAACATAGCTTGTTGGAGGTATTTATGCAGACAAGTAAGGCAGTCATTTCCTTAATGAGGATAATATACGTAATAATGTAATTTATTGTGGTTTAAATGTGTTGCCTACAGCCTATGGATACCTTCAAATAAAGGAACATGTCAGTAGTAGTAAGAACTCTGGCTGTGTCGCCCTCCATTGGGATCGAGGCTCAGATGCAGGTTGAGTTATCAGTGATGACATGAGTCTAATCATTGGGCTTTCTATCACCCCCTGGTAGGAGTGACTTTTTTAATCTCCTTCTCAAATGATCACAGATGTAACGAATGAAACCTTGTTATTATGAAGCCTCCACTGGATGGAGGAGGAGGTGCTGTGGCTTACTCACATCAAACAATCTCTCTATGTACACCTCCTCGTTGACCTTCTCCCGCAGCATGTCCTGGGAGTGACGAACAAAAGTCACGTAACCATCAGCCACGTCCATGCCTGGCTTCTGCAAAATGCATAGAAAAGAAGGGGGGAAAAAAGAGAAAATTACACTGATTACGTGTAAAATATTATTTCATCCTGTTCTATGAAATTATATTTGCTAAATGCATACAGCAGTGGGTCCAGTCCATCAGTATGAACTTATGCCGTGCAGCCAAACATTCAACGTCAATCTTCTAGCAGAGTTTACAGCATTTCTAAAGCTAGCAAATATGCCAGAAAACATGCATCGGGTTTCAATATTTCACCCAATGTGAACGCAGCTTCGATTAGGAGCTGGAACCATCTGATGCAGATTACATGTTATACTGTCAGGCAGCTTGACTTTAAGCGATTAAAAAAGCTTTGTGAGTTACTGTTGTCATATACAGAGAAGTTACAGATAAGCCTTTACTGGATGTTAAGTGGTTTATATCATGTTCCTGGAACTGGGGCTAAAGAGCATCAAAGTGTTTCAAGTCATAAAACTGCAGCATTTAATGAGCAAAATTAAACCAGCCCAGCTAAAATGAGCATCTTCACCTGTGATTACAATAGATCAATAAGAAAATGTAACCACCAACATAATCCATTGCCTTGTTCTGGATTTTCAACATAAGCTCTTATTATAAGATACATTATGTGAATTATTTCAGTTGAAAGCAATTATGTAAACATTCAAATAAGAGATACTAAAATATTTTCCTCTTTCATCATTTGCGGAAGAAGAGTGCTGGTGTCAGAGAGTCGAGCTTGGCTGGGAACCAACCCTCGCAGTCTGGGCATGTGCAAAGAGGACTCAGGTTGGGTTTGATTGGGGGGAGCAGACTGTGGGAGGGCCTGTCATCCTGACATCTAAAATATTCACTAGGGACAAAACATTTAGAAAATGCATCTTAGTTCTCTATCTTGCCATTTTCTGGCATTCTCTTTTAACCCTTTGCCCTTTCTTTTCTCCAGCTCAAGCCCAAAAAAAACACACACAACCCCCCAGCTAACTGCCACTAAACTTAGTTAACACATCTGCAGTGAGACTTGCAATGTGTAAATGAGTGTCTTTTTTACCAGTGAAACTAATTTTGTACATTAAGGACACAATTAGCGTGCTGGGCTGGAAACTGCGACCCCTGCCAGCGTACGCAGTGCCTCGTCACATTCACTGACAAGGCATTAATTTGAAATTTGGCATGTTGCTACGGCCGAAGTGTTGGCAGCTAATACAGATCTGATGCGCGCACACACACACACACACACACACACACACACACACACACACACACGCACACACACACACACACCACCGCCACCCTAACAGCAGAATGGGCATGTGTTGTGCAACATGGACTCACAATGTATACTGCACAGAGAGTGAGTCACAAGGCAGGCTGGCTGTCAGTGTCTGGCCACATGCATATGAATGGACATTTGGGGAAGGAAACACAGGGACATTCCATGTGGAAATACGACAACCGATACCATCTGGATTATGATGCGACATGTGAAAGCTTGGTCAAATATTTGTGCATGCACAAGAAACACACACAAACACATATGCATCTCGAGCGAACAAAATCCATTGACTTTAAACCTCCAAACCGCCTTAAATGTTTCATTTAAAACAGAAAGTGTGCATGGAATAAGTCACATCGAGGAGTAAAATACCAATGCTTAGTCTTAAAGGTTGCTTATGGTTCTCAATTTACTTTTACATGAATGATTAAGAGTCAAGTTATATTTAGTTTGCACAGTTAACAGCTTGTGTAGGATTGAGTGTTTTTTTTTTTTAAAAACTCATGTTTTAGGGTTGATTAATGAGATGATTAAGGCATTTCAAGCTTCAATAAGGGATGTTTTTGGTAGTGTGTATATACACATAATAAGATGAACACAGAGAAATAAATGAGTCTCACTTACAGGTACATCCACATACTTCGAGGCAGCTTTCACCTTGACATAAAAGAGAGAGAGGCAGGTGAAAAACAGGACTCCTGCCGTGGTACCACTTTACAGAACAAAAAGCTGTAGTGGTGAGACTGTACAGAGTTTAGTGGAGTTTAGTGGCTGCTGAAGTGGCAACAGTGAATCATGTGGTGATTTCAACTGCAAAAGTGCACTCACAAATTCAATAACCTGGCTTTTGTCATAGTGTAGCAAACCAGCTGAGATGTTAAGCTATTTGGTGGAGAGGAATGCTTCAAAAAAAAAAAAAAAAGTCAAACTGTATTCAAATGAATGTAAAATTAAAATGTCAAAACATGGGTGATAAAATGCAGTTTACAGTACAGCCTGGTTGAGAAAGAATTAACACCAATTTTACTGCAAAGATGTGAGGACACGAACTTGCCAGATCAGAAGTGAACAGTAACACGAGTAATGAGACAACCACAGCTTTAACCAAACGCCCCCAGTCTGATCCCATTATCTGAACATTGGAAAGAGAAACCAGGAAGTGAAAATATCCAAAAGGTCTCTTAGAATTGTTCTCTACATTGTAAACCTTATTGTGCAGAAGTGCTCAACTGTTATAAGAATGGTAAGTCAAAGTAAAACCTGATAATCTACTAAATCTAATGCTTAAAACAGCTACACATTCAAATGCTCCTCCAGATCAGCAGTTTAGATAATAGGGTTAATCTGTGGACTCAACTGATGCTCTACACTGGAACACATCACATCCTCAACCATGACACTGCTGAGTAATTTGCTAGAAGGTGTTTAATGAAGAAGAAAAGAACGGTTGTGGAAGAAATGTATATGCGTTACTTACTGTGAAAGATAGGAAGGAAGAGAAGAGTGTTCCTTCGTCGTATCTGGAGAGCTTGGCTAACACGCTCTCTAGAATAACCACGAACTGAAAAAGAGGAGAGGAGAAGAGGAAAAACAGCAGCACTGGAATTACTTGACTTATGGAGTTGCAGCAGTAAGACAAAGTACAGCCTATTACAATTAAAAATGTTGTAAGAGTCAGGAGGCATCAGTGTATTAAAAGTAAGTAAGTAAAAGTGAATTAGGACACAGATTCTGTTTTACTGAGACCACGCTGAATACACTTTGGAATATAAATGTGTACTTTACTATTTTGTACCTTTGCTACCAGCAGAGTGATCATCTCCTTCACCGTCTCCTCAATGAGGTTGTCAATTTGGGAATGGTATTGTCTCTACAGAGGAAGAAAAAAAAACAAAAACGTTACTCCTCTCATCTACACTCATTAACTCACCCAGCATTATTTAATATCAATTTGTATTTTGCATTTTTACATAAATGTCCATTAGGACAAGCAGCAGCAGCCTCATACAGGATTCCAAAAACCTCATCATGACCAAAACACATTCAGTATTTTAGAGTATTTTAGAGTGAAAGGATAATGTTCTCAACCTGAAATACAACTCTGATGTTTTGTGCAACACACTATGAAAATAGTGGTCTTAACACATGATTACAAGTGCTTATTATTTGAATGGTTTATCACATCACTGGTCACTTTAATCTGAACCAACTGAAATAGAATAGAGAAGGTATGTAATCAAATACTGACAGAAACATGCACAATGTCCCTCAAGATGTGAGCAGCCGTGTGGTTTTCCTGCAGCAATCACATGCTGACGCCACGGCAGGAGGAGAGCCTGAGCGACAAAGACTGAGACAACAGCCCAGCTAGTGTTACCAAGAGCTCACACGGGATGGAATGTCAGGTACGAGGTCTCACTGAGGCGCTACAGGATTTATTTGTTGTACAAAGGAACGGGGTTAAGGCTTGTGTTGCTTGCCCTAATGGATGCCATTCCATGTGTTTGAGATCTCTGAGCAGTGATTATCTGACAGGACTGATAGCCATAACACTGACAGTTAGAGAAAAGGAAATTCTGTGAAAAGTGAATAGTAAGTCAATATAGTTTGAAGATAAAAGGACAATTTTTGCTGAAAATTGTTATGCCTTGATATTTATATTTCTATAAAATATGTGACAGTTAATGTCCAATGTCAATAATAATATATAATTGAATCAGGACGAAGGACGTCAAATAATTACATGTCATGTTGCTGTATATCATGTGTAAACCATATCATGTAAATGACATGTTAATTGGATTGTCACATAAGGCTGATTTCCTGTCGTCAGTAGGTGACGATGACTCAGTATTAACATGTGTTCAGGCCTGGACTCCAATATTTGGGGCCCATTGGGTAATGCACATTTGATTAACAATAAAATCAGGTTTCATGGCGAAACATCAAAATTCGTTGAAACAGCATTCAGTTTAAACTCACAATTTTGATAATTTTTCATCACAAAGGCCTTTACATGACACAGACCAAATATGAAGTTACTCTGGTTAAATGTCTAGCAGGATTTCCACAATAAATTCAGGCTATGGCTCCAAGAGGGACGTGATAAATATGTGTACCGAATTTTGTTCATCTACATCAAACTTAATAGTGAGGGCTCTAACTTTGAAATTTTGTTGGGGGCGCTGCTGAACTATTTTGCAAGGCCAATAAAATACCACAATTATGACCACTTCTGACGCATGTGAAAAAAGTTTTCCTAGTTTTCATTGAACAGCAATTAGAAATGGTAATAAAAAAATAAAATCGGCAATTCATTTGACAATAAACAGTGTGCAGCTCCTTTACAGGGTTTGATTAATATATGATTTGTGAAACAGAGCACCTGATGGTCCCGAAAGGTTTGTTGTTTTTAACTTTTCCTTGTGGGAACAAATTGAATGTGTGTATAAGAGAATTAACTAAATATTAATGTGCTCAACACACACACACACACACACCCACACACACACCCCCCCCCCCCCACACACACACACACAAACACACAGATATCACATTCCTGTTTTTCTTTTTAAACTGTTTTGTATCAGTGACGTACAGATCCTTTTTATCTTTTCCACACTAAATAATCAGTTTATTCATGGTTTCAGGTCAATAATATATATATATATATATGCAATATTATTATTATTTATTCAATCCTTTTTAATTTAGCTACATATCAGTCAATGCAGCGCTGTCTAACTATTTGCACGGCCCTGCTGTTTTCTTATAACACAGAGCCCAGTGAGGAACTTTGGAGCAATTAGTCCTGCTAAAGAATTGCTGTCATGGAAACTCAGGGGAAGTATCACTGTGAGGATCCTTTTGTTTTAGCCTTGTAGCACCAACAGAACAGCTAAGGACTTAGCAATAATTAATTCATTGTCAGTAAATGGTATCAGTCTCGAGATTCTGCGAAATATGAGATCTCTCACTTCTACCCCATGTATATTCAATCCTATCTACACATATGCTAATGAAATCCAAACAATTCAAGAGGAGGAAGACAGACAGGGAAAACTGATGACTAATTATACATTTGGGAACCCGAGGGTGAGATTTCAATTGAATTTGTAGCCACACTTACCCAGTCTCTAACAAACTTTCACAAGACAGAGAGGAGAGAAAAAAAAGCAGCAGAAAAGGAGAAAGCGAGAGGTGACATGGCACATGTAAAATTAGGTGAATACTGCAAAAGAAGTAAAAGACAAAGAAAAAAAGCAATAAGTACCAAAAGAGAAAATAGAAAGTAAAAAGAATTAGACGGCTTTATCCGTCAATGCCATTCAAAATAGAAACACAAACAATTCATTTCCATTCAGATCCCTCCATGGGCAAAATCCCTCCGTCACCTTTAAATGATACGACATTTAACAGGGAGACTGCATGACGTCCATGAGGAGTGACTGGCAGGCTAAAGTGGACTAAAGTCAAGTTAAATGATGTTCCCTCTCTGTTTCAGTCCTACCTCCTGCCCCAGGTCCATGGCACACAGTTTAGCTGACTGGGCTTTGGCATCCACCATGACGTTGAACATGGTGCAGATGGACTGCGGCACACGGAAGTCTGTAGCCCGGCTGCTTTTCTGAAGCTTGGCCTCGAACGCTGCCCGGGTCCTTTGGAGGGGAGAAACATACAAGGCCAGGACATTAGAAATGCTGAGAGTGAGAATACTAGTCCCCCCAAATAAAACCATAGCCCCCAAAATAAACACTCATCTTCTTACTGATCCTCTTCACAATAAATACAATAAGTAAAATTGGTTATGCTGCTTCAAAGCCTTCTCCACTGCCAGGAACAACATTCTGGTGGGAAACTAATGAACCCCTTATTGACTGCCTGTTTGTCTTTTCTAACTGAAAACAGTCACCATTATAAAACATATATAATATATCTATAATCTAAACAAAAACTGGCTTATAAAATACCAGCTAGAAGGTTGTTCTTTCAGCTGCTTTTAGCATTTTCTTCTCAGTGTGTCTTTTCAGTCTGTTAGTGGCAGCTGGCCTTTACCTCTAGAGGACAGAGGACTGTGCTGAACACACCACATTGAATTGAACACCAGTGAACTCCTTTCAAACATCCAGTTTTGGTGATGCTGGGTAAAATAGAGCTTTTACAACAATCCCTCCAAACTAAATCATTAAATAGGTTTCTTTATTTTTGCCTTTGAAAACCACACACAATCATTTTCTGTTGATTTAATATTGATTTTTTTTCTGATCTGCCTCATCTGTTATTAACAGTATTGGTTCTGGTTCCTGTATATACTGTATTTAAGCAGTTACCGTTTTACACAGGATTCAATCATGTCACTGGACATCAGCTTCAGCCGGGTCTCCAGGTGTTTGCCAAACTCCTCCTCTGGCCAGTGGAGATCTCTGATGAAGGTCTGCAGAGCATCCAACTTCCAGAAGAGATCTTCTGAGGTCCCTGAGCCATTACTGCAAGGGTCACAGGTCAGAATGCAGCGTTTTCAATACAAGGTGGAATAAAAAGGGAAGAGACAGTTGGATGGTTATCTTGGGTTCATGCACACTCACACAGGTTGATTGAAATGAGTTACTTACAGATTTCTGTCCCATTTCTACTTTAAATTATGGTTGTTGTTTGGCGATAAAGAACAACATGTTATAATTTTATATAAGTTTTCACTCTTAAAACATAACTTTCGGACTTGTGGATTGGATAACACTAAGGCTGCAAATAAGTATTTTCATTACAGATCATTCTGACAACTGTTTTCTCAATTAACCATTTTTAATCATTCTTTAAATTGTCAGAATATGATGAAAAAAATTAAAACCCATAATTCCAAACAGCCAAAAGGTGATGTATTTGGACTGTAACAGTCCAGAACCCAGAGATATTGAGTTTATTATCATAGTCATTTTCAACATTGTCACCAGATAGAATGACAATTTTGCCTGAAAAATAAACGAAATGATTAATCAGTTGTCAAAATAGTTGTTTTCTCTCAACTTACTGCAATGTTTTTTGGACCTTTTTTGGAAACATTCAAAGAAAGAAAACTGAAACTGAAAACATTATGACATTATGAACTCATTTTGTTATAGTGAATTACATATATTTGAATATTTTTACGTAAAAACGTTTTTGCTTTCCAGGTTTCGGAACTTCACTGGTGGAACCTGTATTTTTTCAACATGTTTGGTTTTTATATATAATTGTTTATTTGTATAAATAACTTAACACAGTTAAAACATGTAAAAATCTTTTTTTTAATCTTCTGCTCAGATGGGCCTTTGCGCAGCGCTGTATGTGCAGCATGTAGACTGTATGCAGGAGGAAGCAGGATCCATGCTAACGTTGTTATACACACACACTGCACTGTGAGTAAAGGTGATAATTTATGCACGTTCCATCCTGTCATTTACGCACCAAGCAATATTAGTGGGTTAGATTGTGTGAATGTGTGAGTGCAGGATACGCATCTTTGTACTGCATGTGTAAGTGTTAGTAAAAACAGTAGTGCCATGGAACAGACAGTTCTGGAGTATGTGCCCAGAAAGCATTAAGATTGAATTCAGTTATGTGTATTATATTTACAGCTGATAAAAAACAGACACAAGAGCCAGAAAGATAAATGATACATGTGAAGCCTTATTCTTCACTGAACACATTCAGGATTCCCACTCATTCCAGGAGGCCTGCTGGTCAAGGAAAGTCTAATGTACTAAAAAATCCTTCTTATTACGACATAAAAAAAAAATCCAGTTCATTTATTTCCAGGATTTTAGTTGTTTACTTTTTCTGCATTTTGGTCATTTTCTCCAGAGTTTTTTCTGGGTTAAAACAACAGGTTTTCCAAGACGTGTGGGAGCCCTCAGTTTGTTCATCATATCAACCAGGAAAAGGTGTCACATGTTTGGGTAAAGCACTCTGTGGAAGACTGCTGGGACTAGAATTGTGTCTTTTTACCACCAACGTAATGCAACGCTTTACTCCCTTCAACAGCTTTAAACCAAATCCAGTTCTAGCAGAAAGAGCCACAGTGGGCCCTTCTCAACCATCTACCCCCAGCAGGAGGAGAGAAGCCAGGGCCAGGGTGCCACAACAGCAGGTAACTGCAGGAAACACTTAGGGAAGGATACAGGATACAGAAAGGTGCATTTTCATAACAAGTTCATGACCAGGACAGCAGCTACCACTGAGCTCATGTCTCTGTTTTTACAGTGTAACTTCCAGTTGTGTTGGAAATGGGCTCAGACAGGAAAAAGAGACAGTGATGCAGAGCTGGTGGCAGCAATCAGGGAAATCTGTCTTTACGAGTGTGATGCCACCTGATTTCAGTATTTGTGGAAAAGTGGAAAAGCCTCATGGGGACTCATCTGTGGAGGGAGTGGTTTTCTGTCTACTTGTTATGTCTTTGCATCTTTAAATTACAGGTGAGGGAGAAAAAGTGGAAAAGGGATTTCATGTCCGAATCTGCCTCCTCCATGCATCCATCCACACACCCAATGTTGTGACGGTGGCATGAACATGGCTTTGTTTCTGCAACACCCCAACATCTACACGCATCTACCACATCTATGGAAGTCCAATATTAATTTCAAACACCTCTGCAGGTACTTTTAAATTTCAGTTTGGGCTTTCTTACAACTCTCGTGATCTTGGCAAGCGCAAATGAAACAAGTCTACCATCTCTGTTGGCATCTTTTCTTTGGGAAGTGAATTCATTACTAATATATATATATATATATATTTATATATATATATATATTGCTTTTACAATGAAACCTTCAGAACTGGTATTTTGGAATGTGTATCCACAAGATCCCAGATGAGAGAGTAGGGATGGATGTGGCACGGTGACAGTGTCACACTCTGCAGGAAGCTGCTGCTACGGAGGAGCTTTTACACCTCTGATCCCTGATGTTGGTTCTGCTTAAGTTTTCAAAGCACTATGGATAATGTGTCAAGGGTATATTGATATATGCAGACTGCTTTTAATGATAGTACTCACAAGCTCACATAAATATTAATAGAAAATCTCCACTGAAATCACATTGTTAAAACAAATAAAGCTGTCAAAACTCTCGCTGTTGAGTAGCTACTTAATTTTAAACAGTCCTCAAATCTCAGAAAGTTTAAAACTGTGCAGATCATGAAAAGCATCTTAAAATGCTCATTGCATTAACATTTTCCTGAAATGATATTTTTTTTATGTATTTAAAAATGCATTTAAAGTAGATGTGAAGCTTCTCTGAGGCTTCACCAGTGTGAGTTAATCATATCAAGTGGATATCTGACACATTTACAGTCTGTTTAGCATCAAATTCCCTCTTTGTGTTTCCCTGTTGAGCTGTGGTGGAAGTTTAGGAACACAAAGAGGAACTTTGGCACAAAGAAAAAAAACTAATTTGACTTGTTTTTAGACCAAGCATGCTGATGCCATACATTTGAATAGATATCAAGATGTATAAGATACATAATAAAGTCAAAAAGTCAAATGGCATTATTGATTTTATCCCCTCTGACACACAATTGGCACATTTACCATATTGTCTGATAAACATATTGTTTTTATTTCATTTAATTTTTATATTTAAAATAATGTTTTGGATATATAAATGTTAGGTAAGCCTGTTGCTTGGGGGGAGGGGGGGTCAGGTGACTCAAATACCACGTTCATGCCAAAGGTATGGATGCATGTCTCAGGCTGCACAAGGCAGATACACACTCTGAGTCATAATTAGCTGTCATCCAGTTGGGTGGAGAAAAGCTGGGCATTTGTGGGAGGTTAACACTTGACACTGTTAGATTTGGTACTCTGGGCATTTGGAGGTTGACATTGGGCAGAGTGCTCGTTATACTTCTGTGGAGAAAATAGAATAAAAGAAAGCAGAAAACAGAGATTCAAAGATGCAACTGAATTGTAAAAGAGCAAAAGAATGGTCACACTTAAGTTAAAGATGAAGACCTGTCGTGCTCCAAATCTAAAACTTCCTATATATATTATATATATATCTGCAAAGTGAAAATGGCTTAATGCTACACGACACCCCTATTGTAGCTGAAGGTTAGGTTAGGTAAAGCTTAGTAAGTGAAAGCATCCTTACTTGACAGGTTCCCAGGATTCCCTTTCAAAGCCTCTGTGAATGGACTGAGCAATGGAGGACTCCATCAGGTCCACATACCGCACCACCAGGGGGGCGTACAGGTCCTGCAGGTGTTTGTGGAACTTCCCATTGCACAGGTTATCTGAGGGAGGGCATAGGAGTCAATGGTGAGTCGTGTGGTATAATTTGTGAAACCCAAGGGTCAGTCTCAATTGTCTTTGATCGTTCCTCACAGGCGTCTTGAAGCACTTATTCCTGCTGTGAGAATCAAGGATCAAGGAGCGAGGAAGGATCTCTGAGGATCCATAAGTGAGGATACAGGAGCAGCCTTCACACATGTCCCCTTAATGGATATTAGTTATTGATTGGATGCTGCAGATGATGGAACTGATCTGATCTGACATTTATATTGTATTTATTTTCTGATTCACCATCTAATTAAAAATCTGTGTTAATTGTAGGTGTGGTCAACAAAAGAACCATAAACATTGTTTCTTATCACGGTGTGTCATTTCACATTTATGTTTTACATCATTTATCATCATTTCCAGTCTGTCACATGTGAGGCTGAAAAGTCCTGAGCGTCGGGCTAGATATGAGTTATATGATTTCCATTGTCCCTGAAATATTCAGCCAAATAAATAATTCAAAAAAACTCATAAATCATATTCTAGGTTATTACATAATGAATTCACAATCAGAATATCAATAAATGCACACACACACACACACACACACACACACAAATAATACAAACATAATATAAATGCATTCTGCCAGTAGAAATGGCTCATGTGTCTGAGCAGGACACAGCAGACAGTATAAATACAGAAAGAGAGGAAGCAGCTGCTGCTAATTAAAACAGTAGGACAGTGGACATATGCAGAGAAAAAGTCCATCAAAAGGCTCTGTGAAAGCCGACTGATCAGGTTTGTTTAATGCACAGTAAATAACTGCTATGCTTTCTACTGTGAGTTAAAAGATTAATTCAGTATTTGGGATTATAAAACTTCTTCTTGGCTTGGGAGTGTTGCCTGGCAACCAGCAGAGATTCCAGATTCCAGAAGTTAGTGAAAATTTTTCTTTACTTTTTTTCATCATTCGTTCTTCTCATCTGAATGTTTCTGTGTCATTAGGGCTGTAAGAAGCTGCTGCACTGTTTCAGAAGCACATGAGTCAGTCCTGAGATTCAGTGTGAGGCTATGGAAATGTTTTCATGTAAAATCGTTTTTGACAGTAAAAGTGCATTAGCATTTTAATTATATTATGTTTAGCTCTCCGGTGTAGAGCTTTGAGAGTAAAAAGTTTGGCCTGACAGTGAGAGAAGCCCCGTCTTAGAAGGTGCGAAATAAAGCTGCTGCTTGTGGCAGAAGAACACCGGCTCTTCATTAGCAGGTATGACTGCATATCCAGTTTTCAGTCTTTGGAAACAAAGGTCGGAGTGTCGGGGCATTTCTAAATCCAAACCGTCACACACATTTCCCCCAGTCTCCGCCGGCTCCCAACTGGTAAAAAGACAACACTGACAAAGACCACAGGAGATAAAATGGAGGCCAGTGTGTGCTAATGTGATGCCTCACGGCTCCATGCAGTGCGTCTGCTTTTCCTCTCCCTCTTTGTTTTTCTCTCCCCCTCTGAGCATGTGTGTGTTTGTGTTTGTGTGTGTTGGCATTGGAGTCAAGGTCGATGATACACAGTAGGTGCAATGTTTGTTGTGTTCCCTGATTGCCACTCTCCCAATTAGCCATTTGAGCGGCTGCTGTCCACTTGGATGTGTTGTGTCCAGGAGTGTGTTCGCAGGGCTCGCCACGGCACAGCGACCACTGCTTTAGACCTCATTAACTCCTCGAATGGCAACACGACTTTGGCGCCTGTCTGGTGCTAAGGCTATTTACTGCTACATAAGTGCACCGCTGTGGGGCAACAGAGCAGATGACCTTCTGTGGAAAAGATGTCCCAGTGATTATAGGGTTTAGTAAAGTGTGCGCTGGGTGAGCGGTGGGGGCTCTGCTGGTGTGACGTCACTCTGGTGTTACTGTGCTCAGAATAACACTGATGCTTTGCTGGCAGCTATTGAGAAAAAAAAATGGGGATGTGTCTCCGTCGGCATGATGAGTCCCAGCGTATCTACACAGTAAAGGGACATTTCGCTGACTTTACTCATACATCTCAGATTACTAGTCATGAGATTACTACTCAGTTTATGAAAACAGTGATGTCATTATGGACGCTGGCTTGGAGACAAACGGAAATCCTACACAGAGTGCTGCAGGAATGACTCCGAAAAACTGGAAATGAGTTAACCCTTAATAAAATACGTTAATAAATACCCATGTGACCCATGTGTGAAGACACTAGTGTCTTAAAAAAGCCTCTAGTTGTGTTTATACCTGCGCTGTTGCAAACTCCAGCATGTAGCTTCACCAATTTATAGGGCCAGGGCAATGCTGACTTCCGGCTTGGCCTACAAAAATATGACATTCCTGCAGCAGCGGTTTGAAAGCTGTGGCCGTTTACTAAGAAGTGAGGGTCTAACAAAATCATGCCACTGGTGCATTATTGGATGTATAAGAGTTTTTGGAGTTTAACTCATAAAAGGGATTGAAAGTCAGAATATCTCAACCTCTGCTGCTTGGATGCGACTTCCCCAAAATTGCTGGAGTACCTCTTGAAAGGAACTGCATCTTTCCAAGTATGCTGCAATAACCTCATATTTTGACTAATTAACTGGTGATGTATCATTAAAACTTCATTTTAAACAAAAATTTTTTAAGAAAATAGGATTTTTAAGACTAAAACAAACAAAAACAAAACAACAAAATTAGTTAATTAAAGTTATTAATGATGTATACCTTCCCATTCATTGATGATACACTCCTGTGTTATTAAACAGAAAAACATATAGAACACAGGACCACATTAAAGCCATGTAATGTGTGTATCCAAAGCCTGATATATCGTATTCCTCTGTGCCACAGTTGAAAATGGACCCTAACAAAAATTTCCTCCTGAAAAACTATAGTAACCAGCTGAAATTATTAGTTTGTTTTCTTTAAAAAGACTTAATGTTGAAAGGTAAAATATATCTCAAAGCAATCTACAGATGAAACAACATGTGTTGTGGTGGAACATATGGTTATTTTACCATATGTTTCATCAAAGTTGAATAAATTATTATTGTCCACAGAATACAGTTCATTTTGTTTCTCTGTTAACTGCTGGATGGTGTAACTACGTCCATTGCTATGCACTTCAATTTCCATTTTCACACAAACTGTAGCAAATGAAAAGGGGCCAATTTGAGGACACTAACAAGTGAGCATAACGAGCTATTTGCAATCGCCTGTGTTCAGCTGAATGAGTGGACCATACTCTGCCTTCTCCTTGACTCCCGACAGACAAAATGAAAAGGGGAAGAATTCCCCAGGGACAATTAGCGCCCCGCAGATTGAGTCCGCATTGTGAACAGTGAAGTGTATCCTTTACAGGACCACGGACAGCTCCACAGTGTTCCTGAAGGCAACTGCATGTAGTTCATTAGAGAGATGGCTGGCCTGCAGCTACCAACATCAAGACCTGACCATTATCTTCAGTCTTTCTCTCTCTTTTTCTCTCTCTCACACACACACATGCACACACACACACACACACACACACAGTCCAGTGTGCTCTGGGCTATAAGTAGACATCTCACATTGACAGGACTGATTTCAGAGACATCTGAGGGATGTTTCAGGGAGACTAGAATGCACATTCGACAACAGCTGTACACGTTCATTAGAAATCTCTTGATTTTTGTGGTTGATCATAATAATAAAAATGTGCGATAAAATGACAATGATCACGTTAGAAACATTTCTTTAGTAAGTGGGAAACTTTCTATTTCTAAGCAGTCTATATATGGCAGTCTTTGAGGAACAGACACTCCACTTCCCAAATTTGGCCAAATCATGAACTTTGTTTGAGACATTCATGGTTCCCAGAGGATAATTCCTAATGACTGCTGATCCCTCTGATTTTCCTTCAGTCCCTCTATGAGGTTAAGAGTTTAGTGAAATGTCTCAAAAACTACCAGATGAATTCACGTTGTATTAAGTTGAGACATGTATGTGATTTTTTCTGACTCCTTAACATTTCATTTATACTTTGGTTTATGACCAAATATCTGCAAAAATAATGTCATTCCCATCATCTTCTGCTGTGTTTTGTGCCAATTCTTAAATGTTAGCATGCCAACACACTAAAGGAAGATGATGCATATGTGAAACATTACTCCTGCCTTGAATCAGCATGTTAGCATGCTGATTTTAGCATTTAGTTGTGCCTAAGTACAGCTAAATCCCATTCCAGGTCTACATCTCCTGTGTCTGATCACTTCCAAACCACTACAGACCAACTGCCAGGAACACACAGCTACTTCAGTTTTCCCTTTAATAGCTCTTCACTCACAGTCTATCCTCAGGAAGTCGTTGAGCAGCTGGAAGAGGGGGAAACTGTCCCAGCTGTCAGGCGGCTGAACTTCAAGAGCTGCATCCATGTCGGCCGAGTAGAGGCACAGGAAGGTCTCGGCATGTTCCACCATGAGGTCTGACCACCATGCAAAGGCCTTCACACAGAGAAAGGGAAAGACAGTGAGGGGGAGAAGGGAGTGTACAGGGAGTGGAAGAAAACCAAGAGGTTGAGAATGAAAAAAAGAGACAAATTAGACAAAGAGGAAATACATGTAAGTGCTTCCCAATGGGCATGTTCTTAAGAATTTACAGTTAATAGTTTTGATGTCATTTACCATAACGGTTGGAGATGTAATGTATCTCCACTGAGCTATTGCAAAGGCTCTTGGCTCTCCTTTTTACTTTTCACCATATGAAATCAAGTTGTTGCCTCAGCGACTTCACTGTGTGATCTCCAGGGAAGGATTCTTCACAACTCAAAGCAGAAAAAACAGCGCTTGGGCACGGAAAAAATCACACGCTTTTCTGTTGGCCCACAGAGGAAACAGCAGCAGCTCCTTGACAGGCATGGCAGGGAGCTACTTAAACACTCACCCGCAGCTCCTTCAGCAAGTCAATCAGAAGAAAGAAGCTAGTGAGCTGCGCCATGCTCACATATCCCCATCGAATCGACGTAGTGGAGTGACTGTTAGGGACTGGGCTACTCTCATGCACATCAAAAACACTCGCTTTCCTCCATGCACCCCCACACTTGTTGTGGTCTCTTAAGAGGGACCCCTAAGGATCCACAGTGTTTGCTCATTCACATCAAGCTGTCAACACTGTAATGTGAATGTACCCATGGGCTTACATGGTGGTGGTTGTGGTGGTGGTGGGGGGGTTCATGCACTTGCCATGGGAGCTCTTAGTTGGGTGTTGGATAGTTGGCTAGAAGGCAGGCCCATTCTGTGCCCCTCATATAATCATCATTTTTACCTTTGAGACCTTTACACATTACAGTCACTTTTTTTTCAACAAAAACTATAAAGAAAGGTGTCAAAACATGCTAAACTATACTTTAAATTCTATGTATACACTGCTAAATGTATTTTGGATTATATTCATGAAGTGTTACTTTATGCTCACACAGAAGTTGCGGGGAGGTTGTCAGGGTGGATGTTTTGGAGGATGAACAAAGCTCAGGGCTTTGAGTCAGTCCTCACTTGTGTTTTTAGGTTTACACAGATCAAACTCTGGTTCAGGTTGGGAAAAGATTGTTTCAGTTAACTACTGAAGAAGTAAACACTCCCCCTATATTTTTTTTACATATCTTGGTCACAGTACTTTACTACCAATATGAAAAATTAAAATGAACTATTATAATAATCAAACTTAGGCCATACATGCAGGCAGTCAACCAGCTCAGCCAGAGACTCTACAGCTCATGTGTTATGGATCTAGAATGTTTAAGCTTAAAGAACATGTTTGCATATATGCTGGATTCACTAGAATAAAACTGGTAACCATTCTGTGTCCGGTTCTCATAATACATCCATGCTGCCTACTTGTCCAGTTGTTTAGGCTGCGGTTGAGGTTATTATTAACAGTGGCAGGCAGTACAGAAGTATGAACATATTTACTAAAACACAAGACCCCTGTGCAGTTTCATGTTGCCAAAAACTGTGGCTCAAATCAAACACAATAATGAGTGAAAAGTCTGAAATATAAAACCGATGGTTACATGAGAGGCACAAACTGGATGAGTGATAACCAGCATCATGTGTGAAAACTGATGGAATCAGATCTTAACGTCTGACTGTGTTGACGTTGGCATTGGTATCAGTTCAGTTTTTCTTTCAGTAAATTCACAGAGTCTAACGCTGGTTAGGCTATCTCACCAATGTGTGAACATTATGTGAGTAGCAGTGTAATGCATTCGATTGAAATGCAAGGAGGGGGGGGGGGGGGGGGGGGTGACGCTGAGAAAACAAGGTAGAGTTTAACTTTTTCAGACAAATAATCACACATTCAGCATCAAAAGTCATAACTCGGCACTTTGTTTTCTAGGTTGGGTATAGGTTAATGCATAAACTAAATTGTCTTAGTGCTTGTCTCTCTTCCTCATCACCAAAGGAAAAACACTGTTGCTAGCATAGAAGTTAACAAGCACTGCCGCAAGCACTTGTTTAGCAGTAACCACAAGCTGAAAGGGCTTCTGGGTCATTGTTGAGAAGGGAAACATTAATGATCCTCTGCAACAATAGCCGAATCATTAAGTGCATGCATAGGACTCAGAGTAAGGGTGGGGTAGGAGACAAGGAATATGGCACCAAGATCAGACAATCACATACCTCTTTTCCCTGTTCAAACATTTCCCCGCAAACCAAATAAACCATTGAAAATAAAAAGCAGAGAGGGAATAAGTCAATTTTGCTTGGTTAGGTATGGAAGTGACAAAAAATAATGTTTTACATTAATGCAAACAGCATCAACAGTAAAAGGGCAAAATATGGAATCAAGTGAGGAATCTTAACCCTCAAAATGTATGTTTCCTTCATTAGTGCCTTCATTTCCCCTTTGATTTCATGATTTCTCTTATCTAATCTTACTCTTATATCTTTTCAACTCAGTGTTAGCCAGATAAACAGAGACGTTTTGCTTTGATAGAGGATAGACCTGAATAATTCTCATACGAGGATATATATGGTCTGCCCTCTGAGTATGTAAGTGAACTTCTAACCTTTTACTGTCTCATCCTAAAAAACAATGTCCTTTTTTAACAACTAATATACTTTATTTTATCTTTTTTTTTTTTGTTTGTAAAACATACTTTTGTTTCTTTTATTGACACTTTATTGGGAGTTCTTGTTTGACTGTGTAGGAGAAACATACACTTACACATAACTGTGACGAGGTTCATAATATCAGTAGCTGAGACAGCCAAACACAACAGTTTTAATTAACCCCATCGTTTCAGTCTCATTACGGCTGGTTTGGACACACGGTCAGCGCTCTTTCCACCAGCTCATACCGCAGTGAAACTAGAAGCCCGTATGTGTGTGTGTGTGAGTGTGTGAGTAAATGCATGCATGCATGTATACCAGTACACTGACCTCAGCATGGTGTTCCTCATTCTGCTGAAGCACCTCAATAACCAGCTCCGCCAGACGAATGGTGTCCTCCAGTTTTTTGGCAGGGGTGGCTAACCGCCCTACATTCTCTGGAGCACAAAGGTCAAAGGTCAGAGTGGGCAGCCTCTGAGTCTGATCAGTATTTATTCTCTCTTAAACAAAGGGTTGTTTTGTTACTACTCTGTGCATGCAATCTTTACATAAGGTGTACAAGAACACCCCTGGTCTATGAATGCACAAAAATATACAACATGCATGTTATCCTGCCTACTGCCAAATACTGGAGCTAAAGGATTAAGTCACTCACAAATTTAGGATATAGCTGTTGCCTCAAAAGTGATCCTGAGTCCAGTTTATAGCCTCAGCCTAAATCACTGGGACAGTTTCATGGTCATATTAAAAATACAAGCATGAAATATCAGCGTATTATAATTAGGGCTGGGTATCAGACCTTTATATGTAAAGAGTGTTTGAAGCACTGAGTATAGAAAACGGTTAAGATGAGATTTTGCTTGATTTAAAAGTTCATTAAAAACACTCTGTACCCAGCACTAGTTATACTGTGTGTAGAGGTTTACTACACGTTGTTAAAGCATTCTTGATATCAACGCTATCCTCATGAGTGCTGACGGAACTGTTGGGTGGCTGGAAGTAGTGATGGCCTGTTGTATGTAGCGAATGAGTCACATCTCTGTCATTGTGTGATGTTGTCATCCAGGGAGAAATGGGTGTGATGAGGGATGTAAACAGCATGTACATTGAACACTCATCATGCAGTAATGCAGTGGTTATATTGTGCATCTGACTGTTTTTGCTATAGACATGATATCTGTCTCTCACAGCAGAATTGCAGCAGTTCATTCAGCGTGATAGTTCTGGGTGGTGAAGTTTCAACACTTACAGTAATTTGGACTAAAATGTCCTTTAACATGTTCAGTGAGGATTGCAATTGGACCACAGCCAGAGAATATACTTGTTTCTGACTGACAGCTGGTTGATAGATGCCTGATGGCATGAACCTAAACATGGGATCAACATGGGTTTATTTTCCTTTTGGTAAGTGGCCATGGTATACGTGTGATAAAACCTCCACTTCATCCATTATTCTCATATATCACCTCATTGTGCATTATCACTTCATCACAGCAGAGTAGGTGGTCAGGTTTATATTGGATAGCCAGGGTTCCAAAAGTAAAGATTCAGTGCTAGCCTTTGGACTCAAACTCATGTCCACATAACAAGGGCAGACAAGAACGCAGGTTGAGAAAGGCCTCATATTTTACCCAAGTCCCAGTAGGGTTGGAGTAGAGTAACATAACTCCAAAAATTCCAAGAAAGGAACCAAAATATACGTTCCTTCCACTATTTACCTCCCGACCTACAACCATGATTTGTGACATTACAACTACACTGCGTTCCAAGTTATTAAGTAAATTGTATTCAAATGTTATAAAGATATATTTTCTTGTTTTTTTTTTTTATTAAAGTCATGGATGGTATTGTGTCTCAGGGCTCTTTGGATCAGTGAAATCAATGTCAGACACCCATGATAATTAGTTTGCCAGGTGAGTACAATTAAAGGGAAAACTACTGAAGAAGGACGTTTACATTATTTAGCAGACCAACATTTTCAAACAATATGGAAAAGAAGAAGGATCTCTCTGCTGCTGAAAAGCGTCAAATAGTTGAATGCCTTGGACAAGATATGAAAACCTTAGATATTTTACGAACACTTGAGCGTGATCATCGTACTCTTAGGAGATTTGTGGCTATTTCAGAGCACACATTGGTGCATGCGTTTAAAACTTTACTTTTGCCTTTGAATGCATTCTTACTCCTCAGAGTGTTCTGAGGAACTACTTATACAGTTCTGAGGAACGACGAAGAGAATAAAATACTTCTGGAGCCCATTTCTCCCCACTGACTTCAGTAATGTTAATGTGTCACATGGTTGAAGCAGTTCAAGGAGTTCAACAGACACAGTAAATGTCTTAAAAACAGTCCAGTTTATACGCTCTCACTCTGATGTCAGCACCACCATTCTGTTGGACAAGAACACATACACACACAGTGCTTTATAGGAGTTGAATTGACCATGTCAGAGTCATGACTGTGTTCAGTCAACCCACCGGCTCCTGTGGCTCACTGATGTTGCGGACAACACAGCGGGCTGATGGGGGATTGCCTGGTGCACCTTAAGTCATGCTAACATGGCTGAAAGCTTCCACAGAATGGGACTTCTGTGCTGGTTCAAATGGGGGATTGTTAGGACTGAGTAATGTCGGTCAAGTCAGCGGTATTATGTCAGAGTTTGGAAGTCTAGCTGTGTAAATCAAAGAGCAATCATGTTCTATAAAGTTGTCTTTTTTTCCTAATATTTAAACGTGTAACAATGACTCAAGTTTTAAGAGGTCAACTTGTGAGAGTTCAGGTTTTTGCATCACTGGTGAGTATGAAGGTCTTCTTGCCTTATAGCTACAACATTAGTAGATGCTGCTTTGGATTCCTCTGAGTTTTTTTATATGAAAATGTTGTTTTTTTAAAGCCAATATGTGCAACATCTTAAAATGTCCAACTTTGCCAGCCCCCACTGGGATGAATGGGTTTAAAGCAACACATAGAATTTTTCTACAAACTTTTGCCATCAGAAATCATATCCACATTTGCACATAGTGGCTTTAAAGACACATTTAGTTTTTAATGGCCTTTTTAAAGAGGAATGCCAACTTCATGCAAACAATGATTTCTTCCATGCTTGGATGCTAGCATTCTGTCTGTCTCTCCTGGGGTTACTCATCGACATATTTCTTCTCTCTTGTTGTGTTTTGTCAACATTGCAACAGTGCCTATGCTTTTAGGTGTCGAATGGGTAATGTATTTTTGTATTATCATAAAATTGGAGTTCAATCAAATCCTTGCAATTCTGAGGAATTCTTGACAAGAATTCACAACACTTCTGAACTGAACTTATCAGTTTCAAAATGGTTGCATCTCCTTCCTGAGAATTCAGAGCTGCGTAAAACACCACAGGGTGGGGAAACATACACTGTTGCCATCACAACATTCTTGGAACATTTCCTGTGATGTTCCTTTGACTTTGTTCAGGAATGTATCAGGAAGGTTGTGACTGGTTCTGGTCAGGGATGAGCTAACAGCAGTGGTTAGACAGACAGTACAATGTCACCTGGATCCTCCAGTTCTTTCTGAGATTTCTCCACTAAGTGAGTTAAAAATGTGAAAAGAACAGGTTGCGAGGATGGGAAGGAGGTAGAGAAAGGCAGGAATGTGTCAGGAAGGCGGTGAGAGAAAGAGATTGAATATTCAGTATAGAAGGTAATAAAGGTAATGGGAGACAGAATCAGAAATAATGATAAAAAGTCAGATCATCTATTTGACATATATTGACAACCTTTGAGCCAAAGATTTCTTCTTTAAGTACATTTCGCGATATACAAGAAATTAAAAAGGACACAAAACACAAAGCATCTTGACTTTGACCTAAAATCCAATATGAGAAAATTAGAAAAAAAAAACATAAAAATCTGTTTAAATAATTGTAATATATTCCCTCAGTATCAACAGGTGGTTTCATTCAAAGACAGAAGAACCTTCACAATGGGAATGTGTACCCTTTGCTTTGACGGTCGGCCTGACCTGGGTCCAAAGACGTTTCAAATAACTGTAGAATGTGGTTGTCCTGTTTGAAAGTAACGTGATCTAAAACACTGAAGAGGTTTTACACACAAGCAAAGTAAAAATGCATTCAAGTCGCAGACAGACAAAGTACAAGTGGTTCGGGCAAGACAGAAAACAAGCTCGCAGACAGATTGGAATATGTCTCATCTCAAAACAGGAACTAACAAGACGACTTTACAGGCTGGAACAACAGATTCAAAAAACCTAAAGGACATCAGGGATGACAAAAATGTGAGATCGCTTGTAGTGGTTAGCGTGCATGCTGGTGTAAGAGAAAAATAAAAAGGGTGCAGAGGTGGAGGGTGAGGCTGGGGAATGAGGAAAGTACTCACGAATGGTTAAATCCATCACTTGGGACGCCAAGCAGAAGACAGGATGCTCATACATCTCTCTCTTTTTCCCTACAGAGAAAGAGGGAGGATACCGAGGCATGCGAGAGGCCAGGGTCAGAGAGGACGAGCACAGAGTTCACGAGGGTTCGACCGATATGAGGTTTTCAAGGCCAACTTCATACCATGAAAGCATTTGGTTGTATGTAGTAGTCCATGTTTTTTCCCTAAAATGTATTCTTGGTTGGTCAAAATGTTGTATCAAAGGTGCAATATGTATCATTTTGAAATCTCATACAACATATTATAATCAAATAAATCATTCTGTGGTATAATTACAGTGACCAAATGAAACAGTCAGAATGAATGTCAAACCAGTGGTTTCTTTAGCTGTATTAAAGACAACAATTCTAAACCAAATAATGTTTTTTTTATTTTCATTTTTATCTCTCTCTGTAACTTTTCTTTTCATAAAAAAGCAAAACAATTAGAATAATGTATTATTATACTTGAATTAACCATTGCAAATGATTTCTGTCATCTGTATTCTATTGTTATCCACACTCTATTCTATTGTAATTTGTCCATACTTCAAAATAAAACAAAATTTAACTTTGATTAAGTCTTAATTAATTGTGATTTGAATGATGTGGTTGTTACTGCATACATTTGGCAGCAAAGCAGTCTCATTTGTAAATAACCCAGCAATACATAAAAGGCCAAAGACTGATACCAAGTTCTAGACTAGTTTGATTAATACAATAATACTAATATACTAAAATTATTTGAATAATGCAGCAGCATTTCATTGAATAATAAAAATGTTACACAAAGCACCTCTGAGAGCCTACAAATATATAATCAGTGATGCTGACTGACCTATGTGCAGGTAGGCTGTATCCATGTGTGTGTGCCTCGGGTTCAAGGGTCAGTTGGGCTGTCTACTTTGGATTAACCATTCGTTCCGCCAAGCAGAGGTAAAATCTATTTTTTTTTTTTCCCATAGGTCAAGAAGCACACCAGTATGAGGGGAAAGGATATCGAGGGATAATAAACAATCACAACTGAGATACTAAGGTTCATCTTCCTTAGTTTCTTCAGGGAGGTGACGGTTTCTTTACAGACATCGTCTTAGGTGGACCATTTAAAGTAGCTCGCCATAACTGAACAACAGCATTTTGGAAAATGTGCCTGTTTTCTTTATCAGTGTGTATTATCTGATCTAGCTAACCTGATCTGGCTTCGGACTGGACTCATGGCTTTGTTCAATAAGAATTTTAATTCTAACTTTGTTTTGTAACTTTATTTAAAACAGTTAAAGAAAGAAGGAGAGGACAACAGGAAGTGGACGATTCAAAAAGAGAAATCAAACTATCAAAATAACTTTTCAATTTACATGTTTTATCTAAATCCAATTTTAATTCACAGAGTTTACTTTTGATTCAATTTAATTTGATTTTTGATTCAGTTACATCAGATAAATACACATATTACATTAAATCCTTCTAATCCTTCTTCTAAGTGTGCAACACTGTTGTTTCCTTGGACATGACAGGTTGATCTGTCAGTACATTTCCTGTTTATAACACCATGGAACAAGGATTTTTTTTTTTTTTCTTGGGCAAATTGCGACAACACTAGAACATGACCATCTATGTCTTTTAGGCCTACATGTGCGAAACAGATGAGCAGGAATAATAAAACACCTTGTCTGCATCACTCGGTGTCATCATTACATATATTTTAAATCTGCTTTAATGATCAGTGTGAGCACAGGCAGCAGCTCATTAATTCATCTACACTGTTTGTTGTTTTGTCAGTCTGATACCTGCAGACTGCTGCTAGCTAGCATTGGCTACCCGACAGGGACAGACTGAATGATGTAGAACCTGCACACTGTTCAGTCGACACCCGCAGCTTGACATCTTGTAGTCAGAGATAATCTCTTGTTAACAAACACAAACAGAGAGCTCAGATCAGTGTGCAGAGGTATTTTTTCAGCCCGTTCCTCTGGTAGATGTGCTACTCCTGTGGCGGGTCTACAGACTGTAACTGTTAATTCAACAGTTTACAAGTCGTATATCGAGCCAAAATAAGCTTGTCGTGCACGTTGTAATAACAAGTGTTTATCTGAGAAAAGGCGCACACACACAAGTATCCGTCTCTAGACTCAAAGAAAAAGACGATTAACAGTGAATGCATGCAGCATCTGAAAAAGGCGAGTCCAACTGAGCTCCCGTGTTTCCTCCTACTACCGATCATGTGATCTCTGTACTGAACACACAGGGTTGAAACTGACACCCATCCTCTGGCTAAAAAAAGCAAACAAGCACATTTCCCAAATGTCATTGTTCTTTAGTTTAGAGTAACAAATACAGCAGGTTAACAGTGCAGTGAAATTTGAAGAATAAGTAGGTACCAGATATGTGTTTCAGAGGTCTGCAGAATGTTCATGATGCCTACTAAAGAAAACCTGAACCATGCAACAGAAAAAATAAAACACTGAACTGCCACAACAGGCAGTCCCATCATGTCTTGTTTATTGGCCTTCCTGTTTTCAAACACCAGCTAATGAGAAGCAGCAAAAGCCAATAGACAAGGAAGAGAGAGGAGTGAGTATGGAAGTCATCAGAGAGCGAGGGAACGTAGGAAGGCAGAGAAAGGGAAAAAGAAGCATCACTTCAGCTACCAGGCAGGCCAAAGTGGGAGAGAGAGGCAGTGTGGGACTCTCTGAAAGAGAAGCTGAGGCATGGTGGACAAAGTCAGCATAAAGATTTGAGGAGAATTGAATGCATTTTTACTTACTGTACATTGGCTACTAAAATATGCTGAAGAAAGGGCATGACAAGCACAGCATCGCCACTTAAAACAACTATCATGACATTACAAGTGTTGAGAAAGATGACTGGAGAAGCTTTTCCTGCAGCTGTAAAGACACATTTAGAAGTTACTTTCCTGATTCACAGCCAGTCTTGAAATTCTCGCAGTGTAATAAAATATTCTACGTATTATAACTGCTTTAGTCTTAGGATCCCATTGACAGGCACATATGTGACAACTAGCTTTATGTACATTAGTTTTCACTTAAAGAAGTCAGGAAACCAGAGACTAAACGTCCTGACTTAAATATAAAAATCTTTACTTTGACTGCATGTATATAACATGAAAGTCCCACCTGAATATGACTAATGTAATATAATTACTTATATCCAACTACAGTCTACACACCTACAACTGAGCCAAACAACTATTCCTTGTTTGACTGTGATATAAAAACATATTTACTTGAATATGTCTTCACTGCTTTTGATTAACTATCCCGTAATAATCTATAAGCTTTTCAGTAATAACCTCAGAAATCCTCTCAACACTGCATTTAGAAGCTCTCACATGTGAAACAATGTGTGACACCAGACTCTCTGCGTAACTCTACACTGAGAGAGCTGTCTGTTTAACAGCCACGTCAAGACAGAATGCCCATGCTGTACTCTTACTCCAGTACAGCACTGACATAAAGGAAATAGTCTTCCTTGCCTCATTGAGATAGGAGCATTGAATGAGCAGCAGCTTACCTTCCAGTTTGGCGTAATCTGACAGCCGTTGGTAGTTGACCAGAGCTGCTTGTTCCAGACACTTACGGATCACAGCTTTGACGTCCTCTTGTGGGACCGGAGTGACGATATCTTTCATCAGAACCTTACAAGAAAGACACAGAGAGAGATAAAAAAAAACGTTTTCAGTGTTGTGATGTGAATGTGTTTGTTCAATAATTTTTCACATTGGATTATTAACACTATTTGAATGATGAATGATGCTTTGTGATCAGACTAACCTTCAAAAAGAGTGATCACGAAGAAGGTAAGCGGTGACAGATATTTGTCTTCTAAGCACTGCCTACTACAAAGTTTTGGGAAATCTAAACAATAGTGCATCTGTCTATCAATAAAAAATGACTTACCCTTTCAAGCAAGGACAGAGTTGCTTTCAGCGCGCCCTCTGGCCGTCCAAAAGGAAAGCAGTACCTGCGGAAGCAACAGAGGCAATTTTCACTCAGCGGTCTTAACTGGCAGGGCTTCAGCACACAGTTCTTTTGCATGGCTCTTACCTGAAGTGTGTAATCTGGTTTTCCAGAAGCACCCGGAGCCTCTCCTTGATCTCCTCGAAGCGCTCCTTCTCCTCCACAGTTACAGTGCCGATACCGTCAGGCCTGAAACACAACAGCACAGGTTAAAGAGCTACACAAACAATCCGCATTGATATTCAACACCATGGAGCAAAGGTTATCTTTGCAGAATGACGGTGCTGGACCAGTCATCTCAGGGTGCTTCAGGGATGTTTCAGTGCAGTAGTGCACTGTCCATACTGTATATGCTATATTCCTACGTTTTTGAATCTTGTTTTTCAAGCCTACCACAGATCGTAACGGTTCAGATGTATAGTAGCAAAGCATTGGGGTTAGAGGAAGGGAGTGATCAAACTCAAAAAATCCTAAAAACCTTAACTCCTTAAAGGATTTGGAAAAAACAAATGACACAGCATGTGCTCACCCCAGGAGGGATGAAAGGATAGAATGACATTTGATTTTAAATTTCATCATTTTTTCCTATATCAGGACAGAATAAATATCAATAAAGAAATGGAGATATAACAGCAATGATTCTGATCCTACAGTTGGGACTATAGTCTATATACTGTACCTCAATATATTCCCTACTATAACTTTAAGCAATCTGCTTTCTAAGAGAGTCTATATCACAGTAAAGCATGATCTTTAAGTAATGTGCTTCAGTCACGTCTTCCAGCTCCTACTAGGGGATCCCAAGATGTTCCCAGGGATATATAATCTCTCCAGTGTGTTCAGGGTGGGCCCCAGGGTGGCTGCTCAGTAGGATGTGCATGGAAAACCTCTGAAGGGTGACACCTTAGAAACATCCTCATCATGACCAAACCACCTTATGGCTGCTTCATTTGTGTCAACAGAAAACATCACAGTTACATTAGCTCAGCTGAAATGTGAACACATGTCATTAAGATATTTTAAACAAGCAAATGATAATGTGTGCAATAATTCATGGTCATTATTGCACTATATGAATCAGCATTTCCATATACGTACAGGGCAAGGTGTGTGTATGTCTGATGTGTTTATCGTTTGTGACATGGTTGGGTCTGGGTAGAGTGTGAGCAGAGTGCATGTGACAGAAGAGGCGCTGGACTGGTGGCCATGACAGCATGATGAGAAGCAGGGCCATGACACTCTCTCTCTGCACCCCCCACCCTCCCTTCCTCTATTTTGACATGTCATTTCAGCGGACAGCGAGAAACTGTGTGTAGTGTACATGCTGCAGACACACACTGCACGGCTCCACGGGTGCTGTGTTTGATTTGGAGGGGTACCAGTTTGCTCAGCATCAGCAATCATCTCATCCAGATACTGCCAGTGTTTCACAGCCACCTGTAAGGCCTCTGTTGCTGGAAGTTTTCAAGCTGAGGGGATGTCTGCATGGAGGCCAAGTGTTTGAAATTCACTTCACTGATAGCTTAACATGATTTATTCATTATCATATTCGTTTAAAGCAAATAGAGTATAACTAGGATGGTTAGATGGTTACTGAAATGAATTGTAGAGGAGAAGATGAGGAATCATACAGCCTGAACCTGCATCATAACAAACTGAAGCTCTTTAGTTAATCATTTTTTGTAACAGTTTTTTTGCATGATAAGGAGCGGCTTGAAGCTTTTGTTTTGTGGCTGGTGATCATCATAAGCCATCTCACCTTTCACATTGTGACAAAAAACGAAAGAGGAAAATTTCACACTAATTAAGTCCTGCAGGGATCTCTCGTTCTTTTTTTTTCTTTTTTTTTTTTTCAGCCATGCATTGTTCCTTGGCAGCTTCCTCATGTTTGCTTGACCTGATGACCTCACAGCTCCAATGACGACAACAAGTAAATGAGCCATCAGTGACAGACAGACAACATCTTCATTTACATGCACCAGACAACTGCGTCAAGGTACATAGACATGGAACATGCTTTTTTTAATGCAATTTTTTTAAACTGCATATTTGTTCACTTTCGCTTTCAGAAATAACCAGTCTAGAGAGCTTAAAAGATTAGAACAATTAATGAATTATCTGACTGATAGAAACTATATCATATGATCAGCTGTTTTGAGTATTGATTGATTGTTCAAGTCATTTTAACTGCAGTGGTTCGAGTTTCTCAATATGTCAATATTTTTAGTTTATTTATTTTCTTTTTTTTCTATATTTATTTCTGACATTTTATGGACAAAAAATTTATTATTTATTTGAAAAAAAAATCTCAGATTAAAATATAAACTAAAAAATAAAATATAAATAACAAAAATAATCAAAACCCCAAATGAGTCCAAAAATTATAGCTGAACAGTTACTTTCCAATACTAAATCATTTAAATTGGCGTATAACGAGACTTTGTCATTATTGCTAATTTAATTCATTCTTTACCCACTTAAACCATATTCCATATGACAAATATGAAATATTTTGAAATATACATTTCACAACGACAGCACCTCAAAATGTATGTATGTATAATGTACTATTTCTAAGCATAAAATGTAATGTTGCATCTAAGATAACAAGAGTGTGCATGTTGGAATTGAGATTTTAAATTCAACTCAAAAGTACATATGGTTCATAAAGCATAATCTGTAGCTGTATTATTATGTAATAGTACACAGTTGAATTACAAATATGCAGTGGTGTTGACATCAAAATCATGTTGCGATTATTGTTTATTTTGTGTCAAATAAAGAGTAGAGATTGTTTTGTTTTTTTATTACCATTTTGTAACAAACAGTGAATCTAAATGGAGTCGACATTTAGCTGGACAGAAGTCAAATCCTGACACTTTCACAGGCGACCAGGAAACCGAGTCCAACTTGGTGCACCAACACCTCCGGGCCAGTAGGCTATTAGGAGGCAGGGGTGGGGGTGGGGTGTATGTGTGTATTTGTTTGGGTTGGGGGGTGGGGTGGTCTGAGCGAGGTGTGTGCACGGGGGCACGCGCAGCAGCGTTGGTAGCGGAGACATTCGGCCATCACACATGACAACCTGTCAACCTGTCATGCCTTGACCTCCAGGCACGCTGGCTGAACTGGCAGAGCCAGGTCTCTGTTTGATGTGTGTAAATGTGGATGTGGGTATATGTGGGCTCATTATTTTTGGATTTTATTTTTTTTGTATCTACATTTACTGTACATGGGAATTTACATGTATTTATACTTATTATAAATATTAATAAACTGCTGAACTCTGTCCTCTGACAGCAAGGAACAACTTTTTGATACCTTGTACCCTTTTTTGTTGAAAAAAAGATGTGATGAACAGATTACAAACTCTTTTTCTCATCATATTCTTTTTGTATTTGTCACTCTCTTCTTTTTTTTCTCTCTTTCACCTGGAGCAAGTGTTGTCCATCTGTCCAGGCTGATCAGAAAAGGCCTCAGTCCTCAGTCACTGTTTGTCAGCAGGATGGAGGGATGGATAGATAGATAGAAAGGGGAGCAGGGAAGAGGGGGGTGGGGGGGAGCCTGACAGACAGCCCTCCCTGACCTTTGCCCTCAGCGCTGGAGTGGCCCTCGTCTATCTTTGTTACGCTTCATCTGCAGACGGCTGACTGTGATGTTGACAGATTTGATGTCCGAGCACATCACAGCAGATTAGACAAGAGGTAAATACTGCAACTTAGATAACAGGGTACATACTGGAATAAAGCAGAGATGACTCCTGTGTCACATGCCACGAGTCTGTTAGAATGCCAAATGACACCATTTGATCTCTGACTGAAAACTGCTCCTCTGAAAACAAGTTTAGGAATAAGCTACCACAACCACAAAATATTCGGTTGGCAGGTATCTGTAAAAATCAGATATAGGAATGTCACAAACTTTCAGTCAAAATGTTAACCAGTATTCTGTTTGATCAGAGACACTCACAGAGAAATTGACCATTTATAGCAAATGATTACACGGTCAGGTTTACACTCAGGCTCCCGTATGAACACAAATAGAATTTCTTGTGAGCATTCCTGGTGTTCATGCTGGCCATTGAAAGATCCCTTTGTACTGTGCTTCCAGTGGAAAATCTATAGCCCAAAAAAAAAGTATTAAACATTAATCTGAAATTCACATTAGCCTCAGGTAATCAGCAGAGTAAACAATAAAAACAACAATAATTTCCACACTGTGTATGCATGCTCTGTCTGAGTTAATGCTATGCTTCATTCAGCACACGAGGTATGTTTTAAGGCTGCCTCCTCTTCTTGTCATGTGAATCATCTGACTTTTTTTTTCTCTGCAGTCTTGTATACAGAGCAAAATGAGAAAAAAAGCTGAAATGATCAAACTTCAAATATAACTGTAGTGGAAACAGAGACGTTCAATGGAAAAGGAGATGTTTGCCCTGTTTCTTCACCCTTGATCCTGCTCTCTGCTCCAGTGCTGAAAGCTTGCAAAGTTAATTAAACTACCTGTGAATCAGACACTAGTAATGCTACCTCTCCTTCCACCACGAGCCACACAGAACAGATTATGTCCAGGACACATTTTACTTTTTATTACTTTGTGTGGCTGTGTGCGTAGAGTATCTGATGTTTTCATATAACAGACGATGATCAAAACAACTACAACGCAAGTCTTCAGGTCAATCACTCTGCAGGAGTGATGGGACTGTGGTGTTACTGGGTGGAGGCTATGAATAATAGTCCATCCTGGTTCAGCTCTGACTCTGTACTTAATGCATTTGTGTACACTGGACCACCTATAACAGACAAACTAAATATTCAGCCTGACCACTCACATTGGTGGACCATTGAACAGTTGCTATCATAAACAACAGAAGAGTTTCTCTATGTCCTGCAAAGAGTTTGAGATGTGTTTGTTTTTTTCCTCCTCATCTAGACTGTACTCCACAGAAATGACTTACCTTCTAGTTCCTGAGAAAATCGGGGACCTCAAGTCCTTTTTCTTCATGAACTCAATGATTTTGAGTTCTCTCTTAGCAGTGTGGGCAGGGAGCTCAGGGACAGAGGGGAAAAGGGCTTGTTCGAGTTCGGCCTCTGACACTGGCCAGTTCAACAACTCAGACACACGCTGACTAGGTGTGGTTGTGTGGAAGTGCAGGGTTTTTGGAGGACAGTTGAGGGAAGGTCAGTTTGTGTAAGCGAACAAGGCAAAGGGGTTTTACGGGGATGAAAAAAGAAAGAGGAAAAGTGAGCAAACAACATGCAAGCAGAAAACCAATAGACATGCAGAAGGAAATAAATCAAAGCATAAAAAACAGAGGGAGTCATATACGGCATCATATGTGGACTGCCCTGTTCCTCATTCATTTGTCAGCATTTTGTCTGCTCCAACTTGAGTGATTTGTACCTGTTTCCATGGACGTGGGAGGCACAGAAGGCGAAGCTGTAGTGCAGCAGGGTGGGATCGATCATGGCTCCATTCTCCGCCCTTTCCAGAAGATCGCTCAGGTAACATAAATGCCGATGGCAGCCCCGAACGCCGTAGCGAGCGCAGTACTCGTCCAAGACAAACACTTGACCAGGACTGAACCAGCCCTGTGGGGGACACACACAAACACCGCTGTCACGCTCACACCCATATACACATATACTGGTATCTGTACACAGAGATACAACGTAGATTAGGCGAACATGTGGCCTCTGAATGTGACATCAGTAGCAGCGTCTCAGTGCGTTCCTGTGCCTGTGACTTGACATTCCATGCAGTTACATTTTGGTGAGTAAAACTGTGCAACACCATGAGTGACGATCATATGAAGTCTTTCCTTACCAGGCAGGAGTAGGAGTCGTTGAGTCTGTGGTCCAGGGTGAGGCGCTGCACTAGCTCAAACAGTGAGGCATGGTCGAAGTTACAGGGGTTGGCTGAAATAAACTCGTCCATGCCATGTTTCTGGGCTCGATCAGCATCTGTACACACGCATTTACCCATCCAGTGAGGAGACAGAAAGAAAACAGAGCTAATGTTGTAAAGTTCACCTCAGCAATTAATTCATTCACAGGTAATATGTAATTAAAACAGATAATCCGAAGTGCCCACAATAAAGTACATCATTTTATAATTTATTAGATTATGCAAAATGTAGAAACACAATTAATAATGGATGCCAGTCAGTTTATGCATAAGCACTCTATTATCTAAACAACTGATAATAAAAAAAATCCTTGAATACCATAGCTACTAAAATAATGATTGTGGGGCACTTTCCACTGCTTTGTCACTATAACATGCATAACATATTCAAAAATGTGCCAATCAATTATCATCATCATTATTATCACCATTACTATTATTATTGTGTCCAGCATTAAACTCCATTATGAGCCTTTAATATAGGTTACCAGTATTGACTAAACAGGCAGGAGGTGAATACTGGAATAAACTTAGAGGTCACGTTGTATTCATCCATTCATATACTTCAAGTGTAGTAGATACAAATGAGGAAAGCAGCTGCTAAGAAAACAAGCTAAAACTTTGTGCACTTTTGAGTTATTTCCTCAGTAAGCTCATTAAATTGCACTGACAGTCTTGTGACTAGACAATAAAATGGTAACCTTTAGAATATGGAGGTGCTGTACAAATCAACGGTGTTACCCATATCACTACCCCTCAGTCACAGCATCGCCGTTCCTAATGCCACTTCACTGCAGAGTCAGTGGCCCCAGAGCCATGATGTGGCCCTTAAGTGATCACTGCCCTGGATCTCAACTGTCAGTTAAATAAGAGGCTTTAAATTATGTGAAAATGCATTTTCACTTGCTTTCCTGGTGGTGGGCTATACTTACATCATAGCTGAATGACTGGAGGGCTGTAAATCCCTGCAAACCTGCAGCCTGGTTCTAACAGGCTTTGCTGGGGTACAAAGCGGAGGAGGCACCTGATCCACTTTGTTGGATTTTTGGATTTACATTCACTGCATTAACAGATTCTATGTTGTGTGCCAATAGTGTGCTTTATTACTTTTGCCCTATAACTCGAACAGTGTTTTGGAATAGAGGCTGACTAAAGACAAACTAGTTTCATACATACATAACACACATTTGATGCACGATAAAAGCACCGAGCCTTGTTCTGCACCACCATTCACTAGTATTGGTAGATTAGCCTGTTTGGAGGCTATGGACTCCCTGTTATGTTTCAAGCACACACAGCACTCTGTTGATATTTTGAGCCTCAGACATCAGCCTGAATTCTGACCAGCTCTAGCATATGTTCTTTTGTATGCTAATACTTCTGTGGTAATTTGATTAAACACTTTTTAACCATGTAAACATAATTTAAAATAAAAGAATTAAACATTTTAGAAGTAGATATTTACACAGAAGGTAAGAAGGACCCATCTGATATTGCACTAGTAGCGCAAAGTCCCCCGAACATTTTGTAAATCTTCAATTGACCAAACACCAACTGACCAACAGTAAACCCAGAGGTTTTGGACCCTGGGGAATTTACATGCTTTACAAACCAGCATTGTTCACTACTAAAAGGTCTTGTACCATAGTCAGGGATAATACTCAGTCATTATTTCCAGATAATGACGTGGCTCGGAGTGTGGATCAGTGGTAACACTGCACAGAGATTTATTCATTCATAACCGTACGGCTCATCATTACACTTTGGCCTTGGATGAAGACAGTGGACTGAGATTTATCTAACGTCCTCTTCACTGCCGAACGAAGGCACCCCAGCTGTCAATCAAGAAACAAAACAAAGAGTGGGATGCTGGAAGCCGATCGTGTCCCCTCAACAAGTCACCCACCCACCCACCCTCCCCCAAAAAATCTAAAAAGGTGACATTGTGGTGCCCCTTTGGTCTGTAGCTGGTGGCCTGTCAGGTCTGTTTGATGTGACTGAGCGGGAGTGGAGGCAGGAGGGCTGGACAGTAACATGCAGTGACATTAGTCACCCCCGTCCGTCTGGGCTGGGGAAGGACGGCCCTGACAATGATTGATGTCTGCTATTCATTTATAGATCCAGAGAAGAGGAACCGGGAGGCAACGACCACACTGATGGTCCTGGGTTTGGTGGTCAAACGCATTCAGGGCTATTTAACATGTAGTTTGCTTTTTTTGTGAACTGACCATGAAAAACCTATAAACACAAACACATTGAGATCTTTCCGTTTCTACACATCTTCAGTGATCCCCTCACACCTAACCTACATCAGTAATCATGAGGATACGTCTCCTAAGTTGGTCACAGCTTCCAAAATCCACGTTTGAAAATGTCAGCAGTGAGTTGAGTGATATTTGTGGGATTTGATGTCTTCAAATTCAACTGTGAACTGTGTTGAACTCAATTACAGCAAAGGGAAAGATTTGGATTTTTAGTACATGAAGCTGGTCTTCACTTCATATCATATGAATCATATTAATCAGTAGTAACCAGCCTGTGGATTAATGCATTCCTGTGCAAATAGTGATATATTTAATGTTTATCATGTTAAATAAAAATAAAAAAAGTAGTTCACTCTACTTTACAACTTTACTTTACATTTACATTTTAAGCAATAAACTTAAACACTAAAAGCAGATATAGTACTTAAATAAGGGTCTATTAATGTACAGTATTTGTCAGCAATTATATTAATAATTATATAATTATATATAAAGACATATTTTATATTATTGCAACTGTTCTTTACTCTATTGCAATATTCATTATCTGATTAAACACCAGCCTCGAATTATGAGTAAATATAGTATCTGCAAAATCACAAATACAATATAGTGTTTTATAAACAGTCTATCTGCCCCTGCCGAGTTATTTTTTAACCCTAGTGGGGACAAAAATGTATACTGATACTGATAGTGATGTATGCTGCTTCACCCATAGACATATATATTTTTTAAATAAAAATAGGCTACTTTTAAAAAAAATCTAAGCGCTGCAACATGAGAACAGTCTGTAGTGCAAACAACAATAAAATTAGAAATGGACTTTCAGTGTCAGCACATAATAGAGATGACACCGCTCCTCAGCTAAGTGATGAGGCAGGGTCGCCCCCTTCCCTGCTCATACGTTTGCATATGTGGGTAGAAGAGGGTCGACACACAGGTGACTGTTTTCTTAGTCTGACAAGTAGGCATTTACTGTAGCTTATTTAGCTTTATGGTGACAGCATAAATGCTAAGAGGGGGATTTAAGTGTTACCTAAAACGCAAATAACATGTTGAGTGAAAACTGTATGCACAATATGCACTTTACACAGACAGAAGCAGTATGTTGTGAAGAACTGACCTATGTTGATGCTGGAAAAAAGGACAGTGCGGTATCCCATTGATTTGATGCAGCTGCATGATCTTACAAAAAATAACATTCACTCTGTGTGTGTGTGTGTGTGTGTGTGTGTGTGTGTGTGTGTGTGTGTGTGTGTGTGTGTGTGTTGGCCTTTAGGCTCATAAGAACCATTGGAAAATACTGTCTAAACAGCTAAAGCTAAAGTTCACAAAAGGGTCATTAGGTCAAACATTTTGACAGTGACATTCTCCATCATCATTTTCTAAACTATGATCACAAGTGGCTACAGTACTAAACTGCTATCAGTACATGACAGTAACTTCATAACCAGACTGGTGAAGATCATAAAGGGACATTGAGACAAACTTCTGTTAGAAGTTGTGTTTGCAGAGCTGTCTGTTCCAGAAGGCCAGGAAGTTAGAATTAACATCATCAGCACATGTGGACATTTGTCAAAACAATGGACATTACAAAAAGCCTCTCATATTGTATAATTTCTCTCATGCTTTCAAATATAATCTTGCTCTATGTCAAAAAACAATATGTCAAAACAAATGAACCCGTCAGTCATTATAACAAGAGAAAAAGTAAACTGTGAAGATCAATTTCACCTCTCAGCAAACAGTAACAGTAGAAAACAAAACTCTGTCTTTGCTGTTACAATGTTTTAATGTAGTCTATTTTGATTTGGGTTGGGGGTGGGTGGGTGGGGGTGACATGATGTTATATTATTCATTGGGGTGATCCAGGTGTGAACTGACAAGTAGTTATTTGGTAACATTGACTGATTGCTGCCTGATTTAATTGTGCAGCAACCACACTGTATAATTCATAGCCTTGCACTTTTAACTTGGTAATTACCAGCTGCTGGGACTCAGTGGGACTCCAGTGGTTGTGTCAAAAACAGTTCGCTCAGTAAATTCACTTACACAAATGCATTTTAGGTGCCGTCAAGTAGGAAGCAGTTTTTTGTTTATTGGTCGGGTTTGTCTGGAGGCATTTCTATCTGAGTTGGTTACATGTTATTGGGCATATTGTCTTACACAACAGATAAAGTCAGGTGATATCTTCTTGAAAACCCCCTTTTTTTTGTAAATATAATTGTTTTATGAATGTTCATGCCTTCCACCACATGGGTTTGCACACAATCTCTGATTAACTAAAGAAAGTTGTCCTATCAGTGTCAACTTTCTTCACAAATGCATAATAAAGAAAATCAGTATGCTATACTGAATGGATATATTGAGATGTCATTCATGGAAGCATTCAACACAACAGATGAAAAAATGATGGACAAAGGTAAGACTGTTGCTTGTCACAGGAGAGAAGTAGCAGAGGATTCAGCACATTAAATATTAACGTCGTCGTCATTAGAAGACCAGCCCCACATGACCTGCAGCATGATGTGCTTGTAAACTAAAACTGACTAAAACTGTCTTCCTTTAATCAAAAATACACAAAAAGAAGTCGATCCTAATTGACGTATAGATGCATACAATAAAGGCAGTGCTATAACAGTAGTTCAATGTTCAAAACATTGAAAGTTTGTTAAACCAAAACTCCAAACACTTTCCAGAAAAAATTCTCCTGACTTTGCATATAATTAAAAAAAAACATCCTTACCTGCTACTTATTGTTATTGTGCTTCATCCTAAACACCTTAGAAACACATTATGTAATGATACAGCTACTCTGGTGCATTAGCTGGCCTCCAGCACCACTGTAAGGAATCTGGGAGTTATCTTTGATCAGAATATGTCAATTATATCTTAAAGAGACTATAGTAGCCTATTAGGCTTAAAACTTTCCTTTTTAATAAATCATATAGTTAGTGCTGGTTCAGGCTTGCCTTGCACCAGCCTCTAGTTATGCAGCTATAGGCCTAGACTGCTGGGGGACTTCCCATAATGCACTGAGCTCCTCTCTCTCCCTCTCCATCTCTATGTATTAATGTCCCATTAATGCATCTAACTATCTTGACTTCTTCCCCAGAGTTTTTGTGCTTTCTCATCTGTCAGGTCGCTGGTGATGTGATGACAATCATAAAGTTCTAATGCAAACACAGCATTTATAAAACCAATGCAGCACTGATGCAGGCTGATCCATACATCGAGTCCATCCCTGCTGGACAGATGTCAAATATGTAGACAGAAGCACAGCCAAAGCAAATCATTTCTGCATGCATCTTTAAATCACAAAGAAGTTAGTATCTCCTGTATTCCTGTCCCATTGGACAGCAATAACCAAAACGGACACCAAAAGGAGGAAAGAGAAAGAAAGGGGAGGAAAGCACTTACCCTTTAATCCAGCTACAAGATAGCAGGGTCATGGATTAGAAGAAGAAGAAAAGGAGGAAGAAGGAACAGAGAAACATAAAGACACATAGCAAAGCCACCGACACTTAAACACTACAGCAGTTCTACAACAGAGAGCGAAGCAGTGCAGAGAATAAAACAGCACAGTAACAGTAACACGAGCAGGAAGAAGACAAACTAAAGACATCGTTGGCTGATATGTGTAAATGCTGCAGGGACAATTATATAGTCCTGGGTAATGTTGAGCATAGGTTGTAAGTCTGTAATAGGAATGGTGTAGAAATAAGCATGAAATGATGTTGATGTTAGATCATCAGTTTAGTAATTAAAAGCAATGAAACGGCAGGAACCCGTTTGAGGGCGAAGCATTTGTATTGTGACAAATAAAAACAGCGTTAAAGACTTACAGAACTGAGATATTGGTGCATCGAGCTGTGGTGCTGTGCCCCCCCTGGAGTTGAGTTTCTGGACTTGGGTGGGAGGAACTGGCTTGTGTGACTGGCCGGTTGCCCGGTACATGGCCTGCACCCATAGGATCCGGTCCTGCTCATCATCACTGGCAAAGATCACAGTGTCGCCCTCTTTCACAGCGTTGAAGAATGTCCGACCGCCGTCTAAGCCTGAAGAAGAGAAGTTCATGACTAAAGTATGCTGTGACAATAGGACCACAAATTCATCTTTATAAAAACAAACAACTGTCAAAGAAAAAAATAATAATAATAATGAAAAAAAATAATAATAATAAGCAACAGCATATGTTTATTAGAAAACAATCACACAGGAATTATGTCTTAACTAGATGTCTTAAGTTGTGAATTGACTGATACATGTAATGAATGTGAAAGCGTGAGATGTGATGTGTTACCTGGCTGGGGGTCGGTGTAGTCCACAGTGTAGCCATCCAGTTGGAGGAGCTCCACAGGCTCCGCCTTCTTCTCTCTGTAGCTGCACATGGCGAAGGTGTACTGACTCACCTGCACCAATCACAGAGAGGACATGCTCAGCCATCAGCTTGCTCAGAAGGGAATCATATGCTGTTCACTAGCAGTTATCACATTATAATATGTAAAATCAACTGTCCCTCAGAGGAAAGCTCTCATCATTTATCATTATATCATCATCATAGTATCTTCTTAAAAAAAACAGCATATGGAAAAACAAATAATTATTTTATTAATAATATATGTCCTCCTTTCTGTAACATTATCAAGTTCCAAAAGAATCTAGAATATGTTTTCAACCACCAGATACAACATGGGACATCCAACACATTACACAAAACCTTCCAAAGCCCAGATTAAACATACCAATACTGATAATAAGGAATACATTATTATAATTAAATTATTATTTGCAGGTTATTTTAGTTTAGATCTTGTACATTTTAACTGTTAGTGATAAAGACTACATCATTGCGAAAGCAGCTTTTTTTTCCCTCTTTCATCTCAACATCTGTGTTGGGCTCATTAGATCATTTTATCCCCACACTGTTAAACACTGCCTGCAAGGAAACTGTTTGACATTTCTTTTTTCAGATTTCTCATGTGCATAACTGTTGAGAAATTAGAAACGTGTTTAATGCTAGACATGTGTACTGTATCTAGGTAGATTCATTTACTTATTAAGTCAAATCGACCTGTGAAAAAATATGTGTAACTGCTTGGTAGTTCGGAATATTAAGTGTGAGGAATAATGGTGCATGTGTGTTTGTAGCTGGGATGTGTAGGAATTCATTTTAGAATCAGGCATCATCTTAAACATGAGGTATCAGTGTACAGTCTGTTCAGCCTGGTCTTGTAATCATGTAGAAAAGTTTTCTGGGGATCCCATTCTCCTCCTTTGTTGACATTATTGCCTCATGTGTCAAGAGCCCAGGCTTTGTTATTCCTAATGTCAAATTTGAATTTGTGGCTCTAGTTTTTGTGGGATGTCCCGCACAGTTGCGCTAGTTGGACCCCTGCCTGCAGCTTTTCGGCTGATCGAGCGTGTTGAATCGTCGGGGAAGCCCGTTGGTGAGAGAGAGATCACTCTGACTGGCTGTTCAGCTTAGCGAATCAATGCATGAGAGGAGAAACGGCGATGAAAGCCTCTTTAACTATTCACTGGTCCAGAGTCTGGCATTAGAAATCTCTAACAAACAGTTTACTGTAATGTTGGATGTGGCAATAAAGTACATTTTTTATATTTCTTTTTAATGCTGTACTATGCAGTTTCCTAATAATAATTTCATTAACCATTGTACTGCACATTTCAAAATAAAATACTATGACTTTGATACAGGGTACTCCTTCTTTGCCAAGAGTGAACACCAGAAAAGATAGTATAACACAAATTACAACATTTGTAACACACAATGCCTGTGTGGGGAGGTGACCAATAACCTGATGGTCACTCTGACAGAGCTCCAGGGTTCCTCTGTGGAGAGAAAGAAGAACCTTCCAGAAAGACAACCATCACTGCAGATCTTCACCAATCAGGCCTGTATGACCAGGCGGAAGCCACTCCTTAGTAAAAGACACATGGCAGCCTGTCTGGAGTTTACAGACACCTGAAAAAAAGACACCTGAAAATCTGGTCTGGTCTGATGAGACAAAGATGGAACTCTTTGGTGTGAATATCAAGCGTTATGTTTGAAACCAGGTACCACTCATCACCTGGTTAATACCATCCCTACAGTGAAGCATGGTGGTGGCAGCATCGTGCTGTGGGGATGTTTTTCAGCGGCATGAACTGGGAGACTAATCAGGATTGAAGGAAAGATGAATGCAGCAACGTACAGAGACATCCTGGAAGAAAACCTGCTCCAGAGCTCTTGACCTCAGACTGAGGAGACAGTTCATCTTTTAACAGAACAACGACCCGAAACACACAGCCAAGATATGGAAGGAGTGTCTTCAGGACGACACTGTGAATCTCCTAAAGTGTCCCAGCCAGAGACCAGACTAATATCTCATCTCTGGAGGGATCTGAAAATGTCAACCAACCTGTGGGAGCTCCAGAGGTTCTGTAAAGAGGAATGGACCAAACTGGCCAATGATAGATGATCCAAGCTTGTGGCTTCATATTCTAAAAGACTCGAGGCTGTAATTACTGCCAAAGGTGCCGCAACAAAATACTGAGCAAAGGCTGTGAATAATTATTTACATATTTTCGTTCTTTATTTATAATTTCAAACATTAAAAAAAATTGTTGTCAATATGGGGTATTATGTGTAGAATTTTGAGGAAAAAAAATGAATCTATTTTGGAATAAAGCAGTAACATAACGAAATGTGTAAAAAGTGAACACACTGTGCTGTTAATAAAAGAACAGTACTTGCTTTCAACTATGCATAAGCGTTCGTGTGTGCATGATGGCTGCCTTGAATATCCTGTGTTTGTTTGGAGTGTTGGTTGTTCACATCAGGGGTAGTGTGGGGGCAGTATGGGGCATGTACGATGTGTCATTGTCGCTGCCAAATATGCTCGTGAGAATAGCTGGCGTGAGATCAGTACCATTTTACAAGTTGACTTGGAAAAAAATAAAAACCTCCTTGAGTGTAGCCATGTTATGAAGTACATAATACATTGGCAAGTATGTGAACATTCATTCTACGTGAATGGTTAAAAGTATATCTCCAGTCTAACCCTGGTTTTGGTTTGCTGCTGTGGTCTAGTCAATGTTCCCTGTGTTGGTAACAGGAAGTTTAGTGACACTGTGGCCTGCTGCTACTGTAGCTGCCAGTCATACCAGCCTGTCGTCACAAATCACCAGCCCTGGCCAATCCGCCGCTGTCGCCACCTCTGCTGCTGCAAGTGGCAGCTCTCACTCTAGCTGCAGCTGCATTCTGTGTGTGTGTGTGTGTGTGTGTGTGTGTGTGACAAATGAGATTCCCCACAACAGCACTGATGAGACCTGAGGCCAAGTAAAGGATGGAGGGAACCGGACCGACTCTCCAGCAGCTCCCTGGCCTCCAGGACACCACAAAGGCAAATCTGAGTCTAAACTACAGCCCCCCACCCCATTCCCCAAAACACCCACTTCCTTTCTCCCACTGCCTCTCTCTCTCTCTCTCCCTCTCTCTTTCTCTCTCTCTCTCTCTCTGTCTCTCTCTCTGCTGTCAGTCATCACTGGAGAGAGAGATTAGAAGAATGAGAAAGGAAGAGCGAGTGAAGGGGATTGCTGAAGTCATTTATGTTCACATCATTATAGGAAACACATGGACATTGAATATTGGATTTGATTTGCTGAAAGTGGCATATATGTTCACAAACAAACTTCAAAAGCCAAAAGCAAAACATACTATCCAAACTGCGACATGATCTCAGAGTAGCACAATTTGAATAGGACCCAAAACATGTAAATATCAAACAAATCATTTATACTGTCAGTATGGTTGAAATGTTTCTTCTTTCTTTTTTGTATTATTTTTGGTAATATTATTGCCAATTGAAATAAATAAATATTTGAACTGGATTAAATTAAATTCAAGTGCTGAAGTGAATTGGTATGAACTCACTTGTAGCGAACAGGTGTGAACAGAACTTAAAACTGAATTCACTTCAATGTAAAGACAGATGAGGACATATGTGCAACTACATTCAGTCCACCATGAACTCACACAATGTTTTAGCTGATCTGTAATCTGCCTGGTTGTTCTGAGGAGGGGGGCAACTCAGGACACAACCGCTGTACTGATTATGGACGGATGGAGGAGGAGCAGAGAGCAGGGGGAGGTGATTTAAGGAGAGAGAGGAAGTGTGAAAGAAGAGGATAGAAGAAGAAGGCAAGTGATGAATGTCAGAGAGGTGAGAGAGGAGGATGCAAAGATTAAGAGGAAGTAGAAGATGTGGTGGAGGAAAAGAGAGAGAAATCTAGAAAGTGTGATAAGCTGTGCTTCTATTTATGTATGCTGGTTGTATGAACAAGGATATATATATATATATATTCTCATATAGAGAAGTATGTTGCAAAATTACACCGGTAGCATCTCTGCCGTTAAATAAGGGAATATCTGCATCTGCATATCTGTATTTTGTGTCAAGGTGATTTGGCAGAGAAGTGTGTGTGTGTGTGTGTATAGGAGTCTGTTTCCACACAAACAGCTCCACTCAATGAATTGATTGAACCAATGTTTCAACCACACTTAGGGGGGAATTTACAAATGATTTGTGGACCCTCTTAAACAGCTGAATTGAGTTTTCTTTATTTACCTATTCAAGGTCTGGACCATGCTTTGGAAAACAGTGACATTGCTGAAAACTGTTTGGGCTCATGTAATATGTATTCTGAGGTGTTCTCGTTTAGAGGCACAAAACATGGAAGAAGGGAATGGAAACTTATACAAATACTGCAGGTGTATCATCTGCAACACTGTGACCTTCACATCACTGCTGTCTTCTCTTAAATCCCCAACTATAGATGCTCGAATGTAGAACAAAATAAAAAGTATAAGGAAATGGACATGTATATGGTAGATTTATGCACAGTGGGTAAGACTATATTAACTATATATAAAATATTAGTATGCTTCCTTTTACAAAGGGTAATTATGATCAAATAAAAATGATCTCCTAGAGTAACTCCATCCTCTCTCATAATTCTGATGAGTTGACCACATGCTATTTGTTCACTGTGCAGATGTGTGTGTGTGTGATGCACCATGTGGTCACAAGTACAACAGACCACTCCTCACCACATCAGCTGGGAGTAAAAAGTTCAGCCGTTCAAACCCACAGAGGTCTGTGAACCGATGCTTCTCATCCACACAACGTCTAATGTATATAGTGGAGTTACGTCTTGAACAGGTCTGTATAATCTGCATCTGTTTCCTCGTGATATAGTTTCAGTATCTCATTCCTGTGATACTGATGCAGGATCACCAGACAATCTTAAATAAATAACAGAATCTCAAAGTTGTCTTTCACACTCACTAACACAATAAGACACATTTAATATAACATATAACAGTGACACCCCCTCCGCTTGTTGATTAGTACTACAGTACTATATGCTTGTAGTTTGAAAGAGGCTCTGTGTATATCTCTTCATTATCTGCATTAGTCAAGTAACCAATGTGGTGTAATGTACCGTATATATTTTATATTATGTTTTCTAAAAATATTTCAAGTGTAGTGCATTTCAAAAACTGGAATACATCAACTTCTATTAAAATCTTAGTATATTCTTTAAATGTACAAGGAGAGTATGCAGAGGGCAAAGTATCTTACTGGAATCATAAATAACCCTCGCTGTATGCTCCTCTGATTCATCCATCCTCAAGCTGGTAGGCGTAAAAAAACTTAACCCTGTTTATATTTGCTAAATGTTGATTGATTGTACTCCACATAGTTAGCACTGCACTTCTATATCAGTATCAGTCTCACATTGGACAGAATATGAGATATTGTCTTTTTTTATTCCACACATTCTTCTTCTTTGTCAAAACCGGCTGCCTACTTTACCCACAATGCAACTCGCCCACCGACAGTTAGGCTGGAGGTTTGAGTGCCTCAAACAGAGATGAAGAACAGGCTTCAGAGGTCTGGTAACCTCACTACTTTCTAACTCTACAACCCCAAATTATTTTCTGGATACACATGCAGTACTTCTCCCCAAAACCCAGAGACACACTGATGAGTATGCGCATGTAAAGGTATTTTATATAGCTATGTTGTGATATTTAAGTCAATATACATACTAACTAACACATTTGATAATCATACCATGACAAAGACCAAGTGTGACTGAAATTTTAGTTCAGTGGAATTGTGTGTGTGTGTGGCCAAACATCTTCACACTACACAACACACCTGCAGCTCTTTTCTCTTAGTTAGGAATAATGTTTCTGAAGCTCAAAGCACATGTATACTGGTCTGTTGCTGGTCTGATTCCTTCTCTTCACACTGGCTATGTATTCATACCTTCTTAGTGGGGGGGGCTTTCTGAATTTGGCTTAAAGGTATATAAATCATACTCAGGTCATCTGCCATCTTGGGAGCATGGAGCCAAGACGACCTGTGTCTTTTCTCTGCTCTCTGTGGGTTGGTGGAGGCAGGCAGCTGATAAGAGATGCTTCTGCTGTAACAGAGGAGGGACGTCTCTAGACCTCCACAATGCATCACACTGGAGTTGCACTACAAGTGTTGCTTCACGGCCAGTATGGAGAAGAGGAATAATTACAGTGATCAGTGATGAACAACTCTTAACATACTTATGGCATGTAAGTACTATATTATCCTCAAACAAATGTACAGACGTGGAAGCTAAAGCACGCTACTGGAGAACTGTAGATGTAAAATACATTCAGAGAGAGATGAGAAAATCTGAAATTAAATATTCAACATCTTGAAGTTCCATTCTGTGACTGGCATATTAAACGTTTGGAGGTTGGGGGAGTAACAGGGGTTTGTTTCTGAAATACTGAGCTAAATTTAATGAATATTTTGACACTACCAACAGAACACACTTACAAAACACAAAACGCACAGTGAGCAAAGAAAAAAAAAACACAATCATATGCAGTTATCTGTACAATGCAACTTCTCTGAAACAGCAACAAAAAGTACATGTGCATGCACACCCACACACACACACACACACACACTCCCAGATAGTGTCTCTGCTCCTCAAGAAAAACATCCATGCACATACACAGACAGACATAAAAACAAACACACACACACACACACACACACTTGAGTGCGCAGTCTATTGACCAGTATTTGTCACTTGCTATATATTTAGCTGGGAGCAAGTGAGAGGCTTCAAGTTGGCGGCGTTCAGGCTTTTCTAGCTGCGAGTGTTAGGCCAGCTAGTGTTCACTCGACTTTGTCAATCCCCTGTCAACTTGTAGCTCTGAGACATATCCTCTCCAACGCACAAGAGACAGGCCACCCCACCCCACCCCCCCGCCCCCCGCCTGCTGCCCACCTCCCAATGCAGAGCCACCAGGAAATGGCCGCTACAGCACCCCACAAGCCCCCACCCCACATCCACCCCCCCAACTCCTGACAAAAGCCTGCTTGGCCTCTCCATCATTCCTCTGACGACCGAGAGAAGACAGCTTGGCTGTATCTCTCTTTCTTGCTGCACACACAATATGTGGCCAAAGAAACTATTATCACCATAAAGCCGAGCTGATGTTGACGGCTGCTTATGCTTTTATGTTGGGTGTGATCAGGTTACGAAACTTGTCGTACATTCACTTCAAATTTGTCTTGTTGGTTTTGGAAGTATGATAGAGAGCAAAGAAAAATGTCCATATATTTAAGGTCTCGCTAATCCGATAATAAACGGAGCTATGAAACCTGTTGATACCTGTCCATATCTGTATCTATCTGCCTTAATTTAGTCAAAAAGACCATCAGTCCTCCTCTGTAAATACTTCACTATACTGCCAAAATCCAAAGATAGAAAAAGCTCCAAATCTTCTTCATGAGAAGCCAGAAGCAGAATGTTTTGCATTTGTACTTAAAAAGAAATAATCAAATTATGAATATATTATTAAAATTGTTGCTAATTAATTTGGTTTCTATTAACTAATTGATTACTCAACTATTATTTATTAATTAAGATCTATAAACTAGAGAATATGTGCTGAACGAGGCATTGAATAAAAGCTACAGCACTAAAGAAATAAAACAGAAGAACAGAAGAACATAGAAGTAAATGTGCTGTATATACTGTAAAACGTTTGTGTTTTATAGTACGACACAGTGTTGCAGAAACAAAAGAGACTCCAGTAAAACACAGCTTGTTCTTACCTGAACTAGCACAAAGAATCGCTTCTTCCATCTTTTCCAAACATTTTTGCCAATAGCCCACAAGTACCTGTGAGATTAAGAAAACAAATACACATGGATTCAGAAAAAAAACAACATTCTGACTCATATTTGTGACAATGTATCTTCTTAATTTTGTATCTTGTAAACTGTCTTTTCTTCTTTTTGCACTGCAGTATGTCTAATAAGCTACAGTAATGTGGAGTCAGTAATAATGCATCTCCTGACCTCTCCTGGTAAAATGTGGTTACTGCAACCACACAATTCAGCATTACATTAAGTCTCATAGATTTGTCTGCTAAGGATTGGTGTGTGGAAGGAGTAATATTCACCCAGTGTATAAACAAGCTGGTTTTGGTATTAAGAGGTGAAAAAAAAAATACTAAATTGAAAGAGCTCAGGGCAGCAAGCACCTAAACTGAACAAAACAACACACTCTGAGGAGCTTCTATCCCTGCCTTTCATACACAGAGCACCTTCTTTGCAGACAAACCACAGTTAGATGTCTTTAGAGGCTTAAAATGCAAATAAGAATAAGAATAAGAATCTGTAGCTTGTATTAGAAATTATGCAAACATCAAAAGGTGTCCATATCAATAAGATTGAACACAAAATTTCATTATATGCTGATGATGAATTTAAAAAGCTCTGTCTCCTTGATTAAAACACGCAACTGGTCACATATGGAAGATGCTTAAAGATTTGTTTTTTACATTATGAAACGAAAGTTAAATCATTGATTCAAAGAATTAGTAGGAAAGGTGATCTATGCTCACTGAAAGGGAAGGTTAAGGGATTTTAATAATATATCAATCGAAAGCTGTTTTTTCTTAGCCTTTGTTAAGAGTTTGGGGAAAAAAGACTTTGGCATGGAATTTAATGATGATATGTGGTTAAGGATTTGTAATTTAGTTCATTTACCATTTATTAGCAACAAAATTAAAGAAGATCATTTCAAATTTACTCATAAAAATGATATCACGCCAGTCAGGATGTACTCTAAAGAAAATGTCTGAGATGTCAGACAGAAGATGACACTTTGGTACATCTTTTCTGGGAGTGTGAGAAATTGAACACCTTTTGGAAATCCATATATAACTGGATGGGGGGGGGGGGGGGGGGGGGCTGCATTGCTTATATTATCTAAGTAATGCAAAAAAAAAAAAAAAAAAAAAAAAGGATGGTATCAGTAAGACCAGTGCTAAGAGAACTGTAGCGAAGCAGCATACAATGAAGAGGACTTTACTGACTCTGTGGGCATTGATGAATCAGTGAGCAGCATGTCACAACATATCAAAAACATGTTTCTCCCTGGAGTTAGGCAGGCTCTTATGTGCAAATACAATCATAGAAAAAAATAAAGAGAAATCTGTACAAACTGTGTACATTTGCTTCTGAGGGGAGCCATGTCACAAATACCAACAGCAATGATGGCTGAGTTCCATTTAACTGCTTCAGTTTCAGGTATTCTGCATCCTGCCTCACTGTCACCGTCATGCCTTACTGGGATGCTTAAATAGAGCAGACTTGTTGTTAACGTTCTCAGTAATCAAAGTCAAAATGTCTGCTTTCAAAACATTAGAACATTAATGATGGATATTTTTGATTTAGGTAAGCTGATGAAAGAGCATCAATAGTAATCATTATTAGTAGTCAGCATTGTGATCATTTCAGTATAATTTGGTTAGCTGCAACCTTATTTGATTATATCTGTCATCAGCGTCTACTGGAAGTGTGACCAGGGGCCACTTCATGTTGTCTAACAGGAGTTCTTCAAACATGTTTGTGCCACAGAGGCTGAAATTAACAGAAATTATAGCTGCATCCACAGGATATATACAGTAGTTATACATTGTCAAATTCATTGGTTTTGCTGGAGAGCGTTTGCATAACTCCAGCTAATCAACTTGAACTGTTTTTCTTTTGGAATCTGGACTAAAATTTAAAATGATGTTCTGCTGGTCTGAAGAGTAGTTTGCGACAACAGAGAAATCAATAACACATCAACTTGATTGTAAAATTTGTTCTATTAGAGACATTTGGTGTAATTATTTTGTCATTATTTCACTCAATACAACATAACACAAACTAATGTTTGTGTGTATCTGTCCTGAGGCTCATTGTGTTGAGTTTTCTGTGGATTTGATTCAAAAACATGATGCAGAAGAAGGACAGAGAGAGGGCTTTTGTTGTAAAAGAACATCTGAGGGTGAGGACCCCAGTTTGATCTGCCTCTGCTGCCCCCAGGCTAGCTGTGGGTAACCCTGGTGAGCCTGCCGCAGTCTGCCTTTCCCCCTGGTCCCTCTCTGAGCTGCTTCTGCCTGTCGTCCTAAATAAACCAGCATCCATGAGGTGACACATAAGAGCCCTGCCTGTGTGCTGTGCAGAGAGTGGAAGCAGTAACATGGCAGGGTGGTAGTGTGGGCATCTTACAGGGCAGCCCGGTAGCCTCCTCCAAGGCCCCCAAAAGAAAACATATGGAGGAGAGTGAGAAAGGAGGGCAGACAAGTAGCTCCTCACAGCTACAGACAGACAATCGAAGCTTTGAATCAGAAAGTGTTTGTGCGTGAGTATCTATAAAACACACACACACACACACACACACACACACACACACACACACAAACACACACAGTCCTCTCCCCATCCACACCACTGTAAGGCAATTGCTTGCATGCTTGGATGCAAATTACAGTTGGCGCTATTGTGTATTTGTCTGTGATTTATCTCAGAAACTCACCTTCAGACGAATGATGTACACTTATGTACACTCACATGTGTTTTCCTGGCTGATTAAACCTGTGTGAGCCACACTTAATCAAATACTTTTATATATTTAATTATATAATAGGTATAATTAATACCACAACTGATGGCCACATCCCATTTAGTCTGACTACTTCCGGGACCCTGCTGTTCTCCAGACATCTAAATGGAGTGGAGCCATTGTTAATGTTATTGCTTCCACCTGTTCTTTTTTCCTCATGTATTGTACTCTGTATTAGCATATTTCTGTCTGTGTAGTAACTACTGATAACCACAAGAGGGAAGCAAACATCATATCTTGGCCAAGGCAAAGTTTACAGATGCATTGGTGTGATAGGGGACAGCAAGTAAGCTTTAAGACTATCACATCTTCCTGTATAACGTACGACTTATGAACACTGCCCTCCACCAAGGAAGAATCACCCTGATAACAGTTTTTCCACATAATTCTAAATTATTTGTCTTCCCTGCTGATGTATAGTTTCATTCACTGCTGTAAACAATGTAATCTTCAAATATGAATATTAAATAGAGACCTTTGCATAAGTGATGCTCCATTCAAAGAAGTGTAATGTTACTTATTATTTAAATTGTTTTCTAGTTTAAAATTCATGAATCTTGTAGTCTTGCTTACAGTAACATAGGTGATACAGTGTTTCTAAATAATCAGCTTTACAATTTGATCTGATGTATCTGAGCTCTCTCTTCCGTACAAACCTTGAGTCAGGGTTTTGGTTTTGGAGTAGAACCATGATGACACAAACAATCCTATAATGTGTCCAAGTGAAAATCTGATGAATCTGATATATGTATATAAATCGAAACATCTCATTGTAGAATCACTGGGGCCACCAGCATGTAAGAAGCTGCTTGATTCCCTGAGTCACTTACCCACAATGCTTCATGTTTTGTGGCTTGTCCATGCGAATGGCCAGTTTGATCTTGAGGTCGCTGTCTGGGCAGCCTTTAGACACTGTCATTTTATGGAGCTCAGACTGTTTGGGACTGTTGGGCGTCGGGTGGAGCACAACCTGAGAGTAATCATATAACATAATAATGTATGTCAGTTAAACAATATATACAAACATTGTATGACTGTTTAAGCTCAACTGTTATGAATTATATATATATATATATATATATATATATATACACACCTTTATTCATTGGAGACTAATGGAAATGATGAAATGTCATTTCTTACCCTTCCCAGCTCCTTGTCCTCCAGAGCCAACACTCCTGTGCTCTCAGTAAACAGCTTCACCTTCACAGCAGGCAATGGCTGGGTGGTGGTGAAGTCCCCCTGGGTACCCCAACTACACACACACACACACACACACACACACACACACACACACGCACACAAACACACACACACACATATCATTTTAAATATGATGATGATGATGATGATGATAATAATGTATCTGTGTTTTCCAGTTTGCTTAAAATTTTACAAATGTGTTTGTGTCTAAGTGTAACTCTGTGTATCAGGGATACCAAGCCTACCATAAAAGTGGACAACACTACTCTTGACTTTACCATTTCCTCTACCTCAGCAGCCCTCTTTCCTCACAGCCACTCTGAGATCAACCACTGCCTGAGTTGTGCCAGTGGAGCGTACACTAAACTCAAGAAAAGAGTCATTAAAGACCGCAAGGAAGCCAACGTGACCAGCATCACCACCACAATAATGCAGGACAGGCCATGTCATCCGTATGCCCAACACACATCTCCTGACGCGCAGAAGAAATATTTCAAGGACCACACCAAGACCAGTCTGAAGAAATCCCTCATCACATCAAGCATCTGGAGCTCACTGCACTGGGCAGGTGCTCTTGGAATGAATCCATGCAGGAAGGAGCTGCATGCCATGAATTGGAACTCAGCCCGAGCCGCAGAAACAAATTGACAAGGAGAGAGAGAAAAAGGATCAGCCACCATCACTTTTCCTGATCATGATCATTTACACTCTTTGTTTTTCTATCCCACCGTAACATCTTTGATTTCTAATGTGATCATGAGATAATTCATAGCTCATAACTGACATAACCAAAACCGTCCTCTACTGAACATTAGATCAAATCACAATGTGTCTTTCCTGATCACTACAGATTCTAATATGGCAATCATTTGTAATTAGCAGACATAAGGCAGTCCATGCCAATTATATTGACAATCACATCTGACATGAGCAGATAACAGCTTACTGTAACTGTTACTGTTGGAACCAAATGTCCCTGTAATGTTCCTACAGGGAGAGATCATAGCAGTTTACAGCAGCCAGCAGTAAATTAGACAAAGTCCCTGCAATATTCCTGTAATGTTCCTATAGGGACCAATAATGTGCTTCAGTTACTGTTCCAGCATAGACAGACAAAGTGAAATCAGAACTTCCAGTTAATCCAGAAGATAACCTCATTTAAAAATCACATTAACACTTGCAATAACGCTAATAATTAACAATCCAACCTTGGAACATATCTTTACTCAACAGTAAGCCATGCTTATTATTCCATATGTTTTAGATAAGAAGGGTGATTTGGAAAAGAAGTAATGTAATATCATTGTTTGTTAAATATATATGTTTTTAATTGCCTCTAATGAAACTTGTTTTCCATTAGACATCACGGGTTAAATGTTGTGGCTTGTGGTAAAGAGATATATATGTAAAAACAGCTGGACATAAAGGTCTGAATGCTTTAGAAGAGAATGTTTGTCAATATTAATATTAAGTTACCATGACTTAGCGAGCAGCTGAGCTATGGTGCTGGTAAATTGTCACAGGAGCTGTAGTTTATTGTATAATTAAATTAAATCAAGAAGGTTTCGACTTCTAAAAGCAACTTCTGTTATAGTCCATGACGTGCAGAAGTTATAGCTATTTAAATTCTGGGAATGCCGTGTACACCCATGATCAAAATATATTTCTTTAATGCATTTTCAAAGAACTGAACTATTTTGTTGAATTTCACACAAGTGAGTTTCTTCCAAATAAAGAATTTCTACAAGCTGCTGTGGCTTTTAGGAATGTCCGTTTGGTGTTATAATCACCAGGCCTGTCTGCCAGAATACAAAGCCACAGTATTAAAGCGGGCCAGTTGACAGAGATAAGCAGTGTTTCCAGCAAAGATCTGTTTTCCCATGTCAGCCGTATTTCCATCACTTGTGTTTACAAAAAGCTTCAACTATTAAACAGTAACAAACAAGACTGAATCCAGAGGAACAAAAAGTGTAGGTGATGAGACACTGAAACACTGTCAGTTTTATTAATACCGCTGCTGTTACCTCGTCCATCAGATTGCCAGATGGAAAAGCGTGATTCATCACTCCAGAGAACACGTCTCCGCTGCTCTAGAGTCCAGTGGCGACGTGCTTTACACCACTGCATCAAACGCTTTGCATTGGACTTGGTGATGTATGGCTTATATATAGCTTAGGTGGGCTAATTTGAAGGTCACATGAAGTTTAGAGCTCTGTAGCAAGTGGCTGTGCAGAAAGTCGGCGACCTCTTTGCACTATGTGCTTCAGCATCTGCTGACCCCTCTCTGTCAGTTCATTCAGCCTACCACTTCATGGCTGAGATGCTGTTGTTCCTAAACTCCAAACTTGCACAGGTGGCATGTGGTGCTTGATTTTATACATCTGTGGCCGGGCCAAGTGATTAGGACACCTGATTCTGATCATCTGGATAGGTGGCCAAATACTTTTGGCAATATAGTGTATGTGGGTACATATGTGTGTATTGTACCTACGTCTCAATGTAACCAACGACTGTCACTCAACGACTGCTATTTGGCACATGGAGCATTAATGAGCCAATGACATCACTGGCTATGTGACTGCCTCCACAGAGGTTAAATACCTGGGTTTCTACACCAGCTAGTTGGACTAGTCCCAGCCTAGTCAAGCTAGCATGAACTGATGAAGCCTCTTGGATGAGAGGTGAAACGTCTTCAAAGACAAATAACCAAGTCCAGTTGCGTTCGATTTAATTTCCTTGAGATAACCATGACCTGGATGAATGAGAATATTCACAGGCTTGTACCTACGTCGGTACATATATGTGTACAGTACATACGTCGGTACATATGTGTGTACAGTACATACGTCGGTACATATGTGTGTACAGTACATACATGGGTACATATATGTGTACAGTACATACGTGGGTTTTGAGGCCTCTGCCTGGTCCGTCTGCAGCTTGTGTCCTCCCTCCACCTCCATAGTGCAGTAAACAATCCTGTTTGGAGCCAATGACTTCAGACCGTGGACCTCCATGATCACCACCTGCAGCACACAAAGAGACATGTTCTTAACTCAATGAGAGAGGGAATAATGGGATGTTTATACGACCTGGTTTAAAGTTTGAACCACAAAAATCTGTCAATAAAGCTGACATTGCCTCTTCCTTTTTGTATGCCAAAACCAAAAGGGTTGGTTTAGTTTGGTTTTGCTTGAGAATGATATCAATGGGCTGTCTGGCCAAAGACCCTTTACCATCTTGATGGACAACTAAGTTTGAGTTTATTCTATTCTAACGTGCTGAGACCATGAAGAGTATTTACCCGCTCAACTATATTATTCACCAGATGGTGGCAGTATCGCACAATCTTGTTTGTGTTTGCCAGATGAAAAAGGATGAACAGGATGAAGAAGACAAGACAAAAATCATACTCCGTCTCTGAGTCATAACACAAGTTAAATCTTGTGCAAATGTTTCTGGAAATTCAATTAGCTTGAATTAGATCCTTTTTGACACAAAAGTCAAATTTCACGCTGATCTGACTGAAAAAAAAGAAAGAAGTAGAAGGACAAGAAGCTCTTACAGGAGGAACAACAAGCTCACTGAGAGACAGTGCGTCATTTGGTCTGGTATAATTACTGGGATAAGGGTGAAATACTTCCTGCATACGTGCTGCAGATGGGTTTGAAATCACTGACCACAAATGCATGTGCCTTTAATCATTTGGTCAACAGGACACCCCATGAGACACATTGTATTAATATATTTTAATTAATATCTCATATTATTAATTAAAATACTGTTATTGTTTTCTATTTTATTCAGGTGACAACAGCTGTCCCTGCAAGTGTTGATTGGGTATGGAAACACTGCATGTGTGTCTCCCAGTGGCGCAAATGTGTATGCTTATTAGTCCAAGTCATTGAACACAGCAGCATTAAATGTACAGTTAACAGCAGCCTTTTCTTGTTTCAAACCAAAACCATGCACCATGCAACACCTTAATACGTACTGCTCAACTTTGCTTTTAAGTAGTATGTGTCCTTGCTTTTATAGAATCTTACTGAAGGTTTAATTATTTTATTTCATTTCAAAATTTTTAATAAAAATGAATTTAAGGCTCCGTAAACGACATTGTATGTATGAAAGGTGCTGTAACGTTTATAACAATGATAAATAAATAATGATAATAAAGTGAATTGAATTCAGTTTACCTTCTGAAATTCAATATAAATGTGTCTTTATAATACGTTTCTTTTACATTTTGTCTCAATGCCTTTTATGTTTTATGTAAAGCACTTTGAAGATGCAATACTAATATTACCTTCAAAAGCTCAGAAGAGAAGCCTGACAGTATCTTTTGCCTTTATTTTTACACCCCATAATATTTTATATCTTTTATGATCTCTCTTAAGCCCAACCTAATTAGGACAAATTAAACAAAATAGGACAAATTAAATTGAGACATTAAAGTCAGTTTAGTCATTATGAGAGTACAACTCAGTGTGTGAAAACTGTTGTTTAAAATCTAAAAAAGCTTTTCTGTCTTTTCCTGTCAACATCAAATATATTTAAGCGTACTGTATATTTAAACAAATACATTTATTTTTGTGCTTTTATTCAAATGTACACGTTCATCATGTTTGGATTGTGTACATCTCAATGTCCTGAAAGCAATCATTAAAGTGCCATTATATAACGCGCTGTTGCTGAACGTTCAGTCTGCCAGGCACATCCATCATTCTAAAGTGCTCCTGATTCATATTCAAGTTATTATAGTATACTTGTTTATATTGTATCTAATACTTCCAGGACGTCAGGAAATATCAAAATCTAAGAGGTAGGTTGCCGTGGACGTCATATAACACATTATTGCTTGCCAGAGGATGAATTGTTTCCATTTTGGACAGGACAAACTGTCATTACCTCACAAAACACATCACACAATCTAAAAGGGAGATTGCCATCAAATATCTCCTTCTTCTGTCCGTACACTGTTTAATATATACCAGTAAAATGACCATGATCACTTTGTTTTGTGTTGACACATTTTCAGAAACCATTGGCACCAACCTCCAGGGTAAAGGACAGCACCACGTCAGATTTGGACAGGGTGTTCTCGTCCTCCTGGCCCATGTCCATGATGGAGGTGTTGTGGCCTCGTTTTAGCTTCTGCAGCTTGAACTCTCCTCCCTTGGATACTGGCATGCTCTCCAGGTTGGCCATCAGCAGGTTGACAGAAGATCGTAGCTCCTCGATGAACATGGCCTCCATCTCTCTGGAGGCAAACCTGGGGAACCTTCCACCCAGCTGACAGAGACAGGAGGACAACACATTACTGAGCCTGATCTTAAAGTAATGCACCAACTGCAAGTTCTATAGATTTTCATAGACTTTATATCTTTGTAATAATGTTCTTTGTTGACTTTTTTTTACAAAGTGATAAATACAAACATATTATTTTGTAATATATTATTATTATTATTATCATTACCCCTAATCAATAAGTATTCTTTTAGATAATCAATGTTAGACATTTTCAGTGCAACTTGAGTGAATATCAACAAAAGCAGCTGATTTATTCATCCATCTATCCATCTGTTCCTTCATCCTGCTCCTTCTCCATACATCCATCCATCCATACAAACATTTGTCCATCCATTCATTCCTCCAGTTTTTCATCCTTCCATCTGTCCATGTGTCCATCGTTTGTCTCTTACCTGGGTGATCTGGTCAGCCATTTGCAGTCGTCCATCCAGCTCTCTTCTGATCTGGGCTGCTTGTTCATCAGGGTTGTCCAGCTGAGGAAAGACACACACAGACACACACACAGTGGATTTCACTGATGGAACCACCAATTCTATTGATCATATTCAACAGGTAATGCTAACTAATGATCGGCAGATTCAAGTCAAATACTCATATTTATTCTTCTTATTCAATCTTACCATACTGTTTTATATAAGTCTTATATATATATATATTATTCCTTATATAATGTTGCCACCTCATATAAAAGGCAGATGATGCTGGTTAGTACTAGAAAACGTAAAGAGTTGTGAGACTTCAACAAATGAAATCAGTTTATTTCTGCCTCACTGACCTGATTGTGTTGTTTCTTTTAAGAGTAAACATTAAAGTAGCTTCATGTCATCACATTTTATTGCTCCAGCCATTTAACTCAAGATGTGACATCGCTGTTGAGAGCATATTTGCAGTGAGGTTTTTATTTCAGGTGAAGGTAACTTTAATTTTGTGTTGTCAAATCCACAAGGATTACACAGCTTTTGCAGCCGCTAAACCTGTGCAAATGAGACAAAAGGATAGAGTGTAATTCACGAAGCACCTGCAAGGAGTAAAATGTAGCACAAACTGTGCTGCCAAGCAAATAAGCCTTGTTGCAAAAGACAGCATGAGCTGCCATATGCAATTAATGTGGCGTTATTAGCATCCTCAGATAGTTAGTTAATACACACATTCACACCTCACTCACTCTCTCTTCAAATATTCAAGTTTGTGAGGCATTCAAATATACTGAATTGATACTGAATAATATCAAGGGTGAAATCTTCACACACTGAGGGATATATGCCCTTATAAATGCAAGAATTATGCTTTTTTAAGAAGTGGAGGGAAAAGATGGACAGAGACACAGAGTGTGTGGTTATTTTTCATGTCAACAGCTCGGTGACAGCGGAGGCCACTAAAAACACTTCAGCCATTGTACTTATTAAGCAGGCCACCCCATCACTATGATTTGGCTCTTTAAAGACATTCAGCTGCTGTGACCTTTAACCTCAAGCCAGCTAGACAACACGGTCGCACACGTGAGATCAAGAGACAAGACTAGACAATAGCTAATTAATACACACACTCGCCACCAACTGGACAGGGGTGTGAATTACAATCTGTCGAAATGACAGACGACCTTTAGAATTTTCTGTCATCGTTAAAAAACATTCAGTCAATGATGGAAAATATTTGGTAAATGCAACCTCTGTGTGTGAGTACAGTTCACAGCTGACATCCAGAGTCAGCACTGAAGACCTTCACGGACACAGGGAGTCCATGACGTGATTTCAGCTGCTGCTGATGTTGAATCCACCACAAGGGTTCATGCTTGGTACGATCAAAATGCTTAAAAAAAACCAGACAGCCCAGCGGCCTCATGGGACTTTCTAAAGCACATGGCTAACATTTGCTGTATGCCCATAGCAGCTATGGAAACCTGTATGTTGATGATGGACTGCTCACACACAGAGCTGACAGCGTGGAGAAATCAACACAGACACATTTTTGTAACAGAACACAATGTGTTAAACATGATTCATCTGTCAATCTATAACTTGCAGTGAATGAGTGATAAACCAAGCTTAAACTGTCTCACCATCCTCTCAGCCCTCTGAAAGTCTCAGGACTTTTGTAGTTTGTTGCTGAGTCTGTGGTTTGGAGTTTATTTTCACTCCCACACCACTGTGAGTGTTTACGGGTGTGCAAACAGTTCAGGAAAAGATAAGAAAAGTTCTGAAATAAACTAGGTAACCCTCAGAGACCGACCATAGACCCATGTTTGTCTTTTTAAAGGGGGGCAAGCAATCTTTAAGGGGAGACAGAAGGTACAATATGCCGCATACAGTCGTGATACATGATCTGAAAGCTCATCTGAACCTGAAGATCAATTTGAGATGCAGCTCAGCACTGTGTCAAGTTTTTCTAGACATAAATCTGTAATAAACTCTGTGTTTTGATTAGAGTGTATAAGGGCTGAAAACATTATGAAGTATATGATGCTCAATTATGCCTTATGGTTATCTTGTTACACAGATTTGTTGTATTTTTTTTTATTTGGATTTGCATCGTCTGAATGTCTCACGTCTCTAGTTTGTGCTTGTTAAGTTGCATGAGACTGTGACTATCCTAGAGGTCACAATAGATTATATGGTCTCACTACAATGAAATGGTTACTATGGGGACTAACATCACCACACATGATTGAATTCACAGCAGTCTCATCTTTCCAGTCATACCTAATTAAGCAATTCCAAGACTGTTTAGTGACCCATGTATGCAGTATCGATAATACATTTATCGATTAATCGTGTTAATGCGGCCGACAATCAATTAAGGAAAATGCTTTAAATTTGCATCCCTATGCAATACACATGTGCAGTGTATACATGTATCTTCCATTTTTTATGGTTTTAGTATACTGCTAGAGACATGTGTTGCAACTGAGCTGTATCCTTTCTCTGATTGGTACTTTTCAGTAAGGAATCTAGTTTTTCAGCTGTAGAGTAGACAGACAGGTAAGTAACAGGTACAGAGGGATGATGGGATTGTTCTCTTTCACCTGTCTGTCCTTGTCATTGATTATCTCCCACCAGCTGTATTAACATCTTGCTCCAACACCCACACATGCTGTTACCACTGACTGAGGAGCATGTTTGAATCACTGCTGCTCTCCTAGGCGCGCGCGCACGCACACACACACACACACACACACACACACACACACACACACACACACACACACACACACACACACACACACACAACCCATGATAGACGGAACACCAGTGAATATACACCTCAAAAAATGTTGCATGTTATCCTAAGACAGGCGCACATACACATCACAGTGAGTCTGTTATCTCACATTCAAGTCCTTGAATGAGTACAGTCAATGTGCAAAGTTGTGGCCACTTCGCCACAGGGATAGTCAGTGGTGGTGTCTATAATGTGAATTTCTGGATATTAAATGTTCAGCTGCAGTTGTCGGTAGTAATATTTGTACTAAAGTAGCACATCACATGACACATTGTAAAAACTCAAAACATCAATGTATTATGCTTCAAATGAGGATTGCAAATTTCAGTAAATATTAGTATTAGTATTACATTTGGCTGACGTAGGGTTTGGAGGTATATATTTACATATCCCTCAATTCAATAATATCTAAAATGCCAATAAAATAAATACCATTCCTGACGTCAAAATTCTGAGTGAACTTCTCAATCTAAACCCTAGAAATGAGTTTAGTGGAAACTTGGTTCTCCATATTGTCTGAACTGTATGCTTAAATCTCAAATGTTTGTATGTTCAGCTGACCTATTGCACACTGGCTAAAAGTTCAGTTAAAGTAATTAACTGAACACTGTCTGCATCTTTATCTTTAATTACGACCAAATTACATTATTACATGTCCAGGAACACTCGTGAATTCACAGTTATATATCAATTCCTTTATATTCTGTTTATTATTAATAAATTGTGTGTAAGAAAAGTTTGTACAGTAATGTCACCCACTAAATGGTTCAAATGCCATAAATGGTTATACACTTCAGGAATAGGGTTGGCTTTCCTCCTGATGATGAATCCAAGCAACAGCTCAGTGGAGCGCAATAAACCCCCTCAACCAAACATTAAGCTCCCTGTTGAGCTTAAGGCGTGCATAGTAAACCTCCCAAACTGCAGTCCCCTTTTCTACTGACTGAGCACAGCTCCTCTGCTACTCTGAAATACTTGCGGTTTTTCCACAGAGGAGACCTTGACTTTATCTTTCTGTGTTGTGAAAAGCATCAACTTCTGAGCGTGTCATTGAAAGATCCTCTGAAAGAAGCAACCAATGCCATAAGCAGTTTACTCTGCAGTAAGCTTCAGACTAGGGCAGCGGCAAGTTTACCCTGTAATAACATGTTACATGAAATTGAAGTTAATGTAAAACGCTGTCTAATTTTTCTATGTGGTAAAATTTACAGTAAAAGCTGAAATTGTAGACCATCCTCAGGGCACCTCAGGGTGCCACCCTCCTCTTCACTGCAGCCCTAACATGAGCTGCAATGTTTCAAGTTAAAAAAGGGAAAATGTCATCAACTTCAACCAAACAAGGAAGTTTACAGTTGAAGGCAGGCATCTCCTCTGGCCCATTCAGGCTACCATATGCTTCACACTGCTGGATTATCTAACAGCATCTGAAAGCTTCTGTCCAATGTCAAAATTAAAGGGAGATTGCACACAACTGCTTCCCATCACTTTTCGTGTGTACAACACCATGATTCGACAAAGCACCTTCTCCATTATCACTTTTAAAACATCCCTACTGCTGACATGCATGTGAGGTGATGACGGGGACAGGTGGAGTGTTGGGTTTTGAGTTTATGCTCCGGTAAACAACAGACAGACTGAGCCTGTTGTCATGACTACTGCTCCCTGGTTGGATCGTTGGATCAGCCATTTTTGATGCAAACATACACATTTTGGAGTATCAAAGATAGTTTTCTTTTACTAATATTAAAGTATACACACCTTCAAGCTCATAATCATATATAATATAACCATAAATAGCCTGTTATACTGTAACAGCATGTCAAAGACTATGACATGTAGTCCATTTAGATTGCCCGTGACCCTGCAACCTAACCTGTTTATTTTACCAAGTTTAGGGAACAAGTGTTATGATTGAAGCAGTGTCTTAATGTCATTGTTTCTACCACACTTGTTTTATACAATTTTTAAGGAGTAAAGGTTTGATGTTGATGTTGTTATATGCACAATGTTCCATTCAAATCAGCCTCTGGTTCCTCCATCCTCATTACCTGCCTCTCTCCTTCAGTCCCTGTGTGGAGCCTTTGCAGCTGGCCTCTCCACCCAGACAATAATAACTCCTCCAAACTGTTTCCTCATCATCTACCTTGCTACCTTCATCTCCTCTTTTCAGTCCCAGTCTCTATTGCCTGGTCTGATGTCTGTTTTATAGGCTTCTGGGCTTTCGTGAGGCTTTGCTGTGAGTGGTAAAAGCTGGGTGAATAGTTATCAGCCTGGTAGATACAAAGTAATATAATATTCTAAATAGCAGCCACAGACACCTCATGTTTGGAGCTTTGGTGAGACTCCTGTATGAGCTATCCTCCTGTACCTGTGCAACATCATTAGGTTTACATAAAGGCTTAAACTCACTCAATCTGTACATGTACCATTCAGCACCCAGTAAGCTCTGCAGTGGGGTCACATTTTTTTGTCATCGAACAGAGAATTAGCCAGTACTGCACAGACTACCTGCTGTCTGCAACGCTATACTCGAGATAAATGATAACATGCACCACAAATTAAAAGTTCTGCTTTATGCTCACTCAAACTTTTAAAAGGGAAGGTGTTTACATTTTCAGAGTGAGTAGAGTAATCAGGAGAGAGAACACAGAAGCAAAGAAGAGGAATTATATGGTGTTGAAAGAAAAACAAGGAGAAAGTAAAGAACAAGATTCAAAGAAGGTTTAAGGAGGAAAGAGAAACACGCAGAGGCTGCCCAGGCGCCAGGTGATGCTCTAAAAGGACTTGCAGGTACTAACACTACACAACAACTCTATTAACATTAACATTTTTAAGATGTTAAAAGGTTGGTAACCTCAGTAACTGGCAAAATGATGTTAACCATGCAAGGTCTGTTAAACATAAGCACACCGCAGAAGCCACAAAGAACGCATCAACCATCAGATTACAGCAGGGCAGGCACCGAAGGCATCATCAGATCTCTGGAGTCGAGAGAGGAAACCATCTTTATGATGTCAACATTACTGTCAGGTAAACAATAGTGATGTCAGCTATTGCTCACTACATTTTAGCCTGTCTTACACTAGATATAAACTACACATTATGAACAAACTTTATCAGTATCGGCCATGAAAAGCTAAAAGCTAAAAGATATGAGGGTGAGGAGAATGACTGGAAGTACAGAGAAGCAAACTCTAAAGTGTGAAAATGAATAAATATAGAAAAAGGAAACAAGCAAAATGTGATGAAATCCAGAGCGTATTTGGAAACAGCAACTTGAAAGTAATGTGTGAAGTCATGAAGCAGCTAACTAGAGAGAAGACAGCTAAAACCTCTGCAACTGAATATGCTGGTGGTAAACTGCTATCAGAGAATAGAATAAAACAGTGTGAATATATAGAATAATAGGAACTACCCCGTTGCAAGCATACCTACCAACCTGGACCAGGTGGGACTGCGGGTGGATGAAGATGATAAACCTGAGATAGCGAGAAGTAAAAGAAACTGTGAGGAAACGGCAGGGTTTGACAACATACAGGCAGAACTAATCAAGAGTGGAGAGAGAACACCACTGATGTGCTACGTAAGACCTGCAAGTCAGTCTGGAGGCATGGAGAGTGGCCCCACAGTGGACAAAATCCTTGATAATCCCACTGTCAAAGAAAGGAAACACCTACAGGACCTTAAGCCTCATAAACCACCCGAGAAGGGTAGAGAATGATAAACAGCAGGATGAAAATCACCATCAGATGGAAATCCACCGCAACTTTATCGACTTCAAGAAAGCAAAAAGTCTCACCCACTTTGTCTCACCAACTTAGACCCCTGTTTTTTGTTGGGTTTTTTAATGCTTTATTTATTTTTAATGCTTCAAATGTTTGTTTCTGAGTACAAATGAAAATAATCACAGAAACTAACTGCCTATAACAGCCAACATAGCTGTATACTGTATAAGGACCTACAACCAGGCTTATATTATAGCTTATATCACAAATAGCATGACACATAAGAGCCACAATGGCTGTATTTATGGGAAACACACCAGGTTCAAATAAGCCAGGATTCTCCTTTAATTCACTATTGTGTCACTGAGTTAAGAAGTTGAACTTGCCCAGGTGTAACTAATCCGATTAGCTATAGGCTGCCAGTGAGACAGCATGAACAGTATTAGAGCCTTGAAACCCATAAATATGATGCAAACAGGATTAATGATTTTAGTCACTCCAGTGCAATTCAATTTCTGCTGCCAGATGTCTAAGGGATAACAATAATAATTGCTTTTTGTTTTTGTTTCTTTTACTCAAGATGACAGTTGAAAAGAATCAGCAGCATGAATCTGAAATAAATTCAGTTCAAATGAGATTTCATAATCAGTGACCTCTGGTTCATTATAATCACCAGGCAACCAGAAAAGAAGGAACAATAAGAACATCCAAAAAGTTTAGAACCGATAACCAGCCACTGATATGAAGAACTGATTTATAGTAGGGGTCTAAAGATCAACCAATATGTATAGAAACATGAATGAATGATTATATAAACTCAAAACCAATTAATCAAAACTGAATCTGAGATCATCTAATATGTCTAATCAGCTGACAATTGCAATGTGGCACACCGATCTGGAGCATTTTGGTTATCTGGAATTAAATCAGTTCATTAATCAAAGCTGCGTTCTTCAGTCCAGGTGATATGATCACATACTTATCTGAAATCTGCTGGATAAACAAGCATAAATATGGTAAAATCATTATTCATGTCAGTGGTAACACAGACAATAAGAATGATGTGGAGATGATGTCATCTTTCAACCGTCGGCTGTCGAGGTGGTGTCCTGCTAATGATGTGGACTTCATAGATAATTGGCGGAGTTTCTGCAGAAAACCTGGTCTGATTAGGAGAAAGCATCCATCCCACTTTGGATGGTGCTGCTCTCTTATCCAAAATATATGGCTGAGTTTATTAGCAGGCTGCAACCATGACAACCCAGAGATGAGACCAGGGGGCCGAGTATCAGTCCTACACACTTCTCTGAGCTTCCATTAGAGCGGTTACCCACCCAAAACACCAAAGAAACTGTGTCTACCCCTCCGCCTCTCAAATCAATTGCATTTAAAGTATACACAAGAGGAATTATACATAAAAACCTAATAAAAATGAATTCCACTGCAATAGTACAACACAATATGAAAATTAAATGTAAACTCTTAGATAGCTGTCATCTAAAGCTGTATTAGTAAACAATCTAAATATATCTAATATATTGATTTATTTAGTCTTTAGTGAAACCTGGCTGTGTCATGAAGAATATGTTATCTTAAATGAAGCCACCCCTCTCAGTAAGATTAATACTCACATTACACAAAACCATTTTCAACTCAGGCCTATTAATCAACCTTAAACCTAATATCTAACAATCTTTCCACACAATCCTCTTTTATTAACCAGATGTCTATCTGATAGTGCTGCAGCTTACCTAAGTGATTCCATCCGCATTTAATCCAATGCTATGTGTCAATACAACAGAGAACTCTTGTGTTATGTTAACTTTAGTCCTTGTCAAACTGATAGTGTTGCAGGCTCACTGAGAATGACACTCAACTCCATGATTCTTTAGCCGCAGCGTCGTAAACTCTGGGATCACCAGCGCCCCCTAGCATGAGTCAGGAGAACAGCGTGTCTCACCAAGTGCCTCTTCACAGACGTTTTATGATCGCTCAGCACAAGAAACATGTTACACACATACAGTTGTTGATAAAAAAAAACACTGTACATCATATACATCAGATAAACTATAGTACATATAGTACAAGTAGTTGAATATTTCAATACCGACATACAGCAAGACAGCAATACCGTCATTGTGCAACCCAAGGTGAGGCTCAGCAGGCTGCTGCTTCACCGCACGTCTCTTCTTACTATCTCAACGTTAAATGTGGAAATGAAAGAAAAACATCCAAAAAATGGTGAATTTTAATGGAAAATAACTATAAAGCACACATTACTAAATAAATATAATATTTAATTTATTTTTTATTTCCATAATGACAGGTGAACCTGATATATATTTAGACTGTTTTTCTCCAACTGACCTTCCTGAACTAACTTCAACGATTTCTTCATCTAAACCATCAACCTGTCTCTTAGACTCCCTCCCAACTGGGCTTCTTTAGTAGATATGATCAATGTCTCTATTAACAGTCTATGTACCACAGTCATTTAAAGTAGTAATTAAACTCCTTCTTAAAAAGCCAACTCTTGACTCAGGTGTTCTAGCCAACTATAGATCTATATCTAACCTCCCCTTTATCTCCATGAGATCTATAAGAAAGCAGTCACCAGTCAGCTATGTGACTTCCTACATAACAACAGTTTATTTGAGGATGATTTTCAGTCAGGATTTAGGATGCATCATAGCAGTGAGGCAGCACTGCTGAAAGTTACAAATCATCTCCTGATCACATCAGACAAATGGCTTCTCTCTGTACTTGTTGTGTTTGACCATTGACCATCACATCCTACTACAGAGACTACAACATGTAATTGACATTAGGGGACTGCATTAAGATGGTTTAAGTTCTATTTATCAGATCAATATCAGTTTGTACATGTGAATGATGCATCCTTCCACAAGGTTCTGTGCGTGGACCAATCCTATTCACCTTATATATGCTTCATTTAGCCTTTAATATTATTTGGAAAAACTCTTTAAAAAAATTTACTCAAAACTGAAGTTATTGTGCTTCATCCTAAACACCTTAGAAACACATTATCTAATGATACAGCTACTCTGGTGCATTATCTTGGCCTCCAGCACCACTGTAAGGAATCTGGGAATCATCTTTGATCAGGATATATCTTTTAACTCCCACATAAAACACATTTCAAGGAATGCTGGATTATTGCAGTTCTTTATTATCAGGCTGCCCCAAGTTCATATAACCACATTAGCTTTGCTGCATCGGCTCCCTGTAAAATCCTTAATACTTCTCTTACCTATAAATCCCTTAATAGTCAGGAACCAACATATCTTAAAGAGCTCATAGTACCTTATAGCCCCAGTAGAATACTGAGCTCCAAGAATGCAGGCTTACTTGTGTATCATAAAGTCTCCAGAAGCAGAATCGGAGGCAGAGCCGTCAACTATCAGCCTTCCTCTTCTATAAATTGTATAGCTGTCACCAATTAACATTAATTCTGTGAGTAACTTGATGGCAGGCCAAATTTAAACTTGGCTATTGGTTGGTTTGCGTTTCTGCACTCAGCAACAGATCATTTTTTGAGGTAAGAAGTCCCACTCTGTAACACACTGTGTTTCTATAACTGCAACAACTCAACAACAGAGTGATACATCTTCTCTTTAGATGATCATGTCATGTCAATTTCAGGAGTTGCTAAGGCTGAGTGATATGGCAAAATAATTGAAATTATGGGATCTATTCACAATTTTGATGGGGTTTTTTTTTTTTTTTGGGGGGGGGGGGGGGGGGGTTTCTTTCAGCGACTCAAAACAGTAGCAGTTACTGTCTACACTGGGGTTATTTTAAACTAAAAATAACATTTTTGTGCATGTTGTAATAACTCAGTTTTCATAATTTAGACATTTGTGGAAAAATAAAATTTGAATGAAAGAAGTTAATGTCAATAACAATAAAATATTTACTCTGGGTGTAAGATTAAGCCTCGCTTACTACTCACGTAATTTCCCCACTGTCCCTTAGTTGTCACTGACACACAAACGTTTATCATTTAACCAAGAGTACCAAAGAACATTTCCATCATCAGCAGCAACATTTGATTAGATTAATAACCTCACTGCTTCCTCATCCTTCCTAATCCTTTCCTCTGTCTATCTTGCTTCTCCTCATCTCCTCCCCTCTCTCCATTGGTTTAAATGAGTTGCTATCTCCTCTAGATGGATTAACAGGCCCAAACCCCGATAGTGATTAAAAGAAAAGCAATCACTCGTCCTCAATTCAGATAAGGGGCCTGCATGGCAGGGGAAGGGGTGGGGGGGGCAGTAGTCTCTGTGTACAGTTGCCATGGCTACCACCTACAAGGGGATAAAGGGCACTAGGGAGTGTTCACAAATGTTTGTACATGCATATGTGCCTGTGCATCAATTAAAGGTTTTACAAAATAGGTTAAGATATAGATCATCATCAGAGCATGAGTGTGTCTGTTTGTCTCTCACTCAGCCACACAAACACACACAGTCCTGAGGCCAAGCGCCTGTGAACTTAACCACAGAGACATACTGCAAAGCGTTCAAGGTCTCTGTTTGACCAGGACAGCAGTATCTTTGATGAAACATATTTGCGGGTTATCCGTCATTGTTATCAGAGTAAATATGCACAGAGAAGTCAAGGGTTTCACAGCAGTATTGAGCACTTATCCTGGATTATCAACCACAGTACATGTCCTACCCCATCGTGTTTACCTTTCATGAACAGCAAGCTGGGAGAAGTGACAGAATGGGAAAAAAAAACACGTATAGCATACAGCTGTGGAAAATTGCAGGTAATGGCAGGTTTATATGTTTGCAATTGCATCTTGTGTCACTCAGACGAATGGGAATGCTGTTGAAAATCTGTAGACATAAGCGTAAAGACGCATCTTGGTTCTAGATTTAATTTAGCAAAAGTTCACGGAATCACAAGCGGTGTATAAATGTGGATTTAGTCCTGTTATGTTTTATGAATGCACTCATTGCATTACAAAGTATATTCCAGCAAGTCCTCCAAACTAAACAACAACATATGTCATATACAAGAAGAGACCCACCCTGATGAAATGAAGGTGAATTAGTTTTGTTTGTGGCGTAGCAGCATCTTTTCCAGACGCAGTGTCCCTGTTACTCTGCACTATCTACACACTGTCAACCATTTATACAGGGACTAGAGTAGAAAGCAGTTCCAATCAAAAGGACCTTTGTTTCTGGAAAGACACATTGCTCTTCAAGTGAGGTTTTTGTGATGTCAATGAACTGACACCTTAATTGATTATTGATTATCGTTTTATGGACTGTATGGTGCAGCACTCACCATACTGTACAGTGCATTGCCTCCAGTCTATTGTGACTAGTTAGAGGCTTTCAGCGGCGACTGACTCCACCACAGCCCTAATGGCTACAACCCATCTGATAAAAAGGAAAGAACACCCACTCTCTTCTTCCCTCACTACATATCCGCTGCGTTGGCCTGCAATTCAATTTATCTTCCCAGCTCCAGCCATCATTACTACCAAAGGCACATTCATCAAAAGAGATTTGTCTCGCTTTTTGACCCCACTGCTCTTTATGCAATGTGTGCAGTTTGTTGCGGAACAATCATCTCATTTGCTGCTCTGAGGCATCCACTGGCCTGTTTGAACTAATGGCTCTACCATCATGCATGTAGGTTGCTCACACAAACAACCACTTAACAGACATGTATGTACTAAAATACAAACTAATAACAAATTCCAGTTGAATGGGACTTTTTCCTTGCTGCCGTTGCTCAGGGGTACAGAGTACAGTCTAGACCTGCTCTATATTAAAAGTAACATTTGTTCTGATTTTGTGCTATATAAATAAAATTGACTTGACTAAAAAATACATTATTTTTAAATCAGCCCTTGTCTTAATGTTTTCTGTTATTGCTACTGAAGTATTATTCTGTTACTATAAGCTCATTAAACAGACGTATTTATACATAGTAAATAATTCCTGTTGGGCTGTCAGTGAGCAGCAGGTTGGCTTGCTGTCAGTCATCAGAGTAAACTAGCTTTTGATTTTTTCCTGTGGGTCCAATCTGCTGTCAGGATTCAAGACAACCAAAGGGAAAAAAAAAACAATTACGGTTATAAGTCTCGTGTTCTCTAACCATCTGCTTTTACCTCTTTTTGCATTTTTACATTATCCACTTGTTAGTAAGTTGGTTGGTAGTAAAGTGGAAAGGTTGGAATATCATTATTATCACTTTACTCACAAAGGTTTTATGGCACTTATTCAACAAGCATAGCAGTCATTAACTCAGGTAAAACATTATCTTTCACTTCACCTGGGTTCAACTCTCTCCTCTGTGTTTGTGCATGTGTGCCTTGGACCTCGGTCAAACCCTGACACACAGAGAGCAGAGAGGAGAGGAGAAGCTGCAGCCTGACCATAAATTACATCAAGGCCATATAGTCCAATCTACTTATCTCATATTGGACCTTTGCATTTGCTTTTAGGAGCAATAGAGGTGTGGAGGACGCTACACTCACCTCTCCTTACCTAACCTCCTTTACAGTTGTCTCGAACAATGTAAAACCTCCTATTGGTTGACTTCTCCTCCACTTTTAATACTATACAACCTCATATTCACCTCAGACCTGTGTTTGGTGGGATGGACAATAAGAGCCCAGAGAGTGCTGTCCTCCACTGGTTCTCCTCTGGGCTATTCCTCCTTACTGTATACACTGTATACTGACAGCTGCTATACTGACTTTAGAAAAAAGCCACCCACTCATCTCAGACTGTCATAGCAGACAACACAATTGAGACTGTGTACATACAAATATCTGGGCACAATCATGAACAACAAACTGCAATAGGAGAACAATACAAATGGGATCCATTCCAGAGCACAACAAAGACTGTCTTTACTAAGAAAACAAAACTCTTTCATTGAATCAGTTTAAACTTTTGTCCTGATTTGGGAATCTTAACATGAGGAGTGAACAACTGCTCTAAGATTACTGTACAGCAGACACCTGGTCAGAAAGGCCACCTCCATCCTGGCTGATCCATCCCACCCGCTGCATCAGGAGTTCCACCTTCTTTCAGAGCTTTAGACTCCTGACACTCATCCTGCTACTTACACTTTTCTACTCTTTGCACTTTGCAAACGTGATCTTTGCTATTACCGTATTTTTCGGACTATAAGGCGCATCTAAAATCATTCAATTTTCTCAAAAATCAACAGTGCGCCTTATGCATGACCTTTGGTTGTGTTTACTAACCTCGAACCGATTTTATGTTGTACACATTACGGCTAATAACGTATCACTCCGCGAGTCAGGAGCTTCGCAGAGGCTGGAATCATCACTGAACAGCCCGGTGACAGCAACGAGACTGACTCAGATAATGATGAGAGGGATCCGGGCTGCTGGATTCTAAAATCACCCAACTGTTAAACTCTGATCAACGATTTTGTATTTTTGTGTTAAAACTGAACAATGTTGAGAGGGATCCGGACATGTTTGATGTGGAAATCGCCCACTTAAACTTGTATTTTTGTGTTAACCTACAACTGAGAGTTATTGTAAATCAGTTGAATAAAGTTCGACTTATCCGACACATGTTTTGTTTTTGCTTATTGCGTCTTATAATCAGATGCACCTTATGTGTGGACAATGACAGCGATTGACATGTTAATTGATACTGCGGCTTATAATCCTGTGCGCTTCAGGGCCCGAAAAATACGGTACTTGTTGTTTATAGTGCTTTTGTTTTTGATGCATGTATAGTATGTTTCTTGTTAATTGTTTTTAGTTTTTTTGTATGTACAGTATGTTTTTATTATGTTTTTTTAAGCCGCACCAGATAAAGATCATTGAACTGAATTGAATCACTCCGTTAGTTTCTTCAATTACTGCGAATAGAACCAACCCCAGGTTCCTACAAATTTAGATTTCAGGGGACATATTGTGGACTAATTGTAATGGGACATAATTAGGACTTGATGACACAGCAAAACACTTGTTGGGTTGTAGACTTTTTTCCTTGTAGAAAAGTAAACTTATGCGCCCCATTTGCATTTCTCTCAGGTTGAGCTATAGAGGCGTTCAGTATCTGGCTCATTGTGTGTGGGCCAGACAGCAGTCACTCCACTAATGAGGACAGAGACGTGTTGATTTGAAACAGTTGGGCTTTTCTTCATAAGCATCTGACCTGAGCCAAAGATGACCTCACGGGACAAATCCCACTCCAGCTGCCTCAACCTGCATCTGTGCTCTACTGGTTCCAACCAGGGTTATCTGCAGGTCACACATGTGCTGCATTTGTCTGCTGCGTAGCACCAAAGTCAAGACATAAATCTTGTGTGGCAAAGGATGTTTCAGCATCTTGCTTAGTGCAGGAACCTTCAAGCTCACAATGTGGATTAAAGGATTACCTTCTACAGTATCTTCTACTCTGGTCTTCTACAGACCAGAAGTTACTTAGCATCATATTATCTTTTGACTTATCGAGCCACCTGGCAATGCAAGATTTTACATATTGTGTATGTAAAAATTCCCATTTCATTGCCATCTCCGCTCCTAATGAAAGCGCTGTTATAGAGTAACCATGTGTCTTCTGTGAGATTGGTTATGTAAGTGTGGCTTCGTACTGTTAAATTTTAATTGTTGGTTATTAGCCACAGAGTGCAGCTCCCGCACAAAGAAACCAATATTTACTCCCAGCACTGATAACTGGAAAACAAACGGCTCATTTAGTGGAAATGTATTTGTTTCATGTAATGCCTCCCTTCCTGTCTGCCTCCTTCTAATCACCACCCCGATTTAAACAGTCCGACTCTCCCGTCTTCCTCTTTTTCCATTTCACACTCCCTTCCACTCGCCGATCCTCTTCCTATCTTCTGTCTCCTCTAGCTCTCATTCTGCTGTTCTGCAGGGACCTAAGGCCGCTACAGGGAGGCTCAACACTCCCTGACTCTTATTACATTGTGCTTTCTGACTCATCTGACTGTTGTGGCCACTGACGTCTATCCATGATACAGCTACACCTCCCTTGTTTTAACCTCTATAAATGACTGAATCATTTCTTACCTTAGGTGTGGTCTTTCTTTGTTAATGATTTATTTTTGGTAAGAAATTAAAAATATCTCCTCAAGGTTTTGTTTGACTTGTGTACATATTTGGTCAAAACTGTAACAAACACAAGAAATGGAAATAATTCACAGGGCTTGTTCATTTTGGTGATGATGTTGGTAATAATCATTTCTATTCTAGCAGGCATGTTTGATCTCTGTGATTCACAGAGGAATATATGAACTGCTAAGGACCACAGGACCACCTGTTGCTGTCATTATCACATCTGGACAGCTAATGGCAGCTCAGCCTCTCTTTATAATGCAGGACAAACACTAACCACATTTGCATTACTTGTTTTCCAACATTATATTTCAGTTTTACAAGAGAAAAGATTTTTTTGGTTGAGAGCAGGTTGGTTGTTTTGCAAATGCAAATGTGTCTAGTCTTTCTGATGCCTTCTGGTTCAGATAGATTAGGCCGAACAGTAAAACGTGTCTATGTATTACATAATTACTGTTGGGTCATTTTAATTTGGCTTGATATTCTATAATAAATTCCTTAAATCTGAGTTCAGTGTTCCATTTCTTATTCCTCACCACAGAGCAAAATACTTTTTTGCCTCAACAGCAACCACCCGGAATTGTCCCCCACATAGTGGGAATGATTGCCTATGTTAGAAAGCTTTAGTAACAAGCTTTCACTTCACAAGTGGAATACAAACTTCACAGCTTTGGGTCCTTCCAAATGCTGGCTATTGTTAAAGGGGAACTACACTAAATTTAGACATCAGAATGAGTTTCCAGGTGTTTGGGAATAGGGGTGTGCGTTTGTTTATCTCAGTGCTGGGGTTATGAGTGTATTTCATTCACAACTACAAAAGGGTTCAATATTGTCTGTTTTCAAATGTTGGTTTGCAAAGCATGCAGGACAACAGCACGACCGACTATGAACGAGTGCAGCGAAATCGGCTGGGCTCATTTCGAACCAGATGGCAAACACCGGCCACCGCCCGCATCCGCAGTGACTGACAGGCTTCACTGCCTCCGAGCTGACAGCATGTTCAGTGACACCCTGGAAGTCTGGGCACAGTTGCACAAAACATTAAACGTGCATTAACTGATGTTTTGTTCTTCATAGATTTTGCTCTCAAAGCACCAGATTTATACATTTAACTCTAAAATGTACAAACTCGTCTTCAGCAAGCCCCCAGAAACACTGGAGGGGGAATTGGAAATAAAATTCTGTCCCAATAATAGCCTGCATCCACTCATTCCAAGTAAATAAGAGTTTAATTTATGGTAGACTTATTCAAATTTCCCCTACAATCAGGCTCATAATATTCCACAGCTGTTGGATGGACCCAGAGAGCAAGAAAAGCTTTCATACAGTCATATGCATGAGGACTAACAAATGGAAATAGCTTATATTAAAATGATAACTCATTCAGGATTGCAAAGCAGCAGCACAAATGCAGACCAACCATTATCCACGTGTTATCCCTTCCCCCACGTCTCCTGCCAGTGTCGGATTCTAACAGACAGCAGCAGATATCTCGGTTTACACATCATTAATTCTGAGTGGTTACTCCAGAAACAGCAATTGTCCATGACAACAGGAGAAAGACTGGGGGAAAAAACTTCCATTTTATGACTTGGTCTGTTTTTAGGCTATATTGGGAAAAACAGAAACACCTTGTGGATGTAATATAATACAACAGTCCTGCTATAGATACTACTGAGCCTTAAAACGCCCAGTTTTTCTTAATGATGTGTTGTATTGTCTGTTTTGAAGCATTTGCAGAGTGTACAAATAAATCTTGGTGTAGTAAACAAGTAGGTGTTCAAATCACTGGTGAGTTTATCCCTCAACAAATGTGATAAAATCAGTCACTCTGTGTTTTTCATAATTATTTGTAGGATTATTTATCTATAGTTCAGTTAAGAAAACACTGGTTGCTGAGTAAAATAAATTCTATCACAATGCAAGTACAACATTTTGGGTTTTTTTAACTGTTGGTTGAACAAAAGAAACAATCGATGTAAATTACCTTGGGCACTGGGAACTGCTAATGAGCATTTAAAAAGGCAAAACTGTCGACATTTTATTGATATAAAGATTAGTCTGCAACTGATCAATAACAAAATCAACATCAATAGAGGTTAATGGCAACACCTGTAGTGAGTTATTGGCTATATCGACATGTACATTCTCAGACATTCTCTTATGGAAAGCACTGATAGTGTTGTATTCAGTTGTATGTTCAGACCCTGCTTACTTTCTCACCCGGCCAGTCACGGTGTGAAGTGGGTGTAAATGTCAGATTGTCCATTTTGGGAACTTAGATCCTCCCCCCGCTCCCCCAATTCAAACCATGAAAAGGTATGGAGGGATCGGGTTTCAGAAGCTGATGGAGTACACTGGTGCCTTTAGCGTGCACATACTGCAAGAAAGTCTGGAATGAAACAGTGATAACAGGAACTCTGACTGTGAGCACTTTCTGCACTGATGGACTGACTTCTGACAAAAGACTGGCTGAGTACCTGCAGGCCAGCATCAATCTGCCTCTACGGACCAGCTCTGTGCTATTAGCATTACAATCTGCATATATTAATAACTCATTTTCCATCCAGCAGTGCGGTTGATGCAATATCTGGCACTTTAATAGTGGATGGTCTATGTATAGAAGCCCGTCTTATTGTTCCTCCCCCATGCTCAGGCTGCTTATCTGCATTCAGCCACATCTGATTGTTCTCGTCCTGCTTCTGCTTTATTGGAGATGTACTGGGCTTCCGTTGCATTTCTGTTTATTTTCTTGAGTTGCTTAAAGCTTGATCTTTTATGCAGACCCTCAGTTGAGCCTGACTGTGAAACAGGCTATTTTAGTTGCTGTCTTTTTAAGAACCCTTTTTTAAATGAGCCCACTCTGTTTTGATTGGCAAGCTTCAGGAAACTGCCCCGGAAACTGCACACTTGTGACGCATTCGGAGTATACATATACAAACATATATTCTCAAATACATCTGTATCTGTATGATCGAGCCAGAATCCGACCTGAAATATGAGAGTCGACAGCACAAATAACGTGGAAAAACCGCAGCAATATCCTAGATAATAAACCACAATAAACCACAAGGAGGAAGCAGCATTACCTTCGGGGCAGGTTGAGGCCCTGGCTTTTGACTTGCAGGCAGCTACATAGATTTACCTTGAGCTTTGGAATTTTGACCATGTTTAATTTCAAACATTATGACAGCATAAAATAACAGAAAAACTATAGAATCTGTAGACCTAAAGGCTCACAATCACAAACCCATATTTTAAATTAAATTATAGTAATATGCCCTGACACAAACAGCACTATAGTCAAGACAGTTTGTGCTCTTTATGGTCAGGAGAGAGGCTAATGAACTGTAGGTTGACATATTTCTTCAGTATTGACAGCAGGGAGGCAGCCCGGCTTTGGTGACCTGGTGTTGCATCCAGGAATCGAAATGTATTCAATTATAACAACGTTTAAATGTCATTCACCTGACACACCGAAAAGAGAGAGAGAGGGAGTGTGCATATGGACAGACACACAGGTGAATCCCAAGCTTTTCAGAAGCTTTAATCTGGTAATTATTCAGTGTAATTGTCAGGTTTCATGTCAGGTGTATGAACTGCAGTGACAAGCAGGGTCACAGCAAGCTCCATTTGGTTCTAATGGAAATGCTTAAGAAAGATAGCAGAGCAAGTTACTCAGTTCAAACCAACCAGTTAGTCTTAGTCCAGTAATACAGTCTGAAAACATATATTTATACTGTATAGATTGTTTCTGAGTGTGAAATGAGACAATGAGAGATAGTCCATGCCAGAAAATGATGAGACTGATGTAGCTATAAAAATAACTGTTAAACTGAACCTGCCCCTAGACACTGATAGCACAGCTTCTACAGGACATCTACTGAAAATGATGTGTGGATATGTGAGGCACCATTAGTTGGTTAGGGCAAACTAACAACCCCTATCACCCCTGGATAATGAAGTGAAAGTAAAGGAGAATAAAGGAGTGTTGGAGGAGTTTGTCTCTTTCCGAGGACACACCTAAAGTAATATTCTTTGGGCCAGACACTGGGCATAATGTCTTGGAACTAAAGAGGACAGATGAAGTGACATGTTTCATATCACATGTTAAAAACAGCAGCGTTGAGGACTGACCTGGCAGGCGTTATAGAGGAGCTGGTGCTCAAACTTCTTGATCCCCAGGATCTGCTGAAACATCTCGTACAGCTGGTCTTTGCTGAGGATGAGCTCGGAGGCGGCGCTGGCCGTCATTCTCTGCTGGTGTTTCCTGGGGTCCTCTTCGCCACGATAGATGGTGTCAAACTTGGCGATCCACGAGCTCAGCACCGTCTCTTTGCTCAGGCCGTCGATCTCAGGCAGGCTGCGCACCCGCTTCTCTATGTGCTTCTTAAAAACCTCCCGGGAGTCGCTGGCGGAGCAGCCGCCGCTCTGCACCATCCGAGACACGCGGTCACTTTTCAGGAAGACCTGCAGTCAAGTCAGTCACAATGATCAATGATTTGTGAATTCACAGAGCACTTTCATTTTTTTATCCTGTTGTAATCATTCAGAGGGGCGTGAAGAATGAATTGGTTGTGTTTCATATGCATTTTTTATCAGGTTTTCATACCCTACAGCTATTCTTTTTTTCTTTTCCCTTCCCTTTCTTTCTTTTTCCTTTTCCTTCCTGCATGTCCAGTGTATGATTCACCTCAGTGCAACATGCAGTATCCTATTCTGACTTTTCCAAAACTACTTGTGTCTCTGTGTGCATGTCTCCCAGTATATCTCTATCTATGAGATAAAAAGGAATAGGGACAGTTTTATCTTATTACCGTAACTGTACAGCAAATATAACACAATAGAAGAAACTTTAAGAATTATTGTTCTTCAATTATTTAATTTTTTTCCACAAAAACAGCATATATTCCATATATATATATATATATATATATATATATATAAATAATATATAATATATATTATTCATCTGTGTCACAGAGCTCAAGAACACTGCTGGAGATGGGTGACATGGTCCTTCATCAGGTTGAACACACACAGTATTTTTGACCCAATCCCATAAACTGTGTCCTGCTGCCAGAAATACTCACTAGAGCAGAAAATGTGTATTAATCCACCACTGAACATAGTTGAGTAATGTTTATTAAAAAGCTGTTTTTAAGGAGGCTGGCTTATATTTGAGAGACTGCATACAAGCTTGTGATTGATGGCTGGTAAATTCCTGTAACCCAAAACGCTGCCAAGCTCTTTCTGACCTGCCGTCTCTGTTTTTTCTCTATCTTTCAACTCCTGTCTGTCCCCTTATCTCTCCCTCTCCCTCTGCGTCTGCCAGCCTCCGTTTCAGCCTGGAGCTAAAGCTGGACTGAGAGCTTTAATTGAATTGGACAACCTGAGCCACCAGCTTCATCTGCTAAATATCACACTGTTCACTCATTTGGCTTCCTTGTGCTGCCACATCACCTGAAAGCAAAGTGCCAGTCAATGTGTCAGCACCATCAGCTAAGCCTTGTTTTGTTAAAGCTCCCCCGAATCCCCAAATGTCCTTATTTACAACACTTCATTTATGAACACAATGAACAGCAAAGCAGAGATGATTAGTTTTAAAACTCTAAGACAGAAATGTCACTGCACTTTAATATTTATGTCATGTTTCTATCCTGCCATAACCTTTTCTACATGGCTGTGCAACATTAAGTGATACTAATACCTCCTTAGATAGTTACTACTCAATATCTGTATAACGGTCACATGATGAAACTATGATAACTGTCTGAGCATCTGAAGTACATTTTTACCATCTAGTATTTTAATTTATCTGACAGGTTTGTAGTACATGTGTATTATACATCCTTTAACTATTTGTAGCCACATTCCAAGTTACATATAGTGGAAACACTACCATTAAAATAAACCTGTTCTTCTACTTCTACTGGACAGGTAACCTTGCCCCTATTGCTAAAGTCATTAGCCCACAGTTTCTATAATAGAAGTTCAATAACATTAAAAGCTGCACTAAAATCAAGTAAGACCAACCATTATCTTTCATCGGTATGACTGAGCTGCTCGTCTGTTATTTGTACCAGTGTAGTACATGTAGAGTGCCCTTTGTTTGTAGACGTGCTGAGATATTAAATCAAAACCATTTTCAGAGAAATACTTTGTGTGAATGTGGAGAAGAGTTTTGTTTTCCGCACCCATCTCATGGATGTCAAAGTGGATATTAAAATAAACAGCTGTCTTATCTGAGAAACCAATCGGATCACACACCATTTAGTAGCTCTTTTGAGGCGTTTGCTTATCATGTGAGTTTACCCAGTTGTCATGTCTCCATAACAGCTACTAAATGCTTTGTGGAGGGATTGTTTTCTCAACTGCTGTTTCCAAGATCAACCTTTTAGCCACAATATATCTCAATAAGTACAGCTACCAAGTCAAAAATTAACTTTAAATCTCAATCTCCTTATGACTTGTAAAACAAAAGTGTAAATAATAATTCATTTTCATTTTGCAGGATATGCAATATGTCAATTCATATAATACAGTGAGCTTATGCCTTTTGGAGATAAATGTAAGCCTGGGAGTTTTAGCATTATCAGCTTCAATGGCACATGCATTTAAATTACATTAAAATAAATTTAAAGGGAGATGATGATGTAAAACCTGAGCAGCAGCTCAAAAGTTATGGTGGAGAAAGTTCAACAAACTGCTGACGTTGATGCTTGGAAATATGTCAGACCATGAGTCCCTTTACCAAGCAGTAATACACTAGCAGCACGAAGGCCCCCGGACATTTGACTTGTTATTATTGGCCTCTTGAAACACCGACAGTCCAAGAATCGAAGCGTATTCTACTCGCTGTGACTCACTCCAGATGTGTCAAATATCAAAACCAGTAAATGAACAGTGGAGTAGTCGCTGCAGGGGGGATCCTGCCTCTTCCTTCTACACATTTTATTTCTCTGTTCTATTCTAGGTAGATCGAGTCCACTGAATCTTGGCCATATGGGAGCACATTATCAAGACTGCCCTGAGGAGCTCGGTGCATGCTCTGCATCATTTATCAGATCAAGACAAGTTATCTCCACTGAGATTTGAATAGTTTTCACCTCATTATTAGTTTTCCTGCCTGGAGAGATTCATATTAAACAAGAGAAGGCTCAGAGGGGACGTTAACAGCTTGTTCCTATTTACAGCAATCATACAGAATTTGGTATTTAACTAATTCTACAGCAAAGTCAGAGATATCAGCTACAACCACAAAACACACAAAACATTAATTTAGTTAATGGCTTGCAAAACACAACAGCATATAACTAATGTGTGAATGAGTATGCAAGCAAACAAAATGATTTATGAACAATAATTAGATTTAATGTAGGTATTTTAAGTATATTGGTAGAGTGAGTAATGGGTGTAAAAGATGATTTGACCTCATAGTAGCTCTGGACGGCGTTGATGAAAGCCTCATCTGCCACGATCTGGGTTTCTCCATTGAGGAACTGCTGGAAACGCTCTTTGACTGTCTGCAGGTGCTGCTTACTGATCTGAGGGAGACGTTGAGAGAAAGAAGACAGAGATGTTATTGCAGCTGGTGAAAACCACAGCATGGACTTTAAAAATCCCAATCCATACTTCCATCCATACAATCAAAACAAAACAACACTACGAAAATGTAATTCAGCTCACCAGTAATTAACTACTAATACTGTAGCATTTCACTGTAAATGAAAAGTGTGTTACAAAAATAAAACAGCTTGCAGTTACGCAAATGTTACTGAAAGAAATCAGGTGTTATATGTCTGCTTATGTAGATATAATTCAGTTTGCTATGGCTAATAGTACACACAGAAAGAGTCTTCTCACAAAACGAGAAGGAAATATGGAGGATTATTTTGAAAATCAACATTAGAAGCTGTTTTTTGTGCCTTTAACTGCATAAACGTCAAAAGTAATTGGTTGAAAATATCTAATATCTAAAAGAGCAGAGAATTTCCCTGTTAGCTCAACTATTAGCATCTAGTGATCCAATGAGAGGCCTGGATTTTAATAAGGTGCTGGATAGTTTTGTACAGACAGAATGAACAAGCAGTGTTATTTTATATACTCAGTTATATATGATCATATGTGTATGTTCTACTGAGTCATTACAAAGAAATGACCAATAAGAGCTGCATCCCTGGTAGGAGACTCCACACCCACTGGCCAGCTCCCATCTGCAGCCCTGGTAACCGTTACCATGGCCACTGCAGCAGAGGAAGTAGTATGAGATTACAGCTTCCTTAATAGGGGTCAAAGTTCACAATTCAGATGAACTACAGGGGAGCCAGCTGTGTGCTACTGTTAATCCAGAATACATCAGTGCATTAATATGGCTAAAGAGGAAGCCACATGGAAATATATACACTAGACAAATAGATGGTAGGTCCATATGTCTCATTTGGTTTGTGTTTCTACTTATGACCTCAGTTGCAGATTTGTCACAACACACCTCAGCAGCACCAGGCTCTTGCAAGACCTTTCAATTTTAAAGCTGCACCAGGAAGTATTTTTTTAGTTTCCTCTGTGGTCTTAATAAAATGTATCTGACATGCTTTGGTCAAGCACCACAGTAGTCTTCTCATCCTGTTGAAACAGTTCAGAACGGCTGGCCCAGAAAACATAGGGGGAGCGGTACAATTTCAACAAAGCCCCTTGTGATGTAAGATGGGGCATGGAATCTGAATGGCTCGTTGAATCACGAGAGCACAAAGCAAGTCAGCCCACACCAGCATGACACCCAGAGATCCAGATACATACACGCAGGCAAAGAAAAAGTTACTTCTTCATAATATGGTACTTAAAACCTACACTGTGGTTACGTTTTGACACAGAAAAAACCTGACCTGGTGTGATGAAGGATGTGAATTCTAAGACTTTATTGTCCCGTGACCGTCCATCCACCACAACCTCTTCCCATTCTGTGTCACTGGAACAACGTTTACGTCTGCTATTGTCTCCAGGAGACACTCAGATGTTTGCTTGTAGGGGAAACATTAACACAGGTCATTTTAAATGCTTTAACAAATGATGAATAATGGTTTTTAAGACAGTCATCAGACTGACATGTTTTTAAAGCTGGCACCAAGTTTTGAGCCGCGATACTAGACGACGAGGAGACCTGAAGTGCATTCATTTGGGGCATATCTCAATTAGAAATATGAGAACAAATATATATATACACTGTAGCTTGTGTTTTCACAGCAATACGGAAATCACCAAAAATGAAAACACACTTGTAATTTGAGTTTTTAATGTTAAAATATAGGTTTTACCAATCCCAAATAAATATTTGCAAATTACAATTAACAAATGAATGAAAGCATTTATTTAGTATGTCAGCCGGCCTCAGCTCAGACCAAGCCAGTATGAACCGGTTTGGAGGTGCAAGTTACCTACAGCGAGTCATTAGCAGTATCTATGTGTGTGTGTAATAGAAAGATAAATAATTTCCTTCCCACCGTTCACTGATTTTATCTCCACAAACATGCATGTGCAACATGATGATAAAGAGGAAGCTGCTTGTTTATACACCTGGTTCTCTGACTGCTGCACAGAATATGTTTGCTCTCTACAAATGACATCAGATTTTGTGGATTGTGATTTGTGGCTATAGTGAATTAGCCTCGACGTAATACTTGAAAGGAAAGCTAGATTTACATTCATAGAAAACTGCACACGCGCTCGGCTCAGACGCGCTTTCACACCCATGCTGTGCTTTACATCAGCTGTCTGTCTAATCACATGGTTTCTGAGATACTGGCACTCCATATGTAAAGCATATACAATGCTCAGCTCTTATTTGATATGGAATGAGAATGAAGCCAACACTTGGTTATTTTAACAATGTGACAAACATGATCAATACATATATAATTAACTTTCTCTACATTCGACTGATAATGAAACTTGCCAGATGTAAAGAGCTTGTTGTTCCCTTGTTCCCTACGGATGTGATTTTGTTTGGAAACACTTGTCCTGCCTGGAGAGTGGGAGAGAAGCTGATTGCAGACTCTTCCACTGGTCTTTGTAGGCGTGTCTCCGAGGACTGCAGGCTTTCACATCCAACAAGCGATGCTTGATCAAGTTAATAGTAACCACTTGTGCGACAGAGTTAGTTGCAGACAGAGTTAGCAACTAGCTGGTGAACACAGCATATCAACATTGACCACCACATATGGATTTTCTTTTTTTTTTTACTATTAAAAATGGGTAAAATCGACAAATTATCTTAATTATCTAAATGTCAAAAGGATGATCAATGATTCATTTATAGAACCTATATTTACAAAGAGCTTCACAGTTCAGGATCAAATGAAAAGACTGTAAAATCCTTGATTATAATTGGCTGAGCAGCCTTCAAAGCTGTTGTAAAATACTCTACAAACACATGTGACTGCATTATATCAGTATCACTGCACCAAACAAATAGTTTTAAATGTGAACTTTGATTTACTGGGTGAGCTGAGCGCGGACGAGTGACGGAAAGAGACACGATAGAGGAAGCAGATAAAAAAGAAAGGAGACGCGTTGAGATTAAAAAGTCAGGAAACAAATCCAGACTGTGGTCTGGTGGCTGTCTACTGCTTTTAAAACAACCAGACTCTCTGTCAGAAATGTGAAACTATGGATCAATATGTTTCTGGTAATTATGACTGAACACTACAACAGTTATTATCAGCCATATCCAGATACATGTTAATAATCACCCCAATCTTTAAGCAGCTTCACTAGCCCAATGCTTTCCACTGTGTCTGTGTGTTGCTTGGCAACCATTCTGCTAAATGTCATTGAACTACTACATTGCTTGGTGGAAGAATGATTATTTGTTATCAATAAATGACAAATAAAAATGAATGAATTGATGAAACCTTGCGGGTATGTAGTAAAGAAAAGCAATAATCCACTGGAGGCTGTGATTTACAGTGAATATACAACAGCTATAGATCAGTGTAAAGCACAGCTTCTTCTGACTTATTGCTTTAATATTACAAAATCAGAGAACCTGGCAAACAGCCTAAACAAACAATCAACTGTCTTTCACTAGCCAAAATAAACATTATCATTGCCACAGTCTCGAAGCTTTAAAAGAGGGAGCCCACAAACCAATGGTAGATTAAGTCCAGTATTTTATACAAAAACACTACTCCAAATGTTTGAATCAATTTCATACGATGCAATCGTTTTTTTCCTTGATATAAAGGCTAATATAAAACATCTGCAAGTATTATCATATAAAATAATGGGAGATCTGGATAGCATAGACACAGCATGTATCCCTTATAATGACCAACTGAGCTGCTTCCGAATCCGCTGATTGCTGCTTGTGGATATATTGTGTAAATGTTGTTTTACAGTTTGTTGCGTTTCCCCCGAAGAGGTAGAAAACTTATTTAATGCAGGTTTAATGCTACCTAGTTAGCTCTTGCTAGCAGCTATTCTAACTCCTGAGAAAAGTACAAATTGCTGTTTAAATCCTTGTTTTGACACCAATATGTTCTTGATTGATGGTTTTCGGCCTAATCATCCGTTGAATTTATCTTTCCCGCAGGGAGATTGGGTAGTGAATCACGCCAGCCACTGCTGTAATATTGAACTCATAATTCACCATCTTATATATGGTACTGTCAACATACAGTATACAGTATCTTGAGTACATGTTCAATAGTATACTGACACACATGGTGGCATGTAGAGGACATTCTGTTTTCACAGGAAGCACTCCCCCCCCAGAAAAAGCACTCTCTTTTCTGAAAATGTTGTTCCACTCCAGTTGTGCATGTTAAGAGGCATCTGTTGCAACGTGCTGGTAGCACTGACACTCCAGGGAGGAGATGACAGAGAGACAAAAAAGGGGGAAATAAAAAAGAAGAGAGGCAATACTGGAAAACAGAGACATATGTAGTAACAGAAATGACTTAAAATCCAGTCATACGTCACATAGTTCACTCTTTACTGGATACATTTCTAAAACTAAAAACTAAAAAAACAAAACAATGTTGTATAGTTGATTTTAGACAACATTTCCCAGAATCCCAGATGTAAGGCCACCATCAGTATCAGTGCACACATTGCAGAGCAGGACCGCAGACAAACATATTACAGTCTTTCATGTAATCTGTGACTTTTGTCATCTGAGAAAACTAATTCTGTGTGTCTGTGTGTGTGTAGCGGTGTCACTATATACGAGTGTCAGTGTGTGAGCGGATGTTTGCCTCAGTGTATATGTGTGTGTGTGTGTGTGTGTGTGTGTGTGTGCGTGTCACATGCCTCTCAGTAGGTGCTATCTCTCAGCCAGTAATTACTCCAGTCAGTGTGACTGCTGGAGTGGCGCGGTATCTGGCTCACACACAGCTGAGATCACAGCCTGAAAGCAGTGAGTATTTTAGGAGCATATTCGGATAACTTTGACTTACATAGCAGTGTGATGTTCACCTGTGATTTCAATTCAGGGCCTCATTTCTCCAGTGGATCTTAATGCAAAGCTGACTGTTTCTAAAAGGCATCTTTATTGAGGATGCTCTTAAAAATCATAGTAAATGACAGCGCTGCCTGGGTTAAGACTCCTCAGATAGCTGATGATGAAGAACAACTGTTAGAAATACACAGTATCATGGCACAGCATACCCTGTCACGCTGTCATACTGGGACTACAGAAAGGTTGACAACCACCTGCTGACCTTTTGTCCACTGATTAATCCGCATCTAGATATGAGCCCTGGATCCCAGGTTCAGCAGCAATGTCTTCTAAATCATTTCTACAAGAATTGCTTCGAAACCATCGAGTATCAACGTTTGGTAACACATTTTGATACCCAGCAGGTCTGGAGCTGTCTGGAACATCCAGGTGGAGCTTCTCGAAATATACAGCAATGGCAGAGACAGCAGCAGCAGCTGCAGCGGCTTCATCAGATAGGAGGTCCCGTTACTGTAGACGCTGCTGCTGATCCACTTGCCATGTTTTGAGCCATTAACCCAGCCAGCATTAACAGAAACCAATGTTAACTGACTGTTACCTGCACAGAGACGCTCAACACACCTTCTCTTTAAAACTAACCAATGTTAAAACTGCGGCTGGTGAGTTTCAATGTCATTAAGAGTCACAGCAAACGCTGGGTGCTTCATCCATTAATTCCTGATAATAGACACTTCTTGGGCATTACTCTTCACATATCGCATCCTGGGGCCTCGCAAGAAAAAAAAACAGTCAGAGAGAGAGAGAGAGAGAGAGAGAGAGAGAAGCGGTGGTCGAGAGAGCTCCGTGTAATCTGGACACACAGACTTGAAGACACCTCGCTGAGCCACAGGATGACCGCTGCTTCCAGAACCGGATCATTCCGCCTGCCACCCAGAGCCAGACACCGAGAGCAGACTGTCAGAGAGCAAGTGTAGAGCAGAGCTTCAAGCTGCTCTGAACGCCGTCTTTTCTGCCTCGCCGACAAGCTAATGTCAGCTCGTTAGTAGCTGTTGTTGCTTCTGTGTTGTTTTGTGTTATCCACTTCCATATTCTGACTCGAACATGTATGGATGTATTTTTAAAGACGTTATTTTGAATAATAACTACTACTACTGTTGATTTATGTCGGCCTTACAGCCAAGATGCAGCCTCCAGAGGATCAGAACAGAGTGGGCTCATCAGACACTATAACAGCCTGGTTACAGCCTGTAAAGGGTCAGTAGGCGTTAAATAAGGTTTTTAGTAATAGATTAATAGATATTCCAGTAGAGCCCCATATTAAAAATATAAACGAGTATGTCCTTGTTAACCATAGCTCTGTCACATCATAAAACATTATTATTTTTTAACAGTGATTTATAATGGTTTTGGAAAGCATAGACAAATGATGCGGTCCCGCTAATTACTGCAAACAGAGATGCCAGATTAGAAAACACTCCTGTGTGTCGTCCTGTAGTGCACATGGTCGAATGATCCATTTGGTGATTGAATTTGGAGGACTTTGGAGGTTGCACTTAGGCTCTCTTCTGTTCAGCTCTGTGATTATGTCCTCTCATTAAATCATCAAGCCCTGGCTCTCTTATTTTCGGCTGTGGGTGATGCCAGCTCTCGAGATGCAAACATCCAGGATGATAGGAAACATAGAAGAGCGAATATTTTATTTTTAAAAATCAATTAAAAAGGTTGATTTTCCCTCTAAATTAAATACACAGTTATTGCTTTGCACAACCCCAGTTGACCTTTGAGTTATAGAAATAAGTTGTGGTTTTTATAAAACTTCAGCACAGCAAGAATAAACGATATGAGTCACTTTATATTATGCTGTTCTGATTGGTACTCTAGTTTTAACAAAATAGCTTCAAACTGATAAACACAGCATGTGTGAGGCTCACACTAAAGTCTCACACCAGCAGACTGACAAACAGCTTCTTCAACAATCACGGACACACACACACACACACACACACAGAAGGACTCTCATAACCCCACCCCTCCCTACAACAACCAACAAATCTACCTCCTCCTGCCCTCCAGCACTTTAAATCTTACTCACCCATTCACTTTAGAGACCTGCACTGTTTTTTCACTGTATTGTTTTGCATTTTTTGTCCCTTGTGTTGTTTTTCTCGTTGTATCTGTTTCTTGCGCTTTCCTGTGGTGTACGGTGGCACCGCTTCGTTGTACCCCTCAGTACAATGACGATAAAGATGATTCTGAGTCTGAAAACATTGCTTCATCTTAACTACAACTTTTTTCCTGGTGCAGGAATTTTTTTTCCCAAAAATCTTCTTTAATAAGAAGCATCCGTCACTACATTTCATATTGTGGTTGTTCATTTATTGCATTGATATATTGATGTATATGTGCAAACCCTTCTGATGCTATCCATTAATCTATTAGTTGATTGGTAGACAATCACTCTGTAACTATTTATGGAGTTTTTAAAGCAAAATGCCAAATAGTCATTGGTCCCAACTTCACAACTGAGAGGATTTGATTTCTGTCATCTATGATGATAGACTGTTCGATGTTAGAATTGAGATTAACCCTTTCTCCCGTCCTCACAGCTCCCTGATGATGATGTAACATCAAATGGACGCCTAATCCCAGATTACACACGGCACAGCAGACCAACAATGGATAGAGAAAGTGCTCATCGGACACACAAACACACACACATGAATGCAGGGCAGTGGTAAATGCTTACTGCAATCAATCAACTTTCCAAAAGAGTTTATGTGATACAAAATATCCATATGCCAGACTTGTTTAAAGTTTTTACAGAGATGAGATTGAGATTGTGAGTGTGTTCACACAGCTTCAACAGACACCACCCACTCATTACTGGCACAGGATCAGCTGCTGGAAAGTCTCTAAGCTATAGTTAAACTGTGGCCAACAGGCACATAGTGCCAAAAAATACTGTACTTGCCCCATTCAGTGCTTCGAATGAACCTTTTATTGTTTGGATCTTGCTAATGTCATCAACAGTATATGTACATCTTTTAATTTAGATAGATTTCACTAATCCGGTACTGACAGAGCAGGGATTAGTCCAAGAAGATATCAGTAAATAGAAACACAGACAGCTTGAAAATCTGCTTTCTAGACTGCAGACAAAGCAGAGCCGCAGATTACCATTATTTTCATTATCAATGAATCTGTCATTTATTTTCTCAATTAATCCGTTAATTGTTTTTTATCGAGGGTCTAAGGAGGGTGTCACTCCCTGTACAGATTGTAAAGCCCTCTGAGACAAATGTATTTTGTGATTTTGGGCTATATAAATAAAATTTGATTTGATTTGTTTGTGTGTGTATATATATATATATATATATATACGGTATATATATATAAACTCTGCTTGGAATCAATGAACATGTAATACATTTCATTTCATGCACTGAAGGTTCCACATCACACTTGTTTATGATGAATATTGGACTATTTCATAGACCAAACAACTAATCCATTAATCGGGAAAATAATGGACGGATTCATTGATAATGAAAAACATTGCTGGTCCTGTATTGAATTTATATCATGGATTATTTACAGAAGTGATTTTTATTTATGATAATCCTAGCTGTGTTCTTGCTGCGACGTCACTGGTGATGGGAAGTTTGTGTGGAAATGGACACTATTTAATTGCCCTGTGGCCCTGCAGACGCTGGTGATGAGTATCAAAATAAGAGTCTCAATAGATCAGATTGGTATGATGACTCACCCCCAGCCTAATTACAGCGCACTCATTGCTTTCTATAAGTGGATGTGTCAAAGGACCGCTGTACGCTGAAGCATGTGCTGTATGATCATGTGTGCGCTGTGTGTGTGTAAATGTGTGGGTGGGTGTGTGTTTGTACGTGAACACAACAGGCCAACTGACAAGGCTTTCATCATCATTAGCAGCCTACATGCTGTCCTCATGAATTATGCAGACACTACTGAACTGTTTCTACAAACACACACACACACACACACACGAGTGCTATAACCTTTGATGGCATCATTCAAAAAGCTTTTTCTTTCTTTAACTGCCTGGTTTTGTGTTGTCAGGCACACTGATACTGGAATCAATAAGACGTAGTTAGTGTTCATAAAACAATGATACCAAAAGTTAAGATACTGTAGTTCTGTCCTTCACTATTGAAGTTCTTGTGATGAAATGTACAGTAAAAGTCAAGAGGTCATAATATGCAGCACAAGAAGCTTTAAATGAAGACGCAGTGGCATCTGCCTTACACAGAACTACCAAACTCTTCATAATGAAGGAACACGTCACCTAGTGCGGACTTTGTAGGTGTCTGAGTCTAAATATGAGATCTGCTGACAATAAGAAAACTTTTTGTTTTTAATAAAGTCACCAGCCTTCTTCTTTTTATACTATGCTCAAAGGCAGCATTTTACTGGCCACACCCTGCATCAGTGATGGGTGTGTTCAGCACCCTGCGTAACAGGACAGCAGTACATAAAACTCATCACTATAAGACGATACGTCAACAACAAGTCAAGACGAAGCGAGGTTACATCAGCCTGCGTGTGCACAGCAGCAACACAACAAGTGGAGTCTATAACCATATACTGTACATAACATGATCCATTTGATCATTTATTGTCAAAGAGATGAACAAACACAGACTACCATAGACAAACACCGAACCACTAAGAGAGAAAACCTGCATGAAATGTGTGTGTGTGTGTGTGTGTCCTCCTTTCTTTAATGGAAATAAATTATTCATGTTATATTTATGTTTCATTTTATATTTGGCTTTTTCCTTGTTGTTTGTTTGTTTGTTTGTTGACAGAACACATTGTCTTGCTAAACACCAGAGCTAATACATTAGCAACAGTAAAGTAAAGGTAACCCTCACGGTTGTTACATTGAAATGTTAACCTTCTATCTTGTTGTGAGTATGACTTTAGAGCTCACAGTTTCTTTTGAGCGACTTGTGCATTCACAGTGACATGACAATGGCCGCATGTGGTTGTTTGATAGCGGTAGTGTTGTAACACTGGAGCTGAGTGACGTGCAGCGACGTCCATGGGTGTGACGCACTGACGTCATCAAACATATGAACCCTACGGTGTAGCTTATTCACCATTTGATTGGCAACAGTTAGCGTGTTTTGTTGGAATTTTCAATTCAACGTTTTTTCCATATACAAACTGTAACATAGACGTCTTACCTTTACTTATAAATGAAGTCCATGCGCATGGATACGTAACTCTTCATTTTGAAAATGAGGCTAAACAATATGAGAGAATAACTGGTCGGTTGCACTTGACTTGCTAACTATTTACTGTCGCTTTGCCGCCACTAATTCTATGATTCTTTAGCCGCAGCGTCGTAAACTCTGGGATCACCAGCGCCCCCTAGCATGAGTCAGGGGAACTACGTGCCTCACCGAGTGCCTCTTCACAGGCGTATGATCGCAAACAGGTTACACACATACAGTTGTTGATAAAAACACTGTACATCATATACATCAGATAAACTATGCACATCTCTTCTTAGTATCTGAACGTTAAATGTGGAAATTCAGCGATTTTGCAAAAAAAAAAAAAAACATCCAAAAATGGTGAATTTAAATGGAAAATAACTGTAAAGCACATATTACTGAATAAATATAATCATTTAATTTATTTTATTTCCATAATGACAGTTGAGACATGGCCTCACCTCACGTCATTGCTGGAACTTTGATTCAATACAAACATTTATTTTTTTAGAGAAATATAACATGACAGACGAACAAGGTCTGATTTTTCTTGGCTGGTAGTAGAGAACAACAGGATGACTGTAGTAAACATTACCAATAATTAAAAATTTATTATATTAATGAGGAAAATATTCATCTTTAGGTAACATTAGTGCCCATGTTTAAAAGCCTCTGAGACTGTCACACTTTCTTTAGGCAATAAAGTGCAAATTAAAAACAAAACAGTGTAATCTTATGTATTTTCTAGAAACAAATGAGTAAAAAAAAACAAAAAACAGGAAGCCCTGACACACACACACACACACCTGTCATTTGTATGTGAGGGGGGCAGAAGATGATTAGAAAGTTAAGTCCCACAGACTGAAATGGACCTGAATTCTGCAGAGAACATAGTGGCAGCTCTGTGAGTGAGTGAGTGAGAGGAGGCTGCAGCTGACAGCGATATAGGTGTGTGTAAACCATTTCAAATACTCAGATTTGTTATGTATCAATATATTGATATTGTTGAGAACACTAATTAGCAAACTACTTTTTAATCAGATAATGATAACTTTACCTGTCGTCCCCATAGACTGTATATAAATCTAATATCACATACAGTCTATGGTCATCCCTCCCATAGACTCTAGCAAGGCCGCAACTCTGAAGAGAGAAAACTCTGGTTCTTGCATTTTAGCAGAGTCACAGGTGCTTCCTGGTACAGGCACACTGCCCTAGTACCACCAGAGAGCCTTAAAGCATCTTGCATGTTTGTTGTAGTTGCTGATTTGATAAAATGACAAAAGCAGAATGAGGAGGGGGAATAGAGGTGTTGAGAAAGCAGAGCAGGAGAGGGAAGAAGAGTGGATTCATCAGAGCCCCTATTGTGGTGCAGAAAACAAGTAGACAGATGGCCTGATTGTGTTACTGCGTCAAGTGTCTCACCTGGGCATACTAATCCCCCCAGGCCTGATTAGGAGAGAAAAGCCACGTAAATAAAAAACAAAAGAGAACAAGAGAACAAGAAAGCATTTCACTACAGCGCTTCAGGTGTCCAATTAAGAACCGGTGTTCTTCCGATGGCTACCGAGGTTGGCAGACTTTTTAAAAATCGTTTGGAAATGTCTGTTTTGCACTTCTGCTGTTCATTTGTGGTGTGTTGACAGCGCTTATGTATATTCATGACTCTGTAATATAAAGTTCATCTTCAGCACCATGACCAGGTCTTACATAATTGGTATTATAAAGACAATCAGCAGTGCTGGAGGTAGTTTACATATTACACAGTGAACCAGAGGCCTCACGGGGCCCGTGTTTAATTAAATGAGATGTTTTCTGCAGGCAGAATGTCAGGTTGGAGTTTTAACACATCTTTCACTGGACCTAAACGGGCAACTCTGGATCCGACTAGTGTACTACGACTAGTGCACTCCTTTATAAGCGAGGTACCATGTAGGTACTATGCAGGGCCCAGTCACCCCAGCATTTATAACAGCAACATTTTAGACCAAGATCAGTTGATTTCAATGTCAAAAAAGTAAGTCTGCTGGAAAAATGTAAAAGAGCTGGTAGTGGAACTGGTAAACTAGTGAAAAGTGATTCACTAGCTGGTGAACATAGTGGAGCATTTAGATGTTTGACTCAGGAGTTGGTAGAGAGCAGAAACAGAGCTGACAGAGAGTGAATATTTGACTTATATTCACCAGCAGGACACAAACTCTACATGATGATAATGTTGCTCTGTAACTGCTGGATGTTTATTGCAGGTTTAAATTAACTTATTGCTCAATTAGTGTTTGAGAGCACAAGCAGTCATGACATCAAACGACTTAGCATAAAATAACGTTGCGTTCAATACCCTGCTTTAAAATCAGGCAGCTTTTTCAAATGAAAAACTGGAACTCAATCTTGTGCTCTGTTTTCATGGACTAGTATTTACCCGCCACTTCTGCTGTGTCATGCAGCAGGACGAACAAAGTCTGGGTTTCACGCACATTTACTGACCAAAGGAATATATATCTGGGTATGACTGAAACACTACATAACGTAGGCTAGTACTGAAGCTGCTGAAAGATAAAACATGGCATCTGCTATCAGTCTCCATGCTGAGTAGGATGATGAGCCTCATGAATTTGCACCCAAATTACTATTACAGCACTCATTAATTCCCTGCTGAGAGGAGGCCTTGTAGGAAAAAAAAGAAAGAGTGAGATGCAGATTCTCACATAAAATGACCTGAGTTCAGTGGAAACTGTAATGAAACTGAATCATTTGCTGGACCACAGATGATGCCAGCCCTGGGCCCTGAGATAGGGCCCACTGATACAGCTTCATGAGACAGAGTCAAGTCTGAACCACTGACAGCTGTTCTGAATTCTGTTTTCAGATGGAGTGGACACAATTAATGGATCTGCATTCTCCACCAATCTCCACCTCTGGACTGTTGTTATTAAAGTCAATCGTGAGGTTTCATGTGTAATGACTGGTTTTAGTGCTTTAGTTAAGTTAAATCTCTCAGTGGACTCTGATTCTCCCTGATTTTAAGACAACACAGAGAAGATCAGCCTGCATCATCTCTCCTGCATTCTCCAATTTAGTTCTACTTCAGTCTATGACTGTCGCTGTTAGTGTTCGGCATAAATTCAGTGAAAACAGAAGCATGAATGCTGAATATCAGTGCTGACCATTTCGTGAAACTTCATCTTACATCAGCACAGCTGTTCATCCCCCAGACGGCAGTTTAAAGTTGTTTGGCTTTCTGCAGATACAGATATAGATACAGAGATTTGGGCAAAGCTCTAGCAACTGTTGAAAATGGATCTTGATAAGAAATGGGGTTGGAAATGATCGATCGGTAGCCGGCGCAGATAGCAGACCTGATTGACAGGGATGATGTGTCTCTGTGTTAGGATGGCAGCAGATATAAGCAAGTAGCCTGCTGGAAGATAATCAATAACATCAAATGCACGGGTGTCATACATTTAAAACAATAATCACCTGCTTTCATGACAACATGTCGACTCTTTATTGTCACTTAGGAGCCAAACTAACTGATGTCTTTTAATTTTTAATCAGATTCCTGATAATCACATTTTGATGCAACATATATTCTGTGGAGAACATGAAGTACCATGTTCACTGCAAATTATCTCTTTCTTTTTTTTTTTTTGCTCAGCTACATAATCTATTCTTTTCTTCTTCTTCCAGCAGCAGTGATTAAAAACTATTTTTCATGTCTGTTCTAAAACATTAGGTGCACTAATGAAAAGAGATTTTTCTTGCTATAACTGTGCCTTCTTTTCATACTGGCCATTAGATCCCCTAATAATACACTTACAATGTAAGTGATGGGGGGTAAAATTCACAGTCCTATGCTTATTTAAAGGTTTATCTGAGGTTAATATGAAGCTTCAGCTGTCCAAACAAGTCAAATCAAGCGCTCAATCAAGTCCTTCTTTTTGTTATTGACTGCTGAAGCCTCATATAAGATTCAGATCAACTTTTAAATGCATTTGTGCACAAAATGATTGTGGATTTTGGCCCCAATCACATTTGAAGAGTATCTTTTAACAGCCAGTATGAACAGGAGGAATGATTAGAGCGAGGAAAACCTCTTCCTCTGTTCATATAAGACAGACTTGAATAAAATAAACCTGTCCTTGAATGCTACATTAGTATTAATGCTTTCAGCTATCAGAGAAGCGACACCAGAAGAGCACCACCCATGGCTCTGAAGCCACATTCATACAGGATTAATATTACAAAGGGGGTTGAAATATTCACTGTGCTCTTCAGTGATTTAATTAATTGCTCTTAACCGCGTGGAAATGATAGCATCTGGTGAGGTGAAGAACAGTCAAAGGTCACCCTCCTTCTCCGAATCATAACTCTGTCGAATCTGAACACGTAGACATGAAACGCACCGTGATATATGCCAATAAACCTCCATAAATCCACTCAGAAAAACTTCAGAATCATTTCCTCAGTATCACAGTAATCCAGTGATAGTCTTCTGTACATCTATGGCTACACAGCAAACAGGAACTGCTAATACCTTAAAATATAGCCCACATATACATCACTGACTAGAGCAGGTCATGTTAAAATCACCTCCACTAGAGAAATAAATCCAGTCCCAACAGGGCTACTTTTATTACTATATACCAGACATTTCCTTTTTTCCAGAGTTCATCTTGTCTGCGGTGAGTTCTGACTTTCACAATCTCTCATGAACTGACGCAGGACTTTGACCAAATGTAAAGAATTGTTCAAAGATGTGACATTGTGGATTGAGAGAGAGAGTTTGAGTTTGTTCACATGAAAACAATCTCCTGATTAAAATGAGTTCGTAGATGCTTCAAGACTCTGTTGCGAGCACAGCTGTGCACTGCTTCTGAACTTTGACTTTATACTATTCTTGCCCACTTTTTCACAATATTTCTCTTAAGTAACACTTGCACACAAATATGAGTCTCTAAGTAATTGAAACGTCCTGGATACATCCTGGAAATTAATTAATACTTGACATGAAAACACTGTCCTTCATTGCATTATGTTGTTTAGACATAATATTATGGTTTGGAAGCTTATGGCATCACTAAAGACCCATAAGTACATGAGAAGGAGCTATGTATAAAACTATACGGCTGTTGGGCCCAGTTGTCAGAGCTCAACTTGACGTTAAGATTATTTATGCCTCAGTTTTACCTGCAACAAACGTTTAAAGAGCTTAACCTGTAATTTACACAGACTTCATAAGAGGGTTTGAACATTAAAGAAACCTTTCAAACAAGGAACAGCCTCTCTTTTCAGCCCACAGCATCTCATGCCCGGCGCAGTACCGCCCACTTCCCAGCTGACTGGCAAATGTGTTTGAGAAGGAGTATGAGCTCCGGAGTGTGATCTAAACACAGAATATCAAATTAGGCTTTCATTCTCTGTCTGTACCTACAGATCCTCTCGCAGCACACAGGCTGATTGTGACATTGTGTCTGAGCTGAGACGCTGGCGTGTTTCTGAATGGCTGCACTCACAGCGTCAACATCAGGATCGGTTTTGAAAGTTTGAACGAGCAAGTTGACGTATTTTCACCTTAAAGTCAGCTTTGCTAATGGTTCTCACACAGCTGAGGGAGTTCAGTGTATGTGGAAAAATGCTTCATTTAATTAATTGAGTGGGAATGGGACAGTGTTTGCGTTTAAATAAAGAAGGGATGCAAAAAATGCTGCTGAATGAATGAATGAATGAATAAATAAATTAGTCGTTTAGATGCAGCAGGCTTCCTCTCCACAGGAAATATCAAACAATGCAGGGAATAAATTGTGCAACAGCACATAGTGGACAGCAAACAAATGTCATATTAACAGAGATATACAGTGGCGTGATGTTCCAGAAATACAGAAGCGTTAGACTGCTGTGCATCCTGCAGACTCATGGATGTATTACTTAAACTGGACTTCCTGGATCGTATTTCATCTTCTCACTTGTATTAACACACTCCCACCAACACAGCCCCTTGTGTTGTTTTAATGCAGCACTATTTTCAGTCTAAAACACCTCCTAATGTCGTCCCACTACACCGAGGAATTATGTTTGTGTTGGATGATTACGCACCTCACAATTTACATCCAGAGCCAACGTTCATCCAGAGCCAATGCAAGTATAGTGTTCCTTTTATTCAGCGAGGCTGAAAGCGAGCGTGTAAAAGCATGGTATGTATGGTGGTGGATGGGAATTCACGGATCCTTCCATAACCATAACCAAGTGTTACCTGCCTAATCCTAACCATGACTCAAACTGTTTCTAATTAAGAGAGAAAAAAAGACAAAAAAATATTAATTTTTTTGTCTTTTTTATTAAAGGGCCATGCTGCAGTGTTTCTCATCATGCTTTCCCCCAGAGTGGAGGACTACCTCACGGGGACAGTGAAGGTAAGGTGAGTGTAACAATGATGACACCTAATAACATGTTGACACAGACAGAAAAACACCAGACGTTTAGTGATCTCGTAGGGTGATCCCTGCTCTCGCCGGTGGAGTAAACATGAAGATGAGTCTATGTGTAACCACAACAATAAATTAATTTATCATGTGACTTAAAGATTCACTTTACACTAAGTCAAGCTTTAATTTTAAAGCTGCCCTCCACTCAAATTTTTCCTCTTGTTCCTACAGTCGGATGTTTCGGCTTCACTGTGCTGAATGATGTATTGTATGTTCAGTTTTCATATTCATCTGCTGAAAGTGGAAAGTTTTTTCTGTGCTCATGGAAAATCAGATTTTTAGGGGCAGGCCTGTGATTTGTGACATTACAATTAGTCTGGAAGCACAATCCTGGTCCAATATTTAACTTACACCAGTGTGGTGTGTACAATTAAAGCCTCCAGTGCACAAGAGAAGCGTTTGAAATGAAACATATTTGCATATTCATAGATTCTGAGATAATGAGGTAGGAAGAGTAGATCAGTAGATGTGATTTTAAGGATTTTGAAATGGTAATGATGCTCTTTTTGTTGAAAGGCTGCATCATTTATACAGGGTTGTTTTTTTTGTGTGTGTGTGTCTTAATGCATGTCTGGAGGGGATCTTTAAGTTTGAGACTGGACTGGAGCTTCTATCAACCTGCATAATTTAGCTATTAGATAAATCGTTTGGAAACATTCCTTACACAAAACGAACAATAGAAACATAAAACATAAAACATAATAAAATGTCATAAAAGATGTAAAAATTATTCATATGCCAGCTGCTAACAATGTTGTTGTTGGAAGGCTCCAGGAAATCCCTAAATGTGCAATCCCACTGTAGATACCCACGGCACTGTTTTATAGATCAGGGTCCAATTTCACCCAATGGTAGAACTACCACAGCACTAGACATATGGCCATATTGCGCTTTTATTATATTCCCTACAGAAATTGTGTTTTCATTTTTTAGTTCACTTTCTGATAGAGAACAACAGTATCAAATCAAATTTTATTTGTATAGCCCAAAGTCATAAAATACATTTGTCTCAGAGGGCTTTACAATCTGTACAGGGAGTGACACCCTCTGTCCTTAGACCCTCGATTCGAGTGAGGAAAAACTTGCCCACCAAAAAAACCTTTTATGAATGTGTATGAAGTCTCATTGCTGTGCATTAACCATGGCAGTCAGGTGTTTTGTAGGTGGATTTTCTAGATGTACTAAGTTACTGAAAACTGTTTTGTCTTACTGGGAACATTTTTTACATATATTCATCTCAAGTTTTGAAACTTAATTTTTAACTTAGACATTCAACATCATACCAGTATAAAAATTTCAGAAAATCACCAAAAAGGCATAATATGTATCCTTTAACCTGGTAGTTAAGCCAAAGCACAATCTTTCTCTGACCTTCATCAAGTCATTTTTCTGCTTAAACATAAATAATAATGTGAATCTTGACTATAATGAATCACCATTGTCACCATTAGTAGCGCTGACTGAGAACTCCACTAGATTTCAAAGAGGATGTTTTTTCCTCTCCCATCAGTCATCTCTCAGGTTTACCTTGTAACCCTTTTGAGCATCCTGACCCATATACCAACTGACTAAACTAGCTAACTGTAAAAAGCAGTTAAAACTAGCAGGTGCAGTAAAATTTCAATCCTCTCTCCATTGATGGCTCATTGCATCCTCTCTCCTGCTGTTATCATTTCATGGCATTCAAATCTCCACTTATCAGTGTCATATTGTGTTGTGGTACTGAAGACTTCACAGACCAGTCATCCTCGTTGGTAAGGGCGTAGCACTACATTCTACATTTTGCAGCATCTTGTTTGACTGTCTGTTTGTTTGCAGTAAGAGCTGCATCGCTCGTCACCTTCACGTCCTGAACCTTTCCATCTGTACTCGCTCACACCGATGATGTCTAAATCATAGTTCTGCATTTCTTTGATGACTTGTGCCCTTTTCTAGATTCTAGTTCGGGGTCCTAGAAAACTCCAAACCTACGTTCTTAGGGCCAGTTCATGATGTCCATGTCTGGCGTAAATGTCGTCATCCGCTGATGTCTCCAAGGGTCCTGCTTGCAACGCAAGTGCACCAACTGCACATGTGCAAACAGGAATGTCTGTCTCGTCTACCGTATGCATATACTGTACTCCTGTTCTCATTAAACTGCCATTACAGTGCTGTGTTGGTGTGAGCGTGCTGTTACTACGTAGAAAGTATGATCCACGGGTATCTGTCTTAAATGCTGCTGCCTGGTGATGGTAGAATCACAAGCCACACCTCCTCCCCTGTATAATTTCATGCTTTGGAAAGTATAGTTTCGTTAAATGCTGGTAGCAATCATCCAGCATTATGCAAACAAGTGCTTTTAATTTAAGTCTGATTATGAATTCCACGGTGGATAAGGATGCTATATTTATTAGCTGGATTATACATATAGTGTTAGCCAACCATAAACAGTTCAATACACCTGCCAACACGTCTGAAGCTCACTCACTATTATATTCTCCTTTACGTCATACAAACAAATAGAATAATGTAAAAACATCAGTTTGTGGATTTGCAGGGAGTTACGTACTGTAACATGTTCTTTAGCAAACGGCCAGTAGGCGCACTGACTTCCTTGTGTTGGCAGGTTGCCTGGCAACTTCACAGTAATGTCAAGATTCCAGGAAATCAGTGTGATGAAGCAATGGATACAGCTTGGTGAGTCAGCCTTGCTGACAATTTGTCCCAGTCATCAACTGCACTACTGCACCATTTACCTGCAGACAAGGCCGATTATTACTCTCCGCAGATTATTATTTATGTGCAACTTTTTCCAGAGTCTAGCAAATCTATGTTTATGTGCCATGTTATCATTCCAATGTAAAGAGTATGGGCCAGGACAACACAGTAATGTGAATGTACACGACAAGGAAGCAAACCAGCGTGCAAGAAAATCTGTTGTCTTGTGTGTTGTTCAAGCAATTTTAGATTTTCAATTCACTAATAATATGATGTTGATATAATTACTGGAAAAAAAGAGACATGGAGGAGACTGTAGCAAATCTCTTTTTCAGTAGGACAGTTAGTGCCAGTGTTTTTCTTCTGCATCTGATCTCAAACAGCTACTTACCACCTATAAAGCAGTATCACTTTGTGCCAGATAATGTGTCTACATGCACAGCAACACACTAAAACCACTAACATGTTGGAACAGGCAGGCGGTTAGAACTCTGCGTGGCGTCTACTGCATGCGTTGTCATCGTCATCATTGTTACCATATCTGCATTACAGATTATAGTTAGTTAATGATTTGCTGCTGCTGTGCATCTGTGTCTCTATCACAGGTTCCACTGCTACTGTAATAATTCATCATTCATTGTAACCTATTCTTATCATCCATTGTAATTCATTATTATTCATTGTGAGTGTACAATATGTGTGTGTTGATTTGTTCTGTACATGTGACATCATCGCACGTCTGGGCGCCTGGGAGAGGGATCCCTCCTCTGTGGCTCTTCCTGAGGTTTCTTCCACCTTTTTCCCTGTTAAAAGGTTTTTTGGTGGCCAAGTTTTTCCTCACTCGAATCGAGGGTCTAAGGACAGAGGGTGTCACTCCCTGTACAGATTGTAAAGCCCTCTGAGACAAATGTATTTTGTGACTTTGGGCTACACAAATAAAATCTGACTTGATTTAAGTCCTTTATAATCATCTATAAGACAAATCAATTTTATATAGAATGTCAGGCCAATTGCTTATTATTTCTAATATATATTTATAAACCAGTGAGACTAAACAAGTTGAACTGTAGGAACAGTTTTACAGCCTTCCATTGGTTGATTCTGCTGCCAATCAAACCGTCTGCTCTTCTCTTGGCTAGTTTTACTGCCTCGGCTCCTGTTTTTTTCTCCTGTGTACGTTCGTTCTTCTCTAACTGAGCAGGACACATACCTTTATCCCACTCAGCCAGTCAGAGCCCAGAAGCTCCGCCCCGCTGTGATGTGACCGTGTTTATATTAAACAGCCCCTGCTATACATGGAGGTGAACATCTCACTGTTTATTGCAAAGTTTATTAACACTGAATGTGTCCAAATTGCACCAAATTCAATACTACACTCTCTTGTGTCTGCAGCCATACATCCATAGAACAGAATCAGAAGAACGGTTCTCGAGATATGTGACGGACAAACATACAGACAGACAGAGGTGTGACACACACATGTGATTGGTCATTGCCAAGCGGCCTGAGACCTTAAAGTCCCGTTCAAAAACTTATTAACATCATTTTAGAATGAGTTATTGTGGTCTCAATCTCTAAATTCAAGCCCTCTAATAAGTGAGCTGATGGTCATTTTGGAAATAAGTCTTGAAGACTTACAGTAGCTTTGATGTCTGTCCTGTGGGCGTTGATTGACAGCTGTGATTGATTGACGGTTGTTCTTGATTACAAAACCTAACAGTAACCTAACAGTTTGGAACCAGTGGCCTGGTTCCAAACACAACAGGAAGCTATAAATCTTCAAACTGGTTCCAATGAAACGGACAGGGGACGTCACACCTCGCTGCATCCATCCATCAGACAGCTTTCTAGTGTTTTACAACCAAACCAACACATCAGGTTATCTGAGGCCACAAGTAAGGCTCGCTCACTTCATAGAGAGCACAGTGATGTGGTGTAGAAAGAGGGTGTCATTCAGTTGCACTGGTGAGTGAATAGATTCTAATAAGAGCTCAGCAGGAGGAGCCAAGAGGCCATCCACATATGCAGACTACTACAATGGGTGGGAACAGCATGAATATACATGCTCGCTCTCTCTCTCTGTCTCTCTCTCTCTCTCTCTCTCTCTCTCCTTTTGTTGTCAACCCTGTCTGTCAACACACGTCTGTTTTTGAAGCCATTTTAACCCTTTCTGTCATAATTTAGATTTGTCATTATCATTCCATGAGAAACAAAAACAAACATATCTGAAATGAAAAAGAGAGATATGCTTCATGTGAAAACTATCATCTCAGACTGCGCCTCCTCCACCACAGTCGATACCTTTTTCCAATAAACTATTAGAGGTTTGAGCTGTGTGCTACTCACAGATATAATTATTTCAGTCCCTTATGTAGATTAAAACAGGTAAATATATATATATATATTTTACATCCCTGGATATTCGACCAGCAGGGACGCAGCAACATTGTGCGACTGTGGAAGCAACAGTTGGTGTCGTGTATCTTCCACGAGTGAAAGACACATTTGAATCACAGCTTTGAAGTTCGCTCTGGGCTTTTTCTCCTTCTCCACTTTGCTCTTACCTTCTGCTGCCTCCTGGCCATGTCAGTAGGTTGCTTTGCGTTGAAGGGATAGGCGATGCAGCGCATCACAAACACATACAGCTGGAGTCTCTTTTTCCTTTCTTCCTCCTCCCTCTGCATCTTCTCCAGGTCTTCTTTCTCCTTGTCGCTGCCCACCGACGGGCTAGGGCTGGAGGGTCGGCCACTGCCGCTCCCGCGGCCCCTTGGCTGGAGCCCTCCACCGCCGTGACCGTCGGCCGCTCTGCCCGGTGACAGCCGGGCTCCTCCGGTGGTCTTCGGGGCCGCCACCTCTTTGCGCTCCACCTCCAGTATCTCATCTCCTTCCTCCTCGCTGGAAGACGGATCCAACATGCTGCTGCAGTAAAACTGCAAAAGTAGAAAAGAGGATGTCGATCAGCTTCAGTGTCAGCCACAGAAGGAAAGATCCACTGTGGAGACGCAAAATGTGACTGATGAGCGGCTCACACTGTTGCTTCTCAAGAAGAAAAGAGCTGCCGTCAGACGAATCAACCACAGCAAGAAAAATTAAAGTGTGCTGGGATCGAGTTGCTTGAATTCTGAGCGTTTCAACTCTGCCACTCAGGAGCACATAGGAGGGATTTATCACAAGAGCAGATATACAGGGGGAGGGGTCGCAAGAGAGAAAACAGGAGGAAACGTTGATGTGTTGATGCTGTGATGCCTGGAGGCTGGGGGCTGGGGGCTGGAGGCTGGAGGCTGGGGGAGGAAGAGGCTGGGCTCGGAGCTGACCGCGGTGCTGAAAGCCGCTCCCCGGCTGCTCTGGGATCAGTTTGACCAAGCTGCGGCCACCTGATGATATCCAGCTGAGTCAAAAGAGGAAAAGAGAGGTTTAGATAGAGCTAGACCGGATTCAAAGCGGACTGGATTTCACAATAAAAGCTACTGGTTTAAAACAAACTGTTAATTTAATGAATACACATCATATATGTCCGGAATACTGGAATAACCTATACATATACAACAAAAAATACTCCCCAAAACAGCTATGATGTATTGATAGATCTCACCTGATTTAAGACTTAACCAAGCTATACCACAGAGGGTCACATAAGGACAGTGCTTTCATTTCAGTGCTTCAGTCTTCTTATGGAGGACATGTGTTTACTTGAGGATATACAGCAAAGCAGTATAGTTCATGTTCAGCATTTTGGCTGACCTCACTGTGCTGATAGCAGATACCTCCCCCTGGGGGAGGGGACTGGGAGGTGAGGGGGTCTCAACAAAGCAAAGCAAGAGCATCAGTGTGGATATATTTGCAGAGTAAGGAAGCAGCAGCAGCATTGGCACAGCAGAGGAAGAGCTGTAATGTGTTAGTGATGCAGAGAGTGAGGCATTAATGACACGTCAGCTGGAGCTGACTGCCTTTCCCTGTTCTATTATATAGAAATGTAAAAAAATCTTACCTGGAGGAAAATGTCCATACCTGTATGCAACCATCCACCCATTCCATGAAAAAAGATGAATCCTCTCATAGTCTCATAGTTTTCTTTATGTGTCATCACACTGCTATGAAATTATTATAAATATTATAATATATATTATGCCACTTATGTTACAAGTACACACTGCAACCCACTTCTTAACTATATTAACTATATTAACTATCTTAACTATATGTTGACTGTACATAATTGCTTTGGTTTGTTGTAGAACGTTTGTGTGAGAAAAAAAACTCAACAGAGGGGCAATAACGTAAAAATGTCATCATATCATAAGCATAATTATATAGGCACATTAGTTTTCAAGAGTATCCTAGCGCAACAGACAATGTCTGAAGAGACGGAAGAAGGATGAAATACTTGAAAGTGATGTCATACGTGGCATCATCATCATCAGGAACAAGAGACCATTTTACACGTCTCAACATATTCAGTATTGTTTATATGTCAGTGATGTACTGTCATAAACCTCAGTGTATGCCCTCCATGCTCTGCTGCTGGGAAGTCAAGTCGTCTATACCCACGATTCTGATCAGAAAGACCTTCACAAAAAAGGAGCAACTCCTGGAAAGTAAACAGGAAAGATCCGACACATACAATACTGTATTGTACAAGCTAGAGTGAGTGCAATTACAATATGGAGGAACAGAATGACAATATTAAGTAAGTTATCAACATATTATAGGTTCGGACAGGAGAGCAAAAGTTATTAGAGTGAAGAGAATCAGAGAAGAGTGATACCTTCACAGAGAGAATCGATGCTCAGAGAGGATGGACAATGCTGTTTAGTTGTGTTTTTAATCAATCAAAGCTAACTGGGTAGTGACAGGCGAGATATGGAAATATTTTAATAAGAAATACAAATATACAAATTAGTTTGGGAATTGGGATGTATGAGCACAATCAAAACAAAGCCTTAATTAGCAGGCCAGGAAAGACTCCTGAGCCCAGTCTGCTCAGGTGTACTGCATCTCCGTCAGCCCCACCCTCTGACTTCCTGATTCCTGGGGCCATCACACTGCTATAAGGTTGTGTGTCTCCTATACTTAGGTCTGCACTAGGCTTTCAAGCGCTTGTTTTCCCTGTTTAGCTACATGTCTCTTTTTTCCCATGTTTTCTTCCTCAGCCACTTCTCTCTACTGCACCTCAGAATGGCCAGCAGTAATAATCCATGAAACACACACTGACCACACTGCGTAGCACTTGACACAACTCATCTGATGTATGTATCCGAAGTATGCAGGGTACAGTAGCCGGGTGATGCTTAGTTAAACAGCACTATATACTGAGTTACCATTGTTTACGTAACATCATTTCCTTCTCTCAGTACTGCAGTTTCAGCCTTAAGCCTTAAGCAAACCCAAATGTGTGTGAAGTCAGATATCAAAACACTTATGTCCATCTGCTATTAGCTGGTCTATGGTGGCAGGAGACATCTGCTACACTGACCACAAAGAGATCTCTTCCTAATACTATTCCAATGAGTTCACATGAGGCTTCAGCGGTCTGAGCTAGACAAATCAAAAAGGTATCTTTCAAGGTTACAGTCTTTCAATGATGAAATGTCTTTGTGTTACTATCAACCTACCGTGGCTTGACAAGCAAACACTGTCCGTGGAAGCACAAAGAGGACATTTTGCACTAAAAGGACCAAATCTGAAAGATTAGATTTTTCTAAAGGACTGCGAATGTTGTGATGGCAATTTTCTATAGTTTTCTTATTGTCAGCAAAGCTCATGTACAGAGCCAAACTAACAATGAATAGATCCGACACACATGCTACAAGTATTGCGTGTGTATCCAAAGCCAGATATATCTTATTCCTGAGCCACACTGCTGCACCGGTTGACATTTTCCTTCACTACAAAAGTTTATGATCAAGGTAGTTGGTTAAGAAACAGCTCCCAAGTTTTCAGTCTCTGGAGAGTAGTTCTGTGTACAGCAGCCACTGAGCATGTGCTGGAACACAGTTGCGTTTATAGAGCTTCACCAGCATGTTGTGCAATCACAATATCTTGACTTTGTACTGAATGTATAATGTATTACAAAATCAAGAGGCTGTAATATATAGCACAACTGGGTAGCTGAGCCTCTGCCTGAAACAGGCCGTTATAGCTCCTGTCTCCTTAAGGCCCTGATGAGCCCACTCTGTTCCTATTGGCCAGCTTCCAGCTTGTCTTTACTCAAAATGTCAACTTCTCAAATACATCTGTACATGTTACAGCCCAGATAAGATCCACAATATGAGAGTGGACAATGGGAACAACCTCAGCAACAAAGATTACAGAAAGGACGGCTGTTTATGGACGTGCGCAACAAGCTGACGTCATCTCATCAGGGAAGTTAAAAACAATAATGCAAATGAAGGATTCAGGACATATGTTCTCCTCAAGTTTAACATGGATATACAATACTTTATAAGTGTAGTTCCGATTTTATGAAGTGTGGTTGTATGAGGTATTTATCCACAGTCAGTGTATTACCTGCAGTGGAGTCGGCACGCTGGCAATGTGGAGAATCAGACAGGAAAACCATCGTAGAAGCTGAGCAATGTACTGCTGCTTTGGACAGGACCAACAACATATATGAAAAAAGGCCCACAAGACCTGCAAAAATCATCAGTTTAAGTGTACATTATATTTAAAATGTTTTCACCACATTTCTTTGGCGCTACATTTTCTCAGTGTTAAAACAGCACTGACTGATCTGTGGTAGATCACCACTATTAATGTGTTTCCTTCTTTATCCCGTATTCCCCTGTATTCTACCTGTATTCTATATATATATGTATATAATATTTGTGATGTCACTTACAGATTTCTGAAAAGTCATTTGATCCAATTGCGTCATCTGCCCTCATGGACTCTCACAGTAAAACTGGCATGTGCTTGAGAAATCTCTTGTAGACTTTTTAAATCCTTTAAGCACCCTTGGTGTGAGCCTCCAATCCTGCAGAATAGTACACTCTGTAAGTCTGCAATTCTGAACACTTTGTTTGAGGGACTAATCTTCAGTTCACAGCAAACAAACACACGAATCAATGAGTTGAAGCTAGAAGAAAAGGTTGCAAAAATTCTTACCATACATTTATATACTTTGGACCAATACCTTTACATTTTGCAGCATATGAACAACAAAAAATCCAAATAATTAATCAGCTATAGAAATGCTTCTGTCCTCGGTAAACGCAGAGCCAAGCAGGCCAGGGAGCAATTACAATGAGACCACTTACACATACTGTATATTGTGGAAAATATGTACTGTTACAAGACATTACCATATTTGGTAATAAGAAAACTGAATGACAGAGTTTATTTATGTATGGAAAAACAGTTAAGAGGGTAAAACAATTTAAATTATTGGGAGTGTACTTTGACAAAAAAGACTAACATGGAAAAAGCAGATAGATAATGCTGTGACTAACTGTGAGAATGTAATGCATTCCCTCTCAGGATGTTCATGGAGGACTGTCCGGGATACACAATGATCTACACAGTAATGATAAGGTCAAGACTAGATTATAATTGTTTATGTTATAGAACAGACGCCACGTCAATCTAAAAAGGTTGGATATTACAGACTAAGGCACTGAGAATACATGGGTATTAACCCAGCAAAGAGGGAAGTGAAGAGAGACGTTGATCTGAGTGTATGCATGGAGAACATGGAAAACATAACAGCTGTGTGGCAGAAACAGTGGGTAAATGATAAGAATGGCCACCATCACTTTTCAATACAAAAGACTGTAAAGAGGGAGCATTGCTATCTAGGCGAAGAGAGAAGGCACACTGGTTTTATGACTAGGCACAGTGGATTAGTGGAAACATCACTGGAATTTCATATAAGAATACAAAGATATAGATTTGTTGTTGTTGTTTTTTTTTTTTTTTGGCATGTATAGTTAAATTGGTGCATAGCATGACCAGGGATGTGATTTCTTTATTTTTTAGCTTTTTTTCATTTCATCTGAACTTAAATAGCTGTAATTAATACCACTATTTAAAATGGCACAATTAATATTTTTTAATGTTAAATTCTCACCTATATAGCTATCTTGCTATTGATGCCTCCATCATGCACAAAACTACTAAGATGTGAAGAACAGAGGAAATTGCACATTCTTACTTTGGACACGAAGGAATAATGGTGGACACAATGGTATCAGCCTGTGTATATATGTATTTTGTATGTACTGTATGTACAGTATATATACAGTATGTAGGCTATGTATGTATGTACTCCATATAGTGGTCAGGAGATTACTGAAAATCTGATCACTCAAATATAAGTGTAATTACTCCAATGAAAAAATATTCATGTAAAAGTGAAAAAGTACCTGGTTAAGAAATTACTCAAAGTTATTTTCCATTTAAATTTTTTTAGGGTGTGAGGGCCATTGCAAAATAATGAAAAACTCAGCCTACCGTAATTATTACAGTAGCACCGAAACTGAATTTAAAAGGTGTCTGGCTTGAACTCGGGTTTACAAACAGCGGCACTCTAACTCATTTAATGTAGAAGAATTAAATTAAATCAAATCAAATCAAATTTTATTCGTATAGCCCAAAATCAGCCTCAGGAAGAGCCACAGAGGAGGGATCCCTCTCCCAGGACGGAGAGACGTGCAATGATGTCACATGTACAGAACAATCAACACACACATATTGTACACTCACAATGAATAATAATGAATTACAATGAATGTTAAAAACGAGAATAGGTTACAATGAATGATGAATTATTACAGTAGCAGTGGAACTAGTGATAGAGACACAGATGTATAGCAGTAAATCATTAACTAACTATAAACTGTAATGGGGATATGGTAACAATGATGATGGTGACAACACACGAAGAAAGACGCCATGCAGGACCACAGCAGCAGACACAGTCCACAAGAACCTGCTGGACGAGAGAGCACAGAAACTCTGGGGAAGAAGTTATAGATTAGATAGATAGATAGATAGATAGATGGATGGATGGATGGATGGATGGATGGATGGATGGATGGATGGATAGATAGATAGATAGATAGATAGATAGATAGATAGATAGATAGATGGATGGATGGATGGATGGATGGATGGATGGATGGATGGATGGATGGATGGATGGATGGATGGATAGATAGATAGATAGATAGATAGATAGATAGATAGATAGATAGATAGATAGATAGATAGATAGATAGATAGATAGATAGATAGATAGATAGATAGATAGATAGATAGTTCTAGTGGGGTAGTAAGGTAGTAAGTAAGGTACTATGAGCTCTTTTAGATATGATGGTGCCTGACCATGAAGAGCTTTGTAAGTTAGTAGAAGAATTTTAAATTCTATTCTAGATTTAACAGGTAGCCAGTGCAAGGAAGCCAAAATGGGAGAGATGTGATCTCTGATTTTGGTTCCTGTCAGAACACGTGCAGCAGCATTCTGAATCAGCTGCAAACTCTTAAGAGACTTATTAGAGCAGCCTGATAGCAAAGAGTTACAATAGTCCAGCCTAGAAGTAACAAATGCACGGACTAGTTTTTCTGCATCCGCTTGAGAAATGATGCGTCTGATTTTGGCAATGTTACGTTAGTGGAAGAATGCAGTCCTCGAAAGTTGTTTTATATAGTCATTAAAGGACAAGTCTTGATCAAAAACAACGCCAAGATTTTTTACGGTGGAGCTGGGTAACTCAATCTCTGGAAGAATTGCAACGAAGGAATAAATGTACAAATGTAGCTAAGTAAAAAGTAGAAAACTGGCTGAAAGTATATTCGAGTAAAAAGTAGAAAAAGTAAAGGTACAGTTTAAAAAGAATCAGGAAAGTACTCCTTTCTTAAAAGACGACTTGTTACTCGTAACACATTATTCCCACCCCGCTAGATAGATAGACCCAGTGTGCGTGAACGCGACATGACGTAGCAGAAAGGCGGCGAGAAGACGTGCGCGTGGCCATGCGTACTGAAACCCGCCCCTTTACAACAACCCCCCAACCTACAAAATGAATACTGCTTCGGGTATTACACCAGCTCTGTAACGCCACAACCCGAGTTCACCGCAGACGTGAAATAACATTAATTCGACGCACAAGGCTGCTTTTCTGTGTCAGCCCAGTCCGATATCAGCTGCTCGCTCCGGGTTCTGGTTCTCTCGTTAAGTTGCTACGAGGAGACGGAGACTGAAGTGACATTTAGCTTTACGTTAATTCATTCATCATTCACAACAATGGCAGCACAGGATTTTAATTTCTTGCTTGCGACGGATTCGTATAAGGTGAGTGTACCTGGTTTCCTTGCTTATCTGGGTTTATCGTCCGGTTTCGGGCGTTTGTCTTGTTAAATTGAAAGAAATTAGAGTTTATTTGGCGGAGCAGGTCTTGGTTAGCTAACGTCAACGTTCAGTATTTCACTACAGAACGCTGCACACCGTAGAGATCTATGACGTCGCATTTCTGGTGAATTGAACGCTTTGACAGTGATACAACTGGGTAATAAATGACGGTGTGTAAAAAGTTAAAGGAAAGTGTAAGCCATCAACAATAGCTGTATAATACACTGTATTGTATGCATGCTGATGTCAGTGCGCCCACACTTGGCTACATAGAGCTAATTCATTAGAATTTGATCTGACAGGACTTGGCAGGAATAGGTGAATATCGAGACTATGACTAATGCCAATGAGTAGTCCAAATAACTACACGTACTAACCACAACATTACTTTGTCGAGTCGTAAACACATTTTTCTTTATTTAACCAAGCATTCTAAGTTTTGCCTTGTGCATCAGTGTTGAACATGATGGTTAGTTGATTGACCAAAACACTGACAAGTATAACTTTAATGAAGTCATATCTGCTTAAAGAAGATTAAGAATGTGACCAAGTGTTGTAGAGGATGGTTTCTGATCAACTGCACATTTGAGCCTCGGGACATGTAAGTATGTAGTGTGTTGTATAAACAGGACTACTGTATGTGTAGGTCCATGCCTATCTTGGACTTTATAAGGGCATTCACCCTTTATGTATGGGTATAAACACGGTGCTCAGTTGACAAGTAAAAATAATCAAAGACTTGACTGACTATGATACTATAATGGCAGCTATATTGCCACCATAACCCTAGACTACAGTTAGAATAAAGGAAGTTTTATTATAGGAAGATAATGTGGCATTAAAGGTGTATTTATATATATATATGGAATATAGCTGAACTTTTCATCTGTGCGTGTGTCACAGATGTTTAGCTTTCAGTTTCATTTCAGTCGATTCATAACCTAAACCCAGTAGTGAGTCAGTGCACTGCGGGGACGGGGTGTGTAGCGTGTATGTCCACTTCAGCAGAAGTAAATGTCAGATGTCACTGTTAGATGTCATGCAAAGTTTACACTGTAGCCACATAGCGAAGTTCCAGCTGGATTTTTTTTTTATTAGCTCCAACAACCTCAGAAAAGCAGTCCAAAACAAGAGCACAGTCAACAACAAACTCATCTAAAAGTCGACTAGATTTACACTGCAGCACTTTAAAATTGACATGTAATAACTTCAATATTCTTCTCAGTAGTGACTGTAGTGAAATTCCAAATGTACCCACGCTTCCCCAGTGTAGACATGTGTTTCATGTTAACTGCCTGCTGTTGTGAAGCCTGTCCACCCATTTGCTGGGTACTTTTAACTGTGTACTGCTATTGAACCAGAACAGCTGTCACGATTGAACACTGTTAGCTTTTTCATGAATTCATCTATAAAATGTTCATTTAAACACGCCTAATATTCCAGTCCCACCTACAGTGCATGTTCCTGCTTGGTGTTAAAGGTGATCGCAGTTTTCTCCAGGACAAACTCTGTTACTAGTCACATTTCTATCAGTATTATTTTTACTACTAGTAGTCTTTATTCTGCTATTATTATTATTATTATTATTGTTGTTAGTATTATTATAGTTGCAGCTCTCTCTCTCTTCCACTCGTGGTTTCTTCCTGTTAAAGGGGAGTTTTGTCTTGCTGCCGTTGCCATTTGCTTGCTCATTATTTGGTAATTATCGGGTCTATAGAGTACAGGCTATACCAGCTACCCTGCTCTATATGAAAAGTGTATGAGATAACTTTTGTTGTGATATGGCTCTATACAAATAAAATTGACTTGACGAGCTGTTCTGATTACTTTAAGTGGACGTATCATGTGATCGATCAACATGTCAGTCACCTGCTGAGGTGAATCAGAGAAATCCTGTCCTTACTCATCGCTAGCAGAGGTGAGCTTTACTTTAGGCGACGCCCTCATATCTGTGACTGGAATGTAATTAGTGCAGAATTCTCAATTATCAGGAGATCAGTGATGAACTCATGATCATTGTTCAGTTTAAAAAAAAAAATTGATCATCATATAATAGACAAACTGGGTGTATGACAGGTTATGCTACAATCATAAATCCTGACTGGTAATCCCCTGACTATTCATCAAGCGCCACCAGCAAGTGAAAGGATTCAGTTATCCAGTGAAATATCTTGACATCTACTACATGGATTGATGGACACTAAATTCGCTAATATCCTGACTTTGTTATGAATTTGTTATCCACTGACTTTTCCTCTAGTGTCATATTCAGGCCAACATTTCACTTTGTCCAATACTTTTTTTATTTATGACTTGCAAAACTTTAGACATTCAACCTCAGCTACAAGACAGCAAATGAAGAAGAGAAGTTTCCTTTTAACTCTAGATGCTCCACATCTCTCTGTATAAGTCAGGGATACATGTTGTATGTGGAGTGTCCATTCTCCGCAGCTACACTTCATTATTCCTTCTTGTTTAATTGGATTGTCACAGCAGTGGTGATGCTGATAATGCTTTTTCACTTGAGCACTGACCAGAGGTACATGTGACTTGGCTGTGTGTTTTGTTTTCTGCTGTAATACTCGGTTACATAATTTGTGTAATAATTAACAGCTCTATCCAGTAGAGCACAGCTCTGAGAGGTCTGGCATGAGCTGAGCTCTTCATACTTTGCTACAACATGGATTTGGTCAGTTCACAGCAAGCTAATACATGATCATGCTGTCGTGTGCACACACACCTGCTGCCTGCTACTCTTGTTCTTCAGCAGCATTTTATGTCAGTGATGTGTTCATGAGTCATGAACCTCGGAGGTAACCAAGAATTCCCATAAGCAGGGTTATTTTTGGAATTTAAGTCTCCGTATCTAGCTTTTATAAGTAGTATATACACATTTAATAAATAGCTTATCACACTCGTTAATGTAGTTATAAAGACATTTTAATGTTTATTAATGTACTATATTTGTCAGTGTTTATAACTTCTATGAAGACATATATTACGTTATTACAACTGTGTTTTCCTATATTGTTATTTATTATCTGTTTATACAGCAGCCTCCATAGGAAGAGTTCTAGTTCTTGACTCATACATATAAACACTTATATCCAAGGTTTTTACTGCATAGAGCATTTTTGGCAACCCCAAAGGAAAATCATTAAAATGATAAGAATTAAGAATAAAAATAGCAACTAAAATCCTTTCTGAATGTGTTTAATAGCAATTTATCAAGCAGCTGTTGAACAAAAATCCAGTAAAAGTCATGGGTCAAAAACTCACGCTCCCTGTGAGCGAGCAGGGACAGTACACAGTACACTCCCTCACTGAGTGATTCAATTAGTTTGCAGAGAACGAATTTACATTTGCTCACAGCACTCCTCGTTTGCCATCGACTGAACTGAGAACTGAGTAATTGTGTGTGTGTGTGTGTGTGTGTTTGTGTGTGTATATTGCTGCTTGGAATTATGTGAACACCAGTTTAGATTGTCCTGTTGTTTTTCTGTTTCTGTTTTTGTGTATCAAATGTCAGATATACGTTTTATCAAGTACATGTACTTGTTTAAGCACTTCATGCTTGTTTTCTGGTCTGATATGCACTGTTAACTGTGGGACCAGTTATATAAACAGGTGTTTGCATCATGTCCAGTCAACTGAATTTACCACAGGTGGACTCCAATTAAGCTGGAAAAACATCTCAAGGATGATCAGTGGAAACAGAATTAACCTGAGCTCAATTTTGAGCTTGGTTACAAAGTATGTGAACACTTTGTAATCATATACAAGTGATTTCATTATTTTTTATTTTGAATAAATTTGCAGAAATCTCAAGCTTTTTAAAGTTGTCATTATGGGATATTATGTGTAGAATTGTGTGGGAAAAAATGAATTGAATCTATTTTGGAATAAAGCTGTAACATAAAATGTGGAAAATGTGAAGCGTTGTGGATACTTTCTGTATGCACTGTATATATATCACTTACTTACATATATGTAATTCTCACCATTGTAGTCAGTAAAAACAAAAATGCTTAAAGAGCCCCTCTAGATGTTTTTAAGACATATACAACTATCCATAAAAAGTTCAATTACCAGGTTAGATATTGACAAACGTTCCACTTTCCACGTTCCACCAGCAGATGAATGTGAAAACCTCTAGTGTCAAACTAGAAACTCGAACATTATACTGTAAGAAACAACCAGCTTATTATCAGTGTGCTTACGAGGGTTTTATTTCATCCTGTTTCACAATACAAGTCTGTGTGGCGGGATAAGATTAGAAGCAGATGACTGAACCCTATAAATAACAGAATTACATTGTGACATGTCTAAATTACACTCAATAAATCTGTTTGTGACTTTGTCCGCTGGCTGGTTTGTGCTTGATGTCTGTCTGTTTCTCTTTCAGATCACACACTACAAACAGTATCCTCCCAACATCAGCAAAGTTTACGCCTACTTTGAATGCAGACGCAAGAAAGGCTCTCAGTTCAGTGAAGTGGTGTTCTTCGGTCTCCAGTATCTGCTGAAGAAGTACCTCACAGGTCCGTCCACATCTAACACCAAGTGGAAACGAGACATAGGATTAACTAAGCTCATACAGTTATTATGCTGATGATTGTGTTAATTCTGTGTGTTCTCTGCATATGACTGAGGTCCTCGTAACTTTTCTTCTCTACAGGCCCAGTGGTCACAGAGGAGAAAATTCAGGAAGCCAAGATCTTCTACCAGATGCACTTCAAACAAGCTGTATTTGATGAAGAAGGCTGGAGGAAAGTCCTTGAGGTATAGAAGAAGTTTCCAACTCTCTGTCTAGACAAAATCATCATCTACAGCACATCAAACCTGAGGTACACGTGCTTGCTTCTTTGTCAGAAACATGATGGTCGGCTTCCTATTCGGATCAAAGCTGTCCCTGAGGGCAGGATCATACCAAGGGGCAATGTGCTCTTCACCGTGGAAAACACTGATCCCAGCTTCTATTGGCTCACCAACTACATTGAGGTAAATGAAACTCAGAAATGTTTGATGTTAAATAAATAGATGAGTAAGGTAACGTATTTCTTACTTAAGGGTTCAACACCAATTAATATGGTGGGAAGAATCCCATCAATGATTCATTGGCACAGAGTAGGAGATCTCAGGAATGCCCCTTTAAATTTACTACTGTGTCATTGGTCAAATTTGTCTGACCTTTACACTGTTTCAGATTTGATGGGAGTTCAATCAGTAATGTGGCTAAAGTGGCTTTTTAGTTTTAGTTTTTAGTTCCTGTAACTGGTGAAAAAGGCTGTAAGGTTCTATTAGTTCTCGATTGGTTAACTACCAAAGCAGTGAACACTTGGAACACACTAGATTGGGACTAAATCAATTGACAGGATATAGTATAGTATATTGTCTGCATCTGTAATTAACTAACTCAAAGAGGTGGAAGTAGTGTCAAGTTACGCTTCATGTATTTAAGTGAGTCTCTTTGAATTGATTTTCTGGTGTTTTAATGCGTATGCAGCAAACAGTCCTCCACAGATTTAGCATTGCACACCTATAACATTATCAGACTCACAGTGGACAGTTGTACACTTCCTCTTCAAAATCTGGGGGCATTGTAATATTTTTAGGTTTAACTAGAGGTAAGAAAATGCTGTGACAGGATTCTGATTATGCCCTGATAATCCATATCTTTACCACCTAAACATAAAAAACAACGATTTTTGTAAAACACAAAAATCTCATCTAAGCAAGGATGTATCTCTCAGGTGAGAGAGGTTCTGACATGACCTACCCTCAGTCCTTCTTTTCAACATCTCCTGCCTCTCTTATCAACTGATAACTTACTGTCTTTCTGTCTTATTCCTTTCCACACACATCTTATTCTTATAGACCATGCTGGTCCAGATGTGGTATCCCATCACAGTAGCCACCATATCCCGGGAGTTTAAGAAGATCCTGGCCAAGCACCTGAAAGCCACTTCAGGGAGCCTGGAAGGTCTGGACCTGAAACTGCATGATTTCGGCTACAGAGGAGTGTCCTCACAGGAGGTCAGGAAGTCTTTCTGTCTTTATGGAAAAAAACAGCCTCTCTAAAACTATTGGCTTTCTTATTGTATAGCTTTAGCAGGCACCTTGCCTCTTTATAAGTTAAAGCACTGTATGCACTATGGGTGACAATCAAACTGTAACCTATGCACGTGATGACCTTATGACTGGGCCATGCTCACCTTATCAAATGATGTTCATGGTATATTATAGTACTGATTATGGAGCACAAAGGTTCAAATTAACATAACGACATAACATGGCAGGCTTACATAATAACACATGAAGAAGGAATGTGAATTCAGTTATCAATCTCTTGTGAAACTGAGCCACTGAGTTGGTGAAAGTGTTTCATTGTAATAGAATTCAAAAAAAGAATCTCTCCCATTGTGAGATTGACATTTTGAACGCCAGCGGCAGCAGTCTGTTTATGATAACATACAATAGTGTGTGTGTCGTATAGTAGAGCTGCTCAGAACATGAAAGAGCACATTTTAGCACGGAATAGTGTGGAAGAGCCACATCAGCTAAGTTTAAAAATACTCTGCCTTAAATGATAATTTGTTTAATACAGTTTTGTCATTTATACATACATACTAACACACTGAGCTAACATGCAACACACTGTCCTGACCATTTGCAGCAGCTGGGGTTCAGTGTCTATATATCTTTGACAGTGACTGTGGCGACTGTTATCTGTCAAATGCTATTAAAATCTAATTGGTGCACAGAAGTATGTGACATGACCTTTTTCAAACAGAAACAGAGTTTTGCAGACAGAGGAAAAAAAACAAATACAGGAATGTCATATTGTGAAATAACTAAAACTGTTTGGCAGATTATTATGTGTTTGTGTGTATTCCATCTCTCTAAGTAAGAAGCTGAATGTGACAAATTGAGACGATTGTAAAGTAACAAAAACACAGTTTTAGTTAGCTAATTTTCTACTTCTGCTTTCCAGTCTGCAGCTCTAGGTGGAGCCGCTCATCTGGTTAATTTCTGCAGTACAGACACAGTGGCTGGGCTGTTGATGGCTCAGAGATACTACGGCTGCCCAATGGCCGGCTTCTCAATTCCAGCAGCAGAGCATAGGTAAAACACACACACACAAATCAGGGATGGGACTGTGCACATGTTATTCATTGTAATTCATTGTGATTGTACAATATGTGTGTGTTGATCTGTCCGTCCTGGGAGAGGGATCCCTCCTCTGTGGCTCTTCCTGAGGTTTCTTCCACCTTTTTCCCTGTTAAAAGGTTTTTTGGTGGGCAAGTTTTTCCTCACTCGAATCGAGGGTCTAAGGACAGAGGGTGTCACTCCCTGTACATATTGTAAAGCCCTCTGAGACAAATGTATTATGTGACTTTGGACTATACAAATAAAATTTGATTTGATTTGAAACCAAGTAAGAAATGTGTTTCATACTGTAGCCCGATGGTCTTACAGTTCACTCCTTCCACAGTTTGCTCCTTTGTTTTTACTTAAAAAAAGGTAAATATGCAAAAGCAGATATCTCAAGCTACACACCCAGTTTTACCGGTTTGATGGACCCCTCACTTCGAGAAGAAGAAGAGTATTTGCAATGTGGAAGTGGAGCATTGTCATTTACATAGATTATTTACATGTTGCCTTTCTCTATTTTCTTCAAATATGCACAGTTGAGTTGTTAATCATCAATACCATCAGGGGTAATTTGGTATCAATATCTATAGAGTGTTGATTATTCCTTCCTGTTATCCAGCACTATCATATCCTGGGGGAAGAACATGGAGAAGGATGCATTTGAGCGAGTCCTGGACCAGTTCTCCTCTGGACCGGTGTCAGTGGTCAGCGACAGCTACGACATCTTCAACGCCTGCAAACACATTTGGGGAGACAAGCTGAAGGAGCGCGTCATGGAGCGCAGCCAGGACTCCTGTCTGGTCATCCGGCCAGACTCTGGAGACCCCGCAGAGACTCTTATTGAGGTAAATAACTAAATAAACATGTTTAAACTAATTTTATGTTTAAGGTTCCCCTCCACGCCAATGTTTTTTTTATCTTGTTCCTTCAGTTGCAGAGGATGTGCAGTTTTCACATTCATCTGCTGAAAGTGAAGAATTTCTCGCTGCTCACCGAAAATCAGATTTTTATGAGTGGCAGTGCTACGTATCAAATTAAATATATTTTCATATTCATAAAGTCTGAACATTTTGGTGGTAAAAACTGCCAGACACAAATTATTATTCAAAGTAAAGTATTTTATATTGGTATGCCCTGAAACCATAGCAAATAAGGCAAGCACATGTGAGTGATTAGCTAAAAGAATTTACTGTAACAAAACAGTCATTTTGAAACTGGCACGAAAACATACTGCCAGGTTAACCAAGATAAAGCCAACTACACTTTAACATAACACAACATGGTGGCAGGAGAACAGAAGCCACCAGACTAGCAGGGTGGGGCAGGTTTATGCAACCAGGAGACAGTTGTCTCCCATTCCTCTATGGCCTCCAGCTTCAACCAACCAGGAACCAGCACACTGAAAGACAACACACAAGTCCTGGCAAAGGCCCTGGGATGTCTGCAGGGGATAGCTTTGTACTTTGCTTTGTAGCTTAGCTTAGCTTAGCTTAGCACATGAAATTCTTTAGAAACGCATAAAATACACTAAATCTAAATTTAGAAATTTTTATATTGTGTCCACCAGTGCATCCAGTAGAGATGATTCCGGGGATAAAATCTAGATGATTATGAAACTATTATTGGCTATAAGGTGTTCAGAGTGCACCAACTTCAAATGAAACTAACTTCAGTGAACCTCCATATATGATTCAAAAACATAATAGAAATGCCACATGTCTTCTAGGTCATCAAGATTTTGGAGGAGTGTTTTGGCTGTTCTCTGAATTCTATGGGTTACAAGGTGCTGCCTTCTTACCTGAGAATTATTCAAGGAGATGGCATTGACCTCAGCTCAGTGGATGAGGTAAGAAATGGTTTGTTGTTGCAACAGAGTCTTTATACATCTTATTTACTTTATTATATTTTGGTTTCCTTGTGATCACTTAGCCTATTACAGATGTCTCCAATATGTCTTTCTGTCACTAACAACTTCGGCTCCATTCTTATCTGACCAAAATGAAAGGGGAATTAAGGCCCCTGGGCAATTCTCCCAATAGTAATATTAAAGAGTACGGTGTAGATGTGCTCTATATGAAAATGAGATAACGTCTCATGTTGTGATGTGGGGCTATATAAATAATGTTGACTTGCCCTAACAGCAAAGGCACAATCCCCTCTAATCTTAAGCCTGTTCTACATTTCTGTTTTGTATGGCATAGCTGCGTTCCCTACACCGTAGCCTATGTCGTAGCCTGGGGAGGTGCATCCCCAGAAATGTAACCACATGCTGCATTGACACAAACTGCAACAACTGTAATTGGTCCACTTGGATTGTTCTACACCGTATAAACAGACTACTCTCTATAGTCAGATAATTCACCCTCCTCCTGCATAAATCAATTCAGTGGTTGTACACACCATCTCCTACTACCTCCTCTCTCTTTTCATCATATAAGATGATCATTAAGAGCATGGGATTCAAATCATACACCGGGAATGCTCTTTTTCTCATGGGACAAAACACTTTTTTGTTTTCTACAACATATCTGCTCTGTAAACCACATCTTTTCTGTTCTTTGAGAAATAAATCAAATGAAAGGGAGACATTTATATTTTAAATTCTTTGATCTCATGATTGTGTTCCCTGGTTTGCATTATGTCAATGAAATACCATTCCATTAGATGGACTCTTTATTTCTATACATAAAATCTTGCATAAAACATGGCGTTCTGTCATAAGCAGACCACATGGTCACACTGAGCCTGATAGCATCCTGCCACACAGAACATGAGCCACAGACTCTGAACAATAACCCACATTAGTTTTCCCACTAAAGTCTCCTTATCCAACTTACATACGTGGATATGTCTCGTCCTCTGTCCTTTTGTTGAATAAACCACCAAATAAACTTCACTTAGCAGGCTAGGAAGATAATTAGCTGCTCAGCTACACTACATTAAAGGGCATGTAAACACTTTCTCTCAACCCAACCAGTCAAGGCAGCAATGCCCATCTATAGCCCGGTTCTGCTCAAGATTTTCCTTACCACTGTTGTCTGTTATTGGGTCTCTTTAAACTAAAGAGTATGGTCTACACCTGCTCTATATGAAAAATGTCACCAGACAGTGATTTGGTGCTATATAAATAAAATTGACTTGATATATTTGATTAAGTGTACCTCACTATATTAACCACATGCTCCTAAAATAAAAAACATTTGATTTTCATTATAGAACATAGATTTTGTTTCAAAATAAAAAAGTGAAACGAACTGAGTGAAAAAGATAAGTCCGAAGTAGAAACATATAGGGACAGAAACTGAAATTGATGGGGAGAGATAGAGGCTGAATACACATGACAACATTTCCAGAACAATAACACACTCAGTAAAATAGTTATTGGTCATTTTCTACATCCACCACTGCCCTGAAGACTTTTTCTTCATTCTGATGATACAAAAACACTTAAAAAAAACATATGTACGGCTATTCTTGGGCTCTGAGCACTCTCAAATGCAACTTAAAAAATGCCTGGCATCTGTATTCCAAGAAGAAATTTTTTACTATCGGTTATTGATCATCGATTGATCATGTCCATACCCAGACCAAACAATGACGATAAAACCCAGGGTGTATTTAGTTTTGTAATTTTCTTTAATGATGAATTAAAGGGTCTGCACTGTCATGCTGAATGCTCTAATGAAGGCCACTATGTGCAAATATGGCTGCAGTTGTCTTGACTATAAGACAGTCACATGTCCACCTTCTTCCCTCAAAATATTTAATTAAAGTTTGTTTTCCCTGAGATATGCTATGAAATGCTCCTACACTATGTTTGCACTGCCAGCTGAAATGAAGTCTGCTTCTCTGCTTCAATGTAAAATATAAGTCATGAGGATGTCTCGCTGTGTTTGAAGCATTACGTTCTTTGTTTTCTGTAGATTCTGCAGAAGTTGAGTGATGAAGGCTGGAGTGCCGAGAATGTTTTCTTTGGTTGTGGGAGTGCTTTGCTTCAGAAACTTAACAGAGATACACTCAGCTGTGCCTTCAAGTGCAGCTATGTGGAGACTAACGGAAAGGGGGTGAGTGTTTAATTTTTATTAACTGACGTGATTATAATAAATAAAAACTAGGGCCCGACACCTTCACAACAAGCGGAACAACCATCATGAGCATCATAATAACACTGTATAAAATTATTATGAGAATTATCAGCGACTGCTTTTTGCAGCTTTATAGCAAGTTTCAAGACAGTTTAGCTGCCTGGCTGCAATTTTTCAGCTTTGGTTCACAAATCCCACTGCTTTCATAGCCCAATTGTCAGCCCAACATGCAGTTGGACATCCTAGAAAATGCTAACTTGGTTCTGTGTAGTTGAAGAATTAATTATTAAACTTGGATGAAGCTATCTTGAATAACCGTGATCTTCAGCTAGGTGTGCACTCACAGACCTTTTGTAGATCTGGTCTCGAGTCAACCTTTGCAGGGCTACGTCCACAGTTATGTAATGCAATGGATGAAAATAACAGATAAACCTTTGTCTTAATTCCATATCAGGGGTTTTGTAATTGCGTCAATATAGCATTTATTTTAAGCCTGTCTGGAGCCTGTCTGCTTGGATTGCTCATGTCGCTGCTATGTCCATCAAATGTCAGAAATGAATAAGTCACATGTTGTCAGAAACTATAAGATCCAGGGAGCAAGAAAACAAACCTCCTCTTTGTGACCCAGCTGTAAAGCTGCTGTTCTTTACTTGCCTGTGTGTGGCTCTGTAATAAAGATCTACTACCCATACCTATCACACCTACAGCATGAAAACCATGACTTTCATTAAAGTAATTGTTAAATCTGTAATAAAACGAGTTACATTAATCCTCACAGACCCTGATTTTCAACGTGCTCATAGGCATGTGAGCATTCAGTTAAACTTTCTTTTAACTATTTTTTCTTGTACATTTTTTCCAGATGGATGTGTACAAGCAGCCGGTGACTGATCCATCTAAGGGGTCAAAGAAGGGTCGATTATCACTGAGGAGAAACTCTGACGGCTTCATAGAGACAGTAGAGAGTGGGGCAGGCAAGCCTGAGGAGGTGAGTCATTCAATAGCAGGCTGACAAGCAGGGCTTCACAGGCAACATCCATCATTGATGGGTGTGGTCAAGATTTCAGTATATAGTCAATGATAGCTAATCAATGATAGGACCTCGCCAATAACAATAACAAGACTCTATAAGATATAATGACTGGTTATAAACACATTGAATTGTTATTGTCAAACTATTACCATGGAGTTTGATTTCTTGAAAATCTTTTTATTGCTTAAAACTCTCAGTGGACTTGCATATCATTTACAGCTTGAAGGAGCTCGACGCTGGCTTGATAAACCTTGTCCTGTGTTGTGCTCTGCGTCTGACAGGATCTGCTGGTGACTGTGTTCGAGAACGGCAACTTGCTGCAGGAGTACTCCCTGGAGGAGATCAGGAAGAAAGCTCGGCTGCAGGACGAGGAGATAAACTCCACCCTGCACAACCACAAAGAGGAGCTGCTGCACAATCACATCATCAATGGGATTTATTAGATCAGCCACAAAGCCTCTGGCTGTGCATGTGATACTTCAGTGTTTAACGTGGTGCACTGGTTTCCTCTGTGGAGGGAATGAATACTGCAGTGTTTTAACTGGACATGCTCTAACCCCCCCCCCTCCACCCTGAAGAGGCCAATGGTGACATTATTTTTAGCTAGATTAGCTTCTTTCACTTTCTCTTGTGGCTAGCACACTGTCCATCTGTAAGTATCTGAGGCTGTGTGAAATGAAAGCCAAACAAAGCCCCCCTAAACTCTAACACCACCGGTCTCTAGATGCTGACTCCTGTTCAAAAAGGGTCAACTTTTCCCATGAAATACATTTTTTAAGTCATTATGGTCTCAATTGCTAAATACAGGCTCTCTAAATAATGCACCGGTGGTCATTTTGGAAATAAAGATATAAAGATAAAAAGTAGCTTTGATATCACCCACGTGCAACACCCACGTGCCCGAGCGTAAGATGCAACTCTCTAATGAACGTCCATCTTTATATACAGTCTCTGGTGAGCACACAGTTACACTGCCCTCTAATGGCCATGATCACAACAACTGAAGCTCAGGGTCAAATATGATAAGCTATGCTAGTTTTTTCTTCATTTATTTATGGCGTTACAGATACATTCAGTGTAAGGTCGCTGCTGAACACTAGAATAGAAGTAGGGTATGTATCCTTCAAGAAGGCAGATCATAACATATGCAGTATCTTTACATCTGAGCAGTTTCAGGCCAAAAATATCCGATGCTTCCAAATATTTCAAGCTTCCATTTTTTCAGGTGTTCTTTTTACTGGTAGAGTAGAAAAGTGTTTGAAGCAGCGTTTTAGACCACGAGACACTAAAGTCCTCTATAACTCAACAGTAATGGTTATTGTGCCACATCAACAACACCACTGTGTTTGTATGTACAATATTTAATTTAAAGGTGCTCTATACGACATAGGATTCAAAAGGCATATGCCGCCTTGCTTTAATCAATCCACACTGTAAACTGGACGTCAGGTTTTTAGAAAAAAAGAATTATTATACAATTATTTTTTTATTATCAGATTGGGATTACAGCCCAAATGTGTGCACTTAAATCTAAACATGTATATTCATGTTCTATATACGGTTGTTCATGTTTGAACCAATACCGGTACCCGTAACTGGAATTCAGTACCGGTACCCAGTGGTACCTTTTTTCAGTACTTTACTCTGTAATAACAAAAAATTTCATTTCAGTTGTAAAAAATAAGTCATGTCGAAACAGGTTTAAATCAGGTCTATCTTACAAGTTTGGTCTGTTGTCACTGAGATAAAACACTAATAAAATAAGTGATAGTTGTTAATAAAATGATCAATATCAGTGACGAATTATTATAGACGGGATGACATGTAATAACTTCAATATTCTTCTCAGTAGTGACATTGAAACTACTAATGTACCCACGATCCCCCCATGTGTTTCATGTTCTCGCCTCGTGTTCTCTTTGTCTCCGACATTGAAAGCAGCAAGAACCCAACCCTCGTTCTAAACCTCATATATACTGGAGAACATTTAAGATCCGGCCATACTTTCTGCTTGCTATTTAACAGGTTAGCAGTCTCATAGAATCCACAACAGCTTCCAACAAAGACTGCAGATCACATTTGATTCTAGATATGGAAGAGAAGCACAAACCGCGTATTATATATAAATGAGGATATCATAACAGTTTGATGACTTCTGATGCCAGTGGCCCACACTTCATTTCATCATCGGGTCTGCTGGTGTCTAAATTGTTCTTCTCATTCACTGGTTCCCATCTTTTTTGGCTTGTGAATATTTAAAGTGAAGCAGTGTGTACTTGTATGACTACAAGTTGTATGTGTTTATGAGCTGTGAGCAGTCCAACCAAAGAGTCATTTTTGATCTCAGATTGAGTTTTGTGAGCATTTTTCGAAGTCTGGGGAACTATTTGGTCTAATTCAGTTTCCATATATATGAGCAAAGGGTTACTTTCCAGTGTTCTTGACAGAGATGTACGGTGCTATATACACACGTTGGTTTCTACTATTTAAACAACTGCCAAATTTCTTAATGACCTGAGAGGTACAACAAGGCAAAAGTATTTGTTCCTCCTTGAGAATAACATTATTAAGATTATTATTATTTTATTATTATTATTATTAAAATGGTATCCTGAAATACTGAAAGCTGCAGAGAACATAAAGGTACCTGTAGGCAGGACTGAATAGCGGATGTTTCCATTTAAACGGTAGTGTTACTGTAAAGACTTACATTAGAGGCACATCACATTACTCAAACTAAAAATAGATATGGTCAGATATGGTTTAGTTTTAGCAGATGCTCTGTTAAAGAATCTACATCTGGATTGGGGGAAAAATCTATTTGGGACATTTTGTATAGAATGATACATCTATATTGGCAAAACATAATATAACATGTTTGATTGGCTCTAAACTAACTCTAAAATAAGCCTCAGGGCTGCTTTCAGTGTGGATTTGACCGTTTCCTGTTGTGTATTTTTATGTATTGGAACACATGACTCCAAAGCTGCTGCTGCTTTTTTTATTTAATATTTCATTTTAACTGTTGATCTTTCTTTCCTTTTGCCTTTATTTTCCTTGAACATGTTTGTCTTTTTTTTAATATCCGTAGCAACATGTTCCATAACAATCAGTGTGATGATGATGATGATGATGATGACGTTTGAGGCTAGTGCGGCACATTTTCTTTTCTTCTCTAACGATGTGTGTGTGATAGTGACGGTGCATCTCGTGTGTTGTACTGGCACTGATCATATATGTAATGTTACGTTGTAAATATACTTTTGAAAATTGTTTTTCTTTCTGACTTGTGTCTTTTAAATGTTCTTTATCTTTGTTTTGTCTTTTAAAAACTGGCCTTTTGTAAGATTAAAAACAAAAGCAGAAATTCTTTCATACTGAGTAATTTTTCTAAACTGAGAACTTGCAGAACCTTCTGCAGCACGAGAGGCAGAGTGTGTGTGAACTATGCTGAGTACATCCATCCGTCTATTATCACTCAGACCCGTTGCACCTATAACCCACCCAACAGTGATGTCACAGGGTCCTGGAGCACAGCTGTGTATGACTGCAGGTCAGCAAAAACAAGCTTTTCAGGGGGTTTCAAGTTACCTTTAAAACCTCTTGTGAGTCCCAGTGGTGCTATTAGAAACACACTGGCTGACAGCAATACATCTCATTCTACAACTTCACCACATACTGAGGCTCCAAAGGTGAAGTTACACGCACAATCATGTCGTTTACAGTGTCTCCATCTTCCCTGCAGAGGACATGATTTACAGATTGCTTCACTTCCGTTGACACTGAAATATAAGATGATTGATAAGATTTCAGCTTTGAATTTGCTGAAGCTACATCGACTAAACTTATATGAAATACTTCATTTATTTAGTTGCATTAAACAAACATCATAGTTTTGTAGTATCCACACACACTATTTTTTACATTTATTTTAACCTACAAGATGTGCTATATATTTTCAGTCCCCTAACTACAACTACATTTACCATTGTTTGTTAAACATGCATTGGATACTTACAATGAGTTAGTTTTTTACCCTTCAGTGTAATAAAACAGCGGCTGAGGCTCTCTTATATAAAAACTGGGCTTGTATTTGGCTTGTAATTCCCCCTGCCTCATATAAACTGATTGATTGAAGCAGGGTCACCAAAGATCACAGTAATTACACTTTTCCTTTTTTTTTTTTTACTTCGAACCACAAGAGGGAAGCAGAGTCAACCAAAGCTTGAGTTTGTGCACACAGATGAAAACACAAAACCTGTTGAAACACAGTAAATCTGAAGTCAAATTGTTCGAGGTAAAAAGTTTAAATATTATCATCAAATGTTAATAAAAAATAAAAATAAAAAGACTTTATAAATTTACAAATCATGTTTATTTGGTCACTGCATGATTTAGTTCTTACAACTGAGCTCAGAAGGCATTTCCTTCATGATTTATTTCTTTCCCAGAGTGCAAATGGTCAACAGTGACATGAAGATCAGTCTTATGAATTAGTGTCTAATGAAAAGCATCTTAGCATTTCCATGCTTTCAGCCTGACAGCTATTGTTCTGTTCTACGCCTCTTCTATTATTTTGGAAGCTGACGTGTCATGCATTCTCTGCAGAACATTGACTTTGTTAGTTGAATTTGGTCATGACAATGAACCACGCCTGCGTCCTGAAGTGCGTCTTTGTGTTTGGGGTCTTTTTATTTCCTTCTTTCTAAAGACGCAGAAGAAGACAGATGGTCTGCTCTTCCCAGTCTGAACTTTCTCTCCTTATCATCAGAATTTCCAAATGAAACTACATTTTTTTATAGAGTTGCTTCATGTCTTTTCTTCCCATGAGTGTCTCACTCCTTCATGTCTTTTACACAAACTTTATTTCTGTTGGAAGAACAGTCCACAGATGCAGCATAGAAGATTCTAACCTCACAAGCTGAGTTTGTTTAAATGCTATATTTTTCTTATTGTAAATAATTCCAATGCAAAGATCAAAACCAACAATCTATTGATTCTGTCTCTGTATTCAAATCTTATTCCTCTGTCACATAGAGCTCCATAGTTGTCCAAAAACTATTAGAAACACATCAATGAGTCACACTGTTGCACTGGGTGACATTCCTTCATTACTCTGAACACACACACCGTAGTTTACTTTGACTCAATCCCACACACACACACACACACACACACACACACACACCATCCTGCTGCTGGAAATACTCACTACAGCAGTAAAGTGGATTAATCCACAGCTGACAATGAGTCCCCAGCAAACACACTGTTTTCTCCTGTTTGAGTAACATTTGATTAAAAACTACAGTGCCCTATTGCCATTAGATGTGTGAAATAAAGAAAAAAAAGTCAAAAACCACCTTTATCTTCTTATTTAAGAAATGATTTGATTTAGAAATCGTTGATATTTTGAAGGATGTCTTCCAGACAGAGGAGGTTGGGAGAGATGATCGGTTCTCTGGCTGGAATCTGCTATAAGTTATGAATGTTTGATTTGTATACATGTGATATGTTGGCATGATGCATAGACTATGCATTTATTTTAAATTATCATCAAATGAGAAAAATGTAAAAATTACTTATTTTGAAATGTTCATATATCTTTAACTGACAACTAGACAGTAAAAAAAATAAAAATAAAAAAAAACCATCATGAAAAGTTTTGGAAGTTTACATCTACTGGGAAAACTTTCACTTTAAACACAAGGTTTCCTCCTCTGCTTCGATTCGTTGTGTGTTGTCATGGAGATGACAGGACACGTGAACAGGGGGGGACCTAGAGGAGGTTCAACTGAAATAAAAGCCAGACAGCATGTATGATGGAGAGCGGAGCGGCTCCTGTGCTCTCGAACGCTGCAGCTAAACTTCACACAGCGTCCCCTCTGAGCAGCCGGATGATGCAGCTGGAGGTGGAGAACTGCTGCCGGCGCCTGCTCAGGATGCTCCTGCTGCTCTGCTTCATGACTCTGCACAGCTCGGCCATCGAGACCGGTAAGACTTTAACCACTGGACACTACTCACCCACTGATGGATGGCTCAGTCTGCGCTTAAAGCTCTAACTGTGGAACTGAGATTTAGCTCACTAGTAGAAAAAGTAGGAATTACACAGTAAGAGCAGCAGTAGTCACTTCAAATGTTGTTGTCAGTGTCTGATCCTCAATTCTAAAACCAGAATGAACATGAGAACATGGGCTAAAAATGATAAAGCTTTAAACTGCTCCTTAAACTAAACTTTAAACATGTTTTAATTAAGTAAGATAAACTGTATATTGATGTTCAAGTAGTTTCTACTGCAATGACAGAAATATTTGCTCTTGTGTTTATATTGTGAGTAGCTCTCACTGCTGTAAATCACAATGCACACGCAGCACTGCCACGAGGCAACATTACAGGACTGACAGGGTCATTATATGATGAAGTGTGATGAGGTTCCTCGGGTTTTCTATTTAATTTGCTATATTTAAAAAAAAAACAGGGTTTTTTTTAGCTTTTTTTTCTTTTTTTTACACTTTTTTAAGAGGATTTTATAGAAAATCTTTTTTTTTTATGTCAACAACAACAAAGGAGATCAGGCCAATCGACTCACTGTTGTGTGTAGGTAGTGTGTTTGATGCACGCCAGGCCTGAATCAGTAATGTGAAGCGTTATAACGAACGCCTGTGTTGAGTCACCAGTGTTGGGATAACACATGGATGGACAGTGATGCTGCTGCCCTTTCCACACAATACTGTCTCACACACATTTCTCACTGCAGTGTGTCACTCAGGACCTTGACCCTCTCTTGCCCTCTGGGTTTGGTCTCTGAAATAGACTCCATTTACAATGATAGTGTTTAAGAAGTGTTGGATTTTCAGCCAGTAAAAATCTTTACTGGGGACTCAGCGTCCTCTGGTCACCCATGTTTTGAACACTGTCCCCTGAGACTTTGTATTTACTTGTGCTGTGCGGAGGGGATGAGCTGTTTCCCACCAACAGGGGCTCCCGGGCTTTGGGACATTCCTGGAGGTCAGTGCAGGAGGATCTAGTTGTCTCCCAGGGAAACGGAGCTAATAAACTCCAGGGGTGGTCGTAAATTTTCTCATTATTTGGCCTGCGGCCCAGAGGTAGGGGGTGGTGGGCGTCTGGGTTGGGGCTGCTGGAGCCGGATCTACCCACCCATCTGTCCTGGTCCTGCCTGTAGATGAGCAGAGGCTCTAAGAAATTTACCAGTGTGGTAAAAACAAACTCTGTGTATCAAAAGAATACCGTATTTTTTGGGCCATAAAGCACACTGGATTATAAGGCGCAGTATCAATTAACATGTCACATGCTGTCATTGTCCACACAGCGAAAACAAAACGTGTGTCGGATAAGTTGAACTTTATTCAACTGATTTACAATAACTCTCAGTTGTAGGTTAACACAAAAATACAAGTTTAAGTGGGCGATTTCTGCACCAAACATGTCCGGATCCCTCTCAACATTGTTCAGTTTTAACACAAAAATACAAAACCGTTGTTCAGAGTTTAACAGTTGAGTGATTTTAGGATCCAGCAGCCCGGATCCCTCTCATCATTATCTGAGTCAGTCTCGTTGCTGTCACCGGGCTGTTCAGTGATGATTCCAGCCTCTGGGAGGCTCCTGACTCGCAGAGTAATACGTTATTAGCCGTAATGTGTACATATAATAACATAAAATCGGTTCGAGGTTAGTAAACATAACCAAAGGTCATGCATAAGGCGCACTGTTGATTTTTGAGAGAATGTAATGATTTTAGATGCGCCTTATAGTCCGAAAAATACGGTAATTTATAGCTAACTATAGCTTAACTCTGTCTGCCTGTCAGTGTAAGACCTGGATTATTTTTTTTATTTAGCTGCAAAATATGAAACACAAAAAAGCATAAAATCTTGATATTAAAATTGTCATCAGTATTATTTCTTTCCACTCATGAGATTTTCCTTTCATTTTTTGAGGCTAAGGCTTTTCAATTAATATTGGCCAATCCATAGCTGGCCTACAGCGTCCAACACCACGAAGAGACAAAGCCATGTATATCCTGACTATGCAGCCTGTCAGTATCATCGGGATTCCGTCTCATGTGTCTTGTCCTTGCTAGTGAACGTGGTGGACTTCTGTGGCCAGACCATCCGGGGAGACGGCATGATCGTCAACTCACACCAGGAGTCCAAGAAGTACTACTTTGTGACCATGGGGACCGACTGTCACCTCACCATGCAGGCCAGCTCCCCGAAAGACAAGGTCCAGTTCCACTTCCGCTTCTTCCTAGTCTACAGTTTGCTACGAGTGGCCCCTCTGAGTCCGGCCCCTGCTTTTCCAGAGTCCCCTCATGGCTCGGCCCCTGTTAACCCCAGACTGGAGCCCACCTCAGGTGAAAGCCCGGGGGACCCTTGTCATGCCGGCTCATATGTTCAGTTTTATGATGGACGGGACAGGAGCTCGCCTCCCCTCGGGCCTCCTCTTTGTGGGAAGAGTCCACCGCGGCCGGTGCTGTCCACAGGAAACTACCTGACGCTGAGGCTGGTCACACGGGGGACTCAACCCAGAGTGGACTTTGTGGGGGACTTCACCTCCTTCAGACTGGGTAAGACATATTGTCTACTTACAGCCACTGCAGTGGGATGTACAAAAGCAAACAAGTCCATTATTCTCCATCCTTTAAGTCCATTATTTCCTATAACCACACACCACCTGAGTAAATGAATCATCATCACTTTTTTGAAAGTGTGTTTGTAATTAGTTGGTTAGTGAAAGGTTAGGTTAGTCGTTAAGTGCCATTTATTTAAACCCACACACTGATTTAGAACAGTGTTTAAACTGCTGGCTCAGAGTTGTAGGATTTTATTCATTTTATTTGACTCCAACTTAATGCTTTTGCCTGATAAAGTATTTAATTGACACTGACTCTAAAGATTATGAGAATCAGCCACTAAAGTCGTAAGAGGTGCTACAGACTGAAGTAAGATTAAAACAGACACCAGTAACCATAATCAACATGCACAGAGAGGCTTAAAACTGACCACAGCTTTGAAACAGTGCAGTTTGTGGTGATAGATTCCTATAATATTTCATGACTATAAAATAACCTAATTTATAACTTATTTGGAAAAGAAAATATAAGCGACAAGTAAAATCATTACCTAGTGTGCTGTAAACTTACACACTTCAAATCAAATCAAATCAAATCAAATTTTATTTATATAGCCCAAAATCACAAAATACATTTGTCTCAGAGGGCTTTACAATCTGCACAGGGAGTGACACCCTCTGTCCTTAGACCCTCGATTCTAGTGAGGAAAAACTTGCCCACCAAAAAACCTTTTAACAGGGAAAAAGGTGGAAGAAACCTCAGGAAGAGCCACAGAGGAGGGATCCCTCTCCCAGGACGGACAGACGTGCAATGATGTCACATGTACAGAACAAATCAACACACACATATTGTACACTCATAATGAATAATAGTGACTTACACAGCTTTTCTGCTCCAGCTTTGACCTACTGTACTTAGTGTTTTACATAATCTGACAACCTGTCTGATTGTCTCACTGCTCGTGTTTCTTGACCTGTCAGACTTAACTGTGTTCCCAAATCATAGCAATCACTGCTGTCAGTACAACGGCAACATAAGTGGGAGATATAAAGAGACGCAGTATGAAAAGAAGCTGGAATGATCTTTTAATCATGCCCAGCTATGGCTTTAGACAAATACAAACTTTTCTGCCTTAATAACAATTGCAAATACTCAGAGCTTTAGATAGGAACATATTCCACTCTGGAGCATGATCCACGTTCTCTCCTACCTCCTCAGGTTTCAACCAATCAGAGTGCAGCAGCGAGCCTTACTTCACCTGCAGGAATGGGAAGTGTATCCCTCTCAGTCTGGTGTGTGATGATAAGGGCATTGACAACTGTGGGGATGGAAGTGACCTGGAGGAAAACCTGACCACCGGGTGCAAAGGTCGGTGAGGTCAGATGCTGATACTGCGTCAGCCTAGAAAGTGTCTTTATTAAACTACAACAAATGTCATAGTTGACACAAATCTGTCCTTCATCAGCAGGTCAGCTTTTACCTCCCGAGCCTCCACCTCCAATAGCAACCCCACCCCCACCTAATGTCAATCTACCTACAGTGCCAATTCCTACACACATGAACTGTGGCATGTCGGACAGCCCTCCCAGTCACGAGTCAGTAACAGGTGAGTGATATAATAATATTCTTAATTCATCTGGCAGGAAAAACCATCCGCTGGGCAGGAATAAATCTATGTGTAATGTACTATGCTTATCCTGCAGCCGGTTGGCTGGTAAATAATTGAACTGTCCCGAAGTGACCATTTGGATGCAAAGTGGCCCCATGACTGGGCATAAAACGAATGGAGGTGATCATTGAGTTGTTAATTTCACCAAAAGACTCATAAACATAAGCAGCATTTGTCTTTTAAACAGCATCAGTTCTCCTCAGTTCACCTGCACACAGTTTCACAGTGTTTCAGCTACTCAGCAGGTTGGTTGTTCTTGTATCTTATAGAAGTTTCCACAGTTCTTGTGTGGATTCAGGCGTCTCAGCTGCTTCTGTCTCTTCATGTAATCCAGACTGACTCCATGATGTTGAGATCAGGTTCTCTGGGGTCAAACCATCTGTTACAGATGATCTGATCTTTATGACTCTGGCTGGATGTTTGATGTCATTGCTGCAGAATAAATTTGGGACCAATCAGAAGCCTCCCTGATAGTATTGCATTATAGATAAAAAAAAAACCATTTATAACAGCAACATTCTGAACCCATATTGATCAGTTTTCATGAAATTGCCATGATAATTGGATAAGGTAAATATGAGTGGTGCTCTTACCACCACTGCTCACACTCAGGCCAGTGTCACTGTGGCTCCTTAGAGAATGATGGTGTCAAATCTGAGAGTGGACTGAGCTCTCTGCTGCATATTTCTCTGTATTTAGACAGTAGGAGGGCAGAGAAGGAGTCAGAGTTGGACTAGCATAGAGGGGAAGATGATTTGGTCCCTGGCACACATATCATTTATTTCATTCCAGGATAGACTCTGACTATAAATCAGACAGATTAATGAAAATGAGCATCGGACGGACTGAGTTGTCATTTTATCCCATATTATACAGAAGACAATAGACACGGCCCCAATGGAAGGACTGTCACTTCAGACATGTTTCATTTACTTTCCCCTAATCACCCATTTACAACATACCTCATGACATTTGGAAGCATGAGTAAAGTCTCCAATATATTGTACTGTAAGTCATCCTGCTAATGAGACACTGGGCTGTACACCAGATAAGGATTTTGCAGAGCTAGAAGCAGCAACATTTTGCCACTAACACTTTGATGAGGGCAAGCAGTGTGTACACTTCTTGACAGTAAGTCACTGGCGTCATATGCACCGGACGTGTTTCCCACCAGTATTATAATAGAAAAAAAGTGAATATGGTTGCAATATGAGTAAAGAGAATTGTATTTTACCCCTCTCACCCCCAGACTCTCCTGCCTCTTTGTCTTTGCTGGTTCTCTACATCTTCCTGGGTGTGGTGGCGGGCAGCGTGGTGCTCTGCTGGTGCTGCTGGTCGCCCGGCTGCTTCCTTTGGAGAGTCAGTATTTGTCGCTTCTTACCCTGCTGCAACTTGGCCTGCTCTTCCTGCCAGCTCTGCACCCACAGCAAGGAGCACCGACTGGCAAAGGTCACCCCACACGCACCGGCCAACGGCACACCTGCCACGCCCAACAGCGCTGAAGAAAACGTTACCACTGCTGCTGTTTAGAGCAGAAGGACAAGGGTGCAGTATGCTGACACTGAGCTTTATCAGCGGTGGGCAAAGGCAGCGCAACATGACTAAGAATCTTTGTGACGGTGGGGTTTATATGTGGTCCAGTGTGAGATGAGGTGAATGCATTTTATGGATAAACTGTGGTTTGTGTGCTTTAAATATGATGAGACTGCTGTGTTTATGTTGCTATGAGATGGTAAAGCAGGGTATAGTATGACTATGGATTGTATGAAAAGTATGAATATATCTGAAAGGGCAGGATTATGGGTTTGTCTGTGTTCACAGTATGTTTTAAAGTTGTCTCTTACATATTATGATGGCAGCACATTCTGTTTGAGAGACAGCTTATGATGTTTGAAGAGAGTAAAGTTAGTGTAAACAGCGTTGTATTATTTTTTTTTTTTTATTACATACATGCTTTTTCACTCAGTTCAGTCATGTAAGATTTTACTTGAAGAAATTAACTTCCAGCTCACAGCTTTGACCAAAAGTATGCCGCTGAGGAAACAGCTCCAAGAACTACAAAGTCCATCTCCTGGTGACTGCAGCTGTTCTCCCTGGGAGAGCTGCTTTCCACTCTCAGCAGTCTACTGTTGTTCCACATGTAGGCCACTGACTCAATGTGGAGTCTGGACCAGTGGAGCGTAAAGTCATCCAGCGTGTAGCGGTCAACATCTTGTGCTGGGGAAACTTCAAACATGTCGTTGTGTGCACACAATAAAGGACAAGCTCACATAAGTAGATATCACCACAGCCGGTGAGAATTCATAGTAGGGACGGGCACATAACAGTGAGGTGAGACAAAAAAAAATTAAATGATGAAATTTAGTTACATTTGAAAAATGTGAATTTGAAAAAAAAAGCAAGATGTAAAAAGAATCATTAAATTACATTTCAACTTGCTATGATTAGTTATCCCTGTGACACACTGGTGACTGATCCGGAGTGTATCCTGCCTCCCCGCCCAGTGTGAGCTGGAATAGGCTCCAAGATAATTATTTAGATACTGGACGGATGGATGATAAAGATATGAATTCTGTTTTGAACACTCTTGGCCATTATCCAGTCAGTGTGTGCATGTATTGTCTTTTAATGTGCACTGGCCAACGTGTCAGTCTTAAATAATCCCTCAAGCGTTTGAGCCCCGCTGTGGTTGTCGACTCCTGAACTAAGTCCAGGCTGTATTTTAGCCTTCCACCAATGTATAAAGGCAGTCTGTGTGATAGTGAATCTCATTAGGACTGGTAAACTGTCGGAGACCCTCTTCAAACATTTGTTCACCTTTCTCATTACTTGCCACCACTATGTGACTGTCAAATCAAGTCTATCCCCTTTTACAAAAGTATGCAGACACCTGGACATTCCACCCGTGTGTGCGTGTGTGTGTTGAACTTCATTAGACAACATTGTTCATTCATCTGCTCCTGTAACAGCCTCTGGTTTCAGTTTTTCCAGCAGGTGTTGGAACCTGGCTGCAGGTAACATTAATGAGGTCCAACACCGATGTTAAGTGATCATATCTGACTCACAGTCTGTGTTCTAGTTCATCCCCAAAAGGCCACAACCATTGTCTAAAATATGACTGTATGGTGGGGTGTTATAAGATTTCATCTACATGGAACTACCCCAGCCAATGAAAAACAGCCTTAGGTGTATACATCTAAGTGTGCTCTCATACTTTTAGTGTATTATTTGTCTGTGTGGATAATGAACTTGTATGTAAAGAGAAGGTAAATGAGTGAAGATATGTTATCTAATGCTGTGAAGTCAATTAAAAGAGGGCTTGATGTGGTTGTAGTAGAAGGCTCTGTTCACTCCCGGCCTTCATATACAGTACAGTAGAGTCACTTGCTTTGTTTTACCCAGATTGATGCTCCATGTGAGGGGCAACCTGTGTTCATGTGTCCACCGGGCAAACTTTCTTTGTGTCGTCCTCCAGATGGAGTAGCTGCATAACCTTTCCTCCGTCAGCCACACTGTGTGTTGTGTAACTACATTACACAGAGCCCCCTGCACCCTCTTTTTAGGGATTTTGACTTGTGTTCTTGCTGAGGCATAAGGCCATATGCTTAAACTAACAGTGTGTTTCTTAGTCTCCGGGTTGCCAGGCTGCAGCACAGTGACGTATGCAGACTTTTTTTATTTTGTCTCTTCCTCTGTTGAGACTTTACAGGAGTACATGTGCATCTGTATACCTATCATACACACATACATACACACACACACACACCAGGGGCAGTATTGTATACATCTACTCACACACACGCAGACATGCGTGTAGATAAGGTCAGAGCTCCAGATGGAAGTTCCTGCCAACAAGACTTTTCTCACCCTTTCTGGACCTACTTTCTTCGGATGGACACAAACATGACTCCAAATGAATGTTAATGTTGCTCTGTGCTGGGTGTGTAAATAACAGTTGTTCACAGCCACATTCACTGTATATAGTGACATTTATGTAAGATGTCTTTTCAGCTTGTTACTGCCCTCAAGTGGCCAAAAAAAAAAAAAACTCAATTAACCCAACTTTTAAAATGGTTAATTGTAATTTCTAAATACACATAAAAATACACACAAAATTACACATGAGTTTTAATGTTTTGGCTTGTTTTAAAGGAATATAGTGTTAAAATGTATCACACACAGCAGAACAGAGACCCAAAATGCAGCATGATGTAAATAATGAAGATTTGCTTGAATTATTAAAGTTGTTTTTTTTATACTAAACACAACTCTGTCTTCTACTTTTTGGACTATTTTCTGATTTCTGATTTTGTGATGTGCATACTGTAATGCTGTAATATATAAGAGGTACAGTAATCGCGTTCTTGTCTGCAGTGCAGAGCGGAGCAGAGTCTCTGTTGTTCATTACGTGACTAAGAGGAGGGATCGGGCTGCTTGGGTGACGCTGGGGAGGACTTGGCAAAGAGTCAGCCGCTTCACACTGTGTGTTGCCTCTGGTAACCACTGCCAACCTTTCAGCTTAAATCCTTGTTTCTATGACAGAGAAAGAAAAAAAAAGCCCTTTTGTCACTTTGATGTGACTCTTTATAATTGACCTCTTGATCCCCAGTTTAATTAGCATGTTGGCAAATGTGTTGACACAAAGTCAGAAGATGATTTTTTGACCTTTCTAAGCAGAGAGTAAAAAAAATGCTTTAAATCTATTTAACCAGCTTTTTATTTGCTAAAGGGTTAAATACAAACTCATTTATGGACATAAATATAGCATCCACTTTCTTAAATTATGGTGAAATATAACCTAAAAGACGGTGCTGTAATTGTTAAGGGTTTAACAAGTTAATTTAAGGTATATAGCCTATCTAACCCTCTACAGTACAGAAAAAGTTGACCATGAGTTGATATAAAATGATTAAGGTGTTTCACAGCAGTGATCATAGTATTAAGGGGAAAACAAATGTGCCTTTGCTGGTTTGCTTCATGTTGGTCAGCTAAAGGTCACAATTCAAACGATTCAGTTGCACACAGCTGTGTTGAGAGATTTAAGGGTTTCATCGCTCACATAGGCCATCACTCAAACTATTCTTAGACCAAAGAGTATCATGTTGACTCAGGGTTGTGTCGGCCTCCCACTCATGTGTGTTCACTTGTCAGCCGGCATTGACCCATTGTCCATGTGCTATCACAATGAGCCATGCTGCTGGATCTGTTAGTGACTTAGCTGAGCCGCCCTGTGACCCTATAAACCCTTCAGCCAGCCATCAGAACAATGGGGGATAAGGGCAAATACATTAACACAAGTATGGCCAGTCACTTCGCTGACTTATTGCCTGCTGCAGCCCGCTGATAATGGGATATGCATTTGGAGAGCATGCTGCCTTTCTGTGACAACTCACTTCATGGCTTTAACGTATGAGGACAGCCTCAGTTTTAGTGAAAATAATAAGGATGGATCTTTTCTTAGAATGCACATAAATAAAAGCTGAATAAATACAGCCAATATCTGAATTATTGGGGCGCACTTTACATTATAGAACACAAAAGTGTTCACCGTAGTTCCTGAATAACTCTGAATGAAGGACTATAATAGATAACGATGAGTTACTAGAAAACAGACTATATTAATGAATCATTAGATTAGGCTCATCTTTACTTCATGAGTACATTCCTTTCTACATGATTCATTTCTCTTTAGCTCTGAACAAGACACCGAGCTGCACAAAACTAGACTCATTCATTACTAATTACTTAAACATCAGTTACTCCAGGAGCAAGGCAGCCATGAAGCAGATCAGAGCATCCACGACTGCTTTCCCTGTACGGACTGGTCTGTTTTTAGGGAGGCTGCAACCACCAGCCAGCACATCAACCTAACAGAATACACAGAGTCTGTCACAGGATACATATCCAAATGAAAAGCACTTCACCACAAGAGCCAATCCGGGGACAAAGACTCCTATGGGCAGAAAATCCACTTGACTTTGACTTGACTTTGACTTTTTTGTGCTCCCTCAATATCATACTGAGTAGTCCCTCATTACTATACCATGATCTTATCATTACTTACCTTATTTATTCAGGTGATGCAGTCCCAGAGTCCTGGAATTCTGCATGCTGGCTTAAGTAGTAAATGCACATAATGTAAGAACAACATTTGGACTACTAATGTAAATGAGTTTCTTGTCCTTCAACGATAATCTTAGTACACCAGTGATGTTGACCTACATTCAACACTACAAGTAACGACTATTAGCAAAACAATATCAAGCCAGTGTTTTACCAGCTGAATAAAAGTGCAGGTACATTATCGAGACCTCCATTACTCTCAGCTGCTGTGAATTACAGTTAATAAGGAGAACAAAACCTGCTGCTGGCTCAACATTTCACCCTGTTTTCAACACTTGCGTCAGGAACTTGGGTATCTTGAAAACACAATAATATAATAATAATGTTACGAATGATTTTGTAATTGCTAAAAGGCGATAAGTTCGTAATGTTTCAGTCAAACATCAGTGTAACTTTTTTACAACATGTCTTTGGATATTGACGGCTCATAAATATCTAGCAAACCTTCCGGGAGACAAACCAAAGCGAAAACCAGATTTTCAAAAATAAAATCAACTTTATTGATACATAAAAATATATGGTGCATATGTGGTATATTTACATTATTTGCAGATAGCATATTATTTACAACAAACTCTCCTCTCTTTCAACACAGTAGGATGTGGGTGGAGTGGCAGGTCAGATACATCCACTAGACAGCAGGTGGTGCTACACAGCAGCATTTACCATAGTCTCACTCTTCCAAGTACACTGCAAGTCTTTTGCATGTGCACAGGGCATAAAAGAGAAGCCTTTACAATTAATAATGCTTTAGATCTGCTTTAAGAAGCGTGCAGTCGGTTGGCCATGCTCCTTTGGCTGAGCCTAACAGGCTTTGACAGGGTCATGCTCTGGGTTGTGGCCAGCTTCTTCTTCTCCTCCTCATCCTCCTCCTCCTTCTCCTCCTCTTCCTCCTCCACCACCACCACCACCTTCTCTTCCTGCACCCCGACACTGTGGTTGGTCTTGATCTGAACAGTCCTCTCCTCCTGGGCCATCATGAGCAACATCTCTGCGTCCATCGGCTCACCAGAGGAGAAGGGGTGACACACAGTCTCGACCAGGCCGATGACAGTCCCCAGAACGGCAAACAGGGATCCCACCAGGTAGACCTTCAGCATACCCCGGCTAGGTTTCTGACTCAGCATCTCTTTGGCGAAGGGGATGAACTCCTGTATGCTTTCCATTTCCACTGGTTCTGCTGCAGCTGAGATACAAGGAGGGTTGGAAGTTTTAGTTGGGCCTACAAATAAAAATCTCTTTGCTGCCGTTTAACCAGGTCATATAGATGCCAGACGCAGTCATAACAATGCAGCATTACAAAGTAACCACTTAAATTTATATCAAATGTATAAATTTCAAAATATAACTTACAACCTTGAATCCGGGACACATTTTAAAAGAACTATTTTCAATGCATTAAACAAAATCTTGAGATCAATAGAGTGGTCTCTGTGTAGCTCCTGGCTATTTGACAATACACTCATATAGTAGCAGCATAATAACCCTCCACTGCAATAAACTCACTGCATAAACTGGTTGATGTCTTGAAGGGAGATTGTAAAAACTTACCGTGATGTAATTTGTTGTTTGATGTTGATGTTGTTTGTTCTAGTCATTGGTTCAGTGTGCTCACGAGTTCCAGTCTGTGGCAAGAACACACTTCACTGGATGCTGTGGTCATTTATAGCCCCACTCGCTCCACCCACACACTGGCAGCTGCTGAATATTCATAACACATAGAGACTAGTCTCTGGAAACAAAAAACAAATGGCTCAGAACCATAAACTTTCACCCGGTTATGTGAAGGATTGTTCCACTGTCACACTGAAGCCACGTAGAAAACGTCTTCACCACTTGGACAATATATACTGTATGTTGCATTAAAATAATATTAATAATAATAATTGTATACATGGAGCCAATACATCCAATAATATGAGAAACATGCAATCAGGTTACAATGTGCAGCACATTGTGGTGTCAAAATGAGGAAGATGTTTTCTTCATTTGCTTGTGTTTTGTGTGTGTGTGTGTTGATACTGGTCAGTTTATATCCATAGATTACACCTTCTAGTCCAAGTAATGACATTGTTTCTGCCTCAGAGAAGCGTTCAGAGAACCATATAGTCTGGATCATATTTATCCAGACTTTTATTTACTGCATGTGTTTCAAGAGAGAGCTATAACAGCATAGAACAGGAAATTTAAAAAAATAATAATTTAGTTAAAGGTCAAGATGATATCGAAAGACCAAAAAAATAAGAAAACCAAGATGGACATGTGATGTTCCTCAGTTGTTTGTTGTTATGTTTAAAGAAGGCTAAAAGCCATACAGGTGACCATAGGTTTCCCATCTAGTGATGTAGTCCAACAGTCACCAAATCAGGGGAAAGGTTGTGTAAACCAAGTCACCCTACAGCTTTTCTGCTGCCGTTGAACTATGGTCAGAGTGGACAGCACAATGCACAGAGTCAACCACACGTACCACTTTCTGATGGTGACTCACACCAGACTGCAAAGGAAGTGCAGAGGTAACTGAATCACATCATTTTCTGGCATCGGAGAAACACTGTCCCCTAAATTCTCTTTGTGTGCCAGTCTGACAATTAGGAAAGAAGATTCAAAAGTGAGACGGAGCTGCTTTCAAACAGCATACGGTTGAAAATCATCTTTACGTACATAAAAATCATACTTTTTATCTTGTCTGTATCTAGCCTTCTTGCTAAGTGGACCAATCAAATTGCTTCTGTTCATAACACTGTTGGGATCCATAACAGGCCTATTTAAGCATAACTAATATCAAGAAATGTAAGCGTGGGTATTTCAGAGTCCTGTTTTCATGTGTGATGCCTCACTGGGAGTATTTACTGGAACCACCAAAAAAAAGTTTGTTTCTTTTTGTTTTAGTGTTTAGTTGTTTTCAGTATCAGGTTCAGACATCATGCATGCGTGATGATGTCACATCCGTACCGTATGAGACAAAAGATGACATGTTGTAACGTGACTCAGCTTTATCAGTGAGAAATGAAACAAAGCAGAGGAAAGGAACCCAAACACTTCTCATCACTTCCTCCACAACAATTATCTGCATCGTTTTCTTGAGAGGAGACATTTACTGTATTCTTTGACTAGGGCATAGTGTTGTATCATATGCAAGACAAATATTAATGTATTCAAAAGTTATACTCACCTTCCTAACTGATTATATTTCATTGGGTGTTCTTGCAAACCAGAACTCTGCATTATATGAATTAAATGTTTTCTTTCACTACACTAAAACTTTTACAATTATTGGTTGGAATCTCTTTATCAGATCTATTCTTTTACTATCAAATATTGATATTGATATCAGCCTCAAAACTGTATCCATGTGCTTGTATGGCAGTGCAACTAGGTCAATAAGTAGTGTGAAAGCATGTGTATGTCTTCTAATATTAATCTTATAATGTGAAAGCAGCTTTAGAGGTACGACCTTCAGTCGTTGGCTGACATTTAGCACATGAGTCTGCAGTCTGCTACACTGCTCACGACTGGTTTGCATACAAAAAGAGCCTTTGTCAGGGTGTTCACATAGTTTTAGTGTGTGCTGCTGGAAAGCTCACGTATTGGTACACACACACGCGCGCACACACACACACGCACGCACGCACACTCTCTCACACACACACACGCACACACACGCGCACACGCGCACACACGACACAACAGTTTACACTGTATGAATGTAATTAGCTTGACCCTAGCTGCCATGAACTGGGCTGACTTTGCCCTGTGGAGCCATTCACACATAAACTCCTACAGTCTCACCATTTATAAGCCCACCATAAACTCTACAGACACCCAGCACCTCTGTCCTCAAGGTTATCAGAAGATCAGAAGGAAATGTTTAAAGTTGTATATATTGTTGCAGTCAATGTCCTGTGTTCAATATCAACCTGTTGTAATGCAGTTTAAGGTACCCCAGCTATATTTGTGCGACTGTAGGAGCCTAAACAACGTGACAGCACACACGGATGTTACCTATAAGCCTTTATTTTATAATAAAATTCATATCATTACTTTGCAACCCATATCTTTGTTAATCTGTATCTGATATTTACATTAAGAGTATTCGGTGCAGAAATATTGAAGCACACATAGGTCCATTAAAAAGGTGCTGACTAGTTTATGTTTCCTTGTACCTGAGGTGTTTCTTGCTTATCTACTCTTTGGTGGTATTTACCTCCTTATGATACCAACAACTGCAATAAAAGTAACTGAGTGCTATTGTTGACAGAGAGGAAACACCAGGCTGTTACTAGCTAGTGAATCAGAGCTTCTATCCACAGCGTTTGAAGACATGACAGTACTTGCCTGAAGTTGTATGTGCACAGTCGCCCGTGTGTGTGTGTGTGTGTAAGTGTGTGTGTGGTTATGATATTCCCCCATATAGTGGGGAGCTTTTTGTCTTTTGGGGACAAAAAGCAAGACGTCTTCATATACATCATTGCTTAAAGGGTGAAGACTTGTTTTAAAGTTAAGGAAAGTTTAGGGTGATGTTAAGGTTATGACATGTGGTGGTTTGGGTTTGGTTTGAGTGTGCGTGTGTGTGTCTGTGGTGAGTCAGAAGACACACCTTGTATTTGGATGTAGTAAGTGTGTCTGCAGAGAATCAGCTTGCCCTCAGGCTGCTCCTTCTATACACACACACACAGGTGCTGATCAGCAGGACTCACAGCCTGGCAGACCTTAAACACTGCCTACAGGGCACGGATTGTGTGTGTGTGTGTGCCGGTGTTTCACCCAACAGAACTGTGTTCCTTTCTGAATGGAAAAGTTTGGTTTTAACTAGTGTTACATAATACATTTTGAGAATAAATCAATAAGGGAATCATGACAGATGTATACTTCTCCAATATGTCAAATGGCAAAATAAATGTATAATGTTGTCAAACCTGTGATTTAGCCAAACATACACTGTGTCCACTTCTGTAGTACTGTTGATACTAGTAGATGTATTTTGTGAATTAATATTGACATTATTGACAGTTAGTACACAAGAACTGAATGTACTTTGCCATTCTAACGAACAATACAACATGTTTGCCTGTTGATGTCACAGTTTATCATTCTTTCCCCCATATCCGTTGTGCGTAGCATCATCAGACAAGCCCCACTCTCTATAATTGAGCAATTTTTTTGGTCTGCATGTTGTATTTCTGAATTCTGCGCACTTTATTTTGACAAGTTAACTGGTGAAATCTAGGTTTCAGATTTTACAGACACTTTATGTTAAATAATCAACTTACTGCTATTTTTTCCCACCGTTTCTGACATTGTTTCAAGCTTTATTTGTTGAGTTTTATATGTTAGCTTAGCTTCAATTAAGTTTCAATTGAGTTTTTGTGTTTATAAGTTGTTACATATATAACATAATTATTTATAAATACAACACATCTTTACACATGGCATAACCTTTTGGCTATCATTGAATAGTCAAATTATGTTTACACCATGCCAAGGTATCGTGGTACGGCCACAATCTCAAATTATTTTATTTTTATTATCGATATTGTTGAAATTGTATTTAGCATTTTGTTTTGAAACGGATGTGCTAGCCTCTCGTTGGGGCTGTACTTAGCCAAAGCAGCATTTTATGCTAAACGCTAACATTATTATGCTAAATGCTACGTTGACGTGTAGCTGGCGTTTGTGTCCATTCACCATCTTAATTTAGACTCTTAGCATGCTAACATTGACCACTTAGATGTCATTAGTTCTGCAGGTCGTATAAACCAAAGTATTTGGGGGAGAAAAACTCTATTAGGACCTGATAATGATGCTATAATCAAGTTATTAGGATTTATTCTTGGGGACCCTGAATGTCTTTATAAAATGTTTTTTAGCTAGCATGCTAACAAGTATACCAATCTAAACAACGTGCACGCTTTTCTTTTTTTACTTATTTCTACAACTACATAGATAAAATTTTATCTTTGTTTGTGATCCCCAGGTGTCTTGGTGTTGAGTGTGTGTCTACGTCTGTGTGTGTGTACGTGTTGATTCATGGAGTGAAGGGAGTGGCGGTGAAGGGTGTGACTCTGACACACACTGTATCATAGCATCCAGGTGTTTATAAAACAGCAGCCAGGTAACAACACACACTTTAACAGCACCGAATGCCAAGACTGAGACTGAGAGAAATATAATCAAGTGGCTTTATTTGTGTTTCTATTTTCTGATATTTTTTGCTTTTCTTATCTGTTCCGTTCTTATCTGTTCTTTTTTTATTGGAGGAACACAGCATGAGAATACTTTTACTTCTAGCTGGTAAGATTTCATTCTCTTTTGCCTTTGCTTTGATATTATTTTATTTTGTTTAAAGTATCCTCTGTCTATCCTGACAAGAACATAACTTAAGGGAAAATACTAAGGTTTTTGCATTAAGATATTTGTTAACATCTTATATCAAACGACATATAATCTATAAGAATGCACAGATTAGGATACTGCGGCTCTCTGGGATCATTTTGACTGTGCTGTTGGTACATCCTATTATCCATTTAGTATCAACTAAGCAATAGTTGAACATACAACATACAAAATTGTTTGCGGTGTTGTTTAAGTAAAGTTTTTTTGAGATGGTAAAAGTTTCATAACATTCAATTAGATGAGCATAATAATGCAGCTACATCTATAAAAAATAGTTTATTTTAAACAAGTAGACAATGTTAGATTTGAATCATCTTTATAGGGTCTGTCTTTCCTTCCTCGTGTTCGGGCCTCTGCCTGCTTGTCATGATGAATGTCTGTATTGATTATGAATTGGGATACTAATGTAACTGATGACTGATGGTAATGTTTCAGTTCCTGTTTCTGCCTTCCTCCTCCTGACAGCTGTAGCTGCAGTATCACAGGCCCGGACTGACTGCTCTCAAGGGGCTTGTTACCCTCACAGCAATGACCTGCTGCTGGGCAGGGCTCACCAGCTCCGAGCCTCCTCCACCTGTGGCCTCACCAGCTCCGAGGTCTTCTGCACCCCATACCATCAGGTAGGAGCGCAGTCATTCACCTCTGTTACAGTCAATACTAAACTATATAAACTTAATGATAAAAAAACCATATCCTTTCTAAACCCCCTTGAATCAGATTCTCTCCTGCCAATCAGCCAGTTCTTCATCCATTTGTATTAGTATCAATGTTTAATCAAGGGGAACTGCTCTATAAATGAAAGGTGGTTGGAGGTGCTGCTCTATTTAAAAAGAAGAAAAATACATTTCTGAAGCCAAGCTAAGCATCAGCTTTAACTCTAAAATGTAAATTGATAATGGCCACATAATCCATATCAGTCAAACCCAAGCAGACACATAGTCACTGTCTGAGCCAGCTGTGTTCATCCACACCACGAATGGGTGCCTACGTGCAGCTTGTGCTGTCAGGAGGCAGGCAGTGCAGAGGTCATGATGAACAGCCATGCAGGACGGAGGCTGTGGTGGTTTTAGTTGGACAGATCGCTGTCTGTTTGTGAAACAGTCTGATTTCAGTGCCAGAGCATCATGTTGCAACTCTTTGACTGCTTCTTTGGCCATGTAAGCATTGTGCAAATCCAGTCTGCTGGCTCAGCACAAACCAAATCTCATTACTGGATTTAAGGTTGATTTTGAAATAAGACTTTTACCATCCAGAGCAGAGGACACGCACAGAGCATCTGTAATCGCAACGTCGTGAGAGAAGTGCTTCTGGTGTGAGATCAAATCATTTGTGTGCAATACGGATCAACTTTTTGAAAGTTGATTTTTTAATTAAAAAGAATCCACTGAAACAAGTGAAGGTGCAACAGCAACGTTCAGGAGCTGGACTGAACCCATAGTGAATTTTCTTTTTCAAGGAAAACCCAGCCTTCACATAAAAGTAATGGAGTAAAAAAATACAATGTTTCCCCTTGAAATGTCCAAACTGGAAACAAGCAAAGTATCAGTACATGAATTACAGTTCAGTAGTTCACGTGTTAGATTTAATGTGAAATTAATGTTTTAATGTTCCTTCAGAAAAGTATTCCAGTGGTTAAAGCTGTGATCACTGTAAAACAGATAGGATGATGTTACAGTGCATGCACGCGTGTTGAATCTGCCTGAGGGAAGCTATCGCTGTGTCAGAACTCATTCTCCCTCTCTCTAATTGATCAACGCTTTCCCCTTATTTATTTTTTTTACCTGCATGAGCCACACCTAGTCCAGACAGGGAGGGGCTGGAACACTCAGCTGTATCCGCTGACACACATAATCTCTATGACGACCTCAGTCATCACAGTAAAACTAGTCAGATCTTGTTGGGACTGCTGCAATTATCACATTCTATTCTATTTCTATTCTATAAATGAATGGTACTGTGATCTAGGTAGTGTTACCATGTCCTTACATATTTTGATAGTAATGTAGATAGTATTAAAAGGTCATTTTGATAGTAATGTTGCAATAATTGAGTATGAAAACAGTGAGCCAACAGTGTGTCCACATATCCTGGAAAAGCTGTGATTTTGTAAGGCTGGATGGATTTCAGAAGTTCTGATTTTTCTGGAACTTGTCACGGCTGCAGTAGAGCTAGATTTAAGGGTTTGATAGATTTGACATCCTTAAATGATTAAATATATATTATGAGTTGATTTTGTCATGATGTCTCGCTGTAGACTTTATACCCTACTTAGAATTAATACATGTTGAGTTAATGCAACAGACTGCTGGCAGTGACTAAATGCAAACAGTGTGTGTTTGGATGACACACTGCGGTGCCAAAAGCCACCAACCATTGGGCCAAAGCCTCCACGTTGAATCACTTTTCACCTATATACACAAAGCTATGCTTTACAAGATTAAGACATGGTAAAAATGACACGGACACACCTGAGCCTGGCAGGAGAGTTATAGCTTTATCACCTGAGATTAGATAAGATTCATTGTTTTGCAATGAGAAAAAAAAACAACAACTTGAAAGCATTGAAGTTGACATGAGCTTGTGAGGTTATTATTCAATGGTGCGCCTACAAGGATTAATGTTGTTATTAATATTGTAAAGCTGGCATTAGTTCAGGAGTCTGTTAAAGTGCTATTTTTAGGTGTCAGAGTTTATCTGCTGGGATTTATCTGGCTGACATGTGTTAGATCCTGTTTTGGTGAAGAGATCATTCAGAGATATGTTTTTAAAAATCGGAGGCGCTAAACTCATTTAGCACAAAATCACATGTCACATGTATTTTGGAACTCAACAACAATATATTGTATTTTACTTCTTTATGATTCGAACTACTTTTAATTTTCCATACATGTCCACTCCTGTGGTAGTGGTGTGTGTGCTGGCATCATCGCCACTTCACACCAACTAAAGTGGAAGCTGTTGAGGAAGGAGGTTAAGTTTTCTCCTGTCTCACAAACCATTTATAAATCAAAGGTTTTGACAGTGCATGAGCAATAAGGCTCCACCAACATTAATTTCAGATGGAAGTCTGATATAAATTCTGTATTGAAGCTGCTGATTGATAATATTTGATGAATATCTTTAAATATGACCACAGTCAGTATTGATTGTTTTTTTCAGAGAACTGTTTTCAGGGTTGAAAAACCTCTGAATCAGCATATTACAGGGATTAGAGTACTGACTGTTCCCAGTTGTTTTAACCTTGTATTTTTCACCATGATGAGTCTGATATTGGTGTTGAATATTATATTCCCAGAGCACTGAAAGGAACTGGCCCATTTTTGTGTTCACATTTTCCACCAGCAGCTTCTGCATGAACAGCAGCCTGTGCTTGACAGTGTTGTGTCACGTAGCCTGTACGTAAGCATGGGGGATCTATAAAAGCCTGCTACTCTTAATAAGTGGACAAATCATAAATTGTAGTGTATTTCCATTAAAATGTGTAAATAATGACTACTCTGGAAAAAAAACATCTTTTCTATTCATGGGAAATTTTGTAAAAAGATTATTTGCAGCTTCCTGCTTCACATTTATATAACTTGAGTTACAATGTATAGCCATTGGCTTATACACATGGTCAATATATTAAGGAAACACACACAGCCTGACTTAGCACAAACATCTTATTTACATATATGCAGCTGTGTGTGCATGCGTCTAGGGGATAATCCATGAAAATCCATAAAATAACACATGATGCAGAGATTAACCGACTCAGCTAATTTGCTGTGTCATTTTCAAGTGCACGTGTGAATTTCCCCACTTCCACTGCAGCCACCTGAGACAGATTAACAGATTAAATATAGTTAATCATATTTTTGAGCACTACTTACTACAATGTAAATTTTGTGTTGTCACTCAGAATCGACTACTGATAAGTAAGAGAAACCGTAGCAGAAATTAGCCTTCAGGCTATGAGAATGCTATTTCATTAATGACAGCTTTGCATATTGTTATTGTATTTTGAAGGCATTAATAGAACAAGTACTCAGTACTGTGTAATCATTTGCACATAGTGTTGAATCAAAGCTTTGTCATAGGGTTTAATACAGCATCAGAAAAGTGCTGCCCTGGCTTTATACCGCAGTGTGAAGAAGTGCCAGCATGGTCTCTTGCTTTGAATTAAAGTCACTGTACTGAACCAGTTGTTAGTCCAGAAGCAGTCTAAGGACTTTCTCTGCCATTGTTGCTAATAGTGGACAATGATGCTGTCACTGCACACAGATGCTGGACATCACTTTGACCAGTTTTCCTTTACAATGTCAGCCATGTCCAGCATGCCAGTTAATGTGCTTTAGGAATGAGATTTTTAGAGTTGATACATGTAGCTGGATGAACATTGTATGTTGTAACAATGAGCCTGCATGCTCTGAGTGCCAGATTGAGAGCTACTAAATGTTGACTTGGCGGGTGAAAGCCGTGCCGCAGCTGTCACTGATGTGAGCACTTGGCCAAGTGCTATTCACAGACAGAGTGTGTGTCCTCATAATCAGCACGTAGCTCATCAGAGGTGGAAAAACAGCTTATTGCTTATAAACTATTCCTTTAAAACTGTATTAGATTAATTATTGACTGGAATTGTACTGGTGCAAAGGTTTTGAGGGTGGAGACTGTTTGTATTAATGAATGTAGTAATTCACGATTTTGTTTCTTCCTGTGAGCAAGTCAAGTTCCTCTGCTGTCACAAAATCAAATTTATGCAAAACACGGCCGAATTAAAGCACGATTCTTGTGTTTTACTCGGACACTTGTTGACCAACTCAATCAATCAAAACATTTTTAACAACAATATAAAACTAGAACTGCCAGCAGGGTTTCCATATTGATCTTCTGCCTCTGTGGCAATGCGTGACCTGCTCAGTGACACAGCTTATCTACTTGTCATGGCACAGCGACAGAGACACATTTAATAGTTGGTCATAGGCCCATGGGTCAGTTTTTGCCCTAGACCAAAACTTTGCAGACACACTCATTGAAACGTATATGCATATATATATATATATCTGCATGCAATATTAAAGTGTAACTCTTCAGGAAAGTCCACTGTTACTGATTTTGTTCTGATTTTTCTCTCAGAGGAAAATGAAGTGCTGTCCATGTGACTCCAGAGACCCAAACAGTCAGCTGGCCCACACTGTCCAGAATGTGTTGTCTACTGCTGGACCCGACAGATGGTGGCAGTCCAGGAAAGGTGGGCAAAGAAAAAAAAATAGAGAAACACTTTTTCACATCTTTATTATAGACAACAGAGAGATGACAAGAAATGAGGGAGACAACGGTGCAATAAAAAGTCCCTTTATTGAGTATTTATGTTAAATATTAAATGTATTGAATATATTAAAATGTAAAAAACAAAACCGTTAAGTATTTTATAGTTACTGTGTAGTGTACTTGATTAAAAAATGCTGTTCTGTTTGTTTGTCCCGTAGAGGTGAATCAAGTCACTCTCCAGTTGGACCTCAACAGTCTGTTCCAGCTTGACAACCTCGTGCTGAGCTTCAAGGTATGATCTGCCCTACAATTACTGCTGGACCACATGACCACCATGAATACTCCTATTACTATCATCTTTTAAACATAGTGCGAAGACACGTGTAGGTTTAAATTTGTTAATATATCGCAAACACACAAAATAGTAGAGGTAGAAATGAAAGATGTAAATCAGTAATGCTATTGCAAACAGATATGGGGGATTTGCATGCACAAATGCATTTATTTATAAATGCATATTCCATCATTTAGCTTTGAAACAGTTCTGGTGTTAGTTAGATCTCAAACGTAACTTATTTATTGATCTGCTTTTCCCTGCAGGGTCCTCGTCCCAGTGCCTTGGTTATAGAGAGGACACTGGATAACGGCAGGACATGGGAGCCGTCCCTCTACTTGGCTACAGACTGTCAAAAAGCGTTCCCTGGTGTCCCCACAACAACGCCTCTTACCTTAGACCGGACATACTGCTACACTCTGCCCCCTACTGGATCAAACCCATACCAAGATCACATAGTAAGCATTATAACTTCAGTAGTAGTATCAGTAGTTTATATGATTATGCGTTTTCCCCACACTTTTTTTCTCTTCTATTATTGAAGCATATTCTGATATCTCCCCTGATGTCTTCGCTACATGAGGACATCATTTCAGTGCCTTTTTGCAGCAGAAAACAAACGTTTTCGATGCATGATGAATAGAATTTAAATATTACATATCTATGATGCTGCATGTGTGATTTTCACCATCAGAAGTCTGAAAGCTGCTAAGATCTGTGTAGCATCACAAGGACTAGAAATTACATTTGATACATTTTATGAATCATTTATCCTCTTTAAAAATGACCGGAGGTGCAGCATAAAGACTCACACATAACCCATGTGACAATTTGAACCTGTCACAGCCTTCTGAGAATAAAAAAAATAAGAACAACAGTATTATGAATGTTTGTGAAATAAGATATTATGTGATGGAAAAAAATATATTTAGTACACATTTAATGTACATTTCTCTTCTCCAGATCCAGTTCAGTCCTTTGCGTCAGTATGCTTTTGTCCCAGTTCCCAACAGCCAAAAGATAGAAGGTAAGTCTAAGATCATGACTTATAGAGTATAGATAGACCTGCTTAAATGTAGTATCCCACTGACTGACAGCTGTCTCACCCACAGATGTGACTGCCTTAACGGGGCTGAGGGTGAGGCTGGAAGAGCTGGGTGATGTGCCTCGTCTACCGGGCAGAGCTCTCAGTAGGTTTTACGCCCTGAAGGAGATAAGGGTGATGGGCAGCTGTATGTGCCATGGACATGCCAACCGATGCCTGCCAGAAACCAACAACAACGCTCTGTCCAACAGCGTACAGGTGTGTATGCAGATGTTTGGAGGATTGGAGTTTCTGCAATAAACTTTTTTGTCATTTTCGATGACTATCAGCTTCCATCTTCTCCAAGTGTTTGCCTTAAGCCATGTCCTGGATCTATAGTATCTCTGTAGTAATATGTAAATAATAGTGATCTTATCGTTAGACTCCGGGTGAGAATGCAAACAACAGGATTTCTCAAAGTGTCAGTGAAATTTACACTTCAGAAACTACAGCGAGAGATCAAAAAAAGGACATTTAAAAAAAGGAATATCCAGCAGGAAGTCTTCACGAGGGTTAACCTAAGAAAAAGGACATTTATAATGTCCTTTCTGTTCTAGCTGACACAGCTGGTAAGGTTGTCCATTCAACTAATTGATTCTATGATTGATGTAGACATGTTGGTGCTATGTGCTATACAGGGATTCACCTCATGATTATCAGATATCACATATATAAACGCTTATGAACTAATGGTGATACTGACAGGCAGCTATCAACATGTATCAACATAAAAATGCTTGCTGTTATAGCCTTGCATTACGTTTTTAATAACCCTGTCTGTGGTATATCCGGTCTTCTGCTGATCACAGCCTGAGTCAAGCAGCTGAGTAAACGTGTCTTTATGTATATGTTCTGTGCCTCCCTGTAGGTTAATCCTCAGTGTGACTGCCAGCATAACACAGCAGGTGTGAACTGTGAGCGGTGTGCTGATCTCTACAATGATCTGCCCTGGAGACCTGCAGAAGAGGGCAATACTCATACCTGCAAACGTAAGACTTACCCACAATGCAACTCACCTCTGCATGATAACTTTTGATACATTCACTCATATTTCAAACGTTGGCCTGTGAAAGAAAAAAGAAAATCAGAATCAGAATCAGAAAATATTTGACTACCAAGTAGGATGCTTGGGATGTTTTGTTCACATTTTATTACTTTAAAAAAATGAAGGAGAGGAGAAAATCAAACGTAATGTTTAGGCGCCTCCATCCATTGACTTCCGCCCTTGTGTGCATCCTCTCCTCAGGCTGTGAGTGTAACAACCACGCCCAGCACTGTCGTTTTGACCAGGCGGTGTACGAGGCCAGTGGGCGGAGGAGTGGAGGTGTGTGTGAAGGTTGTATGCACCACACCACAGGGCCAAAGTGTGACCAGTGTGCCCCAGGCTACCAGCCAAACCCCCGCAGCCGAATGGACCGTTCTGATGCCTGCATACGTAAGTGGTCGACTAACAAAAACTAGAAAAACCTTCACAAGCCAAAGTATATTCAGAGCAAAATAGCAAATCTCTGAGACAGCACAATGCAATATGTGTCAAATCCAAAAATATTTACAATATATATATATATATTAATAATAATAAAGTAATAACATTGAATAATGGCTGATTGATATGTATGACCTGATTCTATATATATTAAAGGACTTTTTATTGTTTTAAAATCTATATTATCCTCAAAGTTTTCACAGTACTTCTTTGCTTATTTCACATACTCAAGTATCTTCATACCTTTTTTGAAGTGGCTCATGTTTGTATTATTGTGTTGCTGTCAGGCTGCATCTGCAGTGCTGAGGGGACAGTGAATGGGGGCCGGTGTGACGACAGCACAGGCTCATGTCAATGTAAAGTGAATGTGGAAGGCCCCCGCTGTGACCGCTGTAAGAGAGGCTACTACGGCCTGAGCGCCTCTAACCCTCTGGGCTGCTCCAGTAAGTTGTCACTTTGATTTTTCCTTTTTTTTTTATTCAAATAACACCATTATGTTTTGTTTTTAAGATACCGATGCTTATATTTCTTAAACTGAAGCTGTCACAGAAATTGGGTATCTTGATTTGTATTGTTACCACTGTTGCTGCCATCAATAACATGCAGGAATCATACATATTAGTGTGGAATTTCTTTCAAGTACTTCTCCCTAACTCCCATGTTACCCCTTCTGTCCAGAGTGTTCCTGTTCTCCAGACGGGTCATCGTCAGATGTTTGCGACCCAGTGACCGGCCAGTGTCCCTGTCATCCCCACTTCCACGGCCTGACCTGTGACGTGTGTGCAAAAGGCTACTGGAAACCATCCCAGTCAGGACGCTGCACACCTTGCAGCTGTGACCCCACCAGGTCACTCAGTGATACCTGCGACCAGGTATGACCTATTACCCTCACCCCTACAGTCATCACCAGTGAGCTCCAACAAAGGTTATACATGTAGGACCTCTGGGTATACACTTGTATACACAGTCAGACTGTTCAACACAAGTTTAGTACAACTGAAAGCAGGAAGAAACTACCAGCCCACACTGCCTTAATTTGAAGTGAGCAAATTAACAACAAACTCAAAATGTTGTCCAAAATGTAGCAAAAATGTGTATAGCAGCATCAATTATTATTAGGTATTAATTATTATTATATCTTTATATCTGATTTGCATTTGTGCAGTTAAAGAAGCTCAAGTCATTTTTGTTCCCTTTTTTTCCAGCGGACGGGTCAGTGTCAGTGCAGACCAGGCTTTGGAGGCCAAAAATGTACAGAGTGCCCAGACAACACATACGGAGACCCTCTCATTGGCTGCCAGCGTGAGTCAGCTTTAATTTTAATTGTTTTCTTTTTTTATCTGAGTCATGGCAGAAACCTTTTATTTATGGTTCACACAAGTGAAATACACTAATATTCTGACGTTTGGTCGGTAACTCAGGTGTCGTCAGTGTCCTTACCACAACGCCCCTATATGGCTCATTATAGTCAATCTACTGTTGTTTTTTCTCAACAATGTATAATGTGTGCTGGTGCTTGAAATGATCTTTCTTGTGATCTGTTTCTCTCTTCCTCCACAGCGTGTCTGTGTAATGCTGAAGGAACCCTCCCAGGAGGTTGTGACAAGCAGACAGGAGTCTGTCTGTGTCGGATGGGCGTCACCGGGGCTCGCTGTGACTCCTGCAGTCAAGGACACTGTGACTCCTTCCCTGCCTGTGAGACATGTCCCTCCTGCTACTTCACCCTGGACACCCAGCGACAGAATCTCAGCTTAGCTTTGGAGAGACTCTGGCCAAGCTTCCCTTCTCGTCCAGGTTCTGGTGATCTTGGAAGGTTTGGGCCTCGCATCGTCGCCCTTGAGGTCAGCCTGAAACAAATCCGGGACTCCATCTCCCTTCCACCCAGTACTACCAGACAGATTGATGATGCTCTGTCCCAGCTGGACAAACTCAGGTGAGGGATTGCTGAGATATGGAGGAAGAGAACAGTCAAAATCTGAATAAAATGTATTTGAAGATTAAAACACTAATTAGCTTTCAAAAAGACTTTTCATCATTTTCATGGATTTATTTTCTGATATTCACAAATTCTCACCCAATTCTAATCAATGGAAACTTACCAATGTATATTATTTTCTCACTGATTGGACAACTGTTGTTCTTGTCTCACAGGGACCAGGTAGACAAGGTTAACGATGACCTTTCACCGCTGGACAGAATCCCTGGTCTGGGCTCAGAGCTGGACAAACTGCAAGCTCTGCTGGACGGCCTCAGTGTGAAGTACAACGCAAAGAAAGATGACATCACGAACTCCATCAATACCAATAATGCAGGTCCGAGACAAAGACACACCACAACTCTCAGTTTTAGTGCTGGATTGGATAAAATCAAAAACAGCATCCTCAAGTGGATCTAATTAACTGAAACTCTAAAAATTTCTATTCAAACCAAGATGTTCACACATTCTGATACAATGACTGCATAAGATATATTCTAATGTTAACTTTTTCTATGGATTTAGGAGCATTCGCTGCCATCAAGAATGCCTATGATGAGTCTACGGATGCAGCTGAGAAAGTAAATGCCAGTGAAAACACGGTGAAAGAGTCAGCTGATGTCAGAGAAGAGACTAAGGACCTTCTGAACCAGGAACAACAAGCCAACACCAGAGATCTGGACAAACTGAACCAAAACATGGCCTCCAGACCTGATCTCACCCCTGTGGCCAAACAGGTACATGAACCTACCAGACCTTTTAGTAGCAGGGAGCCAAAGAAAAAAATAACAGTAACCCGGTTTTACTTTGCAAGTGGACAAACAGTTTTGATTCTAATGAGAGCATTGGTTAAAGAATAAACATGTAACGATCATTTAAAGATCACAGTGGTACTTTTATTTCTCCTTTAAATCCTTGTGCAGCTAGAAGTGACACCGTTTTTGTTTTGTTCTGTTTTTCCAGGTATGTGGCAGTGTTCGCTCAGAGCCCTGCACCCCTCTCCAGTGTGAGGGTGGGGACTTGTGTCCACCGGAGGGAACACCACCCTGTGAAAAGGAAGAGAAGTGTGTAGGTGCCCTGCCCTTCAGCAAGAGGGCGAACGCCGATGCTGAGGATGTGAAAGACCGACTGGACAAGCTCACTGGCAAAATCACAGATGCTGCAGAGAAGGTACACACACATTTAATATCACAACCGTCAAGCACATCGCTGCACTTTACGACAAAAGCATGAGCTTGTTGGATTTACGTTTCAATTCCTCACAGCTTCAAAAAACACAGGAGACAACCAATCAGGTGAGACAGTCTACCGAGAAGCTGTCCAATAAGATGAAGCAGGCCAGAGATGACCTGGAAGAAGACTTGAAAGAGACGCGTGATGTTGTGAGAGACCTCAAAGACTTCCTGTCAGGTAAAGATTGCTTTGGTAACAGAGTAGCAGTAGATGGATGGACTGATGTATGGAAGGAGGGTGAAGGCTACGCTGGTTTCAGTAATGGATTCAGCAGTGTACTGTAGGTGATGCCATGGTCTTTTTACATTTCTGTGTGTCCAGATCCATCCTCCAACCTGACCCACATCCAGGAGGTGAGCGACTGGATCCTAAAAGCCAAACTGCCTCTTAGCCTAGCCGCTCTGAAGAGGAAGCTGGAGGAACTCAAGAATCTGGCAGCCAATCTACCAGACAGCACGGCTGTGTTGAATGAGGCCGAGCCGCAGCTGGACACAGCCAGGAAACTGCTGCAGGAAGCCCAGGACGCCAGGTAGACCTTCACACTCCATCATCAGGCTGCTGTTGCTCAATTTTTCATTCACAGCATTTAAAAGGGGATGTTTGAAGCTTTTAATAGATGTTGTTATTAATTGATTATAAAAGGAGGATGTGGAATACACTGGAAAAAAATAAATCTCCCTGGATGGCAAAGAAAGTGTTTTAATTAATCAAAACCTGCAAGAGCATATGATCTAAAGTTTTATTTTGTATAGATATATAGTTTACAGTTTCATTGAATAAACTATATGAATGCAGTTTTAATCAAAACGTATACTATAAAAAAAATCACAGTTTTAACAATTAAGAATATTATCATTGTTTTTGTCCTTGTCTGCTTTTAATGGTTTAGTACAGCGTAACTAATCCATTGGTTTGATCCATAACCATTAAAATGTTTGGAGACACTTCCTCATTCAAGGGAATAGTAAGGTGTGTCCTTTTTAGTGGTGATAAATGGCATATTGACTGTCTGGTTGCACATCCACAGGGACACGGCAGTGGGGGTAAAAGCTGATGTGGACGGGCTGCTGGAGGGCTTCAGCTCAGTGGAGGGCTCCCTCTCTGACATGGAGGACAAAGTGCAGAACAGTATGGATCTCATAGACAACCTGAAAGACAGCCTGATGAAGGTAGACAGTAATGATATATTAGATCATGAATGAAGAAACATTGTGGTCTATTCAGTGCACTAATAGCTATTGTTCTAGTGTTATTGACTTAAGAATGATTTTCTGCATCCAGGCCAAAGAGCAGCTGGACCCAGCAGAGAAGTCTCTGGATGATGTATCAACAATGATGAAGCCAATGAAACCTCAGCTGGACGAGCTCAAAGACCTGCTGCAGAGAGGAGGCCAGCAGGCCCAGGATGCAAAGGAAAATGCAGACAAAGCTGAGGATGAAGCAGCCCTCGCAAATGAGGTGAGAGACCTGCTGTAGTATGAACAAAGGGGGCTGATTCAGAACCAGGACTTGGTTTTAAGGAGTAAAATTATGGTAACTGGTATTTGTTTAATTATCTTAAACTGCAATGTTGAGGGGAACATTTGTTGCAACCAGAACGGACTCAATGAACAAATGAATGAAACAGTTAAACAGAATGGCAAATACTTTTTATAATTGTAAAGTTTAAAAAAAGCTTTAAATTTCAGCTGTAAATGTCGGCATGTAGAGTAAGTCATTGAAAATGTTATGAAAAGGCCTTGTTAAAGGCTTTGTGGTGGAGAGTTAACAGAATGAATGTGGTCAGTGGGATGTCTTCATAAATGTACTAATACAACTGTGTGTGTGTAGGACCTGTTGTCATTGCAGAAGCAGCTGGATCGTCTTAAAGATGAGGCTGCTGCCAGAGGGTCTGGTGGAGAGGAGCTGGGGGATCGACTGAAGAAGCTGCAGCTGGATGCTGGAGTTCTGACCAACACCACTGAAAACATGATGAGGGCTCTGGAAGGTAAACACAGCAGAACCACACCATTCACTCTGACATGACAGAGCATTATTACGGAAGGAGGAAGTTTCAGTCTTCGGGAAAATTCCACGGGGCGATAAATATATCTGATATTTGTCTTATTTCCCCCCAAATTCTTGACTGGGATCGCAGGCAGACAGTAAACTTGCAGATAAACATCTGATTTCAATGACTTCTGTTGCTCTTCAGATAGAAAAATATGTGTCTAAAAATATTGGTCATCACCTGTTTAAAACCTTGTCATGTGTAACATCCAATTGGTCATAAACTGACAGGAGGTGACGTTTGTGTCATCAGATGGTGCTCAGGCCCTTTGAAAGGATATATTAGTTAGACTGCAGTGTTTCTGCCAGATCTCTGATGCCCCCTTGTGCTCTCCATCTTTTCCCAGGTAAAGCAGATTCCTTGAGGTTGCTGCAGGGTGAGATCCTTCGGAAGTCATCAAAGCTTCTAGGACTTGATGCCAAACTTGAAGACCTTTTAGCAAAACTTCGAAAGAAAGCCATCGACCACAGCACCTGCCAGGGCTGAGAGAACCCAAACAGGCCCCAGAGCAGCATCTGCAGCAGCTGTCACTATGTCACTTCTTTTTCAATAATTTATAAAATAACATTACACACCTATATATGCAACTAGCATTTAATAATGATGTTTAATGATTTTTTTAATCACCAGCATTATTGTTATATGTATTATTTATAACAATACCAGTCAAACATTTGGACACATACAAGGGAATGTGAAGGTGTGTCCAAACTATTGACTGGTACTGTATATCTGTGTTTGGTCAAACATATTTTGTCAGTATCATTTTCATAACATATTATCTAGAAGAAGGCCTCTGCTTGTGACTTTCTGACATGTCTGGAACACATCATGAAAAGACAAGACAAACTTTTGTTTGACAGCAGCACCTCACTCCACCGTAAACATTGCACTACAAGTATTATATATTTGTTTACTGGCACAATGATTAATATGCAGTATTCATTTAATTTTTTGTATCTGTTGTTTGTGCAGAATCCACAATATTTAAATAAAAGTTTTATTTACTTCAATTTGTGTCTTAAACCTTCATTGGCAAGGCCAACACTGTGTTACAGCTATTCAACACTCAACATTCAACACAAGAAGAAGCAGAAGACTAGTTACTATGTATTTATTGAGAAAATTATACAAAAAAAACATGTTGGTCACTACATCCGTGAGTTCAGTACAATTCATGACATCACTAGTTTTATAGCATCTTTACACCGGATTGTGGCACTTGATGAGTTCAGTTGTTCAACAAGACAGCAGCTTATGTACACATCACAGGAAACACAGCAAACACAGCGTTACTGCGTGTCAGTGACTACACCTCAATATGAAGTTTAATCTCATAAATAAAAGAGCATTTTCCATCCATCGGCAGTGCAAGTAGAAATTGGATTTATAATCCATCAAGGTTATCCAGAATATCATAAACGGAAGAATATTAATATGTGTTGAAAAATAAATAAATCATGCTGCAAGGTTCAGAACAGTCTGTCACTACAGGAACATTCCCAGATTTTGTTATAGCATCCAACAGTGAATATAAACAGGAAAAAATGAGATGATTGACATTTCAAAGTCATGTTTTATAAGCCATCAGAAATCTGTATTCAGTCAGTCAAATACAAATTAGAATAATCATAAATCAGATTGTATATTGCAATATCACCTAAACCTACAGTATTCAACATAAAATACATTTTCATTGGTTTTATTTAGTAGCATAGTAACATTAATATATGATAGATAATAACTTTGAGAAAGTAAATGTTATCAGCGTAAAATGATTTTGTATGAATTACTGCTCATACGTGTTTAAATGTATTCACTGGGTGATCAACAGCCATTCTAGTCCACGTTAACGTGTGTTTTTACAGCGTGGATACTGTTATATGTCTGTGTATGGGACGTGTTTGCTGCAGCAGGGGACCACAACAGACATGAACAAGCTGAGCAGCATGTGTGCTGACGCCTTCATACCAACGAAGAAGTCACCGGATGACTCAAAGAGAACACCTAAAAAAAAAAAGAAAAAGAAGAAGTTATGGTTGAATATGGTTACAGGCTGCTTTGACATAGTAATGTATATAGTTGACATCTAAAGTCCAACTGACCTTACGTGCATGAGATTCATCTCAGGTTAGCCAGCCAATCACATGACAGAACAGACTCCTGACTGAACTGATTGGTCCTTCCTCTGTGCCACAGCATCCAGGCTGCAACACACAACACACAACCAGGATTCAACACCAGAATAACACAATGATGAACAAAACAGTTCACTGACGAAAATTCACTTTGTCAATACAGTTCTTATGAAAATCATTCAACCGCTATGACAACAGTGCAACCCATTGATATAATATCCAGTCGACATAATGAAAAGATATCATGCTTTTTTGCTAAATTACACACATTTGGTTTAAAAGATATTGTACTACTTTCTGCTGATGATGCTGATTTCATAATTTTAACACGATTAGCAAAATCGCTAAGCTGAAGAGATGTCTTTGCGTAACTGTTACCTTTTGGATGGCCTGAAATGAGCATTGTTCTCTGAATGGAAGGAATGGACATCTCTTGGCTCATTGATGGGCTCGCTGTGACTGCCTCTCAGTGGTTGACAGAGACTCATGTTGGGCTCAGAGTTACTGCAGGAGAGATGACTGGCGACGTGGATGGGATTACCGTTGGGGTCAAGGGCCTCGTCATGACAGGATCCCAGTGCCTGCAGGTCATTCTGGGAGGAGGAATGTACTACGATGTTGGGCAAGGAGACGGGTAAGGGGGACGACTCACTGTGGGACAACTGCAGTTTCTTCATGTGGTGGATGGCAGACGCTGCGTTGAAGGCTTGCTGTTGGGAAGGCACACGTGAAGAAAAGACAGTTATACTGTTGCTGCCTGTCTCTGATATATGACGTGTTAATGAGGAGCCTTTAAAATACACAGTACCAGCACACATTTTCAGACAGTCTATCCTGGAAGGCATTCATAACGTTGCACTCACTTATCAGTCTGATGTTAAAAAGGTGTGTGTGTGTGTGTGTGTGTGTCTGACAAGCGGTTCTGACAGACACTAACCTTCCATTTTGATTTGGCAAAGTTTCTCTCCATCTGTTCACAGATAGACTGATAAATGTCCAGGTCTTTTGCTGTGTCTTCAGCAATCCTGCAATAAAGTCAGAGACATCTGTTAGTTTAGAAAAAATATATGCTGTATGTGCATGTGTGTGTGTGTGTGTGTGTGTGTGTGTGTGTGTGACAGAGATAAAAGTCTCACCAGGGGTGTCTGAGTGCCTGTTCAGTGGTGAATCGTTTTGTGGGGCTTTTCTCCATCATATTCCTAAGAAAGTCTTTGGCTGTTGAGACATGGGACAGAGATGTTAGCTTCTGATTAGCATTCATTACACTGATGTGCTTTTTTTAAACTTACATTAGAAATCATACACAAATTTTATGCATTACCAAAAGTTTAGCCATTAATTAATTAGTGTCATGTATTTGGCAAAAAATATTAAACCAAAGAATACCTGGGACACCTGGACTGGTTTAAAATACATGTGACTAAACCTTCTGTGTCTTTATAGACTCACTGTGATGTGTAAATTGTAAAGCACATGTAATGACTGAATGTGCACAAACCGAGATAATAAATTGAAATTGCATTTATTTTTCATAAGACATATTAGGCAGTTCATCATCTGTTTGGTAAATAAAGGTCCATTTATTGTGAATGTTTTTTTTTTAAAGTAATTGTACTTCTGTACACTAAAAGAATTATTTATTATTATTATTATTATTCATAGGTTATTATACAGTTGTTTTGCTGGTCCGGCCCATTTGAGATCACATTTTGTGGCCCATGAACTAGAATGCGTTTGAGACTCTGGTTTAAAGCATATTAAAGCAGCAGCTTATTGAAGGACTATAGATCTTTTCGTGGAGCAGATAATCAGAGCGTTCAAGGACAAACTATTTTTATTCAACCTATTTCTGTTTACGAGGGCAAGTAAACTATGTCAGGCAACAGTTCAAAAATCAAGAGCGTAATCAATAGAATATATACAAAACATTAAAAAAACTATCTGTAATCTTAAACATCCTCAACCTTCATGTGGATGCCATGAACGTCTGCAGTCAATAATCCTGTTTTCTGATATATTTCTTTAGATTTGATTTCATATACACTCAAGTCATCTACCACAGGAATGCGCAGATTGATCATTGCATTAAAACAAGTTCCTCTTTGATTCACTACAACATTTTATAGCTTCTTCCTACCTAATATAGCATTATTATGTTCTGTTTTTTTCAAAATATCCATAAGCCTTTTCAACTTTCCCTCATCAATATGCCAAATTTTCCAAGACATCTGAGAAGTGTCCTCGTCCATTTAGTATCTACAGTAACTATATCTGACCTAATCCAAACAGGTCATCATCTCCTGAGCTGTCCTCAGGAGATGATGTCAGTAGGTATGCTGCTCTATATCAGGTTAAGCTCTGAGGTTATATGAACAAATCCTGATCTATACTTTGTTAACACCGAGGCCAACCATAGTAACGGAACTATTTTTATCACATTTGGTGATAAGAAACCAGAGTTGGATTCACAGTAAGTCTTTCGCAGTATGTCACAAACAAGCCAACAAGGTTTCCAAGATGTCCAGATGCATGCTGACCTCATCCTATGCCATCCCATACCATTACACTTCTGGACTTCAACATTTCATTTTAAATCTGTAACAGTGCATTTTAATAAAACTTTTTTCTGGTGCAACAGTTACTAGTCATCATCATCATTATTATTATTATTAGTTTTTCACCTGACTCGGAGATGTCGTCCCAGTATGGTGAATGGAAGGCGTACTCTGCTCTCATGATCTTTGAAAACAGACGAGTCTCGTTATCTTCGAAGAATGGAGGGTAGCCACACAGCCTGCAACACAGAGAAAATCATGGATCACTTCTGGATGACTTTAGCAGCTATGGTGCAGTGTTTTGTTCTTGGTTACAGGGGTAGGGTAAACGAAGGAAATACGCTCCAGTACCATTTCACATACCAAAGAAATATACATACATACAAAAATGTACTTACAGGATATAAGTGATGACTCCGATGGACCAGCAGTCCACTGCTTTGCTGTAGGGTTTCTGGGCTAAAACCTCTGGGGCTGTAAAAAGACAAAACACTGATTATCATGCAGGGAACAGAGCAAGATTAGATTACTGTTATTGTGCAAGTTGTATGATGCTCTTTCTTTCTATATGAACCACCGGTGTGATAAATGATCATATATATTATATAAATATAAACATAAACACGTACACTTCTAACGTAAAATATAAAACACATTTGTCTTCATTTGTAGAATCTCATTAATTCAATGCAGACTCAAACTCATAGACTTCAATAATCATTTCAGGTGCAACGACTCCCATTTATTTCTAGTAAAATCCAAATGTGATGCATTAATATCTACGTTTAAGGATACATTTGCTCATTCAGTATAATACTCCCTTACATTAAAAGCACTTAGTCTCTGGATGCTCAGACCCTTTTTTTTTTTTTATGAGACCACTCTTGTCCTCTAGTGTAGTGTGCTGCACTAAATTTACTCTTCAGTTTTAATATCATTTCAAAGTGAAAATCAGTTATTATATCATACAGTTAAAGAAAGCGAAGGGAAATTGCAGACAATATAATAGAAATAAATATGAAATCATTTTAGAGTGTGGGGTGTATTTTGCAGTGTTGGATTCATGACTCACCAACATATCCCGGTGTGCCACAGGCTGTGGACATCACACCGTGCTCCAGTGTCTTAGACAGACCAAAGTCACTGACCATGATCTTAGCATTCTCATCTGTGTTGTAGTACAGCAAGTTCTCAGGCTGAGAGACGGAGAGAGAAATTCATAAAACATCTGTGTTGAAAACTGGTTTGATTGTAACATATGTACAGAGATGTATTTTGGTCATTCTAGTAACTATCTTTAATTTGCTTTCTGGGTGAAATTACTGTGTGTGTGTGTGTGTGTGTGTGTGTGTGTGTGTGTGTGTGTGTGTGTGTGTGTGTGTATTACCTTCAGGTCCCTGTGTACGATGCTGTTTTCGTGCAGGTAGCTGACGGCCTGCAGCACCTGTTTGATCACTGTGCTGGCGTCCTTCTCCGTGTACACACCTTTGTCTAAAATGCGATCAAACAGCTCCCCACCTGATACCCTGCATGTACACACACACACACACACACACACACACACACACACACACGCACACACAAACACACAAAGAGAATCATCAGTGTTTCTAGGGAATATCTTTCTTGGGATTCCGTTTCCTACTTTAACCCCTTTTGACAAAGAAATTCTGTTGGCTATAACATTTTGTTGTGGGGTTTGTAAACTAAATATATCAAATATGTTAATTAGAGAAAAAAAAGGTGCTAATATAAAATAGAATGTACACTGTATATGGCTGAAACTCTCATTTTCACTCAATGTTCTCATCAATTTCATATATGAAATCCATTGTCAATATTCCTTTCTAACCATTTGCTAAAAATGTGATAATAATGCGTCTACTTACAGTTGCATGACCAGGTAATAGTGAGTTCGACTCTCATAGAAATCCTCCAGCCCCACCACATTCTCGTGCTTTATCCTGAAACAGTGAGAAAGAGACTGACACGTCAATCAGGTGCTAATGTGACAGTGTTGTAGATGTTCACTGTCATCCTGGTTAAGTTCTTATTCATATGGTTTTCTTATTCAGTTCTTATAATAGCTTGTTTATACCTAGACATGTCATAGACACTTGTTGTTGTTTGTGTGTAACGAATACGTCAATGTCGACCTGTAACTCTCTATTGCATAAAGCTTAATGTAAGTCTGGGTGTTTTACCTCCTCAGCACATTGATTTCATTTTCCAGGTTGCTGTGAGCAAGGTGTTTTTTCTTCAGGCATTTCAGAGCGTAGAGGTTCCCTGTGTGCTTCTCTCTCACCATGAAAACTTCAGAAAAAGAGCCCCTACACAGGAGAACAACCACAGAGACATAAGAGGAAGACACAAATAGCTTCCATCTATGGTGATGCATCCATCCATCTATTATATACACACGCACGCACGCTTGCACACGCGCACACACACACACACACACACACACACACACACACACAGAGAGAGTACCAGTCAATATTGTCTATTTTCTTGTTGATTTCAGCCAGTCCCGGCAACAGAACAAATACGACTGATTCATTTTTTCAACCGCATGTCATATAGGCCTATTGAATAAAAGACATTACAGAGAGAGCAGGATGAAGTTTACAGCATGTTAATGGATCCTAATGGATTGTTTCTGACACTTTCCTTCATTATATTTCGCCTCCTTCTTTAGTGTTGAGAGCTGATTGCTGTGGTGGTTTTGTTCTTAGTATGCCTCCATACTGTATGTGGTGCTACAGTAATTGCTCATTGCTATGCCGTTTCTGCACTGCACTTCCCAAACAGATAACGAGTGATGAAGAATTTGTTGTCTGTCAAACAACTGCATGATTATTAAAACTAAAATATTACTTTTAACAAGTCACAAATGTCATTTAGAATTATGAGTCATATTTTCATATTTTGTATATAACGCAGCACCTCCTAAAGCACATCTCTGATCACCACGGCAGTTATCATGTGGTAATAAATCACTGTAAGCCAGGCTACCATGACTGTAACCCAGACATCCAAAGATGGTATCGGCTGGGTGTCAGCATGACAGATCTGTACGTCTGTACTGATGATATTGCAGCTCTGATCTAAACTGTGAATAGAGCATATGCAGGCATTCATTTAGGAATATCAACTTTCTTAACTTTGGAAAATCACTGTACTGCATTAAATCCTGTAAGTTGAATTAGTTTGGGAGAATAGTACTGTCCTGTGAACATGCTGATTTAAAGATGTTTCCTAGCATAGAGATATTAAAACTGCCACAAAAATCATCTAAATTATAACTTTAAGTAAAAAACTGAATATGCCTTTAAGCCATATGAGTCAAATATGTTTGTGAAACAACACGTGTTGACTTAGACACATTTCTACCTCACAAACACACACCTAACACACACCTGCACCTGCTTATACCACCTCCCTTCATATACATTCAGTACATACACACACCAATATAGCCAGCCAGACTCTTAATCCTATAATGAAGTGGTGCTAGGATGTTCCTGTAGTGTTCTGACGTCAGTGCTCAGAACCACACACACACACACACACACACACACACTCATTCACAGCCAGTTGAAGAGTGATCACTTTAAGCAGCTTTGAGACTGCAACACCTTCACTTCACCCAACAAGCCTTTGTTAGGATATATTTCCTGACGTAAATCATAATTTTGTTTTGTATTATATTTGTTTTATTCTATACTGTATCAAATGTATTTAAAGTTACATTCATTTGTATACAGTTCCATTTTATTTTGTAAAATTGTATTTATGAAATGAAAAGAATGGGGTGTCCGTTTATATAGTTAAAAATAAAAGCTTTTTGAAAAGTATCATTTTGCTATTAGTACTCAGGTATATAGGTGCAGGTCAAAACAGCCGTTCCTATAACTAAATCTGGGAGTGAATAATAAAATTTAAATAAACCAAATGTCAAGTTTATTCAACTGCAAAAGGTTGAAGTTATAATCATGACTATTAAAAGATTAATGTGGCAGCTCTGTTATCTACTAATAGGTCATAATGTAAAGTCCTCTATTGGCAGGTTCAGCTGTGACTGGATTACACTGTGACTGTGTAAAGCCTCCATTGATAAAACTGACCATGGTGATGAAAGGATTATCCTCAGACTGTGTGCTGATCTGAGCCTGGTCACTAGGAAGACAAAAAGTAGTCCCCCTTTCCATACACTCAGTTTAGTAAGAGCCCTCTGAACGTCAAGATCATTTAATGTCACCGTAAAAATGGCAGCTGGAATCAAGAATGTTGCTGCAACGGAGACGTGCATCCTTGATGCTCATTATAAAAATCTGTAGTTGTGGGAATTAAAAAAGATGGCCTTGTGAATGCAACTGGGCTTGCTGTTGTCAATGTGGACCTGCTGTTTAAAGACCACACACACACACACACACACACACACACACACAGATTCTGCTGCGTGTGTGCAGTTTGCTGTTGTGTGAAACAGTCAACGTGCCCTGCCCTGCTCCACTGTTATGCAAAAGCAAACCATTTTATCCGAGCTAAACTGAACGGTTTAACTAAGAGGACAATTGCTAATTGAAGCATTCATTGCACTTCTCTGCATTAGTGCAAATTAAATCACACCTGGACAAAGGGGATATATATATATATAACTTTTTTTGCATTTGCAAAACTTTCATAAGATTCTCTTCATAAATAACTAAAAAAAAAAAACACGTGCAAGCCTCGTTAGCATCACTAACTTTCTCCTTCTCTTGTCTGTCTGTATTTTCAACAGCAGTACTTACGATCCCATTTTCCCCTTGAAGTCAAACACATCCTTAATGTTACTGGTGCTTTTCTTCCAGCTGCAGATGATCTCCTTACGCCCCATCTTGGCTCTGATGTTGCCGTAGACTCCTGAAGCACAGATGACGTGAATTATTTAATAATCATATATGGGTTGTAAAAACACTGAGACACCATCATACATCAAGTTGGATCATTACATCTTTTATATTGATTTACTAATAGTCTTCCACTGCATATAAACTCTATAGTTATTTGCAAGGTAAATAACCACACTTTACATCTTGAGTTGCAACATCTGTTAACCAATCAGCTATCACGCACAACTGGATACTGTAAAATGTCTTGTAATTCTGGTGTTATAGGAACCTAGAGGGAGTTTGCATTCTTCTTTTTTTAGGCTGATTCCAGTATTTTCTTAATCAATACATCCAATTTAACTACATATGCAAATAAATAAAATTAAATAAATAAAAGTAAAAGATTCATTATTTTCCCACCATAATTTTATTCTTGCCACTGTGCATCAATTTCCAAATTTAGTTAGATTTTTATGTTTCATGGTTGAAAAAATTCTCTCCATCTTTGGCAAAATAATCATGTGAAAATTCCCACTGATATATCAATTTGATTTTTTTTATTAAGAGAATTATTACAAATAAGACTGTTTTTCTTAAAAAGCATTACCAGAATACATAAAATGACCAATACAAATGTTATAAAACTGACTATGCCTTCTGTTCGGCTGTATCTGTGCTCTTCAGCTCAGTATTTCTAAAATCCTGGCTGCTGTGTTGACTGCAATTGGCCTCACATACCATATAAAAAGCCAGTATGGTGGCACCTCAGTTCTACCCTGATGTCACCCCACCTTCCCCTTGTAATCTGTTTACATAAACAGTTGCATGTCCATGACTGAGGTCAGTCCTTAACAGGTAAAGCCCATTTGTACCTATCAGTTACACAAGATTCAAAAAAGCAGAGGATTAGAGAGGTAAATAGCATCTATGCCTCCTGCCTGCCTCCTCCTCATCTCCTTGTGTCTGCTGTGGGAACAGATTAGCAGCTGATTCCCTGACAGGACAAGAACTGGGTCGTGTTATAATCGTGGCCTTTAAAGGTCACTGAACTCTGGACATCCAAACTGATGCATCAATATTAGGCAACACACCCTAAAAACAGAAACGCTAAATGATGAAATTCATCAAAGTCACTATCTCAGAAAATCAAGTTTACATTCTGAATATGAACATCAGGATATTTCACAACCACTCTGTATAGTAACAGGTGTTTCATATGTGTTATTTCAAGTCCATTTTTAATTTTGGAAGAAAGAAGAAGAGCATGCAATCTGAATTTGTACTGACGTTCTTGTTATTCTAGTGGAACAGTGGAACTGAATCATTTTACATAATGTAAAGTACATTTCGTTTCTAAATCCTTAAAATGTTACCTTTGTTCTTCAGTCTGCACTTATGTATGGTAACATTTGAGTCGTTCGACCATTTACAACAATTATCCAATTTATAGGGAACCACCTCATTTAAGAGGCATGGATAAAAAGTAAGTCCAAAAACCAAACAAAGCTACACTACACTGCAGCAAATACTGTATCTAGAAGAGACAAATAAGTGCTGTTCATCAACAGTTACAGCCTAAAGTATCCTTGAGCCAATTCGTGTCCCAAATAACGTTTAAAGTATTATACAACTAAGGAATATTTCTTAACAAAGACTACTGTATTTTATCCATAAATGGTTTAGTCTAGTTCTAAACAAGTAATAGAGATGTTTGAGTTACCTGAGGAGCGGTGCAGAGGTGTTGAGTCGAGGTGACGGTGTGTACCTGTTGGTTCATGTAGCTGCCGCTGCTGAGGAGCAGGGGGCGGAGCAGGGGGCGGAGCCTCGTCCATTCACCTCCTCAGCCCTCATGCTGCATTCAGGACGCATGGGAATCTCTGCTGCCCATTTCTATTACTAATCTGCCTCCAGTACTTTTGGAAACATGTTCTTAGATCATTTTAGCATATAGTGTTCTCTCTGTTATACTAACAGTGAAAGCATCTCATATCTATTCACACAATGCTATTCATATTATCATATATTTAACTTAACTTAAGTAATTTAGGTAGGGCTGAACTTAATTACTCATTGCTGACTCTTCAATTAAATAATAAAATAAATAAAAATAAAATAATTAACTGTTTAGGCTACGAATCAAAATAAAGGAAATAAAGAGAGATTACATTCATTTGTATTTTCTGAGGATATTTAATGTGCAAGGTAAATGTATTACAATAAAAGTATTAGCTATGTATAATGGAATAAAAGACAACCAAAGACAATCTCTCTACTTGTTCTTGCAATAATTATTTAATCAGTAGGCATAAGTAATTTATGAAACATGGAGTTTACATTACATGGTGTGCATTGTGATTAACTTATTGAAGGACATTAGAAACATCCCCTTTTGCTCTTTTCCTGTAATGATCTATTATGTATGTATGTATTCATTTGGGCAATACAAAGAAGTAGTTTTAGTACATAGGCATGGTCCTATTTTTTAGGACGTGCAAGTTGAAGACCAGTGGACAGCATGAGCATTACAGTAATAATGTTGCAGATTATTATCTCATACATCTAGTCAGCAAATCTGACATAATCATTATGTCACCTAACATTATGGCCATTCACATTACACACAACCTCTTTATAGCATTTGTGGAATGACAAACCATATGTATGAGTATGTGCATTGAAGTCTGCAGAGTTGTAGCAGGTGTTCACATGTTTCCCACCGTTATACAATTGCTGTCATATGTGTGTAATCCACTCACAACCTCAGAAATCTATAATCTATATCTATATCTAAATGTTATCATATCATTAAAAGCTTGGAAATGACATGTGAATTTCAACAGTTTCAAACAGTGTCAAAATGTCCAGTAGATCAGCCTGAAGCCATGCTTCAGCACACTATAAGCTGATTATGTATAGGTGATCAGCAGCTAATGCAAAGATAAGCCCAGGAGTCACTCTGTGATTAGCTCTCATAATAAACAACTTGTCACAGAATAAACAAATCTCCTCAATACAAGCAACAGATAACAGTTTGCTGTAGTTCAAATATAGAGAATATTAGGGTAGGCTAGATTACATGAGAAGGCTGTGCATTAACAGGCCAGAATGCAAAACAGAACAGACTGAAACAGATATTGAAATAAATCGGCTCACAAATAGCACATTCAAATAACCATTAGGATTATTCACATTTATAATGTACTCATATGGCAGCCCTGCTTCAACTATGGATTAAAAAAAAGGTTTTATAATAATGCACAACATTGTCTTTGTATAAAAAAACAACCAATTCTACAAGAACACTCATGAGCTTTATGTTTTTATGTATTCAAAAGCAGTATATATGATTCATTCATTCATTCATAAAATAACAAAAAAATATACATTTCATTATGAAAGTAAATTAAAACAAATAGAAGACTTTCAAATGTAACAGGAAGACAGTGTCCGTTCCCTCCTCACGTCACAACAAAGAGACGTCGCGTACGTCACTTATTGACGTCGTGTTGATTTTGAGCAAAGAAATAATTTATTTATAAACTGACGCAAGGGCGCTAAATCTAAAATAAACCGTGAATAAAATGTGAAAATACATAAAATATTTTGGTGAAGCAGCTGCACGCATGAAAGGTTCGATAATATTTGACCTTAACACAATAAACTCGTTACGTGAGCGTCAAGTAGCGTTAAATGGAAACTTGAGGGGAAAATGACTTGCTAACACTGCCGGTCGGGCTAGCTATTAGCTAGCTAGCTACCATTAGCACTGGGGTAGTCCGCACTTCTGACGTGACCATGCAAATAGTGTTTGTCGTGCTTTTTTGTATTTCAGATGCTCTGTCTATTGTTGCGATGTAGTGGGCTATGCTCACCCTTTTAGGTTCAATGGGATAATGAAGGAACTGCGAAGCTAACATTAGCTGGCTAGGTTAAATAGCACTACATAACTGTTAGCTAACGGTAGGTTGCTTCATAAGATGTCTCTTCAACCTGCTACAACATATTTAGCTCCTGTTAGCCGGCTATGTTAGCATTCCTGGAACTAGTTTGGCAAACCTTAGGACATTGCATTCTTACTTTCTCGTGTCCGTCCACGCATATACCTGACTCTGTGGTTAATGTTACATTGTAGGATTATGGCGCCCCGCTTACAGTTGGAGAAAGCGGCTTGGCGTTGGGTGGAAACTGTGAAACCAGAGGAAATCAGCCTGGAGCACATCGAGCTAGCATACCGCGTCCACCTCCCGGCCTGCAAGAGAGGAACCTGCAGGTAACTATATCAACATTACTTGAAATACCCTCGTTGTGCTAGCATGTTCCTTTGCAAGATACCAACTTAGCAGCAGACATTAAATTAAATTTGATTTGATTTTAAAGCTCCACAAAGTGATGCAAAGAGATGTGGATCAAAAGTCAGACTTATTTCAGTGCTTGTGGACAAGCTCTCATTGCTTGTAGAGCAACTTTACAGACGCTGTGTGGAAGGTCATAAAGATCCGCATACTACTATGCTGATTTCAGAACTTAGTCCGACTGTTAACTGAACTGTGTATGTGTGTGTGTGTGTGTGTATATATATAATGTGTGCAGAACATCGTTAACCTGCCATCTTTTAGATGGTGTTTGACTGAAGTATGCAGTGGAACTATAAGGTTAATGATGATGATGCTTTGCTTTTGCAGGAGGAACTGCAAAGGGAATCCCAATTGTCTTGTGGGTATTGGTGAACAGGCGTGGCTTGGGGAGATTGATGAAAATGCTTTCCACAATATCGATGACCCGAATTCAGAGCGTCGAGACAAGGTACAGTGTTTCTTTCATCAGCCGTTCATACTGTAAATTCTTCAATCACCTGTCTTTTTTGTCTCATACTGTATCACCAGTCTGTCAGAAGCTATAAGGCCAGAGATAAACGGATATCTGAAGAGGGTTAATAACTCCTCTCTCACTCTATCTCCCTCTCCCAGAACACATTTGTTGGCCTGACCAACCTGGGTGCAACATGCTATGTCAACACATTCCTGCAAGTGTGGTTCCACAATCTTGAGCTTCGAAGGAGCCTCTATCAGTGCCACAATTCCCGAGCACAGGAACACAACATTGAGTCTGGTGAATACACTGGCCACTTCTTTATGTGTCTAATGTTAAGTCAGCATGTTTCAACCAGATTTTGCATAGTGTCTTTGTGCATACACCTAAAGCAGTGGACCGCCAGCTCCCAGTATTATCTTAGGGTTTCATGGTTATCACAAGTGATATTCAGGCTTGTCTACCCAATGCTCATATTGAGTACTGCAAAGTATCTGCATAACTTCTTCAAGCAAAAACTGTAGATAGAAGCCAAGACCACACTCTATATATGAATTGTTTTGGAGCGTGCTTATGTGTCTTCTTTGTGCAAACTAATATACAAAATTTTAGACCCATCTAGAATAGAATAACATTACCTAAACAAATATGACATCAAAAAATAGTTTGAAACATTAACAAATTAAAAGCAGAAGGCACTTGAAGAAGACAAACCTCCACCAGTGCAGAACAAATGTCCAGCTAGATATTATACCCAACACCAGTTTATATCGTTGTTGATAAAAGTTTTTCTGACAGACGGGGAAACTAACTGGGGAAGTGGCAGTGTTCAACTTTTCTCAAACAATTATTGATCAAAATAATTTAACAGAGCTGAAGGCCCACTTACGTGTTACTACTTTTTCAGAGTGGGTGACTGAGGATAGCATGACTCTGCAAACTCACTGCCTAAACAGACCTTTCTGTCTATTTCAGATTATGAGCCTCAGTCCATCTGTGAGCATCTTCAGTATCTGTTTGCACTCCTGCAGAACAGCAACAGAAAATATATCGACCCTTCAGGGTTGGTCAAAGCACTGGGCCTGGACACAGGACAGCAACAGGTAAATCACTACAAGAACACCTGGCAAATTATTTTATTATAACTTGACTGATTTCACAGTTTGACAACTGGATGATTTATTAAATAAATCATTCAGTATTTTTCTTCAGGTGACTAATCAGTTGTTTCACCATTGCATGTGATTTAATAAAACACAGTCAGAGAATGCAGAATGTATGTTGTGGAAGCTTGTATCTTCACTTTCCTTGTATCTTCCCTTTCAGGATGCCCAGGAGTTTTCAAAGCTCTTCTTGTCTTTATTGGAGGACACGCTGTCCAAGCAGAAGAACCCCAGCCTGCAGAATGTCATCCAGCAGCAGTTCTGTGGACAGTTCTCCTACGTAACTGTGTATGGACAGTTCAGATCTGACCTGAGTTAATTATACTTAAGTGGAAAAAGTGCCGTCCATCAGCGCTCTGTCATTGTTTTGTATTTGTAGTTCAGCATTTTGATACTTTAGTATCCACAGGCCAAACCAAGCTGATGTTTACATTTATATTTCACATTTATAAGCAAAATATCCCACCTACTGTACGAGAACTCTGAAGCTAAGTGTGGATGTTGCAGACACAAAATACTTTGACTTTATGTGGGTGGAGTATCAGGCTTTGGCTCGTAGCTGTGACACTATATTTTGGCTATTGAGTTGTTCACTTAACAATAAGTGAACATTTCTGTTTTTTTTCTTTTGCATGGTTAGAAGTTTGATATTAGAGTTTTGGTTTACTTGTTTTTTTAATTACAACAGATATATTATACAATATAACTATAGATTGATTATCAGTATTAATGAAAACTGGCAATATTTTAGTGATATTGCAATGGGTGCAACACAACTTTGTTAATCCCATTTTCATCAGTTTTTCATTACTACATCAGAATTTTGAAAAAATGACATTTCCTAACAATATTTAGTTCATAGTAAAAGACACTTTCTGTGTTGTGGTGGAATCAGTTGTGTTGGTTTGGTTGTTTTCCAGCTGCAACCAGTGTGGACGATCGTCTGCACTGCCGTCCAGATTCTATGAACTGGAGTTGAACATCCAGGGCCACAAGAACCTCACAGAGTGTGTCACAGAGTTCCTGAAGGTAACATTAATCTCCTGCCACATTGTGTTTACAGCATATGAGAGACATGAGCACCACTTTATTCACTACTTATGACAAGTCTGCTGTATTTGTTGAATATATTGGTAATTCACAGACAATACAGAAGTGTGCATAGTGACAGTGTAAGACAAAAGAAAATATAATTTTTATGTATCAATACATGTAATGTAATAATGGGATACCTTCCCCAGAGGTAAATATACTACACAGAATAATAAGCTTGTCCATTTGGAATTTGAATGTCTTTGTTTTGTGGAAAGGTTCAAGTAACGTAAGCTGTTTGTCTCCACCTTGCAGGAGGAGAAGCTGGATGGGGACAACCGCTATTTCTGTGAGAGCTGTCAGAGTAAACAGAGCGCCACCCGGAGGATCAAACTGCACAGTCTGCCTCCTACCCTCAACCTGCAGCTCATGCGCTTTGTCTTTGATAGGTCAGCCACTGCTCTGTACTGCAGTGTAATAGAATAATCAAATTTAAAAACATCCTGAGAACAAGATTGGATTAAATACTGAAGCCATTAGTGTCAAGTGCAAATGGTGACAGCCAAAGTTTGACTTAACATTTGTGTCTCCTCCAGACAAACGGGCCACAAGAAGAAGCTCAACACTTTCATCAGTTTTCCAGAGCAGCTGGACATGGGGCCTTTTTTGGAAGGGAAACAAGGTATTCGCAGCATGACCCACACACACACAGATTTTGGGTAGTTTTGCTTGCTCACCTAAACTACATTGTGATATGTTGTGTTTGTGTTTGGACCAACTGTTTCTCCAGACCAGAAGTGTGTTTATGAACTGAGTGCAGTGCTGATCCATCGGGGCATCAGTGCTTATTCAGGACACTACATCGCCCATGTAAAAGACGCACGTACCAGCGACTGGTACAAGTTCAATGATGAGGAAATTGAGAAGATGGAAGGCAAGAAGCTGCAGTTGGGCATTGAGGAAGACATCGGTGAGTAGCATTAAATGGCCACAACACAGTTCCCTCTTCCTATCAAAGCCACGGACTGTGTACTGTTATGTTGTTCTTTTTGTGGAAAGACTGAAATGTGTGTAATGTTTTTAATTTATGGCCCACCAGATATACTGCAGGACAAACTGGGAAATTGGCAAACATCCAACAAGTTACGAGTTATATTGCATATAATATATTATATTATGCTTTAAGCTGCACAAAATGTTTAAATGTATACACTTATTCAAAGTTGTTGATCTTCCTTCTTGGTCCCTAGCTGAGACTGTGAAGTCCCAGACACGAAAGCCCAAGTGCAGTAAAGGCTACCACTGCTCCAGAAATGCTTACATGCTGGTGTATAAGCTCCAGGAAGAGGAGAGCGCAGATCCCTCCAGTATCATAGTCGAGGTGCCAGGTGAGTGGTAGAGAGTAGTAGTAGTAGTAGTAGTAGTAGTAGTAGTAGTAGTAGAAGTAGAAGACCCAAACAAAGATTTATCTTTCATTGTTGTCTTTGTTTGCACCGTGGAATAAACACTTGGAAATGCAACCTGCAGCTGGATCTTTCTGTCAGCATGTCTGATGGTTTCTTTTAACTCTGACTTGTCTCCCAGCCTTCCTTCAGAGGTTGGTGGACCAAGACAACCATAAATTTGAAGAGTGGTGCAGTGAAATGGCTGAAATGAGGAAACAGAGTGTGGATAAGGGCAAAGCCAAGCATGAGGAGGTGAAGGAGCTCTACGAGCTTTTACCTGCAAGAGACGGTTGGTAAAACATTCCCTAATCGGAACATTAAAGAGAGTGTGCTTGTATGTTGTGAATTCCAGCAGTTCAAAACACACTAGTGTAGTATGGAGGGGCATAACTGCCTTTACAACAGCTCTCCTGTATGTAGTAATACTACTAATGCACCACATCACTGTGTTGAGTCAGTTGAGTGCTGTTATATTGATATCAGGGCATCATATACAGAGATCAGAGGTTATGAGTTTCTTTGTCTGTGCTTCTTCCTCAGGCGAGCCATATGAGTTTATACCCCTGGACTGGTTGAAGAAGTGGCTGGATGATTCCACTGCCACAAAGGAAATTGACAACTCCTTCTTCCTATGTTCTCATGGCAAACTGCATCCAGACAAGGTGGGAGACTCCAAGAGGGTCTCCCTGCAAGCTGGTCAGCTCCTGTATGAGAGATATGGTGGAGGTCCCAGACTGGACGGTAAGACACACAGGGTCTGATCATCTGCAATACTGATCAGTTTATAGTTGTTAGAATCAAATCAAATGAAATTTTATTTATATAGCCCAAAATCACAAAATACATTTGTCTCAGAGGGCTTTACAATCTGTACAGGGAGTGACACCCTCTGTCCTTAGACCCTCGATTCGAGTGAATGAATTCTGAAAATCATAAAGATCACTAACATTGTTAGTTGAAAGTGAAATAATAGTTGTATTTGCTTTGGAATATGTGTGCCAAAGGTGCATTCTTTTATTTTAGAAAGTACCATTTTTTGCAGTCAGGTGAGAAATTGTGTACCGTATCACGATCCTCATTTTGACCAGAATTGTACAGTATACCGGACGCACATCTTTACTTAGAAATGTCTTCAACGCCAACTGCTCCTAAAACCACAACGTTGGTCTTCTACGTTTTTTACACCTGCCACTGTGACGTTTTTCTCCAGGCTCCTCACTGTGTCGAGAGTGTGTTGGCCAGCGATGCAGGGTGCTGCGGCTGAAGAACCAGCTCAACGAGGACTACAAGGAGGTCTCCAATCTGGTCAAACGCACACTCAGGTAAACATACTCATATCAATAGACGAAGGTCAAGATTATATCAAATGATCTATTAATTTGTAAATATCTGATCTGTATCCTGAAGGGGGCTTACAAAAATGCTGTCAGTACTTATCACTGTGTGTATGTGTGTGTGTGTGTGTGTGTCTCTTAGTGGTGAGGGCTACTGGGTGGGCAAAGCATCTCTGCGTAGCTGGAGGCAGCTGGCTTTGGAACAGCTGGAGGAGGACGAACATGAAACCAAACACAGCAATGGCCAGACTAACGGCCAGGGACCACACACCAACTGCAAAGGTTGGAAAAATGCATGTGATTTTCCTCCTTTTTACTGTTTAGCTGTGGTGGTGTGTTTCTAATCTGTCAACCACACAGAAAATAGTATGGCAATGTGTATATGAGATTTGCTGTTTTTTGTTGGTATCATTGTAAATTGAATACATTTGGGCTTTGGCTTTGTTTTACTTGAATTGATGAATGATATTTAATGCTAATCACAATAATTATATTAAATGAATAACAAAAGGTCAATAGGAACTGTCATAGGCTGGTATAGGCTCGAGAGCCAACATCATTTCAACTGTATTTTCGTCATCATGGTAATGTTGATCTGCACTTGGTGTCTGTATTTGAGCATAAAGATTCTCGGTTTGATTGTAGAGTTCAGCCCAGAGCTCTCAGAGGGCAACGAGGAGGAGATGAAGACTTTCAATGAGGATATTGTCTGCAGTCACGGTACTTTTCCACATAGCATCTAGAATGACTTTAGTAAGAAAGACATTGGGAAATTCAAACAACAAATAGTTCCCACTGCAGCCATACTTACATCTGTTGGCTCTTAAATGTGTGTATTTACTCTTACTGTAGGAGGCCTGAGTATTCTGGAGACTGAACGGAAGCTGGTATCCTCTGAAGTTTGGACCAAGTTGAGGGTGTACTTCTCCAAAGCCCCAGAATTCACCCAAAACCAAGAGCAATGTCAGCAGTGCCTGGTGAGTGGACATGTATAAACCATCCACCCAATGTTGCAACACACACATTCCTTTTTAGGGTCTTTCATTTTGAATTTTCTCACATTATTGTTCAAGTATTTTCTCTAAATCTGCATTGAAATTAGTTAGTGTAAAGTTTAGGGATGGGAATTGAGAACTGGTTCTAAATTGTCCAATCCATCGTAATCATATGCGTCCAGCTTATCAGTTCCTCGTATCAATGCCCAGGCATGTGATGTTGACCAACACACTGAAAACCTGTTCTTTTTTGTTTGTTGTGTATAAGTGTATTTATTTGTATAGCACTTTTCATATATATAAGCACCTTGAGTGCTTAACGCATAAGAAAAACATGAAAAATGCTTAAAATACATTGCATTAGATTTTGGGCATAGACTATATAGTGGTGTTGTAAGAAGTGTAAATGACCCAAATACAAAGTTTACATTTGTAAATGTATTTGTTATATTGCTTTGATATTATTTACCATGAACATGGAATGGCTTTATTTTGAATAGACACTAGATATATGTAACATGCAGAACTTGACAGACAGTTACCCTGGTGACAACACATAGAAATGTCACATGACAGTCTTCAGTAGAAATCCTGGCACCATCTACTCGCCATAGTCAGGCTGCTAGAGAGAACCAGCTGGTCTCACCTGGCCAGTGGCTCCTCACGTCGCAGCAAATTTCCAAATAGGCTTTATTTGGATAAACTGACCACACATTAGGAAATAAATGGATACACCTGGGAAAAAAGAAAACCTAATAATATAATATATTAACAGTCCTACAGCAAAAATTACAACAACTTCATCTCCACCTTTGCTGTCACTTTGCAAAATCCATTCTAGTATACTTGGCTTCAACCAATGGTGTAGCTTCATCACCATTATATGGTTGACCCCGCTGTTGCGGTCCAGCCGAAAACACTAGTAGGCCAATCTGGCCAATCACGGTTCTTGTAGTCCATGATTTGCAGCAAAAAATAAAAAAGGTGAGGAGGTGCGTGTTAGCTATTACGGCTGTTTGTGGAGGCTCTGTTATTTGACTTTGACCCCTTAACTTGGAACTGTATAAACCTAAATTTAAAAAAAAAAAAAGCTTTGGTCATACAGCAGGCATAGTGTAATGAATCATGGCCTCCACAGTGAACATTGGGTCAAACATTCCCTCCTTGTGTGTCTAGACATTAGAGCAGGAAGAAAAGGACAATGAGGCCGTCAGTAAGATGATGGCCCTGGACCAGAAGAACCAGCTGCTCAACCTCTTCCACGAGAAGAACCGGCCAACACTCACCAAGTGGCCTCAGGTCAGCCTGCAGGACTCATGCAGCCTCTTCACACCACTAACATTACTAATAACGACTCGATGTGATGCTATATTGTGGAAATGACATACTGTACTTTCTCTCCAGGACACAGATGTGCTTTACATTGTTCCGCTGTTTTTTGTGGATGAGTGGAGAAAATTCATCAGGTATGTTTAAATTTCACTGCTGAAACACTGTTTTTGTTGCTACATTGTCAGAATTAATTGTCACTGCATGCACTCAAGTTACCAGGTAAGCTTTCTGTAAAAGAAGAGGTTGGCATCATATGTGTATTTAGCAATAACTAAAACATAATTTCTTTTGGTTTGCATTAATATGAACCCTTTATGATGCCACTCTTCTCCCATCTGTGTGTGCATTTTGTAGGAGGCCCACTAAATCCTCTCCAGTGTCTAATGTGGGCAACAGCCTGCTACTTTGTCCCCACGGAGGCTTTATGTTCACCTACGAGTCCCTGATCAACGGAGATGCACAACAGTGAGTGCTGCTCATTTATCTGACTAATATGTGCTTCTGCAGGAAGTGGCTGTGAATGTCTGGGCAAGTTGCCTTAATAAATCCAATCTAAAAGCCCTGAACTGGACTCTATTGTGGTCTCATGTTGTGCTGTTTATCCTGCACAGTATAGCTCTGCTCTGGCCCAGCGAATGGGAAGTAATCGGCAGACTCTTCATTGTGGACCAGCCAATCTCCATCCACTGCTTTAAACAGACCACACCCACTGGTCCCACCACCCAGTACACCACTCAGCCTGGTAAGAGATGTTCACGGCTCATGAATTTACTGTCATATTTTACCCAAAATCTATTTTTGAAGTATCAAACACTCACTGCCTGCTGGCTTGAAAGGTGTGCAGTCAGCTTGGATTCCTGTAATGACCAAATGTCCATAAACACTTTCAGAACAACTCCAGCAGCATAATCCACTTCTGCTGTAGCTGCTCATATATTCCAAACATAACACACATTTGAAATTTGAAATCATGTGATTCTAATTGATGATTAAAATGTAACCATGTTTTAATTGCTTATATACTTATTTTTCTGACAATTGGGTTAAATTTGAAGTTATTAGCCACCATAAATCTAAGCTGACTACCACTCACTGCCAAATACATTTATGTTCACTTGTTTTTATCGCCACTAAATGTGTGATGGTAAACTCGAACTACACACTTCATAAGCCAAGCTTGCAGGTACATACACATAGGTACATACCTATTTTGTCAACCTTGTGATATTTGTGTGTTCAGATCTGTGTTGGGAGTGCAGAGAGGGCTTCCTCTTCCAGCAGCAGAGGGACCTCAGAGAGTATACCCAAGCCACTATTTACATCCGCAAAGTCATCGAAGACAAGAGGGTATGATGAATACACAAAGACAGTCTTCTTCACTGAAATGTGTTGCTGGGCAGTAGATAGACATCTACCACATACACCATGGGTCAACTTTTCTCAACTCATCTTTAGGTTCATGGAAAATCTCAGGATGCATGAAACTTTACTTTACTTTAGATTGCAGTAGTTTGAAACCTAATAAGACATGACCAAAACAAACATTATGACATTTGTAAAGTTATCAATACACAGTGAGCATTGCTATGGAAGCCCAGTATTCATGTTAAATGATGTTTTGACCTTTCATCAAGTGTTCATGTCCTCTGTGTAGATGATAAAAGAGGCAGCACCAGAGATGAACGCCAGCAGCTCTGAGGCAGAGGAGGAGAAGGAAGAACACCCAAAGCTTGATGGAGAGAGAGACCCAGACTTTAGCCAGGTGAGTCCTTCACCATACTATAGCAGAAAACTAAAGGACCACTTCAGGTAGCAAAGGAAATTCTATGAGGCACAATAGTAGCAGCAGACTTGGATTATATTTATGTTTGAATCATTTTTGGTTTTATTTAACACTGCTGTCATGAGCCTTTCTTGGTGTTTGTAAGATAATAAATAGAGACATTGCCTTAATAGATGGTCTGATTTCTGTTTTTCAGTCACAAGATGGTGCAAAGCGGCTTAAGTTAAGTGACGACAGCACTGCAACAGCAGAAGCGGCAGAAGCGGCAGAAGCAGCAGAGACAGCAGCAGCTGTTCCTGTAACCAACATGACCAAACTAGGTGGAATCAGAAGAAGCACCCGACACAGGAAACTCAGAGGAGAGAAAGCACTCATCGTTTCAGCTAATCAGACCCTGAAAGAGCTGAAAATCCAGGTGAGAGCCACAAATGAAGCATGTGACATGTTGAGGATGAAGTGTTTGTTCCAGAATGAGAAGGGATTACTGTTTTATCCTACAGGTAATGACTAACTGTGCTCTACCTGTCACCTTGTAGATTATGCATGCCTTCTCTGTGGCTCCGTTCGACCAGAACCTCTCCATTGATGGAAAAAGTCTGACAGACGACTCGGCCACACTGGGCAGCCTGGGTGTCATTCCAGAGAGCATCATCTGTCTAAAGGTACATTCTAGCTGTCTGATCATCACATAGCACACAGTACAACTCTTAAACACTGCAGCTTTAAACTTTCCTTTCACATCACTATGATGGTTAATATAGACATTTCCACTGTCACTGTTTCCTTATAGGCTGATGAGCCCATTGCAGACTATGCTGCAATGGATGATGTCTATCAGGGTGAGTAGTGTTCTCATTGCCTCCATTATACTGTAGCTGGTTATTTTTACCTTCATAAAGAAAGCGTAATCATTATCCTGGTTTCTTACATAGTGTATTCTGCTTAATTTACAGTGAGAATGCCCGAAGAGGGATTTAAAGGTGAGCATTCATTTTCTTAATTTGTCTTGAAAATACATTTCTTTTTTTATATCCTTCATCAAGTGGGAAGTTAACATAGAGCGGGACCAATCAGACTGAATCTGCCCTTCATTATTCTATTTGAATAATGTAGCCTTTAGCATCATATCGCTACATGGCTCTTGCCACCTTGTTTAACATGCCTGATGTTGTTTTTTTTATTGATGTGTTTTTGTTCCTGAGTTTGTCTAATAATCTGACCATTTTTGCAGGCACTGGGCTTCTTGGGCACTGAGGAAATCAGCGCTGTAGCTATGATTGAATTGGACAGATGGATGACTGATGGAAATTAAAAAAAAAAAAAAAAGCTTGAATTTGTCAAGTGTCCATATATAAATGAGTGCTTTAATTTTTTTTTTTTTTACGTTTTGAGTAGACTTTCTTTAATAAAACTGTGACTATGTTGCAACTCCGCTGTTTTTTCTCTACATAAAGTTAGCTGGCTTTTGGTATTTAAAGTTCCTAATCATTCTGAACAACTGTGGTAGCTTCTGCCTAATAGAAACACATTAAAGAAGCTAAGTGGATCTGTTGTATTCTGAAACTTGGCTTCAGTTAAGTTCTACTGTTGCTTATAAACATGAGCTTTGTTTTTTGACTCTTTTTAAATTATGGCAGAATAAAAATTCAAGTCGTTTTTTTTTCTTTCCATTATGTGGAAGCTTGTGTTCTCACTGCAGATTTTTCAGGTTTGTCAAATGAATGCACGAGTATGTTAAGTATTACAAATATAACTGCTCTTAAATGTTAGAACATTTATTACCTCTACAGCAAATCTATATCCATATACTCCATATGGTATTTAGGAATACATAACTACACGGTATGTATAGAGACTAATTCCTGCAGAAATGAGAAACAGAATGCAAGCAGTGATATGTACTGTTCTTTTCACTGTTATTTCTTATGGACAATAAAGTTATTTTCAAATCACCCTTCTCACATACTTGTAATTATTAGACTCAACAGATATCCAGCTTTAATGGAGTATTTGTGATACATGTTAATGTATATGTTGTTGAACTTTAGGATTATTTTAGTCAAACGAAGTTAATACAAGTTTCGATGTATTACACTGTATTCTGACTGGAAAAATATTTCCCAGTTACACATACAGTAATCCCTCGTTTATCGCGGGGGTTACGTTCCGAAAATGACCCGCGATAAGTGAAATCCGCGAAATAGAAAACTTTTTTTTTTTTTACAATTAGCAACTATTACATGTATACAAATACAGTGACTCATGTGTAGGCCGTTTCACTGCTCTTCAGACTGGGCCGCTGCATCCTGACTGCGCTCTGCAGTGTTCTCTTCTTCTGAAGCCCGCGGTGCAGGTGTGTTTGTTCGGGAGAAGAACATAGTGATAGGCAGCTGTTGTCGCTCTTTTTTCTTCTTTGCAAAAAGATCCTTGTACACCGACATGCCACCATCGATTACGTTATGTTATGTTTTGATACAAGAAGCGGGAGTGAGTTTTTAGCGAATCAGAATGCAGAGCACAATGCACCAAAAAAAAAAAAAAAAATGCATTATGAAAATCCGCGAAATAGCGAATCCGCGATAAGTGAACCGCGAAGTGGCGAGGGATCACTGTATATACATTTTAGCACAAAACACAACAATTCATATGCAAACATTACGACACTTTGGGTGTTATATTTTGAGTCTTGAAGCACAGTTTGCGTTAAATGCTGTATTTAAATATTTAGCATCTATGCTAATAGCATGCTAAACTACTTCCGGTTGCTACAGCGCTTCGTGCTCTGACCGCAACATGTTGGTGTCTGTCGTCATTGTTGAAGGAGAAAAGCGGGATACCTTCATGAGTGCTCAATGAACCTACAGACTATCCCACCAGACACGCTTCTACTATGGCACCATAAAGGGCAACCTCCGTTAAAAACAAAGATAACCGACAGTTAGCCGGAAACAACACCGTCCTCATTTGGTCGTCGGACCGACTGTCGCCATTTTCAAAACGGCCAAGCTTTATTGCGCACACCAGAGTTGTTCAGCAAAGAAGTTTAAATAAAGAGACGGATCGTTTGAATTATTCAAGGTAAAGACATCCACTGACTGACTGGAGGCTGCAGTCGGGGCTTTATTCAGACTGTAACTGCTCCTGTATCCCAAAGACTTGCACTGTTCTAACATTAGTTCCCTTCTTTGGAGAAGCATTAGCATTCGGAGCTAAAGCTAATGACGGACAGCCTGCTACAGCTGTGTAGCGTGTGTATTTATATTATATAAATATAATAGTAACTAAAGCTGAAGCCTGAGCAAACACGGCTGATAATAAAGTGTGAGGCAGCTTGGTTTGTAATGTTGCGGAAGCACAGTGGCTTACAAACAGTATCTGAAAGGCCATTTTCCCCCATTCAAATAGAAAATAACGTTGCATTGCTTACTGGAACAGATGATATACTTTATATACAGTCAATGCATCTCAGTGAATGTTACGATCCATACAGTATTTGGCATACATTCAATGCACAAAGCATGCTTTCTGTTCCAATAACCCTCTACAGATATACATATGCTTCTCTGTAGGTGTTTGCCATGCTAACAATAGATCCGAATTATGGATCAGTACTCAGGTTATTTACAATAGTGTACAACTGAAGTTTGACACAATGTTATACTGTCATATGTCATATGTCATACTCCCCAGCAAAATGATGGAGCTTCCCAACTACAGCAGCCAGCTGATGCAGCAGCTGTGGGCCCTGAGGAAAGAGGGTCAGTTCTGCGACTGCACCATCCTGGTGGGAGACAGTCCTCACCGTGCACATAAACTGGTGCTGGCTGCATCCAGCATGCTCTTCAGGTAGGATGCACATGGGGTTTACAAGATGATTATTTTCTGTTTCTGTCTGTTTTCAGATTATCTATCCTAGTCCAGGATTGCATTCTGATCAGATGCACGCTCTGTTTCTTAGTGGTGGCTCTTTCTCAGGAAAAGCATTTTATTTTCAGGCTGGGAAATAGAGCGTTAATATAAAGTTACAATAAAAACACACTAAACAGAGAGCATTGACTCATGTCTTGGCTGGTACTATGGTGTTTATGGGTATTAGGTTTAGTAGAATGAGTGTTTTGGATATCCACAGTAATATTGACCGTGAAGTGCACTGAACTAAGTCAACTAAACTAAAGTCTTGATCTTTGTAAAGCTGATAATGACTCTTTTTTTTCCTATTCTGATAACATCAACAAATCCTAGAAGACGATTTCCCAAACCTAACACAAACCTTAAACTCAACCATGAACAACTTCAGCCTACATTTAACAGTATCTTCAGTATTAATACTGACTGTAATGCCTTCACATAGGCTGTATGGTTGAGTCTCGTCATGTCGCAATAATCAAAATGCAACCCTTCACACAAGAAATCCAGACTTAAAGAAGATTTTGTAATTATTTAACCCATTTTTCTGCCACTTATCTGATTCCAGTTCATGTTAATTGACTTATTATATTACTTGTAGTTATGTGTCAGTAAATTCACATGCATAATAAATAATTGTATGCCATATTATTATTCATTCTTAGACCAATTCAACTGTAAAACAAAGTTATTGTGTATTCTATGTAGTAGCAGTAGACTTATTATTTATATATAAATAAAATAAATATATATTATATTTAAATATAATTGGAATTAAAAATGTCTATCTCTGTCAGGTCTCTCCTGGATGGTTCTGACACTATCTCCATAGACACAGCCGTGGTGTCCTCGCAGGAGTTTGGCTGTCTGCTGGACATGGTCTACACCGGCAAGCTGCCTCTGGGCAAACACAACGTCAGCCGCATCGTTGCCGCTGCAGACAGCCTGCAAATGTTCGACGTGGCAGTCGGCTTTAAAAACATCCTCACCAGCCTCGTGAACCAGCACAGCCCGGCCCCGGTCTCCTCTGCACAGACCCCGACCCTCACCCTCACTCAACCTGAAGATTCAGCCTCACCCAAGAAGGACGAGTCAAATGCAGACGAGATGGAGGCTGAGCTGAAGAAGGAGGAACGTCCGGGTGACGGTGAAATCGTGGAGGAACCGGCATGCAAAAGAGCCTGTCTGGAACGCTCCGAGTCCCCGGGTCAGTGCCAGATGGATGCAATGTTAAAGGCCTGTTCTGGGAGGTTCTATAAACATATACCAGTTACCAGTCTATCCAGCAACTAAAAACAACACAGTAAACTATCCTAACACTGGACAAACATGGTGAACTGGTAACTGTGTGTTAGTGTTTTGGGCCAACGCACAGCCAACAAGCTTGTCTGTCTTCCTCCTCTGTGCACACAGGGCCTGAAGAAGACAAATCCTCAGAGAGTGTAGAGGAGGAAGATAACACGACAGCAGCTGAGGTGTCCAGCAGTCCTGCCTGTGGTCTTCTGGAACAATCCTCTCAGCTAGTAGAGCTCCTCACCAACATGCCATCAGTGTTGGAGCTGCTGAGCCAGGCAGCACACAGCAGCCTGAATGAGCAGGAGAGACAGGTAGAACAGGTTGCCTGGAAACACACCAAACATCGGTGGAGTTACCTTTTTAAATGTTATTTTTTCATTTCCTTTCAGCTGTTACTGCATTCCCTTGCAGGTGCTACTTTTTCTCATCTATTCCATCTTATGATGGCTCCGTTCTGTTATTTGTCGCAGACTCCCAGTGAGCTGCCAAATATACATTATACTGAATTTATCAGTACAACATGTAAAGCTGGAGGAAGTGTAGAGTTGAAAAATGGAATCATCAGAAGGAAACAGGGAGGAGGGAGGGGTTGGAATAAAGACCTGTCTTTAATATAAGCATTTTTCAAATTGTGGCCTCTAAGCAGTCAGGATGAACGGTTTGACAATTTCCAACACGTTTCTCCTCCTGCCAGGTTGTGTGTGACTGCTGTGAGGAGGCAGATTGCAGCTCGGTGATGGAGAAGCTGATGAGCAGAGTGAAGGAGGGACTAATCAGTGAGGGAGCGCTCCTCAGGCTGCTCCACGCTGTCCAACAGAAAGCTCCCTCCTCCTTCCCCACGCCACTGCTCCCTCTGCTGGAGGAGGTGGAGAAAAACACACAGGAGCCAGACGAAAGCCAAACTGCAGGTAATACAAGGCAACATATGTGTGATGTGAAAACACATCTCCAAATGGTAACGTTAGCTAAATTATGTCTTCAGCTCACTATTCAGTTGTTGTTGAACTCATTTATAGTGAATAGAATGCTGTCACATATGTATCTGTTGCTGTTGAGAGAGACGATGCTTCAGATCTACTTTTTCACAGCTGACTCAGAACAGCAGAACGAGAAGAGCAGTGAAGAAAAGCCAGAGGAAGAAAACAGCAAAGAAAAGGCCGAAGAGGACGATAAAGATGCAAACGCTACGACCGGCTCCTCCTCCCCTCCCCTCTCCTCCTCCTCCTCTCCTCCCTCCCCCTCCAAGCCCTACTCCTGTCGCTGGTGCAAGAAGGCTTTTGCCTACAAGTGTCGAATGGTGGCCCACGTGAAGCGCTGCTCCCTGTCCAAGGAGTGTGAGCAGCAGTGTCCGCAGTGCCCCGAGAAGCTGCCCAACCAGCGGGCTCTGCAGCGCCACCGGGCCGAGGCTCACCGCAACACCGCACGGGTCAAGAAGAAGGTGGCCTGTGACCTCTGCGGGCGAACCTTCGCTCACCCATCAGGTGAGCATCCGCTAGTCCAGGAGGGTTAACATACTCTCTACATCAGAAATGCATCAGACGGAAGGATTTCCTCTACACTTGTTGTCACGTTTCTTCTTCCTCTTGTCGCATATTTCAGGTATGATTTACCACAAGCGCACCGAGCACTTTGAAGAAAAGCCATTTGCTTGCGAGGAATGTGGCGCAAAGTTTGGAGCCAACTCGTCTCTAAAGAACCACATGCGGCTACACACAGGAGAGAAACCCTACCACTGCAAACATTGTGACATGAGCTTCAGTGTGGCTGCTGCGCTCGCATACCACACCAAGAAGAAACACTCTGAGGGTGAGACGCACGTAGAGTAACAGAGAAAATATATATTTAGTGTCGTGAGGTAGCTTGAAACCAAAAAATCAGAAAGTATCAGTTGTTTTTTCTGTGTCTATAGGGAAGATGTATGTGTGTCAGTATTGCAAGGCCGTCTTTGCCCAGTCCATTGAACTGACACGCCACGTGCGGACACACACCGGTGATCGGCCGTACGTGTGTCGGGAATGCGGTAAAGGCTACAGCCAGGCCAGCGGACTGACCATCCACCTGCACACCTTCCACAGTAAGAACACAGCACCACATCATCACAACCTCCCGCTTCTCCTTCATCAACATGATGTCCGAATGATTGGATGTAATATTGCGTTTCCTCCCACTTCGTGTCAGACTTGTCGGAGCCTCATGACTGTCAGAAATGCTGTCTCAGCTTCTCTTCTTTGGAGGAGCATCGGCAGCACATCGAGGAGATCCACCCGAAGGAGTTCCACAAGTGTCCCACCTGCAGCAAGGTGTTCACCAGCGCCACCCTGCTGGACAAACACAAGGCCACCCACACTGGAACCAAGCCCTTCAGCTGTGATCTCTGCAACAAGTCCTACCAGGTAGGCTGTGAATGTTCACGCATGTGTTCCTGCGGAACATTAGGTGAAAAGTGTAAAGTACTTTCTATGTTGTGTAACTGTCTCTCCCTCTGTTTCCGCAGCAACTGTCAGGCTTATGGTACCATAACAGGACCAACCACCCCGACGTGTTTGCTAATCACACCCGGCAGCTCAAGACGCTGGTTCAGTGTGATGTCTGCTTCAAGTTCTTCCCCAGCGCCGATAGCGTGGCCGAACACCAGGCAGCTGAGCACCAAGGTGAAGACAATAGGGTCACATTGTAAACTAGATAGCGGTGCAAAGCTGGCCCTCCACCAAAATCAGTTGGCTCCATATGAAATCTAGCTTTGAACTACTTTTAGGCACTTTAGAAATCCAGTGTAGATATAAAAATGTATATACCAAAAAAAGTGTGCCATTTAAAACAGGACAGCCTATTGACTTTGTGCTGAAACAAATTGCTCCAACAAATTTAACCAGAAGAACAGATGACAAATAAAACAGCTTAAATATATAATTCATCAAATATTATATTATAATATACATGTAGTTCTTCTGTGTAAATGACCAGATTCTATTGTTTTCCAGCAGCAGCTGCAATGCATTATATTACTGGGACTGTAGTTCTTAGCTGGGCTTGGGCAAGTACAATCCAGACATCAAACTAATTCTGATATTTAATTTCCAAATGAATTTCAAAAATATTCAAACAATTACAGAATGCATGCCTGCGTGTGTGTAGCGCACCTGTAAACCTTTATTGACCTTCTGTTGAACAGTGAAAGACCTTTAGCATAAATATATTCTAAAAGTCTGTAAAAAAAAGATATTTAATTTTACAGCGAAGCAAAAGGTCTGAAAAGTCTTTATAGTTGCAACTTAAGGCAATACAAATGAGTAAATAGCAGCAGCGTCTGTTGTGCTGTCCTCGCTGACCCTGTCTGTGTGTGTGTGTGTGTGTGTGTGTGCGTGCGTGCGTGTGTGTCCTCCAGGCGTGGCGGCGTCGACCATGCGCTGTCTGTACTGCCCGGCTCTGTTGGGTGGGGAGGAGGAGCTGCAGGAGCACATCAGCAGCCAGCATGTGAGCCAGAGCAGCGAGACGTTCAGCTGCCCCCTCTGCTCCCTGGTCTGCACCTCCCAGCTGGAGCTGCAGGACCACCTGCTCTCCTGCCACATGGAGACACAAGAGGAGCAGGAGACCGAGCAGGAGGCCGGGGAGGAGCAGGAGGCCGGGCAGGAGCAGGAGGCCGGGCAGGAGCAGGAGGCCGGGGAGGAGCAGGAGGCCGGGGAGGAGCAGACCTCCACGTCCCACACAGTAAGGAGATCACTCAAGCTTCCTACAAGCTTCTTCACTTCAGCCCTCAACTGTTACATTCTTGAAAAATATTGACTGCAGCTGTCAGACGGTAAATAATAGTAGTTTAATTCAGTAACATTGAATTAAAAATCCTCTTGATTCCAGTAAGTGCATCATGAAACACATTTAGTTTTTACACTGGCAGCTCCACTTGTCCTTCTGGATATGTACACATCAGGACGTATTCAGAGCGGTTCACTTTTTTCACATTTTGATATGATGCAGTTGTTTTCTCCTTTGGTGAATATTATTTTTATTGCAAACTAGTATTTTAGCAAAGCCTGGAGTAAATTTAACAAGTTAATTAACAAATAAATATTTTAATCTTAACTGATTAATTAAAAAATATGATTCCATCTATTCCATCATAAAAAAAAAACCTTGGTTTGCCTCAGATGGTAGAACAGCTGTTAAACAAAGACCAAAGTTAAAACCATTTTAGTGCATAACACGAAATACAGTTCATGTTGATTAATTCTCCATTTTCACCTGGTCTAAATATCATCTCAATGTTTGCCTCATAGGACCGCTAGTTTGGTGGGTGTGTCAGGTGTTGCCCAATCAGCAGCGACGTGTATACACGGACTGTGGCCGTGTGTAAACCCTGTCTTACTAAAAAAAAGGCAACAATAGGATGTTTGACACACTGTTTCTGTTTTAAATGAACATTTTGCTATGTTTTGTTGGGGCTAAGATGTTCATGCAGCTGACCACACCCCTTTAGTGATGTCATTATAGGTGTTTTGTCTTTGAACCTTGCTCTGACATCACTGCTTGGGGTGTGGTCAAAGTGCAAAAGGATTAAAAAATAAAAATTCAAGTTTCACAGAGCGGAGAGATATTTAAAAAGTGTCTCTGTCCAATCAGGTGATCTCAACAGATCCAACAGGCGACGAGGGGGCTGAGTCACAGCTGGTAGCTGCCCAGCAGGTGTTTGTAGCTCTGGCAGGTGGAAGGGAGGGCGCTTCATCAGCTGAGGTGGTGGAAGTCAACATGTACGACCTCCTGAACAGCTCCGTCACCTTCATCTGTGAGGACAAACATTCAGGTCCTGATTCTTAACTATGAACTTTGACCCCTGGAGGATCACTCTGTCTCTCTGAACACGACTACAACACAGGCTAAACTCACATCATTCATGAGCCAATGACCAAGTCCACCAGAAGAGATTTTGTTTTGTAGTTGTATATAAAAGTGGTGAATGTTTATTTCACTGTAGTTTATACAGAAAGCCAGTATGGTTTATATGTGATGTCCCCAAAAGAGCTTCTGGAGATGTAATATGGATTTATAGTTTTTTTTTAAGGTGTGGGTCTGGCTATAAGAACATGAAAGTTCTTGACCTTGAACAGCAGTGTGACAGGAAAATCAGGACTCCGTTCACTGATGAAACACTGTGAGATGTGGTTGAGTTTTATTTTTTCAGTCAAACCAGTTATAAATAATTTAGGTCAGATCATAAAAGGAGAAAGTTTGCATTTTTTTATACTTGAAACAAACCCCGTCTGTGGCTCTCAGCCCATTGGTTCACACTGAAGACGCAAATCGGTCAACACACATGATACATCATCTTATTTTTTTTTTTAAAGGTTCAGTACTTTCCTGAAACCGCTGGGCATTGTAGTTTTTAACGCTTCTCAAACAAGAGATAAGATGGTATTTGTTGGGGACTATTTTCAGTGGAGGATTAACACGCCTTTGGTACTTCACGGCAGCAAGGCTGTGTGTGTGTGTGTGTGTGTGTGTGTGTGTGTGTGTGTGTGTGTGTGTGTGTGTGTGTGTGTGTGTGTGTGTGTGTGTGTGTGTGTGTGTGTGTGTGTGTGTGTGTGTGTGTGTGTGTGTGTGTGTGTGTGTGTGTGTGTGTGTGTGTGTGTGTGTGTGTGTGTGTGTGTGTCTGTGTGTGTCTGTGTCTGTGTCTGTGTCTGTGTCTGTGTCTGTGTGTGTGTGTGTGAGAGAGAGATTGAGTCAATGACAGTGCTAAGCTGCTGGTGTTAAACAGGGGTTATGTTCACCTTTTAGCATGTTAGCACGCTGTAATGTGCTCATCAGCTCCAAACACACAGTCTGAAGGTGTGTTTAGTTTTCAGGTAGTTTATCAGAAACCAAAGTAGAACAAATTCAAATTTGAGTTTGTTGGTTTTAGATGAAAAATCATGAATGTTTCTACTGAAGTTTTTGACAACACATTTAATAAAATGTGCACCTGCTGGTGGCACGAGAGTTAAAGTCAGGGAATTAAAATTTCATACTCCATGGAAATCCATCTAATCCATCTAGAACAACATTATGAGCTCCTGTGCGTGAACACACCGGCATCACTGTCCAACACTGGATTTCTTTCTGTATGAATGTTAAATGTCAGTGAAAACGTTTCTTTTCTGACGAGTCATTTTTCTCACAATCTGCATAATTCCGTGTCACTTCTACATGTCTACACTGTTACTATAGTTACACAGGAGTGTAATGAGTCCAGAGATGGTTTATAACCAGTAGAGATTCTGTCTTCTTTAAGCTGGATTTGTCTCGTTATGAATAAAAACAAATGATCATAATTCAGATGTATGCATTTGTTTATTATAGAAGGTTCACAGGCATCTTACCTGCTGAATAAATGGGACAAATACAAACAAACACTCTGCACAGGCTCATACAGCAAAGTCCTGAGTAGTGAACCGAACAAACAACTCGTGTGTATGTGAGCGGGATGTTCTCAGTAGGACAGTATATTCATGCCATTTAAAGAGAAAGATTACACAGGTCTCAAAAAGGAGAGTAAAACTAGAAAAGTGCAGTTTGTAGAATTTTACGTTCCGCTATTTTTATCAAGGAAAATTTCACTTTTAAAAGAACATTTTAAAATTGTGCACATTCATTGCACCACATGCAATGCCCTGAATACGTTTGATTAATCTGCTGTTGGCTTGTTTCGACTTGAATGGAAAAGTGCAGTTTTAAAGACGAGTGATGAACCGATTAGAATCATTTGTGTTTACTACCTCTGTTAGAAGAAGGTTTGCACCCGCAAGAGTGTGAGCGCAGATAACCGCGTAAAAGACGCAACGCTACAGTTCACATATATACACACACTGAAAAGAAAAAAAGAGGTGGATGAACCAGGTAGTGTTTACTACAGTACTTCTGTTATCTTAATGTGTGAGACCTTAATGAGGATCTAATGTTTCACTAATTAAAAGGACGTATAAACCTTATTGCTTTCTGTAACGATGATCAGAAAATATAATAACCTGGACAATCAGTGTAACATGTAGAGCAGCTCACAAAACTCAATGCAACTCAATGGTGCCATTAAAAAGACACAAGCGTTCATCTGATGGGGCTACACATTACATATGTTCATGAAAAATATTGTATGTTGGTTGAGTTTTAATGCTTAATGTTCCATGTAGCAGCCAAGACAGACATAACACAAAAATACCATAAATGAATAAATTAATCTAGTTTACAGGCTGGTATATAATCAACCACAGCACATTCATGCAGAAGCTGCCTGCTAACACATTCAGCGTTACACTGAGCAGCAGTCGGTGCTTTATATCCCTTCACGAAGAGTCTACATACAGGTCAGTGTCTTTTGCTTTCACTGCATATGTAGTGCAAATATTCCTCCGGAGAGGCAACGGGTGAGAAGTAGTTCAGCTGCAGAGATGAAGACCAGCTCAGCTCTGCCTCCAGCTGTTAAGTCACATACTGTGCATAGTAACAGGAGCTGCGCCGCTCCTACTGGCTCCCTCCTGCAGGGAGTCCACGAGGCATCAGGGGTAACGTTTAGTTAAAAATGTATTTATAAATGTAAGACCCAACAAAATGAGGTACACATTTATGAAATATTGCATTTTCAATTCAAGAATACACATTGATCATTAGTGGGGGCAAATGATCAGCTGTGGTGTTTCTCAGTTCCACCCAGTACACACACCTCTTTGCCAAATCAGGGTTTTCTGGCTCCAGTAACTAGATTCCAGGCTTCAAACCTTCCCTTGTGTTTTCATGTTCTTCTTCTTCTGTCTATGAGACGACTAGTTTGCATTAATTATTGCATCCTGAAATGCTGCTTTAGGCTTTGGTTCAGAGCCTCTGGCTCTCTGAGTACATCAATCCAACATGACTCCTCCTCTGTGCATCCTAGCTGGTGATCTTCTTGCGGGGCAGGTAGCCGTTAGTGATCTGGTTCATCACCACCAGGGTGGGAAAGAGTGGCAGCAGGAGGAAGGCCCACCACGCCACCCCTTTAATGGTGGCCTGGAACCAGTCTGAGAACATGGCCAACATAACGGTCACCGTGGCCAGCAGGTAGACCACCAGGCCGCAGGTGGCGTGATACAGCTTCAGCCTCTGCGGGGACGAGCTCAGGCGTAGCAGCTTGGGGAATATCATGCAGATGCCGCAGGCCGCTTGGAGCAATGTGGCGGCCAATGTGCAGATGCCCAGCAGGCTGTGCCAGGTGACCAGGTGGGGGCGCTCCGACACATTCTTGCTGGCCACCATGAAACCAAGGCCAGTAGCTGCGGCTATCAGGACCAGAGCCTGGAAGAACCAGTGGAGACGCACTTTACCCTTCCGAGATTTGAAGCAGAAAGGGGATCCCTCAGCTGAGAAGATGAGGACGCCTTCAGTCATACACAGGCAGTACTGGAGGAGAGACGTAGGGTCATTATTTAGAGCAAATGGAGTAAGTGGATGTAAAAAGAGGTGGAGCATAATGGATGAGGTAGTTTCTCATGTTGGGTGTGGCTTGGTGACGTGGTCGGTTTAGCTAACAGTGTGCTTAGATTCACCAGTTAGATTAGTGTTTTAGCAAATGACTGAATTCCATCATTCATTTATTACAGCGGTTAATCTGCAGACTGGTGATGATTTTATCAAATACCCGCCAGCCAATCAGAAATCAGTATGGTGCTGCTTCATTGTACAAGCCTAGATGTTGTTATGCTGTTGTAATGACTAGTTTCATGTTCAGTATGTCTGTCTGGTTACAGTGAACCTCAATCATATCATATCAGAGGAGGCAGCTGTAGTATTAACGTAGAGGTCAGAGGTCAGTGGGAATCAGACTGGTTATCTCTTCATAAATCACTTTAACCCCTGTGTGTGTGTGTGTGTGTGTGCGTGTGTAACAGAGTAATAAATAGCCTTCTATTGTATGTACTTCGAATACATTTCTGTGAAATAAAATCTGACATGTCAACCAAAGATTTGCAGAATAAAGGGGTGTTTGTACATCATGGCTGACACACCGTACCGCCATGACTCAGAAAAACAGGCGTCGCATTTCGAGTGCGAAAAGCTGCACTCGCCAACATATTTTAGGTCACTTTGTAACACAATAGCTGCCGCAGTAGTTCGTGTTACCACTCCCTCCTATCTATTATTCACAGTGGAAAGAAGCACACCAGCAGCAGGTATGCAGGTATGTGAGGAGCTGGGAGGTTAAACTTGTGGAATTATTTCATGTCAGACCAGAGGAGCAGACGTCACAGGTTTTCTGTCTAATGCAAACTTCATTTACACCCAGACTGAACCTGTAGGTGTGTCAATCATTACTGCTGTAGAATCCATACTGGTCATTCATCTGCAGAAATAAATGGCTTTTTATATCTCCAAAGGCTAAAGCAAATCAGAATGGTGACATTCATTTGGCAGAATGTTCCTTATACTAAGTATCTCATACTTAGGACTATGAAATATGAAAATCGTGACTCATGTATTAAAATAAAGCGACACCCAAACTTCCCAAACAGTCACAGTAAAAACTGTGTGTGTGTGTGTGTGTGTGTGTGTGGAGAAGTTATACTTACTGCAACAGACATGCACACTGGATGCCAAGAAAAGAGACCTGCAACAAAGAGACGCGCCGGTTCATTAAATATATATGATTATTAAATGATCCAAAGAATCCGATATAGCAGATCACCAGATTAGACTATACTGCAATTTACTGATTGATTATGTTGTTTATCAATTACATATACCAATCATTCCCTGGTCCCGGAGTCAGGACTTGAGAAACTGTTTTTCTCAGTTTCACTGTAAATGTGATCATTATTGATCATCATTTGCTACACTAATAGAAATCAGTAGAAATACTACACACCAAGTCTTCAGTGTAATATTAAAGGAACATTACACACATAATAAACATTCTCGTCTACTCTTGTGAAATGCCAACACACACTGATCCAGTGAATCCATCAAGTTGATCAGAGCATTATCTGCTATATTTCGCCTAATAAATTGAGACATAGAGTGTAAGGTTACATGAAGAGGCTTTGCTGTTAAATATGAAGTGGACTACATTTAATTAGTGTATTCACATTAGTAATCCTTAAACCAAACAAAAAGCTATTTACTACTAGAGCCTTAACAAATAAAGCCATGATTAAACTGCTTTTAAATCAATAGCACAAGTTTAGATAGAGAATACTTTTATATTCAATGGTTAAACCGAGTGTGTAACCCGCATCAACTCACTGGTTCCGGGTCTGGACAGCAGGGAGATGATGATGCTCAGGCCCAGGCCGGTGACATGAGCCCCTATCAACGCCGCCCTCCGCATCCACACGTAGAGCCAGAAGTCCCGCATCCCCAGCCCCTCTCCCACGGGGCTGTACTCCACATCAGCCCGCATGCTGCTGGCCGGAGAGAGCGCTGCTGGGACTCTGCACGGCTTCCATAACCATGTACTTAAGAATGAGGAAGGAACAGAGCCATATGTTCATGACCTGAAGTCAAGCTAGACACAAAGGCGACATTGTATTTCCGGTGTGTAAAGTTACTTTTTTTTTTTTTTAAATCTGCGTCAATGTTAAGCATCGTTATGTCTAAGCAGCCGAATCAAATAAAGTCTTAATTATATCACAGTGTAAAGGTTCGATAAGGTGAATATATTGGCTGAAAGATTTTATGAACCTAACCACAAGACACAAGTGTTTAGGTTTAATTTGAAGGGGAAAACAATTAACTTCCGGGTGTCATTTTGGCTAGTTTTCGCAAGTTTGACGAAACAAATAAACGTAATCCCTCCGAACCAAATCCACTCAATCCCACTGTGGATTAATCATGTGAAGTTAACGGTGCAGGACATCAGAGGTGTATAAAATCTTATCAGACAGCCACATCGGGTTTGGGGTTTACTTCCTGGTTTGAATCTTTCCCGAAGAGTGTAAGAGATGAGACGCTTTAAATGCATTTCCTGTTTACTCATCAGGCATGTGACGGTTGAGTTTCTCCTCAGTGACCTTTGTGTTCAGCGTCTCTTGTGTTGTACAACCACATTTTAGTACAATCAAACGAAGCAGTACAGCATGTTCAGGAATGTTTCATTAACAACATGCCTCAGGCTCCGGATTAACACTGAATATTACATTTTAAATAACTAATAAATACAATGTATGTTTGGGGAAATTATTAATAAAAACGTCACTCACAGTGAGCATCATATAGCTTCAATGAAGTGTTGGAACAAGCAGAAACAGATCAGTGGGATACTGTCACACACTGTGGAGAGTTTACATGAGATTAAATATAAAAATAAGCCACAGAAACAAAGTGTAAAGGACATTTTTAATCCATTTTTATAAACCAACATATTTAATTTAGCAGCATAACCGGATGGTCTTGAGGTATTTCTAAATCCATACTCTGAATTTCATCCCACCCTCCCACTCCCACAGACATTCATCCTGACACACACACACACACACACACGCGCACACACATACACACACACACAGAGCTGTGATTCACACAACATATCCATACTGCACCGACTGCACATACAAACACAGCCCGACACACTCATATACGAGCATATGCTCAATACACAAAAGGCAGACGATTGCGCACGCCCGCACACACACACACACACACACACTTGAGTCCTGTTGCCTCAGTCTTGGACTGAGCAGAGCTGGCTCCCTCATAGTGGCTTGTAAGGCAGGCACACTTAATGGTGCAGTTTTGGCTGTGGGACAAAAGAAAAACATTGTTACTTTCATTTTGACAACGTTTGAACATTCACTTCAGAATGGTTAAGAATGGAGTGGAATAAAACTTAAAACTTGGAGGCAGGTGTGGTGTCAAGAGACAGCCTCAGGTTAAGGTGACTAACTTTTATGGTCTAACTCCATAAAACTAACTAAAAGATGTGGAAACCTGGCCCACAGAAGACATGCTGACATATTCTGATTAGTAAATGACTCCTATGAGATGCAGATTTTTCAGACATTATGCAAATTTCAGTTACAACAGGTATTTCTCGCTCATTAGTGGCAGCTGTTGTCAGCTTAGATTCAGAATAGTTACAGTTGATTCCAATAGTGAAATAAATAAATAAAAATTGGCAAAAACATCCAATACCGCTGCTGTTTGATACTCAAAGTAATTGTGATGCGTTTAAATTTGGCTTTTCACACTTTTCTGGTCATCTTATTGAAGATGTGTTAGATGGAAACAGTTCTTTAACAAGGTAAGAGAAGCAGCCGCAAGCCGTGCTGTGATGGGTAGAAAACAACTAATCCAGATCAGTGATGTTTTTGTTTGTTTTGCTTTACAGATGCAGTTACACTTCATTACAAATCATCAAGATGAATGTTGTTTGGACTCACAACAAGCCTCCAGAATCAAAGTTGCATATTGCAAATGTTTCTAAAGCTAGAGACTCACCTTCTGTGTGCCCAGTTTCTTCTCCACGCCCCCTGCCAGCCCCCCGCCTTTACCGTCCTTCCAAGGATAGAAGTTAGAGCGAGGAGACGAGGAGGTGGTGGCAGAGGTGGACGAGGAGGAGGAGGAGGGCAGGCGGTGTGCTGAGGATTTAGAGGAGGGCGAGTGCTCCTCAATGCCGCCGCCCTTGCGTTTCTTCACCAGCCCCTGGTGCTCAAAGCCCCTCCCACTGCCCTGTCCGTGCAGCCCTGAGTCCCCCACACCACCGCGGCTGTGGGAGTTGTTGGTGGCGGAGGAGGGGTCTGGGGGTGATGAATGACCCAGAGGAGGGTGTGTCCGTCTATAGGTCCAGACTGCCTTGGCAGCTGGAGAGTGGGATTCTGAGGGGGAGGGCTGGGGACGGGGTTTGCTGCTGGGAGAAAGCGTGCCGTTGGTCTGTCCGTGTGGGAGAGGCGAAGGAATGGGAGCTTTAGAGGAGGAAGAGGCAGAGGGTGGACGGCCCCGGTCCTGGAGGACGATGCAGTTCCTGTCGGGGCCTGAGTGCTCCCCTTCCTGGGAGGGGGCTTTGCGCTTGCGGAGGGCAGCAGCGGCAGCAGCCTCCTCTCGCAGCTTCAGCGTCTGCTTGCTGGGACGCCCCACTGGATTCTTGGGTCGCCCAGCACCTCCCTGACGCACCGCTGTGGGCTTACCCGGAGACACCAGATGACTGCCACCCAAACCACCACCGCTGCCCCCAGAGTTCTCTGACTGTATGGCTGTCGGGAGTCTCCCTGGCCCACGACTAGAAGAGGATGATGATGAGGATGAGGAGGAGGAGGAGGATGCAGTTTTGAGAGAGGAGCTGATATGACTTCCCGTACGGACTTTAGAATGCAACGAGGAGGAGGATGTGGTGGCCATGGAGGAGGGGGACGAGGAGCTGATGGTCTTGGCTGAGGAAGGCGGGGACTGAAGATCTGTGGCTTGAGGTATTTTCCTGGATTGAGAGAAAATAAATCCATAAATGAAGATATCAAACAGAGAGCTTCAAAGTTGTTGTAAAATACTCTACAAACACCCGTGACTGCATTATATCAGTATTACTGCACCAAAACAATTTTTAAGTTTTAAATGTGAACTTTGATTTACTGGGTGAGCTGAGCGCGGACGAGTGACGGAAAGAGACACGATAGAGGAAGCAGATAAAAAAGAAAGGAGACGCGTTGAGATTAAAAAGTCAGGAAACAAATCCAGACTGTGGTCTGGTGGCTGTCTACTGGTTTTAAAACAACCGTCAGAAATGTGAAACTATGGATCAATATGTTTCTGGTAATTATGACTGAACACTACAACAGTTATTATCAGCCATATCCAGATACATGTTAATAATCGCCCCAATCTTTAAGCAGCTTCACTAGCCTGATGCTTTCCACTGTGTCTGTGTGTTGCTTGGCAACCATTCTGCTAAATGTCATTGAACTACTACATTGCTTGGTGGAAGAATGATTATTTGTTATCAATAAATGACAAATAAAAATGAATGAATTGATGAAGCCTTGCGGGTATGTAGTAAAGAAAAGCAATAATCCACTCAGTGATTTCACAACAGTTGTAAAAACACTGAAAAACAGCTTCTTGTTGCGTTATTATTTTACACCCTTAACAATAACTGACTCGGATGAAGTGAAGAGTGACGTGAGGCTAAACGGACTGTCAATCCTTTCCATCATCCATAATTTTCAGATATCACAACATCTTGTTGTGCATTATTGCTTATCAGTTCAGACTGTTAACAGTATGACTGTATATATTAGCCTTTCACACAGTATTGATCAGGCCCAGCTACTTAAAATATTTAACGATACAAACTAACTTCTTTATTTATGTTAAAAAAAAACAAGTTAAATTAATCTTGGTTGAGAAAATAGTGTGGAGGGATTACTATCCAGGTTACAGTCTGATGATCTGATCTCTTACTATCAGCTGGTTGTGCTACATGTACATGCACATGCACATTAATATCAGCTGATAATCAAGGGAAATGAGTCTCCATCTCACTGCTAACACACACACACACTTCCCCACTCCTGTTGTGGGCAGCAAAAAAACACCATCTGCTTCATCTATTAGAGACTAAGCAGTAGGTTCATCTGTTGGTGTTACCGGTACACAGAATGTGATGTAACTAGCCCTCATCCATCGACAGTGGGTGACAGACTCTTTCTAAAGAGTCTGTTACATTTGATTATCAGCCATTAATCATTCACCACTCAGCATTTTAAACATGTCATTGGTGATTAGCAAATTTCATCAGGACGGTGGTAGAGTGTGTAATTAAAAGCAGCAGCCAATTTGCATTACTGGGCTGAACATTCGTAGTGTAGGCATGCCGTCCATCTGCCACTGACAGCTCATTTTTAGCAGATCAGAACGAGTTCAAACACTGGACAGAAGGCAGAGCCATTTCTGCACCTTTGAAAACATTTGCTAACTTTGTGGCATTACCTTTGGCTCATTTTGTTCAACTGATAAAACACAAAGCCTTATTTTCAGTCACCCACAATGAAAATAGAATAAAGAGAGAAAGGGAGAATATATTAAGTATGTCTGGTTATAAATGCCAGTGAGGAAAAGTAACCTAAGTTATCGTTTCCTTACAAGAATCAACTCCATAAAAGCAGAGCAAAGCTAAAAAGCCAAGCAGGCAAGAAGTCTTACTTCCAAAGATGGGCGCTGATGTGCTGCTCCAGCATGCTGCTGAGCGCTGACCTCAGGTGGTGAAGTCTCCTGTCAAACGTGTAGATGCCATGACCCAACGCATGGCTGCCGAATGAACACACCTGAGGAGAGAAGACCTGTTATTAATCTGTTTTATCTGTACCGTTGGTGGTCAGCGGTGGCTTAGAAACAACTCCCACGTCACGTTGTGATATGGAAGGAATTGAAAACAAGATTTAGAAATCTGAGATAGAGCTGAAAGGACTGGCAGTAGTAGCCTGGTGTAGAAAGCTAAGGACATGCAGGACGACTGAATAGTGGCATCAGTCCACTGAGCAGTGCTGCTGGCACAAACATGATGTGATCTCATCACAACACAGCGTTTAATGTGTAACAAAATGTAGTGTTTTGTTTGTTGATAATAAATATATACCAAATAATATAAACGGTTGTAGAGTCAATGTTTTGTAGTTATGTTGTATTAATGGGTGTCTATTTAATAAAAATGACATTTGGCAGTAAAGAGTGAATGTTTATCGTGTTATGTCAGGTAGCCATAAACACAAGCTCAACTCGTGTTACTCACTGCTTTACTAGCATGTTCTGGTATTTGGGGAAGGCGATAGTTTTCCAACACAATGATTTGATAAGATCGTAGCATGTCAGGGCCATATTTTATCTAAATGTCATATTATTAGAAATCTGATCAGCTTTCAAACATACCGTCTATGTACAAGTAAATGGTCGGGGCAGGTAATCCCTGGTTCTCTTTTGTCACTGTAAACAAGTTAACACTGCTCACCGCTAGCGGTCTGGGATGTGCAGCAGAAGACGGAAACTCAACGGGCTCCTCGGGTCCTTCGGCCTCGCTGTCGTCACTGGAGATTCTTCCGTGAACGAGAGGTGAGGGGGCTCGCAGGCTTCCCTCATCCTGCCGCTGCTTCTCCTCCTCCGGGGTGCCCTCCGACACGGCTGTAGGCCGACTGAAGAACACAGATTCAAACTGGTGGTTTTATCTCTACATTCATATTCTAATGCTCTCGCAGTGACTGGCTGCAATTCTTGTAATTTATGTAATTCTGTGGTTTTATAGTAAGGACTGCAGACTGGAGTCTGAATACTAACAACTACTGTGTACAAATACATATGTTAAACATATCTGCCTGCACAGTGCATCACTGCTCAATGATAAATTCTTTGTTTCGTTTGATCAGCTGTGGTAGTTAAAAAAAACAATAGTTATTACTGTGATGATGTTTTAATCTAAACACAGATGGGACCTTTTCCTACAAAGATCTGAGCATGCACACTCATGTATGCATCACTAGCTTCAGTAATGTGTACCAACCTGAAAGCAGGGAGGCTGGCCAGTGGTCTTCTGCAGTGTGGAGCCCCAGCCTGCTCCCTCGGGGCCTCTGGGCTTGGGGACCGTCCAGTAGAGGAGCCTCCATCCAGGGATTGGGCCCCTTTCTCACGCACCTTGGTTTTGAGTTCTGCTACTAGCTGGTCGAAGTTCTTGCTGCGGCCCACCACCTTCCTCCGCTGGTGAATGGAGTGGATCTGAGGATGCAGGCGGTTGCACACCGTTTCAGTTTGATTGATTCATTTTAAAGTAACTGATAAATCTTTACAGGTAGATGTTAAAGGGATAGATTGGATTTTTTGAAGAGCGGTTGGATGAGGTACATATGCATAGCGTTTTCTAATTTTGCACCCACTTTTTTAGAATGAGCCTAACTGTTGATTTAAGCCTTTGATATCTGACAGATTTATTATCAACTTTACATGCATGGTCGTCCACTTCATTCCTCATATTGACAGACACCACTGCCTCATTCTAAATGGCAACTCTCCATCAACTCTGAGCACCTTGTGAGCTCTGTAGTGCTGAACTACTGTTGAAACAACACACAGCTATGTGTTCAAACGGTTACATCTCCCACGCAGTTCTTTCTATATTGAAACTAAATTAAATCTAATTACTAATTAAATCAGCAATTTGGCACTTTGGCCACCAAGCATTTTGACAACTGCTGCACCCCAAGCGGGTGAACAAACAGTTGATACATGATGTTTCCTTCTGTGTAGGACCAGCACCTTCAGAGAGCTGTTCACGTACAGTTAGGTATAAGATGGAGGCTGTGCTCCTGCGTGTCTTTCCCAGCACTCCTGTCATTTCCTGTTAATCAGGTCATCCTGTCTGTACTGGGTTGGATGTTGCCTCTCACACTCACTTCCTACACACACAGACACACACACCATATAAGGACTCTTCCTGTGCTGGGAGCCATTTTTACTGCTGAGTGTCAGTCAGAACGGGCAGTGACTGGAGTTTCACTCATTGTAAAACATCTACACGTCATTATCACTCTTTTGTCCACTTCGCTCTTTCAGTAGTGATTTCATTGTGGGTTGTTTTTTTTTGAAGAATTTAAAAAAAGGTATTCTAACAATGGGCTCACTGAATATAATAGATGTGTATGCCTCTGCGTGCAAAGTTGCACACATGGATTTTATTATTCTATAAAACACTGATGACATGTAGAATATGTCATTAACAAAACAACACACAATACAAGGCATCGATGATGGAATACGATTTATCATTTCCACTTTACACCACCTCACACAACGCAGAGAAATAAAAACAGCAGAAGGTGCAACTCATTACCAAAGGCATCGACTAAACTTGTTCCATTACGTTACTCAGAGCTGCTTTTTTTTTAGGAAATCAGTTGCAGTTTGAAATCTATGAAACTTCTAGGTGCTAGATTTTGTCATTTTGTCACTGTTTTAGCCTGCATAGACATACAGGTATCAGACAATATCAAAGAAACAGCAAATGAGGGAATATGAGACCCTATGAAGAGAAGCACTGAAGCTGTTCTAGAGACTTACTAACACACTGTATGTTGAGTTTTCCTTTCATTTGTCAAACATTTAAATATTACCTACAAATGTTACTATTTTTCTTTAAAAAAAAACCTGATTCATACTAAACTATATAGCACTACATTCATCAGTGCTTCACTGAAAGAAATATTATGTTACAATTTCATTTTGCAGACACTTTTATCCAAAGCAACATACATCAAGAGTTACAATTAGACAGCACTTCTGACACCTAAAAGACTAACAATAATAAATTAGAATAGAAACTAAGGGGCATTGCTGTTCAGTGGAAATGTTACAAATATATAGATGTGATATGTTCTTAGTCTTTGTAAGTTCTAAAGAAAATTCAATCAATCATTCCAGACAGGTTCTTAAAAATCATCATGGGACTGAAATGTACTCCGACACTGTCTGTCTTACTTACTTACTAGGAAGTATAGACATAGAATCTTTAAAAAAAATGTTTTTAAGTGCTTCCATCACTTGTTATCTCCTCTCATAGCCGTATTTATGTTAGCCATTTACTGTCAACAATCTGACTAAAGGCACAATGCCAAAAATATAATCTGACTTGTTGGTTGTTGTCTGAGTGACGAAGAGACTACAAGCTCACAACCTACTTCCCTTTGTACTAATGGGGTCAAAAGCAAAGGGGACAGGACCGGATGCTGAAATTAAATAAAACTATTTGCTAAACTACTCAGAGAAAAGAAATCTAAAAAGGAAAATGGGAAAAATTAGCAGTGACACGAGTATCTGAGACAGAAGAAGTAGGGCATCGGTGTGGTAGGGCTGAGTATGTTTGGAGCTTACATTGCATGTGAGGAGGCGAGTGCAGACCTTCTTCCTGTCGGGGTCAAGGACGCCGCAGTGTTTGTCCAAGTCACATTCTCTCTCTGAAGACACACAGAGAGCATCTCGGTTACATCATCAACAAACAATCACAAACATGTCAGCATCTCTATAACCCCACCCCACCCCACAGCACAGTCAATAACGCCCACAAACAGCCATTTATAAAAACCCAGACATTTACAAATTCTGGGTATTTTTTACCTCAATATGTTCTACAAGCAGCCACCTGGGTGTTCTTTGAGTACTTCCCACCTTGTCTACACAGGAAGCTTTTCAGTCTGAAGGAATAGATACAATTCTATTTTGATCAATACGGTTGTCTATACAGACTGCGTGATGGCCTGTGTGTCAACCGTGCTTTAAAACAAATAATCACAATCCACAGAGTCTCTATTTTGTTTAGTTCAATTTACTTCAGGCTCTGATTACTACCAGAACAGCAGTACTGAGCCAAAACACATGCTGTATAGACACCAAGAGTACATCCACACTCAGCCAGTTACACTGACTAACACATTTTTATCTCTGTTGCATCCCTTCTAAAACTGTGTTTTCTTCCCACAACAAAACAGAGCTTTTCTGAAGTAGTCTGGTGTAGAAATCTTAAAATGCTGGCTTAGTGTTTGAGGGAAAAGCTTTTGTAACACAATGAAGGGCTGTGTGGTTTCTGCTGCCTCTAACTTTCTCCACAATTTTTACATTAAATGTAAATTTGGCCCTACATGTAGCAGAGCTCTGGTTGTTGTTAAACTAGTTTGTTATTATATCAATATTATATCAATACTGTGATAGATGAGATATAATCTTAGATTTTGGATGTTGTGATATTTTCCTGATTTTAAAGGCTGTATTACAGTAAAGTGATATCATTTTCTTACCAGACTGATTCCTCGTCAAAAAATCTCATTGTGCAAATATTTTGTGAAAGCACTAAGAGGCATTTGATAACGTTTATAAAATAATAATTATATTACCACAGTGCAGCATTTTGGGAATTACTGCTGTGTGTTCAATAAATCACTATTTCAAGCTTGTTCTGTTGTCTGACAACAGAAATGACCAAATATATGTTGAAACCATTAGTTTTTCCTCACTCGAATCGAGGGTCTAAGGACAGAGGGTGTCACTCCCTGTACAGTAAAGCCCTCTGAGACAAATGTATTTTGTGATTTTGGGCCATATAAATAAAATTTGATTTGATTTGATTAGTGTTAAAACAGCATACAGGTGATCACATAGAGCAGGAAGGTTTAAAGCAGGGATGTCTGTTTCAATTAATTCTGCTTTCGATAGACTGACACCCATTAACCAGTAAATTAACTAGTAAATGTTGAAAAAAAAAAAAAACGCTTAATGACATGAAATGAAAGAAAGTGGCACTTTGCGGACAAGGAATCGACTTCATTATTTGGAGTCTGTCCATCTTTTGTGCAGATTTGGCTTTTTACTCACATAGCTTTTATTGCACTTTCAGTAACATAACCAATGTAATTGTGGTCAACTCTCCACTGCTGTCTATATCTCCTCCGCTCTGCAGAGCTCTGTGTGTAGAGGGGCTGAGCCCCGCCAGAGGTGAAACAGAGAGCAGAGAAGAGGAGGTGAGAAACTAGACTACCCACACCCAGACAACCACACACACACACGGACCAGAAGCTAAATGAACGAACCTATAAACCTGTCAAATATTCTCAGTGGTTAACCGTTGACATCTCTAGTTTAGTAACCGGTGTAGCTGCCACAGTCAGCTCTGGGACAGCTAAGAAGTCAACTTTCTGTTCTCTTAATTTAATTGTGGATGTAACTGATTACACAGCTGCTGACATTAACCTGTATGGGTTTGTCAGATCATGTCATTGAAATAACCACTTTCTCAACGTGTTGTCTGTCTAATTCCTTACCAGCTGTGAGATTCCTATTTTGTGAAGAAGATATTTTGCAGAGTTTCTCTTCTCTGCATTTTAAAAATTAGCGCAGCGTAGTCTAACTAAAAACTGACTCTGCTGCGCCGTTTTCCCTACACAGCCTGTATATGAAGTGTATGGCTGTGTTCAGACAAGCGTTCACGTACAAATTTGATTCTTTGATTCATGCAGGACACCGTCTCTCTACCAGTTATGTGTGATGCTACAGGTAGCCAGTGTTCTGTTTATTTACACTTGGAAGAGCAGCTAATATACAAAATATACCAATATATCAATGTGATTATATATTACTCATCCTTCAACTTCTAATTTTTTCCGTATTACCCAAAGCTCTGCATCATACTCACTGGAGGCCACTTTGTTGTAGGGTCTAGGGATCCGGTGGCTTGGCACCGCAGGGGCCAGAGAAGAGTCCTTCCTCTGGGTGGGGGACCTGTCACTGGGTGAAGGCCTGCCAGGCGGCGTTCCTCCATGTGGCCAGGGGGGATCTCGGAGGGATGGAGGAGGAGAGCTCATCGGAGGCTCCAGAGGCGGCGGCTGCTTGAATACTGATGGCTCTGTATGGCTGCTGTGGGAGGACTTTTCCAGCAGGGAATGTCTGTGTGACGGGAGGAGAAAGGCCAACAAATTTAACTTTTTATTTTACCTTTCAGCAGCTGGCAACTAAATAACAAAAAAACAAAACCAAAAATAAAACCGTTATCTTGACTTCTCTGTGCTTTTTCTGTGTGTACAATCACATAGTACATGTTGACTAAAATAACAGCTACATTTTCATATGTTAAGATGCAAAAAAACACATTAAGATTCAGGTTGGCCTTTATGCGACTGGCTGAGGATCACGCAACCAGAGCCAACAGTATGTATTCCATATACAGACTAAACCCATCTAATTTTTTTCCTTTCTTTGAAATAACAATCCAAAGATGTCTGTTTCATTCTCTTTGGCAGCACCTCTGGCATATAAGCTGGACTCTGCATATCTAGTTTGCAGGATGCTTTTCATAAACTTGGTCCAAACGTTCTCTAACTGGATTAAAGCTTTGTCTCTCAGATGTTTCATGTTGACGCGTGTTTATTCCAAATCAAGTGGACGAACTCTCTTGTTCTCATTTCCTGTTTGTCCTCTTCCTTCTATTCAAAGCGTCAACTAGGGCTGGGTCGATAAACAATGCCCCCCACCCCCTCTTTCGCAGATTGAATTACTCTTACTGGCTTATTACTCGCAAAGCTTTTATTGCGCTTACAGTAACGTAACAAGTGCAGTTATCATCAGCTCAAGTATTTAACCTGATTCACTGTCTGTTCTCTGCTGCCTGCCCTCACACACACATACATGCACACACAGAGCCCCACCCACAGTGACAGCCCAGAAAAAAGTAGAGAAAGTATCGCGATGGCGACCATAAATGACAGCAAAACACAGAAGACTCTCTGAGCTGAAATGAAACGTGTACACATAAATCAGGTAAATAACATAAAACATGCTGTCATTTTACGGTCGCCATCACACTTGTTTCCCTCCTCTGGTGTTTCTCACCGCGGGTGGGGCTGAACTGCACACAGCACAGGCAGCAGAGGACAGACAGTGAACCAGGTGAAGTCCTCAAGCTGACGCCAGCTACACTCATTATGGTACTGTAAGTGCAATAAAAGCTTCATGAGTAAAAAGCCAACATGAGTAATTTATAATTGTAAATGAATTATAAAACACCAGATATTATCTCTTCAATTGCAAGACATTAAATTTTATAGCTTCTCATTTTCTCATTTCACTAACTGAGAATCTGTAAAACGCATCAACAAAATTGGGTTGTGTGATGCCAGTATTTTTATATTATGATTACAATTTAACGGCCTTCATTTGGCTAAGAATATAGGAACCAATAGTTCATCTGATAACCGATAAGAACCTTAATTACTGTTCCCTTATCTCATGGACAACAAGAATATAAAACGGAATTTCTGCTGCCCTACATATGAAATAACGATGAGTTTGTGTGCAAACTGCTTCTACTCAAGAACCTGAGATGTAAAGATGTCCACATGGTAAAGAGATAATGTTGAGGCATTTGTTGAGGTTGTTGTATCGTAGGTTTACTGATCAGGCACCAACCACAGTGGACATGTCTATGTTTATGTTTGGTGCCCACAGAGCAAACCAAACCATTCAGTGAAAACTTCCCTTAGCCCTATTGCAAATACGTTTTGTATCAGTGGATCAAACAGCAGGACAAGCATCAAAGATTTCGTCAGTTCTCTTATGAGTCATTTTTTGGGATTCTACTTTCTACTTGCCCCTGGCTTCTTACCGTACTCCATCCTTGGAGTTCTTGGAGTGTCTGTACTGGGGTGGGGTGGACGGCGATGGTGGGGTTGCCCGTAGTGATCCAACACCTTGGCCTCGACCCTCCCATGATGAAGCAGAAGCAGCGTTGGTCCCGTGGGAAGGAGAGTGGCCATGGTGCTGCCTCTGCTGGGGCTGAGGAGCCGGGGTGGGAGAGCGGAGTCTGGCGTACAGCTTGGCCAGAGGGCCATGTCTCCTCTCGCAGTGCTTTTCGAACGCCTGTGGCTTCACTACTTGGCCACAGTGGCTACACACGACCAGGTAGAAGTCATCATGGCCGGGGTAGAGGCCAAAGATGGACATGTCTGTGATGAAGATGGAAAGAAGGACTGTTAACAAACCAGGCTATAGAAATTAGCTTCACACTTAAAAGTTAAATGCATTGGCTGCAGTCTCTCACACAAAAGAGACCTTGATCTCAATGAGATTACCTGATTAAATAAAGGTTTTGTATGTGAGCCTGTGATAGAATGGCGGTCTGTCTAGGGTGTAACCCACTTTGTGCCCAATGTGAGCTGGGATAGACTCACGCCACACAAAACCATAAACAGAATAAGCATATACGGTGCTGATCTAGTAAAGTAATCCTTGAGTAGATGTATGTGAGAAAAAGTCAAAAGATGAGAAAACTAATTATAAACCCAGAGCAAATATTCAGGCTCCAGGTTATTGTTATTAAGTTGTTTTGGCTTTCATTCCTACATAACATGGATTGCAGCATTAGTGTGAGCAAGTCTGTCAGACAGCTGCTGCTACAGACAGCCAGCGTAGGTGCCTAAGCACAACAGTACCAAGTTTTAATACTTGCCCTGGTCTCTCTGAACCAGCCGCCCCATTTACTCATTGTCTCTGGGCAGGGCTGGAGACCCAAGAGAAGCTGAGGCACGGTTCATTGAGACTTTACAGGTCAGCGTACTTGTACAGTAATGTAAGCACACAAGTAAGATTATCAGTTTATGATTTCTTTTCAAGATATTCTAAATAACAACAGCCTTGACTTGTCTTGTAGATGATAACATAAAGACTTACCCTCTTTACAGAGTGACATGGCCTCTGCAGCCTTTTTGCCATTCTTGCTGCAGTCGTCCACATCAGGGCCTAAAACATCACACACAGATACATGTAAAGCCCCTTGGGATGTCAGGTGTGATCCTAAAGTTGGATATCAAGTTCATCTTTAAGTCTACTGTTACTCTACAGATTCTGCACATAAACAGGCCCTTAAGCTATGTTATATAAAGGGACTGATTTGCAGGTCAAGTGCTTATCCACTGACTGTGCTACTCAACCAAAACGACCCTGAGAAACTCTCATTTTAGCGTAGTTTGGTAACAAGTGAACGGAACTAATGTTGTTGTAAGGTGCAGAATGACTTTATTTGATAGTTATTGACAGAGTAGCAATTGGAGGGGTGCCAGACAATGAGTGAGCGCACATACTTAAAAGCTGGGAAGGACAAGAAGACTTTTTGGGGCACAAGTCACATATGACATTTCCTCTCGCATTTAGACATGTTAATATCGGTTAAATAGAGGCGGTGACGCAGACTATCAACGTGGAAAATTAAAAAGAGGCGAAAAGAACACAGAGTAACGTTTGCTAATATCAAAGGCTGGGCCAGCATTTACATGGTGGCAACAGCATCAGACTCCTCCTCCGTCACCGGTGTCTACTCTGAATTAGCATGCTAACGCTATCTGCCTCGTCCTCAACGGATAGCTAGCCTGCCAGCTAGCCAGACTAGCCTAGCTTTCCACAGCAAGAAGTTGCTCGCCCCACCATCCACACTAGCGTCCTTCCGCTCTGCTGCCACCGCTGCCCGGCTCGGTTCACTCAAATGAAACGCATCACTTAAACAGTGGCAGCTTATTTCATGACCACAGCCGTAAAACACGCACTATATTAGCTATTTTCTAGAACTATCACTTATTTTTTCTTGATGACAGCGTATGCATGGGGAGCTGGAAGACAGCAACATACCCAGCACTAGGACCCGGTATGGTCTTTGTTTGGGTAACATGGTTAGCTCTGTCCTCCGTTTCCACGAAAATAAACCCCGGTGTTTTGGTTAAATGGCTTCATAGCTGCCGGTGTTTTCGTCAAGGTGATTTCTTACCATCCGCCGCTGTCACACCGGCCCACTCGGCCCAGGAAGTCCAGCTTTGACCCACGAAATCATCGAGGCTAGGCACCCGCCGATCCAGAGCAGCCATTACTTTTACTGCGCGTTCACGCACCGCCATCATCACTGCGCGGCAAGTAGCTTACGTCATATCTCGCGCTCTCGACAGGATAGGAACTTCCTGCGTGCGCGTACTTGGGACACCCACACCCGGAGAGACGGGGTGTTGGAACAGAAAGACTCTTTAAGTGATGTCATGTCGTCTCTCTTTAAAACGTTCAAACATAAATCCAGTGTGGCTTCTGAGAGAAAACACAACAACGCAAAGAAGAAGTGACAGAAAGACATGATGAGCCACACTGCAAACAAACACACAAGCACTTCAAAATTCAAATTAAGTAGGCTGGACACAAAAAAGACCTGTAGAAATGAAAACGCCTGTCCATATAAATACATAGAATATGGGTCAAGGTAAGTGTGTTTTCATAGAACCCTTTACAAAGGCAATAATAGGACGGACACACATCAATGAAATCCAAGGTGAATTCCAAAACATAGAAAGGAAACACAAACTACGGTACGGGTTCACATCAATTAATAGATCCTTTCCATCCTTTATAATTAAAGACAATGATATAATCCTCTGTGAGCATCTACCCTGTCGATTCCAGAAAGCAGCGAGTACTCTTGTTGTGGAACCGGCCCTATGGTTTGCTGTGTGCCAGTTAGGTTTTGGTAATGTGATTCAAGCATTCACCATGTCATCAGCACAATATAGAAATAACATAGTTATGATCTGACACAGTTCCCTTATAGAAGACAGGACCAAAATATTAGCTATTCATTAAATTCTAAATCTATTGACATATAATGACATTTTTGGGGGCCTCTGAGTGTTTGGGGGCCCCAGGAAGGTTTCCCCTGTTGAGCTTCCAGAAGAAGTATCTCTAGATTTGAGTAAATCGAGGGCTTACTTTGCTCACAACCTTTTTTTATTTAAAAAAAAAAAAAAAAAGACACTATAAGTTATAATTATAGCCCCCTACAGAGGCCCTGGCTATTAGGCAACGGTGCAAGTAAACTTGTATGTCCAAATATTCCTATGTGAGATTTTTTTTCTTGGTTCAGACTGTGAGTCACTGCTCATGTGTGACTCATGAAGTTAATTCTCAGTGACATGATTGCGACTGAGCCTGTTTGTATATTCTCACCACAGGACGAGCACACTACTGTTCACAGTTACTGTTAAGTGTTGATCAGAAGTCACAGGTCCGCACACGTGGACACACCTTCCCCCTTCCCTAATCCCTGTAAGTGGTTAAGCTTCACACAGCCAGGGCCATGCTGCAACACAAACACGATTCACTATGAATGATGTAACTGTAACATGTCACATGTAAACTGTGTGTGTGTGTGTGTGTGTGTCTGGGGACTTGTAATGTAAATCATATTCACATCAAACTAACGAGAAAGAGAGTTTGTCTACATGTCAGTGGGACTGAAACATGTATTTGTCTGAAAAGGAAAACAGTGCTTTCTTTCTTAAATATGCAGATGAACAATAATGTAAATTTTTAGATGATGTAAATTGAACTGTAAGGCTAATCTGAGGAATACTTTTATCTTAGGTCTAAAGAACTTTTGTCCATACTCAGACAATGCTTCATTTTAAGGGGTTGTAACGTTGAACCACTACTATATGGCATAAAGCGTATGTTTAATATGGCACCGTCCATTCCAAATAATACTTCCCACATTTCCTCCTCATCTCTCCCTGTAGGAGAGAAGTGTGGTGCTGAGGCAGAACAGGAAAAGAGAAGTGACACAGCTCTGAGATTAATCTGCCAACACGGAAGGATGACACTAGCTCTTTCTTTAATGGATTCCCTCATATCTAGCCCAATAGTACTGTTATGTGATTCATAACACAACCAGGACATTTGAGTCACTATTTATAGCACTGGAAGAAATCTGGATTTGCTGCCACCCAGTGTTAGCATTAAAAACTGACTGACTATGGATTTGACTGAAACACTGAATTAGAATTTTTTGACAAGACTAATTTGAAAATCAGACCAATTTGAAAAAATGCTAAAATAAAAAAAAAAACCTTGAAGGTTCTCCACATAGTGGTTTATCTTGGAAAAAAAGAGTCAGAATCCAGCAGCTGCTGCTCTCATGTTTTACACATCAATAGACAGACCGTTGTTTCCTTCTGCACAAAATGGCATAAAATACACAAATGACAAGTCCAATGTCAACAATCTAATACATAAACATCCCACATATCACTGTGCTCTAATTAAACTAAGATTTCTTGTTTAAAACTGATAAAGAAACTCATTATATATGTCTTATGTCAATATGATGTGGAAAATATATTACTTTACTTATAGTGACTCAACAGGTGTTCATATATTCCCTACAGAGGCTTTAGCCATCAAATAAAAACGCTGCACAGACGGCCCGATAACTAATCAAAATCTATTCATGCAGTTACTTCATAGACATCATTAGATCCTTCTTAGTGCAATGCATAAAGTCAATGTGTTGACAGTATGTATGGCAATGGCTGTCAAGTTACATGTACTGTACACTAGAACAATCGGCAGGAGTCATGAAGGAATACAGCAGGAGCATCACACAAATAAGCCTGACGCTATGCAGTGGTACAACTAATTTAACAGCAAATTTGGTAGTTACAAAAACAAACAAAAAAAAACAAAAAAAAAATCAAAAGAGGAGGAGCTGCACATGGACACTTTTTCCATAGTGAAATACAAACAGAAACCCAACATTGGCTTTAAAATATTCAATGAACCAATTAATGCAGAATAAAAAATACATATGAATTGTATATAAATAATGTCACTGCAAGTCACCTTTTTGCAAGATACATTATAGTGTTATGAAGTAATGTAAATGTAACATTGTGATGAAACAGGAACTAAACACAGTTTGGCCTCATCGGTCATGTACAACAGCTACTGGAGTAAACATGGAGAGAGCTAGCCTCGTTCAGGGTACAGGCTGAAAAACAAACAAGCGCAGCAAATGCTGACACAACCTGAAGGATCACTCGAAAAGAAAAGTCTCCACTTCTCCACATGAAGTACAGAGAGGTGCAGAAGATTGTAGTGTGTTTTTCTCTGAAGTGCAAGAAAATCAAGTGTGTTAAAATTGGAACATTTGTGTGGTTAGTTAGTGTGAGATTAGAACATCAGTGAGGGTTGACCTGGATGTTTAATTGTTAGATGGTTTGATTAACGCAGTGTTTATTCTGTCAGTAGTCTAGTAATAGAATAAGCTGCTGCTGTTGTCAGCTTCTCCTATAGCATTCAGGCTACAACGGATTTTTTGTAACTAACATGTTTAGCATTAAAGTATTTGGAATTTGAACTGTAGAACTTCCACATAGAGGTTACATATGCACAGGTGATTACTGGACTCAAGAGAAAATGAGCCAGTTGCATTGGTTCCCCAATATGTTTGTTTTTTTTTGGTTCTTATGACAACTCTCAGTTGTGAGGGATGGTAGATTCTAGTGTTTAACGTCACAATTTCATTGCTAGGTATCCCCCCGGGCAAACATCAAGGGAGGAAACTGTGCTCATGTGGAAGCAAATGCAAAAAGATTTAAACTCTACAGTCACAGCTAACTCTTATTGTACATAGTGTGTAGGCATTTCAGTGTGTATTTGTACTTAATGTTTCAAAAGGCACATGGGAATTGGGAGTTGATGACAGATTATTAAAAATTAGAAGGAAAAAAAAATGCAAAAGGTTCCTCAGTCATTAGCAACTACATTTAGTTGAGCTGAAGACCCGTAAAAGTAGGATGAGGGTTGGGGGGGTACAGGAACAATTGCTTTCCTTTTGTTTCCATTTCTGTGGGTTGACATTAGAACCAGTGTTGGGCGCAAAGCATCGTTGCTGTGGGTACAGGGCTATGTTTGAGGAGCCTCAGTGGACTGGTTAGGGTCCAGGGGCCTCTCCTTCCTCCATGGTGGCTGGTGGGTTAGGATCTTTGTGGAAAGGAGTCTCCTTGTAAATGAACCAGCAGTTACCTGCCCACAGGATCAAGTTCAAAAAGCCAAAAATCTGTAGAAAGACAGGAACACAGTTGAGGTAATAAATAATGACAAACTAATTACTACTTTTATAACTCAGCGTTCAGGTCTCTATCATGTAACTGTGATTCATGATACCGTGTCCTGCCCCTGTGTGTTCCACTTCAGTTGTATGATAATGTTTAAAAGTTTTCATCTTCATGCATATATTATTCTGCTGTTGGGGAAAAAACTCTCTGGCTTGGTTGTATTGATTTAAACCAATCACAAGCTTAGGTTGCCCAGCTTGCAAACTGGAAGCACGCATATAGCAGAAGTAGAAGAGAACTGAAATAATCAACTGAGACTAATATCTGCAGTTTACATCCTGTGAGCCAGACTACATTAATGTAGCTATTTTTACTCGAATAACGGATCCAAAAGAGGAAAATAAAAAATGCTTGAGTGAGACAGAATTCTCATTTTACAATTTGAAGATCAAATAGTTGACTATCCATTCCTAATGTGGCTCTTTAGTTTAAACACCAGATGGCACTGCACGTACTCTGCAACATAACCTAGTATCAGCTGGCTCACCAGCAGTATATTATCTTGGTTCTGTTAGAAACAGTGACACTGTTGATGCTGTTGGCATCACCATCATCACTCAGTCTATCACCCGTGTTGATATGGACATGTAAAACCTAATCAACTGTTCTTGCAGCATTGATGTGTGCTTATAATATAACCAAATGCAAGGAAGGCCACCAATTTGCATAATATTTTTTTAAGCAGTTACTGACAAGAAAGTTGTGTTTTTTTTCTGAGGTAGTACAAAGAAAGCCACAGTTGTATGCAACTCAAATCAAATCTATGTTGTAGCCGAAATTTAATGTTCAAGTGACGAAAGCTTGTTTTGTATTTATAGTGGTTACATCCCCAACAAAAATCACCTGAGGCAATATATAAAACTATTAATGGAAATGGAATGTTCTCCTGGTGAGCGTTCCCAAGGTTGGAATAACATTAATGACTCCAACCACAACACTGCTTTAACACTTGACTTACCACAGAGGCGTTGAGGCGGCCCATAGACGGAAACTCTCCTGCCTTACAGACATCCTTGCAAGACTCCACTAGGTGCCCGGGGTTAGTAGCCCATTTGACATCAGTCAGGCCTTTGCCCCAGGCTGAAGAGGACACAAGCCATAGGAAGGCGAAGGCAGCGGTCACCACCAGGTCCTGGCAGAGAGAGCAAGGAGAACACTGAGCGTGCTGACGAGCTACTTCTTATTGCATGCATATGGAATGAGTGTGCTCCTCTTCCTTATACAGCTGGTTTCATTTTAATGAAATATGGTTGTGATGTGGTTCAGAATATCAGGTTTAACAGTTTCACATAGTAACAGTTTAACTTTTAGCTGAACTCTGTTCTGCTGTTCAGGGTTACAGAGGAGGTAAAGCCTGCTCAGCGTCTTTCTGTGTTCATGTTCCGATAAGAAACACTTTCACTGCAATCTAACGGATGATTTACACAGAAGGTAGAGGGAGATGATAGTTTCTTCCTGAACCTTTTTTACTGGGGCTTTAAAACCTCCTAGCTGATTTTCATTATTTTCGGATCACTGCTCTCAGTGAAACTCCCCCCTGAATAAATAAAGGTAAAAAAAATAAATAAAACTGCTCAGTGTGTATTGTTCTATGGACAATGACACATTGACAGATGATTCACAGGCGCTCTGTCACAGATAATGTTAATCCTCAAATTTAAATGCTGAAATATTCAAACATGTTTTGAAGTATTTATCCTGATGTACTTTAGACTGGATGAGGAAGTGGTTCCAAATAATGCCAGTGAGATGCAAGGCGGTGTAGTGTACTTACTATGGTGGGGCCGCGGGCGGACTGGCGATAGACATTCTGGTAGCCCAAGTAGAGGATCAGTGTGGCAGTGCAATAGAGGAACCCAAACACACCCACACACACAAAAAACTCTGCTGAGGAAGAGAAGTCGCCCTGCAGGTAGGTCTCATTGGAGGAACCACCATTACACGTTGGTATCTTATAGGAGTACGCCGACATCCTGAAGGGAGATAGAGAGAAAAAAAGGCACTTTCACCAATCGTTCTGGCGATTTCTGTTTTTTGAGTCTGTGAGATTTCAGAGAAAAGAAGTCACCTCACCTCGGTTACTCTCTCCACGATCGCAAGAAGAGAGAATTTAAAAAAATTAAGCAAGAACTGTAAGTATTCAGGCTGTTGGCACACACTGAACAGAACCTTTCACTGATCTACACGATTGTGTATATAAGTTTGATACCTGTAAAGGTCTAACCAATGTTAATCACACTACACCACACGATAACGGGAACTGTTTAGTTTTTGAATATTGGTTGAAGAAAAGACTACTTTGTATTAACTTTAAATTTATATTTAACTGAATGAAAAATCAGTGTAAAACTTGTTGTTCTTCACCTGTTTTCCCCATGTATAACACATTTTCTATACATTTCCATTCCCCACTAATCCATGTTTTTTTTAAACAGTAACACCTTAAAATACCTATTTTATGGGCACGCATGGAATTTTCAGTGCTGCTGCTTTACTTTACCCACGCAACACCGTGGTGACAATCCTTGGCAAATATTGTTTTTATGGAAAAAGAAAAGAACTTCTTTCATGTCCTTTAGTGTCTTGAAACTTTCTCTGGCTGCCTTGTCTTTAGTATGATTGTATCATGTTTACATGTTTACAAAAGTGTGTCCTAATCCATCATTCTGAGCAAGCTATTAAAATAAGAGTTTGGGAAGAATTATGATTGTTTTATGTACCTTATGTCATAAGGTTTGTCTGATGTAATTTAAAATAGTGTATTCACAGCACTAAACATTATTTATGAGGTTCTGCAAGTTTTCACATAACGTGAGAGATACCGACATTTGACAGTGTTCTACCTGAACGGGTATCCAAACATAGGATTTACAACTTCTTCCTTGGAGTCGGGACATTTCACTGTGAAGTGGGTTGTTCCAGTGTAACCTCCAGTGGTGGCAAAGGCAAAGATGGTGAAGACCTGTGGTGTAAGAGGACAACAGGGATAAGAGGCTTTAAAATAGAGGCATGCTTACTTGACTGACACTGCTTATGAAGCCTTTTCCTTTTGCATTAGCATCATTTTCTTTTAGACTTTTTGAATTAACTTCACCACCACCACATCCTTTTTCCCAACACAGGAAACTCCATCCCAGCCTCAGAGAGCTGAGAACAAACAAGGTAACCCTCTAACATGCAGCTTTAACCACACCTTCAGCTCCTGCAAACAGCCATCTCATCAAACTTTACATCTTGTCCAATGTGCAGCTACACCACCTCTTCCTGTAAGTATGTTACTGCAAGTGTAACACACAATACTCATAATGCAGCACTGATTAAAAAAAAGCATACATTTTAATTGCATAAGAATAGATGTCAGCAAATAGTTTGTCCTCAGGGGAGAAAAACAAGCTGATAATGTTAACTATGCTGACAGAGAGCAGACAGCAGCAGGAACAATGGAAAGCAGAGGGGAACCCAGACCGTTTCCTCTCAACTTTTATAGGAACTGACTCTGCAGAAAAACTTTGAGTCTACTGCTGCACAGCAAGAACTTCGTGATCCCCCCTTCCCTTACAGGTTAACGGCTTGGAGTTAAAATGCAGCCAGATTATGTATGTGTTGGACACATTTGGACGAGTCTTTCTTCTCCTGCATGAACAGACCCATGCTGACAATCACTTGTTAGGACCATAGGTTGTAAAGGTGCTACATGGGTAAAAAGAGTACATCTGTCTAACTCCACTACAATGTGTTTGAGATGCTGGCTGCTGCAGTTTCACCCTATTTTTAAAGGCAAGACATTAAGTGCTAAAGTAGTGGCACAAACTAGGATCAGAGCAGGTTGTGATTTGATACAGCCAACACTGACAGACATTACAGACATGCCGCCCCTGTAACTAATATGTAGAGAGTAGGAGGAAAATATGTGAGGTCTTTCATTAAGGTTCTCGTGACTAGTGTCACACAGTCTTACAAACTAACATAAGGTCGTATAAAAACTCGAGTATTATAGCAGCAATCATGCAGGTTCACACTTGTCAGGATAGTCTAATGAAATCTTGGTTGCAGTCTCTGGCAGAAAAGCTAATTAATGGCATTCACAATGGAATGCCATTTCCCTAAATAGCTGAAACGATGAATTAGTACATTAGGCCTAATCAAAGACAAAAACGGTTTTTAGCAGCGGTTGCATCGTGTTTCCTGAGAATATTCTCCAAAATTTTTGACACAGCCCATCTTTGATCACTAAAGTTCAACAGAAACCTCCGTTTTACACATGTGCCATCTTCAATTAGTCCTACACTTTCACATATTAACAGTGTTAATAAAAGATCCTTGATCACATTGTTTAGGGTTGAGTGTGCAGGTCAGGAACACCTCTAAACATACAATCTAAGTTCATGCTGTCACGAATTTCATTGTACCAATTAAAAGGAATGATACTGTATGGACTTTCTAAACTACAAACATATGTTGTGCTGCAATTCCCTACTTACTTACTTATTGGCTGATACGCTGCTGCTGTTGCACATTTGATATCATGTAAAGTGTTTGAGAAAGGGGATGGAAAACATTCTCAACCCGTGTAATTAACTTAGTTTCTAGAAGTTAAATTGGAGATTCAGTGATGCTATGATAACAAGTGAATACCTTTTCTCATAACCGCATGATAGTGTTGAAGTGATTGTCTTTGTATGAGTATGCACTATTTAGAAGCACTGTAGGACAAAGGGCACCCCACACACACACCTCTCCCTCCTCCTAGGACATCCTTCCTCCAATGAAAAGCTCCTGATGAAGGCATGTGATCCTTTATTCCGTACTTTCTCTCAAGAATAATGTCCTTTGTTCTCTTACACCCACCACCAACGCACATTCTCAAATCATCAGCATCCTTTTCCAGTAGTTGTATACAATGTGTGAAAGCACAGGGCCGAGCACTGAGGTGAACAGCTTGCAGGCTGCAGCAGTGTAGTAAAGACGGCAAGATAAACAACAGAAACACGGACAGAGAAACAGAGTGCGGTATTCAGCGAGCTTCCAGCCCGCTGAGGATTTTCAGGAATGGGTTTCATCTTTCAGGTGTCTCTGGAGCTCCACAACATTTCTCAGCTTTCATCTCAGCCTTGTTTGACCCATCCAGGCCGATCTGACAGCACCCCAAATAAACCCTGCAGCCGGGGTGTGTGTTTACTGTCCGGAGTCCAGCCTCCCACAGGCTGACCGAAACATTCCTCGCTACCTTTCGTGGTCAGGGAGTGGCAGGACCGATAAGAGACAGCAGCTAAATCCAGTCACAAGGTGTTGACATTAGCAGATTAGTATTTTTATACAACCATCTTTTCTTGTTTATAGCACATCACGTGAACATATGGCAACACTAAACCAAAAACGGACTCATCATGTCATGATAGCAAAAATAGCCAGACCTCCACCTCCCTCAGACCACCCTCCTCCTGACACTGTGAAAAATGGTACTTACTGGCTAATGTCCATGTTTACAGGCATGTGGCATACTGACATTCAGTTATAGAAATTAGAAACATCTTCCAAGAGCATGCAGACGAGGGAAAGAAGAGTTTCTTTCTCATTGCTGGACTACTAAGAATGCCTCACCCTGGAAGAATATGGCCTAATTTAGCCTTGAGTCCGGACTAACAAACAACTGAACTTGTTGACCTTCCTGGAGAAATTGGAAGTAGCTATAGAACAGAGGCTGCAGCTGTAAAAATCTGCTCTGATCCTCAAACTGGAAAGACAGAGCTGCCCTATTCAGTCACAAGGTTCTGACAAAAACTTAGTACTGAGTGAGATGTTTCTGACAAATCATAGATAGTAGATTTGAATATTTGTGCATACACAGTGTAGCATCTATGACCTCATCCTTTCCAGCAAACTGTGGAGGAGTCCTTTAAACTCAGCCTTTCCTGCCCTAGTGTCCATCATCCGTTTTACTCATACTCAAAAAAATGTCTTAAACAGAAACACACAAGGCAACATAAACAAAGAGGGACTTTCTACTTTGTTACCCTGAAACAGACTTTAGGTTTTACTTTACTCGAGTCAACTACGACTGCAACAAAACATCCTTCAGGAAGAGAAATGAACGCATGAATGGTTTAAACAAGTCCAACATAAACCTAAATATGACTCTTTGACCTCCAGCAGTCAACATCTACAGCTGCTGGGTTTTAGCAGTCAGCTATACAGAGCTTGTTGTAAAATGTTATAACCTAGCTCAAGACGGACGTTCGCGGTATGCAACGATCCAGTCTAATTAGCCAAGTACCTTAAAATAAGTTGAATTCTTGTAGACTATGTATTCCATGTTCTCTGGCTTTACACACAATATAGAGAAACCCCCATTTATACAACATTCATTTACTGATCCAATATGTGCCTAATATTATATTTTGCACATTTGTGTAATATATCAAAATTACAATTACTAACCCTGACCCAAACACTGACTGCTGGTATGGAAGGGTCTTTTCCAAAGCGGTCTTTCCCCATTTTATCACTTCTTATATCGCTGCTTGTATTAAGACAACATTTAACTTTTGAGAAATTGGCTCCTTTAGTCAAATGAAAAAACAGGTTTTGTACGATACATATTTGTACGTGTTGCTCGTTTCGGAAAAGATTTCATTTTGATATCGGGGCCAAAACTCATTTATCATCAGTGTTGTGCAAGAGCTAGCTCAAAGTTCAGTTCACACAGTTAGTTAAAATGAACTAACTTCACGTTCATTTGTTCTATTTTTAAATAGATCAAATGAATAATTTGTAGAGTATTTATAATAGAGTATTTTAAACTAAATAAACTAAATATTGTTTCTAGTGCAAAAACAGTAATGTAATCATATTTCTGAATACTGAATGAAGTTGACAAAGAGTGAGGAACACAAACATGAATCAGTATCTGTCCTCCTCTGTAGCTGACTAGAAAGAGGAAGGGCTGGTTTGTCTCAGTCAGCAGTGAAGTTTACAAGAATCGACCAAATTTCAAGTTACAACAGTTAGAATACATACAGACAACTTTTGTTTTAGCTTGTTTGTAAAAATTCACTATTGCGGGCGGTGGATGAGACTGCGGACAGGGCTGATTTCTACACGTTCACATGATTACGCTTGTCGAACAGGTGTATTGATAAAGTATTGACTTTTCACTCTATATCTCTTATCTATGTATACTGTCATCAACAAGTAAAACATTATCATCACTTCACTGTCTCCACCTCTCTGCTCTGCTGACTTCACTATGACTATGTGTGTGTGTGTGTGTGTGTGAGTTAAGGCTCACATTCATTTGTTGCAAGCTGATGTGTTCAGTTCACTGTTCACCAGAAACATGAGCATGTTCATTGAATGCTGCTCTTTCAGCATGTTCACACACAACATTTGGTATCATTACTATTAAAAATAAATTGCATTGCATGGTAAAGTGGATATAAGAAATAACAAAAAGAAAACCTTGATATTAGTTGACCAGAAGTTAAACAGGTTTTGTTTTGCATGAAGACACACATTAGAACAAGGTTATGAAGATCATCACAGCGTGTCTTATTGAATGTATTCATTGGTTCAACTAGTCTGACCAGCTCTTCATATGATGCTTTGCATCTTTTTACAGGAAACTGTGGACCATGCCCTTCTGCATGTACAAACCTGCTGAAGCCCAGCTCTGCTTTGAGTATACCATGGCTTTTACACAGATTAACACAGGTACACAGGTACTTAGACCAGATGCAGCAGGAGCCAGTAGTAGACAGTGAGCTCTGGCCTGTCAGACCCAGACTCTTCTTCAGCTCTACATCAGTCAGCAGGAAAGCTTGATAAGTACAGTGTAAAGTGCCTTTGTTCCAGTTTAAATCAAGACCCTATTTTTTTTTCACTTTGACATTAAATAAATATAAAATAATTAAATCCATATAGAAGCAAATGGAGCAAATGAAAGGTATCATTCTCTTTCAGGGATAAAAAGGGATTTTTTTGCAACTTGGATCTGTATTAAGTAGTTTTGGCGATCATTCATGTCTGAAATAATAACAATGTACTCTCAAAAGTACATTTCTCTGATCTAGGAATGCAGCAAAATTGCTAAGAAGAAGGCCAGCAGAGCAAGAAACGCGATTAGTCAAACATTCACTCAGAATGTAAACAATGCATAAGGTTAGCCAAACCTGGAGGTGTGTTCCCTATCCCTATGTGTTTAGTGTGTTAGCATGCTAATATTTGCTAATTAGCAATAAACACTAAGTACGACTGAGGATGATGGGAAATTTGGTCATAAACAAAAGTATTAGATGAATTTGGAGCTTGACCTGATGATGGCACTCAGGAGATCACCTTATTGTTATTATTACAATTCATCCTGAGGGGTATTCATTCATGAATGAGTGTACTAAGAATGATGGCAAACCATCCAATAGTTGCTGAGACATTTCACTCAAAACCATAAACGTCAATGAAGCCAGAGGAAAAGTCAGGAGTTAAAAGTCATTACAACTCCCCCCTGAGGAAGACAATGTAACACTGCCATCCTTAAGGCCATACTGCTAGCATACACATGTATAAGTTTACTTTAGGCACCAGGGTTTGATACCCGAACCTAAACTTTAAAAGTAGCAAGGCTAGGCATCATTAACCTTCCTGGGGAGAAACTCCACAGCAGCAAAGAGATGAAGCACCTGGTGAATATGTTAATTATCAACATGGCTGCTTCTCTTCCACAAGCCCACGCCTTAAATACACACAGCACTGCCTGCTGTAATGAAGCAGTTAGCTCGCTGCTGATTAATCTGTAGATTATTCTTCTGATTAGTTGTTAGGTTCATAAAATGTCAGAAAACCTCAAATGTTTTGTTTTGTTCACAAAGACATTCAGTTTATTGACACAGAGGACTAAAGAAACCAGAGAACATTCAGATATGAGAAGCGGGAACCAGATAATTTGGACATTTTCTTCTTAAATGATTATCAATCAATAGTTGGCAACTAAGTGATCAATCAATTAAAAATCGCAGCTCTCGTAGTGCGCATCATCCAAAACTCAGAACACTACCACTAACTAGTACCATAAGCAGTCTCATAACAGGTGGTTTCCTTTTTAGTATATACTCCATTCAGATTACTCATTACAAACTCAATGGCACAGACTAGAGTAGGTTCCACTGAGCAGCAGCACTCCGAGATATTTGATTCTCTGCAGCAGTCATGAGCACAGAATCAAATATGTGCTCCATTGCAATGCTGCACACGTTAATATATATATCTATATCAATACAAAAGTCACAAGACCAATTCCAGTTCAATTTCTTTGTAACTGTTAAAGCTTGCAGTCCACTACAGCACATACAATAACTTCTTTTGTTGGACAATATATTGTCCCAACGACATTACTGTCGTTTTAAGACCATTTTATTACACCAATATAACGATAACCTGATAGTATATTAAAGCAAGCAAACACTGTCAAAGAGCGAGGAACTTTTAATTCTTAAGAATATTCAGACATTGGAATTGTAATGTGAAAAAAAAATGCTTTCTCCCGAGACGCAAGGTTAGTTGGAATTGCCAGAACAGGCTCCCACCTCCGAAATCATATGTAAACATGGACATGTACAATAAATCAATAATGTACTTATCGCGACATGTCCATTAAGGTTTAAAGCATTACATGCATCATAAATCCACAACGTATGGTACAATTTACCTCAGGGAACCAGGTCAAAAGCCAAAACTCCAAAGTTACAAATGAACAAAGCAGAGGCAGAGTAATTTCTGGCTAACACGACATACATGCATGCATGATGTCTGGAATATAGAGTTGGTGGAATTGACTACTAGAGAAGGAAATGTCAACATCACGAGGATCAAATAAAAGGAATGTTGAGTAGATGTGGAGGCTGAACACTGATATGTCCATCTTGTACCTAGCAGTAATTCAAAGACAGCTAATGAAGTTACATTATGTACTTTATATACACTTACTTCTATACTTTACTTACCCATTCTAGAACACGGATAAATCCAAGAGGTTCTTTCAGTGGTCCCAGGTCCAGAGAAAATCCAGACACCAATTTCTAAAAGCATCAAACAAGGTGTGGAAAAAGACGAAAAGGTGCACACAAACATAATGTTAGCCAGGTGTGAAGGAATCGGCGCTTACGTTAGCACCAAAGCAACTACTATTACCTGTTTGTCACCTTGCGGCTAACTGGCCCTGCCCTTGTTAGCCAACCCCTGTTAGCGACATGCTAACGCTAATTCCTGGTTATTGACTTGGTTAAAACTCAGCTAACTCACCTACCTGAACAGTGTCCATTGAGACGTGTAACTATTAAAGTTTGATTTCACTTCTAAAGTTGTCAGTTTGGTTGTAAAGCTGACGTAAAGTTCCTCCGTTTGCATTCAAACAGTAGCATGCAATGCAACGACTACTACCGACTGTCAGCAGGCGGCAGAATAACAGCCAGGCAGGCGACTGAGAAAGACACAAACTCAAGTCTGTTCAACTGAACTGAAGAAATTTTCCGACTGTACAAAATAAAGTATACAGCACTTCCGGTTATTACTTTTCAAAATAATAGACATAGAACAATTAGTAGTAGCAGTTTTGGATGTTTCAACAACAACAGCAACAATAATAATAACAAACTGCAAGAAATTATATTTTAATTGAAGTATATAAAATCTTACTAAATATAGTTTTGTTTTTTTGTTTTTTATACATATAAACGTATTGTTAACAATTACATATAACATGTTGTTTCACATGTCTTTCTCAAATGTGAGTAAAATTAGCTAAATGTGAGAAAAGTGAGCTAAACATTCAAAATATATCAGATAGAAAATTATAACTGAATTATTTGCATAATTTTACACAGTGGAGAATATGGCATTTGTAACAGCATTACAGTGGATAGAAAAGTTACAAATTTAAAAGGTTATTCTTTATATAAATTCCTGTTCTGCATTATTGTCACTGTGGTCATTCAATACAGTATATGATACTCTGTACAGATGTAAAACTATGAATATTTGGATTTCGGCACGCCAACATAGATGGCGGTAATGCACCGTAACGCCGGTTGACAACCCGCTATAAAATTGAAGAAGAAGAAGAACGCAGTCGCCGTCTTATTTTATCATGCAGCCGCCATTTTGCTTTAGTCTGAGTGCGGCAAACAACGAAGCGGGACGGAGTATTTACTACATTACACAACTTTTAAAAATCTTTTAAATCCCGAAACTGGTAATTAACACCGTATACTTTGTTTATATAATCTCTGACTGGTACATTGTTGTGTTAAAGCGAATACCAAAGTAGGTACAAAATAAACAGCCGTCTTGTTAACATTTCGCTATCGCTATCGCTAACGCTAATGCTAAGGTCGAGAGGGGCTGATTATCTAGTAGGCCTCTGTTTTCAAGCATGGCCTTTACGAGTTAACTAGTGAGATGATAACATCAGTTTATATATGTATTGATAATAGTCATTAGTTAGACAGACTTAGTAAATATCAAATCACTCGATTGTTTATTTAGGTAACATTATTTTAATGTTTGCGATCTCTATGCAGTAGTGTCTTTTCATCGTCGGTCGTAGTTCCTTCCAGCTAGCTTTGGGCTACTTTTTACTATTCAACAGTAAGTATGTGATTGTTTTCTTGACTGTCTTGGTTTTTAAGCTTTCACCACACATACAGACGGGTGATAAATTAAAGGAAACACCTGAATAAACGAGTTTAGAAACATCACGAATGCAGATGTTTCCACATAGGTGCACTGTATGGTACAATTAAGCAGTTAACGTTCTAATCATGATCTGTGGCATGTATACAGATGTTGAGTAGGCCCAGTGCATTCTGACGGTGGCAAGAGGAAAAGATCTTGGTGACTTTAAAAGAGGGTTTATTTTTGTGGCCACAGATGGCAGGAGCGTCAGTCACAAAGACAGCTCAACTGGCTAGTGTTACAATAGGAGCAGTGACCAAAATGACATCTGCATTCACATCTATGGGAAAGACATCAGTAAATAGGTTTGCAAATTGTGGTCGACAGAGCACATTTGATGACTGACAATATTTTAAGGAGAACCAGAAGAGCAACTTTTGCTCAGGTGACTGAGAATGTCAGTTCAGGAGGTGATCAGACTGTGTCAACAAGAACAGTCCTAAGACACTTGTATGGAGAGGGTAGCAGTGCGTGAACTGTGGCTTGTGGTGGCCAAACATCTTACTGAGACAGTTAATGTTGATTTTTTTTTCCTTTAATTTGTCACCAGTCTATATGTTGAACCAGCGTTGAAGGTGACCTGTAGCATATGTTATTTGCCAAGAAAAATCAATTGTGGTTGGTTAGTTGTGTCAGTTGTTTTGTCTGTAAATTAAAATAAGATGGAAGCCATGTTTAGGTTAAATAAAGAAGCCAGATCTGGACACCCATATATTTATTCTGGATTAGACATTTTACTTGATAATGCAGTGTAGCGACAGTGGAGTCACTATTGGGACCATGTTTGTGTCATGATGCTGTACTTTCTGTGTGGAAATGTACAACTCCCTCCTTTGTATTTGTGCACAATTATCTGTCTCTTAATAACCCTTTTTCAGTTCCCTGGGGAGTGTTTTTTGATTGATTTGTAGGTTTAAAACCATCCTCTTGGCCCTTTGTGGGGATCCCTGGATATGGATAGCTTGCCCCCCATTGAGAATACATGGGCAGAAGATTTTTTTTTCTCTTCAGCATTGGTAATCAACAGCTGAAAATATCCTGCCCATCTTTTCTGCTGCCATCACCTAAATGTCACCAAGTGTGCAAAATGCCACCAAGCCCACGAAGAAGCAGAAGATGTTTTTTTTTTCACCCACCAGCCCATGTTTGTCCCGTTTTTGCTACATCAGTTTAAGCATTTTTGGATCTTTTTTTTTCTTTTCTGGCTGTTTATATCCCCCCTATTCATTTCTTTCATTAGTTACACCAATTAATAAAAAATAATAAAAAAAAAAGAAATCCCCAAAGGACTCAATTGCATCCACCATCAGAAATGTTTAGCAGTCTGGCGGAGATACAGGTGTCTCAGAGAGTCTCAGAGAAGGGATGTCGTAGGAAGAAGTGTCTCTGGGCGCCCATCCCCCTTTTCCTCTTATCTCATGGATCAAGTGTTCCTTCAGGACTCCATACCGCCACGGAGACACCCCACCAGCAGTCTGCACAAGAGGGAGACAACTTCTCAGCCACCTCAGGTAAAGGTGGCACAATGCCAGAAACGACACCAAAAATTGCCTTTTAGTACCGTTAAATAGACTTTAATCTTTAATCAGCTTAAGACCCAAAGTATGTTTGTGAAGGCTTACTGGCCATCTTAATTGAAATTGGAAGTCAAATAGAATTCCCAAAACACCATCACTGATTAGTCAGCGGGTCACATAGTTGGTTGCTTTACATGTTTTCCTGTTGTGAAAATGGTTGTGCCATCATAGTGGTTTGCAATTAGTCTAGTCTCCTGCTGTGTGGCATTAAACAAACAGACCTTTGGTCACATTAAGGACACAGTCAGTGGTTGACAGGAGACTTTGTACAAGATCTGTTTCATATGAAGTACACTGCTGCCTCTAAAGACAGGACCTCTCGAGTTTTGCATCTCATTTTTTTGATTTTGCATTGGTGCATTCAAAGAAAATAGGTCACAGTTTGTATCAGATAAACACTATAGTTGTTTAATCCTTGCTATTTTAGCCCAAATAATAATATATTATTTTCCAGTAATATGCCTAACTGTACAAGTTGAAGCAAGACATGGTTTCCTGTTCAAGTAATAATTTTGAATGTAAAAAAACCTACACATAGGCTTCTTGGTATTAGTTTTACAGGATTTCTGTTTTTCTGTGTTGTCAGGGAGAGACCTGTTGGCCCTGAAGAGAACCAGCTGCTGGGATTAAAGGTCGTATCCTCATCACCTCTGCCACTCTGCCAAGACGCATACCAGCCTTACTATGACCAACCATGGAGATGACTGCTACTTCTATTACTATTCCACCTGCTCTAAAGTAAGCAGCATTTGAGCACATAGCTTTCATACACTGAACGCAGAATATAACCAGTTTGAAATCATATGATCTTACTGTCTTTTATTTACCTTGTAGGGAGACAGCTGCCCATTCAGACACTGTGAGGCAGCTATGGGCAATGAGACTGTCTGCAACCTCTGGCAGGAGGGACGTTGCTTCCGCACCGTCTGCAAGTTTCGCCACATGGAAATCACAGTAAGAAGAAAAACAAAACGTGTTTTAAACTGAGCTGAAAATATCTCTTTTAAGCTTTGCCCACTCAAGGCTGTGTGTGCCTTGAATGGCCATTAACAAAGAGTAGAAAAAGTCTCCCTGTAAACCTGAGTCAGGGGAGCCCTACTCCTGCCTCTGGAACTGTTGGGAGGACAACTAACTTGTACAAAAACAGCTGTTACTCAAAGTAAAAAAATTTAAAATCTGTAGATGTTTGGTAAGCTTCGTCTGTGATTTAGTCTCATATAAAGCCCAGCTTCTCCATGCATTCTGTTACATGTTGCTCATCTCTTTCATCCAAACAGAAAAAGCGAAAGGAGATACCTTGTTATTGGGAGAACCATCCAGCCGGCTGCCAGAAGCCACACTGTGCCTTCTTCCATGAAAAGGCCCGTTACATTGATGGCGCCTTCGTCCCACCTGATAAAAGTGAGTGAACTTTGTTTAAGCAAACACTCTTGAGAATTGAAAGACATCAAGTCCTCCTCCAACTGTGAAAGACGGTAATGATGATCAATGTAATTCTCCTAGGTCAAAGCAAGAATGAGGAGCAGCCGCACGAGGAGCCAGCTCCTCCCCCACCTGCCCCTCTTCCTACTGCAGCCAATCCCCAGCTCAGAGGAGTCATCAAGACAGAAAGCCAGGAGCCAGTCCCGAGCCCCACCCATCCACCGGTGGTGATTAATCCAGCGGATGATGACGAGGATGAAGATGGTGAGCTGGATTTGATCTAAAACTTCCTTTGTCTCTTTGTATTTTGTATTGGTTGAACATTCCTGCTTTATTTCAAGACTCTGTGTAGTTCTCACTTCTCGTGTCTTTATGTTTCCAGACCAGTTTTCAGAAGAGGGAGAGGATGGCAAGGTTAGCCCTTCTCCTCGAAAGCTACCCAGATCAGGTGAGACTAGAACCAGAGGCAAAAATAATTATTATGACATAATTTGCGGCTCTCTACTACCATGAGACCTGTATGGAAAGACAGGTCTTTTTCAGGGAATGATGTTGTGTCTTGACAGATGAATCGCTTAACTTCGGAGTGAGCACCCTGGAGGAGATCCGGCTGAGGAAGGCCCTGAAGGCTAGCATGAAGAGAGCTGGTTATCCCATCCAGAGCGCTGATACGTCAGCCAACGGAGAGAAAGAAAACATTCAGTCATGTTTCCGACCAGCCCTTTATGAAGCCGGAGATGGTAAAAATCATAAATCTGTGAGGTTGTCAGTTTCAGAGCACAATGAGGCAGCCCAACATGACTACACGTACATCAAGCTTAGTTCCCTGAGAGGTAGAAAGGCAACTTTATCACAGATACAGAATTACCTAAATAAAGAATGCAAAAGTACTGTCAAAACAAGGCTGTGTTGTAGTGGACAAGTACCAGTTTCTAAACAACTTGTCAGGAGGGGAAATATGGCTAAGGAATACCAGCATTTCATAGTAGATGACTGAAAAAAAAGTCCTATATTGATGATGAATCTAAGTTTGAGGTTTATGGCAGTAACATAAGGTTGTATGTAAGGAAACAAACAGGAGAGGGAAACTACTGCTACTGGAAGACCTGAAATACGCTGCTCATGACTGCTTCAAAGCAGCATCTTACTTTGCTCAATCTCGTTTTTTACTGTGTTAGCTGTCTGCTTTAGAACTATTTAAAAGGAAAACATGATGTTTTCAACCAGCACATGGTTCCTCTGTTATTGCAGCTCCACCTGTCTTTGAAGAACCCGGGAGACCAAGAGGCAGTGTGGCTGAAAGGCTTGGAAGGAAAATGCCCAACGCAGGTACATGGTCACTCTTGTTAAACCTGTACATTAAATTCACCTGAGTTTATCAACAGATTTTAAATGCCAGTGCTAATAATAATAATAATAATCTTAACCATTTGCAATGATTGTTTTTACTGATTAGTGTCATTACTCATTAGAAGCTCATGACTTGTTCTTGCTGTAGATGTCAAAAGAGAAGGTGTCTCACTGAAAAGGAGTCTCGCTGAACGTCTGGGCCGAGTTGTGGATGTGGAGGAGCCCCCTCAGAAAGGTGAATATTATCAAACATCAAAAGCCTTGTACTCAAAATAATGATTTGTTGTTCAGTTTGTTGTATCTTAAGGTGAGAAGAGCAATACTGTCATTTCTGTCCAGAATGAATAATAGGTCTGTTACTTTATTCTGCTTCTTCAGCTCTGAAGCCGATTAAAGAAAGACTTGGGATGTATGCTGATCCTGTTGCACTTACTGAAGCAGGTAAGACGTATGAAGAGTACAAGACATTACCTTGTTTCTGAAAATATATCATCACATTGATTAAAACATTGCTCATTGTTGTCTTCAAACTTTCCCAGCAGGCGATGCCAACATGGGTTCAAAGAAACCCGCTGATGAGATTCGTATTAAAACTCTGGAGGAGATCAGACAGGAGAGAGCTGCTCAATCTCAGAGCCAGAAAGATGGCCCTTCAGCTGCAGCTCAGGAAAACACTATTATCAAAAGCACCAAGGGTGTAAAGCGAGCCATCGCCGTAAAAGACGACTCCATCGGTCACATAAAAACCTTCTCTGAGGTCCTCCATGCCAAGAAGAAGAGGGAGGAGCAGGAGCAGAACCCCAACCCGAAGAAGGCCAAGCTCCCTGCTGAGAAAGCTCCAGGCAAGATCCAGGTAGAGCCAGACGCAGCTGAGCCTGTCCCTGAGGCTCAAAAAGCAGACGAGGTTAGAGTAAAGACCTTGGAGGAGATCCGTAGAGAGAAGGCAGCCAGGATTGGGGCTCAGCAGGCCCTAGACGCTGAAAACAATGAAAACAAGAAGAGTCCTGATACTGGGAACGGTGCTAAGAAGCCTCGCATGCTGCAGGTCAAGAAGCTGGCTGCCCAAAGTAAGACAGCTTTTCATCTTACACACTGACACAAGTGTTGCATCAATGTATGATTGTTGTTAATTCTACTGTCTTTGACATTAAATAGCTGCATCTTATATACCAACATTTAGAGTTGCTAACAGTCACTTTCTGTTGAACTCAGCGGGCAACGTCACATCTGAGAAGAGTGCTGAAGTGACAGAGAAGCCACTGAAGAATTCTGCTGCTGCTCCTCCTCAGGTATGTCTTGTAAGATACACCATTGGCTGTGGCTTGTTATTTATTCTGTTAATTGTAGCTGATGATAACTGTATCTTCCTGTGTGTTTGTAGTCCATCACCAACAACGTCAAAGTGAAGACCTTTGAGGAGATTATGCGGGAAAAACGCCTTCGCAAGCAGGAAATGGAGGAGAAGGCTTCCTCCAACAGCAAGGACAAAGCTGAAGCTGAAGAAGCGTCGTCACAAAAACTGTCAACGGGTTGCATCCTGAAGAGGAAGTTTCCCACTAAAGTTACCCTTACACCACCAGGCTCTTCATCACCTTCCACCACCACCAGTGTGGTCCCTGACACAACCCCCTCTGTCCAAAAAGTCCCTGTTCGTAAACTGATCCACCTCAAATCCAAGGCTGCCTCCTGTCTAAATGGCACCGCTGCTCCTGGTACAGCAGCTGGGACCTCAGTCCCTGTAAAGCAGAGCACCTCTCCACAGCAGACTGAGAGCGAGTCCCGCTCACAGAGCCCCAGCAGCTCCAGAGAGGTCCCAGACAAAAACACATCACCAGCCAAGCTGGCCAGAGCAGCTCCTCAGGGTCCCACTGCAGATAAAACGCTCAACAATAATCAGAAGAAATCCCCAGAACACAGTACAGACACCAAAGGTACCACAGCTTTCACTCTGCATACATGAGTCACCATGTCACTGTCAGTGTTCGGTCGTTTCCTGATATCTTAAGTTACACAAGTACCTGAAAGATGGAAGGAGGAAGATGTCATGCTATATCATTACAACTTTGCTTCCTTTTCCAGTGAGGCCCAAACTGAACGTGAAGCCGTCTGTCATGAAGCCTGCGTTGCAGGTGAAACCGGGCCCGAAGAGGAGGGGAGCAGAGCGGTCTGCTGTAGCAGAAGTCAAACCTCTGAACAGCACCTCCACAGTGTTGGAGGAGCCGCTGCAGGACACAGCATGCAGAGACAGACAGGTACGCTGGGATACCGTTTCTCATGCAAAGACATATTCATGCATATACAGATCTGATATGACACATTTCACATTTGATTTAGTATTCCCCTAAAGTTGATTGATGGATCTAATCATTCACTGAAAGGAAATAAGCAGCAGCTAAAGTTAGTGTTATGTAAATGATCTAGTGCAGTTAATGACTCTAAGTGACTTGTGTTTGTCAGGTGTTCCCGTCCTCCAGCGCAGAGGCTCAGCTGAGCTCTGCTGTTCCCCATAGTCCCAGCACCCTGCTGGAGTCAGGCTCCAGCTCTAGTCCACTGAGAGAGGAGCTCCAGACTGTCCCCGTCTTCAAACAGAGTCCAAGCCAAGAGACAAAGCCAGCCGCCGCCGCTGCTGCCAGAGACGCCTGTACAGTCCCCCAAAGGTAAGGGCTCCACAGAGAGCTTCATTTAAAGATAAACGCTAAAGGAAATGTAGATGGGTGTAGGGAGTGATAGACTAGTTTCTGGCAAAATGAAAACAACAATTCTAAGGATACAAACTTTTCCTGTTGATTTGTTTTTATAGACATATACATCAATGTTTGAATACTTTAAGGATGGACAAGAACTTTGCCAACTGCACCTCCACCTCTTCCTTTTGTAGCAAGACACTCAAAGAGAATATTTTTTAGTAATAGTATAAGAGTTAGTTTGTAGTTAGTTTACTACGTCAGGCTTGGTGGTGTCTGTCCATTGGGTTGAAGCTCTTAAGTCACAATGACATCATCTTTTGTTTGTACAGAAATGAGTCAATCCAAATGAAAATTGCTGCGTTGCCAGTTGCTTCCTAGAAAATAAATCTCAACTATCGCCTCTGTGTATTGTAGCCCGCTCATCAAGAGTCCCACTCAGACCAAGTCACGGAGACCCAGCGCGGCTGTGTCCCGCACCGTCTCCACTTCCAGCGCCGCCGCCTCCACCTCGGCTGTGGATGACTTCGAGGAGCTGATCAACGAGTTCACCGACGATCATCTGGAGGACGACGTGGACCCCGCCATCGGAGAAGACGACCTGCTGCAGGAGCTGTCGGATATGATTGACATCTGAGGGCTCCAGCAAGCACAATCATGATCTTGTCATGTGATTCACGTGAATCACTCACTATTTACCATGGAGCGTTTTAAACAGACATTTTTCTTAAAAGTTCAACTCATTTTAAACTTAAGGTTCATGTGTGTTGTTCTTTATGTTTTAGACATCTTCTCTCATACAGTTCTTTATTCATTTTCTACTCACATTGTATGATGATTTTAAAGCCCTAGAGTTATTCTACATGTCTTGGATTTTCTTTATCATGTTTTATGATCACGTTCTGGGCTCTGAGAAGACAACTAAAAGCAGCTCTGGTGCTTGGAGATGTAGTTGAGACCGTTCTCAGTTGGTCAGGAATTCCTGGAAGATGTAAAGGATCGGGAATGATGAATATGTTATTTTAGAGAGAAGTCGTATCTGTATACTGTGTATGCACCGGGAAGAGCAAGCTGAATACTGCTGCACTTACAGTAGCCTGCCCCATCTACTTGTTTTTGTTTTTATATGTGACAAGACATTTAGTTTCCACATAATGACATTTAAATGTATCACTTTCACCTTCATGATGAGCAGCAAAAGTCAACCTCAAATGACCAGTCATGTCAGTTAGTTTTATCCATGTGGTTTACTGGTTTTCCACTCAGTTCTTATGGAGTACACCGTCTGCCTGTGACTGTCCTTTTTATAATGTTTGATTGAAATGCATTTGTTTTTGTTGTTTTTTTTTCGGTGGGCATACATACTGGGCTAATGTGTAAGATCTCTGGTCTTTGTTAACGAACACCTCAGGGACTGTTTCTGATGTTTGTATGTTCTTTATATAATTGACAAACACTGTATTTCATTTCAGCAATGCTGTCTTTAGTTGTTTTTTTTTTCTTTTTATGTTGACATTGGTTTATCAATGTAATATGAGAAAAGATCAACTTGTTTATTGGTCTTAATATGTGTTTGCTCTGTCCTGACCCTTTTCCACAAGCTTACTGTTCAAAGTGACTTGTATAAATGACTGTGTAAATAAAAAAAATGCTTTTAATTGACTGATAATTCTTAAAAACAGGTCAGTTTGTTCATTTCATGCTACACGAAAAACACTGACGGAGGTAAAGGTATGTCGGCACAGCTACAGCCTCCAAAATGCACTTCTTCTAGTTAAATAATACATAGTGACATAGTGAGTCATATAGAGTAATGTTAACTGCATTCTTAAACTGCATGGTGGCTCCCTGGTCCAGAAAATACATTTAAATCTCCTGCAAACAAGTTTTTCTATTTTTTTTATGGCACGCCACTTTGTTACTATCTTTCAAAATAAAAGCAGTTCAACAATACCGTTCATTACACACAGACAGTGTTATCCAATTTCTACACTTGAATAATACAAAAAGTAAATTCATCTCATACCTCCATATTTATGATAAACAGGAAATGCATTTCATCGGCATGAGATTTATGAGTGTGGATTCATCTGCTCATATTAATAGACATATGATAATAGACGAGACATATATAGACATAAAATATGATCACTGCAACAATACAATACATAATAGATGTATTTAATAAGGATGCTGCATGCAAATAATTCATAAAATAATACATATATATATATGGCCAGCAGGGGGCACTACACGCCTCCAGTGTCCCTGGACGTCGACAGAAGCCGGTGAGCTTCTGCTTCCGGAGCAGTGGATGTAAACAGAAGGACGTTCCGCCTCTGGAGACAGCAGCAGAAAACATGACCAAACTGGAGCTGTTGAACGTGTTTCTGAACGACAGGCTGACAGCGGCCGCGGAGGAGATTTTCCGAGCCGTTCAAGACACGGTGGCGGAATATCAGAGCGAGATCCTGCGATCCAGAGAGGAGAACGAGCGGCTCAAGCGGCTCCTGAACGTAGCAGTTCAGCGGCTGCTACTGCAACCAGGTGAGGACGGAGGAAGCGGCTGGCACGTTCACAGTCCCGTTCAAAATATGTCCGTTTGCAATGCTAGTGGGTAGAAGTAGTGTTGTATCTGACAGCCGGATACATCACACATCTTAAGCAGCTAGCAGCCGCTGACTCAGTAGTGCTCATGCAAGGGCATTTTAAATAGATTCAACATTAGAGTGACATTTTTAATACATAAAGGACAAGTTCACGGTGTGTCCCCATGAACAGTGACTGTAGTCATTCCTCCTGTTCATACTGGCTTCAAATGTGCTTTCAGTGGAAGTGATGGAGGTTAAAATCCACAGTGTGTCCACGCAGTCATTTAAAGTAGATGTGCAGCTTCTCTGAGGCTTCATCAGTGTGAGTTAGTCATATCAAGTGGATCTCTGACACATTTACAGTCTGTTTAGCATCAAACTCCCTCTTTGTGTTTCCCTGTTGAGCTGTGGTGGAAGTATAGGAACACAAAGAGACACGAAAAACGCTGTAATGTTGAAACATGTCTACTGGATTTGATTCATTTGAACTGAAGCTTCATATTAGCTTCAGAAACTTTGAAATATCTTTGTTTTTTTGTTTTTTCAAAGGAGGAGGACTGTGGATTTTGTCCCCATCACAAATCGCAGACATAAGCCGACGCACCGATATGACATCCTAAATCTGTTTAGGGTTTATCTGTGCAAAGGTCTAAAAGAATCTAGGAGAAATGGGAGAATCTATGGGGTATTTATATGGTTTATTATTTTATATTTTAAATGCACCAAGCATGACTGATGTCTGTAACTTTCCAGAACCCCACTCTATCCAGCTCCAGGAAGATGATCAACCCTGTGAGTCTGAAAGAGGAAGCGGTGTGGAACTGCTGCCACCGGTTAAAGAAGAGCCCAAGTTCCACGACATTCAAACAGACTGTCCACATGAAGGAAGTGACTCGGCAGAAGGGAACTGTAGTCATATCGAGCCACTACAGAGGACACAGCCTCCAGCTGCCCCAACAGAATCTGTCTCTCCTCCTCTACTAACATCCCAGGACATCAAGACAGATACTGACATAGACAAACACCAGCCAGCCAGCAGCTTGCCATCCTGTCTGACTCATTCAAACCGCAGAGCTGCTCAGAGCGACTCTCACGGTGCTACCGAAAAGAGTCATCGGACTCCGAAAACAGATCTGTCGGGATCTGTCGCGCCGCAGGTGAAAGGATTACCTCGCTCAAACGGAAAACAAAGCGCACACACGCTGCAGTTAAAGAACGTACGATCCCTTAAGCCGCCTCCGCCGCGTCCCTCTCACCCGAGCCAGAGCATCCAGAGGTGGCACAGCTGTAAAGAGTGCGGTAAGGGCTTCAGCTTCGCCTGCCAGCTGGAGGTCCACATGCGCTGGCACACCAAGGAGAAGCCGTACAGCTGCGCCGTGTGCCGAAAGAGCTTCACCACAGTCAGCATGCTGAAGAGGCACCACCGCATCCACACCGGGGAGAAGCCTTTCCGCTGCCACGTCTGCGGGAAATGCTTCAACCAGTCAGCGCACCTTAACACCCACTTCAGGCTCCACACCAGAGAGAGGGCCAGCTGGAGCCGAGCACCACACTCCAAGTGATCAGAGATCCTCAGACAGCAGGAAACTAACCCATCTGTAAACCTGGTTCAGGTTCAGACAGTATACAATTAACGGTGTTTGATTGTGTGTCTTCTCTATTGTGCAATACAGTGTGATTATGTGGTTCATTGATTGTGTTGTTGAACACGCTCTTACATGCTATTAAAGGATAATTTTGTGCAACCTGCGTCTTGTAATCACAGTTTTTGTACGGTGGCCCCTAAGGACAAAATACCTACAAAAAGGTGAAAGGTTAAAATCTTAATTGATATAGTAACGACATCCTAATATATTCTACAGTACAAGTTTGAGGTACTTTTACTTTACATATATATTTTCATGTGATGCTACTTTATTTTTCCACTCTTCTACATGTCAGAGGGAAATATTGTACTTTCCACTCCACTACATTTATCTGACAGCTTTAGTTACTTTATAGGTGCAGATTTAACACAGTGGATAATATAAGACGCTTTTAAAATACAACAACATTGTTAAAGATGAATCCAGCGGTCTCAACCTCATATGTCTTCTGACATCTTACATAAATCAGTGTGTATTCAGGTCACGTTTAATAGGAAATCACACAATCATGTGAATGTAAATCACTGTTGCTTTCTGCAGTTCAAGGGCTCTTACAGAATAACATCTATATATAAATAAATGGAATAAGCAACCTGAAAGGTGTGAAAATAACATTTTAGCTTCTCTCGATCCGTGCATGCTGTGAGGCTGCACTACCATCTGTTAGTAAGTAAAACATAAAGAATAAAATAAATGTAGCTTCCTTATGACAATAAAGGAACTCTCTCTCTCTTAAGAAACATACAGTATAGAAAATTATCTACATTAAAAAAATACTGAATTATCAGAAAATGAAATAAAACTAATGAAGGTAAGTTCAATTCTTGTCTCAGTAACTTACACTGAGTCAGTTGCTCTATTTTATGAATCATCATCTTCTTTGAAAAATTCTAAAAGCTTTTAAGTTTTAATGCACTAATAAATGGTTCTGTTTTGGCCACTGGACACGGGATTAATATCTAATATCTAATCTGCTTCTATTAAGTATAGCAATGTAATTAGTAGTCTGTGATCATACATTTGCTTACTAATAAAGAACCTTTAGTGAAATTTAAATATTATGATGGTTTTAACTGTAATTATATGTTGATTCCAGAATCACGATAATAAGTAAAATGACATAATGTTCTGATGTCAAAATTAAGCTTATAAAATCTAAAAACAAATATTCACTGTTGCATTCCAATATATTTTATAATGGAATGTAAGTGAATCATACTGACTATGAATCTATACTTCTTTCTCTTACTACTATCAAACTGGGACAGTACTCTAAGTCAGTTTGATATATATATATATATATATATATATATATATATATATATATATATATATAAATGTAAACATGTTACATGTTTATATATATATATATACATAAACATGTTACATGTTTATATATATATATATATATATATAAACATGTTACATGTTTATATATATATATATACATAAACATGTTACATGTTTATATATATATATATATATATATATATAAACATGTTACATGTTTATGTATATATATATATATATATATACATAAACATGTTACATGTTTATATATATATATATATATATATATATATATGTAAACATGTTACATGTTTATATATATATATATACATAAACATGTTACATGTTTATATATATATATATATATAAACATGTTACATGTTTATATATATATATATACATAAACATGTTACATGTTTATATATATATATATATATATATATATATATATATATATATATATATATATATATATAAACATGTAACATGTTTATATATATATATATATATATATATATATATACATAAACATGCTACATGTTTATGTATGTTTATGTTATCAGCTACCTTGCTGGAACTAAGCTAAGAAGAGCTAGCATAGCCGCGTCGTAGCCATCTTACTTTGAAGCTAGCTATTCCGAGCTATTTTACTGGTTTGTCTAAAGTATATAATATTATATAATTTATTAATGTGTTGTTGAACTTGCTATGATATGTTCATTTGAAGACACTCATTTAAATGTTTAATAACTAATGTGATGCCCCTCTCACCCCTTACAAAAGGTCCGACCCTGCACTCCTCTCACACAGCAGACAGCCGTCACAAATGAATAAGCATCATAGCAACAATGTCATATGATATGATATGATATGATATGATATGATATCTATCAACGCTACCTAACAAAGCTTAACGTCGATGGTTCTATTTTCACTTTAAATTAGTTGAAATGTTAGAAATAGGCCGAGCAGTAGGCTGCAGTTTCATTTTTAATCATATTATCCTATACCTAACTAGTCAAGTTTTATTCAGCTTTCTGAAGTTTTCATTATTGTACTTTTAGGCCTGTATTCTTTTGAACCATTACACTGTGGGCTCGGATATTAAAATAGAATAATATGTAGAGAAATATTACATAGTGCAATTTTCTTTTAAGAAAATATGTGAGAGACATGGAGAGGAGGAGGGGCCCACTGAGACTGCTTATGTACATATAGGACCACACCCCTGCATATGCACAGAAGTCATTTGTGTTGTTGTATTCATTATATGGTTATATGTTGAAATTACGTATCTTCTTTGATTTCTCAGCTTTTTAATATTGAAATATCAACTGTCCCATTTTGCCAGCAGTACCTGTAAAAAGGTGGTATCAGGACATATTGTGTTTGAGATGGAATCATCTATTCTGTATTTGATTTTATATATATATATATATATATATATATATATATATATATATATATATATATATATAGCATGGCTGCCAATGGTTACAAAGAGCTATCTTTCATCTTTCAAGAGGAGGTTTTTTGTGTGAAGTATTCCTTTAAATGCATATGTAATTATATTTCACACTGACATGTGATTTTTGACTTGCAGGACTATAGCCCAACTAGACCCACGTGATCTGCTTTAAATATTGTGACCAAACGACCCGATAATTATTATAACTATCCACAACTATAATTATTATTATTATTATGGCCTCAGGTTCTGGTCGAAGCCTCCACCTCCACCTGCCCGGTGACGTGTGGAGCGTGTGCACGTGACGACACACCGGGGACGCGCGCTCGAGAAGCAGAGAGAGAGACAGAGAGAGAGACACACACACAGAGAGTGAGAGACAGAGAGAGAGACACACACACACACACACACACAGAGAGAGAGCAGCTGAGCAGCTGAAGGAGGGAGGAGTGCAGAGACAGAGACCTGCACCGCATTGACAGGAAGCACGGAGTCAGAGCTCCGGTAAAGCCGCCAGCACACAGGAGCTGGATACTTTCTAATGCCGCTGCAGCGCAGGTAAGCAGACACTTTCTACCCTCCACCCCGGCGCTCTGTAGTTGTAGTCCCCCATCATACTGACGCATCGGGTGGTGTCCCGGTTCTGGCGGGGCCGGACCGGAGTGATGGTAAAAAAAAAGACAGCAGCACGGAATGCTGCGGCTCCAGTCCGGTGCTCCTGCCCGGTGTATCTGCAGTGTTGTCCACGGGCCCCCGCCTCTCTCTGCGCATCTTCTGGATGATGCTGCGGTTTTTGTAGGATTTTGCTGCTCTGCGCAAATTTCAAATAAAGGTACCAAAGTCCGGCGAAAGGACCGGGCCCGGCCTCGCCGTCTGCATCTGCAGAGGCCCGTGTGTGTGTGTGATGTGTGTGTGATGTGTGAGGAGAAGTGTCATTGCAGAGGACGAGAGAACGGGGACATTTAAAGGGCTGTCAAGTTGGGCTCGTATGGTTAGGCCCCGGGGCTCACGCAGGGTGAGTCAGGTCCGTCTCAGCGCTGGAAGTGGATCACAGCACATCTGAATGCGAGGGAGGCGACGCAAAGCCACAGTATTTATAGGGGATGATATCATGGTGATGATGACACACACATCAAAACAACACACTTCCAACAAAAAGTATCTCCATAGGAACATCAGTAGTAGCTTTACATGATGACCTTGTGGTATTTGTTAAAGCCGTATGTGATCACTATATATAATGTATTCCTATAATATTCCTTTAATGTCTTGTCTGCACAATGTAGCATGGACACAGTATCTTATCTAACTGTGACTTTGACAGAACTGTGTTTAATTACAGACACGTTGTTTGTGCTCATGTGTAACTTAGAGGTATTTCTTCTCTATGACCCTGATGCTTTTACTGAAAAATACTCTAGTTCGTTTTGAGTTCATAAGTGATATTTCAAGTCGTCTGTGTTGTCAGGGATGTTGTCAGTTAATGGCAGGACACGTTCAGGTTGACAGTCACAGATCAGACACATCAGATGCACACACACGTCAAATATACTGAGAGGATAAACATTTTAATATCAAGAAATCATAACTTTAAATCAGTCACAGCTAATTCTGCAACGTTTCCATGTACCGTAAATAATATTTAACTTTGTTTCTATACCTCCTATGGTATCACTTTACTGTTCCTATAGTGTTCTCATATAGGGGCTGTGGCCTGTGTGTGTTTTGCTGTGACTGTGTAACTGTATAGAAAGGTTTTCCTTATTGACTTGTGTAATGAGAGCCTTATGCATGCAGAGCTGAGGTGTGTGCATGTGAATGTACTTGCGTGTGTGTGTGTGTGTGTGTGTGTGTGTGTGTTCCATACATAAAGTCTATAGTACAGCAGAAAAGAAAGGAGGCTCAACTATTTCAACAGTGATTTTCCCAGCAGGGGACCCTTGAAGTGCAGAATGAATGGTGGTCAGTTGGAGATTGACACACTAATAACTAATTATATGGATAATAACTAATAATATGGAGAATTTAGTCACACATGATCACCATCTGATGTTACATATTTAATAATCTAAATGTATCTAACTCCATTCTATTTCTCATGATATTTCTCTGAACAGCTGCTATATATATATATATATATATATATATATATATATATATACACACACACACACACACACATATATATATACATATATATACATACACCTTTTCCCAAGTGACACATTGATTGATGTCACTTCTCCCATCAACCAATGACTGTTGCCCATTCCTTTTGACTGGCAGTAGCAAAATTGTTGTGTTGATTTTCTGAAATCTGCATGCTGTGTGTGTGTGTGTGTGTGTGTTACACAGAGCTTACAGCCAGAGGTCAGATGTGCCAGAGGTCAGAGACATCTATATATGTTTTAATGATACAGTAATTGGTCATTTCAATGATGACATGACACATGAAAAATAAAGAAAGAAAGAAATGTAAGCATCAAATCATGTATGAAACAATACAGACAAACACTCACACATTAAGCTATCGAGATTAGTCTTTTTTGTTAGCAATAACATAACACTGTAATCAACAATGTTTCAGATAGTGATAACACGATAACCTTTAATAAAAGCTGTACAGTCACTAAACTCAAATTTTAGTTGAAATCATTTGCTTCCTGAAACTATTTAGAGTAGTCCGTTTTCTTTATATGAGCATCACAGAGTTAGCTCAGCGGAGCACTGAAAACGCCAGCATCACACATCTAACAGGCCAAAATATTCACGAGGCTACTGGGCTAAACACACACAAAGACGTGCCACCATCAATACGACCATCAGCGTAGCTTGGAAGCAGTTTTAGTTCTAGTGAGAGTGATTTCACGGCTGTGATCGTCATGGTTATTCATGCAGCAGCATCTAGAACACTGAAATTCCATCATTAGTCTCTGATTCCAACACTGATATAGTTCTGAGCTTTATCTTTGTCTTTGGTTGCTTATTTTACTGTTTCGCTCAAAAAGGTTTTTAAATTATGTAATCATTTTCATTCATATTATAACCAACCAACATGGTTAAGGTAAATTCCTTATTGTGCACCCATAAAAATGATAGTAATGCTATAATTCTACTGACCCCAGGATGCTCACACATGAAGTTCAACTCACTCATACTGATCACTTTTTAAAGGTTTGAAAAAATATATTGACTTGAGACCGGAACTGGAAGTGATGGGTTTGAAAGAAGTGGTCATTTAGGAGCCAATGAAAAGAAATATTACTACTAAATTGCATTATAGGAAATGTAGGCTCTCTGCTTTTAGGAGCTTGACCTTGATTAGGACCTAAAGGTCAAGATTTCTTGACTATATGAACTATAACTATATGAAAGTGTATTACTAAATCACTGGAATACCCCTTTAATGCCCACATAGACCCAGCAGAGAGAAATTATGGTTAAAAAACCCCCCCAAGATATATAAGTAGGTTCATTCTTCCCAGAATGTGGCCAATTGCACAGCATGAAGCCAACAATTTCAACCTTCTTTTTACCAAGTCATTGTATGTCCATTAGTTTACCACTGATAATGTGCACTTCTTCATGGTTTGAGGGCAGCTTCCTGCTGAAGAAGTTGAAAGTGTCCAAATGCTGCTAGAAACTCCCATTTGCCTTCAGAGGATCCAGTCCTGGAATCCAATCTGGGATCTACCTTGCAAATAAAATGACGACATCACGTCTAATTGGCACACTGTTAGATGTACAGTTATACAGCTGCATATATAAATATAGCATGTCCAAACATTCAGATGAATTCCCCCTGTCTTGACTGTCTGCTACTTGGCTTCCACTCTGAATATGGGCCACGGCGTCCTGGGAGCTGTAGATCTAGATCTACCAGAGCATGCCCTGCTTCTGAATAGAATATGTTTTTCCATCATGAATTAAAGATGTCAGGGCAGTCAGAACAGCTTCCATGTTACCGTGACCTGGAGCCGAGCTTTGTTTGGTGGGCTCCAGTAGGGTTGTGCCATCTGTCAGCAGTGCTTTCTGTGCTGAAAAGGATATGACGGGTTATAATAAAAGATGAACACACTTGTACCAAAACCTGCTCAGAAATCTGAGCTGGGTGTCAGCTGTTTGACTGACTTCCTCTAATGAATGAATGAATGAATGAAGAAAAGAGTTATGAATGTTCCATGTCCGATTCAACAAACTCTCTTGAACTTGTGGTAAATCGCTCATTTCAGCCTGATGAATGTTTGTGAGATGTGATCGTTAGTGTAATACACGCTCCTAAAATTGCCATATAAGGCTCCACACTCTATTCTTGGGCGAGTTTCACTTAAAAAAAAAAAAGGTTCTCGAAGAAGCACAGCTTCAAATGTAGGAGTGTCAGTAGTAGACGACCTGAAACAATTAGAAAATATAAATCAAGCTAACATCAAGCGACAGAAATAAAGATGGAAGGCTTTGATATGAAGTTAGATGCTAAAAAAAAAACATATTTTCAAAGCAAAGGTGGTCATGTGACAGTCACAGAGATATTAGTCTACAGGTGTTGTTACGCTGTCAGTTGCAACGTAGACCTGCAGAGAGATGATGAGTGAGAACATTAGTGAAGTGAGTTTCCTAGCAACTCCTGAAATGTAGATTACCAAAATATGCCAATAAAATAAATAAAATCTTTAAAAAAACAACAACTAATAAATTGGCAGTTTTGTAAATTAGCCGCCATGATGATGATGATAATAAACAGAATTTAAATTGTGTGTTACGTTTGTTACTGGACCACTCATATATTTTGTTTGTATGTACAAGAAAATTGATGAATGCCACAAATGTTCCTACATCACTTGTACGTGCATTTTAAGAATGAATATGTTGTTGCATGTGCTTCCTGCCTGAGGACCAATGGATTATACAAATGAAGATAACAGCACACCATCTCTCCTTGAAGGCATTTAGGATGTAGGTATGTGAAGAATGAAAAAGAGTTTACCAATCACTGTATTATCCACGTTTATTGTTCTACAAGGCTTTCTAATGACTGAAGGGCTGCATTAAAGAATTCAGTGATTTCTAGGAGGCAGGAGAATTCAGCAGTTTGTGTTTTGGGCTTTTGAAGCATATCTGTCTGTTGGTCTTTTGCATGACAACGTTTGGTAGCCTTTGATCAAAAACATGGAGAAGGAAAGAGGTCGTGTGCATGTGAAATATCTAAATAGCCATAATCCCGCAGTAATTTCCCTAAATCCATTTACTGTAGATCCTGGTTTGATCACACAGTGCTGCAGTTCATGTGTTTGGCCAGCAGAGGTCAGTGCTGTAGCACATAATACATGTTTCCTCCAAACACACACACACACGCACACACACACACACACACACACACACACACACGCACACACACACACACACACACACACACACACATACACGAACAAACTTTTATGTGCTGCTAAGATTTAAACCAGTTAAGAGTCATTTAAGCAGTGGAGATATGTTTAAAATTATCATGCACAAAACTATTATTTTGATTTCTAAAAATTATGTGACTTTTTATATCTAATGGTGCTCTTCATATGTCATATTATATTGCCTCAAAAATCACTAAGCCTTTAAAAACCTTTATGTAACACAGCCCAGTATATAGCAGCAGGACGTATGGCTGCTTTCCCACTCATCCCCTCTGCTGGCTCCCATTCAGTTAAATGGAGCAGCCAGTGCAGATGGGACCTAGCCAGGCCAGGTGGATTGTGGGTAAGATGGGGCAATGCCCAGCGATAGGTAAATTAATTCTGCATTAGGGAAGCCTGCTGGGCTCACTATGATCACCTGGCATGGTGTGTGTGTCTAGGTATGTGTGTTTATATGTGTGTGTGTGTTGTTCACCTTATGTGAGATTTAGAACAACCCCCCCTCCTGGAGTTTTAATACTTCACCTGGCATCAAATGTAGTCTGACTCAGCCTGAGGGACACAGAGAGGACTGCTATGGAGTCGTTCAGTTTCCAACAGTGTGCTGCAACAGTGGCTGGATGGTTTTCCCTTTTAATCCTCAGCTGCTGAATGATTTTGTGTTTCACAGGTATAACTAGGTGGAACTATCCAAGTGGCTCTTTGTGTGACTCTCATGGGCTTCTATCTGAGGAGAGATGCTTCAATCAGGCGTCTTTATAGAGCCAAAGTGAAGAGTGACTGAAACTGGTGTTTTGTACCAGAAGTAAGGAAACCTCAATGAGAATCACAATGACTTCATAATAATGGGAGTTTGGACATTTTAGCGCACAGAATGTTTATTCTGTATTTTCTCATTCTCTGTCACTCAATAACTGTTATGGTGCCACATTTTCAATAGTGAACTTGAGCAGGTTTCTAAGTTTTAACTATTGCAATGCTACCTGCTGCTGTGGTCCTGCGTGGCGTCTACTGCATGTGTTGTCACCGTCATCATTGTTACCATATCTGCATTACAGCTTATAGTTACTTAATGATTTGCTGCTGTGCATCTGTATCTCTATCAAGTTCCACTGCTACTGTAATAATTTATCATTCATTGTAACCTATTCTTATCATCCATTGTAATTCATTGTAATTCATTGTGAGTGTACAATATGTGTGTGTTGATTTGTTCTGTACATGTGACATCATTGCACGTCTGTCCGTCCTGGGAGAGGGATCCCTCCTCTGTGGCTCTTCCTGAGGTTTCTTCCACCTTTTTCCCTGTTAAAAGGTTTTTTGGTGGGCAAGTTTTTCTTCACTCGAATCGAGGGTCTAAGGACAGAGGGTGTCACTCCCTGTACAGATTGTAAAGCCCTCTGAGACAAATGTATTCTGTGATTTTGGGCTATATAAATAAAATTTGATTTGATTTGTTATATAATCAGATGTATGGTGCCGGGTTCAAGTGCATTTCCTCTGAATTGATTTGTGTTTCTTGAAGAAACTGGATCGGTGGATGGACCTGAGAACACAGGAATCCATTCTGAATCCTGTTTTTCTATCTGCTTCTGCTTTTGTTTCCTGCGTGACTTTCTTATAGTCGGGACACTTACGCTGGTGATAGAAATTCACAGTTTAGGCTCTGTCTTTTCATTCACCATTTCAAAACAGAATTTGAAATGTTCTTGACAGTGAAACAGAAACAAGAGCCGGTGTATCTTTGTCTCTCTGGCTATGTGCTACATCATCCCACCTAACAGTCGTCCTTCAATGGAAACCTTTCTCCTTCCTTTCCTCCATCCGTCTGCAGTTCCTCTCAGGTTACCTGTGCTGTACCTTCAAGTGTCCATCACTTTTTGCTTTTCAGCAGCTTCTATTTTTAAACAGCTCACTGTTTACTCAGAGGGATGGGGAGGGAGGAGAGGGGAGACAGAGAGAGGGAAAAGGTAATGGATGGGAAAGAGGAGGTGGAGGGTAAAGGAGAAAGAGGAAAGATGGAAGAATGAAAATAGAAAAGTGAAGGCCGATGGCACAGTGCTGTCTGGAAGATTGCCATGTGGAGAGGATGAGTAGAGGATGGAGAGATCAGATGGAGGGAGAGAAGCTCCAGGCCTCAGTCTCCACTGAGACCACTCACAGAGAGGAGAGTGTGCCTGACCGATATGATTCTAGAAGTGATATTGTTGGATTAACGCTGCTGAACACTGATAATAAAACCCCAACTGCTGATATAAGATTTCAGAGATTAAACAAAAGACCACTGTGCTGGTAATATACTGCTGTACTCACAGCTGTCTCCGTAGAGAGCAGACGTGAGATTTATATAGAGAGACATGTGAGGCTAAAGCTCTAATAAAAACAGTGCTTTTGAAGATCTAAATGAACACAGCAACTTCCAGGTCGTTTGTACACACACATCATGCATGTTGACCATCAGGTTATCCAACCATATATCATATAGTGAATTAGACATGTACCAGGCATGTGTGCTTGCATGTATTTGATTGTGTGTCAGCACAATGGCCTCACTAAGGTGTCAATGTCTGAACATGGCTCAAAAGGAGATTCCAGTATCTTACCACGTAGAAAAATGCTGTTCATTATAAATATAGCACTATGTTGATTATATGAATGTGTAGTTGATTTATACTGTACTGAATATGATATGAGACATTGTGTTTTCTATTTCTGACAGTAAATTACTACTATGGCATTTTATGAAATGAATGCATTTTCTTTGAACAGATCTTTTATTATCAACGCATGTCTACGTTTGTTTTGCAGTGGCACAAAACCGAAAAAAAGTTGTGTCAATAACTGAATTCATGCTTATATACTGCAAATACATTTTAAAATAGCTTGGAGAAAATTATTGCTATGAAGTTATAAGAAACAGTTGGTTTGTAGTGGTACTTTAAGATATCACAAGTGTTTTCAATCTTATATTCACTCATGCAGCCAGTTGCCATGTAATGATAACAAGAACATATCCAAAGAGCTTCATGTTCCAATATTATAAAGAAGTTTAAGGCTCGTGGAACGTGGTCGTTTCAAGTCAAACTGAGAGAACTGCAGCAGTTTGCTCAAGAGGTGAGGGTCAAGCTACCAGTGGAGAAGTGTTGATTGCAGTTATTGCCTCCAAAGGCTGTGCTATGAAATATTTAGTTATGGGTACCAATATTTTTGGCCATGCCATTTCTAGTGGTTTCATTATTTTAAAGTTGTAAATAAAAGGTTTCGGTTATTTTCTATGTGAAATAAAGAATGATGGATACCATATACTATATATATTCAACGTAATAGAAGTTTGTTTTTTTTCTTAAAAAGGTTTCCTGTCACAGACCTTGTTGCAAGTCATACCCCTTTCTCTACCCAGGTTTCCTGTCTGCACTTTCTGCTCCCAAAGAAAGGCAGAAATACCAAACACTAAAAATGGATAAATAAATGACAGAATCATTCAATGTCTACTATTGGCCCTTATATATCAGTCTAACCCTGGAGGAGACAGAGACGGGAGCGTTAAGGAAAGCCCGATGGTAGACAAAGGTCATAGCTCTGCTCAGTCGATGAGCTGATGATATTTTAACAGCTTTGCCACAGGCTGCTTTTGTATAGTTAAGATTAAAATACACTCTCAGCACATCTGATCTTCTGAGACAAAAGCGTCTGATTGGATAGACGCTGCTATTCAGACACATGTTATTAGGATAATTCAAGTTCAGGCCTGCTTTTCTCTATATTTCTTCATTTATTGCTGACGCTCACAAGTCGCTATTTTGTCTGAAATATTCCGTCTCTCTTTCTACTCACTGATTTGCATCTTTCAAGTGCAGACACTGAATGGATTACACTAGGAACAATAATTAAGTTTATGTGTTGTGTCACTGTGAGAAATATGGATTATTAAGCCTTAATAGAGGATCATTTTCTCAGTTCAGTTCAAATTTAAGCAATGTTTAAACAAAGCACCCTGCAGCATTACAACATTAGGCCATTATGTACATTAATGACAGCAGTGACACATGGCCTTAAAGCTGTGATAAGGACAAAAGCAACTAGATACAACCCGTCTCTGATACGTTTCCACATAACTAGGCATGCATGCTAAACAGCAGCCTTCCAGATGAATTTATTGCAAGTCATTGCTACTTGTAATAACTATAACTTTTAGCTATGGTCTGGATCGTTTAGTAAAATGTCTTGCTTCTTCACTCTGTTGTAACGTTGTGTCCAGTATAATTGTAGCATTCTCCAATCTGTGATGGATAAATGTATGAAAAAAAAGGACTGTGGTTGCCAAAAAAATAACATTGTCCTGTAATATGTGACATGCAGAAATGCACTTATTGTGGTGCATTGTGTTTGTGTGTGTGTGTGTCCATCAGTATCAGTAATATGTGACATGCAGAAATGCACTTATTGTGGTGCATTGTGTTTGTGTGTGTGTGTGTGTGTGTCCATCAGTATCAGTAATATGTGACATGCAGAAATGCACTTATTGTGGTGCATTGTGTTTGTGTGTGTGTGTGTGTGTGTGTGTGTCCAACAGTATCAGTAATATGTGACATGCAGAAATGCACTTATTGTGGTGCATTGTGTGTGTGTGTGTGTGTGTGTCCAACAGTATCAGTAATATGTGACATGCAGAAATGCACTTATTGTGGTGCATTGTGTTTGTGTGTGTGTGTGTGTGTGTCCAACAGTATCAGTAATATGTGACATGCAGAAATGCACTTATTGTGGTAAATTTTGTTTGTGTGTGTGTGTGTGTGTCCAACAGTATCAGTAATATGTGACATGCAGAAATGCACTTATTGTGGTGCATTGTGTTTGTGTGTGTGTGTGTGTGTGTCCAACAGTATCAGTAATATGTGACATGCAGAAATGCACTTATTGTGGTAAATTTTGTTTGTGTGTGTGTGTGTGTGTGTGTGTGTGTGTGTGTGTCCAACAGTATCAGTAATATGTGACATGCAGAAATGCACTTATTGTGGTAAATTTTGTTTGTGTGTGTGTGTGTGTGTGTGTGTGTCCAACAGTATCAGTAATATGTGACATGCAGAAATGCACTTATTGTGGTGCATTGTGTTTGTGTGTGTTCAGCGTGCTGCTGGCTCTGCAGAGGAAGCAGATGCTGGTTTTGTGCAGAGGAAATGGGCCCGTTACAAAGCCTGCAGAGTTAATCTTTAACTCGGTCCATCCAGTTTTATCACTTATTGTTGAGTGCAAGTCTGTTCCACCACCATCAACTAGTCTTCAGCTCTCGTTCACTGACTTTATGCAACGACATACATAAACTGCATATGTACTCTTTCATGTTCGGTCAGTTTTTGATCTAATCCAGTTTAAGGTGGTATACGGCTTCTGCTGCACTGTGAACAAAAGCTGTACTGTTGTTTGTATGATCAGTTTTAGTTATTTTCATTTTTCTTCACTGTGTCTGGGGTTTTTTTTCTCCCCACAACGTTGACACACTGATGCAGCACGAGAGGAAGAACACATTGTACACCACACGTAAATAAACTTGCTAAATCATCTGACTGACTGTGTCTGACTAAGTCTTGAATCTCAGCTGCAGCTCACCAGCAATGAGCCTAAACAGACAGCGTATGTCTCCAACTGTTGGACACAGCTGAGTTTTCACTTGATCTTTTAGCTCTGTCACAACCTGTGTGAGTGTAACTAAAGCTGGATATGCCTAAAGGGCTGTTCCCACCATGTATCCCATCTGTCACTGCACTGTCCTCCTGCTGCTGACGGACTGTGTCTGGCAGGCAGGTGAAGAGTGTCTGCAACAAAAGGCTTTCTTCATTATGAAGCCGAACCATCTAAACTTGTTAACAAAGGAGAGCCTTCCTCCTAACTGCATTAACCCTGTGGGGTTTTCCCACTGTTCTCTGACTCGCTCTCACAGCTGTATTGATAACTGTTAACCCCATCAGTGGATCAATAACACTGTTACCAGCCTGACACCTGATATAACTGGCTTTGACACCTTTCAGCTACAGTGGAAGGGCGGGGGTCTCACACACACACACACACACACACACACACACACACACACACACACAAATGTCAGAAAATGGTGAAAAATGTCGATCCCCGCTTCCCAAAACAGTCAACAGATGAATTAGTGTGGTGACAGACAGACAGACTCTGTTTCACTTTCCTCCTCTGCATTTCTCCTTCTCGTTCATTCATCACATCTAACTGCATCTAACTAAATTAGTTAGTAATCCTGCTAATTGAATAGAATACAGTGAATTACAATAGTAGAGATGAAGGAGACAACAGTGTGGTTGATAAGAGGGGCAACGTTTTCAATAGTTTCCAGGGGGACCATCATGACAGTGTATTGCTTTATTGTTGCTTTTTAAACATACACGCTGTATTAGATTTTATGGATGTGTATGTTTAATATGTATTTTTGGACTAAATAGTGCGTCCGAGATGATGATCAGCAGAATCACCACAGTCACCACGCAGTGACCATTAGCAGGCAGCGTTAATGGCGGCTGATCGGATAAGGTTATCTGTTTCTCCATTAGGGAGCTATGTGTCAGCAGATGTGTGTGTGTATGTGCGCGCGTGTGTTCTTTGCTATAAAATCTGTTTTGCTAAAGAGAAGCAGACCACTATTGTTAGTTAAATATTCCCTGTGATTAATTTAACCAGGGCGTAGACGCATACGCGGGCATTTATCAGATGTTGCAGATGGGGGCCTGTTTTACTGTGTTGCTGAAATAGAATCATCAAATCAAATCAAATTTTATTTATATAGCCCAAAATCACAAAATACATTTGTCTCAGAGGGCTTTACAATCTGTACAGGGAGTGACACCCTCTGTCCTTAGACCCTCGATTCGAGTGAGGAAAAACTTGCCCACCAAAAAACCTTTTAACAGGGAAAAAGGTGGAAGAAACCTCAGGAAGAGCCACAGAGGAGGGATCCCTCTCCCAGGACGGACAGACGTGCAATGATGTCACATGTACAGAACAAATCAACACACACATATTGTACACTCACAATGAATAACAGTGACAAGTAATGACAATGACAAAATGAGAACAACGAATGATGAACAATTACAGCAACAGTGAAACTAGTGGTAAAGATACAGATACACAGTAGCAAATTATTAACTAACTATAATCTGTAATGGGGATATGGCAACAATGATGACGGCGACAACACATGCAGTAGACGCCACGCTGGACCACAGCAGCAGACAAAGTCCACAAGAACCTGCTGGACGAGAGAGCACAGAAACTCCGGGGAAGAAGTTTAATTAGTAACATGATAGATGGATGGATTAGATAGATGGATAGATAAGGAGAGAGAGAGAATGAGAGAGAGAGAGCGAGAGAGTATGTGAGTCCCCCAGCAGTCTAGTTCTATGGCAGCATAACTAAGGGATGACCTGAGCCAGCCCTAATTATAAGCTTTATCAAACAGGAAAGTCTTAAGTCTACTCTTAAAGGTGTTGATCGTGTCTGCCTCCCGAACACAGAGTGGTAGTTTATTCCACAGAAGAGGAGCTTGATAGCTGAAAGCTCTGGCTCCCAATCTACTTTTAGACACTATAGGAACCACAAGGAACCCACCATCCTGGGAGCGCAATGTTCTAGTGGGGTGGTAAGGTACTATGAGCTCTTTTAAATATGATGGTGCCTGACCATGAAGAGCTTTGTAAGTTAGGAGAAGAATTTTAAATTCTATTCTAGATTTAACGGGTAGCCAGTGCAAGGAAGCCAAAATGTGAGAGATGTGATCTCTGATTTTGGTTCCTGTCAGAACACGTGCAGCAGCGTTCTGAATCAGCTGCAAACTCTTAAGAGACTTATTAGAGCAGCCTGATAACAAAGAGTTACAATAGTCCAGCCTAGAAGTAACAAATGCATGGACTAGTTTTTCTGCATCCGCTTGAGAAATGATGCGTCTGATTTTGGCAATGTTACGCAAGTGGAAGAATGCAGTCCTCGAAAGTTGTTTTATATAGTTATTAAAGGACAAGTCTTGATCAAAAACAACGCCAAGATTTTTTTAATAGAAGTAGCAATAACACTATAAAACGCTGTATTTTATATGACATGGATGTTATTTTCCGTCATGGTAGTGAAGCAGGCCTGATGGAGAAACTGTCTATAGATAAAATGAACATGGGGATTGGCAAATTAACTGTATGATATTGACAAACTCAGATATCATGATATTTTAAAACATATTATATATCCTGTAAAAAAATATAGTGTATAATTATTAATGCCCTTAATGTGTTTAAGGGTTCATTATTCATTTTATTGAGCTAGAACAATGATAAAAATATTACTTAACTGCAATGTAGCCTAAGAGGCCAAGACAAGATGTAAAATATATTGTAATATCATGATAATCAAATTCAGAATATTGAATCATAATATGGATATTATATGTATTCAATGCTGAGCACAATTTAGAAAACTTGACTTAATATTTAAAGTGAAAAAGGGCAGTTTCACCCTCTTCCGGTGACAGTTTGCACTCCTTTATAATTCTCTTCTCTTTCTCAGTGCTATATAAATAAGATTCTGAATGAAAATAATAATAAAAGTAAATATCACAAGAATGAAGATGAAGACGTATGTTGGGTCTCACCCTGAACCGTCCAGCCTGAGACTCTGAGCTCTGTTCCTGCTGTTTCCCAGCAAGATGTCAACGTCGACATTCAATTAAACTCTTGTTGCATACTTTACACAACATCCACTGTAGCCTCTCCATCTCTGCAGGCCTGTGCTAGCTTCCACTCTATAGTACGCATACAATACACTCACAATACACGCACACATACTCTCACACAATGCAAATATATGCACATTACAATACCCACAATACATTGCATTTCCAAGATAATACTGTGGTCCTTTCTGTTCAATGCAGCGATTTGAAAGAACCGTATAATGCAAAGAAAAGTGAGCAGTGAATGGTGTGTGTGTGTGTGTGTGTGTGTGTGTGTGTTTCCAGCTGACAGAGATATGGGCGTGGCATGCTCTATGTGTAACAATTACATGGAAGTGAACGGGAACTTCAGGCCACAATAATGTGGATACATCTGAAAACGATTATCAGATGCAATCCCCTCCCTTATCTTTTATAGTGTTTTAAAAGTTTGAAATACCCCAGCAATGAGAAAACCTTCTTTTTCTTCTTTTTTCCTTCTTTTTTGGGGAAAAGAACAAGGACTGAATGGACTGAAGCCTGTTTTTCCTCTGACTTCCTGTGTTTCTTTACAGCCGATCACACGTTACTATACTAATGTTTTTATTGATGCATTCACTTTATTTGTTCAGTTAGACAAATGCACGAGTATTTTCATAAAAAGCGAAAACAAGTGGTGAGCAGCTTCTTCTTGATGAAGAATTCAACAGTTTAAGTCATTTCACTCCTACATCCTGGGAGTTGAATAAGGGGATTTGATTATGTTCCATTTTTAGTTCAACAAACGTAACAATGAAGCATTTTGCTGAATCTCTGTCAGTGTAATCACTCTGAAAAATTCATATTCATAATTACTGATTATTGTTCATGAGTATCTACTACAGTACTTCAAATTCATGTTAAACAATAATTCATTTATCAGTACACACACACACACACACACACACACACACAATCACCTTACTCTCTCTTCGCAGTCTGTCACCAGCTTCTATAACCCCCCTTCTTTCCTTTCAGCACCTCAGCAGATGGGCAGTAGTGCTCCCTCACTCTCTTTCTCTTTCTCTAACTGTGTGTGTGTGTGTGTGTGTGTGTGTGTGTTTCTCTCTCTCTCTCTCTCTCTCGGTGGGGAGCAGTCTTTTGATACTTGTACCAACCCTGCGATCTACGTCCCCCTCCCATCGCCTCAAGGGCTCACTCCCCCATTGTTTCTATTGTTTTGCCTTGAAAGTGGGTTAAGAAAGACAGCAGCAGTGGACAGAAGGGATGGAGGTCTGACAGAGATGGGGGGGGAAGTGATGGAGAGACATAGAGAAAAGCTGAAAAAGGACCAGACCAACGTGTAGGGGAGGTGCTGTTGGATTATATGAATGCAAGACAGTGAGATGATGAAATGATGGGGGAAGGGGAGGGCGGGGGGGTTTGTAAAATAGAAACAGATTGAGAGAGAGATGAGATATGGATATTTAGGGGAGGTTAATGGAAGGAGGTGGGAGTTTGTGAAAAGTAAAAGAGAGGCTGGTGATGTGTAACAGACATCAGCAAGATGATTTTTGTCTGGTCATTTGATATTCCTCATTATATATGTAGAGAAGTCAATATATCCTTAAGTTTAAGGCTTATAAGACATGAAAATCCCTGCATAGTGGTTTTTAATATGTGATGACTATTATGGAGAACCAACGTGTATAGGTCACTCACAGACATTCACTTGAATTCTACATTGATATGATTTTCTTTTCTGTTTTAGAAAAAAAAATAGATTGAAAGAAAATAATTTTCTGATTTCCAGAAATTGACATCCAACCTATTGATTGTTATTGATTATATTTTTTCTAGACCACAGATGCTGCAAGACTCCAGTCAACCTCAGTTCACTCCCATATTAAACAAATGAACAAAAACAAAAGCCTGATTCAACAAAGCTTCATCTCAGGAGCAAATACACACATACATGAACATGACCATTCAGATTCTCCACATACAAAAGCATCTGTATCTGATGCTGTAAGTCCTGGCTTCCTACTACCACTCACACTTGGTGGTTTCACAAGTACACACACACACACACACACACACACACACACACACACACACACACACACACACACACACACACACACACACACACACACCTCTGCAGTCCTCATTAGCTGAATGCCTTTTCACTACCAGTGTGATTTACCTGCCTGATTTCCTTTTTATTTAACTCTAGCACCAATGTGAATATATGAGTGTGTGTGTGTGTGTGTGTGTATCCCATCTTCTTAGTTTCATTCAGGCTGTATAATACGACACTTAACCAAAGCAAGTGGCACATCTGTGTGCTTTGATTTGAAGTGTAAATTACCCATTATTAGAGTCAATGTCATTTCTGGTCAGAAAATGACATCCATTGATTTGTCTAATAGTCTTCTGCTTCTTTGTCAGCCTGCTTCGCAGCTGTTCCGCGAGTAATTTGGAGGTTGCTTTTTGAGAAAGGGCTTTAGTAGAGTTCAGATTACTCTGTGTTTGGCTGTGGCGAATTATTCTCTAGTATCTGTTAAAACAGCAGCTGCTCACCATACGAAACATGTAAAGTACAACAAATGGTAAAAATGCAAGTGATGAAGTGCTCAGTGTTGTTTTGTCCTTGTTGCGCTGGAGATACAGATATAGGATTGTATTTTTAATGTAAGTAATAAGACTTACATTATGATCACATGACTGAATAATATTTGATGATCAGACATGCAAAATAATGTTTCAATCTCATCCACACTTTTCACCATTTTTAAGACTATCTTACTACTGATGAAACAAAACAATGTCATTATTTTTCTGGCTTTGGCACAGGAAGATGACATACCTCCCCTACAAAGCTCTGAATGCTGAATTGTTTCTTCAAATAGGCAAAGCGGCAGTGAGTGAGCATGACAGCAGAATCATTAAACAAATTGAACATGTGCACTCAGTGTTCTGGAACCAGGATATTTATTTGTTAATTTATCAAAAACTTAATTAATCCCACAAGAACTTCCACTGAAATGTAGCAAACTGGGAGACTGGTTGCATTAACTTAATCCCTGATATTTAAACAAAAAGTATTTTTTGGAAAAACGGGATTAATCAGCATGACACCACAGACAGACAAAAAAGAAAAAACAATCTCAGATTTGGTTATTTAAGAATTATGACCAACATTTTACACTTTACTTCATTACCTGAAATTTAAGGGATTTCTGCACCGCAATTTCTTGTGAACTTCACTGAAGATTTAATAGAGAATCATGGAGCTGGGTTCTTATTTTAATTACTACCACTCAACACATTTTATTTCAACCAAAATGTTCCCCAGATAGACCATAATCACAGAGTACTACAATAATTCTGTGATTAATTAAGGTCTTAATCCCAGTTTAAGCCTTGTGCGTAATTACTGAAGTGCCTCATACACATTAAAGGGGCCATTGAGCTAATATGGAGAGGGGTTGATTCATTCACTCTGCAGCCAATCGGATGATTTGTCTGTTAGCCTGGTCTATCAGTGCTGATGTGTTGTCAGTCACAAGGGACCGCTGCATGTGTGTGTGTGTGTGTGTGTCTCAGTCCTCTTAGTTGTGTTCATGTAGCCCTATTATGTATTCATATGTGCACAGGGAGTGTATCAGGGCTGTGTGACAGACGTTCAGCATGGCCTCAGGCAGTGAGCTGTCATGGCAATCTGTGAGAATGAACTCTGGGTTACATGCTCAAAGTGGTAATCCTTACGTTCCTCTTGATTTCATTTTATCTACGGCTTTAGCGCAAAATGTCAATTGCTTTGTATTTTATATAATATATAGTTTTCCACCACATTCATAGCACTGAGGTAGACCTCTCAGTATTACACAGTGAAGTGTGCGGGCTGCGGCTCAGAAGCAGAGCGGTCGTCCACCAATCGGCAGATCAGAGGTTTGATTTCCGGCTCCTTACTTACCTGAATAAGTTGCATATCGTTACTTTGAGATACAGTACACATACACCTTCGTGTTCCTGAGTTTCCATAGTAATGCTGCTGTATTTCCAACTGAGTCTGTTCAAAGATCTCTGGTTTTCACTAGAGCTCAACTCGATTTCTGAGACCGACAATATTTATCTTGAAGTATCGGATAATGATATATAATTTAGATGATTCAGATTGCTTATACTTATATAAAGACCCATAAGCAAAATATGCACTGAGCAAGATATGTGTTAGAGTTATTAGCAGAGAGTAGACAACCAACACAGGACTGAAATACAAGCAGGACTAATCAAGAAAAGGGGGACAGGTGAGAGGGCAAACAAAAGCAGGGAGCTGATTGGTTGGAGAAATCACAAGGATCAGAGCAGGACTGATGAGGATGATGCCGAGCAGGTGTGGAGGAATAGTGAGGCGGGAAAAGCAGGTTGTGGTGAACTCCATTATAGTGTGATACCACCTAAAATCCAATTAGTACAAGTTTGGTTGTTTTGGACAGAATGTGAACACGAAATAATCATCTTCGTTCGTTTTTAAAAGTATTTTAGTGTAGAAGCTTTTGATCATTCTTTCCTCTCTGTGTACTAACTGACATGTGACAAATGAATGGCAGAATAAAGCGATAGAGGAGGAAGAAAAGAGAGACAGTGAAGATAAATGTAGGAAGAGATGAGGGATGAGTTTTCCGGAGGTCACCCGTCTGTTTCTGTGGTCCTCACCCTGGACCTAATTATCTCAATGCATTTAATCAGGCCAGTCTGACCCATCACTAATTTGGTTGGACAACGCCCTGGCCTTAGTTAGGGTGGACAGCCAATCACCTCAAAGGTCTTCCTCCAGTGGAACATGGATACCCAGAATCATGTTTGGTTGAATGGTGATTAGGATGTTAGAAGACACAGACAGACAGGAATGGATACAAGATAAGACACACACACACACACACAGATTGATGTGTGATTGTAGCTGCTTATAAAGGCGTGGTGGAGAGTTGTATCATTGTTAAACCTGCTAAAGTTCATGACCATAACATTGAAGGTCAATGGTTCTGGATTGAAGATTAATACCACACTGTTGTCCAAAGGAAAAAGAGTGTTTGAATCATAAAAGTGGTTTCAGTAACTATGTCTATGATTCTGTCATACAGCTCCAATATAAATAGCAGTTATTAGGAATTTGTACATGTGTTGGACTGATGATAAATAGCCAGAACCAGGTTAGAGAACCTTGCTAATGCAACACAATCTGTAAAATACAACTTCTTCTTTGCTGTTATTAAGTAAAGTAAGCATACAGAGCATACAGAACATGCAGGCATACGGCACACGCTCGACCGCACCTCTAATACACATACAGGATGATTTGCTTCAGACTTTATTGCATGTGTACATGTGTGTGTGCTCGCAGTGCTGTGGGCCTGTGTGTAAAGTAATCTGAAGTCAATGAAGCATGGCAGGTCACAACTGAATGCCAAGGTAGGGATTAGAGAGGAGCCAAGGACATGAAACTGTGCAATCTCTTCAACTAGTGACCTTCAGCGCACACACACACACGCTGGGTTTCCATCTCTACAGGGGACATTACTTTGACTTTCCTGGAGATTTATCCTAACCTTAACCATGACTATCACATGCCTAACCCTAAAAGTCTTCACTAAACTCAATGATTTATGATTTGACCCCATAAGGGGGATGAATCCCCACCACCACACACAACCATGTCCCAGAGTTGACAGGTTAATAGTGTGTGAGTGATGGAGGTCAGCCTTAATAGACTGATCCTTCACCTAATGCCATTTAAAATAACACATGTAATGTAATTCTGGGTGAATGTGCTGTCTTTTCCAGCTCAGTCAAGTGTGCAGGTTGAACATTTGTGGCAACACCACACTGCTTCTTATGCCGTAACTCAGTTATACAGAGCCATAAAGAAAAATCAATCCAATGCTTCCAGTAATAATATCATTGTTTATATCGTATGGTACCTTATACATGTTTCAGATTGGAAGACAGGGGTCCAATAAAGTCAATCAGTAGTTATACCACCATTCTATATTAGGTAAGGCAATGTATATTAGTCTGTAACACTTTTGATTCGATTAACCTGCAGTTTGGACTAGTTAGGGTTTGATTTAATCAGGTTTATAAGTACATGATGACAGTAATCCTGTCTCTGAATCCTGGTGTGTGTGTGTGTGTGTGTGTGTCCTTACTGGTTGAGTTAACATATGATGACCAAATATAACCCAAGCCCAGGGGTCTTCTATACACTGCACTGATGCATATAGGTCACCCAACCACCTACACACACACACACACACACACACACACACACACTCCAACACTGCTAACAGTCCCTGTGTCATTCTCATACTATCGTCTCAGTTTGCCTCTTTCAGCCTTTTTTATTTTTCACATCATCTTCAGACATTGATGTTTTTGACGTGCTAATCTGATCTAATCTCACCTTCAGACTTTTTATTTTTTTTTGAGACTTTAGTACTGATGTCATGTTATTAGAATTGTGCATAATTTATTTGTTTGATGGATCAGACATCAATTTTTAGTAGAAAAAAATAGTTTAAAGGACAAATTCGTAAATGTTCAAGTGTGTATTAAAACAAGACTCAGGTGTCCATATGAACAGTGACTGTAATCATTCCTCCTGTTCATACTGGCTTTAAATCAGTGACGTGCACGAGTCCATAATGACATCAGGGGAGGCAGGTGAGACCTCACCTGATGTCATTATGAAAATAAATAAATTAAAATATTAAATTTATTCAGTGCATGCTCAATGTGTGCTTTATAGTTATTTTCCATATAAATTTTTGGATGTTTTTTCTTTTTTTTCAAAATCGCTGAATTTCCACATTTAACGTTCAGATACTAAGAAGAGATGTGCATAGTTTATCTGATGTATATGATGTACAGTGTTTTTTTATTTTTATCAACAACTGTATGTGTGTAACATGTTTCTTGTGCTGAGTGATCATAAAACGCCTGTGAAGAGTCACTCGGTGAGGCACGCAGTTCCCCTGTCTCATGCTAGGGGGCGCTGGTGATCCCAGAGTTTACGACGCTGCGGCTAAAGAATCATAGAATTAGTGGCGGCAAAGCGACAGTAAATAGTTAGCAAGTCAAGTGCAACCGTCCAGTTATTCCGTCATATTGTTTAGCCTCATTTTGAAAATGGAGGATCACGTATCCATGCGCATGGACTTCATTTATAAGTAAAGGTAAGACGATAATAACGTTTTTTGTGTTTTTTTTCTATGTTACAGTTTGTATATGGAAAAATGTTCAAATGGAAATTTAAACAAAAGACGTTAACTGCCAATCAAATGGTGAATAAGCTACACCGTTTGATGACGTCAGTGCCTCGCCAACCATGACCTCACTGCACGTCACTGATTCACTGTGTTTCAGTGGAAGTGATGGAGGTTAAAATCCACACAGTCATGTAAAGTAGATGTGCAGCTTCTCTGAGGCTTCATCAGTGTGAGTTAGTCATATCAAGTGGATATCTGACACATTTACAGTCTGTTTAGCATCAAACTCCCTCTTTGTGTTTCCCTGTTGAGCTGTGGTGGAAGTATAGGAACAAAAAGAGACACGAAAAACACTGAAATGTTGAAACATGTCTACTGGATTTGACTGTAGGTGCATTATGGGACATGGATTTTTTTTAATGATCAATATGAACAAGAGAATGAATAATCAAATCAATTATTGCATAGAAAAATCAAAATCAAAAATCACTACACTTCAGACTTTCAGCTAAAAGCTAAAACAAAGCTAGAACGTCTTTATTTCCAGTTTAGTATGGTTAAAGCAGATAAACGGTGTCTGAGGAGGTGTGTGTGTGTGTGTGTGTGTGTGTGTGTGTGTGTGTGCAGTCTCTAGTCTAATTGGTTAAGGGATGTGTGAACTGTGTTCTGGCACATATGTTCTGTTCCCCAGAATAACAAGCACGGCTGCAAGTGTTTCCCAGAAGTGGGGGAGGTGTGTGTGTGTGTGTGTGTGTGTGTGTGTTTGCGCGTGCACTCCGATTCCTCTTTACCAAATCCTGATGTCTTTCCTGATCCTGATGCAACAGTACACATCATCACTTCATCTACCCCACCACGTTTGCGTGACTGCTGGTTGAATGTGTTGACTTGTGTGTGTTCATTTCCATGCGAAGAGAATATGAGGAAATAAAAATGAAATATTTAACAGCTGTTCTATTCACAGAGACTTTACCACATTGAATCCTGATGCGACTATCTGCTAGAAGCAGTCATGTAAAGACAGAAAGATCAGTATGCTATACTAATATTAAATCATGATTGATGGTTGTACCACAGGTGGTTTCTGCCAGTGTACCGGAAGCAGCGTCACCACCTGAGGTCTGTTATTGATACTAATATAAAGCAATGTAATCACAGGTTCGACAGCTCGATCCAGAGCTGCTCCTGTCCACATGTCCATCCTAATGGTCAGGCCAGCACCTTGGTAATGCTAACACAACACACTAGTTGTTTTGTTTTTGCTCTTACTTTGGCTTCATCACTAGTTGCAGTGCAGTTATTTCTTTGTTACAATTAATCCTCGGTTAGAAACGCATTCCCAAACACTGACTGTCCAGTCATAGCTTAGCAACTGTAACTAGGTATGGGACATGTGTCAAGCGCTGGAGTCTTTTCAGCATGCTGATGGGGTGTACACAGAAATATATTCTCTCCTTCTCCATCTTCATTTGATCTTGATAAACAAAAATGGAAATGAATGATCGGGGATATTTATGTAGAAATACCAAATTCACTTTTTTGTGTTAACGTCAGTTTTGGATACACGTACAGTAGACTCATGAACATCCATGCAGGCGGGATAATGCGTGTGTGCACTCATGCATGCCGCTGTGTGTCAACGTGTGTGAGAGCGAGTGTGTTATTGATTGGCGCAGATGTTCCACACGGCCTCCATGCCACAGATGGCCAGTCAAGTCTCCTTCTCTTGTTCTTATGTCGTCTTGGCATGTCATTAGACATGCAGGGGCTTGTACATGTTGCATGTTTGCGTGTGTGTGTGTGTGTGTGTGTGTGACTCCTATGACTACAGCTGACCAGCTGCTACTGCAAGCTATTGTCTCCAGACGCCAGTACTATATGGATGTGTGTGTGTGTTTGTGTGTGTAAGTGAGTGTGTGAGCATGAAGAGTTTTAGCTGGAGTGTGTTGTTGTTTTAACAAAGTGAAGAAATGTGTTTGAAATGTAGCAGCAGTAATATTATTGTATCTCTGTGCTGTGATGTGTATTATCCATGTGTGTGTGTGTGTGTGTGTGTGTGTCTTTAGGGTTTGTGGGCTAAGGAGGCTTAAAGGGGCTAAATGAATGAATGGCCCGTGCCTCCGCTTGGCCCTTGTGGCCCCGCCAACTCATTAACTGTAGAAAAACGACCACACCTCCTGTTGCTGGAGACAAAGACAAACAAAGACATGTGGGACTGGAGTGTGTGCGTGTGCGTGTGTGTGTGTGTGTGTGTGTCTCTGTGTCTCTCTTTGGGGGTGAGACATGGTGGTTAAGCAGGTTTTTTTGTGGTGGATGGGTCAGGGTCCGGACAATAGGCTTGGCGCGCACAACCTTTATTTGACGTGACAATCGGGGAAGAAGTGTTGCTGGACACATACACACACACACACACACACACACACTCTGCTGCCATGTCCTGCTGACACTGTGTCTAGTCTGCGTGCTCAGTCCTCGTGCCCCTTCGTTATTTTACCTCTCAAACCTGTCTGGACTCTGACAGTTGTCCTAACCTTCTTTGATGTATAAAGATACAAAGAGCAGAGCGACAGACACTATTTCTTTTATTTTAGTCAGGAGAGAAAGAAGCTGTGCAGCCGACAGCTAAGGTACAAATGTACATTTGTACATTTTTGTTGTTTTAGTTCTAGAAATGGATTGGTGCCGTTGGCTTGTTCCTCGCTTATGAAAGGAAAGAGAGGAATGAACATGACTTTACATTTGGATTAATATGTATAATATTTAACAGTTTGTATCATGTTTGCACCATATGTTATATGTTTTTGTTTGTTGCTTACTGACTCATATACTTTCTTTAATGTATAAAGTGAAGGGAATGCCATGTGATGGCTGCTTTCATACTGTTTTGTTTTGACTTCACATGTCCGCTTCACATCAGAGCACCAGGCTAATGTGATTGTTGTTGTTGTTGTTGTTGTTGTTGTTGTTGTTGTGGTGTGTGTGTCTAGGGCTGGGCATGGGCGGATATTCAGCATCAGTGTAGCCATGGCAACGGTTACTCAATCACTGGTGTGTCTCTTGTTTACCTCCAGACAGTGAGCCTCTCTGCTGCTCCCTCAGCGTTCTCTCTCTCTCTTTCCTTAAACACAAAACTCACTTCAAGCTTCATTCAAGTCCAGCGAACAGAGAACACTTAGGTTAGGTTTGGTTTAACTTTGAGTATTTAACTCATTTTCCATTTTTAGCTCATTTTACAGCCATCATTCTATGGTGTTAGTGATGGTGTTTTTATTCTCTGTGAAGAACACGGTGTTATTGGTGTTAACTCCTTATTGATAACCTGTAAACACTGCATGTGATGTCTTAATGTTCCTTTTTACTATCCTACTTAATACCTGTATATAAGATCACCAGCAGCATTCAGTGCTTGACATTGTTGTGTTGAGGGTCACATCTCTTCCCAAACGTGCAACACACGAGTTCTTGTATTACTGGAATTGGGTTGTTGTGTGTGTGTGTGACTCAGATGTCCCTTGGCTGGCTGTCCCTGTTCTCAGTGTGATTTTACCCAGCTGTGTCCTGGAGGTGGATGGATGCCTTCAACCTCCAGTGGAGAGGCCAGCTGTCTACCCTGACAGCCCCACTCAGGGTGTTGCATCCTGGGTTTACCCTCTTGACCAAAACTCATAGTTGCCTGAAGGTTATGGACCTTATTGACTGAACATAGTTAGTGAGAATACCTCAGCTGTGTGTGTGTGTGTGTGTGTGTGTGTGTGTGTGTGTGTGTGAGAGAGAGATGGAGAGTTGGCTCTCTTTGCACACATTCTGGACGTGAGCATGTTTCTACTTGTGTTTCTCAGAAAACATTATGCGGGTAATATATTAGTTTCGTGCACCGATGTGACAGGTTCAGTTTAGTCATATCTGTTGCGTGATTTGAACCAACAGCAGATGTTCTACTGGTGTATGTAAGAGCTTCAGATAGATTTACATGCAGCACAGTGTTAATATGGATGGAGGGAACAAGGGAGAAAGGTGAAGGACTAGACCTCAGTCTAGCAGTTGCTGCTTTAAAACATTATGGGCTCATACATCATGATTGTAATGATGTAATTTCAGTATTGCTAAACTGATGATAATAAGTTGCTTATCAGTAAAACTTAGACTGTTGTTTGTAGAAGCCTTTAACACCCTGCAGCCTCATGTTCACTCCTTCACTATTACATGGTGCCCCAGCAGGTCAGGGTGAACTGGATCCCTCACCACCAGCACCGGTGCACCCCAGTCCTGTTCACCCTGTACACCAATGATTACATAATACAGATTTCTAATGACAACACACAAACAAATAGACAAGGAGTGTTCATGTAGAAAATGTCTGCGCTGGAGTCCAACAGCGGCTCCACTTTCACTTTGTTAGCTCTGGACCTTTGGTGTCAACCAGAAGGTGTTGCTCCTACTTATGCGGTTTGCCAACTTCAGTGTACAGCTGAAAGCCCAGATTACCATGAATATCATCGGAGTCAGGCAACATCCTACACTCCAGGCTGCCTTTGATATGAGCGCAGACCCCACCCATATCCTCCACCCTGAGTACCAGCTTCTTCCCTCAGGCAAACTCCTTTGTCCTCCTGTCCATCAAATAGCAAGTAATACCCTGTAACTTTTCATTTCTACTCTACACATGTACATTTCAATGGACAAATTCCATCTGAGACAATGAAAGCTTATTTTATCTCATCTATTACAGACACACACACACACACACACACACACAAACACGAACATAACAAAAACAACATTTTTGGCTCGCATCCCTGATTGTTCTAATGAAGCAGTTCACTGGCCGCTTGATTAGGGTGAAATAAACAACAGAGGATTGTGGGAAGGTTGAGGGTGTACTCGCTGTGTTCTGCTTCCAGGGAAGTGCACCACATGGGACACAAAGAATTCTCTGCAGTGTTTTTGTAATCTCTTGTTCATCCTGTTGCTTTCAGTGTCTCCGACCTCCCCAACAGGCGTTTTTAATCCCATGCTCCCATTCTTCTCCTGCTCCCCACCCTCGCCTCCTGCTCTGCCTTTATTTCTGTCACTTTAAATTTTTAAACATCTCAATTAGTGAGCTACCTGATACTGCAGAGGGCTGTTCACGTGTGACCATGCATCTGTGTGTGTGTGTGTGTATTGTCATTCTAGTTTGGATATGTGTGCTGCTGCTACAACGTCATCTTAGATCATGTTTTACAGGTATTGCATAAATGATCATACATCTGCTCAGAAAAAAGCCTCCTTATAAATGTTGAAATATTACATGACTTTTTTCTCTGTATAACCTCATAAGTTTTTAACTTTCTAATTATACAATTAATTTATATTAAACATTTACTCTTACTTCATTTATGAGTAGGCAAAAGAGGAGCAGTTAAATTCTACCAGTACATGTTCTAAGCAGACAGCATGGTTGTAATCCACCTGAAGCACCGGCACCCTCCTCTAAATACATACATATGTTTGGAAAAGCTGCAGACATAAAGGCAAAAAATAAGTGCATTTTCTTTGCTGGAGAGTCATTCCAGTCAAATCTGGCTATTTCTCACCAGTGAGCTGTAGCTGTGTGTTATTTGAGAGGACACTTTGCACAATAGTTGCAGTCTGTTCCTCCTCCATGTTCAATCCACGAGGCTCCATCCGCTAAACAAAGTCTTATTGACAGTAGCCCACATACTGTATCTGCTTTGCATGGATCAGCACTGGAAGTGGGAATGGGATGGCCTATAACAAACTGTGTGACATTTCACATTCCAAATTGTGACGTTGTCAGTTTGATGGATGCAGGTAGAGCAGTGGTTCCCAACCCCCGGGCCGTGGACCTTAGCCTTAGAGTCTTAGTGGGCACACAAACATGCAGAAGCTAAAAGGAAAACGGCTCTATGTGAAATATTAAGGTTTCTTGACATGGACTCCATATTCTGAAATGTTTATGAATTTTCTTTATAAATGTATTTGTGGCATATCTGAATCTTATTTTGAAGGGATATTTAAACATTACAAGTTTGGGGACCACTGAAGTAGAGGACGGACACACATACACACACATACACACACATACACACACACACACACACACACACACACATCACACATACGCTGTTATCGCGTAGAGAGTCACACAAGTCATGTAGATGAAAAACACTCATTATTTACTAAACTATGAGAAGTTAGTGCTTGAGAGAGCTACTGGTTGTATCAGTGTGTTACGTATGTGTGTGTGTGTGTGTGTGTGTGTGTGTGTGTGCGCGCGCTGAAGGTCACTAGTGTGTGTGTGTGTGTGTATCATGTCATTTGATTAGAAAACCAGACCCTCTGTGCTCAGGGTAGGATCTGCTCCACACACCCGGTTCAATAACCACAGGACATGACTGTACTGTGTGTGTCTGTGTGTGTCTGTGTGTGTCTGTGTGTGTGTTAAGGGGTCAACAACAGACTTAATTAACTCATGCCACCCCTGACTCGTCCGTTAGTTCTTCACTCACACTCAATATTGTTTGATTATTTTTCAATACAGGGTTTTTGATACTAAATATTTCTGAGTAGAAATGGATTTTCTTTTCTTTTCTTCTTTTTTTTTGATTTAACATCCTAAGAATGTAAAGTCAGGAAAACTAAATAGTTGTTAAATAGAAACAAGGCCATATTGGAACATTATTTTTTTATGTGTTGATATTAAATTTTAACATTAGTGTGTGGATGGAACATTAGTCATATGATTTGGATGGAATATTGAGCATTCGAGTCGTATTATTTTATAACCTCTAATTTCTGTTTCAGTTGTGTCATCAAGTGATTTTCATATATAAAATCTATAGCATCGATATATAATTGACGTCAACCATTAATGTTGTGTTTATGACAACATATTATGTACAGTGCAGTGCTTCCAGAGATGGAGCCTTAAGACAGTAAACACAGATTAGACTTGAGAGTTATTGATTGTATTTTAATTTGAACTCATATGCTGACCTCAGTCTTTATCATTTAATATTAATGACAGTTTGTTACATTAAACTGATATTTGAACGAGCTTAACACTGACAGAGTTTTGAGCTTGGAACAGGATGATATTCCTTGTGTGTGTCTGAGTGAGTGAGTAAGTGTTTGTGTTGTGTGTGTGCGGAGCTTAAGTGCACTTGTCTCCATGTGTGTTTGTCTGTTTGCTTGGCTGTTGCAGATCTGAACAGGGTCCATCTGGACACGGGTTGATGTTGTCTTTGCTTTGGTTTGTGCACTCTGTGTGTAAAAGTCTCGGCGCACGTCTTAAGGAAAAGCTGGGTTGGGGGGGGTCGAGGTTATCCTATTGTTGTCGGGGGCATATGTTTTAATGATATGCGAGGGTCATTTGCATGTCACAGCTAGCGGCGGCGGGTGGTGGTGATGGTGGTGGTGGTTATTGATTGTATAGGGGAGTGGCTGTAGACAGAAGGGAGCTGAAAATGCTGGCCAGGGTCAGGAGGTCAAGCCTGGATACACACACACACACACACACTAGTGCAAAACACATAGATACATAAATCTGAAAACACTCAGACCTCAGGTCAGTTTAAACTCTGCGGGAGGGGGGGGTTTAACGTGCCCTGAAGGCTTCATCCATCCCCCCCACCCCCTTCTTGCTTCTTCCTTCGGTGCCCCAATAACTTAATTCTATTTTTTTAATTAATTATAGCTCAGCCCCATTTCCACCCTGAGCAGAGGTCTGATGTCAACTCAAGCTGCTTGTCAGTTGTGTGAGGTTAAAAAAAAATCTAAATTATACTGTATATTATCACATAATAATATCTAATCAGTATCTTTGAAAGATAGATAACACGAGCCATCCATATTTGTTACTTATTTAGCACTCAGCCAGATAGATCTGCAACTTCGATATTGACATGAATGTTATTCACAAGTTGGAAACAGGTAATTATGGTAATTCCAACATGACATGAACGCAGCATAATGCAGAATAACAGAAAGCACCCGTGTAGCTGTGCAGCACCGCGGGGCTCTTTCTCAGTTTCCTTCTGCTTCTTCATCTGTTATGACATTTTAGAAAGTACAGTTCATACGTTCAAGCCACATTACAATGATGCATTTTATTGGAACATGTTCATGGTATTATTATCACCTGAAGGTCTCCTCCTGGCTGCATCCCACCGCCTCTCTCTCTCTAACAAATCTGTATCTTTTGAGTGTCTTTATAGTCTCAACACAGTGAATCGTATACATGGGAATAATGACACACACTTTACCTCAGCTGATTGAAAAGGAGGCTACACACACACACACACACACACACACACACACACACACACACACACACACACACTTATTTACTGACTGACTTTTCTTCCAGCCATGTCTCACTCATGAGAAAACTCAGATAGCCTCCAGCTGAGGGTTTGTGTGTGTCTGTGTGCGTGTGTGTGTGTGCATGCGTGCTCTACATTCATGCATGATCAGCCCTGTCTTCAGTGGGACCTGTGTGTGTGTGTGTGTGTGTGTGTGCGTTTTGCGTGTGAATCATGGTCATGCACGGTTGACGAGCGTTTTAGCTTTTATGGGTTACATGTTAATGTGAGGAGACACGAGCGCGTACCTTCTATTTCTGTGATCTGTGTGTTTTCTTCAGTTAATGGTTAAGATTGAAATATGTGAAACGTGATGACAACATAACGCAGAGACAGAGACGCCACAGAAGAATCTTCTCCTATCAGCAGTACAGTGCTTTTAACAATCGCTTTTTTTATTCATATTGTTGTATGTTTTTTCATCACAATGTTTGATGTTTTTATTAGTTACTAGTGTACGCTCGGTGCTTGTGTAAGTCAAGCTTCTCTATATTTTCACAGTGCAGCTTTATTCACACTGTAATAGTGCAGTGCAGTGTTATTCAGTTGGATGTTTGAGCTTCACTGTGCAGAATGATTTTGAGTGCTAAGTTTGATGCTAAAACAGTGTTTTCAATCTGCTGAAAGTTTCTCTGAGATCACGGAAACATGTGATTTTTAAGGATTAAAACATCACAGCTAGTTTGAAAGACAACCTGGTCCAATTATTCAACTTACACAAGTATGACGTGGAAACATGAAGCCTGCAGTGCACAAACGCTGAGGATGAAGCAGGAGACATCCTGCGTCCAACTTCTGAAATCAAATATAGATTCTGGATTATCTGATGAGGGAGAAGGAGTAGATATTATTTTATTATTTTTTGTGGAAAAAACCCACACATTATTATTCCAAGTATTTTTATGTCTTAATACCGTACACGTTCACAGGGGATTTTTAAGTTTGCAGTAGGTTAGAGTGTCATGTTGTAACTAGAAACAATTTCTCAACAAATTTGTGTTTGACAGCAGTGGACCGTGTGTGTGTGTGTGTGTGTGTGTGTGTGTGTGTTGTCTGTGTCTGAGGCTCATTAATAATGTATGAGGTGGGAGGGATGAAGGAGAGGGGCGGTGACAGATGGAGAATCAGTGTGTGTGTGAGAGAGAGACAGAGTACTGACGGAGCTCAGAGAAAGAGAGAGAGAAAGGGACAGAGAGAGTGAGGAAGAAGAGAAAGCAGATTAAATGAGAGAGATGGATCCAGAGTAGTATTTTCCTGCATCTTTACAGCTGTTACATCTGTCATGTTCGCGTCTCTCTGCTGGACTTGACTGACAGTCGCTCGGTCTTTGTGTTCTGTTGTCTGTTTGAGTTCTTGGATGCTGAAGGATTGATAGAGATGGAGATACAACACACTGCTTGTTACCTGGACGCAAGAGCTGCACTGAGAGAGGTACTAAGTGTGTGTGTGTGTGTGTGTGTGTGTGTATACACGTGTGTATGTGTGTTTGTTTGATTCAGTTTACCCACCGTAGAGAGTTTAAACCAGAGTTTAGCCACCAAAACTGTGAATGTCAACCTCACAGTGAACACCATTCTATGCATATATGAGATATCAATATATCAAGTAGAACACTGTATGTGGATACCATGGAAACCGATACTTTAACTGAGTTTTTTATTATATAGGTAAAAGCCTCATGAAGTAATTTGACTGTCTTTGTGTATTAAACAGTACAGTGTTGTGTACTTTACTGTGGCTTTAGATCCCGTACAGATCAATGCCTTTGCCTCTTTTTCTGCCCCTGCTTTGAGTCTTCCTGTGAGAGACATTGATGGATTTATTATAAAAATATATAATATATAATATAATAAGGGCTGGCACTGCTGTCTTGGTGTGAATGTGTGCTGTTGTGAAAACCTGCTTTACTAGACTTCATGTAATTGTGGATTGTAGGATATTTGTACTGTAGGTGTTTATTTGTTTGTTTGTTTGTTTATTTTATACACATTTATTATTTATTATCAGTCATTTTGTGTTTAATCAAAGCAGATGTTAAATGAGTTTTCATGTACTGTACTGGCTTGAAGCTTTAAAATTATGTTGTCTGTCTCACTGATCAGGCTGAGAAATGCAATGTGGTTACAGCTGTCTATACTGCCAACCCTACACACACACACACACACACACACACACACACACACACACCAGACTGATTAGTCTGTCTGCCACAGTTGATTGGAAAAATATCGATTTATGTGTTGTGTGCATGTTACTCAATTGGGCTCAAACAGTCTTATAGCTGTCTGTCTCTCTGTCTGTCTACATTTCCATCTCTTTCTGTCTTCCCCTTTTATTTATTTATTTATTTATTTATAACTTTCAAATCTGTATGAATGTCTGTGAGTAGAATTAGCTTTGATTCCTACATTAGCAACATCACATCTTGCGTGAGAGGTACCAGCTCCTGCCTCTAGTGGCTGATATTAGTTATTTGTTTACATTTCATCAATGATTGATTTAGATAATATTGGCTTTGTTTGTTAGCCAGCCAGTACCTGGAGAAGTGTTCGCTATTCACATGCTGAATTAGCGCAACAGCTAATGTACCCTGTGGACCAATGGTTTGCTCCGGTTAAACCCACCTGACTCTTGTCAAACTAGACCTCTCAGTAAAACCTGGAGCTACAGTGTCATTTTGATACGGGCTCAGTAGACATGTGACGAATCGGTTAGCTTGGAAATGATGCCATTTCTAGTCCGCTGTCCAACATATACACGTTACATTACATTACATTACATACATATTCTCATTACAAAATGTCATATGGTATATATCCATCCATCGGGAATAAAACATAGGACATGGCTCTCTGGTGTCATGCTTCTTTTATATTCTTAATACCCAGCTTTAGTATTTGTAGCTGTTCATGAAGTTTTTAGACTTCACAAGTCATGTCATTTACTGTAAACACTCCCAGTAGTTCTCTGATTTCATTTCAATGACT